>CM028136.1:208807500-210057500 GCA_016271365.2 Neoceratodus forsteri | reverse complement strand
CTGGGACAGTGCACCCACATTTGGTGTGATCTTCCCTCCTCTTTTTCTTGGTGTCTGAAGCATTGCGTCGTGGAACACCTGAGTTTCCTTCGCATGTTCACCTCAGCGCCATTTAAGTTGGTTCATTGTGCAGTGTGTTTCACAGTGTATGTTTGTTTCATTGTATTTGTTATTCTATAATAATATAGATTTTTGGGTGCACCAGTAGACTGCTCACTACTACCACCTAGCGTCTAACTCCTTTTATCATCTGGTGGCAAGTCTGGCAGCTCCTTCTTTTGTTTTCTCTCTCTCCATACGTGCTGCTCCTCCTCTACACACATCAGGTTTGGGGCTTAACGTCTGAACTATTAGCCAGGTGACCTCCTTACTTCTCTGTTCTAGGCTATCCCTTTTCTCCTACTGGGTGAGTACCCCCTTTTGTTTCAATTTCTGGATTTTTGGACGACAATGGCAAGTAACTCTCACGCTGCACAAGGCTGGAGATGTGTCTACTGGAATGTTAAAGGGCTTAATCACCCAGCTAAATGCACAAAAGCACTACACTTTTTAAAGTCCAAAGGTGTGGACATAGCCCTACTCCAGGAGACACACCTCACCAACAGAACTGTGCAGTGGCTTAAAAAGTTATGGATAGGTACAATTGTTGCCAGCTGTGCCACTACTAAGTCTAGGAGTGTTGCAATTCTGCTCCCTAAAGCCTCCCCGTGGTTGGTAGAGGATAAGAGAGCAGACTCTCAGGAACGATGATGGGTGGCAGTCAGACTCGCCTGCCCAGGGGGCAAGATGCTATTAGCCAATGTGTATGGTCATAATACAGATTCAGGAGAAGTCTATCCTGAACAAAGTCACGCGTTTACCAAACTGACAAGTGGCTTCTCAGATATCTCCATTCTACTTGGAAGTGACCACAATCTGGTTTAAGATGTCCTCCTTGATAAATCTATCCCCACCCCGCAGACCCACCCCAAGACCCTAGCGAGCCTCAGGGAACTTATGGAGGAATGGGGGCTATGTGACCTATGGAGGAGGGATAACCTACAGGGACGGGACTACTCATTCTGCTCGGCAGTCCACCATACACACAGCAGGTTAGATTTCTGGTTGGCTAACTATGTAGCTGCACCTGGGATTTTGGAACCTTCCATTGGCAGCATCATTATATCTGATCATGCCCCCATCTTGATTCTCTTCTCTCCTCTCAGACAGGGGTCCCCAGCCACAAGATGGAGGTGCAGTCCCCTATTGTTGCAGGATAAAACTTTCCAGGCTTTCACTAAAGAGGAGGCTCACTCCTATTTTTCTCTTAACACTCCCGGTGAGGTTTCAGCCTTCATGGTGTGGGAAGCCTTTAAAGCTGTCATTCAAGGGAAAATTATCTCTTTCACAGCAGCCAAGAATAAGGCACACGCACAGACTCTACACAATCTGCAAGATGAACTTGCCACGCTGGAGAGGCAATTTAAAGCCTCGACACAGCACCCTCTTAAGTCCCCCCATTACCTGCCATTGTGGGTCTTAAATACCAGATAAACATTCTACTAAACAAGAAAGCGGAATGGCAACTTCTGTGCTCCAAGCACAAGTCATGGGCAGGTGGAGACAAGGGAGGCAAGTTGCTAGCCTATCACCTCCATAAGCAACAAGTCTCTTCAAGGATACTAGTGCTTAAGAATAAAGAGGGGCAAATAATCTTGACACCCAAAGCTATTAGTGAGATGATGCGGCTCTATTATCATGCTGTGTACCAGACTCAGTCTAAGCTCACAGTTGACGAACTCCCCTCACATATATCAGAACTGTTTAAGGAGATCTCCCTCACTAAGTTATCCCAAACTGACCATAACATTCTGGATGCCCCAGTTACCTCGGAGGAACTCTTATCAGCTCTCTCCCGAATGGCAAAGGGGAAGGCCCCAGGGCCAGATGGAATGATGGCAGAACTCTACCAACTCATTAAAAATGAAATTACTGCTCCCCTCCTGTGTGCCCTGTATGAGGCCCAAAATACGACTATACTGCCCCTCTCTATGAGGGAGCCCTTATAACTTTAATCCCCCCAAAAATCTTCAGATGCATTGGAATGTGCAAACTTTCAGCCCATCTCTCTGTAGCCGGTAGACACTAAACTATTAACAAAAGTCCTGGTGAACAGATTAAATCAGGTTCTTCCCCCACTGATACACCTGACACAATCCGGCTTTTCAAAGGGTAAGTCTGGGGCAGACGATCTGAGACTCGTCCTTAGCTTGAAATGGCTAGCACTCCACTCTACAGCACCCATGGTAGCACTGGCAATCGATTTTGCCAAGGCATTCAACTCGCTAGAGTGGCACTACCTCCATAGTGTCCTGTCTCTCTATGGGTTTGGACCCTATTTTCGGTCCTGGGTCTCCATGTTGTACCATTTACCAATGGCTAGAATTGTCACCAATAGGGACATTTCCTCCCACTTTCCATTACAAAGGGGCACTAGGCAGGGATGCCCTCTCTCCCCTCTCCTTTTTATCATCGCACTCGACCCCTTGATTAGGAAGTTGCTGGGCACCCCGAGTATCACTGGAATCCCTGTTAGAGGTCATTCCTTCCTAGTTAATGCCTGTACTGATAACATGCTGCTCACGCTGTCCAACCCAGACCTTTCTGTATGGATGGTGCTATCAGTATTGCAGGAATTCACTGCCCTCTCTGGCCTACTTATAAATCAGAAGAAAACAACACTATCCTCACTGAATACAAAATGTGGTTGCAGCTGTCTGGTAGGCATTGACATTACTTGGACCCCTCAGGGTTTCCCCTATCTCAGGATCTTTATCCCCTCAGCATGGGGTGATCTTGAAAAGACTAACTTCACCCCCCCTTCTAGTAGCCCTCTCAGCTGAGATGCAGTGATGGCGCAAACTGCAGCTGTCCTTGAAGGGTAATGTTGAGGCAATATGTATTTGTATCATCCAGCATTTCATATCTCTTTAACAATCTTCCCATCCCGTTATCCCCCAAGCTATTCTTCTCCCTTAACAAGCTTATTTCATCCTTCTTATGGAAAGGCAAAACAGCCGCTGGGGGTGCACTAAGCTAAGGGTCCACTGGTCTAAAGGGGGGCTCGGACTTCCATGGTTTGGGGGCTACCACTTAGCCTTCTGCCTGGCCCAAGCTACCGTTTGGTTCATCCCGCACCCTACCCCCCCTCCACAATGGGTAGTTCTAGAATCCACTCTTCTCGCTGATAACTCCCTTTTCTCCCTGTTAACGAACAAACAACCACCCAGAAATCAGCTTACCCCAACTATGGAGGACACCTGCAAGTTGTGGCATAGAGCTATGGCCCTTTCAGGGGTCCTGAATATGGATTACTCTCCCTCATCATTTACGCCTCTCTCTGGAATAATAAGTTAATCATGGTGGACCAAAAACCTCTGAGTTGGCCCCAATGGGCCTCCAAAGGCATACGCGTAGTGGGAGACCTTCTCCTCGCAGATAGTAATATGCTGATGTCCTTCAAACAGCTGCAGAACCATTTTGGCCTTCGGGTGCAAGATTTTTGGAGATACCTACAGATGCGTAGTTCCCTCACTTCACTTCTGGCCAAGCATAGGGTGCAGGGTCTGTGGAGCTGTTTGACTATGTTGCACAAACCCAGCCAAGGTCAAGGTCTTGTGGGAACCTTCTACAAGGTTCTGAGAGACTCACAGCCAGATACTACCTCCACATGCAGAAGGACATGGGAAATGGAACTCCAGCACCCCTTGTCACCGCAGATGTGGACCAACTGTTTAAAGGCAGCACATACAGCATATAAGGATGCTAGGAGCCAATTGATCCAACTAAAAATTATTTTAAAATGGTATAGGACGCCTGCCGCACTTTTTAAACTTGGAGTATTGACCCATGACAAATGCTGGACGTGTCAATCTTCTCCAGCCCATATACTCCATATTCTCTGGACTTGCCTTGCCCTCCAGGTGTTTTGGACTCAAGTACTGCATGACTGCTCGAAGATCGTGGGAAAGAGCCTCACCCAATCTCAAGACTCCCTCCTGTTAGGAGACACCGCTACACTGGATACCATATTGATTCCACTTAAAATGTGGACCCTCGCCACAATCATGGAAGCCAAAAGGGCTATCCCAATGAACTGGGGGCAATCCACCATTCCCTCAGTGTCTGCATGGTGTGCAACCCTGTCTAGGCTGGCTATATTTGAGAGACTTGCAGCGGTGGGAAAAGGTCAACTCCCCAGATATCATAAAAAATGGGATGTGTACCTGCATTTGCATGTATGTGCAATCCCGCCCCCAAACAATCCTCCAATCCAGTGAGTGTCAGCAAAGGAGGACTCTCTTCTCTCCTTCACTGGGAACTTCTTCCCATATATTTGCCCTTGTCTACTGACTCTCCCTCCTTTCTCCTTTGTATCTTAAGAACCTGAGATGCCACCAATAAGATGGGAAAGGGAATGAGTATGGCTACCAAATTGTTTTGGATGGGTATGCTATGGTGGATAAACCACGAGCCTATACACTGCCTCTGTTTCTATTAGCCTTTGCTTAAATAGATTGTAATGTGGAGACTGGACACTAGCTATGGCATCACCTAATGTTTTCTTATGGGACTCTTATTTGATTTGTTTTTGTTCCTCCTTTGTAACAGCAAATAGTTGCTGCTTTTACCTGCGCTAAATGGTTGTATGTAGGTATGTATATATGTGCTACCTTTCTTTATTTGTAGTTTGCACCCTGTTATACTGAAAAAAGAAAACTCAATAAAGTGTTATATGATAAAAAAATATATACAGCTTCCTGGGTAAAAGTTTTCAGGATCATCCTGTCCCTTCTTCAGACCCTTTTAGAAATTTTGTGTGCCCTGTTTTGGGGGAAAGTAAATAAATATATATTTTAGTAACTGAATAATTATAAATAATAAAATGATAGAGTGGTCCTAAATCAATAAGTGCAGGGGGAATACACCTGTTATTTTTCTCTGTCAGTGTTCTCAAATTGCAACTGATTCTCTGGATCCTGAAAACCATCTAAATGAAAAATATGTTTTTATTTTTATTTATTTATTGTTGAACTTCTCTTGCTAACACTAAGCAGGTATCAGCTTTGAAAAAGCCCTTAAAAATATAACCTGCATCAAAATGCTTTATCTTGATGTAGATTTTAGCACTGTTTCACTGGGAGAACCCTATACATGGAGACATCAGTATTACAAACCAGGCAGCACTGAATTCTTTTTTGAAACTCTGTTACTTCAAAAGGCTGAACTTAGTATAGGTTGGTTTCACTCACCTGAATGAGTTTTTTCTAAGGGTATTTCCCTGTACTTTGCTTTCAATCATTGCTGCACCAAAAATGTTTTTTATTGCGGACCTCGATTTCAGATGAATACTGCAAAGTGCCAGGCGGCCATCACTATTACCTTTATTTTTTACCCTGAAAATTCTCTGGAGTTGTATTTCATTTCAGTGTGGTGGCCATTACTCAGGATGCCAAGACATGAAAACACAGTCTCCTAGATGAGCGATAGAGAGGAAGGGGGCTGAGCCACTTGAAATCACTCTCCCGGAAGGGGCATGATGATGTCACAAGAGTGACGTCTTGGGCGGCTCAGTTACTATTGGAAACCAACGCTATGCCATCGCGAAGGTCCCCCCTCATATTCTTATTTTACTTTTAATATTCAACTACTTTCTATGGAGCCATCTAATAGATTCAAGGTTCAAATATGTTTATTCATGGTTACATTTAACCTGGGTCTAGGGAATAATGTGAATATGCTAACTATATGGAAAATATCTGTGGTGGGAGTAGAACCAGCTATGAAGGCATAATTTAGAGGGATCTTCACACAGGTTGTTTCCGCTCACCAAATTGGTCACATATTAGATCTTTTTTTCTTGCTGGGGCTCCAGTTGCTTAATGCTGAGTTTGAGCCAATCAGTTAGTCAGATCATCATGCTTTGAATCTTCAACACGCCTTCAGGGCCCCTCAAGGCATGTTAACCCCCGATGAAGTTAGTTCAGTATTGAGCTTTAAGAAATGTGGACCCTTGCAGGTTCATGTCACTCCTGCATTGCTCAAGCCACTTGCAGGTGTGTGCTGATGGGGTCAAGAGTGCCATGGAAGCTTATAATATAGCGATCATGGAAGCTCTTGATTCACTCTCATCATTTCATGTATGCTTGAGAGGCCCCTGACAGAGTTCCCCTGGGTTTAAGGTGGTTAAAGGCCAAAGGGCAGAGATTCAAGAATTATTTGTGTTGATCAGAATCGTTGGAGGTTAAACTAACTCTGAGAGTTCATTATAACAGAATCAGGGGCAATCACTCTGAGAAAGACAAAGTTCTTGTTATGGGTGATTGTTGCAGTGATGAACAGACTAGCCCAGCTCCTTTGCACTGTGGAAAGACAATTACATCCAGCTTGACTATAGTCTGGAGGAGTTTTGACACATGAGCAATGTGAGGAGTTTGGTAAGTTTTTCCTTGATAGGGTATCCTCTATTGGCAACTTGGTCTCTTCAAGTTGGTTGCCATAAACCAGACTGCTGGCACAGCGGTAATGCTACCACTTGTGATGCTAACGACCCAGGTTCAGGAATGAACCCGGGCTGTCAGATGGCCAGCCAGGGGGACGTTGAATGACATCCCATGGACTGCTCTTCACCTCCGGGGGGGGTGGAGGGTTGGTGCCCCGCACTTCGGCGACACACAGTGGAGGCTGGGTGTGCACCTTGCCTGGACTACATACATCACAGTGACAGCAGCAGTGGACATCTACAGGGGATGTGTGGGAGTACGCATGTCCACATGCTAACATCAATGCTCATTCATGCAGAGGGGGAACCGACACAAGGTAAAACCATGTGCGACAGTACTTCATGATGGCCCTTGACCTCTGCCAAATGAAGCTGCAAAGAGTATGTCTTGGGTGGACCACAGGTGGATCTCAGTCTCTCCCTTGGGAGCCCCACCATAGGGAGCAAGCTACAGGACCTCCAACCTGGGCAGCTGAGAAGGAGATGGCAGCAAGAAGGGTGAGAGGACAGGGATGGAGTAAGTATCCCACTTGCAGCCAGAGAATAAAGCAGTCTAAAAAAGAAAATGTTGGTTTTAATGGCCCATTGTGGCACATTCTGTGAGTAATGGAGGCATTTGGTCTGTCTGGGAGGAATTCCACTCTGTGCCAGCTGAGGAGATTCTCTGGGTGATCATGAAGCTGCATCCCACCTTCTTTTCATTGAATCCCGGATCTACTTAGCAGCTGTTAGACTGTTGTGGATCTATTGGTCTTGTTATTGCTGAGATTGTCTGGTGTTCACTTGGGGGAGGTGTGTTTATAATGGCCCTGAATAGGTTGTGGTGAGGCTCTTTCTCAAGAAACCTTCACTGGACCTAGATATTCTTGACAAACTACAGGCCCATCTGTAACCTTCCTCATTGGGAAAGGTTATTGAGAGGGTAGTGGTGTCACAGCTGGAGATTCACCTAGAGGCTTTCTGTATCTGTAAGTCATTTCAGTCTGGGTTCAGAGGGCATCCCAGCATGGAGATGGCTCTTGTCAGAGTTCAAAATAATTTTCTCCTGGCTAGAGATAGAGAAGAATGTTCCTCCTTGGTTCTCCTTGATCTCTCATAAGCATACACCACTGTAGATCATGGAATCTTAACAGCTCAACTGAGGGAATTGTTAGGACTCAGTGGTACTGTGTTGAAGTGGTTCCAGTCCTTCCTCTCCAGTAGGGTGCAGCAAGTTGCGTGGAGAATGTTTTTCTCTCACCCAGGTTCCCTGACCTGTGAAGTCTCTCAGGGTTTGATTTTTTGTCACCCATGTTATTTGCAGTGTATATCCTGCTGCTGGGAGAGGTGATTCATAGGTGCAGTTTTCAGTTTCACTGTTATGCAGATTACTTTCAGCTGCACCTATCATTTGCTCATGAAGAGAGAAATGCAGTGGACATGCTTAATGACTGCCTATATGAGATTAATGACTGGATGGCCTCCAACTAGCTTAGGATGAGTCCAGACAAGTCTCAAGTGCTACTAGTAGACTTGGGTATCTGGAGGGTAGCTGGACTGGGTGGATGATGGCTGGATTACATCTTGGTCCCACTCAGTTTACAGCCAGAGACAGGGTGAAGAATCTGGGCATCATCATGTATCATAAGCTGACACTAGAACAGCAGGTGTTGGCCGTGGTCCATCGTGGTTTGTTTAGTCTTAGGAACATCAGGACCTGAAGACACTGGTGCACACCTTTGTGATAACCTATCTGGACTATTGCAGTGGTATTTACAGTATCTTGGGTAATCTGGAGGTTTGATGTTCCACTTGCAGCTGGAACAGAACACCACAGCTCAATTGATTGCTGGAGTTTCTTACTCTGAGCATATCTCTCCTGCTTTGTGGACATTGTACTGGTTGTCAGTGAGGTGGCGCATCTCCTTCAACATAGTTTTTTTAATATATAAAGCCCTACATGATCTAGATCACACGTTACCTAAAAGAGCTCCTTTGTCCATATGCTCCTGACTTCCCATGCTCTTTCTAGGTGGGCATCCTGCAGGTTCCAGATCTTAATTAAAGCAGTCTGGGGACTGGACTTTTGTGGTAGCAGGTAGCTCTAATTTTCTGGAACCAGCTGCTGTGAGAGCTTTGTGAGGCTCATTCAGTTGATAGATTTAAGTGGGGGGTTAAAACATTATCTTTTTATAAGGGTTTACCTAACTGACTTCTGAATTATTGTACCTAACAAAATATGTATTTTAAGGTTATTGACTGCCCTGCTGTAATCTGTTTTTGATTTGTTTCATAAGGCACACACAGCCTGTGGGATTGGGTGCCTAAGAAATAAATATACCATTATACTACTCCCACAACTACAAAACTGGACCAGAATAGAACCTTGTGAAACCCCAGTATTGACAGGGAGAGGAGAAAAAAGCACCCATCTCATAAAACAGATTGAGATCTCCCCTGTAAGCAAGAAGAAAACCAATTGACACCATTTAGAGAAAACTCATAATAAGAAAAACAAGAAAGAAGTAAAGAATGATGGATCAAACCAAAAACTTTAGACAGGCCTATGAACACAGAACCCACAAAGCAACCAGAATCCAAGACACCAGAGACGAGCTCAAGAAAATCAATGAGAGCAGTTTGGGTGGAAAAGTTAGGTTGGGAGCCAGATTGGTGAAATAAATGAATTTAGTGCTATTCCAAATACTGTAGTTATTTATTTGCGTGAGTATGATTTTCTCCAAGAATTTTTAAATAATGGGCAAAAGAGATATGGGATGATAATTATTTGAAACTGACGTCGAGTCTCTTTTGTGGAGAGGGATTCCCATGAAATGTTTCCAAGCAGTGGAGAAGGAATGGGTTTACAAGGGTAAGTTAAATGCATATGTCAAGGGTGGAACCAGTGTGTTGCTACTTAATGTTAACAAGGATTTTTTTAGATTGGCACGGTCCTTTGCAGAATCTTTCTTTTAAGGAATTAAATAAGTTGCAACTTCAATACATTTAGTCTTCCTAAAGTAGAAACTAGGTATGTTAAAAAGACATTCTTCAAGAGACCTGGTTAAAGAAAGGGACAAATCCAACCCTGTTTTGGACAGCAAAGTCAACGAGACTTCAGTAAAAAAAAGAGCTAAATAACTTGCAAATACCATCTTTTGCATAGGCGGTAATTCCACCATAAAATAACCTAGAGGAAGGAGATTCTGAGAACACCCTCTGAACTGAACCGACTAAATGACATTATTTTTTTAGGTATGTTCATTGAGGCAGCAAGCTGTGCTTTAAAATACGATGCCTTGTATTGGCAAATGAGGGACAGGCAATAGTTCTTGGATTTATGAAACAAATTCCAAGATTCAGATGTGTTCATTTTTTAATGTAATTTAGCAATTGCTTTATTTGAGAAACAGTAAATGGGGTGACCCAAGGATCATGCCTTGCTCTTTCCTTTTTATCAACAAAAGGAGCATGAATAGCACAAACTTTTGAAAACTGTTTGACAAAGAAATCCTATGTGTCACTGACATCAGAGCAACCTTTGGTACAGTCATGAATAAAAGTCTTTGCTGTGGTTCCTTCCCAACTATATGGAAGATGGCAAGAACTGTGCAGGTCTATAAGGGTGGAGATTGTTTAGAGATGAAAAAGTTATTAACTTAATACTTTACTCTCCCTTTTTTCCAAGTTTCTGGAGAAAGAAATCCATAAGCAATCGTTTGATTATTTAACTAGTTATGATCTGCTTACCCCTCAAAAGTCTGGCTTCAGGCCATGCCACTCCAAACTGATGGTTTTGTTAGATTTTGCAGACACTGTCTTCCATGCATTTGAAGAAAGAAAATGCATGGTAGCAGTGTTCATGAAGCTAACAAAAGCTTTTGACACAATGAACCACCAAATGTTGATTCCCAAGATGGCCTATAAAGGGTATCCCACAAAAGAGTGAATCAATATGAGCGACTCAATAAGAGTGAGTGAATTACAGTGAATGTGATATTGCTGAAGTGGTAATGACAGCGAATGGTTATGTGAGCGATGACGGTAGTAGTCATCAATGAGGCTGGGCACTGTAAGTTTGTGAATGTACACTCTTCATTGTCTTGGCAGTCTGGTCTAAAGGTTAGAGTGACACTGTGTGAATAGTATGGGTATGTGTAGTTGATCTGGTTTTGAGTTTCACTGCAGCATGTTTTTCTGGGGGTTGTCGTCACACCGCCCTGTCCTGACCTTGTCCCCCTCCCCAAATTGCATCTCCCGCCGGGTGATAATATTTAATTTGCCCCCTACTGTGTCCCTCCCCAAGTTGCAGCCCTCTGAGAATGTCCCCTCTGAGTTTCTCCCCATCCCCAAGTTGCATCCCCCCAGTGATAGTTATTTATGTTAAGGGAGTGTGGGGACAGAACCCCCCTCAGAAAGTCAATGCAGCACTATTTTCGTTGTTGACAGTAATTGCTGTTATTTATGGTCACTGTTTGTGGATGTGCTATTTTTAACTTGCTCTTTTTGTCTTTGTGGTTTTATCTGTGCCATTTTGACATGGACCCAGGAGTACATTATCTGGTATTAGAACAGTAGATAAGCGGGCCCCACAAGGATCAATACTGGCCCCTTTATTATTTGCTCTTTTCATAGGTGAATTATCAAAACTTATTTTCAAATGTAGCCATTAAAATGTATGCTGATGACATGGTCCTTCATTTACCAGCCCCTAAACAGAGCAAGATTCAAAATGTTCTACAGATGGAGGTTCATAAATTAGAAAATTGGCCAATTCAAACTAAGTTGATTTTGAATAGGGAAAAAAAAACTTGTGATGAGAGAGACCACACCAAATGATTTGAATATGTATTCTTTGCATGGTGTCAGAATTGACCAAGTCAACACATGTAAGTTAATTCCTTTTATTCAAAATTATTCCCTTTGTGTACCAACCAAGTGGAGGAGCAGCTGAGCTTCCAACCCCCATGCAGGTGAACCAGGTTCGGGAATGGACAGGGTCGCTCAGTGGGCCAGCAGGGTGAGGGAGGATGAAATGCACAATGGCACCTCTACTTCCTCAGGGAGGAGAGACACCAGTTTCCCCTGCATGGACTGCCACCTGGCAGAAGCCAGAAGGCAGTGCAATAGGAGTGCATGTAGTAAAGGGCAGAGCTGGAGCATGATGTGCTGATGCACACGTCCCAATGCTGCAGCTTGGGGGAGAAAAATTGAGGAAAATGCCAGACTGCTACATAGCAGCACCCTCTCACAGGCTCTCACAGAATCAATATGGATGGCCACCCACCAAATAGGATACTGTGAAAGTGGTGGCTAACTGGTAAGTCCATGAGAAGGTCAGTGACTGGGCTGGGGGTGCCATCAGGTAGACCCAGGGAGTAGGATAAAATACTGATTAATTCAGTGGGTTTACTCAACTTGATATGAGGTTATGCTTGAGTGACTTGGATGCAATGTGGCTGCTTGCCTCCCTATCCATGGGATATATTACCCTGTAGGAGTATTAAGGCAAGGAACCCTTAGAGGAGGGTTCCACCCCTAGATGTACCATGGGAATGATTCCCTTGGCTAAAGGTAGCTTAGAAAGGAGCCCATGAGAGTGAGACAAGCTGCTAGAGGAGGAGGGGAGGATGGTGGGGCAATGAGAAAATGATGTGAGGAGCAACCAAGAGAAGTGGCCTTTTAAGGCCCAATCAGGGGCATAGTTAGTTGCTTCTCCCCACTGAACCACAGGCATAGCCTTACAATTCAATGGGTTTATGCAATTTGATATGAGGTTATGCTTGTGTGACTTGGATACAATGTGGCTGCTTGCCTCTCTATCTGTGGGATATACCACCCTGTAGGGGTACAAAGGCGAGGAACTCTAGAGAAGGGTTCCACCCCTTTAGGTGCCATGGGAATGATTCCCTTGGTTAAAGGTAGCTTAGGAAGGAGCAAAAAAAGAGTGCCCAAAAAAGTGTCAAGCAGTACAAAGAGCCGAGGAATGCAATCGGTAGGAAAGACTAGTATGTAGGTCGGAAGGTGGAGATGGAATGAGCAGGAGTAGAGCAGCAGGAGATAACAAAGGAATAGTGACCCGCAGGTAGGTTTGGAGGAGGCATGAGGGAGCCACTTCCTAAGGAGAGAGGGAACAGCCACAGGGTCACCACCTGCCTCCATCCAACAGCGGGACCTAACTACAGAATCTATTGAAGTACTACTCCTATCTAAGTATTATGACCATCAGCATGGTGGAGAGGAATAACCCCCTTTGAGGAAGAAACCTCTGGGGATCCAAAGCCTAGGTTACCTTCCCTCCAGGCTGAAGGACATTTTGGTTAGTGATGGCTCAGCTACTACAATTTGGAGTTGAGATCAAGGGGAAGTGGAAAAGATTCCAATTTGGAGGAAGCTCTCACTCTGTCCTTCTAACAGAAATGCTTTTGAGGGTTGTGAGAGATGTCTCTGTAACTAGGTAAAAAAAAGGAGGAGAGAAATGACTGCAGAGGCACTCAGTTGGCCTTCATGAGCCTACAAAACAGACCAGGTGAACCAGAGGTGATCAGAGGGAGAATAGCGTAAAGGGTGCCTTTGAACCCACTCAGGCAGCTAAAGGGGGCCCTACCAGTGAGAGTCCTCACAGCTGAAGTCATAAATTCTACATCCTAGAGGTGTTGCTGGCATGGGTAATGACTGAAGGTCCACCCAGAATGAAGACATTCCCACTATGAGCCAGATGAGAAGGACCCTGCTCTGAGCTTTGCATACTCTAGATGTGGACTTCATGGGTGCAGAATGAGACTGCCAGCTACAGGCAAGCCCTGAGCCATGGAATAATGGACACAGAAGGCATGTCTCTGAGTGGAGACGGTAGAGTTGAGAGGTACCATGAGACCCATATGAGGGTTATGCTCAGATAGTCAATGTGGACGAGCTGACCTACATAGAGGTCAGACAGAGAGAAGAAGACCCCGACGTGGGTCAAAAGGAGGCAGATTGCAATTAATAACCACAGGAGTGCATGCCAACCAGGTCACTTAAGAAGCCAGATTAGGAGTGGATTGAATTTCATGAAGAGGAGAGACGAGAATGGCTGGGTGAAGCCCGAAGCCGATGGGTGAGGTATGAAGTACCAGGAGTAATAATGGAGGTTGGATGGTGAGAATGAACTGAATAAGGATCAGAGGATAATGAGAGAATGGCAGAAATATAAATGGTGAGGCTCACCACGCTGTACAAGTAAGGTAGATATGACGGTAGGTAGGAGGAGTTGTGAACTGATATAGGAAGGATGAGGTTCAAAAATGAATGGAGGATGACATGGAATGGAGGAAAATATGTGTTGAGTGGTCCTGAACATAGGGTTTAGGGTAAGAGAAATATGGAATAGGTAAGGTAATGGTAGGACAGAGAGACCCCCCAAAAGAAAGCACTGAGCCAGCGAAGGCAGGGTTGACTGAACAAGAAAGGAGAAGGGGCAAGGGCTGAGAATGCATGGAAAAGAAAGGAGGAGCACGGTGAGGCCAAGAAGCTGGCAGGAGGGGATGAATAGACTAGAGATGTGGCTGGAGCGAATGCCAGAATGCTGATACAGAACAGGAGAAGGTGAGGGGAGCCAACGCTGAGGAAAAGATAGAGTGTTTTAATGCCATGAAGGTCGGTATAAGCATGAGTACAGGTAGTGCCATGGCAGCAGTGAAGGGCAGTAGAAGGGTTGCGTCGAGCAGTAGGAGGCTGTGGAAAAGACATGAAGACAATAACGAGTAGTATGAAAAGTCGGGCGAGACAGTGACAAGAATACATGAAATGCAGAAGCCACTCCTGCTATTCAGAGCCATGATGCCTGCTGCGACAACACAGTCCCCCACCATGGGAAAAACAGAGCAACCACAAACTAGGCACCATGACAGCAAATAGCTAATTAAATCTTTAAAACAGAATAACTCGATACAATGCCAGCAACTGTAGCTGGGCTGCCAAGCTGGGGAGTAAAACACATAGCAGTTAATCGTATGAATTGGAAAAAAATGATGGTAGGACAGTAAATCTCAAAAAGCACAGATCAGAGGAGCAGGAGGGAAAGAGTTGATGATGGCCAGAGAAATGCTGTCAGAGAGGCATGAGCTGCAGGAAGGGTGAGCACAAATGAGATACTGCCCAAAGAGTAGGTGGTAGCAGCCCAAGCAGCAGAGCAAAGGTGAAATACTGAATGCGAGGCAAGGTACGAGAGAGAACCCCTCAGAGTGCTGACCAAGCAGGACAGCCTGAGATGAAAATAGAAATGCTGGTGAACAATAAGTGTGAGATGCAGTCAGGCAGCCCAGCAAGCAGATAGGTGGGCAGACTCAGGTGTCCAGTGCAGACAGCCAAGCAAGAGACGACGGAACATAGAGAAGGCAGGGTCAAAGCTGGACTGAGTGGGGGGAAAAGCAGAAATGCCAGAAAAGGTATGGGACAGAGAAGTGGAGAGAAGGAATAGGGCCATGAACCAGCTGATTGGAGGAGAAGGAAATGCAACAGTGGTAGACCGGGATGGATGGAGCTGAGCTGTGAGTGGAACTGAACTGCTACAGAACAGAACATGCAGGCACTAGGGAAGTGCTGAGCTGGGACTGGAGCAAAGTGCATGATGGCAAGGCCCAGAGAAAGCACACAACAGAGACAAGGAGATACAGAAGGGATGAAAACATGAGGTAAGGGGGGGGACGGAGAATGAGAGGAGGGAAAGAAGAGATGGAGAGACTTGGCACAAAAGCAGAGAGGGCAGGAGGTGGGAGAAGAAGAACGGAAATGGGGGAGAGATATGGCAAGGGCAGCCGGATGCTATGAAAGAGGAGGCGGGAAGCAACAGGAACAAGGACAGGGGAATGCAGGTGAGGGAGCAGCCGATGAAGCCTCCGGCTGCAACAAGAAAATGAAGTGAGGAGCAACCAAGAGGAGCTACCCTTTAAGGCCTGATCGGGGGTGTGGTTAGTTGCTCCTCCCCCATTGAACCACAGGTATAGCCTTGCAAAAAAAAATACATTCCCTTCAGAAAGTAACTGGAAGGGGACTTCAAGTCCCCAAACAAGATCAAAATATGGTAGAGTGCATTTAATTTTATTGCAACTACAGCATGAAATTCACTGCCTCCAAAAATATGAAATCTGCCCACAAACAATGGCTTTAAAGTCAAAATTACTAAATGGTCTGTCTTTGTATGTGATTGTACTTGAACAATCGTTAAAGTTACCATGTCATTATGTATTTCATTTTGTTGTTTTCCAGCTTTATCTGCTTGTACACAGGACGGTCCAGAAAACAGGCTGTTGCCTAGTACCCATTCCTGTTAACATATAAATAAACTTCAAAAATCTTCAACTTCAGCTTCACAGCAAGATTAACAGAGTACCCCAAAGGACCTGATTTAGGTCCCTAATAATAGCCTCAGGATTAGAATTTTTGGATACACCAGTATTTGACAGTTTTAAGGGATTCAATGTTTGGGGAATAGCAATGAGGAGAGATGGGGTATGTAGTGCTTGTGTAACTTGTAGTACTTTTTGTGGCTTAGCTCTATTCCCACCCTTCAGTAGTAGGTATGTAGGTAGTGATTTGTAGGGAATAGAATGCCCAAAAAGATACCTCCTCCATCTCACTGAGAGTATGACCCCCTGGCACTCAGGAGAGGAAACCCCCCCAGGTGGAGGAAACCTCCGAGGACCCATGGCCTGAGGTCTGCCAGTCCTCTGGGCATACTAAAAAGGGAAGAACCTAGGTTCTAGTAACCATAGCTAATTTGAGGTTGGTGAGCTACTTGGAGAGATGATAATCCATCCTCAATCCATTGATGACGCAGATTGCACAATGATCTTGAGGTTGAAGAGTTGATCTGTTCTGAATGAGGGATACTACCCTAAGTATGAAGTAAATCCGGGTGAAGGAGGGTGAAGGAAGTCAAAGTTTCCATGGTGGTGAATGATGCTTGTCCCATGGAATTGCAAGGGTGTAATGAGCAGAGGGACCATGACCAGGTCAATAGGGTATTAGACTGGGAAAGGTGGAAATGCAGTGGTAGAAGAAGTCATTGGGGAATGATCCAATTTATGAAAGGTTTGAATATAAAGGTATGATCTGGAGGCAAGGAACTCTGTAGTGAACGAGGAGTCGCTAAGGAAGCATTCATGAAGTAAAAATGAGTAGAAGAAAGTGTTTGAGTGCCCTGGAGATGGTGGTTCATTCTCGATGCAAGGATGATACAAACTGAATGATGATCCTGAGGATGAAGGGTACTTCTTTTCTGTAGGGATGGTAGATTCTTATGTGTGGAGCAGATCCAGTTAAAGAAGGGCTAATGTAGTCCATATTTCCAAGGTGATGAAGGATGCATGTCCAAAGGGATTGTGGGGGCATAATGAGTTGCTAGAGCATGGTTTGGTCAATAGAAGACCAGACAGTACACTGAAGGAGTTGTGATGATTTGTGAAGTTATGGGTGACTGATCCAATTAGTGTAAGGTTTGATATTCAAGGTAGTCTGGAGGTAAAGAATCAATTAAGGACTGATAAGTCACATGGTTTTAGGAAATTACATAATACAGAGACTACCTTGGTGGGATTCACGAACAGCATACAGAGGTCCCTTGATTCTGGATGCTCCGTTGCTGCAGTTTTCGTGGATCTCACCAAGGCCTTCGACTTGGTAGATCATTCTTTGTTGTTGAGAGCCCTTGGGGAAGTTTACTTTTCCAAGGAAGTTATTCTATGGATTGGAGAGTATCTTAATAATAGAGAACATAAAACGATTATTGGCCAGAGTACTTCTGATTCTCATCTTATTTTTTGTGGGGTACCCCAAGGTTCAATTTTGGGTCCTCTTTTTTTTTTCTTTTTGTTAATACCACTTCTTCTGCCATTTCAGGGTCCATTTTTATTAAGTATGCAGATGATGCAGTAATTTCTTCTGAAGGAAATACTCCGGACGAAGCATTAGACGAAGTCCAGAGGGACTTTGATAGATTCCAAAAATGGTTGCTCTCCCGTAATCTAGTACTGAATTCAGAGAAAACTAAAAGTATGGTTTTTACAGGCCCTAGAAATATAAGAGATATAAATATTCATATTACGGATTGGGGGGGGGGAGGATTGAATTGGTAAATAGCTTCAGTTATTTAGGAGTGACCCTTGACTCCCATCTTCAATTTGACCAACATATAGCTAAGATAATTAACCAGAGAATTGGATTGTTATTTAGGATCAAATCCTTTCTCATTTTGGAATCTCGTAGATTACTTGGAAATAGTCTTTTGTTAAGTGTACTAGATTATGATCTTCTAATCTACTTTGGTACAAATGATGTTATGTTTCAGAAATTACAAGTCACTTACAATAGTATTCTGCGTTTCATGACAGGTCTTCCTAGGAGGACACATCATTGTGTTTTGCTTAGAGAAGCAAATTGTCTTTCTCTTCTTGACAGGATAAACCTGAAACTCGGAGTCTTTTTGTTTAAAAGTACTCTGGGTTTACTCCCACAGGTAACTCAGGATATTATTCCCATTCAGATAAATAGTATTGAAACCAGATTCAAGTCTAGGGGTGCATTCAGAATCCCACTCTTTAAGAAAACTATTGGTCAAAGATCAGTAATTTACAGGGACATTAACATTTTTAATGGTATTCCATCTAAAATCACTAATGTTGGGTCTATTCAAATGTTCAAGAAATATTTTACTGTTTGGCTAAACAGTTTAAATGACTGCCATTGTTTTCATTAGTGCGATGTATTTTATATTGTTAGTCTGATGTATTTGTCTTTTGTACTTTTGTATTTTTTTTGTTATCTGTTGACTTGTTGCTTGTGAAAACAGGCAGTTTGCTCATCTTGCTAACAAGTATAAAAAATAAAAAATGAAAAAAAAATGAAAAAAATGAAAGGTAAGCATCCCAGAGTAAGATGAGCAGAGGAGAGTTTAAGTGACTGATGAGAGTAATGCCATAAGTGGTTAGTAAAGCAATAGAAGAATTGCAGAGCGATCCAGACAGTAGCCTATATATATATATATATATATATATATATATATATATATATATATATAGGGAATGATTAGACATTCGGTATAAGGAACGGATGGCTTCTTTGATCATGATGTTTGTGGCTTTATATTCAAATCCTCTGCTGGTACACTGCCTGAAGTAAGTATGGGTATGCCTGTGGTATGATCATTTAGGAGATGCACTGTGGTGCCATACAGTAGGTTGGTTAAGTTTACAGATAATCCCAATGCCAAAGTACTTGTGAGAAGAGTTTGTAGGCTGGATTGGAAGTGAGATCGATTAGTGTAGGAAGCCATAGGAATTTAGTTCTATGGGTGATTAATACCGATTAGGAGGCAATACTGAGTTGGTGAATTTGTTCTGATTGTTACGGTTTGCTGGTTGGAATTCAGGAGAGCCAGTTCTCAGTGATGGTCATTACTGTAGAGATTAATGAAAGTACTTTGAGGAGAAGAAGCTGAAGGGTCCACTAGAAGAGTAGTTAGCCTGGCTGAAGGTACTAGGTGAAAAGGTACAGGTGATTGTAAAGGGAATTGTGATGTCCAGGAGTGGACTCAAAGGTTTGGATGGCATGGAGTCAATAATCTGCTAGGTGGTGGAGATCCCTTGATGAATAATCTGGAAGATATCTGTGAAATTCCTAACGCGAGCAATGACTGTTTGGAAGTAAGAGTCGAGTAACTTGATCGTGAGAGTCAGTGTTGGAATAAGAGGCTACAGAAGGTAAAATGGATGATGTCCATAGTTGAATTGGTTATCTTGCGATTCCTGGTATCTGTAGAAGTGGTGCTGATTAGAAAGTCAGAGTATAACAGAAGGATTTAAGTCCTTTCCATGTATGTGTATAGCCAAGGAGACAAGGCATACAGGGAATGTGTGGTTGAATGGACAGGAATTGGAGGGTATATCCAATAGAGATGGAGAAGATCTTCATATTGTCCAAGGCAAATGGGATTCCATGAATGATTGTAAAGAGTTGATTGGGCAATAGAATACTCTATAGAAGTCTATGAGGCATAACAGCTGAGGGATGTTTGCTGGCAGTAGTAGTACTCCAGAATAATAAACTAGTGATCCAATGATTAGTGGAAGGGTACTGTTAGAGAGGCCGGAATGGAAGTAGGGGATGGATCAAATGGAAGAGCAGATGACAGGGTAGGAGTACTGATCGGAGATAGGGTACAAGGCCCAAAAGAGCCACAGCAAACAGTACAAAGCCCTGTGCCAGCCAGGCAAAGACTAGAAAGCAGCCATTCGAAGTGAAAAGAAATCCAGAGTGGATCCTTAGGAACTGAATGAAGACTCTGGGGAAAATTACAGTTCAGGCGAGCCAGATGACATCCGGACCAGGAAGGTACAGGATTGGGCCAATTCCACGGTGAACAGCAGCAAGTTGCAGGAGGGCGGAAGTAAGGCATCAGATTGAGAAGCCACGGAAGACCAAGGGGCCAAGCTAAACACGATAAGTAACAGGAGTCACTCAACAGACGAAGGCTGGAAACAACCTGAGAAAATGATGGAAGGAGCTGGAGCGATGAAAGACTAGGTCCCAATCTGCAAAAGAAAACAAGTTCGTACAGCAGCAGGACAGGGGCCAGCAGCAAGGAAGTCCATGAAGCAGGTGACCTGGAGTGAGAGAGGAACTGAACAAGCTGGCAGGATCCATATAATGAGCGAAAGGAGGCCAAGGGGGCTGAAGAATGAAGGTCCATGGAAGAAAGGGAGGATGAGTGGAGTCATTTAAAGAGAACGAGCTCTATAATTGAAGGGAAGTGGCAAACTGGCAGGAAGGAGCCAAACAAGTTGATGAGGTCCTGGTTCCATGGTCGAAGTTGCAGGCAGATCTAAGAGGTAGTAGAGAGGTGGAGTGGAAAGGTAATGTTCCCAAATGGAAGTGGCGATCTGCATAGGGTGTAGAATGCAGATGGTGGAACAGTCGATGTCAGAGTCCAGCTCCCAGTAATTGAAGTTGGTGAAGGAGGGTGATGAATCAAAGCTGCAGACAAGGTAAGATGAAAAAGACAAGTTGGACAAAGGCATGTTCCTGGAGGGAAGCAGTATCCGGGCACTAGGCAGAAAACACAGACGTTGAAGCCGTAGGCTATAGATCCAGGTATCTGCCAGGGACAGCCAAGAGGGAGAATGATGGCTTGAGGTAGCCCGGCATATGGATATGATGAGGGTAAGTGGAGTGTAAGAGTTCCATTCCTGAAGCGAAGCGGCAACTGGTATGAGGTAGAGAAGCCATGGTATGACTCAGTAGATTGCAGACATGGCTCCCATCCCTGGTAGTCGGGGTGAGCTGACCTTCACTTGATGCTGCCAAGCTGAGTGAGAGATGGAGGATGTCAAGTCATTAGGTAATAGGAGGTTGTGAACATAACGGACTCCCATCCCTGATAGACAGGGGGAGCCTACCTTCGCGCAGCACCTCAGAAGATGCGAGTTAGGGACGGAGACTGGAATACTGCTGGTATGAGCTGGCTAAAGTGCAAATGCTGCAGCAGAGAGAGAGTAGAATTAGGACGTGGAAACAGGATAGGATGATGAAGCAGCAGATGACGATGGAATATAGCAGGGATGGTATAAATGGTAACACCAAGTAGAGATAACGTAGAAGGAAAGTGCTTTAGGGCGTAGAAGGAAGGAACTGTGCTGAACAAAGGCATTAAAGGGGATCTGGTCATGTAATGGAGGGCGTAGAAGCAAAGGTGAGTAAGGGGAGTAAGCTAAAGGACTGAGATATGGATCCTTTCACCCAAGGGGGAGAGCGCCAAAACTTCAAGCTGTGGGCAACAGGAACATCCTGTAGAGGGATCGAAGTATGGAACTGGAGGGAGGCAAAGGGCAACTGTAGGTGTACTTGAAGCAACGCATGGAAGAGGCTTAACCCCCCATTTCCCCCTCCTGTTTCCATGAGGTGAGCGTGAGAATGACCCCCCATCCCTCCCACCCCAATAGCTGAGGCTAATTATGGAAAACTAAGCTTGCATTGGGACAGTAACACAAGTCCAGGGGCATACAAGTAGATGAATGAGAATGAGGAAAGGACTGAATCATTTTGAATAAGGAGAACAGTTCCAAGTGGTTGGAGATGTGCATGGCAGTGAGCCAAGGAGCAATAACTCCAGTAAAGCAGTTGCAGTAGCATGCGCAAGAGTAAAACAGGAGATGTTGCATGTGTTATACAGGAAAGAGAGGTACTTACTGGGAGCATGCTGGAGGTGCAGCTGGGTGAGTCTATCCATCCATGGAGAGTAGTAGGCAGGAATGAGCAGGAATGAAGGGCCAGAGAAATCCATGAGGTGGATAAAAGAGAATGGGCTGGGAGAGGAATGGGCAAAGGCGAAGGATTATCATGGCAAGCTGGATGCAGTGCTGACAAATGTCGAGCCCAACCATACGGTTCTGACGGGGGGGTAGCGATTGTAGAAGAATGTGGTAAATCCCTAGGACTAAAAGGCAGTTTGTGCATCAGAGTGCATGGAGCGACGAATGTTGTATACATCTGCACCTAGGTAAAGTCCTCCCCAAAGGGGAAAAATGATGCAAAATGGTCTGAGAGCGATGCAGTCTGTAGGATCAAAAATGAGCAGTGCGGATGGGAAGCAGGAATAGGAATGGAAGGAGAAGAGGACTGGACAAGAGGATGGAGCAAGGATGCCAGTAAGAGACTATGGCTGGAGTCAGGCTGAGCGGGGAGGCGTGTAAGCACTGGCAGAAAGGAAAGGCGCCCAAAAGGGGAACAATGGACAGGGGACCCCCGGACACCTGGGAAGGAGGGCGCAAGAAGGAAGCTGGGAGGCAGCCAGAGTGGCTGTGGTGAGAAGGAAGGAGATGGCAGAAGGGCAGGGCAGAACAGGATAGGCCAGGAAGCACACAAAAAAACACAAAAAACAAAAAGGAACAGGGAGAGCTGAGCAAATGCAGGAAGGGCATGAAACGAGAGATGAAAAGGAACAGGGCAGCATGACCAGGGAAGAAGGAAACAGCAGCAAGCACAAGGAGCACAGCGTACAAGCCAAGCAGGGAGGCCAGAAAAAAAACACTCCCTAGGCAAGGGAGGTGTTGTTAGCATAGGGTTTAAGTAGATGTTGTGGGAGGAGCTATTTCCCACACTGAACCACAGGCACAGGCCCCTCAAAATTCTGGAAGCAAAAGATTTAATGTGCAAAATATAATTGAATGGTTACTACACGTTACTTAGGCAGCCAGACTGCACAATAGGGATGTCAGGATAAACAAAAATTATGTCAAGTATGGTAGAAACCACATGGACAGATTCAATCTGTGTGAAATCATCCGTAAGTTGGAGCAGGGCTAATGGGGATAAAACCTGTTTTAACGTCAAGCCTCTGCTTCTCTGCCAGTGAGCATTAAAATCACCCAAAAGAATGTAGTTACTAGAATCCCCAAGGGAGATTATCAGGGTTGTGAAACCTGAAAACGTACTTGCTTTAAATTTTGGCAGAGTATAGGCAACCCACAAGGAAATTCTTCCCAAGCAAATCTAAGGAGACAAAATTGGAATTAATTTGGCCCCCAATGCTGTCAGAACTGATTAAGGAACAGAGAATGGAGGAATTGACCAGAGCAACCCTACATTTATGTCTGTTCCTATCTGACTAGTGATATGCCAGAAAAAAATTTCGTAGGTGAAATTCTCATAAAATTGGTTATTTCGCCGTGCGAAAGAATTTGTGAAATTTTACTGTTTTGTGTAACATTTCACACGGCAAAATTGTTGATATTTTTCATACCTAGATGCCTAGAAAGTACCCCCTCACATTCCCTGTATCCCCTTACAGTGAAATGTTTATTGCCCTGGTGGTCTAGTGGACCCCCCCTCCCTATCCCCATCCTGATCTCCCCTTCACATATGCCCCATTTTTCCCTGATGGTCTAGCGGTCCCTCTCCCCTACCCGATGTCAGTTGCCACTTGCCCTGTCCATAAAAAAACGATCTTTGTAGCAGTCCCTCCCCAATGCCTGATCCCTCCTCTGGAAAAAGAAAGTATTTATATTCCTGGTGATCTAGTCCCCCCACTGATGATCTAGTCCCCCACCTCCTTGAGCAATGACTCACCACTCTGCACCCCCATCCCCATTCCCATCCCGGTCTGTGCCCAGCACAGCCCTCCTCTCACCTCCACAGCTGGCCACAGACTGAGATATGAAAGAGCCCCACCTGCAGACTGTGGGTATCTCTGTAGCTGACCTAAAAGTGAAGTACTGTAGTTCAGCAAGTTTACTTTGATATCAGGCATTGAGGGATCAAGCCGGGAATCAGGGCAATAACAGCTGTAAGTACAGTAGATGGCCAGATAAACAAGAGATCCTTCTTTGGCAAAAAAAAATAAAAAACACTTTGCACATTTGAGTGACAGAAACTGATTCAATTTGAAAGGTTCATTAACTCATACTGTCTAGGGACTGGGATTGTAAGGATGTCCCCACCTGATCCACAGTCCTTTGCTCTTACCTATGAAACCACCTAGCCACAGACCTAGTATTGGAATCAGGATCTCCAGATGCACCACCTTTTTTGCTCTACCCTTCATCACACTTCCAGGAGTTGGGATCTGAAACAGGCTGTCCTGGCTGATAGGCTCAGCCCTTTGCTTGACTCTTTTAGATCGTCATGCCTGTATAATAGTCAACAATTAGGCTTTGAAGATGCAAGCAAATGAGCAAATGGTTCCTGGTAGTAAACGACTACTATTATGATGCATGATTTCCAAAACATACCTATTTTTAATTTCAAAGCTCTCTTAAATAATTCCATCCTGAAATGACCTCATTTCTTCCCAATTTCTTGATACTCTTTCTCAAATCAAATTCCCAGAGGGGCTCATATTACATTCTGCTTGGGCTTCTGTCTAGTGGAACATTTGGCTGTAAGTAACCCCAAACATATGCAAACATTTTCCCCCTCTCCCACCAATTTATTGCAAGATCTGATTTCATAAGATTCTTGTGAACCGCAAAATGATGATGAATAAAAATATACCAGCAAGGCAGTGCTTTAGTTTCTAGGAGGCTGTGCTGCCTCAGTATTCTAAAGAAGTATTGAATTTGATGAGTATACTTAGTCAGTAAATATTGTGTTATGAGGCGCTGTAAACTGCAAGAAGCAGAATAAACTGCTGATGTTTTACATTACTGAACAGTGACTTTTAAATTTGTATTCTACAGCACCGTTCCTACCCTCTTTTCTTGAAGATTGACCAGATCATCTGTGGATAAGATACCCAGATTCCTTTAGGACTTCAGCAAATGTTTTTTTGTCTTCTCAGGCCCAGCAGAATTAAACAGTCTACCAGCTCCCCTTTGACAATCCCATAACTTTCCCACTCTCTGAAGGCTGCTGCTTGAACAAACTCATAGTTACATGTAGATGCCTTTTTTCCTGAGGCCCCTCTTCTTATGCACCCCCAATATTTTCTGAGTTGTGTGGAACGCCTGCAGTAGCCATCATTTCAACTCTTCTTAGTTTCTGTGTGTAAAAACAGGAAACTTTGACACCCGTGGCAATCACCCCTTTACCTTCTGTATGAGTATCTGTCCTAAATTTTTGCCATGAACTACCGTGTACAGTATGTAACTTGCATTTTTACATCCTTTTGGAAACGTACCATTTATTGAATTGGACTATAAAATAAGTACTTGTGTACCCTGTTGTAACAGGGAACCCCCACAACTGGAATATTGCCCTTTCTCCACCAATAGCTTTTATCCTTGCTATAGCTTTTACTTTATAATTAATAGATCGTGGGCTTATTTAGACCTGATGTATGTTTTTTTTTTATTTAAAAATGTTATTTCTAGAATTGTTAGCCAGGAAAGGCACACTGAACTATATGTGTTTCCAGGTGTGTCCTGTGAGCACAGGGAGGTTTAGTGACTCGCTTGGCGGCAACACAATAAATAACTGGTAGTTGTGGATTTCAAACACAGGGCTGCTGGGTGTCTAGGCTCATAGCTTTGGTGCTCTAACCTCTTGCTGCCTCCCAGTACTAGTTAACCTGATTTTCCCTAATCAAATTTACTTATCTGCCGAGTAATGTACCTCTGCTTACCTACTGGTTGCACTTTACTGTACCAGTTTTAATTTACTGTACTATTGTGGCATTATTCTAGTGCTTATTTTCTCCCCTGTACCCTTCCCCCAGGATGCTGCTGGAAATGAGTTTTTCAGCTCAGTATAGCCTTTTCTGGTAAAGGGAAGGGGGGGGGTCACTGTAGCTGGAGTTAATATTTGCTACAGTGCTAGCCACTGGCATGTGTTTTATTATTGCTTAACATAATGCAGATGAACCCCCATGCCTGTTTTAAGGAGCAGTACTGATGGCTACTGCTGTACTGCACTGTTCACAGCCCACCACCCTCCTTCTGTCAGTCCCTTAATGGCCTTAATGAGTGAGCCTTTTACCTCCCCCCCTGAACAACAGATTCCTTTTTGTAAAAAGCAAAAATTGTTCAACCGTATAGACATGTTAAAATGCCTCTTGGAGACCACAGCTCCTAGCTACACTGCAGTCAGTGTGCAAGTGCTCTGCAACTGCATGCCAATTATGATATACATGTGTGACATGCAACAAGCTAGTAACTACTGCATAATTACAAAGTATGGTACCTCTGTTGCATGTCATTAACAATTACCTACCCCTAGTTACAATGTAACTGACACATAAAATAAAGCATCACCTCATGCACCATTGTACCACTGTATCTGCGATTGCTGAGGACATGTGCCACAGGGAGCGATAGCCTTTCATAGGTTTCATTTAGTGTTTTTTTTTTATTTTACAATTTTTTTACCCAGGATAGCCCATCTGAGATCTGCAGTCTTATTTTCCATGGGTTCCTTCATCTAGCCAGTTACGCAGCTGGAAAAACTGAAGCACAAGGAGGTTAAAGAGCTACATGTTTACCCATGTGTTTAGAGCTCTGTGAGTAGTGGAGTCTCTAGTTTGTTGTTGTAGTGTGGCTATTTAAATTGATTGTTGTAGCTAAGTCTTACTTTTTGCTGTGTGAAAGTTCTGATCTGGTATGATTGTGCTGCTGAATGAGAAACAGACTGGCTATCGCATGGTGGTGATAGTTACGTAGTAAGAGAAAAGCTACCAATCCTAAAACTGTGACTTTGAAAAGGACAGTGCATCTGTACTGTTAGGTGAGCCATCTACATCTCTTTTAGCCTGTTTTTTTGTAATTCTTTAAAGATGTGTTTAACTCCACACTTTCCTAGTTACTGGTACTGTATTGGCACAAGTTTTGTTTTCTCTTTTTTTTAATTTATAGAAGCTGAACAGACAGAGAAAGAGCATGGAGCTGCAAAGCCATGAAGGATATAATAGTCAGTGTCACAGAAGCCAATGCAGTTTCCGAATGAGAGGGACAGGTATGTATTGTATTCTAGCAGTGTCATCATAAATGGATAGATGTGTGTAATTGTGGGAGACACAGCTATACTATGCCTATGTGGTTTCTGTTATTCTGCCACAGGCAGCATGGAAAAACTGACACGCCAGCATTGATTGCTGTTGTATTAACAGACTGTGGCTATTCATATGGTGTGGCTGAGCGTCTGATCAGCTCAAAATACTGGATGCCATAATCAGATTCCATTAGTACTGACACTGCTGTGTGGTTTGTTTGTGCTGGCATATTGTTTTTTTTTTTAAATGTGTTTCTTTTATGTGCCATCAAGCATGCGGTGAACATTCCCTCAGTTTTTCCGCATTGCCTATGACACCACTTCCATCTCAGGGCCCACTGGCATGGCAAACTCTGCTGGCTGCAGACCACTGCCTGTGCTGTGCAGTGCATGGTGCTGTGCTTCCTGGTCCTCTTTTGCCCAGCACTGCAGGTCATGTCAGCATTTTTGAACTGCATACGTCGTGCATCCCCTGCCACCAACAGCATTCACCTCAGCAGTTTTTTCTCCCCACAGGCTCTCACTGCAGCATCTGTGGTCTTATATCAGTGCATCAAGTGCTCCCTGGCCTTGAATGTATCAGCCAAGGCCTTCAGCTCCTCCCTGAAGAACTTGAAGCATCTCTGCTGTTCACAGTCACCAGACGCACCTGTGTGGGGATGGTAAAGATCCAGTGATCAGTGACTGTCCAGTAGAGAGTGTGTGTGTGTGTGTGTGTGTGTGTGTGTGAGACTCCACACAACATATGGGTCACACTGTGGTACTGGTTGTGGGCATGCATCACAGGGATGTATGGTTTAGGTCCACACTCCATGCTGTCCCTACCCAACAATGTCCCCCACATGTCCATCTGATGCAGGCAACCACATGATGGTGTTTATGTGCCACATAGATACAAGTATCAGCCTGCATTGTGTGGTCTGCAACAGATCCCATGTCTTGTTTGCATACCAACAAGTGTGGGATGTGAGTTGGCCGCAGGGACCTGTGTAGATGGCCTAGTGCACAATGTGTCCAGGTCGATGCACAGCACAGCATGGGGTGCACATACACATGATGGTGTCACAGAGGACTGCCATGTGAAAAGTATGTCTGTGTTGTGTGTTGCAAATGCCCCCCTGGGGGAGTGTACTGCTACTGTAATGAAAATTAAAAATGACATAAAGATGCACATGAGCATCCATATGTGTGTCACAATGTGCGCCTCTAGTGCCACGGTCACAGCGTATACATGTGCTATGACAGTACAATAGTGCAGCGTAACATTAGTCCACACCTACATGCTGGGCCTGCTGCATGTGTGACTGCATCATTCAGCAGAAATTGACACATTACATCTCGATTATGTTCACCTACAAAAACTGTAGCCCCAGGTTATTGTACCAGACCTTGCATAATGTTACAGATCATAATAATAGGATATTGCCTGAAGAACACCTACCTGTTCCTGTGGAACTCATCTCCTGGCACATGTTGAGGCCTACTGTGTACAGCAAGGAAGTCAGCCTACTGCCTGCAGTTCCAGTCAGCTGTGCAGATGATGCTGTGTCCCCACTGAAATAGCCCAGGCAATCCACACATGGTAATGCCTGCAAATAAGGCCATAATGACATGCTAATGTGGTGATTTGCACTCCGACTGCTTAAGTAGACTCATTTGCATACCACCTTTGAATATTACAGTTAATAGCAGTGAACAAACGCAATTGTGCCGGGCAAACGGATCGCACCATGGCACAGCACCAACCAGCTTGTGCCAGGCAAACTGAATTAGTGCTGCTTGTAGAACACATGCATGATGTCATCACAGAGAAGGTCACACAAGGGTTGCACATGCTCATTGGGGTCAATGTGTGTTAGCACAGCAGAGTACTATATTGCGCAGCTCCATCTTCAGCTACCGTGGTGCTACCGTACGTGCATCTAATTTTGTGGCCTGGACAGCAAACCATCAACACTGGTGTGAGGGTGTTGCCCCTATAGCTTCAAAAACCAGTATGGTGGACAGGAGAAAGGTCAGGGCAGTGGTCCAGAGGGCCAGAGGTGGGAGGAGGTGGAGAAGGCCAACATGATACAGCTGGTGATGGCCAGGTAGTGATAGTTTTATGGTGAGGTGTTCGAGGGGGACTGGCCTTGCCATGAGGTGTGGGCATCCATTGCACAATTCCCCACACAATGCACAGGCATACCATGCATAGAGGAGCAGTGTAGGCACTAATATGTGGACCTGCATCACAGGAAGCAGCAGAGTCTGGAAAGGTTCTGGTGCATGGTGAATGATGGCACTGTGCCTGTGCCAGGTAAGTGGACATGTTACTCAGAGTAGGGTTTTATGCATGTGGGTGTGGTCTACCATGTACACAGTACATATGTGAGTACATATGTATAGAACATGTCAATGCACACATGCCTGTCATGCTAAAGGGTCATTGTCATGCATTGGTCTATCTATACCAATTTGGGTACACTGGTACATGTGTGTGGGTCAACATTGCCTGTGTATGTGTTTGTACATGTGGCATGAACAGTGTTATCCTTTGACAGGTATCAGTATTTGTGTCCATAGTAGTGTAGTACATGTTGCACAAGTGCACATATCTGTCACAATGGTAGTGGAATTCGATGGTGTGTATACACACCGATATGTCTGGCCACACTTCTGTACAATGACATGGCATGCTGTGGGGGCCCTATTGGCCACACTAAGTCCAGACATGTATGTAAGTTACAGACACACTGCTGCCTGCGTCCCAGCAAGGTGGCTCTGGACCCTCCCTGTGGGTGGTCATGGTGCATACCGTGGGAATGTGCCAGTTCTGTTGCTGCCCATGCCACTTATGTGAATGACATCCACCCGGTGTGGATGATCAACTGCCCACGCATGACACAGCTGCCATTTGGGTGCCCTGTGGTCACTGCATTGTGTTCATGTACTCCATGGACAACATGACATCGGGCCTTGTGCTGTTCATTGGTTGGCCTACACACATGTCTGACACAGTAATGGGCACTGTAGTGGCACCAACTGTGTGTGTTGTGCCTGGCACGGCTGTGATACCATATCCCCTATGTACCATGGTCATACAGTCATACAGGATGACTTGGGTCATCACTGGGCCAACACAGGTGCATAATGACAATGTGGCATGGTCCATTGTGGGGCACAGGTGGATCACAGGTGCAGCCTATCCCTGCTGTGCATTGCAGGTATGCTGCCATGTATGCCATTTGGCTGTGTGTCACCCACAGGTCAGGTGTGCCATATACATACCGATGTGTACATGTCTGTCCCACTGTTGTATGTGCTTTGCTCCTTCAGATGTGTGTTTGTTTGTTTGTTTAAAATTTATTTTTATACAGGATACAAATTGATTAGGGTGTAATACCCATTTACAACAATGTCCTGTGTAATACAAAATATATACAATATTCCAACTAAGTTACACAACTACAGAACATAAAACACATAAAATCATTTAAAACATATACAAATAGTTATCAAATGTTTATACAAGGAATTCTTAAATTTAGGGAAACTTGTCAATTAGCTTAGTTCCTGTGGTAGTGCATTCCAGTAGATAGCTATGCAATTTTGGAATGTAGAGTCACCTAATCTGTTTCATGATCTTACCATTGGAATTCTAAAATTCCTTAGTATCAGAGTTCTCTTACTTGGAGGGTCTAATATTATGTAGTTAATAAGTGGATAAGTCCCTTTAGTATGGACCAGATTATGGGACCAAGTAAGCCATAAGTACATTCTCTTTTTATCTGGTTGTAGTCAATTTAACTCTTTATATATATCACAATGATGTGAACCACACTTTCTTTTTAATATAAACTTAGTAAATCAATAATAAGTTTGATTTACTCTATTTAAAGATTTTTGACTCAAATTATTATACAATAAAATACCATATTCCAATACTGGTAACAGCAGTTGTCTCACAATTTTCTTCCTTACTTCAATTTCCAAGTAATTTGATACTCGTCTTAACGCTCCCAACCTCTGGTTTACTTTCTTAACCTGTTGATTTATATGATCACTGTAAGTCAACCTTTAATCAATCAAAACCCCCAAATATTTGTAGTTATTAACATATTTTATAGGACTTCCATCCACAAAGCTGAGTTCCAAGGCTAAATTCTTTAATGAAACTCCCACAGAAAAAAATCATACTTTGAGGTTTTTTTTCCATTTAATAAAAGGCCCAAGTCTCTAATCCACTTCTCCATTTTCCCTAAATCTTGTTGCAATTTGTATTCTAAAAGATTATAATTCTCAGCTGCTGCCATCAAAATGGTGTTGTCCGCGTACAATTTGACTTACTATTATTTATAACTTTTGGAAGATCATTTACATAAATATTAAACATTAAAAGGCCTAATATCGAACCCTGTGGGACACCTCGATTTATCTCAATTAAATCTGAATCCATAGGTCCACACGTAACATACCGGTATCTGTTGGAGAAATATGATTTAAACCAATATAAAGACTGCTCATGTACTCCAATATCATACAATCTTTCCAACATTTTTGAGTGTTCTACTAGATTGAATGCCTTACTCAGGTCCACAAACACTGCCCCAACCCTCATGCCCTGGTTCAAAAAAGATGAAACCAAGTCATGAAAATCTACTAAGGCAGTGTTAATGGACCTGCCCTCTCTAAACCCATACTGACACCCAGTAAGTCTGTTACTTTGTTCCAAATATCCATAAAGCTGTCTATGAACTTCTTTTTCAAGTAATTTAGATACAGTAGTATTGGCAACAGAGTTATTGGTCTATAATTTGAAGGAGTCAGATTATCTCCACCCTTATGAATTGGTATGATTTTCCCCACGTTCCAAACGTTAGGAACTATGGAGTCACATAAACTCCAATTCAAAAAGTATGTTACAATGGGAGCTAATATGTCAGCAGCTACTTTTAAAAAATACCCTTCAATTCCATCTTCCCCCCTGCTTTAGATCTATCTAACCCACGTAAATCATTTTCTACATCTTTTATCCTTATTTGCTTAAATTTAAATCTAGGCAATTGTTCACTGCTTGATTCTCTATTTCCCAAAAGTTGAGATACAGAAATGTGCAAAGTCCTCTGTTTTGGTTTACTTAAATTCAAATCTGGCAGTTCTGAATAATAAGAATTAAGTAGTCCTGCTACTTATTCTGGGTCCTCCACTAAAGTTTTGTCATTCAATATTTTTATTGAAGTCCTAGTTCCAATAGGATTTTGTAATTTTGTTACACAGCTCCAAACTTTTTTGGGATCTGTTGCCACATTAATATTTTTTATAAAATAGTTTTTTTTTCTGTCCTTTTAATTTCTTTTTTGCATTGTGTTCTCCAAAACTTAAACTGATTCCAGTCCTCTTCTATTTTTGTTTTTCATGCTTTTTTCCATAATCTATTCCTTATTCTCAGATGTGTTTTTCATTTTTCTGTTAACCAAAAAGGGTCTCGTTTTCTCAATTGTTTTCGAATTTTTGGGACATGTTGCAAAATTATTTCTTTTACATTTTTAGTGAATTCTTCAATTGCAAAATCAATTTCAGGAATTAACATTATTCTATCCCATCTGAGAGTCCTTAAACTATCCCTATAATTTTTATCTTTGAACTTCCTAAAATCTGTAAACCAGTAAGATTCCAGTATACTTTACTTGAGAAATGTATATCCAATTTACACTTGATAGGATTATGATCACCTAAATGTATAGGCATTATTTCCCATGCTAATATTTTTATCTCTTGGGAAACAAAAAACAAATCCAAAATTGATCCTGTTGTTTTATTTTTGGAACATCTAGTCGGTTTTAGAATAATCTGTTGTAATCCCAGAATTTCAAAACTTGATTTCAATTTGAAACCTCTATCTTGGGACCAGTCAGCATTGAAATCACCTGTTAAAATTGCTTTTTTCCTTTGTAATTTATCTAGCAGGACTTCAGATAAGATATCAAAATGTTTCATTTTTGTCTTTGGAGGTGCATAAAAGACTCCTACCATTGTTTTGCTGTTAACAATTCCACTACCAGACTTTTAATTCCCCTTATTGACTCAGATAATATAATTCTATAAGGACCCAGTGTGGCCTTAATATAGAGCATTACCCCGCCCCATTTGTCTATCTACTCTTTGCTGTAAATATCCACTTAATTGAATCTCCTTATCTATAATTCCCTGATGTAACCAAGTTTCAGAAATTGCCAGAACATCTGTTTTTTCTTCTTCTATCCATACCCTATATTCACCTATTTTGTTTACTAAACTCTGTACATTTTCATGAATTTCTACTAACCCCTTATCTGTCTCTGGCCCTGGATTCATTTCAACATCTCCACTCCGGACTAACAAAAACATCAAGCACCATATATCTTTATTTCCTTTACCTCCCCTTAAAATAGATCTTTGTTTAAAGCAGAGTGATCTAGTAATCATCTTCCATTTGTTCATAAGTAAATTATGTCTTCTAACTATACAAGATTCTTCAAATTGCAACATTCCCTCAGTGCCTCAATGTCTCATTCTCCACACCGAACATTAGTTTCTAAGGTCTGTATTTCCAAAAGCAGAAAATAGGTTCCCAAACATAACCACCCCCACATAATGCTAATTAAATGCATTCTGTATTTTAAACCTTGTTTGACTTAAAATATTAATTACCAGTCAGTCATCTACTATTAGATTATAAAAACTACCTCCTTTCTTAGTTTATTTTCTCTCTTTGAGTGGCACTCGCACCCGTGGGTGGCGTGGGCTTTTATTTATTGCAGTGCCTCCACCCCCGTAACCGGCTACTCAATTAGTCTGCTGCCAGACCCCCTCAATCACCGGATCAGATGTTTTAAATACAGGTGAAGGCAGTCAGTAAAAAGCACAATGTCCCACAATGGAAACTTGCAATAAATGTCAGTAAATGTCCCAGAATCAGGAAGCAGTTTGCAGACCTGATGTGAATGCTGGAAGTGATGCAATCTCCCTGTCGGTTGCTGCAGCTCTCACCTGCAGCCGATGTTCCCAGACCTTCAAGTCTCAAGTCAAGATGTTGTAGGATGGCCTAGCATTTGTGCTGCACATGGACAACTACAGCACATTGACATGACACTGCACATGTGTTCCATATGCTGGTTAGTGTGGGGTGCAGTACACTGTTTGACATCTCCACACAGTGTCACTGGCACAGTTGGGGTGGGGAGTGTCTTGGTGTTCATGTGGATACTGACACTATTATATTCCCTTCACTCTGCAGGCCATAATGCTAGGGGACAGGAGCAGAGAGGGCACACACAAGAGACCATGGCTCATGGACAGCGGGCTCAGGCCAGAGGCGATGGGCAACAGGATTGCCACATGTGAATATGCTCCTTTTGGTTTTACATACTGTATGTTGCATTCCTTGCTGGGTGGGGCATGTATGGTTCCCATTAGCAGCACAGTGTCACTATCATATGTGCGTTTGCCCTGTGTCATCCCACCTATCCCAGGGCGCGTGGATATGGGTGCTCATGGTGCTGTGTTGCTGGCAAGGGCATTGCACACACATGCTGTGACCTGTTGGATAGTATACCTGGCCAGTGAATCCACTAGACACACAGTTTGTGAGCCTATGATGTGTATGCACATGTCAGCTCACAGTCCTGCACTGTGGAAGCATGGTGTGCCATGCATGCCCAGACCATGTGGTGCTTGTGTTGCACGCCATGAAGCCTCTACACTAGCACACACCCTCCACGGTGCTGTTGTCATGCTGTCCTGCTTCTGCATACTGCCATTGACATTCCTGACATCTTGCACATTGTGCATCGTAACACACTGGTTGGCTTACAGTCCACCATGGTTAAGTAAAATGAACACCACTGGGCTGTGTGTGAGGCAGTGTTCCCACACTGTGTTCACCTTGTGTGCTGTGCATTGTTCATCTGCTGCCTTTCTACAGTTGTACTATACTGTTGATTGTGGCTGTCCCATCCAATGGGTTGTGAAGTACCACAACCATACATATGCCATGCAGTGTACACATTGTACAGTGGGTATGTGGTCTTCATGACTGTCATGGTATGTGTAGTGTGTGGTCCCTGTGGATGTGTGTATGCCCACAGCATGCATCAATCACATACCCTGCTAAGGTACTGACCATGGCCATGTTAGATGTGGCGTGCTCACATTGGCGTGGCGATGTGTGTGCAATCACTGTCGGCCATGCATACTGTTCACATTGCAAAGTGCTGTTCCACTGTGCCACCATGTCAGGCTGTGCTGCACACTGTAGCCATAAACCTGGCTTATGACAGAGGAGTGTTGTTGCTAGAAACATAGAATCATAGACTTTGACTGCAGATAAGGACCGCTTGGCCCACCCAGTCTGCCCATTTCCCTACCTTTTGGATAAGCTGCAGATCCTAGTTGACAAACAGCTACTTCTTCCTAACCCACACCAGAATCACGTTATGCTACAGCTGTATAGGTCCATGGTGTGTCCTCACTTAGGGTACTGTGTCCAATAAATGCCCACAAAGCACACATGTGCCATGGACAGTGGCTGTGTGTGTATGGGTGGTACCTGTGTTGTGTCTGATTCACAGCCCTGTGATTCATATCCTCAGGCCATATTTTATGCCCTGTGGATAAAGATTGTGGGGTTTATGACTGTGCTTTTGCAATGTTTCATAGGCCTACGTTGTGTTCCAGTGGGCAGCATTTCACAGACAGTATTTTGCCACAGTATATTTGGGCATGCTATGGGGCTGATTGGGAGTTAACCCGGGGGGAGGTGGTGTGGCAGTACTATGTCTCAGGCAGCATTGTGAATGCATGGTGCATCATACCATTGGTGGTGTTGTGTCCAATGGCCATACCAGCCTTCACGTCTGTGTGGATTGGCCATGCCAGTACTATGGCGTCATGTGATGCAAATACTGGCACATGTCCAATGGTATCTGCACTGTGTCCAGTGTAAGGTATATTGTCTTCCTAGTTGGGACAAGCTGTCCTTCTCTGGGGGTGACCTTCTGGCATCTACAGTTCTGCACAGTGTCAGCTCACCATACTTACATGGGCATCCTTACACCCATAGGTATGCATTGCACATCGGTGTGGGCACAATGGCCGAGGAGGATGAAGGCCGGAATGTTCTTCTTCAGCATCTTGTCAGACAGATCCAGGTAATAATGGAGCTCAAGGAGCAGTTGGTGCACCTTGGAGAAAGGAGTGCCCAGCTACTGGAAGAGCTTCTGAGGGCCCATCAGCCATCTGCAAACTCCCAAAAACCTAAACCATACCCCTGTACTTTTCCCACTGTACCAGTTTTCACCCACCTATTCCCTTCCCCCACATTGTTGTTGTTTGCTTTTATATATCTCTCTGTATACTCTTTGTACATTGTTTACACAAACATATGAAATGCCAGCAAAAACAGGCCACATGAGTCTATCGAAGTCTGCACAATTGTGCAGCTAGTCCTTCAACTTGCAGCTGCATCACCCTTCCTGCCCCTCCTCATAGTCATTCTCCAACATACCCTGTCTTATCCCCTCTTGAAGCAGCCCACCATCCTACAGGAAACCACCTCCTCAGGTACAGTGCTCCACTTGTCTACCACCCTCTCCGTGAAATGATGTCTACTGATTTCCCTCCCAAATCCCCCCCTCCAACCTCAGTTGATGCCCTCTAGTATCCCTCCCTCTTCTGATCCAGAATATCTCTACTGTATGCCTTGCATATCCACTTCAGGTACTTAAAGGTCTTGATCATATCTCCCCTATCTCTCCTCTCCTCTCCTCCAGGAAATACATGTTATGCATGAGAACAGCTCAGACACAAAGGGCTACCCTAGATGGCATACGCCAAGGGTGGTCCAGCCCCTAGCCTTACTGTCTGCTAAGCTTTATTGATCTTCACTGAGTGGGAGAGAGACCAATCATGGAGGGAAGGCAGACTCTGACAGGTGCAGAAGCAGGGATTCCTTGACAGGAGTTCTACCTGGGTGAATTCCCCTTGGAGTGCACAGTCCGGGCTCCTATCTCCACTGAGGCGACTTTACCACAAAGGAGACCCACAGGAGGGTGGCATGAGACCCCACAGGGGAAGAAAACAACTCCTGGTGGGGGACTCAATCATTAGGGGGTATAAGTGGGGGAGGAAGGGGAGAGGGAGGTAAGGTGCCTGCCTGGTGCCACTGCTCGGAGAGACAGGAAGCAAATCCTCAGGATCATGGTAGCAGCTGCACGAGGGAGGGAGCTGGATGTCATTGTCCACCTAGGGACAAATGACCTGTCTGGGAATGGGATCAGAGCAGTGCAAGAGGAGTTTGTAGAGTTGGAGAGGGCCTTTAGACAAGTAACACGTACAGTAACCTTCTCAGAGGTGCTGCCTGTCTATGGCAAGGATGATGGTAGGGTACTCTGCACCATGGGATTCAATGAATGGTTGAAAAACTGGTGTGGAGCTCAGGGTTTTGACTTCATTGGGGACTGGGGAACCACCTGGAGGGATGCAGGTGCATACTGGTGCGATGGTCTGCATCTGTCTGGATGGGAGCCAGGATCCTAGGTGATAGATTTAAATGCTTCATTGGCAAGAATTTAAACCAGCCAAGGGGGGAGGCACTGAAAAGGGGTAGAGAAATCCCAGCTTCCCCTGACAAAACACAGTAATTAGTGAGGTAAACACCAAGGTAGAGAAGTCATTCAGAGAAGGACAGGGTAAATGCAAAAAAGGCAAAGGCAGTAAGGACAGGGAAGGGGCTAAAAGGTGTAAGGCCATCAAAAACTGGAGGGTGATGATTACCAATGCCCATAGTCTGTGTAACAAGCTCCCTGAACTAGTGTCCTTGATGGAAGAGGGATGCCTCGATATTGTGGCAGTCACTGAAAACTGGTATACAGAGAACCATGACTGGGATGTCAACATACCAGGATACATAATCTACAGGAGGGACAGGGAGGGTAAAAGAGGAGGAGGAGGAGTAGCTCTCTATGTAAAGGAAGGGATTAAAGCAACAGAACTAAAGAGTAAACATGAAGTAGATGAATCACTATGGGTCACCCTTGAGACAGGAAATGGCACCACAGTCTGCATGGGAGTTGTGTACAGACCCCCATCTCATGGGGAGTGAATGGACAAGGAAATGATAGAAGGCATCCTTAAAATGGAAGAAAAAGGGGATATAGTTGATGGGGGATCTGAATATGCCAAATGTTAACTGGAGGACCTTTGCTGCAGGCACATCCAGGAGCAGGGTCATTCTTGATGCCTAAGGGCATGCCTCACACAGCTAGTTTTGGAACCCACTTGGGAGGGAGCAATCTTAGACCTGGTACTCTCAAACAGGGACGGAGAAAAGATCTTGGATTTAGAAGTGGGTAGCCGTCTGGGAACAAATGACCACCAAACAGTGCAATTCACAATAAACACAGCCATAGAGTCAAGCCATACAAAAGCAAGAGTAGTGGACTTTAGGAGGGCTGACTTTGGGAAAATGAGAAAGTGCCTCAGAAAAGCACTAGCAAATGGCCAAACGGGCAAGAAGGAGGGGTGGAGGAACAATGGGGAATAACGAAAACAGTCATCACAGAGACAACAAGCCTTTGTGTGAAGCAAATCAATAAAACAAAACAAAGGAATAAAACACTATGGTTCCCAAAAGAGGTGTCAGGGAAGGTTAAGGAGAAAAGGATAGCATTCAGGAAATATAAGGAACCACAGAAGGAGCAGGACAGAGAACTTTGTCAGTTAAAGCAGAAGGAGGCAGGGAAGGTAGTCAGAATAGCAAAGGCCCAAACCGAGAAAAAGATTGCCAATTCTGTTACAAAGGGGGATAAAACCTTTTATAGGTACTTTGGGGAGTGAAGAAAGACCAATGGAGGGATACGGAGACTTAATAAAGGGCAGGGAGTGTGGGCAGAGGGTGATAGTGAAAAAGTGGGGATACTGAATGAATATTTCTGCTCAGTATTCACAACAGAAAAGGAGGGCGAGGTACCTAAAACAAACAAGAGAAACACTCTGGGTTGGGGGATCGATACCAGTCCATTCACAGAAGAAAGGGTTTTGAAAGAACTCTTGAAACTGAGGGTGGACAAAGCAATGGGGCTTGATGGGATTCACCCCCAGAATTCTAAAAGAACTAAGGATAGAACTAGTGACACCACTGACTACTCTCTTTAATAAATCATGGGAGGATGGGGTGGTACCTGAGGACTGGAGGAGAGCAAATGTGATTCCACTTCACAAAGGTGGGAGCAGGGCAGAGGTAGGACACTTAAGACCAGTTAGTTAGACCTCAGTGGTAGGGAAAATGATGGAATCATTTCTGAAGGAAATAATTGTTGAGTACCTAGAGGCCAGTGGGGCACAGGACCCAAGGCAGCATGGATTCACAGAGGGAAGGTCATGTCAGATGAATCTAATAGATTTCTTTGACTGGGTGACCAAAGTAGTAGACCAGGGAGGGGCTGTGGATATATGGCCTACCTAGATTTTAGCAAGGCATTTGACACAGTCCCACACAAAATATTAATATACAAGTTAGTCAGCCTTGGAGTGGGTCCCAAGGTGATAGCCTGGATAAAAAAAATTGGCTGGACAACAGGACGCAGAGGGTAATAGTAAACAGAGTCTATAGTGAAGAAACGAGGGTAACTAGTGGGGTACTGCAGGGTTCAGTACTGGGGCTGGTCCTCTTTAATGTCTTTATAAGAGACACTGGAGAGCACCTGGAAGGAGAAGTATGTCTCTTTGCAGATGACACAAAGATCTGCAACAGGGTTGATACACAAAGTAGGGTGGAAAGGATGAAAAGGGACTTGGCAAGGTTGGAGGAATGGTCAAATGTATGGCAGCTCAGATTCAATGTAAAGAAATGCAAGGTAATGCACCTGGGAAACAAAAACCCAGGGAAGAATACACAATGGTGGGTGAGATACTAACAACAAAAATCGAAAAGGACCTGGGAGTAATTATATCAGATGACCTAAAGGTGGGCAAGCAATGTGAGAAGGCAGTAAGGAGGGCTGGGAGGACACTGGGATGCACAGGGAGAGGCATCAACAGTAGTAAACAGGAAGTTGTTATCCCCCTGTACAGACAGTCGGTGAGACCCCATCTGGAGTACTGCGTGCAGTTCTGTAGACTCTATCTCGGCAAAGACATAGACATAGCAGAGGCTGGTCAGAGGAGGGAAACCACAATGGTGCAGGGTCTGCACCAGAAGTCTTATAAAGAGAGACTAAAGCAGCTTAATATGTATATCCTCAGGGAAAGGGGGGTGGCATGATAGAAACTTTCATGTACCTCAAGGGAATAAACAAAGTCCAAGAGGGTAGCATCTTTCAGAAAAAGAGATGTGCAACAACAAGGGGGCACAATTTGAAGATAGAGGGGGATGGCTCAGAGGTAATGTTAGAAAGTATTTTTTCACAGAGAGGGTTGTGGATGCATGGAACAGCCTTTCTAAGGAGCTTGTGGAGTCAAGAACAGTGGGAGAATTCAAGAATGCATAGTACAGACATAAAGCAATTCTAGTGGGGTGTAGGAGGAAGTAAGCTGTTGGTTAACTAGAATCTGCCGGGCCGGCCCGCCGGCACAGCGGTTGGATTTCCACTTGCGACGCCGGTGACCTGGGTTTGGGAATGGACCCAAGTCATCAGAGGGTCGGCCGGGGGGAGAAGGATGGAGCATCCCATGGATGGCTCTCCTTCTCCAGTGGAAGGTTGGAGAAGTGCCTGGCGCACTGAGGACTCCTGGCAGTGGCCAGGAGATACTCCGGTGCTCATTTCAGAGGAGGCAGGGCCAATGCTGGCATCATTGCATGTCCTTCCTCCGAGAATACAGGAAAATGGAGAAGGTGGGTGGAGGCCACTGTCTCAGTGAAAGCCCTCCTTGGGGCTGCGTTGGCCGTCATCGCCGCTGCCCTGACCAGTTACTAGTTCCTCGGCATGGATTGGGGACGTTGCATGCCCGCCCTCGAGGGGGTAAGCGGGGGTAACTGGGAAGTCAGCATCAAATAGATGATGGTAGGAGTCCGGGGCCATGACCAGGGCTGAGGGCTGACAGAGGTCCTGCCGGAAAAATAGACAATAAAAAAACTAGAATCTGCAGCTTATCCATCAGGTAGGAAAATGGGCAGACTAGGTGGGCCAAGCAGTCCTTATCTGCTGTCAAATTCTACTGTATGTTTCTATGTTTCTCTCCTCGATTGCTCTGCTCAGACACAGTCAGCGAGCTCTCCTCGCATAAGGAGTAGTTGGAACACTTACACAGAACTTTTTAGCTGCTGTATGTAAATCAGCATTTGTACTGCTGTACCACTACTGAAATAGAGGTCAACTAATAGAAAGCTCTCAGCTAAAGCAACAGCTTAGACACAAGGGCACCCCTAGGAGGCATATGCCAAGGCGGTCCAGCTCTAGCCTTACTTCCTGTTGTATCCACTACTCAAATAGTGGTCGGCTAATAGAAAGCTATCAACCAGAACAACCAGAAGCAACAGCTCAGATGCAAAGGCAACCCTAGGAGGCATATGTCAAGTGCAGTTCAGCTCCCTAGCCTTACTGTCTGCAGAGATTCGCTGATCAGCCTCTACCTCTAGTTGTCCATATATTCCTTTCATCCATAACAGCTCAGGACAACAGCCACCCCTACCGCCCCACCTGAGCAGATACCCACCCCAGCAAAATAGCAGGCATCCCTTTTTTTCATCCGAAGATTGCCTCTAGGCAACCTACTTCTCTTGCCAGGAATGTAAACAGAGAAATAAAGGTCACTATGAACCACTTGAACTGCAATAACTGTGGCACACTTTTTCCCAAGATTTCATTTACAGAGCGGGGCACTGTCAAACATGCTCCACAATCAGAGACCTCGGTCAGAGCTACATGCAGCATGGGCTGAGATAAAAGACCTCCATGATATACTAAATTGGTCCCCACTGAGTAACAGTGTAAAACCTTTAGTTTCAAGGTGCACTACACCAGTACCCCTACCCCAAAGGAAAAACAGACCAGGGGGCTGGCAACAGATCAGGTCTTGTACAACTGCCACAAAATCCTCAATACAGGAAGGTACCAAACCTATTTAAACATCATATAGGTACACTGCCATCATATAGGTACACTGCACTACCTGCCATGACAAATAGCGTATCGAGCATCAACAATTCTGTGAACCCAGAGCAGTGCACTGAGGTACAGCACACAACTAAACCCACGAAAAAGGACAAAAAGAAACCAGTACTAATAATCGCTGACTCAATGATTAGGGGTGTAAAGAATCACCTCCAGCAGGACCATGCTTCAGTTACAGTCAGATGCCTCCCCAGAACATCGGCATAGAGGGACACCAATCACATAAAGGAAATCATTTGAGGCATTGATAGAGACACACATGTCATTCTCTTCATAGGTACAAATGACCTAGCCAGTAAGTCAGTAGAGGAAACAAAACAAAACCTCACCAGGCTGGGCAACAACCTTGCTTCCCTTTCGTCCACTGTCACCTACTTTGAAATTCTGCCAGTCTAGAAAACAAGAGACAGCAGGCAGAAGATCAGGGAAGAGACATCTCTGAGCTAAACACCTGGCTAAAGGACTGGTGCCAGGAAAAAGGCAGACACTTTATTGGAAAATGGCAGGACTTCTGGGAACAGGAGTTCTTTAAATTCGACAGCCTACACCTTTCAAAGGAACAGACCTGAGTGCTAGAGCAAAAATTTGATGTTCACATCGGTCAGTTAAACTAGTGGACGGGGTGGCACAGGCACCCCTAGCACAAAAAGGGTTGCCAAATGTCCCTTTCCCATCGCCAGCTAGTTCAGCACAAGGATGCACCAATCATACTCAGACCAAACATCACACCAAACTTAGACCAAGCATATCAACAAAATTTCACAACCAAAACATTAAAATTGCAAATGACCAAAACAGAAGGGAATGGAAAGCAATAGAAACATAGAAACATTGAATTTGACAGCAGATAATGACCACTTGGCCCACCTAGTCTGCCCATCTTCCTACCTAACAGATAAGCTGCAGATCCTAATTAACTAACCGCTTACTTCCTCCTACCCCCCACTAGGACTGCATTATGTCTGTCCCATGCATTCTTGAGTTCCCACACTGTTCTTGATTCCACGACCTCCTCAGGGAGGCTGTTCCATGCATCCACAACTCTCTCCATGAAAAATACTTCCTCACATTACCTCTGAGCCCTCCCCCCTCTATCTTCAAATTGTGCCTCCTTGTTCTTGCACATCTCTTTTTCTGAAAGATGCTACCCTCTTGGACTTTGTTGATTCCCTTGAGGTGCTTGAAAGTTTCGATCATGTTCCCTCTCTCCCTTCTTTCCACAAGGGCATACATATTAAGCTTCTTTAGTCTTTCTTTGTGTGTCTTCTGGTGCAGACCCTGCACCATTTTGTTCTCTCCTCTGGACAGCCTCCACTCTGTCTATGTCTTTGCAGAGATGGGGTCTCAGAACTGCACACAGTACTCAGATGGGGTCTCACCAACTGTCTGAACAGAGGGATAACAACTTCCTGTTTTCTACTATTAATGCCTCTCCTATGCATCCCAGTATCCCCCAGCCTTCCTTACTGCCTTCTCACATTGCTTGCCCACCTTTAGGTCATCTGATATAATTACCCCAGTTCCTTTCCATTTTACTGTTGTCAGTATCTACCTCCCATTGTATCACTTCCCTGGGTTTTGTTTTCCAGGTGCATTACCTTGCACTTCTTTGCATTGAATCTGAGCTGCCATACATTGGAAAATGGCAGGACTTCTGGGAAAAGGAGTTTTTAAATTCAACAGCCTATACCTCTCAAAGGAGGGGCCCAGTGCTAGGGCAAAAATTTGATGTTCACATCGGTCCTACTACATACAATGTGCGTCAATGCTCATCATCTTCCAAACAAAATTCCTGATCTCATAGCCATAATGGCAGATGCAAATTAGACTGGGTTGCTGTTACAGAAACATGGTTCACTGGGAATGACTCCTGGGATGTCACCATCCCAGGGTATATGTTATTCTGGAAAGATCAAGAGGGAAAGAAAGGAGGGGGTGGCACTGTATTTCAGAGATGACATATGTGCAACAGAAATCCAGGGAAAACACAGTAAAGCAAAGGCCCTTTGGGTTACACTAGGAGCCAGGGACAAAGCCCCTATCCGGATAGGAGTCATATACAGACCCCCATCCCAGGAGGCCAACATACACAAGGAGCACTTGAAAACCATCTTGATGATGGCAGACGGGTGAGTTGTTGCTGGTGGGGAACTTCAATCTACTGGATGTGGATTGATCCTCATACACAGCGTCCTCAGACTGGAGCAGAGTTCCTTTACTCCACTAAGGGGAGCAGCCAATTGGTGAACTCCCCAACCGGAAGCAAAGCAATATTGGATCTAGTGCTGACAAACAGCACAAGGATCCCAAAAGCAAAGGTGGGAGCCAATATAGGGACCAGTGATCACAGTTCAGTCTGGTTTACTGTGAACAATATGGAGGAAAACAGTCACACCAAAATCAAGGTACTAGATTTCAGAAAAGCCAGCTTCCCCAGATAAGAACTATGATCACATCCATGCAAGAAGGCGGAATCACAGTAGATGTAGAGGACTGCTGGAATACTTTGAAGGCTGCTCTGCATACAGTAACAACTGTATGCACTAAGTAGATTAGCAAGTCTAAAAGAAAGAAAAGACCTCTCTGGTTCTGTCATGAAGTAGCATCCAAAATCAAAGAGAAGAAAAAGGCTTTTACATAAGTCAAGCAAACAAAACATTAAGCAGACATGGAAGAATACAAGAACAAATGGAAGGAGGTAGGGAAAGCTGTCAGAAGGGCAAAAGCACAGATGGAAGAGAAAATAGCACAGGGTGTTAAAGATGCAGACAAAACCTCCCATAGATACATAAGAGAAAAAGAAAAACTAAGGGAGGAATAGTCCGACTAGGAAACCAAGGAAGGTAAGATGGCAGAGAGTGATGAGGACAAGGCAGAAGTGCTAGACGAGTTATTTTGCTCTGTCTTCATCATAGAAGACAGTGGCAAATGTCCCACACTGAACAGGACAAAGGAAGATACTCAGGGAGCAGATACTAGCCTCTTCACAAGGGAGCGGGTCTTAAAAGAGCTTAATAAACTAAAAGTGGGAAAAACCATGGGACTGGATGGCATACACCCTAGGATATTGAAGGAGCTCCAAGAGGAAATGGCTGCACCGCTGGCTGAGCTCTTCAACAGGTCACAAGACAGCGGGAAAATACCTCAGGACTGGAAACAGGCAACCGTTCTGCCCTTACACAAGAGTGGAAACAAGGAAGAGGCAGGAAATTACTGCCCTGTCAGTTTGACCTCAGTTGTGGGAAAAATGATGGAGTCTCTACTAAAAGAGAGGATGGTGGCGTACCTAACAGATACTGGAAAAATGGACCCTAAGCAACATGGCTTCAAAACAGGATGCTCTTGTCAAATCAACTTGATCGACTTCTTCCACTGGGTCACCAGAACATTGGATCAGGGAGGGGTGGTGGACATTGTATACCTAGATTTTAGCAAGGCCTTTGACACCGTCCCTCACAGAAGGCTAACCAACAAGATGGAACATATGGGAGATGGACAGAAGATGGTCAGCTGGATCAGTAACTGGCTGAATGATAGGACCCAGAGAATGCTAGTCAATGGATCATTGTCAAGGGAGGGTAGGGTGACCAGTGGTGTCCCACAGGGATCAGTACTGGGACCGATCCTACTTAACATATTTATAGCAGACACAGCGAATAGACCAAAAGGGAAGGTTTGCCTGTTCGAAGATGATACAAAATTCTGCAACAGAGTGGACACAAGGGAAGGGGCAGACAACATGGAAGCTGACCTTAGAAGGCTAGAGGATTAGTCCAGGGACTGGCAGTTACAATTTAATACCCAAAAGTGTAAAGTAATGCACTTGGGAAAGAGGAACCCTGGAAAAAGTATACACTGGGAGGACATCAACTTGAGGAGGCACAAACAGAGTGAGATTTCTGCATAATCATCACTGATGAATTAAATATAGGACGACAATGTGAGAAAGCAGCACAGAAAGTGGGTGGCATCCTCAGATGTATAAGTAGAGGTATTTCTAGTAGAAAGAGGCAGGTTATCATGCCTCTCTAAAGGTCCTAGTGAGCCACACTTGGTGTACTGCATTCAGTTCTGGAGACTTCACCTCAAGAAGGACATCGACCATTTGGAAAGCGGTGCAGAGAAGGGCTGCTAAGATGGTGCATGGACTGCATCACAGGCCATATGAAGCAAGACTCAGGAGCTGAACCTATACTCCCTTGAGCAGAGAAGAAACAGAGGGACATGATTGAAACATTTAGGTACGTGAGGAGATTTAATGCAGCTCAGGCAGGCAATCTATTTCAACAGAACATGGCAGCATGCACAGAGGGCATGATATGAGACTGGTAGGAGGAGGGTTCTACAAGCAACCTCAGGAAGTACTGTACTTCACAGAGAGAGTGATAGACCCATGGAACAGCCTGCCCCAGGAGGTGGTAGCAGCAAAGATAATTAGGGAGTTCAAACTCACATGGGACAGACATAAAGGATAAGTTAGGATGAAGGCTGCATAAGGAGGGGGTTAGTTTCTAGGGCAGACTAGATGGATCATATGGTTCTCATCTACCGATGCTTTTCTTATGTTCTTATGTTCAACCTTTCTTTGTAGGAATTCCCCTCCAAACCCTGGATCATCTTTGTTGCTCTGCGCTGCACCCCTTCCAATAGTCTGGTGTCCTTCTTGGAATGGGGCCAGTACTGCACTGAGTATTCCACATGCGGCCTGACCAGTGACCTGTACAAGGGAAGGTTCACCTCACTACTTCTAGAGGAGATCCCCCTCGCTATTCAGCCCAGCATCTTGTTGGCTTTCACCGCTGCCTTCCTGCACTGAGCTGAGTTGTTCATATTCCCCTTTATAATCACCCCCAGGTCATTTTCCTCCTCTGTGCTCACCAGCTGTACCCTTCCCAGCTGATAGCTCCCCCTCTGGTTCTTAGCCCTGAAGTACAGTGCCTTGTACTTCTTGGCATTGAATCCCAACTGCCATGTTTTCAACCAGTCCTGTAGTTTAGTCAGGTCTCCCTGCAGTCCCCTCCACCCCTCGATGTCATCCACCACAGCTCACATCTTGTTATCATCTGCGAACAGACTGAACTTACTCTGGGTCCCATGCAAGATATCTACTATGAAAATCCCAAACAGCACTGGTTCCAGTGCCGATCCTGTGGCACCCAGCACTTGACTCTTAGCTGAGAGTTTCCCCTCCACCACCACCTTGTGCTGCCTGCCCTTCAGCCAGTTAGTGATCCATTTGACCATCTTAGTACCCACCCTACATATTCAGCTTCCCCTAGCCTCCCATGCGGCACAGAATCGAAGGCCTTACTGAGAGTCAAGTACAAGGCATCCACTGCATGGCTGCTGTCCAGTTCCTAGGTCACCCAATCATAGTACTCAATCAGGTTTGTCTGGCAGGAGCTGCCTGAGACAGACCCATGTTATGCCTGTCCTGGAGACCATTGTCCTCCAAAATGTCACCAGCCTCTCTTTAAGGATTGTCTTCATGAGCTTTCCCACAATTGATGTGAGACTCACTGGTCTGTAGTTACCTGAATCATCCTTTGGGCCACCTTTGTGAATGGGCACCACATGGGCCAGGCTCTAGTCCTGTGGTATGCATCCTGTGTCCAGAGATATTGAACAATTCTTCCAGTGGTCCCCCCTAGGCACCGGTGAGTTTCTTGAGTTCCAGGGTGAATGCCATCAGATCCCAGAGCCTTGTCCACCCACAGTGCCCTCAGTCCTTCCTGTTCTCTGCCCTCTGTAATTTCTCCGTCTGTTACCCCATCCCTTCCCCTTCCCACTTCACCACTCCCATGAGTTATCTGTCCCCCCTCTTTTCCATGAAAACAGAGCAGAAGTACTCATTTAGTGCCTCTGACTGCTCCTCCTCTTCTCTACTAACCCTCCTGTCTTTCTTAATTCTCACTATCTAGCACCTGTTCTTCCTTCTCTCACCAATGTATCTGAAGAAGTTCTTCTGTCTGTCCTTAATACCCTGTGCCAGCCTCAGCTCTCTGGATGTCTTGGCAGCTCTGACTAGTCTTGTAACTTCCCTGGACTTCTTCATATACTCCTCTCTGTCTTACACCTTCCCTGATCTCTTGAATCTTGAAAAGCTCTCCTCTTGGCTCTCATCCCCTCCATTACCTCATTGGTCAGCTAACTGAGCTTCTTGCCCTTCCTTCTTACTCTATGCCTAGTACATGTTCCAGTAGCCTCTGCCAGTCCTGCCTTAATAATACCCCATTTTTGATTGGCACTGATGGTTGGTTGGATTCCCTCCAGATGACTTATCAGAATTTCCCCCATTATATTGAAGTCTGCCTCCTAAAATCAATTACCCTGGTACCCAAACCTCCAGTTTGCTTCCCCATTCTGAGTGTGAACCACACTGAGTGGTGATCACTCCCAGCCAGAGGGTTCTCAACCTCTAGGTCCCTTACGGCTTCCCTGTTTGATAGTACAAGGTCCAGAGTCCTTCCAACCTGGTTGGCTTGCTTACCAACTGCACCAGGAAGCTATCCTGAAATGCCCCCAGTATAACCTGCTCCCTAGCACTTGTGGTGGTTGGTGTGCTTCAGTCCACCCCAGGTAGGTTGAAGTCCCCCACCACCACTGTGTTTCCCTTCCTGCAAACCCTCCTAATTTGTTCTGCCAACTCCCTGTCCAGCTCCTCCCCTTGAGTTGGTGCCCTATACACCACCCCTATCCTTAGTACCCTGCCCTTTGAATCCTGAAACTGCATCCACAGGGCCTCTGTCCCGCCTTTCTCCCCCTCTTCCCTTATGCACCTTATTCGTTCCCTTACAAAGGTTGCCACCCCGGCCCCCCACCTTTCCTGTTTGCCCTGTCCTTTCTGAATAGCCTGTATCCAGGGATTCTCATATCCCAGTTCTGGTACTGGGTGGCCCAAGTTTCTGTTATGGCCACAATGTTTATGTTTTGTTCTTGATAATATACATTTGTCTGTTGTTTTCCAGTGTCCTGTGTCTTTCTTTCTGTATGGTTTTATCGTTTGTTGCACAGGTGGGCTCACTAGCCATGATTTGCCTACTGTCAGGTAAGACCTGGGTGATTACACTTACATCCGCATACATTATGGCATTTAGTGGATTGAAAGGCAGTACTCAGCAGACATGACTAACATGTTGCTGCCTTACTACAGAACAGGGGAACATTTACATTATATGTCAGTGTACATAGGCATTGCAGTGGGTCAGGGTACAGTCACTTAGTGGTCAATGATTGTTTGGGTTACAGAGTGTTGCCTGATATTACAGTTAACACTCATAGTTCTTGGTAATAGTTACCTCTGGCCAATTTCCTTGTTCTTTTGTTTTGCTCCTGCAGATCACCTGCATCACCCTGGTGGGACACATCCTTGCCTATCCCATGGCATCGGGTTTCCCAGTGCTCCCCCTGCAGTGTCTTTGCCTGCACATCTGCATGTACAATGTTCTGGCCATGGTGGTTGTGTGCTCCTGGGGGTGGTGACATTCTGTTCTCCATGTGGACCCTGCATCTTCTATGTGCATGACGGCCACCTTCTGGGTTGCATCTGTCCATGGTCATGGTACACTCCCTGTTCTCTGGAAGGCCCACAGCCCAACACTGCATGACTGTGTGGCCTCTGTATGCTGGCCTATCCATGGCTTTCCCCTTTTGCTGTGGGTATCTTCCACTTCCCTGTGACCACCTGATGTGTGTCCTTTGGTATGCTGTCCCTGGTCTGTGTTAGGGTGCCTTGTCTCCTTCACCTGTGCACAGTGGGCTGGGTTGGGGTTGGACTAGGCGCTGCTGCTGGATGTCTCTTTCTGTAGGCACCTACCCGCTATTCCATCTCGCTCATGTTCTACACTACACATTTGACATGTGTTGCTACATATTGGTTTACATTTTGTGACATTGCCTTTGGTGTGTCTGTTGCTATTATTTGGCACCTCTACTGCTGTATGCTCATATTGTCTGTTTCCTGGTCTCCTTCTGTGCTGGAGCTCCCAGTGGCCATGTGGTTCACACGTGCCTGTCTCCACCTCTGTGTACACTGTGCTGCTGTTACTGTTTGCACTGCCTGGTTGCTATATTCAGAGCTGTCTTCTTTGCTGTAGTCAGAGATGTCTTCTTTGCCGAGTTATCTTTGCTGCACTCCAGCCATGTTTGCCTGCCTTCATTTGCCTGCTATATTCAACTGTGTTTGCCCTGGGCTATTCCTTTGAATATTGCATGCAGTTGGATGTGGGCTAATTTTGCATGCTGGGCAGTGCAAATTTTGCCCCTGGGCAAAGTTTTGAATATTGGGCCCCAGGTGAGAACTATGTTAGAATATTGGGAAACCTTTTCACTTTCTTTGTGGGGTAAAGTGGAAATTTTAAAAACAGTAGTCATACACCATATTTTATTTCTTATTCAGAATTCTATCTATACCACTTCAGATTTATGGTTCATTACTGAGAAAAATATTTTTTTTTCAGAGGGGACTCTCCAAGAATTCCTTGGCAGATTCTGATAACACATCAAGAAGGGAAGGATAGAATGCCCAGACCTCTATTCATGTTATTTGGCTCACAGGTTAAAGTTGTCTATAAGTTGAATAACTCCAATAGATCAAAACAGAAATAAGGCTGGCACATAAAAATCTTTGTTTCTGTTTATCCTTGATAAACAAAAATTGTGATTAGTGATTCAAAATGTATTATACAATAGTAAAAAGAATGCTGGCCTCTGATTGGTCAGTCTGGGAATGGACCCATGATGTTATCCCAGTACAGCATCATGGGTCTAGTCCCAACGTTCAGATGACCTTATCAACTTTTGTGGAATCACTCCACGCAGCACACCTCTGTGATCCCCATCAGTAAAACCACTTCCATGATCCTTCATAAACCAAGCTGCAATGGCCTCAATTTAGAAACTCCAGGGGACTGTCACCAGAAGCCGCTGTTAAAAACTTTCTCAAAGTTCTGCATTAGCACAGACAACACAATAAACATCTACCACAGTGACAGGGTGGGAATGATTATTTTAAATGTGTCATAACCGAGCAGCATCTTTGAACCCAGACCATAACTGCTGGTCACGAGGGTCACCGATGCCACTCGGTCATGATAACACATTTAAAATAACCATTCCCATGCTGTTACTGTGGCAGAAGTTTATTATCTTGTCTGTACTAAAGCAAAACTTTGAGAGAGCTGTAACAGCGGCTTCTCAGTGATAGTTTACTGGAGTTTCTAAATTGCGGCTGTTCAAGCGTGTGTACATTCCAGTGCAAGAACTCAGTGAGTGCACAGCCCCATCTTCCGTAAAATGATATGGAAGCAATGGAAACATGATGTTGGCTAAAACCGTACCTGTAATCACCCTTCTCCTAAGCAACAGAGCCCGAGTATTTGTACTGGCATCAAACAGCTCCAGTAGCTGGAGTCACCGACTGGGTCAGCGGCACTTCTGAGTCATCAATTGGCTCCATGACTATGCTACAAGACACATAATTATCATTCCCATTTTAAATGGCTACCTTTGTAACATTAAAAAAAAAAGAAAAAGTTACAGTGGCAGGCAAGACCCACCATAAATTATACCACAGATGTGTCTGTGTGTGTGTTGGAAGAGACACTTTCCTGTAGGCAGGGAAACAAAAGGCAAGTTGAGCTGGCAGCACCATCCAGTGGCCAAAACAGAAACTGTAGACTTTTTTCTCAAAAGTATACCTACACACCCCAAAAAGTAAAGAAAAACACATTTTAAACACATATTTTGTTATCTTTTTATTTTTCTTTATAATCAAGCCATTGTACAATAGCAATAATGCACTCCAGGGTGTGTACTGTGCTAGGATAATGTCATGCTTGGGGCATTGGGTGCACTCGGCCTGTGGCTTCATGTCCAATGACCCCAGGCATATATTATCCAACACAACACACCCTGTCATGCATTATTGCTTAATTATAATATATCCTAAAAGCCTTTTCAGAAATAAGGGACTCCATTTTTGAATATGCTGCCAAAATCATTAATAGATACTTCAAGAGATTGTATTGTTAGCTTGACTTCATATATATATATATATATATATATATATATAAGCTGGAATGATAGGAAAATATGAAATCATAACTTAGATCAATATAAAAAAATTCTGTCTTTTAGCCTTATTAGGTTTTTATAACTGAGGGGACCTATGGTGTCATGGTAGCTTTGTCACTTTGAAATTTAAAGTGTCTATTAAATGGGGATAGGTTGTGTTTTTAACTTTTGGGATTATTATGAATTAAAAGCCAGCTTTGTTACATTTTGTAATAAACACAAAATATAGAAGAGTGTATGGGTGACCATACACAACAAGGCTGTGTTTCCATCAAGGAGATGTGATGATGTCATACAGACCTCAAGAGCAAAGCGCAAGAGGTCTGTAGACGAGCATCCATCCTGAGATGGAAACAAAACCTTTTGTGTATGGTCACCATACCTATTTCATATGGCATATGGCTCCCCAAGACTGAAAAAAGTTTTATTTCACAAGGTTTCATACTTTGTGTTCATGGTCCCACTTGCTCCTGGCAGCTCAGTTGGCTGTGAAGTCACTCAATGTAATCTCACTCTACTCCCTACCCTCCAAAGAATCTCTGCAGTAGATATTTAACAAAAAAAAACCCTGAAAAAATTAGTACAGTTTGGAAACATGGAGCCAACTACAGCAGTCTGTGTCCAAACCATCTCTGTGAACTACCTAGTAAGTGGCACCACATTGTTTCCTTGAATTTTTTGTGCAGAGCACTGTTTCCTCAATCAGACATCATGGTGGGTGGCCATCTTGAGACCAGTGATCACCAAATGGTGTGGTTCAATATAAGTACTGTGGGAGAATCAAACTATATAAAGGTAAGGGTCCTGGACTTAAGGAGGGACAACTTTACAAAGATGAGGAAAAGCCTTAGGAATGCCCAGGCGGGGGGAGAACTTGGGTGGAGTGGAGTAACAGTGGGCAAAACTAAAGGGCCATAGTGAGGCAACAAACCTCTGCATCATACAAGTAAGCAAAAGCAAGGCAGAAAAAGAAACATAGAAACATAGAAGTTGATGGCAGATAAGGACACTAAGGCCCATCCAGTCTGCCCATTTCTTTTTCTACCTTATGAATTTGCCATCGGCCTTTGCTCTGTCAATGACCTATCTATTCATACTCATCTGTATTGCTCCCTTATGCCTATACCATGCCTGTTTGAAGCCCTGCATATCCACCACTTTCTGAGGTAGGCTGTTCCATGCATCCACCACCCTTTCTGTGAAAAAGAACTTCCTCACAATCCCCCTTAATTGGCCTCCCTCTAATCTCATGCCGTGTCCTCTTGTCCTGCTATTTTTCTTATATTGAAACATGTTAGACTCTTTTACCTTGTTAATGCCCTTAAGGTGTTTGAATGTTTTGATCATATCACCTCTCTCCCTCCTTTGCTCTAGGGTATACATATTGAGCTCCATTAATCCATCCTCATATGTTTTCTGATGCAGTCCCTGCACCATTTTGGTTGCCCTTCTCTGGACTGCCTCAATTTGGTTAATGTCCTTGTGAAGGTGTGGCCTCTAGTACTGCATGCAGTACTCCAGATGGGGCCTAACCAGTGTCTTGCAAAGAGGGATTATTACCTCCCTCTTTCAACTTGTGATACCCCTACTAATATACCCCAACATCCCCCTAGCCTTACCTACTGCTTTAGTGGTCTTCTTGGATGATTTCAGATCATCGGTGATGATGATGATGCCAAGTCTCTTTCTTCCCTTGTGACTGCCAGCAACTCTCCTCTCAGCCTATAGGTGCTTCAGGGTTTCTCTTCCCTATGTGCATGATCTTGCACTTTTTGCGTTAAACCCCAGTTGCCACTCTTCTGACCATTTTGCTAGTTTATCCAGATCTCTTCTCTTTCTGAGACTGCTATGGTTCTCAAAAGAGATGCCTGAGAAGGTAAGGGCAGAAAAGTTAGCATTCAGGAAGCATAAGGAGGCACAGGGGGAGTAGGATAGGGAGGTGTATCAGAAGAAGCAGAGGGAGGCAGGGAAAGCAGTCAGGAGTGCAATGATACAAATGGAGGAGAAAATAGCCCAGGCAGTAATGAAAGGGGACAAGACACATTTCAGGTATGTAAGCAGAAGGAAAAAGACAAGGGGAGGTATTGTAAGACTAAGGAAGAAAGGGGAAGAGTGTGTGGAGGGGGATCAGGAAAAATCAGACATCCTGAACAAATATTTTTGTTCAGTGTTCACAAAGGACAGGGAAGGTGAGGGATCACAGATAAGTGACAGGAGCATTGAAGAAAGGGATATGGTCACTTGTCTATTCACAGAGGAGAGAGTCCTGAAGGAGCTCACAAATCTGAATGTGGACAAGGCAATGGGGCCAGATGGGATACATCCAAGGATACTGAAGGAGCAATTCTTAATGGTAGACTTCCCTCCAATCCTGAGGAAGCTCCGGCTTTTATTACATATAATGGTCACTCCATTATTAACTATATATTGGTCTCCCCATTTTATTATAGTAAGTGGCTGGACTTACACATAAATAACAGGGTGGAAAGTGATCACTTCCCACTCATTATATCAAGAAAAATGAAAGGTACAATAACTAAAACCCAAAAAGAACAAATAGAAATCTTTAATAATAGAAAACTTATAAAATGGAACCATATACCTCAATCTACCTTATATCAAATTACAAAAATTTGTATTTGTAACATGAATAATTTCTTTAGTATGGTTTTAGAACCATCTGTTATTTATATGAATTGTTAAGACAATTTGACAATATTTATCTCAGTTTAATAAAACAAGACCTTTAATTAAATACAAATATGACACATGGTTTCATCAAAATTATAGGGTACAAAAAAAAAACTAAATGTGTGAGATATGTTAAAAAATTCATTTAAGAAATAATTATAGGATGTTAAACTATCAAAGAAAACAATATGGAGAATTTGTATTAAAGGAAAAATCTATATATCAACACAAATTGTGGGATCAAATGCTACTATCATAAATGATGATAAAACATTTTGGCAACTTGTAGCTAAAGGTACTAAGAATTAAAAAATCAATATTATGCGAATATAACTCCCTCTCAATGGACAGAATATGACTCTAATACTTTCTTTAAACCAAGCATAAAACATTATATTTCTTCTCTAATTAATTCAGAAGGAATTCAGTTTACAGTTAAGGAAGTACGAATGACTATTAACAGCAGTAAATCAAATCGCCTGGACCGGAACAGATCTCAACAGACTTCTATAAAATCGATATTGAATGGATGGCCTTTTTCCTTGTGGCACCTCTTAATAAATTTATATTATATGATTACATGCCAGATTTATGGAAAGGAAGTCATATCATTCCTATTTACAAAAAAGGAGATAAAAATTATCCGGCTCATTGTAGACCAATTAGCCTTATTGATAATTCAGCAAAATATATTCAAAAGTTCTTCTGCACTGCTTGGAGGATTGGGTTAATAATAACAATAAAATATCCCCTGCAAGCAGGGTTCAAAATATAATGGAACAGTACAACAGATTTTTCTATTGGCTCATGTAATTGAAAAGTATTGCTGTATAAGGAAGCAACCTTGTTTTTGGCCTTTATCAGCTTCTCAGCTTATTTGATTCACTATAAAGAGAAATCCTCAAGGAAACTTTGGAAAATATGGGAATAGATCCAAATCTTCTGAATGTGATTATGAGAATACATATGGATACCTGGATTAAGGTCAAATTTAACATAGAATGTGAACTTACGGAAGAAATTAGGACAAATTCTGGTGTTAAGACAACGGTGTGTTCTTGCCCCTACTCTCTTTAATTTATATATTAATGATATAGTGGTAGAATTAAAGGATTCATCTCACCACATGCCTAAAATACTTAATCAAACAGTTCAGGTACTCATCTACGAGGACAATTTGGCCCTTATTACTTCTAGGCTAGGATTACAGAGAGGTCTTGTCAAGCTTGAGAAGCTCTGTAGACTGAAGCATTTGATCCCTAATATCCAAAAAACAAAGGTCATGATACTCGGAACTAAGAGAAAATATCTTAATTTGTATCTTAATTCGCAGTCTTAAGAATTTGTACAACATTACACATATTTAGGCATCATAATGTCATCTTCATCATTGTGGAATGAACATGTTGTTTATGTGGCTGCTAAAATGAAACAATTATCTGGTGCTCTTCACCGATTTAATAGGCTGTATGGGGGAAAACCCACTGAGCCCATGATTAAAGCTACAAATGCCAAACTGTTTGCACAGGGGCTATATGCTGCAGAAATCTGGGGTCTCACTCAAACCCGGAAATTAGAGACTATAATAAATCTAACCTATAAAATGACTCTAGGCCTTCCAAAATCAGCTCTTAATGTATTAGTAAGGGCAAACTTGGGACAAATTACATTTAAAGCTAAAGTAAATACTCAGATTATCAATTTTTGGATTAGAACTACATCAGCTCCAGTAGGATCTCTATTATCAGATTGTTTGAAAGAAAAGTTAATGTACTATAACGTCGGGAAATTAGGCTGGTTATTTACGGTATATGATTTATTGAATAAATAGGGCCTTTCACAGCCTAAATATTGGTCAGAACAATAAATAATAATCCATGAAAATTACAAAAATAAAGTTTCAGCTGTTATCAAAAGTAAATCTCAACAATCTGACCTACAAAAAATGAAAAAGTTTAAAGCATTACCATGGTTGTCAAAAAATATCCAGGAACATTCTCTTAAAGAATACTTGAACACTGTTGATGATCCAAAACTCAGGCAGGTGCTACATTGTACTGTTTTGAACTTTTTTACAGTAATGTATTAGAAGCCAGATGTAATAAAGTACATAATATTCTCGATCATTGTCTATGTAATTTAAGAGAGACAGAGAACCTTCATCATGTAGTAATAAGATGTCCATTTTATGAAAATTTTAGGAAGAAATATATGGCCAAACATATTGCATCATATTTCATACCTTCTGTTTTCATGTTAGATCTATTGTTTAACTCAGAAAATAAACAAATATTCAGATTTGGCCAGAATTCTCTTCATGAGTGAAGAACTGCAGGTTGATTAAAATTACAAGTATAGCAGTCTGAAACTATAAGGAACTGATAGGATTCTATGCTCTGTATACATCAAGGACTGTAAAAATAGAACTAATGGCCAGATTTCTTTCTGTAGTAAAGAACCGTTGCGGCAGCTCACAATTACAAGCATAATAGTTGGAATTTACAGGGAATTGATAGGATTTTATCCTCTGGATACATTTAGGATTGCTAAAATGGAACTAATTAGATTGCAGATTATCAGAATTTATCTTTGAAAATTATTGTTTACAACTAAGGAGTACAATCTGCCTTCATCAGTAAGGTAATGAACTTCCTATTACTTTTCTTATGAAAAATTAGATGTTTTTTCATTTACCTGTCCAATGTCTGTCCGATGTATGCCTTCTTATTAAAACTTAGTTGACTACCTTTGAGTATATACAGTAGCTTTAATAAATGTTAAACTTACCAGCAATGGTTTAGTAACAAAGTGTAACTGAAGTTAATGCTTGAAGTTAGACATTTCAAAAGACGTATGCCAATATGACAATTTATCTCCTATGGTATAGAAATATAATACCGGATAATTATATTAATTCAAAACAGGTTAAATACATAAATTGTTTTATAGATATTAAAATATTTCTATAATTGACTGCTAAATATTTTATAAGTATTTGTGTGGATTATACAAATTGTATTTATAACATCAGAAATAATTTCCTCTTTTAATTTTTGTATTTTTAGTATGATGTTATGATGTGTGTAATAACATATAATGTTGAACAATAAACTAAACTATACTACTGAAGGAGCTCAGAGAGATGGCGCACCTCTGACAGTCCTGTTCAACCACTCACTGGGAACAGCAGTGGTTCCAGAGGACTGGAGCAGGGCAGATGTTGTCCCACTTCACAAAAGTGGTAGCAAGGAGGAAACTAGCAATAACAGGCCAATCAGCTTGACTTCAGTGGTAGGAGATTAATGGAATGCTACTGAAGAAAAGATTGTGAAAAATCTTGAATCAGAGGCTTACAGGATCCAAGACAGCATGGATTCACTAAGGAGATCATGTTAAATAAATCTGATAGATTTCTTTGACTGGTCAACCAGGGAAGTAGGCCAGGGTGGAGCAGTGGATGTGGCTTACCTAGATTTCAGTAAGGCCTTCAACACCATTCCACATAGGAGACTCATAAGCAAGCTGGGCAGCCTGGGAGTTGGTCCAAAGGTGGTAAACTGAGTAAGGAATTGGTTAGGGGCTAGATAACAGAGGGTGGTGGTAAATGGAGTTCAGTCTGAGGAAGGGAGAAGCCATGTGAATTTTCAGACTCAAATCCCTAAGGCTGCATGGTTTCAATGATCAAATGAACTGGCAACTATATATACATTAAAGTATAAAAATGGGTGATTATCTGGTCTTTTTGTGACTGCTACCAACCTGGTTCAGCAATGATGATAGCACAGACAAAGAATTTTGTCATTTAATTATGTGCTTCTTCACTAATGGCAGCCGAGTCAGGTGGGTTATCTTTCACATCCTTAGGCTGGATTGTATTAAATGCATTGAATGTCACTTTAAATGATTTATTGCACTGAATGTGTGGCACCTGTATCATTAAGTATTTAAAGTACTAGATTTTTAGCTTGGTCATGCCTCCTGATGAAGGGGAGTTAGCACCCTGAAGCACCAAGGCTGGAGGTTTTTTGGTGAAGGTTGCAGCTTTTTACCTTGTACACTGTGTGCTTTAGTCTTGTGCTTACATATGTAAGTATGATATTATTTATTTAATAAAAATACCCTCACTGAATTTTTACTAAGACTGGAGTGCTGGATTTATTTTTCTTATGTATCTCACTGTTTCCAGCACCCACTGATCTCTTTGAAGTGCAGTCTGTTACTGGCATGCTGTTATGAGCTTCATTTCTGACTGCTGATTGGGAGAGTTTACTCGCCAACAAGACTCTTTCTTGACAGTGAGTGGAGCTCACCTCCACCGAGACATCTGAGTACACCAAGCAAGAGGAAACAGTAAGCAGAAGTTTTTCCTGAAACAGTTCAAAAATTTAAAATCTGGAGGACGGCATTCTCTATCTAGCACGAGTCAGGCCAGGCAAAGAATGGACATTGATTTAAAACTGAAACTGACTCTACTTCAAGTAATGTACGGAAACATCACAAAGGTAAATGAAATCATTTTTACCAACTTGAAAAACAGTCCTTAAAGAGATCACACTGCATTATGACACAATTTCCTACAAAAGTACATTGATTAGAAATGGGTAGCCAGAGGTTTGTGGTCAAATAAATTACTGTCATGTGGTCTTGACAAAATGTATTACAGACAAAGATGGGAGGACAATTTACATAAATGTTCAGCAGAACTAATTCAGATACAAATAGATGAGGATGAGTACCACAGAAAGGAGATGTTCAAAGAGACAGAGAACCTACATAAACAACTGGAGGAAATTGGAGATGTCCCCCTAATCAAAGAATTAGATAATAAGTTCACTAAGAAGGCTAAAAAACTTGAAGAGGAACTAACAGACTGCAAATGAACTAAATTGCTATGAGGTGAGAGAGACTACTCAACTGGCCAAATTTATAAATGGGACAATGAGCCTCTCCATAAATCAAGAGGCAGCTAAAGATCAAAGGGGCTGATATGGAAATTCTAATAGACAGATTAGCTCTAATATATCATCACCTTCCTCTACAAAAGTGTACAATCATCTGGCTCTGAGTCGACCAGTACTGAAAAGAACATTATATCTGTCTCAAAAAAAAGAAAAAAAAGGAGCAGAAGGGGCAAACGAGGAAGAGGATAAAGTAAATTGACTTGCAGCGGGATTTCCGCGCATCAAGTTGGAACTGACAATGAGTCCACAATTAATCAATCTGTTATTAATTTGTCTGATAATGTTTTGTTTGATAACCAAGTAAGTTTATTGTCACGTGGTCTTTCCTTTGTACCTGTGCATCCTCTCAATGAATTTCAAGTATACTGTGACCTTTTCCGTTTGTTTAGAAAACTTAACTAAAACATATTTTCAGGTGGTTCTGTTACCCTGCAGGGAGGGATAATTCAGAACAAGAGCTAAAGAGTTCAATTGTTTCTGAGGACAAAAATGTCCCACTCTTAGAACATTTTACTGAGGAGGAATTAAATCGGGAGCTACAGCTTGCAGCTGATAGCTCAGATGAAATAGTAAGTCCTCATTTTTTGGTAGGTCACGATTTTACACATTCATTAATATAACCTAGGTCTTTCCAGCCTTGCCCTTGAGCTATAAAGCCTGTATTTAAGAACCTGTCTTCTTTTATACCCCTTTCACCAGCTGTAATGATATACGAGTATTCCAGGAGCTTGTCCTGTGTGATATCAATGCAAATTTTACAAAAAATGAAAAGTAAAACCAATTGAGACAATCTTTCCACTGAGGAACATAGGACTATTATAAAATTACAAAAAATGGATAACATCATTATTAAGCCATCTGATAAAAGGGGCAATATAGTTGTACTGAACAAAGAATATTATGCTAGGGTGGCCCACAAGCAGCTTTTGGATACCTCTACATATTCAAAACTTAAACAAAATCCCCTTAAGGATTATAAAGCAAATTTAACAGTTTCATTGGACCAAGGATGGATAACAGGCAGTGATTTTGATTACTTAAACTGCCAGTTCCCCAGAGTGCCTGTTTTTTACCATGTACCAAAGATCCACAAGGACAGTGTAGAACCCACGGGACACCCGATAGTTTTGGGTTGTGGCTCCCTGTTAGAACCTCTAGCCTTCTATGTTGACAGTTATTGAAAATAAGGAGAGATCCAACTCAAATCTTATTTGAGAGATACATGCTCAGTTTTGAATGAAGTTAATGCCCTCACTTGGAGGGAATCTTTTTAGTGGATTACAATTGACATTTCATCTGTATACACCAGTATATTACATGACCAGGGCGTGTTTGCAGTTAAAGCAATGTTGGAAAAATCCACACACTGCTATCCAGTAGAATTTATTTTGCTAGCACTGGAATCAATTCTTAACTCTAACTTCTTCATGTTCAAGGGCTGTTTTTACAAACAGGAAAGGGGGTGTTCGATGGGGTCCCCATTACTCCCTCTACGCCAACCTATTTTTTGGTTGCTGGGGGTGATTGAGGACCCCATGGCAAACCTGTACTACACACACATCATTATGTACAGATGGTACATAGACAATTTATTAATTATATGGGGTGACACAGTGGGCATTATTACAGAGTTTGTTGAATATTTAAATAATAACAAATTGGGTTTAAGATTTCTCTGCCCATTATGATAATAGAATAATCAGTTTCCTTGATTTGGAATTTCAGGGCTTTATAAATGAAAAAGTAAAAATGAAAGTGTTTAGAAAACCAACAGCGGGTAACAGTGTGCTTGATAAGCGTAGTTCCCATGCTAAATCCACCATAGCAGTACTGCCTTATGGTCAATTAATTTGGTTAAAGCGAAATTGTTCTGAACCAGATGATTACCAAGAAGCAAAAAATGTGTTGTTTGAAAGATTAAAAAAAAAAGGTTATTCTATTAAAACCTTGGACAAAGCAGAGAAAAGGGCTGAACTGGTGCATAGACAAGAATTATTAAAATAACAACAGAACAAAAGCGAGAATGAAAAATTGTGTTTATAACAGAGTATGGACCAGGTTCCATGGATCTGAGGGCAGCAGTTAAAAACACTGGCATATTCTAGGGGCAGATAAAGACTTGAAAGATACAGAGAGGATCTCTAATAGCATTCAAGAAAGGTAAAAGCCTGAGGGACTTAATGGTCCAGAGTGAATTTAAAAATCCCACTAGCTCTAAATACTTGTTTTTATTTATTTTATTTATTTAGCTTTTGTTAAGTGCACTAGCCATAAAATGACTATTTTCAGGCACGACCTGGGAGACTAGAGACATGCAGAAACTTAACAGGATAACAAATTATAAGTGCTTTACATACAATGAGTTAAAGTGGATACAATATATCAGAGACATACAGAGTAGACCATTCATAAGTTCATAGGTGCCTACCTATGCAACGAATAGAGAGGACCTTGGACAATAAATGATCAGGTGACATATCATATGAACAGAACAAGGTACACAAAAACAAAAACAGGTAATACAAAAGGAAGAAATAACCATTGGGAGCATTGGGTGTCATTAAGGAAAAGGTCAGTAAGAGAGGAAGAGGGGAGCAAACCATGAAATTAGATTATATGAGTGTATGTAAGTATAAGGGAGATGCCTGCAGTGCAAGATTGTATATGGGCAGGGAAAGGGAGCCGGGACAGGCTGAGGCAGTAAGACGGTTATATAGAGATGAGGAAATACTATTGTATGGCCAGAGACATCAGTCATTAGGTAGGGTGAAAGCAGGAACAGGTATCAGCATTCAGCAGATTAGCGCAGTTTTCTCTTAAAGCACGTGTAGGAGCTAGAAAGTCTGATGTCGAGGGAAGAATGCCACAGCTGTGGAGCCACATGCTCAAATGCAGCAGTTCCTTTCTTCGTGCGCACCTCGGCAAAATTAGAAAGGATTTATCAGGAGGATCAGACCAAGGAGTGTGTCCTGAGGAACAAGCATAAGTAAACTATAGGTTTTACCCCTGCAAATGTTGCAAGACATGTAAATCCTCTGTGAAGGGAGGTGTTTTCAATCCAGGTAGCTTAGGAGAAAAGGAAGTGCAAATTAATCACTTTATTACTTGCTCAACAAGATATGTCATGTATGCTCTGTGGTGCTCTTGTGGGTAATTATATGTGGGTGAAACCACTAGAGCACTTAAAAAAAGAATCGAGGAGCACTACAGGGCAATGCAAAAATATGATCAAAACTGTCCAATAGGTAAACACTTGGCAGAACAAGAATGCCTGGACCAACCTAGGATCACTCATTGTGGGGTAGATCATGTCCCTTTCAATTTTAGAAGAGGGAATAGAAAATTGGAATTAGAAAGACAGGAAGCCACGTGGATTTTCAGACTTAAATCCCTGAGGCTGCATGGTTTCAATGATCAAATGAACTGGCAACCTTATATACATTAAGGTATAAAATGGCTTTTGGAGAATGTTAAAAATGAAGTACCCCCAGTTAGGTTAATGTACTTTAGCTAGCCTTTAAGTTTATACTTTCAGATACTCCGTACATGTAGGCATTTTTAATAAATATCAGATATTGTTGTTCTATAAACCTGTCTGTGTCCATTTCTCTTTTTTCTTTGTTTAAAAAAATATGGGGTCATGTAAAGATTATAGTCCAATAGAGGTTCAGATTCATGTGTTTCTTTCCTTTTTTGCTTTGATCATGTGAGGGTTAATCTGTCCTAATGCAGTTGTCTTATATTTAAACAATCAGCAACTCATAGGTGTTGTGACAAACTATGGCGCCATAGTTTCTTTTTATTTAGTAATAATAATCACTAGGTTATTATCTGTTTTTTTTTGTGACTGCTCACACCGGTTCGGCAGTGATGATAGCATAGACAAAGGAACTTTCCATTTAATTATGTGCTTCATCACTAGTGAGAGCCAAGCCAGGTGGGTTATTAATCACACCCTTAGGCTGGATCGTAATAAATGCACTGAACATCACTTTAAATGATTTTTTGCACTGAATGTATGGCACCTGTATCATTAAGTATTTAAAATATTACATTTGTAGCTTGGTCATGCCTCCTGATGAAGGGAAGTTAATGCCCCGAAGTGCCGAGGCTGGAAGTTTTGTGGAGGTTGCAACTTTTTACCTTGCACACCTAGTGCTTTATTCTTATGCTTACATATGTAAGTACTATATTATTTATTTAATAAAAAATACCCTTACCAAATTTTTTACTGAGTCTGGAGTGCTGGATTTATTTTTTCTTATGAGGAAGGTAAGGTGACCAGCAGGGTGCCACAAGGATCAGTAGTGGGACCAGTCCTCTTTAATGTCTTATTAGTAACATTGCAGAAGGGCTAGAAGGAGGGTATGCCTTTTGCAGATGACACAAAGATCTGCAATAGGGTAGACACTCTGGGAGGAGGTGGGGGTAGAAACAGGGATCTAAGAAAGCTTGAATAGTGGTCAGAGTGTGGCAACTAGGTTTCAATGAAGAAGTGCAAAATCATGCATGGGGCACAGAAACCCAGGGTGGAGTACAAGATGGGACAGTGGTACTGATGACCCCAAACAGGAAAGAGAGTTGGGAGTAATCATATCTGATGATCTTAAGGTGGCCAAACTTTGTGACAAGGCAGTGGGGAGAGCCAATTGGATGCTGGGGTGCAGAGGGGTATCACCAGCAGAAAGAGGGAGGTGGTGATTCCACTGTATAGGTCATTGGTGAGACCTCATCGAGAGTACTGTATCCAGTTCTGGAGACCACATCTCTGGATGGACATAGACAGAGTAAGAGTCAGTCCAGAGGAGGGCAACTAAAGTGGTACTGGGTTTGTACCAGAAACCCTATGAGGAGAGACTAAAGGACCTCAATATGTACACCCTGGAGGAAAGGAGGGAGAGGGGTGATATGATAGAGACTTTCAAATATCTCATGGGTATAAATGAGGTACAAGAGGGAATGCATTTTTCTGAAAAAAAGAGGCTCAAGAACAAAGGGACATGCTGTGAAGCTGGAGGGGGCAGACTCAGGGAGATGTGAGGAAGTACTTCTTCACAGAAAGAGTGGTGTATGCCTGGCACAGCCTCCCAGCAGAGGTGGCGGGGCAGAAACTGTAATGGGATTCAAAAATACATGGTATAGGCATAAGGAAACCTTAGTGGTCATTGAAAGAGGAGGAAGGGCTAAATTGGGTCACAGTATTACAGTAGGTAGGAAAAATGGACATACTAGGTGGGCCAAGTGGTCCTTAACTGCTGTCAAAGTCTATGTTTGATTTGTTAGGTTTGATATTACTTGCCTTTATCTACTACCCTCTCTCCCACTCAACCTTTCATACATTGATTTTCCACCCTCTTTCACCACCTTACCCCTCCTCCATTTCCCTACCCACGTCACCACGTTTGGCAATAACACTCTGGTTGCTTACCCTCCCCCTCCCGCTATCATCCTTCTGCCATAAACTTGTTATATTGCTGAAATGTTATTTCTTACTATGGCTAGCTCTATCCTGCTACCTAATGATGAAATGCACTTTATTTATGTTAAACTGTACCTGAAACTAACAAGTCTTGAACCTCATGTGACACTGTTTTGATTTTCATGATGCTTACTCTGTGATCTCTGCCATCTGTACTGTACTGTACTGTACTGTACTGTACTGTATTGTATTGTATTGTATTGTATTGTTTGTCCTCGACTTGGAACCTTTGAAAATGAGACTCTGACTCAAAGATATTAATCCTAATCGAAATAAATAAATAAATGTTTCTATGTGGCAGGTCAAGGGGGAAAAGTTGTTGTAGTATAGTTGAGACATCAGAACGAAGCTACAAAAACTTTCCGTGACCTTGGAACTGCCCTACAAGTTTTTCAAAGCCACTGGTTTCCATACATAATAAGCCCTAACCATGTACTATATAACAGTTTCAGTGATGGAGAGTAAGGGCCTGATTCTAAAAAGGGTCAGTGTTCAGTGCAAGCTGTGGCAAACAGCAGCTTGTGCCAAAGCCCAATGTGCCAGGGACCCTGACCCAATTCAGGTACAGGAGGGGTCCTGGTGCCTATGTCCCCACACTTGCAGCAATCCCTCCCATGTGGCAAACACATGGCACATGGGAGGGTTTGCCGCAAACCTGCAACAATGGCAGGCTGTTTCCTACCCGATCCACATTGTGCCCCATTCTGAATACAGAGCAGAATCTTAACCTGAACTAATCGCCCCTCAAAGAAAATATATATCAAATCCCCCATCACCCAGATCCTGGTGTCCCTGTCATTATGACAAATTAAAAAAATTCTCTCATTGGTGGTCCCATGCCCTCCACCAAGCAGGTAGTGCCCTTCCCCATCCCAGACAGAGCCGGTGACTGGCACAGCCCTCCTCACACCTCCACGGCGGTTCCCAACTGACACAGATATGCAGCGGACTGTACAGTGTATGCACTAATAGCTAGCTAATAAGCACATACACTGTACAGTCCTCTACACATTCAGATGTCAAGAACTGGTCAAGTGGAGAGTGTGAGGAAGAAACTGTACCAAATCACCGGCTTTATCTAGGAGATAACATGAGGCACTACCTGCTAATTGAGAAGCACAGGACTCCACCAATAAAATTTTTCATTTGTTATAATAACAGAGACACTGAGATCTAGGGAGAAATAGATCTGATATATATATGTTATAGTAGACATCGAGATTGGCGTGGGGCTCTGATGTAATTACTTTGAAATAGTAGGTTACATTGAGGTTGGGGGGGACCTGCGGCACTAATGCTATAACATCTCTCCCAGGGGAGAATTTTCTAAGTCCCCTGAAACCAGCCCTTTCTGATCTAAGGGCACTTAGAATTTCTCTCTCTGGGAGATTTTTGTGAATTGCATTTCTTGGCTGTGGCAGTTTGCATCTGCCACAGGGCCCCTAGCGCTGTGTTGTAGCCCATGTCTGGGTGCAGGGATGGCGCAAGCCCCATTTGCGGCAGGCAGCCTGCGTTTGATATAGGTTGCCTTTATGAATCAGTCCTGGCATATCTTTTGGCACAAGGTACACCTTGTGCAATTTTTTGTGGCACAAGCCTTTGGCGCGCCATGCCGGAGGTTTTGTGAATCAGCCCTGCTATTAGGAAGTCACCAGTTATGGAAACAATTTAAAGAGTCTAGTCTAAGTTATTTCTATAAACAATACCAAAACTGGACTGGAAATGTATGGCTAAGCTAAACAATAAGTGGAGTAGAGCTGGAAAAAAGATTGTCAAGGCAGAGAATGGGTACTTAGACTAAAACAGTTAAAAAAACAGCATAAAAATGCATGGAACAAAACTATTCAATATAAAATACTGACAAAACATATTTAGCTCCAGCAAAACTTCATAGAATTGGCTGTACATTATGCCTGATGATAAACATTGGCCTCTGTGTGGTAAAAGGGCCAGTTTGGTACATGGTGTTTGGAGTTGCCCCTTTGTCCAGAAATGGTGGGATGAATCAATGTTAACTCTTTCACAGGCCATACATTTATCTTTTTTACCAAAATATCAGATATGTATATTTAATGATTTTCATATTATAATTTGTATATTGGTCATGATGCCAATGAAAAAAATGATATTGAAGTATTGGAAGGAATAATCAACAATTTCCAACCTTTCATAAACAAAAATGTTTATATGAATTTCATCAACTTTGATATATGAAAGATAATCCTGTTGATCAAATTTCTTTAGATCAAGATGTTTTACATGCATCATGGAGAAATAGCTTGCCTCCGCTTATGAAAATCTAAACCACCTAAGTGGCTTTGAAGGGGATTATTGTCCAGTTTTGTTATTGTTTCATTTGTTCCCATTATCTCCTCCCCCCCACAACCATCTTTTCATCAGGGATGCTCTGGTGAACTTTATTAATAGAATAATGGATAGGTTTGTGTCCATTACCAGGGAGTAATACCATCGAGAGGTTCTGGACACGTATGAACCTCGAGAACGAAGCTCGGAGCTTCCACTGTGTCCAGAACCTTTGGGATGGTAGGACTCCTAGTAATAGACACAAACCTATCTGTTATTTTTTTAATATATGAGTCCAATTTCAAAATTTAGTCGGATTGAAAATGGGCACCCGAATACTGCATTTGCTACAAGCGCCCAAAGTCTGCTATGTATACTGGGGATATGAGAGGAGCATTTCAGTGCACTGAGGAGTAGCTCAGTGTTACTCTTACCTTCAGTGGCAAGAAGAGTGAAAGCAGGATCAACCAGATAGTTATAATACTTAAATTAAGAAAAAAAAAAATGCTGGTGGTAGAGCTGTGGACACTTGTTTCGGTTAGCAAGAGAGAGAACCGGCATGATAAAAATCCGCTGTTGTTAGTGCCAAGGTAATTTGTCTTGCTAAGAGAGAGAGCAAGCCGCCAAGTTTAGAAAGATGTTCTAATTGCCCACACAGGAAAAGCGGCCAATCAGAAGGCATGCTTAGGAAGACGGAGGCAGACTTGTGCTTGTGTTGTTGAGTTTTGTTGGTAATAGTATCTTTCAGTTATGGAACGATGGTATTGCCACATCTGAACAATACTATTATCACTGGTCAAGTGGGTATACACTTCCCGCAGCGAAACCCCTACAGCGACTTACGTTGCTGCCAACAACAGTGCCAAGTTGCTGTAGGGGATACGCTCAGGACCCAGCAACACTCTCCCCTGTCTTGCACCCCTACCCAAACCAACTCTGACCTGGAGTTGGTATCCATAAGCACAGAGGGTGCGGGGGCAGAGCCCTCTGAATGGGGGGTTCTGGGGGCGAAGCCCCAATAGAAAAAAATTCCCTGCTGTGCATGGCTCCTGATGACTGCAACTCATAGTCAGCAGGGAGCCTGGCACTAATGATGCCAGTCAATGAGTTAGTTGTCAACAGCATGGGGTCCATAATCTGTGGACATTATGCCGCATGGCTAAATCACGCTGCCAATGCAGTGCGATTAATGCTATGGGCATAACTCTTTTTTCTGTGGGGGTTCTGCCCCACCCTCCACTAAAGATTCTCAACTCTGGGGGGGGGGGGTCCAACTCGGGGAGCGCACAAAGTGTTGAAAAAATAAAATGTCTGGGACCAGTAATCAAACCCGGTCCCAGACTCAGTGCCTGGGTTCCTGCTGCTGTGGGTCTGACCAGTGAGCCACAGCAGCTGCTCAGTGGAACCCACTCCCAGCAGAGGTCTTATCCTCTGCCTGGGAGTGTGTGAATGGTGCAATACCACGTACAGCAGTATACGTGGTATTGCACCATTCACTGTCCTAGACAGCACTCTTATGGGTTAGCTGTAATGTCATATGCTATTAAGCATACAACATTATGACCCAGTAGGGTTGTGGACTTGGCATCGTAGAGCCAGTGAAGTGTAGTATTATCCCTCTGGGAGCAATCATATTATTGAAAAATGTTTGTGTACTTTAGAATGGTACTATTTTTTAAATCCGAATATTAAATAAGAATAATAGACTACTTTATGATAATGTGTGTAATGGATTATATATTTACAGTATTTCAGACTGAAGAACCAAAAACATTTTGTCTTTTGTTTTATCTTGCCTTGTCTTTTATATTTTACCTTATTAAATTATACACAGTTGTAGCAGACCAAAGGTTCCCTAACAATCTTAGGACAGGACAGACATATCTGGAAGGAGAAGCAGGAAGCTTACGCAGTGTCCAAGATGCAAGAAGTTTATTTATCAGGAACACTAAAAACTGGATAACAGTTTGCCAAAACACTACAGGGTAACAAAATAACCAAAGAAACAATATGAATAGGACCGACAATTGGTCAAACCCAGAACAGGGTGATTAATTCCTTTTAGTCCAAGTTCTGTGTGCACTCGGCTGAGATGATAAAACAACTGAAGAACTGAACTTGGGCTTCCCTGTGCATCAGCTGATCAGCCAGTGGGCATTGACCCCACAAAGCATTTGTTACAAACAGACCATATCAGGGCATCCCCAGGAAGAACAAAACACAGAGAGGAACACTCTTAGCTGGACGATGAAGAACTCAGTGATCCTCTGTGACTCCGGGCAAGAAGCTAAATATTTCTGGTCAGCAGATGGGTTTCTGGATGCACTGCAACAATGAGCACTGGCAGGTCCCCGGCTCCCAGACAACCTCTTACCAGGAAGACTTCTGGTGGTACGATCTTTGGGCTGCCTCTGCAGAGCAACACAGGTATGTGTGCACTTATGGATGGACAACAAAATAAGAAAAGGGCATGCATGACATTAACTGTGGTCCCTTACACTTGAGACAGGGTAGCTCCTAAGCTAACTCACTACTACATACCTCTCTAGCAGCTCACTACCACTTAACCACCACAGGGCTGATGCTGGAACACTTGTGGTAAAATTTTGGACTGGCAGATGTCACAGAAGGCGGTCCCGCTGCAGATGGTGGATGGACCAGGGACCTCCCTGGGTCAGTGTCAGGCTCTGATGAAGCTGGTCCAGACAGCAAAGGTGAAGCTGGATGTCAGGTACACCAGGATGGGATTCAATAACACAGCTATGGTTAAAAGCAAACAGTTCAGTTTTGTAAGTAGACAGTTCAGTTCTTGCAAAGGGTACAGTCTTTAGGGGGTGCCTGGCCGGCAACAACACAGTTCCATTTGGGTGGAGCCTATAACACTTACACATAACTGTCTGGTCCAATTAGGCCATAGAACCATCCCCTTTTTCCAAAGGTTGCTGCACCTTTAAGGGTCTTCCCTATCCTGGCTATCTTTGCAGATCTTACCCACTTTATTAATGGTAATAGCCACCTGAGACTTAGGTAAGGCCTTGTCCACTATTTCCTATGCTTGAGGGCCTGGATGCTGGACCTCACAGCTAGCCCTCTTTTCTGCAGCCATCCAAGGGCCTCCACCTCCCAGCCCTGCACTCTGGCACAGAATGGCACCGAAGGAGGCAATGGGGCCTTAACCCCACCCCTTCTCCCTCTCGGATTCAACTCTTGGAGCTTTCGAGTCACAATGCCCCTGTCCTTTTAGCTTGAAATGAGCAGTTATTTAGCTCAAACTGTCCATTTCCAGAGGACACACTAAACAATAATGCCAAAACCCAGAAGACACAAACAAACAACAACAAAAAAATGACTTTGAGACCTCTGGCCACACCTGGGGCCCCCTCTGTGTTTATAGGGCACTCAGCCCACTGCCCCAGGTAATTCCCTTCCCCTTCTGGGCATTTGGCCCAATGCCACAGGTTTATCCCCTCTCTTAGGGCTGCCCACCCTCCCTGGGAGCTCACTATGCCTCCCTTCTACTTCTTTTGGTGCTTCAGCCCTTTAAATCCCCTCACCTAGCTCCCCCAATCATCACTCCCTGCCAGGCACCTCTAGCACAAGAGAACAATAAACTTGGGGTGACAGCACACTCATCACCATGGCCTGGGTCTCCGGCAGGCTGTGGGGTCAGGAGAACAGTTGGGGGGCTGTACTCCCACCCAGCTTCCTTTTCCAGTGTGGCTGCTGAGCAACAGAACTAAAGGTTTGGGGCATGTTTTCTGCCTGGACCTATTTCTTGGTGGCACAACTTGGTCTATCTGCCCTTTTCTTCCCCCCTCACCAATTAGGACCCTACCCAGGGAGAACAGGTCATGCTGGGGAGCCGCACTCCACCTGACCAATCTTGTTACTGCTGCCAAACACCCAGGCTGCTGACCAGAGGGAGCAACACCAGAGGAGCCACGGGACCAAAACAGGTGCGCCTTTCCACCTTGCTGTCCACGCACTTCCACCCTCCTCACTTGCCACCGACAACCTCATTGACCACTTCCCAGCCCTCTTGTAGGACATGGGAGGTCCTGGCTTTAGGCCAGGGGATTGGGCACTATAAGCCTGACAGGGAGGGTCTTCTGCCCCTGCCCCCCCTTTTTAGTACCAAATGGCACGAACAAGAACAAAGTGACTGGGTGGGGTATGTAGGACTGCAGGTTGGGGAGGGGACTAGTGAGGAGGAATAAAAAAAATGAAAATATTTACATCAGAGTTAGGTTCCCCATTTTTTGTTGTGCCTCCTAACTCTGGGGTATTACATACACCTCTTTGTATAAGTAATAACATTGATGGGTATGTAAATATACATATATTTTTCTTCTGGTATGTGTTGTTTGTGAAGTAAGTGAAAAATGTATAAATAAAGTATATTAAAAGAATTATGTACAGTATTTTCACTTGCACATCATGTATTGTATACTGCCCTTCCCTATCCCACAAGGGGGCATCTGGAAATGAGCTGTTACCAGCTCAGTATGCCTTTTCTTATGATTTTTTTTTTAAATAACTAGATAAATAAAAACTAGCTAATCATTTTGGTGACCCTGCACTGTACCTTCTCAACTGCCTCAATTTCTATTAGTATAAAGAAAAATACATAATTTGATCTAAATAAGATTTACTGTTAGAGAAAAAACTTACTGTTGACATTTTGACCATCAAATCTTCTTTAGAAATTAACACCAAAGACAAATTTAACCATAATTGTTGTTTTTACCTACCTAAATTCAGTTCACTATCCATACTTGGGCAGTATCCACTGAGCATGTTCAGTCACTGCAATGATCTTCAAGCTTGACTCCTCCAACCAATGAATCACATGTACTCTAGTCTCTCTCCTGCCTCTACCACAACTGCTCTAAGATCATTTCTGCTGGGAACGCATGTGACATCCTCCACAGGTTCTGTTAGTAATTTTTTTTAATCTATTTTCTTTTTTTATTTTGAAGAGCTGCTACTCCAGTTCTGTGATGGCACTCCCAACCCCATCACTGACCTTCTTATGGACTTACAGGTTACCATCCACTAGCCCAGGACATATACATGGAGGTGGCTGGCCTTCCCGGTTTTGCAAATGTGTGTGTGGTGGGTGCCAGCGAGAGCGGATCAGGATTTTCCTCCCTATCTCCAGGTTTTGTCTCTGGGGCACCAGTGCGCAGTGATACAGGCATGCATGTAGGTATTGGCACCGATACTTACTGGGGCATCTGGTGGCTACCCTTCCCCTTTCTGTTGCTTATGTCTGTGCTACCACCTGCTCTCCACCAGGTGGCAGTCATAGTAGGGGATGCAGCATCACCCCCATAGCATCTGGGTGATGGACAAGACCACAGAACATTTAACAAGGCCATAAATGCACAGAGTAAGTAAAGAGAGAAATAAGGAGAGAGAGAAATTAAAAATTATGTATAACAGCAGAAAGAGTCAAAGGAAATTACAAAGAATTTTACAAATATATCAGGAATAAAAATCTAGGAAACTGAAACATAGGACAACTGCAGTAAGTACTTAGGAGGGTATTAGATATGGCAGAAATGGTAGGGAGTCTAAACAAATGAATATCTTTGGTATATAATAACATATATAATTTATTGATTAGCCATAACCATTTCAAAATATAAAAACATACACAACATCACAGTACATTTATCAAAATAGCATAATGCATTACTGTTTTATACACAATAATCCATCTAAAAGGTCTGAAGCACAAGACTATATGTAAAACCATTGTATAAATACATAATTACATAGTTATGAGAAAAAATAGCATATAATGTCTGTACATTAGCTTTATCAAACTCCTAATACCCCTCATGTATAACATAAGGGTATAATAAATAATGTCTATACACACATTTTGCCAAAGTCCCATAACTCCAGAATTTATATATAACAGGTTATAATAGATCTTAACTGACCAAAATTAGGATTTACAGCAATGCCCCATGTGCTCATCAAGTTAGCAGCGTTCTTATTCTTTTTTCCCATATTTTAACAATTGTAGTTAAATATAATGCCAGATCTATAAGAACTTCTGTATTTTCTTCATTAAATAACAGATCCAGCAAGCTATAAGATATATTATAAGTTGCTAAATATTTACCAGGTATTTTCTCCTCTGTTTATCATACCATGGGCATCTTAACGTTACATGCTTGAGATCTTCTATCTCATGAAGAATACAATGGCACAGTCTAGATGCCATTTGATCTTTATTTATCTAGCTAGCCTCTGGTACATTACTTGCAAATGTTTCAAATCTATATCTAGTTAGAACTGTTCTAAATCCAGTAGATTTCATGGTATAAAGATAAGGTTTTAAATTATGCTCGATAGTATTACCCACTAAGCCAACTTAAGTTTTTATTTGTTTCAGATCTTGTGGGTTTTCTGTCTGAAATGTCATAAAGTTTTTAGTTATATATCTAGTATGTGTTTTATTAATAGTAATATTTTGTTTGTCCCAACACCTGAGATATGTTAATCCATGAAGTTCCAGGAACCTCTCAATTTTATTCAACCAGCCAGAGGTATTGTGTTGGAGTAGTTTTTCTTTCTCCTTTATGGATAATTTAATTAGATGATCTGATAGACCCCACCTTTTCATGAATACCCCTCCCTCTATTTCAAGATGATATTTTGTGCTGAAACTACTATAGGATCTACCTCCAAAAAGTCCTAAACAAACCCAGCTACATTAGCGACTCCCTGGATCTTAAACTTCTCTCCCTCTCCCTCTCACCGGACATAATCTTACCCCTCCCCCCACTAAACTCCTGAATCTTTCTCTCTCCCTTGGCCAGTTCCCTCAACTCTGGAGGTATGCCATCTTCACTCCCATGCATGAAAGTGGAGACAGATCCCATCTTGCAAATTACCAACCCATCTCTATCCTTCCTCCTCTCTCCAAGGTACTTGAATGAACTGTAATAGACCAGCTGTCAGAACACCTCCACAAATACAACCTGCAATGTCCTCAGCAGCACAGCTTTAAAAAAGCCCACAGTACTGCCACTGCCCTGCTTGAATTCACTACCCATATACACAAGGCCCTAGATGCAGGCAGTCTATTGGGCTTGATGTACATTGATCTGACCAAGGTCTTTTGACATCGTGAGTTACCGGCTCTTGCTGCAGTCCCTCTCTACCCTTGGCCTATCAAATAATACTACCAAATGGTTTGCAAGCTACCTTCTGAATAGAAGCCAAAGGGTCAAAATCACAGGCTCTCTTCACATAGCCTCCCTATTCTCTCCAATGTCCGCCAATGCTCCATCCTTGGCCCAATGCTTTTTTAGCCTCTTTATCAATAATCTTCTTGCTACATGCAATAATAATATGATACTCTATGTAGATGATGCTATCCTCTTTTCATCCCCAACCCTCTCTCCAAAGATCTGCAGACGAACTTCAGCCTAGTGGTGTCCCAGTTTAAACAGCACAAACTGTTGATTAACTACAAAAAAACAAAGTCAATGCTGTTTTGCAGTATGCACAACAAATTTAAAACTACTAACCTCACCATCCTCAATGAGACACAACAACACTTGACCAAGTTCATGAATTTAAATACCTATTATTACTGTTAACAGATACGATGTCCTTCAACTCACATGTCCACCATGTCTCAAAATCAATTAACTCTAGAACAGGTGTCCTATACCACCATCATCACTATTTGACAACTGAAGCCATGCATGCAGCCATAACCAGTTCTATCTTGTCCATCATTGATTATGGGCTAATTTTCTATGGTGCTGCCACAGATACCGCCCTTAAGTGAATCAGGACGGGCCTCAACAAGTGCTGCAGACTTATCAGTGGTGCAGAGAAATGTACTCATACCTATACTCTCTACAAATGCTCCAACTGGCTCAACATACATGCTAGACTGGATTACCAGTCATGCCTCATGGCAAAAAAGATCTGCCTTAACCTCACACCACCTTCAACACTTGACTTATTGTCTCCGGCTGCCAATTCATGCATCACATGTAATGCCCTCAAATCACCTTATATCATCCTGTTCTGCCATACCTCTCAAGCTCAACGTGCCTTCTACACCAGGGCCCCATTGCTAATGAATAGTCTTCCTCCTGAAATCACTGCTGAGAACAAGCTTGACCCATTCAAATAAACCCAACAGCACCTCCTGATCCAGCAATTGTGACAGCCCCACCTAGACCCTGTGTCACACCTTCTCCATCCTACCCTCCTCTCCTGATAGTCTAGTCTTCCTCCCCACTCCTCCCTCTATCACCCCCTCATCCCTCCTCTATTCTCATTTCTAGCCCATGCCCACCTTCCTCTCCTCTCCCCCCCTCCCTTCCTTATTTCCTTTTCTAGCCCTGCCCATGTCCCTCCATTTTGATTTCCTCCTACCTCTCCTTCCTCTACCCCCACTCTACAACCCCACCTCCACCTCCAGCCCCATGCCCATGTCTCCTCCCTCCCTCCAGCCCACCTAGTACTTCTCTGACAGCATGCACTTGTGACAGAGTCAACCCCCTGACCACCTTCTCTCTCAATCCCCTCTCATTCCTGACTCCCCTTGCCCACTTAGGTCTAGTTCCTTTGTTCATACTCCTAGCTTACCTGTTTCTCACTCCATGTACTAACTATATGTTTCTATGATTATTGTATAATTTTGTGAACTCACTATTTGTATTGCACCCCACTGTTTGTTTTACTGTCCTGCTGACATGGAATCTTTGTAAATGAACCTCTGTTTCAAAGGTATTTGTAATCCAGTACTCAGTAAAATAAAAACATGTCTGATTTGATTTTAACCCAATAACTAATCAAAATAGCTTGGATCATACAATCAAGGTTTGGTTGGCCCAACTGTGACTTAACCAAGGCATTTGAAGTTCCAGTCAGTACTCTGAGTAGTTTTTTATATGCACTGTTTATGACTGCTTCTAATTTTGTAGTATTAGCTACACCCCAGTTTTCTGCAGAATATAGCGCTTGGGAAATTACTTTAGCATTTATGGTCCTTAATAATGGGACCACTGTACTGCCACCGTATAGATAATTAAATTGATTTAATGCTTTAATCGTATTTTTTACCTTATTAAGTGTGTGATTTATTTTTTTGTTCTATTTTAAATTACCTGAAAACCATACCCCAGATATTGATATTCATTAACATATTTCAGTATTTTGTTATCAAGGAAAACAATTCTGTATTTCTTGTTACTCCCAAACACTATGACTTGTGTCTTATGAGGTGTTGGTTTTAAATTATAGTCAACACAGAGTTTTTCCATCACATGTAATGCTATTTGTAGACCTAATCTGCTAGCTTATATTATCACAAGATCATCTGTGCAGGCTAATATTGATTTTAGTATTGCCAATTCTGGGGACATAGGTTCATTATTCTCCATTGCAGTTATAATATCATTTATGCACATACTAAATAATGTCAGAGCAAAGACACAACCTTGGTGAACACCAAGGTTTGTCTTGAGATTATCTGTCAGATCCCCCCTTTTGTATATTTTATTTGTACCCAGGTATCTGTATACATTATTTTGATTAGATTAATTAAAATACTATCTGTATTGAGTTTTTGCATTTTTTCCCCATAGCAATAGTTGTTTTAATGAATCACATGCAGATGAAAAGTCTACAAATGCTACAGAGTGGTTGTTTTCAAATAACACAATATTTCTCAAGCAGATGGTTTAATAAGAATATTTGTGTAATTGTTCCTTTATTTATTATAAATCTGGTCTGTAGTTGTGATAATACTTGATTTTGTTAAAACCAAATATTTAATCTAACAACACTTTTGCAAATAACTTGGATAAATTATCTAACAGAGTGATCCATCTATAATTATTATGATCCAAATTGGAACCTTTTATACATATAGGTAATATATAACTGCTGTACCAAGAAGGGGGGAATTAGGCATGCATTATTAATTTGTTGAACAGATCTGTAAGGACTGTAGACCACCAATCTCTGTCTAACTTACAGAAATCTATTGAAAATGTGTCTGGCTCTAGAGAGTTATTTCTCTTGAAGCTATCTATAGCTGATCTTAATTCATTCACAGAAAACCGCTCAAAGTCCCCATTAATTTCTGCAAGTTCAATATCATTTTGTATTTACCATCCCAAAACATTTTGGAGAAGTAGTCTATGCATTTATCTGGATATATATATATATATATATATATATATATATATATATATATATATATGTGTGTGTATATATATATTTATACAATAGGGGTGGCTGATAAACATTACAGATAAAAGCATGTATTCTCACAAGAGTGATGTAAATGTTGCTCACATAGGAACTGTGGTAGATATGCAGATTTACACACACAGTTCCTATGTCAGCAACGGATATTCTCACAGTTGCTATATCATTAAGAGTAAAAAGTGCAGGCAGCTCTGTTTCCTAGCAACTAAAGCAAATGAGAATCACCTGTGAAAATCATGAAAGCCTTACATAAGTAGAGCGAGTTATCCATGCAGCGCAGTACACAGCTGTTAGTAATTCACACAACAGTATTAAAAACATCGCAAAGCCCCGAAGTGAAACACAACACGGTAGGCATTGAAACAGAACCTACATATACAGTACAGCATAGCAAAAAGGTTGTAAAGCCATGGATAAGTATGTAAAACCCAGCACATTACAGTGGGATACGGAAGTATTCCGTGGAACGAAAGCCGAAGAAAATGCAGAGCATGGAAACGAGCTGCAAGAAATATTGTTAAGCTGCTAGCAATTCGAACTCGATATTGAGCCTCTGTTAGAGCCAACTGCAGTTGAGAAATCCATCCCGAATATGTGCGATCCACAAACAAGTCATACGACAGCGTCAACAGTATTTATAGACAGTACTTATATTGATCAGTATATTGAATCAGCAAAAAATGACAATACACGACGCAAAACGGAATGTGATGTTAGCAACTTAGAAGTATCTCAAAGACCATTTCAATATGACAACACCCATGGAATTTCTGCCTGCACATGATTTAAACAACCTTTTGTGTCATTAGTTCATTCAGTGCCAAAAAAAGACGGGTCTCAGTATGAGCCCTTGAGCTTGATAGCAAAATTTCAAAGTTTTGAGAGAGACACTTGAAGAAGCACCAGTATCCTGAATCGCTATCCACTTCACCTGCATTTCTGAAGTGTAGAGATGTTTTGCTGTCCAAACAAACAAAAATTAAAGGAGGATGGTAAAGGCAATAGACCGTTTGCTGCTGCGAACTCACTGACACCTTAATTAATGATCTTATGAAAAGATGTACTGGGACCAAGAACTCCACAGTCACTGTTAAATACCATGTGACTCAACACAACAATGTTCTTTGGTATCCTGGGATACTCTGAATGTAGGAATTTGAAGTGGGGAGATATAAATTATGCTCAGATGACAAAGGAGACAAATACATAGACTATTCCCAGGAGAGACAAACTAAAACAAGGACTGGCAGTAACCCAAAAGACACTCGCATGTTAAAACCATGAGCATATCCCATTGCTAATAGAAAGAAGTGTTCTGTGGCAAACTTTATATTTTATATGGAGAAAAGACCTGCCAAATTCAATTATGACTCTGACCCTTTTTTTTTAGCGGTAAATCACCAATATAAAGTGGCAAGTAACAACTCGTGGTTCAAACAACAAGCACTGGGTGTAAATACCATCGCTACCATACTGAAAACGATGATACAAACTGCAGACATCCAAACAGACAGCAGTCTTACCAACCATTGCATAAGAAAACACCTGATACAGAAACTAGTTGATAGTAATGTACCTCCGACTAGAGGTAATACAGATCTCGGGCACAAACAACTGCAGTAAATAACGATTACTCAAAACTGAACGTACAGAAACAAAAAAGATCTCCAATCTACTGAGCAACCACAGTGACTCAGAGCCGTCTACCTCTACTGAATGTAAAGCTGCACTGGAACAGCACAAGACAGCTATCCTACAGAATGAGATGCCAGTTCTGTGCCACATGCCACGATGTGCAGAAAAACAGAAAGCATACAAGAAAATGAGAAAGAATTTCCATTTACAAAGCAATGTCCACGTGTTTCAGCAGTCCTACAATTTCTGCTACAAACATTACGTTCAATATCTATCAGAGTAAGCAGTAATACTTTATACCACAGTTAATTGGGAAAGTAATATAGTAAATGATCACTAACACGTAAAGTACTGCACATGTTAACAAATATTTTCCTTTTTACAGGTCATACAAAAGAAAGATCTCCTCAGAAGAAAGCTAAGCAGATGTTCTCCGATGGCACAGCGGATTAGAACCTGTTACCTGAGAAGCACAGCAGTCAAAATGTCCAAAGTCCAACGGCGTCAATGGGTCCCTTCACGAAGTCACAAAACACTGTCACAAGCAGCACATACAAATATAAATAAAGTGCAAAAAAAACATAAAGTAAATAAAGTTGTTCCCTGCACTATAAGCACATCGCGAAACACTGTATACCGAGAAGAAATCTAAGTACACGCCCACGCACACAAAATGAACCTATCACAGTAAAAATCACGTTGTCACTCACAAGCAGCAACCAATCATTGAACAACAACAATAACCAATGAGCTGCATTTCTACCCCACTTCACACACATTAACCAATGAAAATTCAGCAAATGCTATAATATCCAATCACAGAGAAGAAACAACATCCATTTATAAAAAAAGTCAGTATCCACAAGCAAAGCAGCCTCATTACAATGGAGCACCACTGATACGTAAAATAACACCCATTTTCATCAGTAAAACATGCTATTCAGCAACACCTACCAAACCTACCCTATTGTATAAATCGAACACATGATGGGGCTGAGTGGGATATGTAAAATATTGTCACTCTTGCCTCGTGAGGCATGGATATCTCACTCTGCAAGAGTCCCCATCATGTATCCTATATATATATATATATATATATATATATATATATATATATATATTATATTTATATACAGTATATATACATATATATATATATATATATATATATATATATATATATATGTACCAGCCTTGATGTATATGCATTGGTGCCATTAGCTACCAAAGTCCAGAATTTTTTATCATCTTTATCCTCAACTACAGTGCACATAGATTCCCATACCTGCTCCTGATATTCCAGTTTCTTTTCATTAACATGTGCTCTATATTCTTTTCTGGTCAGATTAAGGGCTGCTATATTCTTTCTTGTAGGTTCACTTTTTGTTATTCTAAGCTGTTTAGTTAATGTCCTCTTTTCCTGTCTATAGTATTTATAGAACCAGTTTTCATGTTCGTATTTTATACCAGATCTGTATGAGTTTTTTATTTAATGTGTCCATGCAGTTATAGTATAGTTGTAACATTATGCCATATATCTTTTCTGGTTCAAACTCAAATTCTAGATGATTACTCATGGCTTCTATAAACTGATCGGACACTTTACCAGCAGATTCTTCAGTAATTATATCCCACCTGACTCTGTCATTCCTTATTTCTACTATTTCTTCCTCTTTATGTGTGATTGGTGTTTCAGATATCCTAAACAATAACAGCAGCATATGATCACTTTCTGATCTTTGTAATACTTTCAGGTTAATGTATCTTCTAAAATCATACATGGCATGGCATAGTCTATAGTTTTAGACCCCCTTACATTTAGCCAGGTTGCTTTCCCCCTATGTCTGATGGAAGTCGGCCATTTAAAATAACTAATTGGAGTGAGTCCAACAAGTTTGTAATTTGTTGGTGTTTATCAGTGTTTTTCTTGTCAATAGAGTTTCTTCAGGGTATGTCCATACTGCGTATATTTCATCAAGTATATTATTTTGTTTATTATTAACATACCTAATATTGAAGTCACCAATAATCAATGTTTCTATACATTGACTATTGGTCAATAACAGTTTTATATCTTTCAACATTTTACCAATATGTTCTTTATCATATAGGGATGAATTAGAGGTGGGTTATATATATTGCCTACTAAAAGTAAGTCACCCTCAGATTCTTATTATAGCAAGAAGATAATTAGGTTGAACAATAGTACCCATTACACATAGTCAGTTATTCTGATATATGTACTGTAGAACTAGATTATAAAACTGTAAAACAAACATTGCTATTACCAGGCTGTACCTTTAATGCATGGTGTTGGTTTTGCAGTGGTCATTAATTTTGGTCTTGTGCTTCATCTGTATCTCGTGTGTTGTGTAGCATCTCTGGTAAATGAAAGACACAGTACAGCAATTTACAATATACTGTGCAGTCACTCAATAATTGTTTTTTTTAGTGCATTAGTGCATGAGATAAAGTGATAAAGTGCATAACAAAACAAAACAACAAAAAAAAGCTTGATTTCCTTGCATGGCTTGATTCTTTTGACTCGCCCCAGTTGTTCCACTCAACTTCACTCCATTAGGTCGAAGCTGCACCTAGGTAAGAGAAGAAAAAAATGTTACAGCACTAATACAAACAAAATCAAGCACCATAAAACCTTACTAGCAGCAGTTACCTTCAATGTTTGTGTAAATGTCATTTAGGCAGTCCTCGTGTGCTTATTGTATCCCGGACCTATAAAATCCAGTCCTGCAGTCAGCAGTTTGTGCCGTTAATGCTGAGAAGCAATTTACCAACCAGTTAGCATTCTTTAGGGTGGTAGTACGAAAGTCAATGGAGATTTTTGCACTACTGCTTCTTGCTTTTACCTGCTTGGAAATCTCTGTGGCATACCATTCAGTAAATTGCTTTTTCAGCTCATCTTTGAAGATCTTATTGATTGAAACATCCAAGGGCTGCAGAAGGTCAATGCATGAGGCTGGCACGAAAATCAGAATACTGTTATGCCTCTTAAAATTCACAAGTACCTCTTCCATAGTATGCCCCCTAAACAGATCCAATATGAGCAATGCCCACTGACAGTCAGGTAGTTGTTTTTGTTTCTTTATTGCATTAATGTATGGGACAAGGGTTTTCTCAGTAAACCGGATTGTAGTTTCTGATTTTGCCCAGTGATTTTCAGTTTGAGTGATGTCCCATCCATCAGGAAACAGGAAACTAGGGTGACACTGTGTGGTCTTGCCCTGATAAATGATCTGTGGGGGCAGATAGTGGCATGACAGAGGTAGGCAAGCACAACGGTAACCTGCCGTTTGTCCCGAGACCCAAAACTTCTACCTGCTTTTTACCAACTGTCTCCATAGTCCACTCTGAGCAGGGATCAAATTAGCTCCAGTTTCATTCATGTTGATGACAAGATTGCTGAGGATGAGTTCCTGACCACAGGCTGTGCTTATGCAGCTCAGAAACATTTATTTTAGGTCAGAGAAGTCTACTGGAGTTTTTTGAATGGCTTTAGTACCTTTACGCTTACTAAAACCCATATGATTCAAAAATAACCATGACAACTGCCTCGAGAAGGATAGAGTACCACCATTCTCTGTGAACAACTCAGGGTGGCTTGCTTTAACAATCCCGGTGACAACAGCAGACAGTACCCTTCCGTTGACCACCGCACTCTCAGCTCACAAGGATTTTACAACTGCTTTTATTTCCTTCTCGGCATCCTCCATCAATAAAGGGGAATGCCCAAGGGGCTTAATGGGCAACATTTGACACGTGGTAGCAGGACCAGGATTTGTTATTTAGCAAGGTAGACTCACTTGAAAATATGAACAGTACTTTCATTTATTGTATTTTTATATTTTGACTCATAGAATCTCATCGCGTTCATTACATAATGCTGATATGAATACGGCCCGATTTCAAATCTTAATTCAGGATCATAGACATGGTGCTCAGTCTTTGTTTCTTTAGCAGGTGGTGACACAGTGGAGGCAAGCTCTTGGGTGAACAACTCTGCCATTAGCCTGGATATGCCAGCAGTCACACTAAGTACCTCAGCATCCATGCCAGCTGTTTGAAGTGCATGGAAGTCCCTTTTTGCTGCTTTCCTTGGCAGGGTACTGAGCCACTTTACAAGAGACATTTTTTTTTTAACACACCACAGTCTACTGCCAAGCTGTTAAGCTGATGCCGTATTTGACTGGTAGGACAAACAGCTGATCATGGCAGCAGCCAGTAGCTGAGCACGATATTATGTTGGCACGCTGCACTTTCTAATTAGGTACCCGTGATACAAAGTTGACGAAGTTATTTATAGTTCTACAGTAATTAGGCCACCCATATAAAGTTCCTTTTTTTTGTCCTGGACTTTCTATTTGTGTGTAACCATTTAATAACATTTTCTCCAGTACATCAGTACTACACCATGTTTCCTGTAGCATTATAATATCACTTTGGTTAAGGAATATTTTGAATTCAGTATCAACAAGTTTCGAAATAATTTCTGCACTATTCTAAGACAATATCCCTAAATGTTCATTGTATTTGTTTAGGTAATTAGATGTAGGTATATGTAAAGAAAAATCAGTCAGTTGATTTGTTCATAGGGCATTACTAGCATCACTGACAGTATCCTTAGGAATATTGATTGGGATAATGGTCATCCTTGCTTTAAGTTTTTCAACATTTGTGAATCAGAGGTTTTGAAACTGCTATTAAATCTAAAGAATGGCAAGGAAGGAGGGATAGATAATATCTCATCCACTTTACTTAAATGTTCTGCTCCTATGTGAAGAGTCCTTTAACAATTTTGTTTAATCTTTCACTAGAAGAAGGCATAGTATCTGCATTGTGAAAGGAATATATTGTGATTCTTTTCCATAAGGGTGGAGACAGACTTAATGTGTCTAATTATAGGTCTTTCTCCTTGCTATCGGAAATTAGTAGTTTATTGGAAAACTGTGTCCATCAGCAGTTATTAGTATATTTGGAAGAGCAGAAAATGCTCATTGATCAGCAGCATAGATTTAGAGCTGGTTGATTCACTGCGACAGTGCTGGCCGGGTTCTCAGATGTTGTAGTGATGGCAGCAGAGGATGGTAAGGCCACTGGTGCAGTCTTCATGGACCTGGCCAGTGCCTTCAATACAGTGAATCATAATATTTTGTTATATAAATTAAAGAAATTGGGAATTATAGATGTTCAGTCTGATTGGTTTTTGAGTTATCTGTCAGATCGTAGTCAAATAACAAAAATTAACTGTTACAAGTCCCAATCTAGAGCGATAAAGGCTGGAGTTTCTCAAGGATCAGTGTTAGACCTGCTTTTGTTTTTAATTTTTGTTAATGATTTACCCCTTACCTTTACCAATAATAATAGTTTATTGTATGCAGATGATACTGTGACTTGGGCATGAGGATCAAACAGTTACGAAATTCAGCTTTCCCTTCAAAATAACTACAATATTTTTGCAAATTCGATTCAGATAAACACATTGATAGTAAATTAAGTTAAAACAAATGTCATGTTGCTTGGTTCCTTACAGAGACTCCAGAAACTTGAACCAATTCAAATAGTGGATCTTGGAGGTAATCCTCTCCCTTTGGTTACCAGTATTAAATATCTAGGTTTATATCTAGATTCAAACCTTAGTATGGTTCCTCATATAGAGAGGCTGAGTGTCAAGATGCATCAAAAACTCAGCTTTCTTTATAGAAATATTACATTTTTGACAGAAGAAGCTCATCATGTCATAGCTAAACATGTTCTTTTCCAACATCAGATTATGCGATAAGTTTTACACATTGTAATCAGCTGTTTGAGTTAACATTTTGTTTTGTATAATGATATTTGCAGATTTGCCTTCTTGCTCCATTTAGAACTCAACATTGACAGCTTTATTAAGATCTGGGAATACTTTCCCAGTTAACTATTTAAAATCTATGTTAGTAGACGTTGTCTTTCGAATAAAAACTTCAGGAGTTCCTCTGTCCCTGTTTAAATTGATTGTTGTTACAGATCATGGTAGGGGCACAAGACAAAATTGTTTTCAAACTACAAATGAGTAGGAAAGCATTTTCCTGGTATGCACTTTAATTTTTAAATGAATATGGAGAACTGATTCAAAAAGTACATTCTGTATCTCATTTTAAACATTTAATGTTTAAGAAGTTACATTGTGATAATGTTTACAAATGTGAATAATTGTTCTTTATTTTGTGTAAATGTAACTTTTGTATTGTAATGGTTTGTGTCAGGCATGGCAGAAAAGGGCTGTGCCCAGTCCACTTCCTGATTAAAATAAAATAAACAAGCAAACAATCCCTCTGATCATACAGTGCTTCAAATCTGTTAACCACCTCTACATTGTAAAGCATGTCAGATTTCTCATTTGCATTCTAACACAGGTAACAGCAGGTTCTTGTACAGCATTCAGATTGCCTAGGTATAGCCCCAATTTATCCAATTTGTCACTAGCCTGTAATATTTCCCTGCTAGTACATGGTTATTTACAGTTAGATCAATCTGGTGGGATGTAATAAGACAGAGTTGTAAGGAACTTGTGAGAAACACAGCAGTGAAATGATGCCTGGCTTACAAGTACATGATGAAATCAAAAAGCTAGAATTTGCAGCTTTACAAATACTAGCCCTGATCATTTACATCCCAGGGTGTTACAAATCTGCACAAATAAATAACAGAACCAATATGCAATATAATAAATCATTCACTGGCAGTAAGGAAATACCACAACACTGGAGGAAAGCAACACTATTTCTTAACCATAATAAATGTAGGAGGCCAAAAGGAACAACTATAGGCCTGTTAGTCTCACCAGTGTAGTTTGTAACATAATGGAGGGAATAGTTAAATCAGCTACAGAAGGCTATATGACTGGAGCAGGAGTTATGGATAAAACACAGCGTGAGTTCACCAATGAGAGATCTTGTCAAATAAATCTTATTGAATTTTTTTGAATCGATCAGTAGACCTTTGGACAGGGGAAGAGCAGTAGATGTAATATGCATTGAACTAAGCAAAACAGTTTATAAAGTCCCACACAATAATCTGATTAAAAAATTTGAGAGTGCTGGTATAGGCAACTTTGTTGTGACCTGGACTGGAAATTGGATCAAAGGGAGATCATAATGCCTAAAAATACGTGGATACAGTTCAGGATGGAGAAATCTCACTAGTGGAGGCCACCAGACTCAGTCTTGGGACCAACTCTTTTTAACTTTTTTATCATTGACATGTAAAAAGGCAGTAATATTTGTCTACTAGTGTTTGCAAATTACATTAAGATAGCTACTATCATGGATATAGAGGAGCAAAAAGGAAAATCAACAGAAAAATCTAGACTTATTGTTTCATTGGTCCAAACAGCTAAAATGGCCTTTAATCCAGATGAATATGTGGTTATGCATTTTTGATTCATAAATGTAGAATACACATATAAGCCAGATGATAAACTGCAAAGGGCACCCACAGTGGAAAGGGATCTGGGAATTGCTATAGCTGATAACTCTACTAGCTCAGTACATTGTCAGGGGACAGACAGTGCAACAGAATTATGGGATGTATTAGGAGAAATACTGTGTGCAGAAACAGCAGGGTAATATTCTCACTCTTCAAAGCTTTGGTGAGACCCCACTTGGAGTACAGTGTGCAGTTTGGTACCATACATGAAAAATATATCAATAATTTGGATGTTATGCAAAGAAAACAATCAACTGCATTAAGGAATTGCAACATCTGGAATATAAAGACAGACTAGCTAGCCAACCATTATATTCTCTAGAATATAGGAGATTAAGAGGAGGAATTATAATAATGTACTACAATGCAATTATTAGTAGGTATGGACAAATGAAAAGTCTAAGTTTATCCTTATGAGATGAGATAACAAGCAAAAGAAGTCATAAAGGACAAGTAAGGGGGAACCCCAAAAACCAAAGCAAAGCAATTTTATTTTATGTAGGAAGTTGTCTTACTCTAGAATAATTTACCAGAAGCAGTGGTCATGCACAAACTGTGGATTTATTTAAGAAGGGTTGGGATATTTATTTAATACAATATGGCATAAACAGATACAACCACAGACAATGCCAGAAGAACTTGTAGGGTAAATTTTGGCCTGTAATTATTTATTATACCTTTGTGTACCTATTTACATAGTGTGCTGTTTCTCCACTGCTACCTTTCAGCTTCTGGCAGGGGGCCAAATGTTCACATAGCTGGCCATCTCACTGAGCGTACCAGATCATGCCTATTAATGAAGCTGCAGATAATTTGTACCACCCAAGTCCAGTTGGGTTGGGTGAAGAACATGTACTTCCATGTTGCTCAGCCCCATTCTGAAATCCTGTGGGGACCAGTAGCAACAAGAAGTTTGAGCAACTGGTAGCCACAATGCTGCTGTAGGTTGCTGTCATGGGGAGCATAGGTTAGCCCTCCAATATAGAGGGGGCTTACAGACATATTCCCAGATAATCCTAGCACGATTGGGAAATGCAGTAGTTAATGTACAGTAACATATAAGGACCAATCCCTTAAAGGAGAACTGTGCCTCAACTAAGTTTTACTAAAAAGGCAGGGAAGTAAGGGAAGCTAGTACTATAAAGCCATCACAGAATACACTTACTGTTTTTTATAACATATCCAGTTCAAGGTGTAGTACTACAGCAGACATTTCAAGTGCTGCCACCTATTGCCATGCTATAGCACTGAATGAGAGGGTAACACTGCAAGACTGATGCAGTTGTGCTCCATGTAGTACAACTCCGATGTATGGAAAATTTCAGTATGAAATGTATCTGGTCAATCAATCAATCAATCAAAATCTTTATTTATCCAGGTGAACATCACTGAGCAGTGCTCATTTGCAAGATGGACCTGGGTAGGACAAGTCAGTTACACATACAATGAACCATATGCTGTATATACAGAAATAGACAAGGTAGAACAGAACACAACATCAGCATACTTGGTTTCATAACATACCATATATCAGGATAAGGCATATTTCATTTCCTAATTTTTATAATACATAAAACGTTGTGGTACTCTGGGTTTGAGTGAGGATCATTCATAAGTGGTAGGATGTGGATGAACTATTCTTGCATAAGCCCAGGTATACATCAGTAGTGGAGGGTGGGGAATACCATGTAGGTGATAGTAAAGGAAGAATAGAAGGAGGTCTTCTAGTAAGAAGAAGGAAACAAGAGAAGAGAGAGCCTGTCAGGACAGGTGAAGAAGGGATTAGCAAGGGACTAACCTACCAGGAATAAGATGAAGTAGTGAGTAGAAAGGGACTAGATGGAGACTTAGTTAAGTGCAATATTAGGAGCAATGAGCAAAAGGGGGAAATGATCATATTGACATCTAACAGGACCAGTAAACATCCGGCCTGTTTTACCGGGAGCAGAGTTATAGAACACAGGATAGTTCCCATACAGAATACGACCCATCAGATGGAGGCGAGCGAACGGGACGAGTTCTGGGCATAGGTACTACTTAGGCAAGGAGATGATGCAGTGGATGTATGTTCTGGCTAGCAGCGTGGGAAGTACTTGCACTGTTCCTTGATAAGACGTGAGTAAAGAGACTTAAAGGAGGCAACGGTGATAGTTGGGCTTAATTTAATTGTTTTCTGTAGATTGTTCCACAAGGAGGGCAGCACAAAGCTAATGGTTGTTCTTCCAAAGTGAGAATTAACTTTGGGTACTCTCAACAGTATATAGGAGTCCTCCCCTATGCTCCTCCCCTATGCCAAGACTAGCTTAGATCCCATGGTAATCCTTACAATATTAGAAGTTAGGCTTAGTCTTGGTAAAGCTAGGGGAGCACGTGATAAATTTCATATTGAATGTTTCTATACATAGGGAGTTGTACTACAAGGGGTAGAACTGCATCAGTCTTGCAGTGTTACCGCTCATTTAGTATGATCTTTACATCACTTGAAATGTCTGGCTTCATGTAGTGCACTACTACACAGTGTACTGCACTGTTTTTATAAACAGTACGTTTATACTGTGATCAACATACAGCTTTCTTTACTCCCTGCCTCTTTGTTAGGGTAACACCCCCCCCTTGCTTTCCAACTCATGCTCTTTACCACTGTAGCTGTGCACTGCCTAGTCTTAGCTTGCCCATCTGGTTGGGCTGGGTAGTGACATCTTTCAGTGGAACACCCTTTGCACCTTCCCCCACTGGTGTGTCAATTACCTCCTCCAATCTAATGCTCACTTATGCTGTATTATAACTCCCATGCCTGTAATTATGTTTTTTTTTGAAAGGCGATGCTTGTAGTTCAATGGAGTGAGCAACCAGCAATGCCACCTTCCTGAGTTAAAAAAGCAGTTCCTCCCAGCCTCCTTCTGAAGGATTTTTTCTTGGCGTACCATCTTCCCCTCCTCCTCCTCCAGCGGCACACCTCTCTCCTCAAGGGGCTCCTTCCTAAGGTAACTTTCACCAAGGGAATGTACCGAAGGCAAGGGACCCTTGATCCTGAAGGCAAAGAACCATCAAAGAGGTTTGAGGGCTTTTTGTCTTCAGTACCCCTACAGGATGGTAATTCCCCATGGAATAGAGAGTGTGAATGGCCAAGCAGTTATCACAGTTGCACAAGCATAACACTACACTGGTTGAGTAGGCCCATTGTACTGCTGTTTATCCCCTATGTGCATCCCTTTGTATCCCATTATCCCTTCTCTCCCCCAGGTCATACCTGGAAAGGATCAAGCTTCATGCAAGTGCTGTCCTGGCCAATATATAAAATAAATCAATATCTAAATAACTAACTCCCTAGAGAATCATAAACTAGGTTAACATAGTCCCTCTTTTCCACAGAACACAAGAATTATGAGTGCCCTTCCTCTTTCAATGTGTTGGGTTACTAAGATCTCAGCCAGGCCCTACAGTGCTGATTAACTCAACTTTCCTTGCCTTGCAATTCTGCCTGATTGTCAGGAAGCACTTAAAGAGGAAAGACATACAGAGCTGCCTTTCACATGTGCATCAACTCTATATTTTTATTTTCCATTTGCCAGGAACAAAGACACATGAAGCCAGGTCTTCAGTAAACTGTGTCAGAGATGCCTATATAGAGCTCTTTGGGACCTCCTTGCCCAGGCTGGCCTGTAGTTGTTGGATTTCCTGACTTTGCCCCCAGCTGATGTCCGGGTGTTCTGTAGACAGTGTCAAAAACAGCATGGTTTGGAAGAATGCATTTTTCCGCTATGCTGTAGTGATTTGATAGTAACAAAAAAATCCTGACAAGACTGGAATATTGTGACAGTTCTTTTTCCGACTGGTAGGAGCTTAATTCAGCAGTACAGCATATGTTTTTTTTTTAAGATGAAAAGAGTAAACAGTAAGTAATAGTTCACCAGGGCCAACATAGTGGGAAAACACTTGGAAAATTACAACTGTGCAGGTATGTGGCATAATAGGCTGGAAGGCATAGCGGCCAACTGTTAAAGAGCCAGGCCACTTTTTTATTGTGCATTGAGTCTTTGTCCTTTTTTATATTTCCCTGAGCATGCACAAGAAGCATCTTGCATTAGAATGACATTTCAGAGGTGTGTCAGGGATGACTTCAATGCAGAACACTTTACAGTGGGCTCGTCCCTCACAGACCAAGGAGCACGCAACCAGACTGTGACACTAGTCAGAGTTTCACACTCAGCTGGAAGCCGTTCTCTAGTTAAAAGAAATGAAGCACTCAATGAGAGAGCACTTCATTTCTTTAATTTACATAGTGCTGTCCACCCACACTCTCTGTTCCCTATCCAGCACCTGCCATACAATGAAACCCTCCACTCCCTCCCTTGCATGCTGTCCACCCTGCACACTCTGTTCCCAATCCCAGCATCCAGTGAAACTATCCTGCTCTCTCTCCTTCTGCATGTTGTTTGCCCCACACTCTCTGTTCCCCACCAGACCAGATTCAATTAAGCCCCACTCCCTCCCACTCCTTGTTGCCCATCCTGCACCCTCCATTCCCCACTGAGCCAGCATTCAATTAAGCACCCCACTCCCTCCCACTGTGTGCTGCCTGCCCCACCTTCCATTTCCCCACTGAACCAGCATTCAGTTAAGTCCTCCTACTCCCTCCCACTGCATGCTTCCCACCTGCACCCTCCATTCCCTGTCCCAGTTCAGCATAGACAAATGCTTGTGTTGATGGCAGAGGAGGATCATCCCAAAAACAATCTAGCCAGTGACTGAGGATTTCCAGAAATTGGGAGGCAAGTCTATCTTCTGAGGTGGTGGTGAGTAAGTTGTTGACTTAAATAAGCATAAGCTGCCATGGGGTGTGGGGCTCCCAGATAGTTTCTTAGGGTTACTTCTTGTTTGTTGCATTGGTAAGCAAGGGTAACTTACTTGTCAGCCCCTCCCATTACCGACCTCCTCAATGTCATGCTTCCTGAGTTATTTCTGTGGCAACCGTGTGTTAGGCATTGTTTTCTTTGTAGCATTGTTCTTTTTTTTTTTTTTTTAACCAGAATGTTCAAGTGGTTTCTGTTCTGTTTCCCCAGGTTCTGACCTTGGATTCTTCCTACCCTGTCATGCCTTGGGACACCTGTTCTGTTTAGTGGCTTTACTTCTCTTTGTGATGCATGCAGTTCTTATTGCAGCTGTCTTGGTATGGATCAAAGGACCGAAGCCACTCCAATCAGAAAGTGCTTTGGTCTTTAGATTTGCATTCTCAGTCCCTCCTCCCGAGAGAGAGAGAGAGAGACAGGCGTGGCAACATCACACAGTTGCTCCTCTACCTGGCTGGAAGTCTCCTCCTCAAGCTACCCACCCTCCCTCCCTCCCTCTCTCTCTCTCTCTCTCGGGTGATCTCCCAGTTGCTGCAGTGGTATAATATGGTGCAACCTGCATGCCTGGTCCCAAAAGCCCAACAAGCAATGCTACACTTGTTTATCCAAATTTTAGACAGCCTTGGGTTTTGATTTCCTGCCAGGCTCCTGGATTCCAACATGGCCATGCCAGGCATTTCCATTACAGTCTTCCACAGTTTGTCAGGATGCAACTGGGCTACAGGTTCGGATGGGTTGGGGACAGTTTATGTTAGAAGCACCTTCCCTGGGAACAATTGCTGCCATTTGTTAAAAAAATGAAGTGCATGTTTTATTTTCTTTAAATAAACTGGAACATCTTTAGTAAGTTGCAACCCAACAAGGAAAAATGCCACATTTACAGTTGAAATGGTGTTAACCAACCCAGAAAAATGAACTGCCGGAGAAAAGATACAAAGTAAATTCACGCAGAAAGGTCAAAACTATTGCCACCACCTGGGAATCCCAATGTCATGTTTTACATTGGAGTCCTTGCAGTGCTGTCTGACATCGAGGTGCCCAGTCCCCATGTTGGCGATCCCCCCGTCCTATAGTTATATTATTGCCCCCACCACCACCACTCCGGGACACTGGGGAGCCACTCTCAGTGTCCCCAAACATTTTTTATCCCTAAAAAAAAGAAACCAGTCTCCAGAAGTCTTTTCTTTTTTTTAAATTAAAGTTCTAAAGAAGAAAATGGTCCTTCATCATCTCCCCATCCCCCTCCCCGTCCTGACCCTCCCTCTGCGCACCTACCTACCCGAACCCCCCCAACCCATACTTAACTCCGGAGGTTGCTGGCTAGCATCTTCTGTGGACCAGGACATGTCAGCATTCTTCAAAGCCGAACGGTGAACTGAAGAATCAAAGTAAGTGCCATATAATGGCAGTCAATAGTGTTTTGAACTTATGTTGATATCTGGGACATTTTTAGGTCTTTTTGCGCCAAATTTTCAACATGGCTTTTTGGGACCCCACCTTATGAACACTGGCACTGTGGTTTCATTACTCAGACTTTAAAGGTGATGTTCTGGTTCCTGTGTAGAATCACCTTTCAGGACCAAATAATGAAATGACTGTGCCACTGTTCATGAGGGGGCTAAAATCATATTGAAAATTTGGTGAAAAAATTCCCAAAAATGGCCACATTACAAGCATGCGTTGTGCAGTTTCTACGCAGGCACATAACTTTCTGAATTTTTAATATTTTCACTCCAAATTGTCAACATACAGATTTTTTTCACACCACCTTATGAACAGTGGAGCTGTCATTTCTCACATCCTGCCTGAAATGCGTTTGCACACCTATGGCGTGGAATGGTGCAATCCTTGCACAAAATCAGTGACCACCAGTCATTGTGGTTTGAAATCACAGAAAGAGCAGAACCAAACCACACAAAAACACTTATCCTGGATTTTAGGGGGGCAGACTTGGGGAAAATGGGGAGATACTTGAAAGAGGCATTAAGGGAATGGGACAGAATCAGGGTTGAGGAACAGTGGGCAGTATTTAAAATGGGGATTACAAGAACAACAGAATTATGCATTAAGCAGGTTAGCAAGAGGAAAGGAAGAAGAGACCATTATGGTTTTCAAAGAGGTAGCAAAGAAAGTGAAAGCCAAAAGATTGCATTCAGGCAATACAAAAGACACAGGCAGAAGGGATAGGGAGAAGTACCAGGAGAAGCAAAGGGAGGCAGGGAGGTCAGTAAGGAAGCCAAAGCTCAGACAGAAGAACACATTGCAAAATCAGTGGGTAGAGGGACAAAACCTTTTACAGGTACATAAGTGAAAAAGAAAGACAAAGGAGGAATAGTGAGACTGAAGGAGGTGGGGGGCCTCGTGGAGGATGGCAACAGTAAAGCTGACATATTGAACAGGTATTTCTGCCCAGTGTTTACTGAGAAAGAGGAGGGTAATGGGTCTGAAGGAGTACAAGGGTGAGAATGGTGCAGAAATGGACACAAGTCCCTTTACGAGAAGGGTCCTGAAGGAACTGGAAGTAATAAGAGTTGATAAAGCAATGGGGCCAGATGGATGTTCCCAGGGTCCTTAAAGAACTAAGAGAGGTGGTGGCTGAACCTCTGGCTATCCAGTTTAGCCGATCACTGTAAACAGGGAGGTACCCAAAGACTGGAGGACAGCAGATATAGTCCCCTTATACAAAAGTGGGAACAAGAGAACAGGGAACTACAGACCAGTCAGCCTCACCTCGGTAGTGGGGAAGATCATGGAAGCACTACTGAAGGAGAGTTGGTGGAACATCTGGTTGTCAGTGGACTACAGGACCCAAGGCAGCATGGTTTCACCAGGGAGGTCATGTCAGACCAACCTCGTTTAAATTTTTGACTGGGTGACTAGGGAGGGTGGATCAGGGAGGGCAGTGGACATGGTCTATCTGGACTTCAGCAAGGTCTTTGACACTGTGCCACATAGAAGACTATTACACAAACTGGGGAATATGGGTGTGGGCAGGACAGTAGTGTGGTGGGTAGATAACTGGCTGGGCAGCAGGACATAGAGGGTGGTGGTAAATGGCTGTCACTCCACAGAGGGAAGAGTGACCAGTGGAGTACCACAGGGATCAGTGCTGGGACCGGTTCTATTTAACATCTTCATCAGTGACATTGCACAGGACCTAGAAGGCAGAATTTCACTGTTCGCTGATGACACAAAGCTCTGTAACAGAGTAGACACACCGGAGGGTGTAGACAGAATGAGAAGGGACCTGCAGAAACTTGAAGAATGGTCAGGGGTTTGGCAGTTGAAAATCAATGCAAAGAAGTTCAAGATAATGCATATGGGGCACAAAAACCCTGGCACAATATATCAGTTGGGGGGTGAGGATATAGCATGCACCAAGCAGGAAAGGGATCTTGGGTTATCATCTCTGATGACCTCAAGGTAGAAACAGTGTAACAAGGCAGCAGGTAAAGCAAATAGGATGCTGGGATGTATATGTATGCGTGGGGGCATCACCAGCAGGAAAAGGGAGGTCATAATTCCTTATACAAGACACTAGTGAGGCCCCACCTGGAGTACAGTGTACAGTTCTGGAGACCATACCTACGTAAGGACATAGACAGGGTAGAGAAGGTTCAGAGGAGGACAACAAAGATGGTGCATGGATTGCATCACAAGTCCTATGAAGACAGGTTGAAGGAACTGAACATGTACTCCTGGAGGAGAGGAGGGAGAGAGGGATATGATAGAGACATACAAGTATCTTACAGGGAGGAACAGGGTGCAGGAATACACTATTTTAAGAGAAAAGATGTTCCAGGACTAGAAGGCATGGGATGAAGTTGGAGGAGGACGATTCAGAGGAAACATGAGGAAGAATTTCTTCACAGAACGGGTGGTGGACAAGTGGAACACCCTGCCAGAGGAAGTGGTGGGGGCTGAAACAATCACAGGATTTAAGAATGCATGGTATAGACATAAAGGAATTCTGGAGGTCAGGGGTAAGGGGCAATAGACTTCTAGGAAAACATAAACTGAATTTAGAAGCTCAAAAGGGCAGACTGGGTGGGCCATAGGCCCTTATCTGCCGACACTGTCTATGTATCTATGTATCACCTTTTGGGGCTGAATAATGAAATGGCAGTGTCACTGTTCATGAGGTGGGGTCCCAAAAAGGCCATGTGGAAAATTTGGAACAAATGTACCAAAAAATGCCTGAGTTACTCGCACTCATTGACACTTTCCTACGCATGTGCTTTACTTTGCCAATTTCTCATATTTTCACTCCCAGTTTTCAACATAGCCATTTTTCACACCTCCTCATGAACACTACAGATGTCATTTCTCCCATTCTGCCCAAACTGACTTTCTGCATCTGTGGCGCGGAATGGCATTTTACCACAGATTAAGAAATTTTCACCTTTGGAGTTTATAAAGTAAGGTGATAAGAAGACTACGTTGAACATTTGGGGTCAAAATGTAAAAAAATTACAAAGTTATCACAGCAACATGCAAGTGGCTGCTTGCTTTGCCTACATCCTGAGTCTGGAGATGGACTCGGGAGTTGGAGGTCTGGCCAAAGGCAGTAGAATTGAGTGTCCCAGGGACTGCTCTCCTTCTCTGGGGGTGAGGGGGGATCAGTGTCTTGTGCATTGTGCTCCTGTGGTGGAGGTTGGGGGTATTACTGTTGCCAGCGCCTCATGCAAGAGGGGGTGAGGCAGATGCTGGCATCATTGTATGTCCCCACCCCCAGGGATCTTCAAAAATTAGCATACAAAAAATGATGGCCCCGTTCCTTATGCCCCTGCCTCTGTTTCCACTTCTACAGCAACTAGTAAAAGAGAGAGAGAATATTGGGGGCCAAAGAGAAATGTTATAGCCACAGAAATCACAAATAACGTTTATTTTTGGACCCAGTGTGGCTGTGTGTGTGCACAGGGCAAGAGCAGGCTGGCAAACTAAGTCATTGACTTCTGCCTCCATCTAGAGGAGAGAGAGAGAGAGAGAGAGAGAGAGAGACTATTGGGGGCCAAAGAGAAATGCTATAATTACAGAAATCATAAATAAAGTTTATTCTGAATGTGACAGCTGTCATTTTTCAGCTCCTGGCCAAAATGTTGTTTTTGTTTGTTTTTTTTGCTTCCCAAAGGTGATTTCGCAGTTGCTGCATGAAATCACTTTTTATCTGGGAGTTGAAATTTGTCTCTGCACATGTTCATGAGGTGGGATCATAAGAAGGCTATGTAGTAAATTTGGAACAAAAATATTCACAAACAACAAAGTTATGAGCCTGCATTGAAATCTATGAATGCAGGTTTGTAACTTTGGCAATTTTCAATATTTTGACCCCAAATTGTCAACATAGCCATTTGTTCACAACACTTCATGAATGTGACAGCTGTCATTTTTTTAGATCTTGACCAAAATGTTTTTGTTTTTTTTGAAACCCGAAAGGTGATTTTGCAGTTGCTGCATGACATCACCTTTTGGGCAGGTTTTGAAATGTTTCTCTGCACTTATTCATGAGATGGGGTCATAAGAAGCGTATGTTGAAAATTTGGGCCAAAAATATTCACAAACAAGAAAGTATATGAGCCTGCATTGAAATTTGTGAACACAAGCTCCTAACTTCAGCAATTTTCAATATTTTGACCCCAGATTTTCAGCATAGCCATTTCTTCACAGTACCTCATGAATTTCACAGATGTCAGTTTTCAGATCCTGGCCAAAATGTGTTTTTTTTTTTTTTTTGCATCCAAAAGGGGATTTCACAGTTGCAGCACTAAATCATCTTTTGGGCAGGAGTTGAAATCTTCAAAATGTGAGCTCAGAACTGCAAAGAAAAAAAATGAACAAGCAACCAATGTTTACATAGATACATAGATAGTGTCGGCAGATAAGGGCCTATGGCCCACCCAGTCTGCCCATTTGAGCTTGTAAGTTCAGTTTATGTTTTCTTAGAAGTCTGTTGCCCCTTAACCCTGACCTCCAGAATTCCTTTATGTCTATACCATGCATTCTTAAATCCTGTGATTGTTTCAGCCCCCACCACTTCCTCTGGCAGGGTGTTCCACTTGTCCACCACCCGTTCTGTGAAGAAATCTTCCTCATGTTTCCTCTGAATCATCCTCCTCAACTTCATCCCATGCCTCTAGTCCTGGAACATCTTTTTCTCTTAAAAATAGTGTATTCCTGCACCCTATTCCTCCCTGTAAGATACTTGTATGTCTCTATCATATCCTCTCCCTCCTCTCCTCCAGGGAGTACATGTTCGTTCCTTCAACCTGTCTTCATGGGACTTGTGATGCAATCCATGCACCATCTTTGTTGCCCTCCTCTGAACCTTCTCTACCCTGTCTATGTCCTTACGTAGGTATGGTCTCCAGAACTGTACACTGTACTCCAGGTGGGGCCTCACTAGTGTCTTGTATAGCGGAATTATGACCTCCCTTTTCCTGCTGGTGATGCCCCTGCCTATACATCCCAGCATCCTATTTGCTTTACCTGCTGCCTTGTTACACTGTTTCCCTACCTTGAGGTCATCAGAGATGATAACCCCAAGATCCCTTCCTGCTTGGTGCATACTATATCCTCACCCCCAACTGATATATTGTGCCAGGGTTTTTACCCCATATGCATTATCTTGCACTTCTTTGCATTGAATTTCAACTGCCAAACCCTGACCATTCTTCAAGTTTCTGCAGGTCCTTCTCATTCTGTCTACACCCTCTGGTGTATCTACTCTGTTACAGAGCTTTATGTCATCAGCGAACAGTGAAATTCTGCCTTCTAGGTCCTGTGCAATGTCACTGATGAAGATGTTGAATAGGACCGGTCCCAGCACTGATCCCTGTGGTGACTCCACTGGTCACTCTTCCTCTGTGGAGTGACAGCCATTTACCACCACCCTCTGTGTCCTGCCACCCAGCCAGTTACCTACCCACCACACTACTGTCCTGCCAACACCCATATTCCCCAGTTGTGTAATAGTCTTCTATGTGGCACAGTGTCAAAGGCCTTGCTGAAGTCCAGATAGGCCATGTCCACTGCCTCCCCCTGATCCACCCTCTCTAGTCACCCAGTCAAAAATTCAACGAGGTTGGTCTGACATGACCTCCCCTGGTGAAACCATGCTGCCTTGGGTCCTGTAGTCCATTGACAACCAGATGTTCCACCAATCTCTCCTTCAGTAGTGCTTCCATGATCTTCCCCACTACTGAAGTGAGGCTGACTGATCTGTAGTTCCCTGCTTCCTCTTTGTTCCCGCTTTTGTATAAGGGGACTACATCTGCTGTCCTCCAGTCTTTGGGTACCTCCCCTGTTTCCAGTGATCGGCTAAACAGGATAGCCAGAGGTTCAGCCACCACCTCTCTTAGTTCTTTAGGACCCTGGGGTGCACCCCATCTGGCCCCATTGCTTTATCAACTCTTATTACTTCCAGTTCCTTCAGGACTCTTTCTGTGTAAAGGGACTTGTGTCCATTTCTGCATCATTCTCACCCTTGTACTCCCTTCAGACCCATTACCCTCCTCTTCCTCAGTAAAGACTGAGCAGAAATACCTGTTCAATATGTCAGCTTTACTGTTGTCATCCTCCACACAGCCCCATCCTCCCCTTCAGTCTCACTATCCCTCCCTTTGTCTTCTTTTTCACTTACGTACCTGTAAAAGGTTTGTCCCTCTACCCACTGATTTTGAAATGTGTTCTTCTGTCTGAGCTTTGGCTTCCTTACTGACCTCCTGCCTCCTTTGCTTCTCCTGGTGCGTCTCTATCCCCTTCTGCCTGTGTCTTTTGTATTGCCTGAATGCAATCTTTTGGCTTTCACTTTCTTTGCTACCTCTTTGGAAAACTATAATGGTCTCCTCTTCCTTTCCTTTTGCTAACCTGCTTAATGCATAATTCTGTTGTTCTTGTAATCCCCATTTTAAATACTGCCCACTGTTCCTCAACCCTGATTCCTGTCCCATTCCCTTAATGCCTCTTTCAAGTATCTTCCCATTTCCCCAAGTCTGCCCCCTTAAAATCCAGGATATGTGTTTTTGTGTGGTTTGGTTCTGCTCTTTCTGTGATTTCAAACAACAATGACTGGTGGTCACTGTTCACCAGGTGCTCCCCCACTGTTACCCCATTGGCATTGACAAATGCTTTTTATGGTCTCTCCAACAACTGAACATGAGCCTCATGTGCATGTGCAAACTGTTGTTTTACCAGGCAGAGGGCATGTACTCTTGCTCTCCTAATAAGTGTGTGCCATTACTCAACCCAGTCAATCCAAAGCTCTCCCCACCTCTCCTAGTCCTTCAAATTAAGTATAAAAAAATCAATCAGCACCAGCACAGTGCCTGGAGCCAGAAATGTATTTTTTTTAAATTATAGAGCGAGTGACTGCTTCCATCAATCAGAACGCTCCTTTTCTTCTGTGTGAGATAGTCTTATAATATTAAAAGTGTCTCATGAACATCTGTCCTGGGAACAGACACGTTCTGGGAAGTGTTTAAAACAATTTTTTGTATATAATTGATCAATCTCAATCAAGAATATATTAATACAACCACATGGACTACTCTTACAGTTATAAGAGTGGTCTCACTTACATCCTTAGGGTATTACAATTGCTCACCTTCAGTTTGTGGTTCTCATACTTGAAGAATGGGCATGAGACCACTATTACAATCATAAGACTGGTCTACTTAGCAGTATTATTAGATGTAAAAAAAGGCTTGGGAGAGAGGAGGAGGCACAGAAATGCAGGTATGTGAGGGTGTTTATGAAAGCAGTCCTGTCTCCTGGGAAAATGTTCAATTGGTTGGCCAAAGGCAGAAATGTTCCCAAAAGTAGCTCAAAAGTTTGATTGGGGCTTAAAGAGGTAGTCAAGTTCAACCTCATTGTCAAAGTTGCTGTGAAGTTGCAAAGCTCTGACTTTTTGAAGTAAGTAGTAGTAGCAGAAGTAAAATATTTATTCATAGAGAACATTTTTGAATCAGGATAAAACTCAATTGAGTTGAAAACTCATTTACAATGAGGTCCCCTGTGTACATAAACTGCATTGTTTTATAACTGTCAATTGGTCTGTACCTAACGAAAGTCTGGAGCATTGGTTGTATCAGTTTCTGTACTGTAATGTTTGTTCACACACTCTATGTAAGCCTGCTGCACTGTACATATTGTTTGCTTTGGTTTTCCCTCCCTCTAGGTACATGTAACTAAACCCAGGTCACCCTGAAAAAGGAACTAAAGTTCCAGTGGGCCTACCTGGTTACCAAAATTTAAATAAATAAAATAAATAAATTGTTACAAGTCATATTACAAATCTTACAAAATTATTACAAGATCAACACAATATTATATCTCATAGATATATAAAGTGAAAGGTATTAAGGCTCGTATTACTATTCTTCAATTTAGCACAATTACACTAAACACCACCCACTAATTTAAATATGGTGCATAGAGTCACTAATGTTATCCAGTAGCCAAGCCTCCATTATAGCAACATTGTCGTGGTTTGCTGAATACGTTCTGCAACCACGTTTTATATTTTCCAAGTTTTATCCTGCTATTTCTCTTAAATTGTGTGGAATATTATTCCAAATTAGTGTACCTCTATAGTACACAGAGTGTTGGACATCTAAAGTACACATGGGTACCATTAGGTCAATAGCTGTTGCAAATGTAAAATGTTCCACTTTTTTCTACTCACAAAATGAGAAGTTATATAAATGAAGCTTGCCAACCATCCTTTGTGAACAAAGGCAAGTAAATGCTCTTGCCTTCTTTCATGAAGTGTCTGCCAATCCAGTTTATTAAATAGGTGGCATTTATGTGATAAGGGTCAAAATAAATCTAGCTAATCTACCATAACAGATATCTATCATTGCTAGGTCTCATAGAAACATAGAAACATAGACTTTGATGGCAGATAAGGACCACTTGGCCCATCTAGTTTGCCCATTTCCCTACCTACAGGATAGGCCAAAGATCCTAGTTGACCAACAGTCTATTTCTTCCTACCCCCCACAAGAATTGCCTTATGTCTGTCCCATGCATTCCTGAATTCTCCCACAGTTTTAGATCCCACAGCCTCCTCAGGAAGGCTGTTCCATGCATCCACTACCCTCTCTGTGAAATAATACTTCCTCACATTGCCCCTGAACTGCCCCCCCATCTTTAAATTGTGTCCCCTTGTTCTTGCACATCTCTTTTTCTGAAAGATGCTACCCTCTTGGGCCTTGTTGATTCCACTGAGGTACTTAAAAGTTTCTATCATGCCCCCCCTCCCTTCTTTCCTCAAGGGTATACATATTAAGCTCCTTTAGTCTCTCCTCATACAGCTTCTCTTGCAGACCCTGCACCATTTTAGTTGCCCTCCTCTGGACTGCCTCTACCCTGTCTATGTCCTTGAGGTGATGGGGTCTCCAGAACTGGATGCAGTACTCCAGATGGGGTCTCACCAACTGTCTGTACAGAGGGATAACAACTTCCTGTTTTCTGCTGCTGATGCCTCTCCCTTGCATCCCAGTATACCCCCAGCCTCTAGTGCCTTCTCACATTGCTTGCTAACCTTAAGGTCATCTGATATGATTACCCAGGTCTCTTTCCTTTTTGTTGTCGTCACTACCTCCCCCATTGTGTATTTTTCCCTAGGTTCTTGTTTCCCAGGTGCATTATTTTGCACTTCTTTGCATTGAATCCTAGCTGCCATACTTCTGACTCCTTTTAAACCATTTGAATACAATCTATCTCCATAATCTAATACTGGGATAATCATGAGATTTATTAACTTCTTTTTTATGTCCATGCTTATGTAGGATCTAAGTCTGTATAAGGCCCACAATCTTTTCCCTATATTTTTCACTAAATTGTCTATATGGATAGCCCGCCTCAGGAAGCTGTCCCATCATAGTCCAAAATATTTGTAGGAATGTACCTGCTGAATCAGGGAGCCCTTCAGGGTAACCACGCCTATGGATGGATTTCCTATTGTTTCAATGGGTCTAAAGAATAACAAAAATTGTGCTTTTTTTAGAATTAAGAGTCAATTTTCTATGGTCAAAAAAAAATCTGAAGTTTGTCAAATGCTTTTTGAAGTTTGTCCTGTATTCTATTGACAGCGAAATCAAATGTGGAAATTACTGTAATATCTGCATATAGCTGGAACATGATAGATGGATCTGAAAAAGACACATTATTTACATAAATGTTAAAAAGAAGAAAGAAGGTGATCCAGGATGGAACCCTGGGGGACCCCTGAGACAACAGGCACCAGTCCAGAGGTTAGGTTCCTCATGAGACCAGCTGTGATCTACCTACCAGATACGAAGTCAGCCATGTCAACACACCTCCGTTATTCCTATGTGAGGCTGTCCTGCCAGGAAGACCCCATGGTCCAGGGACTCAAACGCTTTAGACAAAACACAAATATTGCTCCCACCAGGGTCATCATGTCAGGGCAGCCTGCACATCTCCCACTACTTTGACAAAAGCTGTGGTTGTGCCGTGATATTGTCTGAATCGATTTAAGGCTATTTATTTTCCCTTGAGAATCTAGGAATTCTTTAATTTGTGTGGATACTAATTTTTCAAATATCTTTCAGAGCTGTGGAAGCAGAGATTGGGGTGATAATTCCCTATTTCTGTCTTTTAGCACTGTAGGTGGAGCCTACAGCCCTTCTGTCATCCAGATGGTGTAGCTCTAAAAATGGCTTTTCTGGGAACTTCTTTTTAAACATCTGTATGTATTCCTCCACAGCTGTAAAGCAATGCACTTCTATGATTTTTGCTATTTGCTGCTCTATGTTAAAGGCCTCTAAAGGGGAGGGGATGCTACTGTATTGTACCTCAGAACTTCTCAGGATATTAACAAAAAAACTTTTAAACTGCTGTTTCTATCATCTGTCCAGCTCAGTATAACATATTTGTTCTATTTATTTCAGGAACCTAGGGATTAACTCATTTACTCTTGGCTTTTGTAAAGTGAAAGTCAGACTCCGTGTCAGATTACAGATAGTGGGATTGCAGTCTGTTATCTATCATTCCTTGAGCAGGACAGCTACAGGAAAGCACTGGAAACAGAGACTCTTTTTTCACATTTTATAATATGATATACTGAGTGTGTATTTAGTTGTAGGGTCAGGGCCTTGAAGAAAATAATAACGTTTATGTAACTCATTCAAGATTCCATCAGGTGGTCAGAAAAAAGTCTGAGATCATTTGTGTAAAAACTAACAAATGAAAGATGCAAAAAATAGCATGCACACTGGCCTCTGAGACTTTAAGATCACAAGGCTGAGGGTTCTATCTCCACACTAGGCATGTGGGTTAAAGAGCTAGTGTACTGCCTAAAACTGATATTAGCTTTTAAAAGCAGTCAACCTTTACCTTTTATATTTGAGGTACTTTTTCTTTTCCCTTTGTTTAATTAGAAGATTGTTTACCTGTTGTTAATATGTGTGATGTGTGGAACAGCACTCTGTGTGGCAACTGACATAGCTAGCTATACTGCCCTTTGGTAGCTTTGCACAACCCTGTCAGCTCTGGCTGGAGTTTGTTTCCTATTTGCATCAACTTTGACTTGGCTGACTTTGCAATAGGACTGTGCATGGTTCAAATAGTATTTCCCAAATACCACTAATAGTGGGCTTGCTGAATATTCGGATGGGCATCCCGAATAGTTCATTATTCGGCCGCTATTCAGAACATACTATTCGATGGGTGAGATTTAAAATCTTACAGAGCTTCACTGGCCAATCAGAGGCTGTTTTGGAGCTCACAGACAGTCGTTTCTGAGAGAGTAGCTCTGCTAAGTTTACTACTTGTGACTTTTATAACTGTTTAAAAACGTTTTGTGTGTGATCCAGTTTGACATCTGATCACCTTCTGACTGCATCTGACTGCAGTTTTGTTTTCATCCTTGAAACTGGGTTTAGCTACAAGGAAAGGAGACTGTGTGTGTGTATTGCTGCTGACTCCTCTCCCCACTGCTTACAGTTTCATAGCTCAGCTGAAGCAGTGTGATTTGATTTTTGCTCAAGAACCTTTCTGTTCTATAATTAGTTCTTATCAGGATTTTTTGTCAACAAAGTCAAGCTTGGCTTTTGCATTTAGTGAATAACTGGACTGGGCCCAGTAACAGTGAGTGGTTCAAGTTTTTGTACTGCTACTCCATCCACTACTGTGCTTTTCTTCCAAATCCACACACAGCCCCAATGTTATTTTCTATTTCTTTGTGAAGCAAATTTGTATTTTGCTGTCATCAGGTTCTGGGCTCATTTACCTGCGTAACTGAGGTGTGATTGTCATCTGACTCCCTCTTGTCTGCATCACAGCTCACTGCAGTAGATACATCATATGTGCATGCATTGTATTGTTGTTCTTGTAATCTGTGTCCAGCAGGTGCACGCACAGTTGTCTGCAAGCATTTTTTTTGTGTGTGATTTATAAAGCATTGTATATTTTTTCTCATTGAGTCAGGCTTGGCCCATTGAATTGTTGCTGACTGTAGTCTGGTTTTCGGCTCAATTTCCTGTACAACTAAATGAGGAGGGTGTCTCAAGTGACTCCTCCTTCCACAGTTCACTGCACCTGAGTGGCCTATGCATGTGAGTTTTTTTCTTTTTTGTGTGTGTTTGTGTGCCTTTGCCCACTGTTTGTGCATGGCTATTAGTGTGTACACATACATTTTCTGTAAACTGTTTCAGTATTTCTGTGTGTGTCAGGCATGACTCACTGGATTCCGTGTGTTGTACATTGTGTGGTGCACCTTCAAAGCTTGAATTACCATACTGTATGACTGCATAACTGACACCATATGAATAAGAAGTTGTTTGCTGTCTTCATCTCTCTCTCTAGTATCAGCCTGTCTTTATTAGCTGCTACCTGAGCAGTGTGGGTATTGTAGTTTTTTGCAAGAAGCACCAACATAAACAAAAACACTAATCACAAATACACAATAAGTTAAAGACCATGTCTCATCAATCACTTAGACGTGCATGTTCCAGCCTAAGCAAGCCATCTTCACCACCAGTCGTAAGGGGTAAGGAACAGGTGACAGAAGGTCTGTTCATATTTGCCACTCTAAAATAGTTTCTCCCTGATAAACCTGCAGATTCTGGTGTCAGTAGGAATGGGGGTAGTAGTGTTACTATAACCACGACTGCTACCACTACTACTAGTACTGCATTTGCAGCACCATCATTTTATAGAAGTAGGAGAGCTTTACAGCTGAGATCTCCAGTCGTACAAGAACAAGAACCCAGCCCCACTACCAGTGGTAGTGCTATTCACACAACCGCCCCAATAGAGGAAACATCGCCTATCAGTGTGCTCCTCCCCACCACCACCAGTGCTGTGATTTCAGCAACCAGAGCAAGTCCTTTGTGTAATATTGACACCATCACTGCCATAACAGTGTGCATTGTTGTTTGTGCTCCTTGCACAGCCACTGTCACCACAACCGTTGCCTCCATTAGTAGTCCAGAGTGTTCTGCTGTCACCAGGACTATAGTTGCCAGGATTACAACTCACTGTAACACGATGACAATTTCTTCGATTGTAACTCCTGATAGTAATTCTGGCACCAGGACTACTGTAGACACTGCTACTGCCTTGCCAACTGTGCCCATGACCATAGGAACTGTGACTAGTACTGACCCCAAGACTGTTACAATGACCCCACCAATTGTGTTGCCAAAATGTACTACTGCTCAGCCTCATACATTTCCTTTCACCACATTTCCTTTTGCTGATGTGAAGTATTCAGAGGAAGAGCATTCATCTGGTTCTGAATATTTACCAGCACCACAAGAGTTGCTCAATGCATCATCTGACAGTGATATTAGGGCTGTGCGAAAATGAATTTCTGCTGGCAAAATTTTAGTGAAAGTGCGAATTGCTACCGAATTTCAGAATCATTTTGGAACTTCATGGAAAGTCTGCCTTAAAACTGTGGAAAAATATAAAAAACTGCGGATAATTTTTAAACTGTGGAAAAAATCTGCAGAAAGGATCACTGTCAGTGGTCATTTCTTTTTTAACTGAAGTTTAATTCATTAATCCACCACCCCACACTGATCGGGGGTCCCAGTAATACCTCTAATTCCTTCCTTTGACCCTCATGGTTTCTGGTGCCCCCCCACACCGATCATGGCTCCCAAAATATTTTATTTCCCTGATGTCTAGCAGACCCCTTCCCTATTCTGGATTCCCTAGTTCACAAATAAACAGCCAGCAGTCCACCAACTCATTCCCCTCTATTCCCAGTGTTTCCTGGTGTCTAGTGGACCTCCCCATCCCAGATCCCTTGTAAAAAAAATTATCTCAATTTCCTGGTGTCTATTAGACCCCCACAAACACCACCCTGACAGTTCATCTGCCACCACTCAACTCCCCTCCCCACTCTGCCCCTGAGCAAGCCACCTGTGCAGCACTCCTATCTCCTCTACTACCAGTGGCCCAATGAATTATCAGTGAATAACCACATGGTTGTACAAGCAGACGCTCATTCACTGACAGTTCATTAAACCATGGAAAGAATAAATTTCTCAGTTTATATGCATTTTTCCGTAATTCACAAAAAAAGTCTGCAGAACTTGGTGAAAATCCATGGAAAATCCTACTTTCGCCCATGGTGAAAGTTCCGCAATTTCCGCAAAATTTCTGAGATTTTCGCGGAAGTTCCATGAAAGCGGAATTTGCAACTTTTGCCCTCCCCTAAGTGATATCCACCTAAGTGAATCTGGCAATGAAGGCAAATATGCAGCATATCTGTGTGATATGCGTGAACGTGAAGCTGCCAAAAATGCAGTGCTGCTCATCATGGCTAGCAGGCCAGTCAAGGTGACCCTCCTCCTCCTCCTCCTAAAAAAGCAAACAGTTCACCCTGTCCTTTCAAAGAGTTGTGTCAGCTCCATCTGAAACACAAAGTAGTTCTACAACTACATACGGACAAAGAAAGGGTCAGAACAACTGCATCCACTGCAACCAGGTCTGATAAGGGAAAAAGGGAAAAACATGTCCATAGTCACCCTATCGGGGCCAGTACTTCCACTGTAAGTGGGGGGAAAAGTGTGGTGTGGCTGTACTTTAGTGTTGTGAAAGATATGTTCTGTGTGCGACTGTACCATACTTCATAGTAAAAACCTTTCAGATCTCACAACATCATCAATGATGAAACACCTCCAAATGAAACATCGCTGTGTGCTTCAAAGATCTATAGCAGTTCTACCCCATCCACAACATGTGCCTGTCAGCTTCTCTTCGGGTACTAGTCCAGTAAATGCACAAAGTATTGGAAGTGATTCTATTACTGAGACAGACAGTGTGCCCTCTACTCCCCCTACACTACTTATAGTTCATCCCCGTACAGGAGCATCACCCATTCTGCCTTCTTCTGCTCAATTCTCTATTACTGTAACACCATCCACCATGGGTTCAGAGTCAAAATCAATGCGATGTGGTACCACTTTGACTGCACCCATCATGCAAGCCTTCCATGCGTGCACCAAATACCAGGTGTCACACCAAACAGCACAGCAGATCACCAGTTTCATTGGTGAGATGATGGCCTTGGATCTGCAGCCATTTTCCATTGTGGAAAACATAGGTTTCTGTAGGCTGCTGCAGCATTTGCACCACAGGGATATATCATTATGGACCACATTTTCACATACTGTAGTACCCAACATTTACCATGATTTGAGAAAAGAAGTTGCCAGACTACTTGCATAGGCTATTGGGGGAGTTTTCCACTGCACAACTGACATATGGACCAGCATAAATTCAAACCATGCATATACTCCACTGACAGCACACTGGTGTGTTACAGATGTGGTAGTCACTAGTGGTGATGGTGGTACTGGCACTGTTCTGTCTCTCCCCCCCCCCCAGCAGGTCTGCTTTGCTAAATGTCAGTGTTATTCAAAAGGATCATCGGGCTGTAAACATACTGTCATACCTGCAAGAGATGTTGAGCTCATGGACTGATGGCAACAATTTGCAGGTAGGGTTTGTGGTCACAGACAATGCCACAAATATGATAAAAGCACTTATAGATGGCAATTTTGAGGGGATACAGTGCTTTGCTCATACATTAAATTTGCTGGTGACAAAAGCTTTGGCAAACACATCTGAGGCAGATCTCACAGTCAAAGTGGCCAGAAGTGTATGTAGCTACTTCCATCACTCTGTGAAAGCCACAAACTGTCTGCATCAGCTACAAGAGCATCTTCAAATATCGCAGCATCATCTCATCCAGGATGTACAGACCTGGTGGAATTCTACCTACTACATGCTGCAAAGGCTTCTGGGGCACAAGCAGACCCTTCATGAGAAGAGCATGGAGACTGATATGGGGGAGTCCTCAGACATCAGGACTGGGCTATGATTGAGGGCTTAGTAAAGGTTTTAGCACCATTTGAAAGGAGCACCCGTGACCTTAGCTCTGATTCTGCACTGCTAAGTCAGGTAATTCTTGCTGTACAGATCCTGAAGAAAGCCATGAGTAGATTCAGTGAAAATGCTGAGAAAGATCCAAACCAGACTCAGGACCAGTGATATCCCTTGTGGAAAATCTCACCACAGAACTTGAAGTTAGATTTTCTGATCTCTGTTCCAATAAAAAGCACATATTTGCCATTAAGTTGGAGCCACCTTTCAAGTGTGAGGTACCACACCTTATAATGCCCACTCACAGAGTTACAGAGTTTCAGAAGTAGATGTGTTCAGAACTTAGCTTCTGCATGCATGGGTCAAAGAGACCAGCAGGTAACCCTATTGATAAGCCAGTATCAGAATCATAAACTGAAAGCAGTATGGAAAACTTTGAAAAGGATGGTGACTGTTGGGCTAAACTCAGCTCTTCACTACAGACTGAGCAACAGAAGAGAACAGAACAGAAGCCACTGTCAGCCCCCAATCTGCTGAACAGTTATTTCAATGAGCCTCTGGAGTCATTCTCAATAAATCCAGTGGAGTACTGGATCAAAAGGATGAAAGCATCTTCAAGTCCACATTTGGCACAGTTGGCCTTAAATATATATGTTGCCCCCCACCAGCGTACCATCTGAATAAATGTTCAGCACTGCTGGGATGTGGATAACCTCACTGATCCTCACTTGACTCAGCACATGTGAAACAACTTGTATTTATAAAATAAATCTACCTCACCTTGGGAACATGTAGGGCCACTAAAAATGCATTAAATAATCTTCTTGTATTGGATACAACATTTGTGTGTTGTAGCATGGACCCATACACAATGCATTCTGTGTTAACCATTATTATTCAGTTAGCAAATAAGCACAACATGTTAACATTTAATCAAACATGTTCATAGTCATAGTCATACTAACACAAATCTGTGGCCAGCACCCTTTTTCTTTATTACTAACACTGTCATGGCGTATTCTTTTGAAAGTGCATGCCCTGCAGTGCCCAAACTGCCACCCACCTATTGACTACTATTCCTAATAAAAAAATCCTCTACTGGTGTTGCTACATCTCTCATCCTCTATATTGCTGGTGCCCATATTCCATACATCCCTTTAACAGCTTTCCAGATGCCAGTTACCAGTGTGGCATCACCAGTCTCAGTATTTCCCATGCCTGAAATATGGCACTTACCAGTGTGGCATCACCAGTATTAAGTATTTCATGTGCATATCACATGGCTGTTAACAGTGTGGCATCGCCGGTCTCAGTATTTGAAGCACCAGCAGCACAAGACAGCATCTGGCACTAGTGTACAAGCCAGTGTGCCATGACCTCTTCATCACCCTCCTCCTGAAGCACCAGTAGCACAAGACAGTTTCTGGCACCAGTGTACAAGCCAATGTGCCATGACATCTTCATCCTCCTCCTGAAGCACCAGCAGCAGAAGAAGAAGAATCAGCTTTATATAGTGCTTTTCATACACAGTGTATCCCAAAGCACTTTACATGCAATGCTAGACTGGTAATGAAGTGACTGAATGTGTAGTGGCAGCCATATCGCACATCAACATCCACTCACAGCCTGAACAATGGCATGATATCTTTTTTTTTTTTTTATGGAAAGGGGAATGTTGGCCAGGACACTAGGACTATCCCCTGCTCTTTATGAAAAGTGCCCTGGGTTCTTTTACTTCCACTTCCACCTCTGCACCCACCAGGGAAGCACCAGGATGGATAGAAGCGACCTCAGTTTAATGTCTAATCCAAAGGATGGCACACCTCAGCATTACAGCACCCCCTTAATACTAGACTCAGATGCCAGCGTTTTAGGTATGAGTTCAATCCTAGTGTGGGATGAGAACTCTGATCTGATTTAGAGGCAGATGTGCTACCAAGTGAGCCACACTGGCACCAGTGTACAAACCAAAGTGCCGTAGATCTCATTCTTCTGAAGCCATTTTAAGGAATTCTATAGCAATTCTCCATTCAGGCAACTTATCTTCCCTAATAACGAATACCTGGGACCCAAATACCTAATACTCGGCTGAATATTCGGGAAATGGTATTCACACAGTCCTGCTTCACAACACTTTCTTTTTTTTTTTTCCATTTAAATTTTATTGAAATTTACAGAGCAGAGAATACATCCAAGTAAACTGTCCATAAACTGTTTGATATACATGCATAAAACACATAACGTCAGGTTCTATTCTCTACCCAACCTACACCTATTCCCCTACCCCTAACACCCCCCACCCTCCCACCAACCCAGCACAATAGGTAATTCCCACCACTTATATAATTAACCCAAGGAAGAACTGCCTTTACGATTGTAAAGAATATAGTGTATATAGGGGACCCCAAATTGTGTTAAACCTTGGTACTTTATTCTGGAGGCTAGCTATGTTTCTCTCCGTTCTTAGATTGGCCAGTAGTTCTTGTAACCACTCTACATAAGAAATTTCTAGAGTGTCTATCCAATGTTTGAGGACCACTTTTTTGACAGATGCCACAATTCGGGTCATATGATGTTTTCTGTTCCGTACCGGGATGTTGGTAACATCCCTTAGCAAACATACCTCCAGCGTAAAAAAGGTCGTTCAAACCTAGCAAGGGATCCACCCTACATTTTATTGTGGACCAGAGCGAAGCCACCTTGGGACAATTCCAGAAAATGTGGAGGGGATCTCCCCTCACCTTGGTGACATCTACTACATACAGAGGAGGATACAATACCTAACTTTGCCAGTTTCTGGGGAGAATAGTAGATGTTATGTAACAGTTTAAATTGCATCAGTCTGAGCCGATCCTGCGAGATATATTTGTGGCAACTGTACCATAGAGAAGACCAATTAAACAACTTGTCAGGAAATAACGACGACCAAAAGGAGGTCGGTGCGAAATTCTGGGGATAGGCCCACTTGAATAAAATGGAATAAAATTTAGAAACCACATGTGCTAAAACTGCTAGAGGGCTTAATTCTATTTGGAAATGCACTTTTGCCAGAGTTATCGAGAGTGAACCCAACACTTTTAACAGAAGGTGTCGGAGTTGAAACACTTTGAATATATCCATATGTGAAAGATGAAATTTATTAGAAATTTCAGCTGGTGTGAGCACTTGCCCATCCACCTTGACTAGATCAGTTAATTGGCACTCTCCGAGTTGAGGAAGCCAAGAGGTATTAATAGGCTTGCCTCCAATTAAAAACCGGGGGTTACCTCTTATAGGCTGAGACGAGTCTCTAGAATGATTGTATTTAGAAAAGCACATAGTTGTGAATGGATTTAACAGATACACCTATGGGAGAATTTCAAGCATTCTAGGTAGAGAACTTGAGTTAATGTGCAACATGGTTTTGGTGAGAGACCTTGATTCTAATACAGGATAATTCCAGCTTTAACCAGAGAGGTATGTAGACACTTTGGACTGGGGGATCTATTACTTGTAACCATCTGAGATATTTATTTGCGTGACTAGCCCAGTAATATAAACCAAAGTGAGGGAGTCTCAGCCCACCCGCTAATTTAGGAGCAGCTAATTTGTAATAGGCCATTCTGGATTTCTTGTAATCCCAAATAAAGTTAGTAATTATACCGTGAATTCTCTTAAACCAAGACAGCGGGAGCCAAATATTTAACATGTTCAAAGGATAAAATAGCCAAGGAAAAACATTCATTTTGATTAAATTAATGCTTCCCCATAAGATTAGTGAAAGCTATTGCCCATCTTTTAAGGTCTAATTCAATTGTATGTACTAGCGAGTCCAAATTTAACTGTTGAATGCGAGCTGGATTCCTTGTTATGGTAAGACCTAGATATTTTATAAACTTGGTATTCCAAGTTAGCCCCAATGCAGTGATTTCATGCCTAAAGGTTCTATTGTTGAGGGGAAATACCACTGTTTTCTCCACATTAAGTTTATAATTCGCAACTGCACTAAAATTCTGTATAATTTCCAGTAGTGCCGGTATAGACTCAGCTGGATGCGATATATGTAGCAGAAGATCATCTGCATATGCAGTTATTTTAATGATATGGCCATGGACTTGAATACCCTGCACTTCCTGACTATGTAAAATACGCCTAATGAGGGGTTCTAGATACAGATTGAAAAGGAAAGTGGAAAGCGGGCAACCTTGCCTGGTGCCCACATATAACCTAAAGGGATCAGAACTAACCCCATTACAAGAGATTCTCGCAGAGGGTAGCTTGTACAAAGAGCTAATCCAATTCAGGAATACCAGGGAAGCCAAATATTTTCATTATAACTAGAAGATAGTTCCAGTACACCCTGTCGAATGCCTTCTTCAGGCCCAGGGACACCAGCACCATAGGTTGGTCCGATTCCCTGGACACAGAGAGGATGTGTTCAAGTGTCCTTAAATGGTCATTGGACGATCTCCCTGTCATGAAGCCAACCTGTGCTTCACCAATTAAATCGGGTATGACTTTGCTCATACGGTCAGCTAATAGCTTCGCGAGGATTTTAATATCATAATTAAGGAGTGAAATGGGTCTGTAGCTTGAAACCAAATCCGGAGGCTTATCCTGTTTAGGTATTAAGACAATAAGTGCCTCAAACAGCGTACAGTCAGTTGCCTGACCATTGAGAATACATTGGAATAATGTAACAAGTAAGGGAGATAATTCTTTAGAAAAAACTTTATAAAAATTAGACGAGAATCCATCTGGACCTGGAGTCTTATTGGAGGAAGGCTTTAATGACTTGTTCTATTTCACCCTGGGTAATTGGGGCAATGAGTTGAGCTTGTTGTATCTCCGAGAGAGAGGGCAAGTGCAAGTCTTCTAAATAGGAATGCAATTTCTCCTCTGAGGGAGGGTTTTCCATTGCACCATATAGACATTCCAGATAGTTTCTGAACTCAACAGCAATTTCTTTAGGGGAAGTTCTAATGACCCCATTTTCAATAGATTGGACAGCAGGTATTAATTTAGTAGATTCTAAATGTTTAATACGCCACGCCAACATACGGCCGGCTTTCTCCCCTTGATCCGTGTAACTGGCATTCGTTTTGATAATTGCAAGCTCGGCTTGCTCCCCCAGTAATTTTAGATATGAGTCATGCAATTTAAGTAACTCCTGTCTATCTTCCTCGGAAGAATAAGGAGAAAGTTCAGCCTCCATATCCCGTATCCGGATTAAAAGTTCTGACATTCGCTGCTCCCTCTCCTTTTTCCTCCTGGATGCCACACCTATTAAAATGCCTCTCAGAAATGCTTTGAGTGCTCTCCACACCATATCCGGGTGCTTGGTAGAGTTGAGATTATTTGAAATGAACTCAGATATTTGGGAAGAAATGTATTTCACTATTACAGCATCTCTTAGTAACTGATTGTTAAGTTTCCATCTGTTACCCCTTTTGGGGAGGTGTGAAAAGGACATTAAACAGGAAACTATTGAGTGATCTGAGGGTGGTCCGGTAACAATGCCCGAGTCCACTACCCCAGACAGAAGATTGCGCGAGATGAGAATATAATCTATTCGGGATGCCGTGCCGTGAACTTGATAAACAAAAGTGAATTCCCGAGTTTTTGGGTGGAGGCTTTTCCACACATCAGAAAGACCTGTCTGGTCTAGGAGTTCTCTGACTGCTCTTTGAGCCGGGGACAGACCCTTACAGGAGGGCCTGGATCTATCTTGTGATGGATCCAATACCAAATTTAGATCCCCACCTATTATTATAGGGATATCTAGGAATGGCGCAATGCTTCCATTAACTGCACAAAAAAGGCAGGAGTATCTGTATTTGGACCATAAACAGAACCAAGTAATATCTCCAGAGTATGCAGGTTTCCTCTTACCAAAATAAATCTACCTGCAGTGTCTTGGATTACTTGAAGAGATTTGAAAGGCACAGATGTATGCATCATCACCATCACTCCCCTACTATGGGTGGTACCTTCTGAAGCAAAGACCTGCCCTATCTGTAAGCGCCTCATATAATTAGCTTCCTTGTTGAGTAGATGGGTTTCCTGTACAAACATTATATCAGCTTTCAGAAGATTTAGATGTTTCAGAATTTTATACCATTTGGTTTTCTGACGGGCCCCTTTTATATTCCAACTGATAAATCTAATTGTCCTGGATAATGACACCATATTACTTAAAGTTATGGTTATCTATCCACGTGCGATAAATCTGTTCTTCCTTTACATACTTCTTTTGTAAATTGTGCTTCCCACCCTGCCCTCCCCTCCCTAGGACTAAATACCCCACTAACACTCCCACCCCAACAATATATACACAACAATCCCGAGCCCCTCCACCCCAATCCAACCCGTACTATCATGGTCCATGACAACAGATCACACAACCAATCCTCCACCGCCAACCCCTCCCTCACTACTCCACATAACAAAGGATAAAACACACACTGTATGCACTAACCCCTTAACAACACAACTCACGAATCCTATATAAACCATAGAACAAACTAGTTATTTTAAACTGATAACATAGTACAGAATGAGGAAACCAGGAAATAACTGTGGTGTTCCCAAACATACCTATCCTATCCCAATTCTATAACAATAATTACATATTTTATACATAAAACCCCAGGCCATCGAAAAGAATACAGAGTGAAGCAATTGTCCTGACCAGTTTGTTAAAAACGAACATAAACACTAATGGGTGAACCCCAGTAAAGCCATACACATCTTTGTATGTCCGGCGCTTTGCTAGTACTCAAAACTTAAAGTGAATTCTCAGCCACAGGATATTATGTCAGCATATCCAGCACAATAAATTAAAAACAGATAAAGAATGAGAAACACAAGAAATAAAAATAACGGAAGAGAAACTGTGGTGCCTTTGCATGTATTATTACTACCACTGTAGCATATTTAAACCATCGGATGGTCTCTGGCTCCATTTAGTGGCAGATTGCCGTTATTGCTGTCCAGAAGTGCTTTTCAATGTTGATTGAAGAAAACTTTCCCCATTGCTAGAAAGGCAGGGAGAAAAGAAGAAAAAAACCACCAAGCCGGCCGAAAACTGCATTGGGAGACCATTCCACCACAGCAGCAACTGGTCGGAACAACAGACCCCCCTTGAACCAAGCAAGCATGACGTCGGAAGGCAAGGCAAACGATTTTGGACATCTAAAATAAGGAGAGGGAGACAAAGATTCCTCTGCAGCGCTTCAATCAACTTGCATTCTTTTCCAACCAGGGGTACAAACAGAAGAGCAAAAGCCCTGCGAGGCAGCTCACACACCCCCACCTGGAGCGCCAACCAAACAAATGAGAATGGAACCCCTAGGAGACATGCAGTACACGTATATCAGAAACGCCCCCTATTAGATGCCTCAGGAGGGCTTGAAGAGATCGGGAAGGGCTACTTGGAGAGCGGTGGTGGCGACCTCAACGTTGTCAAAGGATTTCCATGTGTCAGCCAACAAAACTTGAAACTTAGCGGGGTAACTCATTTTGAATTTAATTCCCGCAGCAATTAACTTTTTAACAAGGGGGTGAAACGATGCTCTTTTTTGGCGGACCGTTAAGGGTAGGTCTTCGCTACTCTGATCACTGAATCTTCCCACTGCAGCTCTTTTCATTTCTTTAGCCTTTGTTAAAAAGCTGCTTCTCTTGAAAATTAAGGAACCTGAAGATGAGGGTACGAGGGGTGCTCCATGAGCTGGTACAGGGCGAGGGCACGATGTGCTCTCTCAATAGTGTAACAGGGTCCGAACGGAGAAGGACCTGCTATTTCTCCACAAACCTCTGCACAAAACAAATCGGGTCAGGACCTCCTCCTTCTCGGGTAGACCGATAATTACAACGTTGTTGCGGCTCCTACCCTCGAGGTCCTCCACTTTTAACTCAAGTTTGGCTATACGTTGTTTAAGCTGACCCAGCACAGGTTCCATTTTTTCGTTTCGTGCCTCCAGTGAACGTATACGCACCTCGTTGTCAGAGGTTCTCTGCGATAAATCCTCTAAAGAGCAGGTAATACTTTTAATCTCGTTCGCTAATTCTTGCATTTCTGCTTTAAAAGGATGGAATTCCTCTAAGAATCTGGTAAGTGTTAGGGGTTCCTCCGCCGTGGTCCCAGTCAAGGAAGTTTGGGGTTGCTGTATAACTGAGGCCCTAGATTTTTTCGAGGCCTTCTCCGGAGTTGCCGGTGGAGTGTGTTTTGGCAAAGCTTCACGCATTTCTTCTTCCATCGGGGTTACTACAGGATCTGTACTGCCGTCGGAGTAAGTAGAAAGCACACTTCTGTTACAGTAAGAGCTGAAGTTAAAACTTTGGAGTGTTTAGGAGGAATGGTGGTCGGAGCTCTCGGAGAACACAACTAGCTGGTGCTCTGCATCACGTGACTCCAATGCTTCACAACACTTTCTGAAGTGAAGTGGCACTTTTTGCAAAGTTGGCACTTTGAGCTTCACAAATGTGGCCAACTTCATGAAGGCCTGTCAAGCAAAGTTTTCTCAACTTCACACATCTCTACTGGGATTAGTCAAAGGTAAGAGTGCTGAGTTTTAGAACATACACCAAATACAAACTTAGCACTGGCTCATATTTTCCAGGGATCTTCCAATACAAAAGTTGTGGCTGAGAATGGAGGAGATATAGACAGTTATTGCAGGAGCAGAGAGTAAAGCAGTTTGGGGTCAATATCACTGGGGTTGTGACCTTTGCAAGGGTTGAGGATAACAAAGCAGTTAAGAGTAGCAGAAGGCGAAATAAGATAGAAAGAAAATGGAGGGCAGGAGCAGGGTGGATAAGGATGGAGGAAGTGGGGGGGCTATCAGTTAGGGGGAATAGTAGAAGGGGAGATGGTGGAAGGTGTTCAGCAGTGCACATGGCCACAGTGGGTGGTGATCTTAAGAAAGGGCAACCCCCACTGTAGCACTTAAGCTCCTTTCCAGCACAGTATCCACAGAACACTGTTATGCACAAAGGACCCCCCCCCCCCATAACTCTACGATATGACATGAAGGGCTGAGAGACAAAGAGTGTCATGTTTTTTCATTTCAGAATTTATTTTCCCAAACAGGAATATGACAGTCCTTGGGAGGGCAGCAGGAAGTTATTCAAATCAGCCTCCCCAGCCTGTACTAGAGTGGGTCAAGAGAGAGAAGGAGGGAGTTGGCCTCTGGTGGTTGTACGGTGGATAGGCTGACATGGGGTCGACAGCAATCACTGCTGCTGGCATGCAGGGCCAAGGTTTATTTTTGAAATAGTACTAGATTATGTCTCAGTATACTGCCACAGTTTATTCTGTACCAAGATTGGCAGATAGTTGAGGGGACAGTATTAAATTCCACTTATAAAATGCTCTGGAACCACATCTTATTTATGTACTGCTTTGGTGGCACTGAACCCACATGCATGCATTGACTGGACATGAGTTTGCATCTGCCTGCCTGTTTTTCCTCATGCTTCTTTAACCATCATTCTAATTAGGTCAACAGTAAGGTGTAGCTTTTCTTTCTTTATTTTACTGGCTAGCCTAATACATTCTGCTTGTCTGCCACTTTACCATGGTTCCATCAGCAAAATGCCAAGGCTATGTGTGAACTGAAAATATCTGGACATGGACTCTCTTCACTTCTGGTCCCAGGCACAGATGCTTCATGGCTTCCACAGTGCTGATACAGAGGAGTGGGCAGGGTCCAGGGTAGAGAGGGACTAGACACCAGCCATCCAACTGGTTGCAAAAAGCAGGACCACTAAGATGCACACAAGCATGTTGGGGGATAGGGGAGCTGCTGTACTTAAACAAAAGCTGCAACCTACCTAGAAAAACAAAAAAAACACACTCAGAGTAACACACTGCACAAATTGAGTGCTCTGCAGAGTGATTTAGAAGTACTGACAAGTATTTCTAATTAAATTCACTCTTCAGTGCACTTAATTTCTGCAGTGTGGTACTTTGAGTGCACTTTTTTGTTTTTTATGTTTGCTTGCATGCATGTGCAAGAAACATAGTGCCATCATCCGAGTTTTCGGAGGTGTGTCACCTCCTCTTCCAATTCAGTCAGTGTGTTGGCAGGCGCTGCCCTAGTCCTCCAATGCATGCTGGAGCTGTCTATGACAGCTCCAAAATGCAGTGGAGTACAGTTGAAAGGGGGAGCTATGCTTCAGTGAGCAGCAATAAGATATCGCCTGCTCATGCGCAGCTCCCCTACACACCTGGGCATACTGCACGTGCGCCCCCCATGCACACACACTGTACAGCGGGGTGCCCAATCCCGGTCGGCTGTGCTCGCCCCAAAGGTCTTCCACATGCCACGCTGGGTGCCCACCCCAGCATGGCAACTCATCGAATAGCCGACGGGGTGCCCAATCCCCCGTTGGCTCCACTGTCCTCCCCCGAGAGTAGGGTGCCACGCTGGGAGCCCACCCCAGCGTGGGCAACTGATGCTATGGCTGATGGGGTGCCCAATCCCCATCGGCTCCATGCCCCCAAACCAGCTGTCCTTGTGCCACGTTGGGAGCCCACCCCAGCGTGGCAAACGCCCCATGCCAGTTTAAAACAAAAACCTGTAAATAAAAACTGTCCCCGGCGCTTCTCCCTGCCCCTCCCACAACCCGCAACCACCCACTGCGCACCCTGCCTCTCTCCACACCCCTTCACTCCCATACTTACTCTCCGGACCTCGGTGCGACGATCTTCGTGGACCAGGAATATGTCTGCACTCTTCAAAGCCGATCTTCGAACTGAGAAAATGCCAGTAAGCTGTATAATGGGATAGATAGGGTTTTTTCAACTTTATTGCATATCTCAGGCATTTTTTGGAATTTTTGCACCAAATTTTCAACATGGGGTTTTTGGGACCCCTTCTCATGATTGCTGTCACTGTCATGGCGTTATTCAGGCCCAAAGGGTGATTTCGCAGCCACTGCATGAAATCACCTTTCTGGAAGGATTAACAAAACGACACTGCCAGTGTTCATAAGGTGGGCTCTCAAGAAGCCTAGTTTGAAAATTTGGTGGAAAAATTCCAAAAAATGACTGTTTTACGAACATGTGTTGCGCAGTTCCTATGCAGTTTCGTAAGTTCGCAAATTTTCAATATTTTCACTCCAGATTTTCAACATTGCAATTTTACCACACCTTCTTATGAAGAGTACAGCTGTCATTTTTCACATCTCACCCAAAACATGTTTCCACCCATGTAGCGCACAATGGCGCAGTCGGTGTACGAAATCAATGTATGGGACAAATTAAGAAAATCACAGTGACAACATTCATGAGCAGAGGTCTTAAAATGGCTATGTTGAAAATTTGGTGAAAAAATTCCTAAAAATGACTGTTTTAAGAGCGTGCGTTGCGCAGTTCCTGCGCATGCTCGTAAGTTCACAAATTTTCAATATTTTTACTCCAGATTTTCAACATTACCATTTTACCACACCCCCTTATGAGCAGTTCAGCTGTCATTTTTCACATCTTGCTCAAAATGTGTTACCGCCCATGTAGCGCACAATGGCACAGTCGGTGTGCGAAATCAATGTATGGAACAAATTAAGAAAATCATGGTGACACTGTTCATGAGAAGAGGTCTTAAAATGGCTATGTTGAAAATTTGGTGAAAAATTCCCTAAAAATGACTGTTTTATGAGTGTGCATTGCGCAGTTCCTACGCCGCTCGTAAGTTTGCGAATTTTCAATATTTTAACATACTAACATACTATTTGCAGAAGATTAGGCCTTACGGTTCTATCGAGTCTGCTTGAACCTTAGTTCCTTAGTTGGGTGCCGAGACCCTCCCATCCCTTGTGCCCCAGAAACCCCTATCATCCATCCCCACCCAATCCAGATTTTCAACATTGCCATTTTATTACACTTCCTTATGAGCAATACAGCTGTCATTTGTCACATCTTGCCCAAAACATGTTTCCTCCCATGTAGCGCACAATGGCGCAGTCGGTGTGAGAAATCAATGTATGGGACACATAAAGAAAATCACAGTGACACTGTTCATGAGCAGAGGTCTTAAAATGGCTATGTTGAAAATTAGGTGAAAAAATTCATAAAAATGACTGTTTTACGAGTGTGCATTGTGCAGTTCCTGCGCTCGCTCGTAAGTTCACAAATTTTCAATATTTTCACTCCAGATTTTCAACATTGCCATTTTATTACACTTCCTTACGAACAGTACAGCTGCCATATTTCACATGTTGCCCAAAATGTGTTTTTGCACATGTAGCACACAATGGTGCAGTCGGTGTGCAAAAGTAATGTTTGGGACAGATTAAGGAAATCACAGTTACACTGTTCATGAGCAGAGGTCTTAAAATGGCTATGTTGAAAACTTGGTGACAAAAGTCCATAAAATGACTGTGTTACGAATCAGCATTGCGCAGTTTCCATGCACCCTCGTAAGTTAATGACTTTGTAATATTTTCAGTCTAGATTCTCACCAGTGGCATTTTTCCACACTTCCATATGAACAGTACAGCTGTCATTTTTCACAACATGGCCGAAATGTATTTTCACACTTTCAGTGCAGAGATGCGTGGTCGCTGTGGGAAATCATTGTTCGGAACAGATAAAGAAAATCACAGTGACACTGTTCATGATCGGAGGTCCCAAAATGCCTGTGTTGACAATCTGCTGTAAAAATCCCCAAACTAATTACATTACGGGTGTGCATTGCACAGTTTCTATGCATGCTCAGGACTTCACCAGTTTTTTAATATTTTTACTGCAGATTTGCAACATTGCCATTTTTTACACCTCCCCATGAACAGTACAGCTGTCATTTTTTACATCCTGTTCGAATGTTTTTGCACCTGTGGTGCTAAATGCTGCAGTCGCTGTGCATAAGCAGCTTCGTAGCAAACTAATATTGCCACTGTTCATGAGGTGGGTCACAAAAAAACATGTTAAAATTTGGAGTGAAAATACCAACGAATGCCTGAAGTATTAGGGTTTCCAACCATAACGCCCAACCCTGTAGAGAATGACAGGCATCAGGGATGTGACTTGGGATTCTTGCCTGTAATGCTCATACCATTCCCTACCCTGCAGCCAGTGAGAGGCATCAAGGTATGCCTTGGACTCTTCGGCCCCAAAGTTCACCCCATTCTCTTATATCACACCCGTCTCACCGTACTTCCTGATGGAATGGGGTGTGCATAAGGGCCAAAGACCCCAAGGCACACCGTGACACTTGTCAGTGTCTGCAGGGTGGGGTGTGGTGAAATGGCATGCCATTATACCTGACAACCCAAACGCACACCCCAATGCCTGTCATTTTCTGCAGGGTGGTGGTGGGTTGGCTTCAGTTCAATACTTCACTGCCATTCCTATTACGCAACTCTGTAACTTCTACACTACTAATGCCAATGCCAGCAAGCAAACATTCAGCATTGACAAATACTTGTTTAGCTTGCATCAATCTAGATACCTGGGTTAATGTCAGAATGGCTTCACTGCTCCAAATGGAACAGAAGATTGTGGAATGTTGCTGCCATGCAAGGACTGGGGGGAACAGTGAAAAGATTAGTCACTTACTAAATAGTTTAATTCTAATGATTCCTTTTTATTCAGATGTTACATTCCTCAAAAGCCTACAGATCCACCAGCTTTTCAGCATATTCAGACCTCTTCATTGGGATGGTCAGCAGTTCTGAGGATGATTATGTTCCCCTAAAATGTGAAGGACTTTTAGAGCTCCTACAATTGTTATCTTGTCTTAGGAGAAGTTTCCTTTGTTACTGTTCCCCTAGCTTGACTCCACAGACTTTTTCTCCGAAGAACTTCTAGGGACACATGTTACGGGGTGCGGTGACAAAAGAAACTTCTCCTGGGACAAAAACACAAGTCCAACTGGGTTTGTAGGCTTTTAAGAAATGTACCTGCTGAACAAACATTAATCCTTAGAATTAAGCTCTTTGGTGAGTGAGTCATATTTCTGCTGTTTTCCTTTGTTTTGTGTCCTGACCCACACTAGTACAGACTGGGGAGGCTGATTTGGATTAACTTCCTGCTGCCCTCCCAAGGACTGTTATATTCCTGTTTGAGAAAACAAATTTTGAAATGAAAAAACATGACACTCTTTGTCTCTCAGCCCTTCATGCCATATCGTAGAGGTATTGGGGGGTCATTTGTGCCTAACAGTGTTCTGTGGATACTGTGCTGGAAAGGAGTTTAAGTGCTACAGTGGGGTTGCCCTTTCTTAAGATCACCACCACTGCGGCCAGGTGCACTGCTTTAACACCTTCCACCAGTGGTGAGGCAAATGGGTCATGCCTATGCTCCCGGTATACACTGCCCCCCAAAGGTGGAAAGCATCCCTCTAGACACTCTGCCCACCTCCCCTGGCCAGCTCCTGACAACCCAAGGAACCTGGGTCCCCATTGTCAGAATCAGTAACACTACTGTTGAGCTGATAGGCTGACTGAAGACAAATATTTAACTTTTTTTAAGACCTATTAATTTGACTGTTTAAATGATTATGAAATACAGAGTTCCATTTTATAAGTGCAATAAGACACTCTGGGGGTGTGAATTAGACAGTTCTAACACACTCTTAGGGGCTGAAGGCACTTGGTCTGTGGACTCATGCCCTACTATGCCCCTGACCATGTGTTACAATTGTGTAATGCGCACCCCATTGTGTCTTATTACTTACACACTGCCTTCACATAAATGGTGTAATCAGTGACGGTAGCACCAGTGACATCCTTCTACAGCAACTCTGCTTTCTTCAGACCATTAACCATTTTTTCCCAGCAAAAAGAAACAATTCAGACTGTGTTATGCCACTGGTGTTGCTGTATTTTGCAACACTCAAACTTTGAGTAAGAATAAAAGGCATATTCACAATTCTGAAGTCTGCCAGTGGCATGGTTCCGTGCTGATGCACACAGTTATATGTCCTGTGAAGCTAGTTTTAAAATTAACACCTCGCCATTCATTTAGCAGACAGCTGTTGCTGTGGAAATTAGCAGTTTTATTTGATTTTAATATAGAATGCATGCCATTACTGTTTACTTGCCCTTTGAATTACGTAAGTGAGCAGATCAAGTTTGAGGATATTTTATTTAAATTTCACCCAATGAGTGGCATGCATTTCCAATGGATGAGCGTGTCTTGACATTTTACATGGCGCTCCCTGCTAAACATGTTGTTATCGAGTTGGTTCCTTTTTTCATTTCTTTTCTTGCGCAGATCATTATTGATCTTACTAGTATTCAGTTGTAAAAAGCTAAGTCCTTTCACAGCTGGATACTAACAAGATCAATAGCAATTTGCGGAAAAAAAAAGGAACCGACTCTATAACAATATGTGTGGTGTTTAGCAGGGAGTGCATCAGGAAAGTGCTCCACTCACTGGCTGAAATTTAAATAAAATAGCATCAGACTCGGTCTGCTCACTTATGTAATTCAAAGAGCAACAGAACAGGAATGGCATGCAGTCTCATATTTAAATTCAGTTCAATGTGCCTGTGCAGCTGGTTTCATGCTTGTTTAACATAGATAATCTTTGGCTGTTTGCCTCTCTATCCATGGAATATACCACCCTGTAGGGGTACGAAGGCAAGGAACCCTAGAGGGGAGTTCCACCCCTTGAGGTTCACCTGGAAGTGATTCCCTTTGCTAACTGTACCTTAGGAAGGAGCCCACATGAGAGAGGTGTGCCGCTGGAGGAGGACGAGGGGTGGATGGAGGGGCATGGAAAAAATGCTTGTGTGTGGAGTGAGGAGAGCAGCCCTTAAATGGGGAATGGACGGTGGCTAGTTGCACCACCCCTTGAACTACAGGATATAGCCTTCCAATTCAATGTACCTGTGCAACTGGTTTTGTGCTTGTGTGACATAGATAATCTTTGGCTGTTCACCTCTCTATCCTTGGAATATTCCCCCTGTAGGCATATGAAGGCAGTGAAACCTAGAGGAGGATTCCACCCCTTGAGGTGCCAAGGAAGTGATTCCCTTAGCTAAAAGTACTTTAGGAAGAAGCCCAAAAAGAGTGTAGAGCAAAGCATACAAGGTGGTGAACACTTGTCTGAGTCGAAGACCTGTACATAAGTCAGTTGGTAGTGTGGGTTCAATTGGTAGCATGGGTCAGTTGATCGTATTGTTTGAGTGGAGTAGGCAGGAAACAACAGGTGAATAGTGACCCGCTCTGAGGTCTGACTGTAAGGCATGGAGTCCTGGCTTCCTAAGGAGAGAGAGAGAGAGATAATGACCAAAGGGGGAAAAGGAACAATTACAGGGCAGCCACCCAATTCCATCCGGAATATGGTTACCGCAGTGACTCCCCCACCACGAAGACCATCACAGCAACAAGAATCAGGCAAAACCCGCACATCGCTGTGATGGTCTGTGTGGTGCCTGAGACTACCTCACAGGGTGTCTCGCTCCCTCCTCAGTCCAACTCCAACTTGGGCTGGAATCCTAGAGAACGGGGGTGTGGTGGTGTGGATTCCCCCACATGGAGTGTTCGGGGGCACAGCCCTTCCAAAAGAAACACGTAGGCATCCCCAACACAGCAATGCTGACAATCGGCACCACGGCTCTTGCTGTCAGAGATGTTTCCATGTCCACTATCACTGCAGCATGGTAAAACCATTCCATCCAACAGCAGAAACCTAACTAAGTGGCCTAGGGACTACAACTATGCCTATCTAGTATTATGACCATTGGTATAGAAGACAGGAAAAACTCTCTTTGAGGAGGAAACCTCTGGGGATCCAAGGCCTAGGTCACCTTCCTCCAAGCTTTGTGACAGTTTTGTTTAGTGACAGCTCAGCTACTGCAGTTTAGTAGATCAATCCAGGGGAATTGCAATTTCAGGGAACACTCTCACTCTATCCCTCTAATGGGAATGCCATGGAGGGTTGCGAGTGAACTCTGCCACACCAGGGCATCTCAGTGCCAACCTTCAAGGCAAGAGGAGGACAGTAACAACCTCTGAGGTGCTCAGCTGGCCTACCAATCTAAGAATGAACCAGGTGAACCAGAGGTGGTTGTAGGGAGAATAGCTTTAAAGGGTGCCTCTGAACCTGCTTGGGCAGCTAAGGGGGCTCTTCCCATGTGAGACCCACCCCTTCGCCACTGAAGTCTTCAATGCTACATTGAGAGGTGCCATCGGTATGGTTGACAACTGAAGGTTCACCCAGAGAGGACATTCCCAACTAAGGGCAGGTGAGAAGGATCCCACCCCAAGCTTCTCATGCTCAAGATGCAGACTTTGGGGTATAAGAGAGACTGTTGGCACAGGGCTAGCCCTGAGACCTGGAAGTAATGGATATGGTCAGCATGTCTCCAAACTGCGGAGGAGTGAGTTGTAATGAGCATGGGACCCACACAAGGGTTGTGATGCTTGATAGCAGACATGGGGAGACCTGTACATTGGTCAGACTGAGCACTGTGGACCATCTCATGGGTCTTGACTGGATGAGAGCTGATAGGGAGAGACCTGTACGTAGGTCAGGCTGAGCAACATGAACCCTCTCGTGGGTCTAAGTAAGGCAAATAGCATTTGTCAACCACAGGAATGCACACCGAACACGTGCATTAGGAAGCCAAATTGGGAGTGAGCTGAATTGTATGTTATGAGTAAAAGAACGGCGAGGCCGGGCGAAGCCCAGGGCAGATGGCTGGAGAGGAGGAGGCTGTGAAGCCAGTTAGGTAGGAGGAGGTTGCAAAGCCAGTACAGTAGGGGGTGCAATCCGAAGCAAGTAAACATGATATGCTGCCAGACTTGGAAGGGGATGAGCATTGCTGGTAGTGCAAGGGACAGGAAGGCTGGGATGACTGTGTAAACCAGGTACATAATATTGGGTAAGGGATAGTAGAAGGCTAGGTAGAGCCAGAAGCCCTTAAGTAGAGAGTTGCCTGGAATAGCTCATTGCGTAGTGCCATAAAGACAATGTAGAGCAGCAGGAGGAGGCCGGGAAAGCCAGGGGCTTATATAATACGCAACAAATAGGAAGCTGCTCCCGCTGCCTTGGGCCATGATGCCTAGCAAGACTCCTCAGTCCCCCGCCGCAGGAAAAACAAAGAAGCCATGAACATTATGCCATGACACCTAGCAGCTAATGAAATGAGTTAACTACATGCCAGCCATGAAAGCAGTATTAGGTTATCATCAGAAACAGACCGCTGTGGGTTTGGTGAAAGCGGAGCAGCAATAAATTAGCCTAAAAACACAAACATAGAAGTGAGGAGTAATGTAGTAGGACAGGACACAGGCACTGCTAGAGCAGGCAGGTGAATGAGGCAGAGTGATAGCTGCTAAGGGGATCCATTACTAAAGGCAGGTGCAAACAATTAAGTTGATGAGCACAGGGACTACAGCATGGAAACAGCAATTGGAACTGAGAGCACACAGGCACCTAGCACAGAGAAAGAGAGATTGCTGAAATATGATAAATGAACTGAGAGCTTGATTAGCAATGCAGCTAAATATAACACTGCAAACAGAGGAGCACCAGCATACCAGAAAAGCCCAAAAAGCAAACAGGACCACAGGAGCAGTAGGGAGAACAAACAACTGAGACAGAAGTACAGACTGCAGCCAGAGGCAAAACACGGACCCAGAAGCAGGAGGCAAAGCCAACATTTACTGACCCAGAAGCAGGAGGAGTACAAACCTGGAAGGGAATCTAGCATAGCCAGCTGATTCCAACAGGAAGGAAAGGAGGAGACAAACACGAAGGGGGGTGGCTCAGGGAAAGAGTGGACCCAGAGAGAGAGGACGGACAGAACCTCCAGTTGCAAGGAAAATATACTTGTGTGTGGAGTGGGGAGAACAGCCCTTAAATGCACCGAATGGGGGTGTGGCCAGTTGCACAGGCTGTAGCCTTCCAAATAAAAAAAATATTAATTTTCAGAGCAACAAAAAACTGCAAAATGAAAGGCAAGGTGTTAATTTTAAAATGAGCTTTGCAGGACACGGAACTGTCTGCATCAGTGCGGAGCCATGCCGCTGGCAGACTTCAGAACTGTGATGATACTTTTAAAAAAATAATTTTTTACACAAAGTGTGAGCTTTAACAACTCTAAGTAAATCCTAACATTTATCAAAATTGTCACTGCTTCTCTCCCTTTACTTCAACTAACACAGTACACCCCCTGCCACATATACCACGCAAGGAAACATTCGTCATTGACAAATGCTTGTTCCTTTTCCAAATGACAATGTCTGAACCAACACCGAAATTCCATTTTTGTGAGCTTTTGCAACTATGGGGACCCATGGAGGGTCCCAGCTTTAAAATGACACCCCACCCATCCAATTGTATGTAAATGGATGCATTACATGAGTGACAGAGGCTCACTTCAGAGCTATGGGACAATTTAGGTCTGTACTCTATGTATCTAATGCCCAGTTATGCTATATTGTAACTCATGTCGTAATTATGTTTTTTACTGTTGTCAGTCTCCTATTTGTGGTCACTTGTATCCTTGTGTAACCCCCTGTTACCCGGGGTTACTAGAACCCTAGTTAGATCTAGTGGCAGGCAAGGACAGGCAGCTAGTGAAACTCCAGTTAAATGGATTTCACTATGTCTTAAGCAATAATGCCCAACAGGGTGTGTGTCGTGCTGGGATAACGTCACGCCTCAGGTGGTTGGGCACAAGGCCACAGGCTGAGTGCATCCAGCGACTGAGGCATGACGTTATCCCAAACAACACACACCCTGGAGGGCATTATTGCTATTATACAATGGCTTGTTGTTATATAGAATTAAAAAAAATAATTTTAAAGATGTTTTGTGTGAAAATATTTTTGTTTTTAAGAGAAGATGAAACAATCAATCAAAAGTTCCATCAGATGCTCGTCTACAGGTTCACAGTGAGGCTGAGACTAGACCTGTGATGTTGTACTGGGATAATATCATGGGTCTAGCCCAAGACTGACCAATCAGAGTCCAGGATTTTTCCTTGCCATTGTATAATCTGTTTTCAGTCTCTGCTGAGCTGGGGCTATGACATCATTTAGAACTGTGCAGCAGCATAAGCCACAATGGGATGCTGCAGCTGGGAGTTAGGATAGAACATTGTTTTTTTTTTTGAATCAGTCTGAATCAGTCTGCTGAAGTCTGGAGTAGGCTCAAGAGAGAGAAGGATGTAGATCCTGCAGTGCAGTGGAGGGAGCGGGTGCCCTGCAGGGGCAGACCCCCCCTGCCCTCAGCTCTGACTCAGAGCTACCTTAGGGTGTGTGCTTCCACCATAAGAGAGGCACAAGGAACCAACTCCCAGGGGCAATCCTCTGGCTTGGGAAAAGGAAGAAGCTGCCCGATGGAGAGTCCTGGGGCACTACAGTTTTTGAGGAATGAGATTCATTCAGAGTTTTTGGACACCTGCAATGTGGAGGGTGACGAAGCTTTGACAAAAGGCCAGTGTCATTCACCAAAACAGTGAGTAAATAAGTCTCTGGGGCTGTGGGTCAGTCAGGATGCCAAGTCCAGAGCTTATGGAACAGTGAGATAGTAATGACTGTTGTATGTGGGGGTCTTCAAGGAAAGACAGTTTCTGCATTACAAAGCCATGTACAGTCTGCACTATAGTAGCCAAGGAAGAGACTTATGGAACAGTGAGATGTAATGACTTGTACGTGGGGGGGTCTTCAGAGAAAGACAGTTACTGCATTACAAAGCCATGTACAGTCTGCACTACAGTAGCCAAGGAAGTGTGTGTAAACAAAGGAATGGCAGGGTATGGGTCTATGGAACAAAAGGTGGGAGTCCCCCCCACCTGGCATAACAGGGCTCACCTCTACAGATTCACTTTGAGACACCAGATACCTTTCTGTCAGGTATTGGCCAGTGCCTGAAGAGGGTTACTAGACGTTGTGATGGAGTAAAGGGTGGTAGTGTGCCACTAGTTAAAGAGTCCATGACATATGGAAGTTTAGGATCCAAGCATGGATTGTGTCTGTGTCAGCACCTTATCTGCATTACAAGGAGTGTAGCCCCATGGGGGTCCATCTGTGTTTTTATTCAGAGTCTTGTTGAATAAAGCCACACTTTAGAATCCCATCTCCTGGTACTGGACAATCTGTTATTGCTTCTAGTCTCTGGATTACTTGGGTACCCCTGGTCAGAGTTGCCAAACCTAGCCAATATGTCAAGTGACATGTTCTCCTGACCCTAGGTTACAAAATGGAGGCACCACTGGGATTGGGTTTGGAATTTAGGGAGAATAGCAAGAAAGGTTGCTTGGGTAGTGGCTAGCATTTTGGCTATCTGGCAGTGGGTAGCCAAAACAACTGAAGCAACGTTTAACTAATGTGTCGTTGTGTGCTGTTATCCATGTGCTGCTATTAAAATGTCAACTGTTTACCAAGGAGCAGTAAAGCCTGAGAGTGTATGCCCTTGTCCTGCACCAAATTACAGCGTTTGCTAGCTTTTAAAAGTAATTGTGACAAAGAAAAGTGTGGAAAACTGTGGGTAGCAAAAGGAAAATTGTGCCCTAGATGTTGTAAATGCTTTCTGTGTGGACTGAGAGACTTGTTGTGCTTAATGGCCATGATAAATTGTTAAAATGGGCTCCCACCGAGGAGTCATTGAAGAAAAAAAGTGTGGTTTTGCAGTTTAAATTTTGCCTGCTCGACGATCGTCGTGAGAAGAAGAGCATGAGAGAAAAGAGGCTCATTTGCATGGCGTCGAGTGATTGGTGAGACTGCAATCAGTCCCGCCCCCAAGCCAGCTCTAGAGCAACTGCACGGCATTCGAGAGGGAGAGTGAGTGGAGTGTGCAAACTGGCTTACCAGGAGGAGAGTCGCAGTCACTGAAAGCGCTGTAAAAGTTTAAAAAACTGACTTTTCTGTTCAAATTCAGGCTCAACCAGCATCCTGATCGACTGGACTGTGAGTGTGGTGTTCAGAGGGACAATCGACAGGACTGCCAACCCGCTTCCTTCCAGAGGCCTCCACAATCAGCTGCAGGCGTTTTGCCATCGCAGCAAACAGCTACTGCTAACAGTGAGTACCAGCCAACAGAAAGAGCTCAAACTGTGTGTTTTCACCGAAAAGCCAGCCGAGTCTATGTGTAGCAGTGTAATTGCTTTGTAAAGAAGGACTGTGCCAGTTTAACCAGCTAAAAGCAAGAATTTTAAGCAACAGACTGTGAGCATAATGATAGGTTCAGCGTCAGTATAATTTTTCAAAGCCAAGAGAGACTGTTAGTTGTATGAGAGATGCAACGTAAATGCAGGCAATCCTGTGCTTGAAATACTGAGGCTTTAAGGGACTGTAAGCTAGAGCAATGTCTTCAGCGAGTGAAGGGTCCAATGTAAATCATATAAATGTGCTAAGAAAGAGAACAGTGCAAGTTTGTGCAGTTTGAGCAGAAGTTATCAGTAGTGTGTGTAAATCGGATGCGCAGTGGCTTGACCCAATTACAGAGAGCTGATGCATCAGGAGTGCTGCTGCCGCCATGATAGGGTGGGGCAGGCATGTAAACACAGCAGCAAAGAAGCCATTTTATAGAAAGTTTCTGATCAATGTTTGGGACTTGAAATAACCAAAGCGTATTGTTTGTTTTCTCTGCAGTCATGGCTTCGGGACCAGCCCGCTACCCGGATCATGCCCGGACTATGATAGTTGAAGAAGTAAACAAACTGAGAAACATTGAGAAGTACCACTATGGGGGTAGACTGCATCCTTTTGAGGCAATTCCTGGTTATCCAGTCAGAGTGTGTGTAATGTGCTTAAGGGCTGGAAGAGATGTCTTTGTGGTCCCTCACTGCTCTGGGTTCCTGGAAAAGTATGGATTGACAGCAGCCCCCAAGATTTGTTTGGCTCCTACATGGACAAAATTACAAGAACCTGCAATTGGCAGCATGCAGCACCAGGGACAGCCTGAAATGGGAGGTTCAGAGGAGTGTGGCAAAAAGCTAGAGGGGTGCAGATGTACAGGCAGCACAGACAACTGATGACTCCGCATCCGAGCCACTAAGAGACAGTGGAGAGGAAGCATCAGCCGACCCGTGGATAGAGGGGCCTAGTCCAAGTCTCGTGGGAGAGGACGAACTGAGAGAGGCCTTTGAGTGGGAGGTCTCGACCTCCGCACCTAGTGAGGAGTGGACAGTCTCAGGAGTGAGGACGACTGCTCACTCCTGGGCACAGATTCTCAGCGAAGATGATTAGGAGGAACCCATTTGGTCTGAAGAAGAAGGCGTGGATTCACAGCCTCAAGTTCCTGGTTTAGAGGGACGCATGGAAAAGAATGGTGTTTCCACAGCCCTGGCTGAGCAAGAAGGAACCAGGGATCCATTTTGTGTGTCATTAAGCATGCAAAGCTGGCAGAACAAGGATTGGCCACCCCAAGCCAGGCCAGAGGTCTCAATTTGACCAAATCTAGCAAAAAGGAAAGACTGGTTCGTAGGAAAGCGAATGAGCTCTTCGGAATTTCATTTCCTACCTTTCCTAGAAAAGTCTGGGAAGAGCTAGAGAGGTGCAGGAAATCCTGGATTGTAGAAAAGGCCATGAAACATGTGCATCCTGGGGAAAGTAAATTTGTCAGAGATTGTATGTTGCAAGAAAATTTCAAGCAATGGAAGGTGGGCAGGACTCTGCTTATTGACACTGTTCGGATCATGGATGGCAAAGGACATGAAACGTTTCACAGTATGGATTATGAGCACCCAGATGAGGTAATAATTCATGCACCTGACCCATTGTGCTATTTCCCACAATGCAAAGACCTTCCTGTGAACGTGCCCATACCTACCAAATGGAGAGCAGAGCAGTGGTAGCCAGTGCTACCATTCCAGTAGTTGCCGTACCTATGTTATTCCACCAGTCTGGATGTCCAGGACCAAGGTGCCCCAATTCTTCAGTAATTGCAGTAAACTCCCATGACCATAAAGTTATGAACTGGCTATTCCAGAAGATGTCAACTCCAGAGAGGACACCAGCCCAGCTGTTGCTGGATCGGATGACTTCAGTCCAGCTCCATGTTTCTTCTTCTTTATCCTGCCCAAAGGTACCATCTCCTAGATAACATCAGCCCAGCTGTTTCCAAGAGGTGTCATCCTGTCGTGTTTCAGAAGATGTCCACCCAGATGTATCAGAAGAATGCTGCCAGGGAAAGTCTTCGTCGAGGACACAGGTGTCGTATGTTTTCCATTCTTCAAGGGACTGGTGAGTCTAGACTTTTTCAATTTTTCTGATGTTTGCAGTACACATCCTACACCAGCAGATATTCATTGTGACTGTCCTCAGAGACTCTCCCCTACAGGACATTTGCCTGCAGAACTTCGCTTCACCGGGCTCCAGCCCAGGAGATACTCTTTATTGGACTTGCCTTCGGGCCTGTAATTAGTCACTAGTTGGGACCTTGTAGGGCCTTCCATCCCCAAAGAACTGCTAAATGTGTGTTGTAAATATTCTGTATGTACTGTTTCTATTTTCTACCTTTTCTAAAAAAAAAATGTTGTTTTGGTTCTCTTTCCTAGCACATTCCTTGTCACTTGTATTCTTGTATACCTTCTCTCCCCCACCTCACACCTGGAAATGTAAACGTTTTATGCATGTGATTTTCCTGCCCAAACCATAAAATAAATAAAACCTGCATAACCAAGTCCATAGACAGTCATAAAGTAGATCACCATAGGCCCTTCCTGACTGTGGAACACAGACGTTATGAGGTGCCTTCTCCTTTTAATGTGCCAGGTGCCACGGACTCACTTCAGAGCTATGGACCCCGTAAACTGATCTTCCTTGTGAGTAAGTGACAGTGTTACTGGGGCTTACTTCAGGTTATGATGACTGTCTGTAATGTGAACCCCACATTACAGGTAACTAGCAGTGTTATAGGGGCCCTGACTACAAACTGTGCTACCCCATCAGATGCAAATGGCAGTGTTGTAGGAGTTATTATGGCTCCCATCGAGCTATGAGAACCCTGATTATAAACTGAGCCCCCTCACAGTGTATAAGTAAATGGCACTAATTCACGTTGTCTATCAACTTATAATAGTGGAAGACTTAAGTTGTAGACAGTGTTCCATAGAAGTCACAGCAATGTCAGAGCTACGTGAACCCTTGAGTCTTAGGTAGTGTGGTCTATAGGTTAAAGCACTGACTTGAAAACCAGGAGATCATAAGTTCAAACCCCACTAAAGCCAAATACTCACTGAGTGACCTAGACAAGTCACCTAACCTCTCAGTGCTCTGGTCCACCCAGATGTGGAAATGGGTAAAACACAGGGCTCCACTGGAAATTTGATGAGATGTTGCCTCTTAGCAGGGCTATCTTGAGTAAATAAGTTGGAAACTGAGCCCTCCCCCATATAAGTAAATGGCAATCTTGTAAGAATAACAGGGGTCCACAGCAGAGCTATGGAACAAAATCCTGACTACAGACTGTGTCCTCCCCCATTGTATGTCAAAGGTAATATTGCATGAGTTACAAGGATTCATATCAGAGCTACTGGAATCCAATCCATAAACTGAGTCCTCCCCCACTGTGAATAAATGGCAGTGCTGTATGAGTTACAGGGACTCATGTAAGAGCTATGGGTTTCCTGTTTATAAACTGAGCCCTCCCCCATTATAAGCAAATGGCAGTGTTGTATTAGTTACAAGTGAGCACTTCAGAGTTATAGGAACTCTGTCTATAAACTGAGCCCTCCCTTTGTAAGTGAATTGCAGTGTTGAATGAGTTACAGGGGCTCATATAAGTGCTATGAGAACCCTGTCTATAAACTCCCAGGTCACCTCTGAAAACAGGTTCTTGTGCCAAGTGGGTCTTACCTGGTTACCAAATATTTTGAAAAAAACTGATCCCCCTACCCATTATAAATAAATGGCAGTATTGTATTAGTTACAAGGCTCACGTCAGAGCAATGGGAACCCGTTACCAAAAAAAAATGGAGCCCCTTCCCATTATAAGTAAACGGTGGTGTTGTATGAGTTACATGGGCTCATGTCAGAGATATGGGTACCCTGTGTATAAACTGAGCCCTCCCCAATTATAAGTGAATGGCAGTGTTGTATGAGATACATGGTCTGACATCAAAGCTATGGGGACCCTGTCTATAAACTGATCTCTTCCCCCATTGTAAGTAAACTGCAGTGTTGTATGAGATACAGAGGCCCATACTGTATAAGAGCTGTGGGAACCCTGTCTATAATCTAAGCCCGCTACCAGGAAATGGTGCCACGGACCTCTATGTACGGTTGGTGCAAACTGCAGGGGCAGCCAGCACCCCACACACCAGAGCAGTAATGTCCACAGTAGTTTGCATTCAAGCAGAAAGCAGACATTATGAGGATGAAGCCTGACTCTTCAAGTTTATTTTCACAATGCAAGCCATGCTCCACTGTTAAAATTCAATCAGGCAGTTTTAAATGCTAGTGTAGTATATTAGCCAATCTTGTTTGGGAACAGGAGTTATACTGGCAGCAGGATGGTTTTGTTAGTTTCATGCACAGTTTGTTTACTACACTAGCATTTAAAATTGGCTTATGGCTTTTGCAACCAGATAAAGGACTCTACACTTTCAACTTTAATTCAGTGGAATAAGGAGCTGCAGACTACTTGAGACCTTTCCTTTTGGAGGAAATACTCTCTTCCAACCTATAAAATCTAGCTGGGGCCTTATCTGAAAGAATTTGCTTGGAAATGTTGCATTCATTTTTTTAAGACACTGGTGATTATGATGAACTATTTGGGGGAACGGGCAGGGGTTTGCTGGCAAGCCTGTGGTAAACAAAGGGTAGACCATGCCCACATTTTTTGGTCGTGCCCATATCTCTGCCCCTACTGCATGGCATTTCCAATGCCTTAGAACCAGTGTTTGATCTCTCTCAGTCTCACTTGCTTGCCTTAGTTCTTTTACATATCCCACCTGATTTCTGCACAGTTTGAGGTTGGCAATTTAAACTTTTACTGACCTTACTTGTGTGTGCCAAAAAATTGATTACTGAATTATGACTTCAACCTATAAGCTCCCTACATGGATTCATTGGATTGCTTTAATAGTCACCGATTATCAATTAGAAAAAACAACCTTATTATTTCCTAAATGTAATGCCAGCATTCAAGTTCAAGTTCAGTTTTTTTACCAGGAAGGCTACATTTACAAGCTCATTTACAAGAAAGTCCTGCCAAGGACAATGTGATACAACAAGGTACAGGACATGTATTGGTGACAATGCATGGTTCAAGGAAAGAACACAAACGTACAAATAAGAAGGAATTCAAAGAGACCTGGAGACACTGGGTGCTTTACAAATTTCAAGCTGACTCTCAGTTTGTTCCATAAACTATTCTTTACTTCGATTGATTGAATATAGGGCCATTGCGGCTCAGCGCTAAGCCACTTAGCACTGGGCAGACATGGCTCCTGAAATAGAGTGTCATAATGGCTTGCACCCATGCTAAATGTCCAGTATTCAAACAGACCCATGCAAATGAGTTCATCGGGCATGCAAGGTGCTAAGGTGCCATTTGCATGCCCATTATGGGCTCATTTGTATGGGTAGCCGGCAATTTAGCATGGTGCGGCCCCCCCCACTTGTCAGGTCCCAGAGAGCTATCTTTGGTGCTACTGGTACCCGTCACCACCAATCATCAGCCCGATGCTTAAAAGTAAACTTTCCCTGGTGTCTAGTGGCCCCCCATCACTGATTACTGGCCTGATGCTTAACGGTAAACTTTCTCTGGTGTGTAGGGGTACCCCCCACCAATTGCTGGTACAATGTTTAGAATTAAGCTTTCCCTGGTGTCCAGGGTCCAGGTGATCAGAGGGTCGCACATCCTCCACTAGCCACTAGGGTTGTGCATGAATAAGTCAAGGTTTTGATTGGTGGTGTGTGAGCCACATAAGGGACTGAGCAAAATGGCCTTGCAATGGCACACACTCTAAATATTGGACTACGCCAATATTCAGCTTTTCCCTTCATTTACATTGTACCCCCTCTGAATATTGCCTGGGTACAAACACTGTTTGCCCATGCTAACTGAACTTTTCAATATAACACATCTGCTGAAAACCTGGTTTGTGCAGGCAAACTTGGATTTGAGACCAGGCAATGTTTTGAATATCGGACCCCAAAACTGATATCATTATTAAATAAGGGGCACTTTGACAACATATAAGAGCCCTCTTTGACCCCCCACCTTGCTCGCATAGATATACCCTCTAATGTCTACACCTAATATAGTACCTCTGCTCTTTTTTTCTGTCAAATTCAGTTTTTTTGTAGAGTCTATAACTGCAGATGACACTGGAGTGAATTTGGCTACAGTATGTTTCTGAAGAACAGCTATCCATTGTCCACTGGTAATTATTTTCATGGCATTTGTATATGCTTGAAAGTTTTTCAATAAAGTTGTTATAAAGCTGGCCCAGTAATGCTGAGGGTGAGGCACTGGGTGCCACACCTCGTGCCATGCCAGTGACCCAGGGTTGGGAGCGACCTCGGGTGCGGGGGGTTGGCTGGGGAGGAAGGATTGAGCATCCTAGGACCACTCTCCTTCTCTGGGGAGGTGGGAGGGATCGACCGTGTTTGTACTGGCTCCTGGCAGCGGCTGGGCACTGGTGCAAAGCCATGGTCCTCCCTGGTGGTCGATGCAGGCTGATGCCAGACTCGCTGGGTGCAGGCACACATGGAGAGTCCTTGGTGTCATCGCATGCCTGCGCCATGGAGGAGGAAACATACTGGAAAAATCAAGCAAGTCCCCCCATGCGTGATGACAGTTGGATCTGGTGCCACTGTGTCAGTCACACCCACAGCAGCTCCCCTGGTTTTGCCTGCTCCTGGTCTTCTGTGGCATGAGGGGTATGCACCCACCGCGATGTGGCTGGGGGGGCAGGACATAGGGGTCTCTCTGAGCTCCTGGCTGTGATGAGGGTGGTGGCTGTGGAGATGGCAGGATGGATGGGGGGAAACCATAGGTACATCCCCCAGCTAACATAGGAAACATAGGAAAATTTCAGGAACTTAGCCAAAGGCCATCATCATCCTGCAGTATTCATATCCTTTAAGTCGTATAGATAGCTATTTTTGTGATGATCTAAAACAGTTTTAAATTCATTTGTGGTTGCACTAGACACTACCTGACTAGGCAAATTGTTCCATTGATCCGCTGTCTGTGAAAACCATGACTCTCTTAAATTCCTGTTATAGTGCTCTCCCTTTAATTGGTACTTGTGTTCCTGATTAATGGTTAGACTAGATCTTCTGTCAAGCCCAAACATTCCCACAAGTCAGGTGTTCTAGTTACCTTATGAATCAGACACATATCTCCACGATTTCTCCTATATTGTAAGGAATATACACCCAGCTCCCTCAGTTTATCCCCATATGGCAATCCCTCCAAACCCGACACATTCCTTGTCACCCATCTCTGCGCCTCCCCCAGTCTTGGCACATCCTTCACCAACCTAGGAGACCATACACTACCAGTATACTCCAAATGACATCTAACAAGAGCCCTATAAAGCGGCACAATGACCTCTCTATCTCTACTCGCTATATTTCTCATTATTAAGGCTAGAATTCTATATGATTTTTTGGTTATTTCATTAAGCTGGTAATTAAACTCTAGATTTTTATTTATCCATACTCCCAAATCCTTTTCCACTTCGGTTACATTCAACTGGGCTCCATTTATGTAATATTCAAATTTAGGATTATTTCTTCTCGAGTGCATAACTTTGCACTTGGCTATGTTAAATTTTAATTTCTTCCCCACTGCTGTCTTATAAATTAAATCAATGTTTTCCTGAAACTTCAGAGCTTCCTGTCTGTTAGTCACAACTGAACCAAGTTTAATATCGTCAGCAAATTTAACCATCCATGTTTTATCAACACAGTTAATACACGAAACCAGCACATTGAACAGAAGGGGGCCCAAGACAGAACCCTGAGGAACTCTGCTTGGCACCCCCATCCAGCCCGACTTTTCACCCTTAATACAAACATGTTGCTTTCTATTAATTAACCAAGCATAAATCCATCTAACTACATGAGAGCCCACACTCAGTTTCTCCAGTAGACACAATAGTTCACCGTGAGGCACAGAGTCAGATGCCTTTTCAAAGTCGATGTAAAGTACATCCACTGTTAATCCATTATCCAGAGCAGCACTAACTGACTCAAAGAAAGCTAACAAGTTAGTCACACACGATCTTCCCTTTGTGAATCCATGCTGTGTAATATCCACATATATGGATATATAAATATCCTTTAGCAAACTTTCAATATGCTCCTTAATGTTAGACTCCATTACCTTGATCAGTATACTGGTTAAGCTTATAGGACAGTAATTGTAATAATCAGTTTTAGAACCCTTCTTATGGACTGGAGTCACATTTGCCACCTTCCAGTCATCCGGGACCTCTCCTAAGCTAAGGACAAAGCATAGAAAAATTTATAACAATAAAGTTGTTATGAAAAAAAAAAATGGCTGATGGCAGACTGAATTTTTGCACTGGAGCATGTCTTGCACTTTGAAAATAAACCTGAAGATTCGGCCTTCATCATTATCCTGTCTGTTTTTTGCCTGAATGCAAACTGCTGTGGACTTTACTAGAAACTGAGCCCCATTATAACATACTAACATACTAAAATGCCAGCAGAACAGGCCTAACAGTCTTTCGTATCTGCTCATTTGGTCAGCCCCCACCCTGGGAGCTGACCTTGCTGCCCCTCTCGCCGTCTCTGGCTTCTCCCTTCCCAATTCAGGATATTCTCGCTGCATTCGATTTTGCTTCCAGAACCCTTCCTCTGTACCTGTCCCACCCACTCTTGAACCTCTCCACCATCTCTGCCTCCACCAGCCCCCTAGGCAGCGCATTCCATGGCTCCACCACCCTCTCAGTGAAGTAGCACCTCCTCCTTTCTCCCCTGAATCTTCCCCCTCCAGCTTCCACCCATGCCCTCTAGTGGCCCCCTCCTCCTCCTTCCTTCGAAGCACCCTGACTGTTCCTCCCCTATTTACCCCTTCATGTACCTGAAGACCTCTATCATGTCCCCCCAGTCCCTTCTCTCTTCCAATGTGTACATATTTAGCTCTTCGAGCCTCTCCTCATAGGTCCTGTCCCCCAAGCCCCAAATCATTTTGGTTGCCCTCCTCTGGACCCTCTCCAGGAGTTTAATGTCCCTCTTTAAGTGTGGCCTCCAAAACTGCATGCAGTACTCGAGGTGGCCTCACCAAGCAGTTATACAGAGGGAGTATCACTTCCCTCCTTCTGGAGGTGATCCCCCTAGCGATGCATCCCAGCATCCTGTTGGCCTTGGCTGCAGCCCTCCTACAAGTCTCTGAGTTGTTCATCTTGATATCCACCACCACCTCCAGGTCCCTCTCAGCCATCGAGACTTGTAGCATTCCCCCAGGGTGTACACTTTGCCCGGGTTTCTGGCCCCCAGGTGCAGTACCTTGCATTTCCCTGCATTGAACCTCAGCTTCCACTTTCTAGACCATCTTTCCAGAGTCTCCAGGTCCCCCTGTAGGGCCACCCTCCCCTCCTCCCCATCCACCACCGCCCCCAGTTTTGAGTCATCCGCAAAGAGACTCATCTCACTCCTGATACCTGTCCTTATGTCAGAGACGTAGGCGTTGAACAGGAGGGGCCCAAGGACTGATCTCTGTGGGACCCCACTAATGACCCTCCTTGGGGATGAGACTATCCCGCCAACTACAACCCTCTGGGTCCAGTCCTGGAGCCAATTGCCTATCCATCTGATTATCTGGTTCCCCACCCAGTAAGTGGTAATGTTGTATGAGTTACAGGGACTCATGTCAGAGCTATGAAAACCCTGTTTTTAAACTGAGCCCCCCTCCCCCATAAAATGTAAATGACAGTGCTGTATGAGTTACATGGGCTCATGTAGGTGCACTAGCCCTCTCCCATTAAAAGTAAATTGGAAGTCTTGTATAAGTTACAGGGGCTCACATAAGAGCTATAGGAACCCTGTCTATAAACAGAACCCTCCCCTTTCTACTAAAGAAGAGCACAGCAATGTCCTTTGTGGTTGAGTGTAGAGCTATGGCAGGTAATACATGCAAAAAAAAGAGCTGCATACTTTCTGAAGCACCAGGTAGTGGGAGTTATTGAGAAATACAATCTGCTTCAAAATGCATGCAAACAAGAGATTATGGCAGCTAAGACACATATGGAACTGGATAAAGCTAGGAACAAGGAGACGAATAGGAGGAAATGCTTTAGCTATGTCCAAGGTTAAATCTTTAGAAGTAAGTCGGTCAGACTTACTAAAAGCTTAGACGATAATTGCCTTGTTCATGCCCCATAGAGATGGCAGATTAAATAAAGATGTCTCTAGTATTTAACAACATTGACAACCATGTGTCAGTGGCTCAGTAATTGGCATGCTCTCTTCTAAGGCTGGAAGATCGGAAGGTCGTGGGTTCTAGCTCCACATTAGGTACTTGGGGGTGATACCTATAACTGATACTGTAGTGCAGTGTGAGGGGGTGCTGCACTGTGAAGGTGCTGCCCTTCAGATGAGATGTTAAACCAAGGTCCCTTTTCCCCATCTCTGGTCACTGTCCAGGTAGACATTAAAGATCCTGTGGCATTTATTGAAGAAGAGTAGGGGAAGATTTTATTAAAGAGAAAAATCATATATCACATTGGGACAACAGCCATAAGGAAAACTCAGAAATTAACAGTCAATAACATATGGTCATACTAGAAAACAAAGAATAGGAAAAATACAAAAGGTAGCAATTGAAAAGAAATCAAAAAAGAAATCCACTAACAACAAGCATTTGTCAATGCCAAATGTTTGCTTGCTGGCATTGGCAGTGGTAGTGTAGAAGTTACAGAGCTGCGTAATAGGAATGGCAGTGAAGTATTAAACTGAAGCCAACCCCACCACCACCCTGCAGAGAGTGACAGGCATTTGGGTGTGGCTTTGGGTCGTCAGGTATAACGGCCATGCCATTTCACCACACCCCACCCTGCAGACACTGACAAGTGTCACGGTGTTCAAAGGGTCTTTGGCCCTATCCTTTCCATTCCATTAGGAAATCGGTGAGATGGGTGCGATATAGGAGAATGGGGTGAAGTTTGGGGCCGAAGAGTCCAAGGCATACCTCAATGCCTCTCACTGGCTGCAGGGTGTGGAATGGTATGAGCATTACAGGCAAGAATCCCAAGTCACACCCCTGATGCCTGTCATTCTCTACAGGGTTGGGCGTTATGGTTGGAAGGAAACCCTAATACCTCTGGCATCCGTTGGTATTTTCACTCCAAATGTTCAACATGGTTTTTTTGTGACCCCACCTCATGAACAGGGGGAATATCAGTTTGTTAGCGGAAAGCTGCTTATGCACAGTGACTACGGCATTTAGCACCACAGGTGCAAAAACATTCCGAACAGGATGTAAAAAATGACAGCTGTACTGTTCATGAGGAGGTATAAAAAATGGCAATGTTGCAAATCTGCAGTAAAAATATTTAAAAAAATGGTGAAGTCACGAACATACATAGAAACTGTGCAACGCACACCCGTAATATAATTAGGTTGGGGATTTTTTACAGCAGATTGTCAACTCAGGCATTTTGGTGCCTCTGATCATGAACAGTGTCACTGTGATTTTCTTTATCTGTCCCGAACAATGATTTCCCACAGCGACCACGCATCTCTGCGCTGAAAGTGTGAAAACACAGTTCGGCCATGTTGTGAAAAATGACAGCTGTACTATAAATAAGGAAGTGTGGAAAAATACCACTGGTGAAAATCTGGACTTAAAATATTACAAAGTCATGAACTTACGAGTGTGCGTGGAAACTGCGCAATGCTCACTCGTAACACAGTCATTTTATGGACTTTTGTCACCCAATTTTCAACATACCCATTTTAAGACCTCTGCTCATGAACAGTGTAACTGTGATTTTCTTAATCTGTCCCAAACATTGCTTTCGCACACCAACAGCACCATTGTGCGCTACATGTGCGAAAACACATTTTGGGCAGCATATGAAAAATAGCAGCTGTACTGTTTATAAGGAAGTGTAATAAAATGGCAATGTTGAAAATCTGGAGGAAAATATTAAATTGCAAACTTATGAGCATGCATAGGAACTGCTAGCAAGCTAAGCTCATAAAACAGTCATTTTAGGAATTTTTCACTAAATTTTCAACATAGCCATTTAAGACCTCTACTCATGAACAGTGTCACTGTGATTTTCTTAATGTGTCCCATACATTGATTTCACGACTGATCGCCATTGTGCGCTACATGGGTGGAAACACATTTTGACCAAGATGTGAAAAATGACAGCTGTACTGCTCATAAGAAGGTGTGGTAAAATGGCAATGTTAAAAATCTGGGTGAAATATTGAAAATTTGCGAACTTCTTGCGGCGTCTTGTGAGAACTTTAGCCTGGCCTTGCGCTCGTCAAAACAATCATTTTTTGGAATTTTTTCAACAAATTTTCAACATAGCCATTTTAAGACCTCTGCTCATGAACAGTGTCACTGTGATTTTCTTAATCTGTCCCATACATTGATTTGCACAGACCGACGGCCTTGTGCGCTATATGGGCGGAAACACGCTTTTGGGTGAGATGTGAAAATGACAGCTGTACTACTCATAAGAAGGTGTGGTAAAATGGCAATGTTGAAATCTGGAGTGAAAATATTGAAATTCACGAACTTCTGACGTGCGTAGGAACTGCGCAATGCACGCTCGTAAAACAGTGATTTTTTGGAATTTTTCCACCAAATTTTCAAAATAGGCTTCTTGAGAGCCCACCTTATGAACACTGGCAGTGTTATTTTGTTAATCAGTCCTGAAAGGTGATTTCGCGCAGTGACTGACAAATCACCCTTCAGGCCCGAATAACGACATGACAGTGACAGCATTCATGAGAAGGGGTCCCAAAAACCCAATGTTGAAAATTTGGTGCAAAAATTCTAAAAATGCCTGAGATATGCAACAAAGTTGAAAAACCTCTATCTATCCCGTTACACAGCTTACCGGCATTTCCTCAGTTCGCGGTCGGCTTTGAAGGTGCAGGCGTGTTCGCAGTCCAGCGAAGATCGTCGCGCTGGACTCCGGAGGAGTGAAGTATGGGGTGGGGGTGGGGAGGCAGGGTGTGGGAGGCAGGGTGTGCAGTGGGTGGGTGCGGGTTTTGGGAGGGGCAGGAGGACTGCGTGGGACCATTTTTCTCTGGTATTTAAAAAAAAAAGACAACATGGGGCGTTTGCACTAAGTGGGCTCCGTAGCTGGCGCTGGGAGGTCGTGGAGCCCGGCGAAGTTGGGCACCCCGTCGACCATGGCATTGTTGCCATGCTGGGGTGGGCTCCAGCATGGCACCCTGTACTCGGGGGACAGTGAAGCAGGCAGAGTTGGGCACCCGTCGGCTATACCATTGAGTTGCCACGCTGGGGTGGGCACCCAGCGTGGCATTTAGAAACTTTGAGGGGCGCAGCACAGCCAACAGGGATTGGGCACCCGTCGGCTATCACGTGTGTGCCTGGGGCAGCACGCGGTATGCGTCGTGTGTGTGTTGTATGTGTGTAGGGGGAGCTGCGCATGAGCAGGTGATATCTGATCGCTGCTCACTGAAGCGTAGCTCCCCCTTTCAACTGTATGCCACTGCATTTTGGAACTTGTCATAGACAGCTCCAGCATACATTGGCAGACAGGGGCCGCGCCTGCCAACACACTGACTGAATTGGAAGAGGGGGTGACACACCTCCGAAAACTCAGATGATGGCACTATGTTTCTTGCACATGCGTGCAAGCAAACATAAAAATGGTGGAAGTTACATCACCCACCCATCATATTGTTTCCAAAACTGTAACATCTGTGATTTTGATACAGTATTATATTCAGTACAATACAATGATTGGATTTGTTTCTGAATAAACCCTAGTACAGTACATGACTTTGCCTCCATTACTATTGTTGCAATATCCACCTGCAGTGAGCCTGCCAGATATATTTACAGTGATAATGTGTCCAAATGCTAGAATATACACCTAGAATCAGAATGTCGTACATCAATGTTTTATATTCTGCCCCCCCCCCGACCTGAATGGCTGTATGGTCCCAAAAGATAGTAATGAAAGGACAAGTTAGGAAAGGTGCTCCTGCATCTCAGAGACTCTGTTACAAGTGTCTCTAGGACAGTAACGTTCAGTGATCTGCTTGTGCTTATGAGTATCTCTGACATCTATCCTCCCATGGTAGGTGAGTCACACAGTATCCCACATGTGTCGAGGGTCTGGCGTCAGTCATAGAAACACAGACATTGTTGGCAGATAAGGACCGCCAGGTCCATCTAGTCTGCCAATGAGTCCTACCTTGTTTTGCTGCCACTGGCCCTACTACAACAGATCAATGGTTTTCTCTACTCCTTCCCACTTCTAGGGTTCCCCTTTGTCTGTCCCATGCATATTTAAATCCCTCCACTGTGCTCACTCTTACCACCTCCTGCAGCAGACTATTCCATGCATTTACCACCCTCTCTGTGAAGAAAAACTTCATCAGACTTCCCCTTAACCTGCCGCCTCCCAATTTCATAATATGTCCCCTCATTCTTGTACTCCTATATTGGAAGATGCTGCTCCCCCAAACCTTGTTTATGCCTTTAAGGTACTTGAATGTTTCTATCACTAAATTGCCCCCTGATCCCTCCTGTTCTCCAGTGAGTACCTATTGAGGTCCCTTAGCCTCTCCTCATGTGTTTTTGGTGCAAGCCCTGTACCATCTTGGTTGCCCTTTCTGGACTGCCTTCACCCTGTCAATGTCCTTATGTAGATGTGTTCTCCAGAACACAGTACTTCAGGTGAGGCCTCACTAGTGTTTTATACAATAGCATCACCACCTCCCTCCTTCTACTAGTGATACCTCTGCCTATGCACCCCAGCATGCCACTGGTCCTCCCTGCTGCCTTTGTACTCTGCTTAGACACCTTTAGGTCATCTGAAATGATAACCCCAGATCCTTTTTCTCCTTGGTGATCATCAGTAATCACCCCCCATTCTGTAGCTCTCCCAGGGTTCCCTCCTCCCAGGTGCATTATTGTACACTTCTTTGAACTGAACCCCAGCTGCTACACCTCGGACCATTTTTGAGCTTTCCCAGGTCCCTTCTCATTTTCTCCACCCCATCTGGAGTATCCACCCTGTTGCAGATCTTGGTGTCATCTTCAAACAGGCAGACCTTTCCTCCAGCCCTTCTGTTATGTCACTAATGAAGACATAAACAGTACTGGCCTGAGGACTGATCCCTGAGGTACCCCACTGGTCACCCCCTCTCCCCGGATTGGATCCCATTAACCACCACCCTCTTCCTCCTGTCTGTTAACCAGTTCCTTACCCAGTTTACTACTGTGTGGCCCATGCCCAGACTACTCATCTTATTAACCAGCCTTTTATGCGTGATGATTTCAAAGGCCTTGCTGAAATCGAGGTAGGCGACATCCACCACTCACCCCTGATTTACCTCCCTCATCACCCAATCAAAAAATCTAGCAGATTTGTTTGACATGACCTCACTGCTGTGAATCCATGTTGCCTCGGATACTGGAGACCCTTGGATTCCAAGTGTCCCACTATTCTTTCTTTAAGTAGTGCCTCCAAGATCTTCCCCACTACTGAAGTGAGACTGACTGGCCCATAGTTCCCTGTTTCCTCCCTGCTACCACTTTTGTGAAGAGGAACTACATGTGCCCTCCTCCAGTCCTCCAGAACTACTCCTGTGTTTAGAGACTCAGTGAGCATAGCTGCCAGAGGTGCTGCTAGCTCTTTCCTCTGCTCCCTTAATATCCTAGGGTGTATGTCATCTGGTCCAGTTGCTTTGTCCACCTTCAGTTTCGTGAGCTCCCCCAGGACTCTGTCCTCTGTAAATAGACTAGTGTTCACCCCCCCACCTTTGTATCTGTTGCCCAACTGCTAATGACCCTCCCCCTCTCCAGTGAATACTGAACAGAAGTATTTATTCAGTATTTCTGCCTTTTCCAGGTCTCCCTCCCTACACTCCCCTTCATCCCTTCTAAGCCTTACAATTTCCCCCTCTAGCTTTTCTTCTCTAGCTGATGTACCTATAGAATGTCTTGTTCCCTCTTCACCATCTGCATTAATCTTTCCTCAGTCTGTGCCTTGCGCCCTTACAGCCTTCCCTGCTTCCCTTAGACATTCTAGTTATACCTCCCTGTCCTCCTCCCTTTAAGTTTCTTTATACTTCCTGAAACCTGCCCTTTTGGCCCTTACTTTGTCTATGACCTTTTTCAAGAATCATAGTGGTTTCTTCCTTTTCTTGCCTGTTTACCAACCTGATGCATTGGTTCATCACCTGCTCTATGGCCCCTTTTACGTGTTCCCACAGCTCCTCTACTTCTCCCTACCCCCCTCCTCACCAGGGCTTCATTTATACATGCCCCCATCCTAGTAAGTCTGCCCTTCTGAAATCTAAGACCTTTGCCCTAGTGTGACTTGACTATGTCCCTGTCCCCATGTTAAACCACACTATGAGGTGGCCACTGGACCCCAACTGACCTTATACCCGGACTTCTGTGATTCTGTCCCCAATGGTCAGTACCAGGTCCAGTATCACCCTGTCTCTGGTGGGATCAAGCACAAGCTGCCTGAGGCCTACCCCCAGTAGGGACTCTAGGATGTCCTGGCTCTAGTTGAAATAGTCACTGGGGTAGTCAATCCACGTCTGGTATATTGAATCACCCAGCAGTAGAACCTCCCTTTTGCTGTCATCTCATGTATTTCATCCAGTAGCTCCTTATCTGCATCCTCCCTCTGTGTCGGAGGCCTGTGAGTGACCCATAGTGCCTCAGCCTTCACCTGTCTACCCTGCACCTCCATAGCCTTTATACTTTCTCTGATGTACAGGTCCCCCCATTTTACCCCTAAGTCTCCTGAACAGAGTGTAACCCGTACATTAATGTCCCATCTATGATTTGCGTGTGTACCAAGTCTCTGTTATTGCTGCTATGTCCATACCCCTCTACTAGTAAGGCCTCCAGGTCTGGGACTTGATTTCCCAGGCTGTGGGCAGTCATTACAATAGCCTTCCATGATTTGTTGCCTATCCTTCCCTAGTCCTGTTGTTGCACACCTGATTCCTTCCTCCACCCCAGTATTCTTTCCTATGCGGATTCAATTCCTCTGCTTTTTCCTTTGTGCTTGTCTCTGTCATCCCTATGTTCAACTTGTCTTTCTGAAACCCAGTTCTAGTCTCGCTGCCTTGTGGGTGTGGGCTGCTGTGGTTTTCCCGCTCCCATTTGCCCCCCTCATGGCTAGTTTAAATGCTCATTAACAAAGCCTTTAAACTGTTCATTGAGGACTGCATTCCCCTTCCCTGATAGATGCAGTCCATCACCCTTGTAAAGGTCCACATCGTTCCAAGTGGGTCCACAGTTCCCAATGAAGCCATACCCCTTTTTTCTGCACCAGCCCTTCAATCATGTGTTAAAGGTACTAATATGGAGCTTCCTGTCCCCCTCCCACTGCCGTGGACAAGCAGCACCTCCGAAAATGTCACGGAGATTGCAATCTTCCCCTGGTGCCCTACCAATACCTCTGAAGTCCTCTTGCATCTTTTCTAGGCTTGTTCTGCTGTCAGATAGGTCATTCATTCCCAGGTGGATAATGACCTTCAACCCCTCTCCTTGCTACTGCTTCAGTGATCTTCTGGATCCACTCTCCCTCCCTCCTAGCTGTACCTCCTGGAAGGCACTTGACCTCTCTATCCTCCCTGCTATCTTTACCCAGATCCATCCCCAGAGTAACTTTTCTTCCTTTAGGGTCCTCTTCTACCACTGGGTCTCCCTCCTGAAGGCCCTCACCTACCCCTGGTCACAGTCTTGAGTTCCCCTCTGGGGCTGTCCCACTCCTCCTCCCTGAGCCCACAGTAGTCCATCCCTCCTTCTGTCTTGGCATCTGATATGTTCAATGGCTGGGGACATGGTGGCCTCTTGGTGGGGGTGTAGGTCTCCAGTACTCCTACCAGCTTTGCCCAGAGACTGGCCACCTCCACCCTTAGCCCAGAGAGGTGCCTACAAATGGGGCAGCACCACAGTACCCAGAATGTTCTTCTGAAGATTGCTGCTCCACACCCATTGCACTGCACCACTCCCTGCATTTTACTCTTCTGCTTTATTCCTTCCCCTTTTACCTTGTATTTGCCCTTCATCACAGTATCTTTTTTTAACATATCCTTCCTCTTCTTCTTGCTGCCTACTATGTGTTTTCTGACCTACTGGATGATCCACCCCTTGTTCTTGCTGCCTGTATATCCGCGAGTCTGCTCATTGTACTATTTCTCCAAATACCCTGTACCCTTAAGAAGGTGTGGCCTGTGGGAAGCCTATAAAAGTGGATCAACCCTGGAGTGGGTGGGAATGGGGAAGGTGGGAGGGTTAGTCCTTTGTTCCACTGGATGGAAAAACAATCAGTACAATCAGTAATGCAAGCTAGCTTCCTGCAAGAAAACTCTGGTCAAAAGCAAGCTATCTCCACAGGATCTATTGAGGAAGACACAATAAAAAAAATGGTGCACAAGTAAAAATGTAAATAAAAATTCAGCAGTCCTTCTGCTTGTGGTTTGGTATCCCAACCCCAGCACTTAAATACCTCCCTTGTTTGCCTTTTTTTTTTACTTTGTTCCTGTTCTCTGCACTGTCACTGTTCCTCCATGCTCCACAGAGCTCAGCACATGCCCAACTGAATTTTGTGGCTCTCCACCACTCTACCTTTCAGCCGCACTCAGCAAATGGAATATTAGAGCATGATGCCATTAGACCTTTTATAGCTCCCCGATTCAATTTGAATTATGGCTCCTTTGATTGTTCCTCCTATTGGTTATCCCCAGTCCTTTGTTCCACCAGATGGAAAAAAAAAAAACAGTCAGTACAGTTAGTACAATCAGTAGAGTCAACTCTGGTCAAAAGCAAGTTGCCTCCGTGAGGTTCTTTTGAGGTAGAAACAATTAAAAATCCCTGTACACAAGTAAAAATGTAAATAGAAATTAAACAATCCCTCTGCTTGTGTTTTGATATCCCAACCCCAACACTTAAGTACCTCCCTTGTTTGCCTTCCCTTTTGTTCCAGTCCCATTCCTCACACTGTTGCCATTCCTCCATGCTCCACAGAGCTCAGCAGACACCCAGCTGAATTCCATGGGTCTCCACCATGCTCCCCATCAGCCTCGGTCAGCAAACAGAGTTGTAGAAGATGACTGTGGTGAACCTTGAGGGAAAACCACTTCATTGGTAAAAAAATGAATCAATAATAAAATCATACAGACTAATCCGATTTAGGATCCAAAAAAGATCTGGTGACAACTTCCAGAGTTTCACTTTCTTCAGTGTAGACTCATCATATTTTGGAGTCTGGGCCCAATTTAATTTTAGGTGAAATGACCATTTCTTAACCTCCCAAAGAGCAAGAATTGGGTCAAACCAGTCTTATACCCACAATTTCCCCAAAACATCCTGTACGGAAAATAAAGTCATAAATGTCATGGAAAGAAATAAAGAGTAAAAAAGACTATCAGATTGATCATTGCTAAACCTCTTTTATGAACAGGAAGGTAAGTAAAATTTCTACAAATAGGATTCAGCCAGCTGCTCCATAGGGCCTGGAAAAATACTGTAAAGCCGTCTTTCAAGGTCACATGGGAGAGGAAAAATATGACTCAGGTGGAGGAAAAATTGGCAATATCAAGGGTTTTATCAAATATACCCATTTCAGCTTAGAGTTGCATAGATTTCTACCTATTGACCCTTATCTCCTCCACTTTATGGAATCTTCTCAATTTACATTGTCCATTGTAAACATACCAAACTTTACACCCAATATCTTTATCACAGCGTCCACAGCTGGAACCCCATCTATAGACTGTAGATCCAAGTCCCTGCTGAAACCCAAACATAACTCTTTAAATTTATCAACATTAATCCTAGCCCCTGACACTGAAGTATAGAGATGTATCAGGGACAAAGCAGGCTGGCTAGACTGCAAATTATTGGTATATAGGCAAAGATAATCCACATAGGCAGATATTTTCACCCATGGAGTATGTAAAATAATAGAAAGAGCCAGCACAACAGGAGACTGTATAATTGTATGAGCTAAGAAAGCTATACAAAAGACATATAGTAAAGGACTTAACGGGCATCCCTGGCAAACACCCTATGTTATTCTTATTCTAAGGCCCACTGTCCCATTAATCAAGGGGGAAAAAATGAGCTTGACTGAACAACTGGTGAATTTACTGTATAAACATGGAGGGCAAACCATGGAAAACTTGCATCCAAAATAAAAAAAAATCATACGACACTCTATCGAAAGCTCCTGATCAGCGTTAATAAAAACCCATCCAAGGTTTGTAACTGGTTACAAACCATAAATTCTGTAATCTGCAGAAGACTATCCATCAAGGATATTCCTGGAATAACACACATCTGAGTAGGTGCTATGAGTTATCCGTTACATCACAGTCTCCGATTTTTGCCATAATTTTCATATCAACATTTATAACAGAAATAGGTCTCCAGTTCCCTAAATCTAGTCTATTCCCTTTTTTGTACAGGTGCACCAAAAGGCTTGTGACATATCATCAAAGCGTGATAAAGTCTGTGACATATCATTGAAGACTTCAGCCAAAATGGACATAAAAGATAGAAAAGGATTTATAAAATTCTGCAATCAGGCCATCCGGCTGGGTAAGATTGTTCTGTAAGAACTTTATAGTTGTCAGAACCTCAGCTGAAGAAAAGAGGCATGCCCAAACTTGCTTTTTCCACATCTGTCAGTAAGTTCTTGCAAGCTTGAGAAAGAAGGATTCAATCCCCTCACCAACCTTTGGGGTTCCAAACAAAGAATGCAGGTCCTCAGAGATAGAAGCCAAGATATTTTGCAGTCCAGCCAGTGTCTGACCAGCCTTATTTTAATAGCAGTAAAGACCCTGTTGTGTACCCTATCCTGATAACACTTAAAAATGTCAAAAGATGCTTTTGTACCCTAAATCCCCAAAATATGTTCAGTGCATAAAGATTTGGCCATGTCATAAAAAAACTAGTCTTTCATTTCCTTTTTAATGCAAGTGATCTAATTATGGTAAGATACACCTTAAGTATTTTGCCAAGAAATAAGGCAAAACAAATGTGCCCATAACTGAAGGAGATGAAAGTAATCCTCCTTTCCTTTACACTTACCTAACTTCCGGAAGAATTTTCTCATGCCTGACTTCGTGTTCACCCACTAATCCATCGGGTAGTCATCCACAGATGCTCTTGCCCTAAGAAGTTCCTCCCCCTCAGAATGGACCACAGTATCATCAAGGATTGAATTGTTTATTTTGCCAGTACCACCCTGTTGCAGACCCAAATAGTGGTCCGCACCGCAAGATGATATGAGGTAGCAACTGCTGTACTGGCCTCTAAAATACACTAATGGGCAGAGACAAAATTAAAATCAATCTGGGAAGAGAGGTGTCCCTTGTAATAGGTATGCTCCCTGTGGCATGAACTGATCTAAAGAAATACTGTAAAGTCACTGTTTGGAGCACTTGATTCAAAACATTTTGTCATAATATAATTTTTATGTCCTATCTGATTTATTTTTCAAATCTAAGGGACAGTTAAAATCACCACCCAAAATCATCCATCTGGAAGTGTGTAGATATGATTGAAGCAGACAAAATAAAGCAATATGTGCAGTTTTCATTTGAGGGTGTATACTACCCTTCATGAAAATGGTGATCCTGACAGGATACATCAAGGACAATCATCCTCCCTGGTTCAATGTTCATGACTTTCTGGATCTTAAAATCAAGAAATTGGAACAAGATCACAACCCCTGAACAGGGTTTATCATCCACAGCCAATACAGAAGGTCCCCAAGGCTGCACTTTCAGTGCATTTTGAATATCAGCAGTGGTTCGGAGTCATATATCTTGTAATAAGAAAATCTGTGCTGCCTGCGAGTTACTCAAAAAAGATCAACTGATTAATTTTCTTTTGTGATTCTTAATTTTGTTGACATTTAAAGAAGCAACAGTGATGTTATTAAAATAATTAGGTGCCATAAATGTCATAAGAGAAAACAATCATACAGGACATTCAAACAGTTGTTTTCTTTCTAGTCCTTTTCTTCTTAACAAAAACCATTGATTGGTCTCCCTCTCCCTCCGACATAGCCTTTTGGGAAGAAGCTACTGATGAGGCTTCCGAATCCCCACCTTCGTCTGCAGACTGATTTTGCAAAACCACAGATGTATTCCTGGTCTCCATGGGGTCTTTCTTTGTTATCTTCAACTTAGGGTGTGTCCTGGTGGAGCTTCTCTTTCCCTCTACCACCTGAAAGGCATATGGAGGCAAGGCAAATTGTATTATTCTGGTGCCCAATCCCAGAAGCTCTGGGTATCAAACAATGAGAAGAGACTATCAATACAATATAAATCAGTTTAAAAACAGTAAAATATCAACATACATAAATATAATTAATAAATATATATCTAAAACTGAATGCTCTGACAGATAAGCTGAGTGCCCAAGGTGGACTAATCTCTATGGTCCGGGAAGACCTGATTAAATAGGAAGGCCTTGAGGCGAGCCTTAAAATCTTCAACCGAAGGGGCTTCCCGAATTGATGGAGGCAGCGAATTCCACAGGACGGGGCCGGCAATGCTGAACGCCCTGTCACCGGCAGTTTTAAGCCTCGTCCTGGGAATCACCAGGAGGCCCCTAGAAGAGGACCAGAGGGAGCATACCAGGGTGGCAGCTGTAAGAAGATCTAACAGATAACTGGGACCCAGCCCAGGTAGGGCCTTAAGGTCAGCAAGTCCACCTTGAAGAGAATCCTCCACCTAACTGGCAGCCAGTGCAGCTCATGAAGACCAGTAATATGGAAAAATTTAGGCTGGCCAGTAAGCAGCCTAGTGGGCATTCTGCACTAGCTGCAGCGGTGAAGGTTCCTCCAGAGACCCTGAGGTAGAGTGCATTACAGTAATCAAGTCTGGATGTCATGAGGGTATGTACCAAGGTGGGGAGGTCCATAGACAGAACTAGGGGCTTAACTCGGATGATATTCCTAAGATGGTAAAAGCTGGTCCAGACAATGGATGACACCTGCAAATCAAATGACAATCTGCTGTCAATGGTAGTACCAAGGTTTCACACCCTAGAGGAAGTCCTCAATGGCACAGATCCCAGGAATAAAAGGGTCTCAGCAACAGAGGATAACCTGCTGTATTTTATTTTTTTTAATTTAATATACTTTATTCAAGTTTTCTTCATAATACAGGGAAAGATTCATAATACAGTCTTAAAGAAACAGAGAACAACACAAATCTATGAGACTGCACTCTTCAGACATATTTTACAAATGTTAAAAACCACAAAACTTTAAACTAACCCATCCCTCCCATTTCAAACTACTCCCTCAGTAACCTTACCCAACTTGCCCCATTAGTACCAAGTGTAGGAGTCCATGCTTAAGAAAGCATTGGCATTCAGATGGATTATGCAGAATTCTGGGGTTTCTATGCAACTAATAAAGCATCAAGAGTACCCCACTTATCTAAATAGGTCTTCAGTCTATCATTCATCATGGCTATGTGTTTTTCTAACTGAAGAGCAAGAAATATTTCTCTATGCCATTCTAACACAGAAGGCAAGGGGTCTTCCTTCCAATGTCTCATCATTGTTAATTTAGCCACAGGATATATTAAGGCCATATAAGCTTTCCTCATCCTGATTATCCCTGAAGGAAGCAATTAAGCAAGCAGATTTCAGGCAAGAACAATGGTTCCAATTCCAGCAATAGATCTAGTGAGTTTTTAATGGCTTGCCAGAATGCATGAACCTTGGACAAGTCCATAACATATGGTATAGATCCCCATTTGCACCTAAACACCAGTGACACTGCGAGGAGGGAAGACTCCCAATCTTATGTAGGCTTACAGGGTGAAATATAGGTTGTGCATAATATTATACTGCATTAAACAAAGTCGGTCCTGCTTAATGAACCTGTACAGATTACTCCACATTTGCTGCCAGGTGTCAGTGTCTTCTTTAAGGATAATTTAGAACCCAATAATAGCAGGTACCCTGAGGCACTGTGGATCTAGGGACTGCAACTCCTTATAAACCCTGGAAACCGAATGTGGCTGATCAGCTGTCCATGGAGGGAGGATAGTTCAACTTTAGGAGGGACAAGTCCTGATGGATTTTTCATGAAGTAAATCACAGCATGCTTGACCTGCCAGTATTTAATGGAGCTTCTGATTAGACAATGAGAACATTGTTGAAATAAATTGGAGATAAGGAAGCACTCTGCCATAAGGAGCAATGTCCCCAAGTTGGAGTCCCACCAGAGGACCCCAGTATGTAGAAGAGATGGGCCAATTCTGGATTTGAAAGTAGGAATTACCAAGCAATGGCTGTTTCAGGGATTTATGCCAGTCAAGATTCAGGTGTCACTGTATCTGATGTAGAGCTTTTAGGGACCACCGTATTGGATTTTTCCGTAAATCTTTGGGGATAGACCTCAGCGATGAAGAAATCAAAGCTGTAAGGGTGCAGGAGGTTTTAAGGGTCAAAGTCTCTCAATATCCAACCAAAGAGGGAGGTATGACCCACACCTCCTGATCACAGTGTACGAACCCAGTGTGCTAATTTGCTGATGTGGATGGCCCCATAATATGCAAAAATGGACAGGAGGGAGAGACCACCATGTAATTTTGATGCTGTGAGTTTGGAGTAGGCTCTTTTGACTCCTTACCCTTCCAGATATATTGATTTAACAACCTTTGAAGGTTAAGAAACCAAGATTTAGGAAAAATAAACCCAGCATACCCAAGGAATAGAGGATCTGGGGTAGCATGTTCATTTTGACAGTGCTGATCCTATCCCATAGAGACATTGGTAGTGCCCCCATCTTTCAGGTATGCTTTCATTGTGTTTAATAGATTAGAAATATTCTCTTTTACCATTGTAGAAATCTCCATAGACACCTTAATACCCAGGTAGCTCAAGGACTTTGATTTTCATGTTAAACCATATTCCTCTATGTCCGTTGGTAATAGTCTCCCATTCAAAGGAAAAATACTTGTTTTTGAGAGGTTAAGTTTATAGTAGGAGATCTTTGAGAAGGAGTCAACTTCTTGTAACAAGACTGGTATACTGGCCACAGGGTCTTCCATATGTAACAGCAAATCATCAGCATAAGCTGATAAAAGGTGTTGTTGTGTCTCCACAGTAATTCTGTGAAGGTTCTGAAAGGAGATTAGTCTTGAATAAGGGTTCAGATAGATTCAAAAGGAGAGGAAAGAGAGTAACCTTGCCTGGTGCCTTGGTACAAAAGGAATGAGTTAGAGAGGACACCGTTGCACCTGACACGGGCTGTTGGGGATATATAATAACCTAACCCATTTATTAAACTCATGGGAGACCAAAGTGTGATAGAGCAATGAAAGAAAATCCCAAGAAACTCGGTCAAAACTTTCTCTGCATCTAATGCGATGAGGGCAGCTGGGACATCCGGAGTTCTTGGTTAAAGAAAGAAGATGTAATAATCAAAGCATATGGTCACTAGAGGATCTACCTGTCAAAAACAACCTGTTCACCACTACTGAGTTTACCCATCAGAGTTCCCAACCAGTTGGCAAGTACCTTGGCCAATATTTTTATGTTAACATTAAGTAATGAGATGGAACGGTAGTTCTCTGAATAATTCAGTGACAACAAACCATTGATAATATTTCAAGAATGTTGTACCTCTTACATTTTGTATCTAGCAGGTCAATCCCCACTGTCCTACTCTGTTAGAATGCTGAAAAAGCATTTGACAGGGTGTCCTGGAACTTTCTGAAGGGCACCCTGTCGGCCTTTCTTTTTTTTTTTAATTTAAAGTTTATTCACACATTTTCCACCATAAAAGGCAGCATACAAAGAAGCTGACAGAGACACATTGATACATAGTAAAAAGATGCTGCCCCCCTCACCTACCCTTACTGCAGTAACCCATTACAGTACCCATAACTGCCAAGCCTCTAATCAAAAGGCCTTGTACAAGCCTTGAGCCTATTGTAAACTTAGTTTGGAACCAGAGAGATTAATGAGTGAAGGGGATCCCAGATTCTAGCATAAGTTACCAGTCTGTTATGTAGGCTGGCTATTGCTTTTCTGTGTGCAAGTTGGATAAAACTTCTCTTACCCACTCCTGGAAAGAAGGGAGGACCTGTCTTTCCAATGACAGAGAATTATTTTCTTAGCCGACAAGGCGACCATGGATATGTGAAACTTATGCACCTTGAATCTAATGGAAGACAGGTCCCCCAAGACACATACCTCAGGGATAAAGTATTCTTGAAGGCCCAACATGGGGTCTAAGGAGGTTTGAATTGAGATCCAAAAGGTGGAAATACTTGGACAAGACCAAAGCATGTGAAAAAGCGTGCCCTCGTCTTGCAAACATTTTTTACATTTATTGGAGTCTAAGTAGCCCCACTTGTGGAGCTTAACCAGGGAATAGTATAGGTTGTGTAATACATGATATTGCATGAGATGCAGTCTATCCTAAGAGATAAATTTGTGACATGACCTCCAGAGAGAATGCCAATCTAACTGCAGGTGGGGGAAAGAGTTGCTCCAAAATCTTGATGGCCCAAAGGGGCCCACGAACTTTTTGTGAAACAAAACCTGATATAATTTAGAGATTACGCCAGAGGACCCAGAGAGCGGGGATAACTCGGGTATCAGAGAGGAGATGCTCTGTGAAGGAAGAATACTCCCCAGGGAGATTACTAGTAAATATCTCAATTGCAAAACTTTGAAGAAAGAAGAAATCAGGATGTGAAATTTTCTAACCATCTCCTCCGCTGATAGCCAATTCCTTAACATCAGTAAGGTCAAGAGCTTCCCTCTTTGAGTTGAGGCAACCAAAATGGGAGATTTGATTCTTGTTAATAGTAAATGACAGAGAGTTCCATATAGACTGGGCCAGGTCCAGATGGGAGAGTACTGCAAAAAGGAGCACAACTGTAGGTAGACCTTTAAAGAGGACCTTATTATGGGACAATCTACAGCCGTACTTACTTGAGATAACTTAAGAAAAAATAACGCGAGAGGGTCCAGATTATTGGTCTTAATTGCATCCAATTCTATTTTAAGCCAGATGAATTGTGCTTCCTCTGGGCCGGGAGATACCCACCGTGAACATTTCGCAAGGTGGCTAGTCCAATAATAAATAGCCAGGAGGGGGATTCGCAACCCCCCTTCCAATTTAGGAGCTGCCAGCTTATGGTAAGTCAGACGGGGATACTTATCGGCCCAGATAAATTTAGTAAAAATACCATGAACCTTTCTGAACCAGACTAAGGGAACAAAAGCATTAAGAAGGGACAACGGATACAAAATTCTAGGAAATACATACATTTTAATTATATTCATTCGGCCCCATAAAGAGATAGGGAGTTTGGACCACCTCTCTAGATCGTGTGTAATTCCCTGCAGTAAAGGATCTAGATTTTCCTTGAACCATACTAAGGGGTTACGTGAAAGTTTAATACCCAGGTACTTGAAAGACCTGGGACTCCAGGATAGCCCCAAGGGACTAATATCAGTTTTGAAGACTTTGTGATTTAAGGGAAAAAACAGGGACTTACTGGCATTTAATTTATAGTTAGATAGAACACTGAACCTTGCCACTGGCCGGAACCGAGGACACCGGATGGGACAAATGCATTAACAGGTCATCAGCATATGCGGTAACCTTCACTTCATGCCACCCAATTCTAACTCCTTGTATGGAGTCATTATTGAGGATGTTTTGGATAAGAGGTTCCAAATATAAGTTAAATAATAGAGGAGAGAGGGGGCACCCCTGTCTAGTACCTGAATAAAGTGGAAAAGAGTGGGAGAAGGTCCCATTCGCAGAAATCCTTGCCGAAGGGTTTTTATAAAGGGCGGCAATCCAGGAGATAAACAGAGAAGGGATATGGAAAGCCTCCAAAGTATGAAACAAGAAATTCCAGTTCACATGGTCAAATGCCTTCTCGGCATCCAAGGAGACCAGGCCCGCTGGGAACCCCACGTCCCTGGTAGCCGAAAAGACATGCAACAGAGTGTGTAAATGATCAGAAGATAATCGCCCTTTCATGAATCCAACCTGGTTTGTACCTATTAACCCAGGAAGAACCAATGCTAACCTGTTGGCCAGTATTTTGGAGATAATCTTGACATCCTGGTTTAAAAGGGAGATAGGTCTATAACTTTGAACCTTATCAAGGTCTTTATCAGGTTTGGGAAGCAGAACAATCAGGACCTCATAGAGATATGGATCTGTATCCTCCCCAGATAGGATATGTTGAAATAAATGACCAAGTATTGGTACAAGAAGGTCTCAAAAGACCTTATAGAATAAAGGAGAAAATCCATCTGGACCAGGGACCTTGTCGGCAGGCAATTCACTAATAACCTTGGCAATCTCCTCCTGAGAAATAGGGACAACCAGAGATTCACTGCACCTGTCAGGGAGAAGGGGCAAGTGGGGAACCTCTTAAATAACCTTGTATGTCTTCTAGGCAGGGAGGGTGCTCCTTGTCACTATACAGTTTAGAATAATAAGCAGCAAATTCCTGGGCTATTTCATTGGGAGGCACTTTGAGAGTTCTGTCTGCTGATGACCCGATAGGTGGGATGAATCTCACTGACTCCTGCTGTTTAATACGCAATGCCAGTAAACGTCCCACTTTTTCCCCCCCTGATCTGTGTATTTAGCTCTGGTATGAATAATAGCTAGTTCTGCTTTCTCTTGAAGTAACCCCAGATATTTATCCTTTAATTTCAGGAGTTTCTGAATATCCTCATCTGGAGGATTAGTTGGAAGGTTTGTTTCCAGAGATCTAATTTGGGATAACAGGGATTTAAGGTCTTCCTCTCACTTTCTTTTCCTACCAACCACCATGCTAATTAGTGTCCCTCTCAAGAAGGCTTTGAAGGTCCCCCCACCAGATATCAGGTTTTACACCCTCTAAGGGGTTTAGTGAGGAAAAATATTCTATGTTTTCTCTAATAAGTTTGCAGTATTTAGCATCTTTAAGAAGTTGATCATTGAGCTTCCATCTAGTTTCCCTATTAAATGAATTGAGCAGTACCAAATTGCATACCACCAGTGAGTGGTCGGAAATTGGGCCAGGTTGAATGGAGGAGGTTTTCACCCCGGGCAGGAGGCACTGAGAAATAAGTAAACAGTCAATGCGGGACTGCGAGCCATGCGCCATGGACCTAAAAATAAACTCTCTGGAATCAGGGTGTAAGACGCGCCAGACATCACAGAGCCTACATTCTCCCTGAGTGCCTTCTGTCCAGGGGTAACTCCACCTGGACCACTACCCAGTCTATCTAAGTGAGAATCAAGTACTTGATTGAAATCTCCCCCTAAGATAATTTTAATGCGAATCATTGGGAGAATGATAGACATAAGTCTCACAAAAAATCCGGGGTCGTCCTGATTAGGGCCATAAACACAGCCCAATAAAATTGGGACAGACCAGAGAGTATCTCTGACCAAAATGAACCTACTCTCGGTAGCTTTGATCACTTGTGTAGGAGAAAAAGGGATACTCCTGTTAATCATGAGCATGACCCCACAGCTATTTGTTGTGCCCTGGGCCCTGTAAATCGATCCCACTTGTTGCCTCCTTAATTGCAAAGCTTCCCCTTCTAATAAATGGGTTTCTTGCAAGAAAGCTATCTGTGAATTAAACAAGCTTAAGTGTTTAAGAACCTGAAACTGCTTATGTTGCTTTCTGATCCCCTTAACATTCCAAGACACAAATGTTAACTCATTTACCATCCAGAAGAAATATCAAACCGAAATAAATATACTCAGCACACGAGATGCAAAACTCCATTCCTTGTATCCCCAGGGTTACTGCAGTAAAACCCGCCCTCCTCCCTAACCCACCCAGAAGTAGATACTCCATCCCTGTAACCCCCACTCCATGACCGCACCCTGCCCCCAATCTGTCACAAACTCGTTCAGCACAGTACTGGTTCTAATCCTCTGCTCCCACCTCCCGATAGCAAGGTTTACTATTTAGCGCTAATGCACACTAAGGACAGCCTTCAAAAATTGAGCCCTACCATTTATAGCCCCAACAAGAACGAGCGGTCCTGGGCCTTCGCCTCATTACGACCAAAGTATGTGCATGAGAAAAAATAACATAGGGGGGCTATGATAAGGCAGTTCCAACGCCCACTCACTCGTGGTAAGCCATATTAATATCAAGGCGCTGGTTTCAGCAACACCTGGAGGGAGAAGTGCACCAGCTCGCATTAAAGGCGAGAGTTAATGTAGGAAAGCTGGAAACTATAGACCAGAGGAGAATGACATTAAAACTACCTTTCCCCACTCCCAGTCAAAGTCCAGTAAACAGGGCCTCTGTGAGAAATTGAGAGTGCTGCCTCCCAGCTAATCAATGCTCCTGTTAAAACCCTCGCAAGTGGAGTTTCCCTGCAAGTCCCTAAAGGTAGGAGCGCCCTCTAGCCATCAATTCCCACACCCAGCCAAAGTGGAGGGTGAGATGGAGAAAGCCCAGGACCATCTCAACAACAACCTTGAAGGAGAAAACAAAAAACTAGCCCACTATCAAACTGGGCCCTTTCAACCCTCAACAAAAATTGTCGCCAAAAAAACCTGGCTCGCAAACCCCCCCCAAGAAGGCTCGAAACTCCAGTGTCCTTTGCATTGGGCCACTATATGCCCATTATAAAATGGAAAGAAAAGAAGGAACGGGGCAACCTGCGGTGACCCCCCCAAGTTCACTGCAAACTATGCAGTCGCCTGAGTCTTTACATTGCTAAGATTTCTCAAAGGAAAGAAAAATAAAAGTTTGAGTTCTTGGCTCCGTGCAGTACTCGATATTACACCACAGCCATTCAAGGGTCTTTGAAGAGATCAGGCAACATGGACTTAAGGCTCCTCAGGGTTTCTTCAGGGTCATCATAGCTTTTCCAGGATCCGTTAGTTGAAATCTGTAGTCTAGCCGGATAACTCATTCTGAACTTCAGGCCTGCAGCAATTAGCTTGGAAACAATAGGGTGAAATGCCTTGCATTTATGCGGACCGAGATGGGTAGATCTTGGGAGATTCTCAGCTTCATGTGTTCCCAGCGAACCTCTTGTAGGGCGCGCACTTTTTGTAGAAAATGTTGTTTCTCCAGATAATTCAGGAACCAGCATACGATAGGGTGGGGGGTTCCTCCGGGGGTGGCTTAGGCCGTAAAGCCCTGTGGGCACGCTCTATAATGTAGCCAGAGCCAAATGGGGATGGGCCTGCCACCCACTCCACCAATTTCTGAATAAATGCCTTGACATTTTGGCCTTCCTCTCTTTCTGGTAAACCGAGAACCACCACATTATTTCTTCGGCTCCGATCCTTAAGGTCCTCGAGCTTGGCTTCTAGACGAGACATTTTCTGGCGCATTGAGACCAATTCATAGTCAAGGCTACCAATTCTTTTCTCAATAGAAACAATGCGGGCTGCGTTGTCTGAAACAGACAATGAGAGCTTATCTAATTTTCTGGATAACGACTTCAAGTCCATTGCCATGTCCTTCATTTCCTCTCGAAAGGGTTTGAATTCCTTGAGAAATCTGACCAGCGTTAGAGGTTCCTGATCACCACTTTGGCTCGGGAGATCAGAGCTAGAACCACCCGAGGCCTGGATTTCTTAGAGGCCTTCTTGGGGTTTGCTGGAGGGGTATGCTTCTGTGGGGCTTTCTTCATATAAGCCTCCATCCATTCAAAAGATAAGGACCAGATTGCAACAGCTATTGTACAGCGTGAAAACTTAGAAACGAGAGAAAATAATAAAATAGAGCACCAAAACGAGCTAAAAAAGAGACAGAAAGCGGGAGCTGCTTGAGGGAGCTGCTACTCAGCACTCTGCATCACGTGATCTCCCCCCTGTCGGCCTTTCTATTCCCTGTGATCCCTTTTCTCAACTGGCTTCAGAACCTCTGCAGTGCCCCACAGGCATACATATGTGTCAATGGCTCTTTATCTTTCCCAATAAAACTAGAGAGGAGCATGAGGCAGGGGTGTAACCTCTCTCCCCTCTTTTTCACTCTTTATATTGGGCCACTAGTGATTACCATTCATAACAACATACAAATAGAGGGGATTCCACTGGGGGGAGGTAGAATATATAGCAGCGCTCTATGCAAATGATATCCTCTTTACTTTATTGAACCCTGATAACTTGATAAAGGGCAACTTAGATGGTGCTAGAACATTTTAAATACAAAGATCATAAGAAGTGTATGCACATCACCATGAATGAATTTATACCAGTTCTGCTCTCTAAAACAGAGGCCATTTGGCACCCCACACACTCCTGTTTAAAGCAGAACCAGTCTACATTCATTCATGGTGATTTGCATATACTTCCCATGATGTATTGCATTATTGAGGTATGTGTGATTTTGTATCTCATTGAGACCTATTGTCAATGCCCTTCTTGGGTAACCCTTGCCTCAGTGCTTATGAGCTCAGGTTCTTTGTCTTTTATGCTAGTATATGCTACCTTGCCCTGTCCTCAAAATATCTCAGACACCACTAGGACCTATACTCAATCATAGAATGACTACCCCATCTGCTGGGCGCTTCTATGCACTTAGCTGCTTTACCTACAAGCTTCTTTTGGTTCACTACCCCTGCCTCTATTTCTGCCCTATTCCAATGTTTCTACCAGATCTACCCCCCCAATGAGCAGTCAATGCATCCAGAAGAACTTTGTAAATCATACTAATTGGACTCAATACAGCTAGTTTTGTATATCTCCTCCCCATTCCTTATTACTTAAGTCATTTGCATGAAATAAATATCTGTAGTAAATGGTTAGGGCTTATTGTGCATGGAATTCAAGGGGCTCAAAAACCTTGTTATACATGAATTAAAGTTGTTGTGCATGTTGTAAAGTTGTAAACGTTCTATAATTATAGAACCTGCACCCCACTCTTGCTGAATGCCACTCACCCACTTTCATTTTCTTTTCAGCACTCAGTTAACACTCAGCATAATGATTTCTAAAATTCTCTCTCCTATCTTATTCACTGATAAATTCCTGTTCCTATTATGGGAATTGCAATCTTTTTTCATTAAAATAAAGTCCCACAGTTTTAAAATGGACAGTTGCATTTGCCCGGAAGAAGCACATGCACTAGCCTCCAGTGCCAGTCAATATAACCATGACAGCACACAGCACTTGTACATCCAAGTGCTCTCTGTCCCTCTGTTTGTTTTTTCTGTCTCTTCACAACTATCAATAACATCACCAATATGGCAAACCGCACACATAAACAAAATAAGGTAATAAAATAGCTGGCCTGTCGGCGCAGCGGTTGGATTTCCTCTTGCGACGCTGGTGACCCAGGTTCAGGAAAGGACTTGGGTCACTGGAGGGCTGGCCGGGGGGGAGAAGGATCGAGCATCCCATGGACTCCTTACCTTCTCCGGGGGAAGGGTGTAGTGTATCACCAGTGCATGGGGGACCCCTAGCAGAGGCCAGGGGCACCACAGCAACCAGCACCAACAAGGACCCAGGGGGCGAGACAGACACTGGAATCATTGCACGTTCCCACCCCCGACTTACAGGGGAAAAAAATGAAGCCTGCCTACTGCCTCAATGAAGCCCACCCCCTGGGTGCAATCAGCTCTCCAGGCTGACTCCTGCACTATCCCGTAGTTTGTGGCACCTTGGGCTGGGTGCCATGACCCCACCCTGGGAGACAAGCCATGGGGTCCCAGGAGAGCGGCTAATGTTGGGAAGCCGCAGCTGAGGGGTCTGTGACTGGGCAGATGGCCCAGCAGTGGGGCAGGCACCAAAAACAGTAAAAATTAAAAAAATAAAATAAGGTAATAAAGGCATATTTATGCCCAACTCATTTTTATTAAAAAAAGAACACAAACTGGTTTATCACAGTGACACGTACAGGTAAAAAAACTAATATACTAATATTTTCACTAAAACCATATAGTATAAAAAAATACAATATGGTCAACCAAATACAACTTGCCTTGTGTTTTCATCTTGGGGTAGAGACAGCAGCATGGACCTCCTGAGCTTCACTCTCAAGGTCCGTACATTGTTATCTCAACCTCTCAATGGAATCACAGGCTCATTGTGTATGGGTGCCCGTACAATATTCCTTAGTGGTCTATCAGCTCCTAGTGCTTATCCCCAGCTTGATGGCACAGTACTCTGATTGTTACATCATTATTGTCATGACAACAGACTGTGACATCACAAAAGAGGATTATGGCTTCAATTAAGGAATCAGATGCATGTTCAGATGAACTCTAAGGGATAATGATCCTGTTTCCATGCAAATTGTCTCAGTGATAAATAGGTGTGAGGGGGATTTTATACAAGCTACATGAAAGACAAGCTGCATTGTGTCTAAATTTTACATTTTCCAAAGTTTTTCCAAAGGCGTCAACAGCACTTTAAACAGCAATAGTCAGCAAAACATTTCATCATATAGTTTTTAGCAAAAATGTATTTTGGACATCCTAAGATTCATGCTCAGTATATTTTTAGTTTTCTCAGATATTGCTAAAACAGCTTTTACATCTAATTTTGTAATTAAGGACTCATGTCATTAAAGATGGCTGCCATTCATCATTTTTAAATATCTTTTCTGCTGAAGTTGCCTGTTGAATGTACATGGTAGATTTATACTGTGGATGTATTAATATGGTGCTACCACATGTTTCTGATGGTAAAAAGCACAACACTGTACCAAGAATATAAGAACATAAGAATTTGATGGCAGAAGGAGACCATGTGGTCCATCTAGTCTTCCCAGATTTTCTACCCCCGCTATCAATTTGTCTTGCTAAGGTGACTATACTGTCTATCCCATGCCTGTTTGAAATCACTGACCATCTTGGCTGCCACTACCTCCGGTAGCAGGCTGTTCCAAGGGTCCACCACCCTCTCCATGAAAAAGTACTTCCTAACATTTGTTTAGAATGTAACTCCCACCAGGCACATGTTGTGTCCTCTAGCACGCACAGTCCCATTTGCCCGGAAGAGGTTCCCAGTTTGCACTGTGTTGATCCCTTTAACAAATTTAAATGTCTCAAGGGAGAACAAATTTAGCTGGCCGAGTCTAGCTTCATACATTTCGTGGTGCAGACCCTGCACCATTTTGGCGGCATGTCTCTGCTGGCTTCCAGATGGTCTCTGTCCTTTTTTAGGTGAGGTTTCCAGAACTGCACACAGTACTCCAGGTGAGGTCTCACCATGGACCTGTACAGCGGGAGGATTACAGCATGCTTTTTTCCGGTAATACCCCTACCAATACATCCGAGGATGCTGTTTGCCTTTAGTGTGCTTTTTTCACGTTGCTTTCCTACCTTTAAATTGTTTGAGAGCATGACACCAAGATCCCATTCTGGTTCCAGCTTTGTTTCTTCTAGTGGCTGCCCCTCCAGTACATACTTCATGCATGGGTTCTTTCCACCCAAGTGCATGACTTTATATTTTTTGGCATTGAATCTCAACTGCCAGTTCCTGGACCATTTCTCTAGCATCGTGAGATCTGCCTTCATTTCTGTGATCCCTTCCTGTGTGTCCACCCTGTTGCAGACCATCATATCATCTGCAAAGAGGCAGACTTTCCCTTTCAGTTCTTCAGTGTTGTCACTGATGAATATGTTGAAAAGGATGGGGCCTAGTACTGATTGCTGCAGCACACCACTTGACACCTTCCCCTCTTGGGACAAGGTGCCATTTACCATAACCCTCTATCTCCTGCCTTACAGCCAGCTTGTGATCCATTTAACTACTTTGTGACCAATGCCAGCTTGATCCAGTTTGTTGGCTGGCCTTCTGTGTGGGACTGTATCAAAGGCTTTACTAAAGTCCAGATACAGCATGTCCACTGCTGCCACCTGGTCTACTTCACTTGTAACCCAGTGGAAGAATTCTATCAAATGTGTTTGGCCTGAGCATCCTGATGTGGAGCCATGCTGCTTTGGGTCAAGTTGCCCACTTATTTCAGGTAGTTTGTTACCCTTTGTTTAAGCAATATTTCCATTATTTTACCCCCCACTGAGGTCAGACTTACAGGGCAGTAGTTTCCTGCCACCTCCCTGCAACCACTCTTGTGCAATGGCACAACCGTGGCCCTTTTCCAGTCCTGTGGTACTATCCCCTGTTCCAGGGAACTGTTAAACAGTTCAGCAAGCGGGGGAGGCAAGTTCATCCCTAAGTTCTTTTAGAACTCTTGGGTGTATTTCATCAGGGCACATTGCCTTGTCCATCCTTATTTTAGACAACTCCTCAAGGACTCCTGCTTTCGTAAGGGAGGATATATCAGCTCCCCTGGTATGGGGAACTGTTCTGGCTGGTGCTGGACCATTACCAATGTCTTCCTGTGTGAAGACAGAGCAGAAGAACTCTTAGCGAACGTATGCCTTGTCTGTCGTTTTCTGCCAGGTGTCCTTCCTTGGTTGTCAGCCGTGTTATTCCTTCTTTGTCTTTTTTCTTTTTCTTGAATGTATCAATAAAATATTTTGTCCCCCCCTTTTCACTTCTAGAGCAAGTTTTTCTTTGGTCTGCGCTTTGCCACCCTAATAGTTTTCCTGGCTTCCTTGAGTTTCTTTTTGTAGGCTTCTCTATCCTTTTCAGACCTGGTCTCCCTGTATTTCTGTAAAGCTTTTCTCTTTTCCCTAACTATAGCAGCTACCTCTTTGGAGAACCAGAGGGGGTTCCTTGCCCTTTTGGACTTGCTGATTTGTTTAGTGCATAGCGCTGTGACTGGCACTATAGCATCTTTCAGCTTTGTCCAATTGTCCTCCACATTCCATGTGGTATCTGTTGCCAGCAGGGGCTTGATCCTTTCCTTCATTTTTGGGAAATCTGCTTTCCTGAAATCGAGTACCCTGATTCTGGAGTGGCAGAGATCCTCAGTCTTGCTAATGGAGAACCAAACTGACTTGTGGTCACTGGTACCCAGACTGATCCCCAATTGTAAGTCTGCTATCCTGGCACTGTTAGTGAATACCAGATCCAGGCTAGCTGATTCTCTGGTGGGAGAAACCACCATCTGATTCTGTCATGATCCCCCTCAAAGCCATGAGGAAGTCTTTACTCCTCTCTGAGGAGACTGTGAAGGTGGACCATTCTACATCTGGTAGATTGAAGACCCCAACTAGCAACAGCTCGCCTTTGTCGGCTATTCTCATTATGTCTTCCAGGAGAATCTTGTCCTTTTCGATCTCCTGGTTTGGGGGTCTATAGATAACTCTAACCCTGATAGGTTTCCTGTTTCCAGCTCCAGAGTGATCCATAGGGTTTCTGTCTCGCCTTGTGTTCATTGGGTCTCAGTAGCATTTTTACCTTCCCTGATATAAATAGCGAGCCCCCCCTTACCTATCCGGTCTCTCCTGAAAAGAGTGTAACCAGGGATGGCGATGTCCCACGTATGGTTCTTTGTGAACCAAGTCTCCGCGATAGCAACCCAATCAAGGCTGGTCTCGGCCATCATTGCTGTGAGATCTGTGATTTTGTTTGGAAGGCTACAGGCATTGACACACATTGCCTTCCAGTCTTGGTTTGTCCTGCTTGCTGCATGATTTCTGCGCATGTGGTTTGTGTCTCTAATGTTTTGAACATCCCTATCATGTTTGGAATGCCCGTGTGGAGTTGTGATGCACGTGGTGCTTGTGACGCCCTGTTTTGGTTTTGATTGATATTCTTTAGATGGGGATGGGTATCCGTAAGCTCATATGATGCACTTGTTGCTGATGCCCCTTCCCATTCCTCTAATTTAAATGGTTGATGAAGACATTGAATTTATGGCCGAGAGCACGTGTTCCCTCCTTTGTAAAGTGTAGCCATCGAATCTAAAGAACTCCCCCTTCCAGAAGTTCTTTCAGTTTTCTACATAGCCATAGCCTTTTTTCTGACACCAGTTTTTGAGCCAGGTATTAAGTTTGATGATGTCCCTTTCTCTGATCTTCTGCCTGTTAGCCCCCTTGCTTCACACTGGCAGAATTTCTGAGAAGGAGACTTAGGATGAAAAATGTGAGTTTTTCTCCTAGAGTTATTAGATGCTGCTTAGTCTCTCAAACTGACAGTCTGGCCAGGTTGTTTGTACCTATATGGAAGAGAATGTGCATGTCTCGCTCGGTGTTATGCATAATTTCCTCGATCCTGTTTGTGTCCCTCCATGCCAGTGTTCCCGGGAGGCATCTAACATCAATTTCTGTTTGGCTGATTTGGTGAATGTGTGACTCTACCCCACAGATCACACAGTCACCTATTATTGAGACATGCTTTTTGTTTGCTTGGAGGTTTTTGTTGTGGTTTTTTTGTCCAGGGGTTGTGTGAGGGTCCTCTCCACTGTCATGCCTACCCTGGCAGTAGGCTTGGATGAAAGTGAAGAGAACCTATTTTTTAGTTTGATTGGTGTTGGAGTTATTTCGTAAGAGTTATTTCACTGTACTTTCTGTTTTCCTACCAACTGCCAGCCCCCTGGTCTGCTAGCTCTCTGAGGGAGTGGAGTTGGTGGTTTGTGCCTTAAACCCGAGTGCTGCACAGCATGGTTGAGTTGCACCCTGAGAAAGTATATTTCAGCATGAGCGGGGTGTAGTGGAGTGCAGAGATCATTTAGTGCAGGGAAAGTACAACAACACCCCACCTGCCTCTCGTAAGCGCTGGTGACGAGGGTCCTGCAATATCTGCAGTTCATGATGCCATATTGTTGTGTGGGTAACGGACAAAAAACAGAGTTGCCATAAACCTAAGGATGGACGTTACACAAGGTGAATCCCCTTGTGGAATACAACTACCTGAGCTTTCCTCGAACCGAGTTATCAGGATGGCAAAGTGGAAGTGTGGAGGAAAATAAAAAGCACCTGTGCAAGTTGGCTGTAGCAGAAATAGGGAGGATGGGTGGATGAAAATATAAATCCTACTTAAGAGAGAAAAAAAAGTATAAAGTTTTTTTGAAGAAGATTACTAGAAAGGGAGTAGAGAAGGAGTTCGGACGAAAATAGACCTGCCTGTGGAAATAGTAATAGACATTTTTTTTTTTATGCACCAAGGAAGAAGGTTGCTAGAAAGGGAGCAGAGAAGGAGTTCAGATGAAACTAGAAGCACCTGTGGAAAAAGTAGCAGAGAGGATGTGTGGATGGAAATAGAAGTTCTGTCCCAAAGAAGAATGTTTTTTTTTCATTATTTTTTGGTTTTTTTTTATGTGCAGCACCCTGTAATGGTGCATGAGAACTTGTACTAGAAAGGAGTACAGGTAGTACTGTTTACTTCCTGCAGTAACTCTGTAGGAAGTTGGAGGTGCTAGAGGCTATAAAAAGGCTATAGAGATGTTAAATTTTTTCGTGGTGGGCATGTCAACTAATTGAAGACTTTTAAAAAGTTCAATATCCTGTAACTTGGTTCAGCAATGAAAGAAAACAAAAAGAAAAATGTAATCTTGATATGTTTGCCACACGAACCTTATTACTGAACAAAAAAAAAAAACAACTATATGGCTACTAAGAAATAGTGCTGCTTCATGTCCAATGATAAGTCCTTAATTCATGCACATGTGTGTACCACTAGGATGTGTAACTGAGCTTCCTCCTCTTTTTTCCTAAGTTCTAGAATACCTTACTTTTGTCCATTTGCATTACAACCCCCCCCCAAACACACACACACACAGACACACATACACACAGCCTCCATTCAGAGGTGCCCTCAGGAGTATCTACTGTACAGTCCTCCTTTTCTTGCAACTGCACTTGACTGCCTAAATGCAATTTCTGTGGCTACTGATGCAAAGGTCCTGTGTGCCTAACCTATGGTCTTCGTTGCTACTCATATATAATTTGTCTAATTTATTTTTTTTTCTGCTTGTTGCTGCTCTGGTGTTCAGATGTTCAGTGTTTGCCGTTTGTATTTTACTGTAGTGCCATTTCATTTATACCCTCCTGTGCCATAGCTGTAACTATTTATTTGTCTAGTGTACCTAGTAACTGGTTGACAAAAACAAACAGAACAAGCGTTTGTCTGTGTCAAATGTTCACTGCTTGCATTGCTGTTGTACTGGATCTTGCGTGTACCTATTTTTACTATACTTTTACTCAGGACAGAATGAGATGCAATATCTCATTTTCAGTGGTGTCCTGCTTTTACAAAGTTTTAGATTGTATTTACCCAGGACAGGCCACCTGAGAGGCAATATTTTATTCTCAGTGGGCTAACACATTTTGACCCCAAATTTCCAACAGTCTTTTTATGATTTGATGTTATTTTATTTATTTATTTTAATTTTTATTTATTTTGGTTTAGGATTAATACCTTTGAGTCCAGGACTCATTTTCAAAGGTTCCAGGTCATTGTTGAACAAACAGTACAAATATAACAGTGTTTACATAGAAGTGAAAACAGTTACACAGATATTCAAATACCAAAGAAATCTTAAATATCCAACTAAAGGTTGAAGAGGATAGGGTAAATAAGGTTCAGCCTTGTAATTCACTATTTAGTTGGTCAGTCTAGCCTAAGTGGGGTAGAGGGTCAGCCAGGGATGGCGTCATGGTGGTGGAGGTGGTTTGTCAGCTGAGTGGGGCTCATTTGGGGATGGGGGGTTGATGAGATAAAAAGTGGGGGTGAAAGGGAGAGGGTTGGGTGGCTGAAATTCTGCCATATTAGTGCAGGCAAGCACAATTCTTTTTTGTGTCAAGAAGGGATCTGAGCCCAGATTTGAAGGTACTAATCTTGGGTGATTCTGTATGGTCAGCAGGTAACTCATAGTACCATTTTGGTCCTTGGTACAGGATGGAGTTCTGGGCGAGTTTCATCCTTTTGAAGGGAATCCCCAACCTGTCTGCAGCCATGCTTCTTGTTGATTTGGTGGGAACTGCTGACATAAAGAGGCATCCCAGTGCAGGGGGAGAAAGCTCAAGAAGCACTTTTTTCAGCAGTAGGCGAGTTTGGTATTTTGCGTTAAGATGGAGTGGGAGCCACCCAGTTTCAGTGTAGAGCGTGCACATGTGAGTGTCCTGGGAAGCCCCTATGGCTAGTCAGCAGGCCTTATTTTGTAGTGTGCTGACCCTGTTTAGGGCAGTTTTAGTGCCTGCCCCATAGATAGGCAGCCCATAATCTATGGAGGACATCACTGAACTACTGATGGCAAGTTTCAGAGCATCTGGTGTCATAGAGTGCCCATGGCGGTAGAGGATGCCAAGTTTTGTATTCACTGACTTGACGACTGAGTCTATATGGCTGGAGAAGGTTAGTGTATCATCAAAGGTGATGCCCAAATATTTGAACTTTGTTACTTGTTCCAGTGTTTCACCATTATGGTTCTGGATGAGCAAAGGCAGGTATTTCTTTTTGCTTTGGGAGGTATAAAAGAGTAGACTTCATTTTTATGGTTTAGTAGTAGTTTGTTTTGTGTGAACCAGGATTCAAGCTTAAGGAAGCTGTCTTGGAGTTCAGTTGTGATGTAGTTGTGATCTTTCCCAGGGACTGATATCATTGCATCGTCAGCACAGAGAATAGTGTGTGCTATACATGCAGATGGTACAGAGTTGATGAAGAGGTGGAAAAGTAGTGGGCCAAGAATAGAGCCCTGTGGGACCCCAAGGGACACTTCCTTAGCAGAAGATAGGGTGTCTCCAATTTTGACTCGTTGTGACCTGCTTGTGAGGTAGCTTCTGAACCACAGTACCATGTCCAGGGATAGACCTGTTGAATGGAGGCAGTTTAGGAGTAGTTTGTGGTTAACAGAGTCAAAGGCCTTCATAAGGTCGATGAAGACTGAGCCAACTGCCTCCCCATTATCTAAGGCATCATAAAGCTGGGAAGAGTAATCAACAAGGGCGGTAAGTGTGGAGTGCTTTTTTCGGAACCCATGCTGCTGTGGGCAAAGTAGGTTATATTTATCAAGATACTCTGTAAGCTGCTCCAAGACCATTCTTTCAAGTGCTTTTGAGAGGGGTGGTAGAATGGCTATTGGTCTGTAGTTGGACGTTTGAGCGTTGTCCCCGGTTTTAAAGACAGGCATGACACTGGCAAATTTCCATAGTTTTGGAAACATGCCTGTTCTTAGAGATGCATTAAACACCATTGAGAGGGGACCGGTCAATTCATTTAGGAGAAGATCCATGAGTTTCATATCCACTAGATCAGTCTCCATCCTGGTCTTGCCAAGAACCCTCTTAATGTGCTTGGTGGTTTTGGACTTGGTGACCTGCTTAAAATAGAATGGTGGTGTTGCATTCTTTGGGGGGTTAAGAGGGGTAGTGGGGTGTTGTTGCCCAAGCTGATCTTTAAAGTAGTCATCAGGGAGTACTCCACATAGATCTGTGAAAGCATGCTTGAGCTCATTTGTGATGTCAATGGGTTCCTGTAGGGGACCCTCCCTTGTTACTAGCAGATCGGGTGAGGTCTTAGGGATCTTTCCTGTTAGGGATTTGATGGAATTCCAGAATTCCCTACCAGAGCCCCAGCTCTTGCTTAAGAGGTCCTTATAATAGGAAGATTTTTCCTGCCGAATGAGCTTGGTGCAGGCATTTCTAGCTGCCCTGTAGGCAATGAGTGATGCAGGAGTTCCAGATGATTTTGCAATGTGCCAGAGATTGTCTCTATTCTTCATTAAACTGATCAGTGGGTTAGCGTGTCTTGGGTTGCAACTATCCCTGACTTTCTTTGTTTTATATGGAGTAAAAATATCACAAGCACGGTTGAAGTTCATTATGAAATAATTCAAGGCCTCGTTACCATCATTATCTCCTACCAAAGGAGACCAGTCCAGTTGTGATAGGTACTGCTTGAAATGGTCAAGTAGCCCTGGCATCAGGCAACAATTTTTGGACACCTTAGGTGGGCCTTTGGTGAAATTGTTTGTCTAGGTGCACTTTACTGGGGAGTGATCACTGAGGCTGTCAGGCAGGACAGTGACATCTGATATATGCTCTGGATGTGGGAAAGGAGCCAGTCTATAAGGGAGCTGCTCCCTGTTTTGTAGTTGATCCAAGTGTTATCGGTTACCATCTGGGTTAAGAATAGGCTGGATATTAGATCCCTGGCTTTTGTCTCCTTCGGGGAGTGCCAGTTTATGTTAAAGCCACCTATAATGATCTTCTCCAAATTAGTACCTGACTGCTGCAGGTTGTCTGCAACTAGTTTTAGTCTGGTAGTTTGGTGCCCAGGTGGTATATATACTGTAGAGAGCAGCAGTGTTTTGTTCTGTTGACCTATGCTTAGCTCAAGATTCAGGATTTGGACCTCTTTTGTGTGTAAGCAGGAGTCAAGGGCCTGCACCTTTATTCTAGATTTGGTATAGACTAGGCACCTTCCCCCATGTTTAGTGGTTCTAGCTTGCCTGAAGGAGTTGAATCCATCAAGGGAGATTGATGCATCCAGGATTTTTGGGGAAAGCCAGGATTTCTTGAGTGCAATAATGTCTGGGTTAGTCACCTGTACCCAAGCCTAGAATTGGGAGAACTTGGATAGGAGACTGTTGATGTTTAAAGAGACAATATTGAGTTGCCCTTTGTGTTTAGGCAGTATAGTGGGGGTGGGTCCAGGGTTGGGGTGCACATTCCCTGATAGAAGCAGCAACAGTAGGAAAAGAGAGTGAAGCAGATGGTACATGACAGTCACACAGGAGCAAGTGCTCTTTTAACTCGAGGGGGAGGCTTGATGAGCAGTGTAAAAACCGTGGTCAGATGTTTACCAGTGCAACTACTGGGATCAGGTAGGTGCATATGTAATACAGTAATCTTGTCCAAGGTACCAGGAGTCAAATGATGAAAAATAATCAGATCCACAGGAAATGGTGAATTACTGGGAACCAGTGAACTGTTTTTACTATAGATCAAAGACCCAGAATGTGTTAAATTCCTGAAAGTGATGAACACTGGCCTGGGCATATGCAGGGTATAAAAATCCTTTGTTAGTGTCTTCCCTTAGTTCTCCAAAATGATTGTGAATAGACCTCAAAGACAAGAACAGATCTTTAAAGGAACAAGTCAGACGGAAATGTGGATTCAGTGCAGCACTTCACAACTCAGAGCTTGTATAACAGATTTACTGAACTTATTTTTGCTTTTGATGGCTTCCAAAAAAGTTGATTTATGATGAGAATGCTTATATCTGGTGGTGGTGTTTTACAGTTTCTTAGTCCAGGAAATGTTCATAGATGTCATGTCCAAGAATTAGAGATGCAGTGAATAATAAATCCGCCCGCGAAGTGGACCCTGTAAAGTGCTCACTTCGCGATATCATTACCACTTCACATTCTCATTATGCCTTAATGCGAAGTAAGGTGAAGTGAGAAAAAAATAGGCACATCACATGGCCTGCAGTACTGTAAGTCATATGCTTTAGCCAGGCAGGAAGGAAGTGAGTCAGAGAAGCAGTTTCACTTTCTCCTTTGCGTTTGTACAGGGAGAAAGCAAAATTGTTTTAGGAGAGGAATTTGCTTGGTTCTTGGAGTCATTACTGCCAATCCAATTGAAACAGCTTTTTTAAAAGCTATTTTATTTAGTGTTTGTATTGTGTTAGTGTTTTTTTGGTCAGTGAATTTTTTTGTGTAAGTTTTGTTTTTGTTTTGTGTGTGTGACTGACTGTGTGTGTGTGTGTGTGTGTGTGTGTGTGTGTGTGTGTGTGTGTGTGTGTCATCCCATGGACCCAGGAGGACGGAGGGTCAGGTTGGAGTCGGGGAAGGTGAGTCACTGGCATGTGGGAGTGTTAGGAGGGGAGGAGTGCAGACCCGTGGGAGGCAGGGTGGTCGTGTTATGTTGGACCACTCCAGACTCCTGGCCAGTGTTGCTTCCCCCGTTGAAGCAATAGGAGCAGCAGCAGCACCAATGCCACCAGTGGCTGTTGTTCATCCACCTTTACCACCACCACTAGCAGAAGCTGTTGGGGCTCCAGCAACACCCCCTCCACCACCTCCACAGCCACAGGAGGTACATACACATTTTCCCTTCCAGGGGAATCTTTCTTGCACCACATAGTGCAAAACATTTTTTTGAAAACAATGCGTAAATACATTACAGTGAGTCATGTGACAGAGGCATTCCCATTCTGAAAATCTGCCCACATTCTGCCTCCCTTCTCAGCAACATTAGGACATGATGGCAGGGAGAGCGCGTGTGCATGCCCCTAACAGTGAATATCCAATTGTGCAGGTTTGCAAATGTTTCTTTATGTTAATGATCAGTTTGTTGTGAAATGTGTGGCCATGTTTCCAGTAAGAAGAGCCTTGGTAGTGGAAACATCCCACATTTCACCACAAAGTGAACCTTGTAACATTAGGAAACATTGCTTGGGATAGCTGCTGGACATTCAGTATAGTGGAGCATGCACCTGCGCTCCCCCTGCCATCACGTCTTAACCTTGCTGAGGAAGTGTGGCACAAATGTGGGTTGCTTTTCAGATTAATTCCTCCATCATGTGACTCACTGTAATGAAATTATGGGTGATTTTCACAGACATATATTGCACTCTGTGGAGCAAGAAATATTCCAGTGGTAGTAATGCCCCCACGTATTAGTTTATGTGCATCACCATAACTATGTAATGTGGTGACTGTCAGTAAAGCAGCAGCGCAACAATCTGTTGATAACTCTGACCTATATTTTTTAATGCTATGTTACAACTTCCTTTACTTACATCCTGACTGACTGGAATGATACGATAATTTGCAGTAGTTGAGTCTGCTGTACTACCTTTTTTCATGTGTGAAATAATGAAAGGAGCATTCTTTTTAAACTGGTGTTGCTGACAGTGAGTGTGACCAGGTCTTTGTCATTGTTTTCCTCTGCTTTTCTCCATCACATAAAGTAGCTGTCATATATCACTTCTGTTGTTAACTAACAGTTATGCATCAGTCAGTGTTTTATATGACACCATGGAACAATAGTTATTGAAAAGCAGCTGCAAATAAATACAAAGCTGGTCGGAACAATATTGGAAGATGTGCTCATTTTGTTTTCATACATGAAAAAAGTAGGAGTAAGAGAAGCGGACATAAACTGTGAGAAGAATCGTATCATTCAAGTCCATGACGACTCGCACGTAAGTAGTGGTTGCTGTGGCAATTTAAAGTAGCATAAAAAAGTATAGTTCAGAACTGAGGACATTCTTGCAATGCTGCTTTAATTGTAAAAATGTCACTATGACATCATGACTATGAGCTCACAGCAACAATCACAGAACACACAAAAGTGGCACAGAGTCCCCAGATTTTTTCTGCAGGCCCACAATGCATCCTCCTTGTGTGCAGAAAATTGACAAGTGGTAACGAAGTGAAAAGAGACTGTTTCAGTGCATACAAAGTCCCCCAGAATTAATAGCGCATTCAGTCATGCACGCAGTGTTGGCACATAGTCCCTAGAGTTTTTCTGCAGGCCCACAATGCGTCCTCCTTGTGTGCAGAAAATTGACAAGTGGTAACGAAGTGAAAAGAGACTGTTTCAGCACATACCCCATCCCCAGTATAAAATGATGACTGTGAGTTTCATGTTGCTGGTCCAATGTGTTGTGCGAGACGATTCCACCAAATGAAATGTGATAATCTCAACTGGAGTGAAAGGTGCCCTTTTGATGTACACTAACAGTAGCCTTGGTGAGTATATATATATATATATATATATATATATATAGATATTTGGTTGTGTATTTTGTAGGTGATGATGAGGGGGGTTGAACTTGACATGGACATGTACTCGTGCTATTGTTCTGCATCACACAAGTGACTCCAAACTGTTGCTGTGCACATTCCAGTGCTCAAGGAGAATTTTTTGCACTTAAATGGAAATGGATAACTCTCAAGCACATGAAGGTAAGTATTTTTTTTTTTTTTAGGGGAGTAGGGGGGTCATATTTTCAGTTTTGTCTGTAATGGTTTCTTGTTTTTTTTACTTCTTCACAGATTTCATCAGCATCCTTCTGGAGTCTGGTTGTTAATGATGGTCATGGTCTTCTAATGAAACAACTTATGCGTGTTGCATGTGTGCCCAAGCTTGGGTTGGGGAAGGGGTGTGCCTGATGTTGAATAACTTTTTGGGATAAGGCCACTTTGACAGAACAATAAAGTATTGTGAATTTTCCTAAAAAAAGAAATGAATAACTTCTTAAAAGTTACAACTTCATTGTTATGTGTCCCTCCCTGGTTCTCAAATCTCAATCCCTATTGTCAAGTTACATTTCAGAGACACATCTTGTCAACTACTAAGACAACCTGTTGTGTGCAATACTTTCAGCAGTCTTTACAAAGCAATGAAATGGATTAAATAAAATCTTCATACTTACCAGAATGGATTTCACATGGACATTATATTGGTTCCTCTCTGTACGGTATAGCTACAGCATCTTTCCCAATGAGTAATAGCGATGGATCCTGTTTTTGTTCTCCTGTAAAAGAAACAAAAGAAGTATACTGTATGTGTTTTGCCACTGCGACTCTGAAAAGCTACAGAAAACAAAATAGACAACTTAAGGGAGTGAGGCAGCATGACAAACATGAGTGCACATACACACTTTATGGTTTAAATATTAAGAAGCTGGTGGTGGTGGTGCACTGGTGGACTGGTGGTCCGTGGGTGGCAGACAGACTCATGGTAGCAGACTTGCGTAACAACAGTCATGGTGGTGGTGGTCCGTGGGGGGCAGACAGAGTCATGGTGGCAGTAGAGTTGGATAACATCAGTCCCAGTGGTGGTGGTGGTGGTCCATGGGGGGGAGACAGAATCATAGTGGCAGAAGACTTGGATAACATCAGTTCTGACGGTGGTGGTGGTCTGTGGGAGCAGATAGACTCATGGTGGCAGACTTGGATAACATCAGTCCCGGTGGTGGTGGTGGTCCGTGGGGGGCAGACAGACTCATGGTGGCAGCAGACTTGGATAACATCAGTCCCGGTGGTGGTGGGGATCTGTGGGGGGCAGACAGACTCATGGTGGCAGCAGACTTGGATAACATCAGTCCATGTGGTGGTGGTCTGGGGTGGAGGGGGCATACCACCTTTTAAATACTGCAGTTAAAACCTGCCAACATGAACCACATCATCATCCTCATAAAGAAAACTGCCCTCACAGTCATCAATATCTGAAGTCTGACCACTGGGAAATTCTTTCTCCATTGTGTCATCATCTACATCAGTGGTGGGCCGTTTCAGGCAGCCACGGCCAGTGCCACCAGGATGCTCCATTTCCACATCAGCAAGACCACCATGACTAGGCTGGGGTACGAATACCGAGGTTGCAGTCTGTGCTGTTATGTGATTCTGATTCATTTTAATGAATCTTAGCAAACTAACATTTGCAGGAGACAGGTTTGTCCGACGATCCCTGACTATTGAACCTGCTGAGCTGAATACCCTCTCAACACTTACACTGGAGGGTTGGCATGTGAGGTACTTCAGTGACACTGCAGTCAGCTCTGGTCATTCACTGACCTTTCCACTCCAGTACAAAAGAGGATCTTCACTTATTGTCAGATGCCTGTTTTCAGACAAATATTACTCAACCATTCTCTGTGCCGCACTAAGTCCAGTTGTTGATGCATCAGCCTGTTCCCCGGAATCACTGATTTCACAAATACCCACTTGGGACAGAGCCTCCCAAAGTGGGTTGATGGCAACCACTTTGGATGACAGACCACCAGGAACGACAGTCCCCTTACCCTTGCATGATATGCTTGCTGGTCCTCCAGCTACACCTTCAGCTGGATTATGCTGCTGAGATTTGCAAACCTTGGCACGTGACTTCTGTGCCCCATGAACCAAGTGAACCGGTTGACCACTGAGATTTTTTACCTGTTCAGGCCCTCCCTCCAGTACTGATGCAATTCCATGTTTGTATCGTGGGCCCAGCATTGTTGCCATGGCAAATCTGTCGCAACGCTGAATGCTCACAAAGTGACGATTCTGGTCAAATACTGTCAGCATGTGTTGCAGCAACATACTGCTACCACCGTCTCTGGCAACATCAAGGCTATGCTGTACATTCACCAATGTCTGCCTCAGCACCCACAGCAGTGGAATTGATTGGCTAATGGAGGCAGACTCACCACTCACTGCCTGTGTGGCATGTTCAAAAGGCCACAAAATTGTTATCACAGAGTCCATGAGGCGCCACTGTTCAGTCGTCATAGATAAGGAGGCCCCAGAACTGTCACGGCTAGTGTGCATAACAAGATATTCTGAGATGGCTTTGTATTGTTCATACAACCTCTCTGTCATGTATAACATGGAGTTCCATTGGGTGAAAACTTCCAGCTTCAAGCGGTGCTGAGGCAGGCTGTTTTGTATCTGCAACTGCCGCAGTTGGTCACAGGCCTTTCCAGATCTTGAAAAGTGAGAGCAGATATATTATGCAATAGTCAGCATTTCCTTTACGTCAGGGTGCTGCAGAAACTCCTGAACCACAAGATTTAAACAGTGGGCCATGCATGGAACACAAAAAAAACCACCATTCGTGATGCATTTCACCACATTTGACCCATTGTCACTTGCTATGAACCCAGTTCTCAGGGACAGAGGCTCTATCCATCTGTCAGTTTCAGTCAGTACCATGTCCAACATGTTCTCACCAGTGTGTGAACAGGTCACACTGGCATAGCAATTGTTGTATGCTGGCGAATTCCACGAAGATTGCTACTGCGGCAATTCATCTTCCTGCACTGATTATTCACACTACCAGCATCACAAACAACCCCCGGCACCTGCGCACAGTGTGCAGTTGTACACGGATATGAACTCCCCACTGTTTTGCCACTTGTCCACATATCCATACTTAAATGGATGAATGGAGAGGAGGAAGAATGTTGAAGGGCATGTCTTACTGAGTCTGAGACAGTGTGGAACAAATCGGGAACAGCACGGGTAGAAAAGTATGTCCTTGATGGGACTTTCCATTTTGGACAGGCACGGGCAGCAAACTGCCAGAACCCAGAATTCTCCACAAAGGAGAAGGGCAAAAGATTGATTGCCAGCATTTCTGCTACAGCAGCATTAAGTTCACGTGACACTGTATGATTGGGGGGGGTACTTCAGCTTATGCACAAAAACACTTTGTAACGTGGGCTGACTTAAAAGTTTTACATGGGGTGTGTTGTTGGTCACAAGTGGTTGTGCTCTGTGATGAATGGCATTGGCAGGGGGTGGAGTGTGGACATTTGATAAAGATGGTTGCACAGGTGATGATGACAAACCCAGAAATGATTTTATTTTTCCAGATTTATCAACCGGGGTTGATGTACCACTTGCACTAGACATATTGCATTCACCAACACCACCACCACAAAAACTGCTACTCTCACCAGCACTGGGACAACATTTCAAAGTCATAATGGTCCTCCACCTCATCATGCCTGTAGTAATCTTCTGCTCTTATTACCACACTACTGCACACATTAAATTTCCTACTGGGCTTAATAGTCATGGAAGGGGATAACATGCAGGCAATGGTTGCCAGTGATACGAGTGAATGCCCCAATCTGGTATTAGATGTCAGCTTGTGCTGGGTCCACAGAGTCAAGTGCCTATTCTTAAGATGCATATGCTGTCCTCCTGTCCCAAGATGGCTCCCCTTTTTACCTCGACTTACACGCACATGGCAAATTGCAACTGAATCATCATTTGCATCTTAAACAAAAAAATCCCAAACAAGGGAGTGTGATGCTCTGCTTTTAACATGTCCATGATGATGTAGCTTATTTAAGTCTGTTATTTTAAGCACTGAAATGGGGGGGGGGCACGTAATGTTTCTGGCACTGCACAACTGGACTGCAACTGACCACCACGACTACATATCTTATGGATTACTGGGTCGTCATCATCATCCACTAAAACTGGAAAATCACAACTTTTTATGAGGGGGGATTCCTGCAAATAGATTCAGACACAGCCACTTTTAATTTCTTTTTCTCTGGTTCCTAACTAGGGTCAATTACATCATCATCATATTCATCAACGTCACAGTCACACACATCCACATCTTCTGTTTGGATGCTAACATGTGGACTGCATGTTGCAACAGCAACATCAGCATCATCAGCATCATCACATTCATCATTAGCATCTACACCACCATCACCTGATATTTTTTCACCACACTGTGAATCATTGCATGGAAAATGCATGACGTTAAGTGCCACGGTGGATGGAATACCACATTGTATGCTATAGTTGACATGATCATCAGAATCAGGTTCAGTTAATGGGATGTTACTGGGAAGTATGACATCATCTATGCTGTCACTCACTTGCACTGCTTCACACTCAATATGTTTGGATACGGTACACTGGTTGGAATCAGAACTTGACGCAACAATGCTAATACTACCTCCACCACCACTAACACCAGTAACACTAACACCACCGACTGGGTAAACATCATCTCCTCCAACTATCAGTGAAGCTACTGATTGGGCTGTAAAAAACATTGCAGGAGAAATACCTTTCCTCACATCAGCAATGCACTTCTCCGTCCGCGTACTACTACCATGCCCACAGACCCTCTTACTGCCAATATTGCCATGGCCAGAACCAGCTTTACTTGCACAACTCCTTGCAGGCATTTTGGGGGATCAACCACAAATATTATTACCAAATTCAGATTTTGATACATTCACTTTCTGACTGAAGGGACGCTGGCTGGATGTGAAGCAAAATAAACAACTGTGGCTTCAGTAACAGATAAGAGACTACAGTGTTGTGACACTGTCATGGAATTAAAACAACTTTAGTAACCAGTGGTGCTGATGGGGTCACAAAAAAATTCCAGTCTGGTAAAAAAGAAATTTTCAATGTGGGGTTGGGGGGCACTGAATACAGACAGTGCTGATTTTTACGGCACTACAAGCAGCAAAACTAAGAACAGAGAATACGATCGCAGTACAAAATCAGGCAGCTGCAATGGATAGCAGGTTCACACTGCTGCGCTTAGTTGCACTTACACTAATCTGTGTCACACATTTTAAAAGGTGTATTATATTTGATGCATGCAACACTGCACACACAACACAGAACACTTTGTATACAATGCTGAACGAGGAATGCGATGCAAATGCAAAAGTTCAGTGTACTGCTACGTAATGTAAATTTATATTTTAAACAACCTGACCTTATGAAATGCTGCACCACATTCACACAACAAACAGCAAGAAAATGTGTACTATTACTGACAATTTTCCTATGTGTACAGTAACAGTCAGTTATACAACAAAAATATAACCAAAACACAAAGAAATCACTAGTTCTGCAACTTAAATCTACCTACACACAGACACCCTTCCCCCACACAGCGCACTTCACTGTTTTTCACCACACACACACAATGTTGTAAATTTACATTCAAAATCCATACACAAACGAAAACGCTCGATGATGTGAGCACAGGAGGGTTTCCTACAATCTACAAACTACAGTTGGATGCTTTTTAAACAGCTTTTAAAAGATTCCTACAGACAGCTATCAGAGCACACTGTCTCCTACTCCTTCCTACTCATACTACCCCGAACTGAGGCTGTGCAGATCAATATAGAGCCCATGTGACCTTAACTCCCATGAATCACTGCAAAATCTGCCTTTCGGAGCTCAAAAACAAGGCAAAGTGAACTGCCACCAATGTACTTTGCCTTAAAATTGAAAGATTAGTGACCAGTGGAGGCGGAGTAACATGAAGTCGCTGTTTTCAGTGCAATTAGTGTTCCAGTTTATAACGGAAAGTACTCCTCTTCACATTGTGGAGCACTCTGCGAATCCGCCTGTGCTCTGCGAAATGCTTCGTGGAGCAGATTGAGTGCACTTCACCCCCCACTACCAAGAATGGTCCAGTTCCTCCTAGCAGAAACACATGAAAATCCACAAAAACTAAACTACTGACAGAGACAAACACAGACAGCCAGCCACACGTTGGTCTCCTCCCTCCTCAAGATGTTATGATCAAGACAGGTGGGATTTTTTAAATCCCATCTGAAAGGCGGTTTTGCTGTGTGGCTGAGAAAACAAGTTGCTGAGTGGATTTCAAAAATGACACCTGTCATGTTCAGGAGGTGGGGTAACACAAGGGATATGTTGAACATTTTGGACCAAAATCTACTGAAATAGTCATGAGTAAACGTTGGAATAACTCTGTATTTCTTCATAAATTAGTTGTTTGTTTGTTTGTTTTCACATTTTGACCCCAACTTTTCAAGGTAGTCTTTTTATGACCACTCCTTCCAACATGACAGATGTCATTAATAAAATAGTGGATTATTTAATTAGTTAGTTCATTATCTATGTAAATATTTTTAACTGGAAGAGGGATACTAAGCCAAAGCTCATTTCCAGGAGCGACCCAGGTGAAAGGGGAATGGGAGAAGCACAATTACAAACAAGATACAGTCAATCTGGTGATGTGGTTGCAATGGCAATGATATTAAGAACATAAGTTGAGTGCAGTACAGACAGAATGGCAATACATTGCATATGGAGGACAAATGAATTAGTATACAAATCATCTGTGCAAACTGGACAAAATAAAATAGTGCCTAATGTCAGAGTGAAGAGAGGCTGATCTGGTGCTGAAAGGAGGAGTCAAAACAGGTTGATAAACTATAACAAGGTTGCTGGAACTATGAGGTTTGGGGGAGGAGAGGTAAGGAGTGATCAAAGTCAGGCAAGGGTAAGGAAATGGGTTGCCAGGAGTGGGGAGAGGAGCATTAGCTGGTGTCTAATGGAGGGAAGGGAAGTAAATATATAGGTGGAGAAGGGTGATTGGTTCCAGATGGAAGGGAGGTAGCATGAAAAAACAGATTTCTTAGCTAAGGAGTATGGGTAGGGAAGAAGAAGGTGTGTAGGTCCCTTGAGAAAAGGGAGTAGGAGGAGGAGGGAGTGGGGAGAGTAGATGGGATAGTAGGAGGAGGAGGGAGTGGGGAGAGTAGATGGGATAGTAGGAGGAGGAGGGAGTGGGGAGAGTAGATGGGATAGTAGGAGGAGGAGGGAGGGGAGTAGATGGGATAGTAGGAGGAGGAGGGAGTGGGGAGAGTAGATGGGATAGTAGGAGGAGGAGGGAGTGGGGAGAGTAGATGGGATAGTAGGAGGAGGAGGGAGTGGGGAGAGTAGATGGGATAGTAGGAGGAGGAGGGAGTGGGGAGAGTAGATGGGATAGGAGGAGAAGGAGGAGTGGGTGAGAGTAGATGGGATAGTAGGAGGAGGAGGGAGTGGGGAGAGTAGATGGGATAGAGGAGAAGGAGGGGATGGGTGAGAGGAGATGGGATAAATATGAAGGAAGTGACCCAAACCAGTATTTAGAGATGAGGGAAACACAGTGAGACTGGCAAAATGAGGTGAGAGGGAGGATGGATAAGGAGCAGTAAAGGGAGCAGTGATAGGTATGAGACGGTGAATTGGCAAGAAAGTGGCAGAAGGCATTGCAGAGAGTGTCCAGTCTGTCAAGGGAGGTGGAGGAGAGTGAAGCCATATATTACATCTACATAGTCGAAAACCAGAACAACTATTATGCTGACCAGCTCCCAGCAAACACAGGGAGAATGGCAATCCTTCTTACAGTACAGGGCACTGAGTTTGAGGCAGAGTTTGGCATGGATGGCAACAATGTGGGCTGAGAAGTCAAGCCAGCTAACAACACACCAAAGCACTTGAAAGTTGGGCCTACTTCAAGCAGTGTGCCACCCAACATGGAGAAGATGGGGAGTGGAGCAAGAGAAGCCAGCTTCTGGCTGGTACCAAAGGCCATAGAGATAGTCTTTGTGTGCGTTGATCCAAACTTGGTTGGACAAGAGCTAGCACAGAGCATTGTGAAAGTCATGCTGGGACAAGACTTTCAGAGATGCAGTTGAGGGACCGGAGGTGTACAGAACTGTGTCATCTACATACATGTGAATATGAGATTTGGCATAGGCAGAGGCGAGGTCATTTAGGAAGGTGGAGAAGAAAACTGGACCCAGAATGGAGCTCTGTGGGACCCCATCCAGTGTAGGGAGATGCTTGGAGATGGTGCCTCCTATCTGTACTGTTTTTTTGGTTTTTTTTCCGAACTCTTTTTCTTACACCTCACCTCAGAGAACTCTCTCCAGCATCCTCTGCCACCAGTCTCGACCTCACACCTGAGATGCCCCTCTCTCCCCTGCCTTGCCCGACACATCCCCTGGATCTGAGCCCCCTGGGGAGGGGCTGCCCTATCCACCCAGGGTGCTCTATCTATAGTACAGAGTGCCAGGCTGAGTGAGAGGATCCAGGAGAGAGGAAAGCATCAGTACTGGAAGTGTGGTCTGGGACCAAGGTGCCTTCACCTATCCCCGAGGCAGGTGATTTTTCACTTAGTCCCCCCCCCCGAGCATGGGGCATGCAATGCTGTCCAACCCACTATGTGAGCTTTCCTGCACACATCCGTAAGATGGCCACCAAACTTCCTCTTCCCAGCATGGTCTCTGCAGCTGCAGTGCACCTGGTCTCCACAAGGTGCCACTATCTGCGTGAGACAGTTCCCATCTCCTTCCCAGGAAAGGAGAGGAGAGCAGCCCTATATATGCTCCATCCTCTCCTCCCAGGCTGACCCCCAGCATCCCAAGTTCATTCCCGATCCTAGGATGCCGGCGTGGCGTGAGGTGTGGCGTCCAGCAACTCAACCCTCAATGCCATTGAGTCAGCCTACCTGTACTGACTGTTGATGGTCCAAGGGGTAGGAACAGACCAGTTGACAGTGGGGGCTGAGAGGCTAGCTGGGCTCAGCCTATCCAGGTGGAGTGAGTGGGACACTGAATCAAATTCTTTGTCCAGATTGATGAAAATGGCAGCAGTGATGTGTCCCCTGATGCACAATAAATAAAATAAAATAAAATACACAACAAATGTGCTCATCTATGGTGCCTTCATTCCTCCAAGGAGATCCAGCACACTTTCTGGCATTTATGATCCATGTTCTCCCAAAAGCCAAACATGGAGTGTTGTGTTGAGGGACCAGGGGCAGGTCAGGAGGAGGTACTGTGCTGAAAACATATCATCCAATCAGAAGCCCAGGCCAGACTGCTACTAGATCCCTGGCTTCAGATAGTGCAGAGGCTGCCAAATCCCTGTTGGTAGCTCTGTAATTATGCATTCTCGAAGCATGTAACTTCCCCCTTCAGAAAACACACTGGTGTTCCCAATGGCACAATGTAGATCGCGATCGTGGCTGACATAGTGCCATCACTGTAAAGCTGGTTGGCAGGTTTTCTGTTGAACTGGCTTGGTGGAACCATGCATTCTACACTGGCCAATGTTGTTACAGCTCCCAGCCCTCCATAGAGGCTCTGAAGGGTGGGGCATGTCCTCTGGCTACCTATTGGGGACTATGCGGCTTCCTGTGGTCATGGAGAGGGGGGAGCATACCCGCTACTGTAGTTCTTAGGGCAGCATAGCCACCACCTCTGGCAGCTTTATACAACACAGAAATTGTGTCATGAATGGGGTGCATACCCACACCCAACTCAGCTGCATGCAGAGGAGTTCCAGTGGCAAGAAAGCAGTTGTAAATTCGGCAAACACAAAGGGGCTATAGATGCACGTCGTTCTCCACATGTACAGAGCAAGACCTCTATACACCACACAGCACACACCACACACCTATGCAAGCACACCTCCAGAGGGCACAGTTTGTACTGTGGATCATGCTCTTAGTCACTGCAAAACCAACAGTTTTCAGCATATGCAGAGCAGAACCTCTGAATGCCACACACCCATGCTAGCACCCATCTGTGGGTAAGGACTAGACTGTGGATTGGGTCCTTAGGGCTTAATCCACAAAGGCATCCCAGATGAATGTGAACTGCATGTATCTCAGGTGCCTTGATCCACCCCAGTGGAAGCCAGTACACTTTCTGGCATTCATCATTCCCAGGCCCCCTCCCCCAAAGAACCAAGTACAGAGTGCTGTGCAGAGGGGCATGCATGTCAGTAGGAGGTGTTCTGCTGTATTTGCAAACCTGTTGGGTTTTTGATTAATGTGTTCTGTCTTGTCTGTTTCATGGGTAAGGTGGTTGTTTGACTATCTGGCTACACAATGGGCATTTTCACCAAAATGGAGAAGCAGGGATACAACTCATGAATAGGGACCAGTTTATTAAGCAACAACACCACAGAAATTAGAACAAGAAAAGAGGTTCAAGCAATAAGAACTACAAATATTACAGTACTCCATCACTTTATAACTCTTACTGAACTGAAGATCTACTCTATGATTACAGTATGCTAACATCACTCCATAACTATTACGGATCCCTAAAATCACTATAAATATAACTATATAAATGTGCAACTTTAAAATTTGTACAGTGTCGCCACTCACGATGAGGTCAAGAAGATTGAAACAGAGGAACCTCTGAGCATGTGTTTTCTGTTGGCTGACCAGAAGAACTGAACTATTACAAGGAGCAAAGGATTTAGACCACTGGGCATTGACAAAACCTAGGGATGAGAACCACACACAAACTTTGTTAATTTATTTAATTATTTATTGAGATCTCGGAATAAAACCTTTGGGCTGAATGCCTCTTTACAAAGGTTCCACATCAGTAGTACAACATGGAGGACACAAAAAATACAATTCTATAACACAGAAGACAGGAGAATAGATACAATTCAATGCAACGAGTTTACAGCTTGTGTTTACACATGTATTCTAGGCATTTGCAACACATTAGTTTACATTGGAGCCGCATCAGTAGCACAGAATAGGAGAGCCACGGGAGTTCAAACAAAAGAATAAAGGTTGCATTTGATATTTAATAAAGAATGAATCTATGATTTTATGGATAGTGCCCAGGGCATGTGCTTTAGGTAGTCAGGTAGGTTACACTGTATCCCACAGGTAAGCCTACAGCCATCACAAAGGACTCCTGGGAAGAAACAGAACACTTGTAATTCCAAGAAGCTTTGTCAAAGTGAAGAGCTTTGGGGCCATCACCATGTACCCTGGAAAGAAACCCTGAAGAACTGGGCACTGCATACTGAACAACCTCCTGGCCGTCAATGCTGATCCCTGAAAAGGTCTTGTAGAACCTTAGACAACCGAAGCACTGGATGAAACCTTGAAGAACTTGTGGGCTGGCACCATGGGAACTGAGAAAGAATCAGAAGAACTGGACCTGGATGAAGCTGAAGTTCTGGAACACCTCCGGCTATTGACTTTGGAAGAATCACTGAAGAACCTGAAATGAAAACTCCAACCCCACTGGGCGTTGGATCCCTATATGTGAACTGGTATGGTTTCCTGCACTGCCTATCTCACTGTTAGGGAGGTGATGGCTTGAAGAACCTGAAGAAAGCAGGTGACAAGGAGCTCCTTAGCTGACTACGCTATTCTTATTCTGACGTCCGGCCCCAATTTGTCAGGATGCAGTTGGATGGAACTGTCTCTGCACCATGCAGAAATAATTGTTGACATGCAATAGGCAGAGATAAAACATAGGGCTCAATTCTCACAGAATCCATTGATCACTGCAGTTTGTGGCAATCTAGGGTTGCGGCAAACTCCAGATGCATCAGGGAACCTGCACCAAATTCTGTAAAAACAGGGGTCCCTGCACCAAAAACCCAGGAGTTACCACACCTACAGGCTAGTGCCAAACAAGTGGCAAACCTGCAGAAAGTGCTGCAGGGATCTCACCCCACCACCCAGCACAGCACTAGAGAGGCTGGGATGGTTGGGGGGTGTAACATTCTTGTCAGGAGGGGTCCAAGTGCAGAAAGTGCATGGGGGTGCCATAGAGGAAGTTGAGGAGGCAGTGAGCATGCTAGAAGTGATGTGTTAGCCTGGATGGGGGTGCTAATTATATTTCTATAAGGCCACTGATTTGGTACCATGTGTGGGTCCGCACACACAGTGCCATGAGGCCGCAGTGGCACAGCCCTGCAGCAGCCCCAGCCTTGGGGTTGCTGCCAGGGCTGTGCCCACCTGGGGCCATGACTCTATGTGTCCCTGGACCTCCCCCATGGTACCATCTCATTGGCCTTATAGTTACATAATTGTCACCCCCACCAGGTGCCACATCACTTCTTGGCATACCCACTGCCTCCCCAACTCCCACTATGGCACCCCATGCCCCTTCCACCCTTGGTCCCCACTTTCAGAGCCCTCCCAAGTTGCCACATTGTGTGGCACTTGTGCGAGGGGCTTAAACAAAATCATAGCTAGTCTATTTTGAGTCCTTTGCTGCACCCATGGTAAGGCTTACGGAATATGACAAAAGGGGATGGTGCAACCCTGCCATGGTGCAAGCCTCCTTGTGACCTGGTGCATGCTGCTGTATGTTGTAAGGGTGGCGCTGTGACACTGTGGCACAGTGGCTCCCCATTCTGATGCAGATCGCATTTCAGAATTGGAAATGACACATCTTTTGATACAAGGTGCCAATTGCATCATTTATGTTTGATACTGGCACCTTGCATAATTCTTTGAGCTTTGAGAATTGAACCCATAGTCTCCAAAGTGTCCTTTCTCTTTACTTGGGGAGTTGCTGATTTTAACAGTCTTTGAATCATGCAGCTATTACAAGGCAATTTGAGAATGTGCAGGACAATTAATTGCTGGAGCAAGTACACTCAGTCTGAAAGGGTTCGAAGCATGCAGGGGCACTTTATTAGTCTCAGAGCATGTGCTTTCCACACAGGGCATCTGAGAGGCATTTTAAATCATCTCAGAGCAAAACAAGCCAACTGTAACAAATAGGGCAACTTTGATGCATGCAGGGCAGTCTTACAGTCTTGGAGCATACCTTTACATTGAGCACTGTCCCTTTAAATTGAGCAGTCTTGGAATAAAACAATTCTTGTCCTTTAAATAAATTCAAATGCAGTTTGACACTGTCACTTTAAATACACTGGGACTTGTGTTTTAAAATGTTTGCATAAGATTCAGCAGTCACTTTTTTAAATGTTTTTCTTTTTATTTTATTTTAGTTTTTTTGACTGGGAAAGGAGGACTAGGCAATTCTGCCTCTTTTAAGCTTTATCCTGGGGGGGTGGGGGTGGGGAGGATATACAGATGCAAACTGACATATTAATCCAGACTAAGCTGTTGGTAGTATTTTTAGTGAATGGGGGAACATTTGGCCAAGACACTGCAGAAAGTCCTCTACTCTTCGAGAAGAGCCATGGAATCTTTAACATCCACCTGAACAACCACCAGAACAGGCAGATGGGACCTTAATTTAACATCTTATCTGAAAGAAGGCACCTCAGGAGTGCAACACTCCCTCTTACTGCACTACAGTGTCAGCATTAGGATTTAATCCAAGTTCCTGTGTGGGACCCTTGAATAACAATTGCACTTACAGTTTAAAATGTCCATTCTGCAACCAGGGGCACTATACCAGGACAGACACTATATAAGGAAAACCCTGGATAAAATGGCTTGGATGAACCTAGCTACAGCATGCCCTCTCTTGCACAGACATTTGCATTAACTTTTAGTTTAGATAGCAGCCTTGTTCTGTTTGCTCAGGGCTGACTAACTAAAGCCTGTACACTAGGGTCTCCCACACCCACTGTCCCTCTATTGTTAGGGGCTCTGGGTACAGTAAAATAGCTTTTATAAGTTAACTAGCATTGTCATGAGCGATGGCAGCTGTGCTGTTGTGTGGTTTACTGGGACACAGTTGACTGCCAGTCTGTACTTATACCTGGTCTCGGCACAGCACCAAGACATGTACATTTCAAACCAGAGCCATTAAAAGCTCCAGCAATATAGTAAACCTACGGATGCTCCCACAGCTGCTCACCGCATCATACGTCATTCTTGAGACAGCTGTCGGAGGTTGTGGGTGTGCTGCTAGGGGTGTGTGAATTTAAAATACTGGCGTACAGGGATGCAGGACCAACCATATAACTTCTAAATAAAACAACACACAGTAAGTAGTAAAAAAAAAATACTTTTTGTGAAAATGCTAATCAGAACCTGCCTCACATCGAGGTGGGGCCCAATTTTAGGTGGATGTTTCCCTCTTACTATACAGTGCATTTAATTAACCAAACTGAAAATAGCCCCTACCAAAAAACATGGCCTGCTGTAATTAGAGATGCAGCGAATTTAATTTCCACCGGCGATGTGGTGGTGAAGTGGCCAAATTTGCCATGCGAAGTAATTCACAAAATGTTCACCCAGGTGAAATTTCACCTTCTATGGGTGAAATTTCACTGCGGAAGGCGGAACTTCATAGTGGAAGGTGGAATTTCACTGTGGAAGACGAAATTTCGCTGCGAAAGTTGAAATTTTGCCATTCCACCAGGCAAAGGTTTGCATTTCGCTCTGAGAAATGGGTGGAATTTCACAGATTACTCCGCAAAGTGACTTTTCCTCACTTCACCCACCACTAGCTGTAACCTGTTATTGGTATATTACAGTAATATTGTTGAAACCACACCACAACCAGGTTGCCACAACATTGCTCTGTTGTCACAATTTATCATGCAAATTAGGTTGCTGCAACCTGTTCTTTTTGCCACCAAATGTAGCAGAAGGGCTGCAAAAAAGTTTCCCTCTGCAATCTTTCTGCATCCATCAGTAGGAAATGGTGGCAGTTTTGCCAGAAGTAAATAGCAACAACATAGCAGCAAAATATTTGATTGCCACCTTACTGCAACTTTTTCCAGCCACTTTCCAGCAACCATGGGGAGAATATAGTGGTAGGGTTGCCAGAAATAGGCAGCAGCAATACTGTTGCAAACTACTTTGTCACTAAGATACAGTACTACAACCTTTCATACACCATATTCCTGCCAATACCTTCCCAACTTGGTTGTACCCAGCCCTCAAAAACAAGCATGCTTGCAAGAGCAGCAGGATTAGAGAGGATATGAGAGCAGGAGGGGTGTCGACAGAAAAACAATGATGGCAAAAAAGCAAGACAGAAAAGACCAACCCTCACTAAACAGCAGTCGCCGAATGGTGACAAATGGCAACAACACTGCAGTGTTGAAAATGTTCTTTGCCCATGTTCATGAGGTGGGGTCATAAGAAGGCCATGTTGAAAATCTGGTGTAAAAATTTTTAAAAGCAACAAAATTATGAACCTACATTGAATTTTGCAAATGCAGGCTTGTAATTTTGATATTTTTCAATATTTTTAATCCAAATTTACATCATAGCCATTTCTTTACAGCACCTCATGAATGTGATAGCTGTCATTATTCAAATCCTGGCCAAAATGTTTTTTTATACCCCTAAGGGATTTTGCGGTCTCTGCACGAAATCGCCTTACGCGCAGGAGTTTAACATTTTGCTGAGACAGAGACAGAGACAGAGAGAGAGAGAGAGGGAGAGAGAGAGAGAGAGAGAAAGCAGCCAAAGCTTCCTTAAATCAAGGAGGTTATTTTCTAGACTACAGTGAATTGAATTATTACTTTTTGGACCTCTGTAAGTAACTAGTATTGATTCTGTTTTTGAGGTTGACTTTTCTTAGTTTAACTTTAATTTGCCAGGGAGGAACTGTAGCTGGGAGATATTTGCAGTCATTTGTGACTAGACCTGTTACTTAATCTCTGCAAGATAGATGTCTGTTAAGGGAAGAAGCTGAAAGGGGCCTAGCTGAACTGTGGATTTAAAACAGGAGTTGTTTGTGGTCTCTGTCTGCTGAGAAAGAGAGAGAGAGAGAGAAAGCAGCCAAACTTCCATAAATCAAGGAGGTTATTTTCTAGACTACAGCGAATTGAATTATTACTTTTTGTACCTGTGTACTGTAAGTAATGAGTATTGGTTCTGTTTTTGGGGTTGACTTTTCTTAGTTTAACTTTAATTTGCCAGGGAGGAACTGTAGCTGGGAGATATTTGCAGTCATTTCTGACTAGACCTGTTACTTAACCTCTGTGAAATAGGTATCTGGAAGGAAGGAAGGCACTCCCTGGGGTGGAGGGTCAGAGTTGTAGTTGATTGTTTCTGGAGGGCACAGATTTACTCCCACCTACCCTGCCCCTCACCCCACCCACCCCAAGTGCATAACTTCCTTTATAGCAGGGGTTCTGACATCACTTCCCCAAAACTGCTAACAACATACACCTGTTCATATGCTTAAAGGCACAGCACATTGAATGGGGGTAGAGACACTGTCAAGCTTGCACACACCAAAAACAAGAACAAAAAAACCAAAAAAGTAAAGCATCTGTAACAGGAAGGGACGCAGACATGTGGAGAGTGGTGCAATGCACTGGCTGTGGAGCAGCAGTCTTCCAGGAGACATTCTGGAAACTGCATTGCTGCCCTATTTGCAGACACCTCTCTGGTCTGAGGGAGCAGATTGTTTGTCTCCATGCTGACCTGGTAAGGATATGGGAAACCTGCTCCCCCACCCAGGAACCACCCAGGCCACCATCACTACTTCAGAAGTTGCCAAGAAAGAGGAGTAGTTGGATCACGGTGGGCTCAGGGAGGGTGAGGGTGGTGGAACAGAGGCACATCCCTCCAGTTGTGCGTCTCCACAATTCGTTCACCACCCTGGTGCAGCATGGTCCCTTTATGGAGGCACCCACAGTGGAGACCAAGGAGGATGCTGGGAACCTCCACAATGGAGACCCACAGAAGGATGGCACAGGACCCCACTGGAGAAGGAAACAACTTCTGATGGGGGACTCAATTGTTAGGGGGGTAGAACTGGGGAAGGGGAAAGGGAGGTAAGGTGCCTGCCCGGCGCTATGGCTGTGAGGGACAGGAAATGAATCCTCAGGATGTGGGAGCAGCTGCAAGGAGGAGGAGTGAGCTGGATGTCTTTATACACCTAGGAACAAATGATCTGGCTGAGAATGGGATCAGAGCTGTGCAGGAAGAGTTTATGGAGTTGGGGAGGGGCCTTAGACAAGTAACACACACGGTAACTTTCTTGAAAGTGCTACCTGTCTATGGCATGGATGAGGCTAGGGTGCTCCACACCATGGGATTCAATGACTGGTTGAAAAACTGGTGCAGAACTCAGGGATTTGGCTTTATTGGGGACTGGGGCTCCACCTGGAGTGATGCAGGCTTATACAAGTGTGATGGTCTGTATCTATCCAGGAGGGGAACCAGGATACTAGGTGATAGGTTTAAATGCTTCATTGGCAAGCATTTAAACTAGCCAAGGGGGGAGGCAATGAAAAGGAGAAGGGAAATCCTAGCCAACCCCAAAATATCAGGGTAGTTAATGAGGTAAACACCAAGATAGAGCAGTCAACAGGGAGAAGGGCAGGGGTAAATGAAGAAAAAGGCAAAGGCAGTAAGGACAGGGATGGGGCAAAAAGAAATAAAGGCATAACAAAATGGAGGGTAATGAGTACCAATACCCACTGTCTAGGTAAAAAGCTCCCTGAAATGGTGGCCTTGATGGAAGAGGGATGCCTGGATATCATGGCAGTCACAGAAACATGGTACACAGAGAACCATGACTGGGATGTCAACATACCAGGGTACACAATCTACAGGAGGGACAGGAAGGGAAGAAGAGGAGGAGGAGTAGCTCTCTATGTAAGGGAAGGTATCAAAGCAACAGAACTAAAGGGTAAACAGGGAAGAAAGAGGCACTGTGGGTCACCCTGGAGACTGGAAAAGGCACTACAATCCGCACAGGGGTTGTATACAGGCCCCCATCTCAGTGGGGAGGAAATGGACAAGGAAATGATAGAAGGTATCCTTGGGATGGCAGAGAAAGGGGAGTTATTGCTGATGGGGGACCTGAATATGCCAGATGTTAACTGGAGCACCTTTGCTGCAGCCACATCCAAGAGCAGGGCCATTCTAAATGTCCTACAGGGGGCATGCCTCAGACAGCTAGTTTTGGAACCCACTAAGGCAGGAGCAATCTTAGACCTGGTACTCTCAAATGGGGATGGAGGGAGGATCTCTGATCTTGAAGTGGGTAGCCATCTGGGAACAAGCGACCACCAAACACTGTGGTTCACGATAAACTTAGCTGTAGAGTCAAGCCATACAAACATGAAGGTACTGGACTTCAGGAGGGCTGATTTTGTCAAAACGGGAGAGTGCCTCAGAAAAGCACTAGCAAACAGGCAAGAATGTGGGGTGGAGCAACAATGGGGAACATCAAACAACCATCACAGAGACAACAAGCCTTTGTGTGAAGCAAATAAACAAATCAAAATGAAATAAAAAACCACTATGGTTCTCAAAAGAAGTGTCGGGGAAGGTAAGGTAGAAAAAGATAACATTCAGGAAGTATAAGGAAACACAGATGGAGCAGGACAGAGAACTGTACCAGTTAAAGCAGAAGGAAGCGGGGAAGGCAGTCAGAATAGCAAAGGCCCAAACTGAGGAAAAGATAGCCAGCTCAGTAAAGAAGGGGGATAAAACCTTTTATAGGTACATTATGGAGCAAAGAAAGACTAAGGCTGGGATACTGAGGCTGAATAAAGAGGATGGTGGTCGGGCAGACAGCGACAGTGAAAAAGCAGGGATACTGAACGAATACTTCTGCTCAGTATTCACAATGGAAAAGTGGGGGAGATACCTAATCCACTCAATAGAAGTACTCTGGATAGGGGGGTTGATATTAGTCCTTTCACAGAAGAAAGAGTTCTGAAAGAACTCTTAAAACTGAAGGTAGATAAAGCAATGGGGTCTGATGGGATTCACCCCAGAATTCTTAAAGAACTAAGAGAAGAACTAGTAACACCACTGACTACCCTTTTTAATAAATCATGGTAGGATGGTGTGATACCAGAGGACTGGACGAGGGTGAATGTGATTCCCCTTCACAAAAGTGGAAGCAAGACAGAGGCAGGAAACTACAGACCTGTCAATTTGACCTCAGTGGTAGGGAAAATGATGGAATCACTTCTGAAGGGAAGAATTGTTGAGTAACTAGAGGCCAGTGGGGCACAGGACACAAGGCAGCATGGATTCACAGTGGGAAGGTCATGTCAGACAAATCTAATTGATTTCTTTGACTGGGTGACCAAAACATTAGACCAGGGAGGGGCTGTGGACATGGCCTACCTAGACTTTAGCAAGTCATTTGACACAGTCCCACACAAAAGATTAATAAACAAATTAGCCAGCCTGGGAGTGGGTCCCAGGGTGGTAGTCTAGTAAAACATTGGCTGGACAACGGGACACAGCGGGTAATAGTAAATGGAGTCCACTTTGAAGAAAGGGGGGTTACTAGTGGGGTACCACAGGGTTCAGTACTGGGGCCGGTCCTTTTCAATGTCTTTATAAGTGACAACACAGAGGGACTGGAAGGGAAAGTATATCTCTTTGCAGATGACACAAAGATCTGCAACAGGGTTGATACACAAGGTGAGGTGGAAAGGTTGAAAAGGGACTTGGCAAGGTTGGAAGAATGGTCAAATGTATGGCAGCTTAGATTCAATGCAAAGAAGTGCAAAGTAATGCACCTGGGAAACAAAAATCCAGGGGAAGAGTACTCAGTGGGGGGGTGAGATACTGACAACAACAAAAATGAAAAGGGACCTGGGGGTAGTCATATCACATGACCTAAAGGTGGACCAGCAATGTGAGAAGTCAGTAAGGAGGGCTGGGGGGATGCTGGGATGCATAGGGAGAGGCATCACCAGTAGAAAACAGAAAGTTGTTGGTCCTCTGTACAGATAGTTGATAAGACCAAATCTGGAGTACTGTGTACAGTTCTGGAGACCCTATCTCCGCAAAGACATAGATAGTGTGGAGGCTGTCCAGAGGAGGGCAACCAAAATGGTGCAGGGTCTGCACCAGAAGATATATGAAGAAAGACTAAAGGAGCTTAAGATGTACAGCCTTGAGGAAAGGAGGGAGAGGGGGGACATGATAGAAACTTTCAAATACCTCAAGGGATTCAACAAAGTCCAAGAGGGTAGCATCTTTCCGAAAAAGAGATGTGCAAGAACAAGGGGGCACAATTTGAAGATGGGGGGGGGAAACAGCTCAGAGGTAATGTGAGGAAGTATTTCTTCACAGAGAGGGTTGTAGATGCATGGAACGGCCTTCCTGAGGAGGTTGTAGAGTCAAAAACAGTGGGGGAATTCAAGAATGCATGGGACAGACATAAGGCAATTCTACTGGGGGGTAGGAGGAAGGCTGTTGGTAAACTAGGATCTGTAGCTTATCCGTTAGGTAGGGAAATGGGCAGACTAGGTGGGCCAAGCGGTCCTTATCTGCCATCAAATTCTATATTTCTATTTTCTGTGCCCTTGTTAATGAGACGGGGTCAGAAGAAGGTTATGTGGAAAATCTGGGCCCACATATTTAAAGGAGATGTGCACCGAAGCACGATATTTGAAAGAGAGAGATGTGTCATGCATTCCCAAATGTGCGATCATGCAAAAATAATGTATATGACACAGAAAAAGAGGGCGGACGCCAGAATGTGCAGTGCAACTGTATATTTAGCCAGACTGTGTGGTGCATGTGTTGCACATCACAGAAATGTGCTGTGCAAAGTTAGGTATGAAAGGGGATGGCCTAAATCAGCCAGCCACCCACAGGTGGGCTGCATAACTGGTTATGGCACTCATGTAATCCCTCAGTCACCCTCTGACCCACATACTGTAGAGTGGGTGACATTACACACTGACCACTGAGACTGTTCTGCAGCATTGTTTGATACTACGGGATGCTTGGTTATCAGCACACATTAGCAACATTAGTGCACTTATTCCCAGTCTTCCAAGCATGCACTATCATGTGTGATGCTGTGTCACACATTCCGACCATTTGTCAAACACCCTGGCACATATTTGGGTGCTACAGGGTTGGGTATTATGAAGCAATGTACTCAGGCCAATGCAGTCCACTCACACACAACCTTGCATTCCCACCTTCCTGCTAGGCTGCAGTACTGCCTGATCACCTTTGTGGTGTGATGGTGCCGCCCTGAAATACAGGGTCTGTGCATGCAAATTTTATGCAAATGGACTGAATGCATTCCAGTAATGAGATGCAAATGTGCTGTTTGGGCGCTGACTATGCAATGAGGCCATTTGGATATCCTGGCTGAATATTGCAAATCTGCGCACCGCACAAGTGGCTTTGCATCATGCACTTCCATATGTTCCACACTGGGCTCTGGGCACCTGCTGCGCCACACATCTCCCACTGCGAAATCACGCATGTTCGGGATATTTAGCCACACATGCATGATCACAGTTTACTGCACACCTTCTGAATATACCATTGTTTTGTGTCAGTGCAGTTGAATTGTGCAGCATGTGCAATTGTGCAATACAGCCTAACACTTTTGAATATTGGGGTCCCTGGTGTAAAAATATATTTTTTTTAAAAACAAAGTTATGAGACTACACTGAATTTTACAACTGCAGGCTTGTAAGTGTGGTCATTTTTAATATTTTTACCCTAAATTTTCAACATAGTCATTTCTCTACAACACATCATGAATGTGATCACTGTCATTTTTCAGCTCCTGCCCAAAATGTGTTTTTGCATCCTGAAAGTTGATTTTGCAGTTGCTACATGAAATCACCTTTTGGCCTGGAGTCGAACATTTTCTCTGCCATTCTTCATGAGGTGGGGGTCATAAGAAGGCTATGATGAACATTTGGGCCCAGATATTCAAACTGTGCCAGGCTGTGGCGCAAGCCTGGGCGCAGCTCAACTTGGTTGCGCAGGGGTGTGGCCTGGGCGATATTCAATGGAGCTGCGCTATGGCACAGCAGCTTTGAATATCGCACCCTGGCCACCCCCACTGTGCATGGTACAGTGGCACTGCACCAGCGCAAGTGGCCAGAGTGGAGCATGGAGATGCGCTAGTGCAAGTGCCATTGCGCCATGCACAGCACCTGTGATATTCAAAAGGGGACATGCAAATGAGCCATAATTTATGCAAGGCGCACATGGGGCCATTTGCATGTCATTATGGCCCCATTTGCATCCCATTAGCATGCAGGTGCGCTGATCTCCGACAACTTGTGCCTGGCGCCCTGCCAGGCAGCAGCCGTCGGGGACCGACACCCCCTGCAGCCTGATCGAGGGAATTTGTGTAAAAAAGAATCCTCGTCTAATATCCCTGGTGGTCCAGTGGATTGAGTGCTGCCCTATCACGGGCATCTGGTTAAATAAACCCCCCCGTCCTATATCCTTGGTGGTCCAGTGGACCGCTATGTGCCCGATCGCGGGCATTTGTCTGCAATTAAAAGCCTCGTCCAATATCCCTGGTGGTCCAGTGGACCGATCGCTGCCTGATCGCGGGCATCTATAAAATATAGAAATGACCTATTAACCTGGTGGTCTAGTGTACCCTCCCACCCACCCACTGAGCCCCACCGCCCGCTTCCCCGGTCAGCCGGCGGGCGGCAGCACCCTACCGCCTGCCCCGCTGCTCGCCGACCGATAGCTCGGGGACTGCTAGGCCCATTGGTTCACAGCATGAGCAAATGGGCGTGCAGTCGACGTCAGACATAGTCCAGATATGAATGATTCATTCACATATCTGGGCTGTGTAGTGGCTGCACGCCCATTGGCTCACGCCAGAACCAGTGGGCGCAGCTCCTACCGAGCTGTCAGTCGGCGGGCGGCAGATGGTGGTGCTGCCGCCTCCGCTGACCGGGGAGCGGGCGGTGGGTCTCAGTGGGCGGGTGGGAGGGGGATACACTAGACCACCAGGGTAATAGGTCATTTCGCTTGTTTTACAGATGCCCGCAATCGGGCAGAGTGCGGTCCACTGGACCACCAGGGATATTGGCGGGGAGGATTTACACAGATGCCTGCAATCGAGCAGCGATCGGTCCACTGGACCATCAGGGATATTGGACGAGGCTTTTATATGCAGACAAATACCCGCAATCGGGCACATAGTGGTCCACTGGACCACCAGGGATATAGGATGGGGGGGTTTATTTAACCAGATGCCCACAATCGGGCAACACTCGGTCCACTGGACCACCAGGAATATTGAAGGGGGGTTTATGTACACAGATGCCCGCGGTGGGGCATGGGGGGGTGCCGCCAGGTGCAGCGGGAACTCGGGTGGCCACCCACAGGTGGCAGCTGCCGTGTTGTGCCCTGCAATGCGGCAGTTCACATTTGGGTGGCTATCATTTGTTCCTTTTTTGGCTTAACTTTGTGCGAGGCGCAAGTAAGGGTTAACGCATACGTAGCCTCTACATCCCGGGCTGAATATCGGGCTGTGCAGGTTATGCGCCGACACGCCCCTGTGCCTGCATACATTACTGATGCGCTCCGGCGCATCGTGATTTCTGCGGCACACTTTTCCCTTTTGAATATCGTGCATCAGTGGGTTGTGTATGGCGCAACACTTTTGCGCCATGCCCAACCCTTTTGAATATCTGGGCCTTGGTGTAAATATATTAAAAAAGAGCAAATTTATGAACCTACATTACATTTTGCGAATACAGGCTTGTAATTTTCAATATTTTTACCCCATATTTACAACATAGCCATTTCTCTACAGTACCTCATGAATCTGACAGCTGTCATTTCTCAAATCCTGACCAAAATGTGTTTTTGCGTCCCAATAGGTGATCTTGCACTGCCTGTGTGAAATCACCTTTCAGACAGGAGCTAAAAATTTTCTCTGCACTTCTTCATGAGGTGGTGTCATAGAAAAGAAATGTTGACAATTTGGGACGAAAATATTACAGCATAACAAAGTTATGAGCCTGCATACAAATTTACAAATGCAGCCTCCTAACTTTGGTAATACATAGCCCACACAGTGCACCACAATGCATCTACTACCCCCAGGCTTCTATACCAGTGACAAACAACCAGCATTGACAAATTCTTATTCTCCAATTTATACTTAATTTTTTAGACATTTATCCTGTAACAATTACCACAGTGGAATGAACCTTTTGCAGCCTTATTGCTAACTTCAAGAGATAGCAACTATCTGCAACATTGTTGTAATCTTTTTGGTAATTTAAAAGGTTGCTGCTAGCTGCAAACAAACAGTAGGTTGCGGCAATGTTCCAACCAGCTGCAACCTCCTGCTCACTTGAAACCTGCACTTCTTGCAACCCTTTTGGGTTGCAGCAGTATATAAGCAATATTTTATATGTACTGCTGCTAATACGTCTTTTTCATAATGGAGTACAGGAAGTAATTATAAGAAAGATACAAGTTCTGTAGATCTACTGATCTGGTATAAAATGCCAAATTCCTGTGAAGTTGTTTGTTTTTACTGGAGTGCAGGCAGTCCAAATGAAAACCAGTTTTTCTGAAGTGCCATCTATGGCTAAAAAATCTTTGGCAACTTAAATGTCCTAAAGCTCTATCCTGTGAATATTTTCCTTCCCTTTACAGGGATGGAAGTGTTGATATGTTTGCCTGCTTTATATAATCTATCTTTGGATGTTGGTAAGTGAAAAGACTCTGACCTCCGGCTGAACTTACTGAGGTTTTACAAGGAACATGACAAATCTGTCAGTGGTTCTTTACAGTACAAATGAGTGATCCTTTTTCACATAGATACATAGATGTTTACGGACAGAGAAAGACTCATAGAAACATAGAATTTGATAGCAGATAAGGACTGCTTGGCCTACCTAGTCCGCCCGTTATTCCCTATCTACATTTTCACCGCAGACCATAAACAATCTACAGTTCTTTCTCCCTCTCCACTTCCTTTCCACCATGATTCTCTTGTGCCTGTCTCTCACAGTCCATCCCTCACAGTCCATCACGTCTGCATGGTTAGCACCTTTCCAAATGCTGAAACTCCTAGCAATACAATTTAAAATAATTTAAATCTTGACAAATATACAGCATATTCTTTGTAAAGAAATTAAAAAATGACTTACACAGGATATGCCTTTTTGAGTTCTTTATAATGGTCTGTTATCCTGGTGGCTCTTAACTAGTATTCCCCCTAAATGAAGCCCCCGGGGTCCATAGGAAACAGTGCCTGGTTAGTGTCTTTGCCATTGGAAATGACACTAGAGCAATCACCACAGTGACCTTTAAAAGAGGCTATTTTAATTCCACTCAGCCAGGCTGCTCAGTAATCATCTCCGTTATTTGCAATGGACTCCTGCACTCCTGGGGATCAGAAACAGCTGGCTTCTGGAGGGGTTTTTCTATTATCAATGTATGGTAAGCATTGTTTAGTGGTGAGAGCACTGCACCATGAAACAAGAGATTACAGGCTCAGCTTTCTGTTGCTGGCTCGCTGTTTATCCTACTGTTTAACCTTAAGCATGTCACTTGACCTCCTTGTGCTTTACTTAATTTCAGCTGTAAAGCTGGATGGAAGCAGGAATGCCTCTGAAAATGAAATGTCACATCCCACTTTGGTTGTCTTGGGTAAATCAAAAGAAAGTGGAATATATATTTTATTTTACTGTTTACACAGGATTATCCAACAAAGATGCAACACTTCATTTCCAGTAGGGCATGCTTTTCTACCCAGTTCTATTGTTGGGAGAACTAGAGCACTGAGAGAGCCAGCAGGAGTGGGAAGGCACTCCGGAGCCCTGGTGCCAGTGCAGGAACCAGAGCATAGTCACAAGTGGCAAGCTACATGGTGCTCACCCACAGGAAGAGGTCAGGTCCACACTTACAGTGCTTAATGATTTTCTACCCCTCACAAGCACAAGGTTAAGGTACAAATAAAGCAATAGTACAGCCCATACAAAAACCACAAGCTAGCCAATGTCCATTGTTTCCCTTTTCAATGAAGAATACCAAACTAAAAAGTTGAGCATTAAGCTTGACCATTGGTCGAGGGGTTTTACTCATCTAATACATAATCCTTGCTATCTAGCCATAAGTAGAGACATTATTTTTTTACTTCTGCTTTAGAGAAATCAGACTTTGAAAAATACCGTAGTTATGAATTGATTTAATTTTTCAACTTAAAAATAATCCACCTTATGAGTTGGTTGTTGTTTTTTTTACTTTGAAAATATCGCACTTGTTAATTACTTGAGAGTCAAAACAGAATATTTCTCGGTTATTGATTACCTGAGATTTTAACTTTGTTAATGCATCAGTTAGGGTTGTTTCCACCGCAATAAAAGTGTGTAAATTCCACATCAGGGTTACAACCCCACCACTCTACCACCACACCCCCATCCTCCACACACCAACAGACGTCGGGGTGTGCCATGGGGTCATCAGCTCCAACACTCACCCCATTCCTTGTGTAAGTAAGCTGACATGCTACAGTATAGGAGAATGGGGTGAGAGTTTGGACTGATGACCCCCTTGACACTCCCCGACGTCTGTTGGTGTGTGGAGGATGGGGGTGTGGTGGTGGGGTGGTAACCCTAACATGAAATTTCCACACTTTTGTCACGTGGAAACAACACTAACTGATGCATTAATGAAGTTTTTTGCAAAGAATTTCCTTTCTTTTGGAAAAAGTGTAATATAAATAGTAAATGGTATGTGTTGCTGGGAGCACGGGGCCCTGTGCTCCCAGCAAGCTTCCCATTTGTGCATAATGATATGTGTCTGTGGGAGCACAGGCCCTCCAGGCCCTGCACTCCCATTTACACACAGCTATAGAGCCATACAGCAGCCCTATAAGGCAAGGAACCCTTGTAACACTAATTTGCCCATATCTTGGGAACCGCAGCAGCTAGAAAATAAATTCAAGTGCGGTTGTAATTATGACAGTGAGACCGCCACGCAACATATATTGACCGAATCCATATCTTGCATCATTAATAAGATATGGGCACCAAAAAGCGTTGTGAATGCTCAGTCTATGGGTGTAATAGTGGCCCACGGACACGAAAATTAGCAAATGGAACACTAATTCCCAAATATCTCAGTAACCGTACAAGGTAGAAAAAAATTTCAAATTTCATGGTATTCATAACTTTCTAACCTACTTCTGTACACAGTCCCTCATAGGGGGGCTAAGAACTTTTGTGATGAAAAATCTATATCTCTAACCATTTTCAAGATGCGGGCACCGAAAGGTGTCACGGGTGCCACAATGTTATCCTATGGGAAAGTTTCTCAACCTCGGAATGCTGTAGCCATGGGACTGTTGAATATTTTTGTACCAAATCACTGAAAGGCACATCTGTGACACTAGGGCTTGCCAAACTGAAAATTTCAGGCCAATAGCACAATCTACCTTGCCAAAATGAATTGACAAAGAAAACAACACTTTTAAAAATGTGTTCATGCAGTGTTGCTGCAATTATTTTAAATGTTATCGCTACACTCCTACCTCTATAATGAGAATGTGACCGCAAACACAAAAAATAGTGCCACGGTTATTTTTCTTATGATCGTGATTATTTTCACGGTAACATAAAATATTGCCACGAACAGAAAACAGCAAACTGGTGAAAAAAAATTTAAAAACACATTTCCAGACTAGCTGGTGAAAAACTAATGCCAGGGTCATGTTCCTCATGGCCCGATTAGGTAAGCACAACTGCTGGTGTTTACCAAAGTGCACTATTTTTTGAATTACAATGTTTTTTTCTCTCTCGCTAACTGAAAACAAGATGGCGGCAGCACAAAAACCATTTCAGGCAGCTAGACAACAAAAAATATGATCATGAAGATTTTCCCATAAGCTATAATGGGACATGAAAAAATGGAATAACTTTTGAACAGAACAATATTTTTTTCACAAAATCTTCAAATGGCATCAGGTCAACCCAGGAGACATGTAGACAAACAAATCTGAACCCACTGAAATGCATTCTTCAGTCAATTATGGCTTACTGAAGAATTTGCTGAAGGGGTGATTTTTCACTTTTTTGAGTGCCCCATGGATCCGCAACTGTACATCCAATCAGGACGAGAATTTCCAGATTCAGAGATGTATGGTAGTCGGGTCTGCATTCCATATTTCAGGCAAATCGAACAAATGGTTCCAGAGTTATATCTATATTCTATTTCTATCCAGCATACAAGAGAAGTAGTTTGCAGGGAAAGCAGTATAAAGGATCTACAGTATGGTAGTTGCAAAAATATCCAAATAGTTTATTTTGTTGACCAGGGAAGTACACTAGGCAAATTCTGCATATTTTCAGGCATGACCCGGGAGAGGGGATACAGATGAATGGCAACTGACCTTGAACCAGATTAAGCTGTTGGTGGTATTTTTAGTGAATGGGGGAAATTTGGCCAGGACACCAGGGAAACTTCCCCTACTCTTTTCGAGAAGTACCATGGGATCTTTATCATCCACCTGAACTACCACCAGAACAGGCAGATGGGGCCTTGATGTAACATTTCATCCAAAAGACGGCACCTCAGGAGTGCAGCACCCCCCTCGTGCTGCACTACAGTGTCAGTATTGGGATTTTAAACCAAGTGCCTGGTGTGGGGATAGAACCCACAGCCTTCTGATATCCCGGCCTTAGAGGCGCATGTGCTACCTGCTGAACCACTGACACTGCAGTTTGCTTTTTGTGCATTTCTCAAAACCAGATGCAACATGTATACTCTCAAGTCTCATTTCCACTGCAAGGCATCATGGGTATGCAATTTCTTGTGCAAGTCAAGCTGGCAAAGCTTTGCCAGAACAGACATTATCTTTTAAGCAGGCTCTAACGTCTGATCCTGTATAGCTGAGAATGACAAAGTACAGACATGTGAGTCATCCTCTTTGGGACTCCTCAGTGTACTGTAGTCATGCTCTCAACCAAGTACCACGTCAGAACTCCAGTACACACAAGCCCTGCCCACTGGGTCCCCCTCCTGCATGCAAGCCAAGTCCACTGGGTCCCCTCCTACACCCAAGTCCAGCCCATTGGGTTGCCCTCCTGCACCCATGCCTAGCCATCCGGGTCCCTTCCTGTACCTAAACCCAGCCTACTGGGTCCCTTCCTACACACAAGCCCAACCCACTGAGTCCCTTTTTGCATACAGCACAGCTCTGTGGGTTGCCTTCTATACACAAGCCAACCCACTGCGTCTTCTCCTGTACTCCAGACCAGTCCTCTGGGTCGCCTTCCTGTATATAACACCTGCTTAATGGGTCCCCTCCTGTACACAAGTCCAGCTTACTGGATCCCCTCCTATACACAAGCCCAGTTTACTAGGTCCCCTCCTGCACCCAAGCCGAGCTTACTGGGTCCCTTCCTACTCATAAACCCAGACCAGTGGGTCCCCTCTTGTACACAAATTCAGCCTACTAGGTCCCCTCCTGCACACAAGCTCAGCCTAGTGGCTCTCCTCCTGCATCCAAGCCCAGCCCTCTGGGTCCCCTTCTCTATTCCAGCTCAGCCTAATGTGCCCCCCTTCTGCACACAAGCCGAGCCCACAGCGTCCCCTCTTGTACATAAGCCCAGCCTACTGGGTCCCATTCTACACCCAAGCTCAGCCCACTGGGTTTCCTCCTGGACAAAAGCAGTCAAATGGATCCCCCTCCTACACCCAAGACAGCCCGCCACATCCCCATCCTTTACCCAAATCCAACTCAATGGGTCTACTCCTGTATACAAGACCAGCCCATTGGGTCCCCTCCTGCACCCAAGCTCATCCCACTAGGTTTCGTCCTGTACACAAGCCCAGCCTTCTGCTTTACCTCCTGCAAATAAGCCCTGCCATCTGGACCCCCTTCTACATGCAAGCCCATCCTGCTGGGTCCCCCTCTTGCACACAAGCTTAGCCCATTGGGTCCCCTCCTGCTCCCATGCCCAGTCCTCTGGGTGAACCTACTGCACACAATCCTAGACCACTTGCTCCCCCTTCTGTACCCTAGCTTATCGAGGTGGGTCCTACCCTGCAACCAAACCCTGCCTAATCTGTCTCCCATTGTACCCAGGCCCAGCACAGTGGAACTCCCATTGTACCCAAGCCCAGCCCTCTGGGCTGATACTGATACCCAAGCATAGCTGAGTTGCTCTTCCCTAAAACAAAACCCAGTGGTTATCCATTGCACTTACATCCCCTAGGCCACATGATCAGCTGATTTAACTAAGGGCAAGGGCACGTGAACGTTCATTCAGAAGAAATCAGCCAGTCAAAGAGAAGGGCAGGTTGCACCAGTCTCCTCCTCCCTGTTTATAGTCACCACTAACCAGTTTTTGAGTGCTGGGAGGGTGTTGAGGGTGGGAGAACAGTGCTGCCATGGTGGGGGGTGGGAGTCATGTTTGATTTAGTGCAAATAAGTATTGAAAGATGGCAGCCAGCCATGGAGGCATGTGGGTTGTGCCAGCCACCTATCATAGAAGATTCTTTTTAAAGATAGCCAATTTAATGGGAATTGTGGGTGCTGGGGGGATAGATTCTAACAAAGGGTGGTGTGGGGTGTGAGTTACGTATCTTACAGGATATAGGGGTTTGACAGGTTAAGCAATGGATAGTTCCGACTTCATATGACGGCTATTGGAATCAATGAGTTAAAATAACTTCAACTACCTCTCCCAGGATGTATCAGTTGCTTTCTGACTCCAACCAAACCAGACTGCCTTGCTGCTGTCTTTTTGAATCAGGTAGCAGTTGTTATTACATTCACACTGGATGGATTCTAAGTTCTCATTTGGCTTAAATGTGTCTCTGCTAGGTAAGAAGTTTAACTCATTTCTTATTTTCTCACTGAAATGCCAAGTTCTGAAGTTTTCATCTGATGAGAGTTTTGTGCATTAAGTACATGGCAGAACTGAATTCAAGCACATTGAGAATTTTGTGACTGCATGTACTTGCGTTTAATGGATGGGGTGGGGAGATATAGCATCAGTATTTTGTCGCTGTATTTTTATTTTCCACCAGAAGGAAAAGTCTCAGATGTGGTTGCCTCAAATTACTAATGAAAATGTGTGTCCTTTTTGATTCAAATATTTAGAAATAGTAATTGCTGTAATTATGCAAAGCTTACATGTACAGTAGAATGGCATTTGTGGGTAAAACAACACTGTCTAGAAAGGATCACATTGGAGTTAATTATATGTATTTGATAACTAAATAATTTGTGTAGCTGTCAGTGAACATTGGTTTCTGTGCTGTATCGCATTCCCTGTCAAATTATCTGTTCTAGAATGCAACCCTCACAGGTGCCTCCTAACATATGTTATGTGCTGTATGTCTCCACTCATCTTCTTTGAGGATATCTCTTTCATCAAGCCACACCTATGAAATTTATAGTCCCCATGCTCTAGGACCGGACAGAAACTTTTGCAAGAAGTCCCCTATGGGGGCTCACAACTAAATCTGATGTCACCCCTCCCATATAAGCGTGGGCAGCCCCATCCTTCCTCAGTTCTTTTCTCACTGGCGACCATAGTCGTCGGAGCTTTGCAGAAATGTCACTGTTAGCAGCTACACTTTTATTTCAATAATTTCTTTTTTTTAGTCCTTTTTGATGCCTTTCTTGTCATCAACAGTCATGTTGTTTTTTCACAGCCAGGGTGATAGTTTAGTGTTCCATCTCTTAACCCTCCTATACCTGGCCTTCTTACACTGGAGCAGCCTGGGTAGGCAGCCAACTTGCCTTTCTCGCCAGTGAGCAGTGATGGCCATCTTCCCTGGCATCGGGACTGCAGCCTTCAACAGAATCACTGCTCTTTTTCCTGAGGATTGGGGCCCACTTACATTGTCCCTCTCATAGTCTTCTTTCTTGATACTGACATTCCTGCACACTTCTACCACCTCTGGGAACCCACGGTCAGGGTTTGTTCTCCTCACCACTGGGTCTTTTCAATCAGTATACTGTGGTACACTGAATCTTCACCTGGAATTGATCCTTGCCTCCCTAACCATCATTCAGACACTGCAGGTTGGGGTCTTGACTTCTACCACACTGGACCTATACAGCCGGTATGATGTTGTGGGCGGTGGGTCATCACCATCACCAACTCTCTGTCCCTTCCCCTGATTGTTGCTCAGACACTAAGATTGGGATTGGGCTTCTGCACTGCTGTGCCTATTCAGACAGTATGTTGCTCATCGTCACCAGGGTACTCCCTTCCCCATCAACTTTGGCCTTCTGACCATCATCAACTCCTACAGTCAAGCCCTACCTCCTGTGCTACCAGACCCTCCTAGGGCGGTACATCGCCATGCTTGTCAGGGCTTCCTGTTCCCAGATGTACACTGGTATGATCATGGCCACTTTCATACAGTGGCATAGATGCTAGTCCTGTGTCTACTGTACCTATACTGACAGTATGCTGCTCGTCATTACCAGGGTACTCACCACCATTGACTTGGGCCCTCTGGCTGTCATCAGCTCCTACAGTCAAGGCCTATCTGCAGTCCTACCAGACCCTATTAGGGTGGTATGTCACTGTTTATTGGGGCTTCCTATCCCCCCTGCTACACATCAACAGGCATGATCATGACCACTTTCATGGAGTGACATCGATGCCTAGTACTGTGCCTACTGTACCCATATGGACAGTGCTCTGCTTGTCGCTGGGTAATCACCACCATTGAATTTGGCCTTCTGACCATCATCAGTTCCTATGGTCAAGGCCTACCTCCAGTGCTAAAGGACCCTCTTAGGGTGGTACATAGCCAAGTTTCTCAGGGCTTCTTATCCCCCCTGCTCTACACTGACAGGTGTGTTCATGACCATTTTCATATAGTGGCATCGATGCCTAGTACTGTGCCTACTATAACCCTACTCACAGTACACTGCTGATCATTGGAGGTTCTCCTCATTGTCAACTTTGGCCCTCTGACTGTTATCAGTTCCTTTGGTCAATGCCTTTCTCAGGCACTATCAGACCTTTCTAGGGTGGTCAGTCACAGTATTGTTGGGGCTTTCTCCCCCGATATTGACAAGCGCGATCACAACCACTGCTACACAGTGGCATCAACACTTGGGGCAATGCTTTGATTTTCAGCCTGCTTGCTTATCCTTGATGGGGCATTCTTTCACTCCCTCCCCATCACAACTGTTGATTACCATGTCGAGTGGGTTTGCATACTACCCTTCAGGACTGCCAGACACAATCACATCCACTTCATTATAGTGGCACTGACGCCTTAACCTACTTACATTAGTGAGTTTGCATCCTACTCCTTGTGACACAAGACACGATCACATCCACTTCACTATAGCAGCATCGATGTCTTCCCTACTTGCATTATGCTTCTTCTTCCTTCATTGATGGATCTTACCTTTCCATTCTCAATGCTTTCCAACCCATAGGTGTAGCAGGTTCCTCTTCCATTTTCAACAGAGTCAAGGCTGCCAATGGATTCAGCCTCCATCATCGACAGAGGCGACATTAAGAGGGCACACTATCTTATCCTTAAAAGAGTGGAGGCTATAACATGGAATAAGGGCTTCAGATCATGGACACCCATTCTGCCAGGGGACACTGGCTCTTTTTTGTCTCCCTGTATCAGGGGACCCTTTTTACCTGTCGAGAACACACAAGTTATTATGTCCTGGTGTCCAGGTGGGTCAGGCATCTTTCACTGGATAGGGCTGGCATATGCCCTTATAGCCGGGCCCTCCCTGTTGTCTCCTGCTGCCATAATACAGGAGGATGTTATACTATGCCCTACAAGCAGCCACTTATACATCACAAAGACTAGGGGGTCATATAGTGCCCAGTTTGGTGGGGGTTCCACTGCAGATGGACCACGCCTTCTTTGCTGTACATTGAGCAGGTTCAGTCTCTTCCCCACTCAGCTGCGCTGGGTTACTTTGTAACTGTCAGGTCATTAACATGCTGGCCACAGCCTGTAGCAGCTTTTTCCTTGCCCTATCTTTTTCAGGGCATCGATATCTGCTTTGGGAGCTTTTGCTAGCATTGCTCCCAGTTAGCCCCAGGTCACCTGTCCCTCCAGAACAGTTGCACACATGCTTTCCATACTGGAGTTCCTCTAACTCACCCAGGGTTTAGCAGTTTCCAGACCTACATCTCCCTGGCCTACAGGAAACCCTACAGAGCCATCCTTCCACTGCTATAGGCCCTGTCCTAGGAGGCTATTCAGATTCATTTTCAGAGAACAGTCATGGGACATGTAGCCTCAGAACCAAGGACTCCAGGGTACCCTCAGCACTTCCCAATCTCCAGAGGGGTAGGAGACCTGGGCCCATTCGGGACTTCAAGACAGTACGGTCACCATGTTAAGCCTGCTCTAGCTACTCCAAGCAGGGACTTAGGTTGGTTTCCTCAACATACAGGTTGCTTGCCTTCATATTGCACTTTGCAAACATCATAGCACGTATTTGAGGTTCCTGTTTCAAGGAGAACATTACCAGTTTGGGGTATGGCCCCTTGGCTTATCTTGTGTGCCATGAGTCTTTCCCACATGCTTAACAGTGCTACTTGCAGCCCTTTGCAGGGCTGACCTTTACGTCTTCCATTACTTGAATGGCTGCCTACTAAAAGGTCACACCAAGGAACACCTCTTTCATGCCCTAGCATGTTCCAGACAACTGCTCGATGCGCTAGGGTTTTCTGTCAATGGCCTATGTCTGTCTTGCCCTTTGTCATCTACAGTATATAGAGGCAGTCTTGAACACAGCCCAAGGTTCAGCCTTTCTGCCCCTGGACAGGGCTAAATGTTTGCTCACACAAATGTAGGTGATCTGCTTCTACAGGGATGTCATAGTCAGGACATTCCGAGGTCCTCTGTTAATATAGAAGACCCTCATCAGTGTGATGCATCCTACCAACAAGCAGAAGGGAACTCATTCCTGACCTCTATGCAGGGCCATAATGAGAGTCTGGTATTGAGCTCTAGAACACAGTCTACAACTGTCAGTAGTCCATGTTCCTGTTGTCCCACTGTCTTGGCAGACCGGTTAAGCAGGTTGCAATGCTGGATACATGAGTGGGAGCTGCTGACCTCTGAGACAGAAGCCTTATTCAGCACATGGGATCACTCAGAGTTGGATCTTTTTTTGCGTCCCCACATGATGCAAGACTTATGATCCTCTGCTTGCTCATTCCAGGGCTTGGAGCCTGCTGGAGAGCTGCATTATCTAACTCGAGGAATGAGCGGTTTCTCCACATCTTCCCTCTTATTCAGAAGGTGCTAATCAAGCTCCACATGGAAAGGGCAACTCTGATACTCACTGCCACATGGGGCCTTGTCAGGTTTAGTAACCCTTACTACAGCAATTGGTGGTGGTAACACCAATAACCCTGCCCTCATGCCAGGGCCTGTTGTTGCAGGAATAGGGAACCCTGGTCTATCCAGACCTCTAGTTCCTTCCTCTTCCTGTATGGCTCTTAAGTTGTAAACATAGCCATTGCCCTCTTTGGGGTTTCTGAAAAGGTGACTGATGTTTTGGTGGTGGCCATAGAACCTTCCACCAGGGCCACTTATAGTGAAAACAGTTTGGTGGGCTGCTTCTTGTCATTTAGTCCTCTTTACTTACAAATCAGTAAACTAGTTTTTGGAGTATCTGACGTCCTTGTTGAATACAAGTTCACCATACTCTTCTATTGTCATACACTTGGTTACTATTTCAGTTCTCCAAGTACCTATTGCTGTTTGTACAACTGCCCGGCTGGACCTGACACATATGTTTTATGGGAGCCATCCTATGCTTGAAGTGTCCTATTCATCATTTAGTCCCAGCCTGGGACCTGAGTTTTGTGAGGGAAACATGCACTTTGGCTCCTTTTGAGCCAGCCGTAACTTGCTGCCTACTCTTTCTTTCTTTGAAAGCCTTGTTTCTAGTTTGCTATCACTTCTGCTCAAAGGATTTCGGCACTGCGGGCTCAAATGTGTGAACCTCCTTATTGGGTTTCCCACAAAGACAGGGTGTCTTTGCGTGCTCACCCTATCTTTCTATTAAACGCAGTGTCTGGATTTACTTTACATTACACCATCCACCTGCCAGTGTCTTTTCCTGAGCAGGCTAATCCAGAGGAAGCATTGCTCGTGTTTCCATACAGTGCCTGTCCAAATGCTGTCCCACTTTATTATTTTCTGTTACAGGAAATATGGTAATGAACTTCCTGGGATTCTTTGTAGCCATTCAACAAGAGGCGTGGCCACTTTGGTTGCATTTATCAAGCCTGTGTCTGCCACAAAGACCTATGCAACCACCACCTGGAGTACTGTCCACACCTTCATTTCACTTTACAGTCTGGACATTGCCTGCTGGAAAAGGTCAGGTTTTGACCTAGTGGTGCTCCAAGGCCTTCATCCTCAAGCCTGTAAGCTCCAGCCACCCAGAATGTTTATGGTCAGTACTGCTTGGTACTCATTCCATAAGTGTGGCCTGATGAAAGAGATATCCTCAAAGAAGATAGAACAGTTATGTACTTACTTTAACAGCAGATGCTTGAGAGAATCTTTTCCATCAGGCCATGCCATCCCAGCCTCCTTTCCCCTATAGGTTTGCTATGAAATTTTGCCTTTTGGCTTCTGCCTCGTATGGTTAGCAGAACTATAGGTTCCCTATAGAGTTCTAACACTCTAGATAGACTGTTTTCTTCCCCATGAAGTTCTGCCTGTTTCTTTCTGCCCTTTATAGTTAGTGGAGATCAGGATTCCCTCCTGGTTCCCTAGACGGTGGTATTCCAATCATGTTCTCCATCAGGGAACTAAGGAAGGATGGTGCCGCCTATGCTTATATGGGAGAGGCAACATCAGATGTCATCATGGGTGGCCCCTAGTGGACTGCTTGTAAAAGATTCCTTGTGGTCCTAGAGCATGGTGACTATAAGTTCCATAGGTGTGGCCTGATGAAAGATATTTTCTCGAAGATCTACTGTTATGGTAAGTATGTAGCTGTTCTTTTGCAAGACTTACTCTGAATATAAAGAATTAGAAAGTATTGATTAACAAACAAAAAAAATTGTTTTTGTTTAATTTCCAGTCAGTATGTGGGGGCGGGTTGGGGGGATCTGTGTGCCCAGGATTGCTTTTGGGGGAGGGAAACTTTGGATCCCTTGGACAATATTGCTTACAAAAAAAAACAGAATATGATTGTGTTATTTCCTGTCGGGTTTTGTGTGTGCTTGTGTGTGTCTGTGTGTGTGTGTGTGTGCGCGTGCCCTGGATCACTTTTTGATGGGGGTTCTCTGGACTGCTCAGACAATATTGATTGAAAAACAGAATTTGACTTTGTGTCATTTCCGGTCAGTGTGCATGAAGTGGGGCGGGAGGGGGGCTGTGCTCTGGATTGTTTCTGCTGTGAGGGGCTCTGGATCACATCTGGTGTGCACGCAGAGGTGAGAGGGGAGTTCAATATCCCTGTCCTGCTTTGCATGCCAGCAGCATTCTGCTTCATGATGTTAGAGCAAGTGTGTCTACAAGCTGGACATCATGTGCTTCATACTCAGGCTGCTGAAAATGCTGTAGGGGTCTGAGCTCATTCCAGCATTCCAGAATGCTGCTCTGCTCAGATGCCAGTTTACCCGAAAATGGATGGGGGTAGAATGTTCAGTTGTGGTCTGGCATGCCACTCTGCCAATATGTTGGCATGCTAGAAAAAGAATGCTGAGAGTTCAGTTGTTTACCAGCATCTACAGCATTTTGGCGTGCCGCCTTTACAGCGACATGCTTGAAAAGGTGAATAGTGCTCCTAAACAAGTAATTAGTGTTTGTTGTGTCAAATTTGAAGTTGTAATTTTATTTAAGTTGTATCCAGGTTGCGTGAAAGGGAGAAGGTGCTCTTGACTGACAAATTTGAATATGTAATTTTGTTAATGTTGCTGTCAATGTGCCAGGGGTGGCATCATTTTGTTTATATTGCAGCCAGCATGTGTGAAGAATTAGCATTTACTGTATAAATAGCTTTTGATACACATTCTATCTTAAAGGAGAACTATGCTGAACCTGTAAGTCATTTTTATGTTTGCTTGCGCATGCGCAAGAAACATGTTGTGGCAGCTTAGGAGAGAAGCGGGTTGAGGAGGTTTGGCACTGTTGCGGCCAATGCCGCCACTGCTTTTGTGGGCTTGGCTGTGTGTCGCCAATGGCAGCGCAGGTTGGCAGTTACACTAGTTTGCAAGCCTGCCACCAACTTGAAACAATTTGACCGCTGCAATCAGGGAGCGCCACATCACTGCAGTGTCAGCCTGTGGCAGATGAGAAGCTGACTCTGCAATGCAGGTTGGTCCCTGATTGTTGCGGCAAACTCACATTGGTGGAAGGTGGTGAAGTAGAGGATCGCAAAAGAGCATTTTTTCAGTAAGAGATTCGGAATCTCTCCTATTGAAAAATAAATACGCTCCTTTGCGATCCTCTATCTCCCCACCTTCCTCCAGTGCAAATGTTAATTCTACTGTTGCAGATGACCCACTGCAGTCATCTTCTGTCATTCGCAAGTAAGAAATCGGAGCCATAGCAGAAGTTGCAGCCCTATGAACAATAAATCTTCAGCTGATACTTTGGAGGAGCCTAGACACCAGCAGCCAGCACACAGCATCTCTCCCTTTGGAAACAATCAACTTACAACCCACCACACAACACACTCCGTGGGATTTGCCATTTGCGATTGCGACTAATAAATATATTATCTTGCAGCTTTGTTTAATGTCTGCAGTGACTCTGAGGAAAAAAGAGTAAGACAGGGGTACTGAGGGAGGGATCTGCTCTGCCTCTTGATCTGCAGACTCCAAAGCCAGAACCAGAGAGTAGCTCGGAGTCTTCAGTGTCTTCTGGGGTCGCTGTCTGCGGCCATTGCTGGAGGGTCTGCACCTGCAGTGTTCTCACTGCTGCCCACCACCTAGAGCAACAGGGCTGTTCCTCCTTTCATGTGTCTCATCTCTCCTGACATCCTTGGCATCTAATTAACCCCATGCCTCCCACTGTGTGCTGCCCGCCCCACTCCCTCCTTTTCCCCCAGCATCTAATTAAACCCTTCCCTGTCTCTTACTGCATGTTCTCTGCCCCCACTCCATCAATTACCACTGGCAAGTAATTAAACCTTGTGCTCCCTCCCAGTGCATGCTGCTCACCCTGCTCCCTCCATTTCCGGCCACCACCAGAACATTTGAGATATAACAGCATGGCAAAAAAAGGGTTAAATAAGTACTCATACTACAGCAAGAAACGTTGCTGCAAACATACTTCCTCTGAAATACAGCACCATCTGATAAAAGTAAAGGAGGTCAAATATCTCCCAGTATTGAGACCTTTGCCCGTTCTCTTGAAATGAGCAGGATCTCCAAGCAATAGTTTTAATTCCTAAAGAATGCAGCTTCTGCCCAAGTTCATGGCTGGCTTGGAGGAAAAGCCAGGCACTGGGACAACAAGCAACAGTTGGATGCGGCTGCCAACGATTCTGCTTCTAGGACATCTAAACACTAAATTAGCAGTATTTTGCACATTTAGTCAAAGAGAACACATAAATCCTATTTATGTGGATTTTTATGGAATCTGATAAAACTGTATAGCTAAAATGTTCATTGCATTTGCTCTATAAAATGTATTAAAACATTTGTAAAAGTATCCATATATCTTGTATTGTGATTAATGTTTTGTTTATTTCAGTGCCCATGCAAATTCTGAAATGGTTTGTTTTGGTAAATCCTATGCCCCAACTTTTTCTGGCTACATGTCCGCCCAAATATAAATTTCCTTACGTAAAGCAACAAAACGAGAAACAAAACGTCACTGCCACCATCAGCAAATTTATAGCCTGATGACCTATTCAGATGAATACATTTTTATTCCAAAACCGTTAGCTGGAAAGCAACTAAAAATAACTATCCCAAATGCTTCTATCACCTGAAAATGGATGTGGTCCTCACAGAGGTTTAGAATGGTAATTGGATGCTTGAGATGAGGAATCGCAAATGCTAACATTTCGAAACGTTGAAGCACCCAGTAGTTTTAAAGTTGCATAATTCTGGAGTTAAACACATTTACCAGCCCCTTTACAATATCGTATCACTGTTTTTTGCTGCATTATACAAGGTAGAATGACTTCTACCTCAGCGCTAGTAAAGCCTATGAGTACAAATGAGTTGTGGCTTACTGTAATAAATAATGCCGTTTTCCTGATGCTAGGAAGATACAACAATCAATGGATTCGTGTATATAATGTGCTTACCTGTATGTATTCTTGTTATGTTTTTTAAGGGGACTATGGTTTTTTTTCCTGTTTTAATCCTGCAGGACATCGTCTGCCACCTAAGGACATTAGCATGTACAATAAAGCTAACGAGATACAAGAAATGTTACATGGTGGCCAATTGCTGATATTCAGTGTGTGGCATCACTAGTCACTCTGCCTCCTCAGATGGGATAATGTAATAATGCCATCTTGCAGAACTGGACAGACCCTTTTTTCATTTTTCCCTGACAGGCAGTCTATGGGTTTCACATTACTTTCATTGACAAAATCAAGGTTGATGCCCCTTGGGGCTACCTTCTGTCTGAATGAGGACTACCTGTATATAATAAAGTGCCTGCCCCCCCATAATTCCCTTTTTGAACACTGTCGGGACAGAATCAGAACTCGGGGAGCAGGGATCCTCTTGCTCAGGAAAAATAATTATTTTACCAGCCACACACAATACTTCGGAAAGAATTAGGAATACATGCAATATGCAGTGCAGGAAACTTTAGATTTCTTAAAATAAATTAGTTCAGTAGTAGCCGAAAAAGGAAGGATCTGCTGTAAAATTCGAAACAATCTGATGTTAGGAATGAAAATAAATATGATTTTTAAATTTATTGTTTTCAGAGGGTTGAACTGGGATGGTTTCCTAAAAGAGCTAGTGGAGCCAAAATGGGCAGACAGGAAAATAATAAAAATTTTAAGTAGTAGCCAGTTGAAACATTTTATTTCTGAAGTATTTTTCTTTGTACTATTGCTCATCAGAAAGTATTCTATGTGATAATATTGTGCTGGATGTGTGGAACAGCTCTTAGCCTGGAAGCCGACATATCTACTGTAAGTCTACTGCCCCATACCCCATCATCAGCATTGTGATCTCACTGACAGTAACGTCACAGGTGAATAATTTGGCAGTCGCTCACGTACTGTTACTAAGTAGCAGTGATGTCACAGTTAGTGAGGTCACACTGCTGATGATGTAGTGTGGGGCAGTAGAGCAAGATATGTCATCTGTCAGGCTAACTGTTGTTCCACACATCACAGCTAGTATGCTGGGTTTTTTTTTACGAAGGTCCATGAGCATGAAGTGCACATTTTCAAGGATAACCCAAAGCTGAAGACTGACATATATAAACATTATGTGTTTATAGGAACACACATTTGAACATATGACTAAGTCAGCAGAAAAAGGCCTTGGGGTCCATCATGTCATAGAAACATAGAATCTGATGGCAGATAAGGACTGCTTGGCCCACCTAGTCTGCTTGAGTTTGCAAACCCCCTCAGCACCTACTGAGGGGACTTCCCCCACTCTCCATTATCTACTCCTTGGAGGATAGCAGGGATGAGGGAGACATAATCAAAACTTTTAAATACCTTAGGGGTATCAACAAAATGAGCTCTGAGGGTTTCTTCAATCTTAATGGGAACTGGACCATTAGGGGGCATTGTCTCAAGCTGGTAGGGAGAGATTCAGGAGGGAGATGAGGAGATGCATTTACACTGAGAGGGTGGTGGTGAAATGGAATTAGTTGCTGGAGGAAGTTGTCTCCCTAAGGACTGTAGACAGCTTCAAGAGAGTACTGCATGCAGTTTTGGATACCCAGTCTCTGCAAAGACATAGACAGGATGGAGGCAGTCCAGAGGAGGGCAACTACAATGGAGCAGGGTCTGCACCAGAAGACATATGAAGAGAGAGACTTAAGGAGAGTAATGTGTATAGCCTCAAGGAAAGGAAGGAGATAGGGGACATGATAGAAACTTTCAAGAAGGGAGGGCAAGAGCCGAGGGGGATTGGGCACCCCTCTCAGCACACAACAAAAGCAGGGGGGACATTATGCCAATGGGGAGTGGGCTCCCCATTGGCAAAATAAACAAGGAAGGGGATAAAAGCCGACTGGGACTGGGCCCCCCCATGGGCAAAGAAAGACTTTTGGGGGGCGCATGATGCCAAAGAGGATTGGGCACCCCCCCGGCATACAGCGGAAATGGGAGAGGGGACATTATGCCGATGGGGAGTGGGCTCTGCCATCAGCATTGTGATAGCAGGCGGCAGTAGTCACTGCCACCATGTTGCTTGCACATTGGGAGGTGTGTTGTGGTCCTGCTGCTTGAGAGCTTCACTCTCATTACAGTGTACATTTTATTAGATCTGGTGGCCACATTAGGGATTCATGATGTCAGCGCCTGCTGCTGGTTTATTGGAGAATGAGGGACGCACACTACTGATGCGTGCCCTGCATTCGCCCAACAGTAACCCCGCCTCCAAATCTGCTATTACCGCAAGATGTTGGCTGGCACGCCAGCACGAGCCAACATAAAAAAAAAGAGCACAATCAACAGAATACATTCACAGCACTGTAGAGCCCTATTTGTCTTTGCAGCATTTTAACCAAAGTCCACTGCAGTACAGACTGCATTTAAATAACTTCATAACTTGGGTTTAAATAACTCTGAAGCATTCCCACCACATTACCAGACAAGATAGACTGTTTCACGATAGCTTTATTTGGGCATGCAGTTCATGCAGCAAAGTGGATAGTCTGCCCTACAGGACTCGTTTCTAAATGTGATTAGAAGTAACACTATAGACTGCACACCACAGGCCTAAAAAGGTTTCAGAATCTATCGCTTCCATACAAAAAGCATAGAATTAATAATCGGATACTGTATAAGAAAATTATTAGGTTAAGAAGAAGGTTTTAATACAGTAAGACATCTGATTATCAGAATGTGATTACTTTGTATTTTCATGACAATAAGTAAAATGTGGGACTAGATATTCATAAAAAAAAATCTACAGGTAGTTGTGTAACAAAAAAGAAAACATTCACTGTCGCTACGTTCACATTATTGCAGTATCTAAGAAACCTTCTGATCAGGACAGGTTATGCCAGTAATGGTACATTGCATACAGTGAGTAAATAATCAGCATGGTAAAAAAAAATAAAAAATAAAAAAAAACATTGTCTGACTAAAAATACTTTTTGAACAGAAAGCTATTTGCTTCTTGTGATCAATCTAATGAAAAAAAACAAGAAAGTGCTACACATATTTTTCCATTGGCTTTTATTTTTGGGGAAGGGGGATATGCACACATTCCCATTCGGAGTATAGCAATTTCACTAGGCTTTGTGAACATGTTACTTATTACAGCAGCATCATGTACACAACAATTTCCAGCAGAAGCAAGTTACCTTATTATTATTATTCAGGCAGCATGTAAACAAACAAGCATTTGTCAATGCCGAACGTTAGCTTGCAGGTATTTGCAGTGGTATTTGGCACTTGGACATGGCTTAAAAAAATCAGTGACAAAGAAGTACAAGCATTTGTCAATGCCAAATGTTGCTTGCTTCTATATGCTGTTTAGGTATTTGGAAGTCATTGGGTGCAAATATTGAAATTCTGAACTTCTGACGTCTTGGTAGGAACTGTACAACGCACGCTCGTAAAACAGTCATTTTTAGGAATTTTTTCACCAAATTTTCAACATAGCCATTTTAAGACCTCTGCTCATGAACCGTGTCACTGTGATTTTCTTAATGTGTCCCATACATTGAGTTCGTACACCGACTGCACCATTGTGCGCTACATGGGCGGAAACACGTTTTGGGCAGGATGTGAAAAATGACAGCAGTACTGCTCATAAGGAGGTGTGGTAAAATGGCAATGTTGAAAATCTGGAGAGGAAATATTGAAAATTCACAAACCTACAAGCGTGTGTAGGAACTGCACCATGCACGCTCGTAAAACAGTCATTTTTAGGAATTGTTTCACCAAATTTTCAACATAGTCATTTTAAGACCTCTGCTAATGAACAGTGTCACTGTGATATTCTTAATGTGTCCCATAAATTTAGTTTGCACACCGACTGCGCCATTGTGCGCTACATGGGCGGAAACACATTTTGGGCAGGATGTGAAAAATGACAGCTGTACTGCTCATGAGGAGGTGTGGTAAAATGGCAATGTTGAAAATCTGGAGTAAAAATATTGAAAATTAGTGAACTTATGAGCGTGCGTAGGAACTGCGCAATGCACGTTCGTAAAACGGTCATTTTTAGGAATTTTTCCACCAAATTTTCAAAATAGGCTTTTTGAGAGCCCACCTTATGTACGCTGGCAGTGTCATTTCATTAATCATTCCGGAAAGGTGATTTTGCACAGTGACTGCAAAATCACCCTTCGGGCCCAAATAACGCCATGACAGTGACAGCATTCATGAGAAGGGGTCCCAAAAACCCCATGTTGAAAATTTGGTGCAAAAATTCCAAAAAATGCCTGAGATATGCAATAAAGTTGAAAAACCCCTATCTATCCCATTGTACAGCTTACTGGCATTTCCTCAGTTTGCGGTCGGGTTTGAAGAGTGCAGACGTGTTCCCGTCCACCGATTATCGTCGCCCGAGCTCCAGAGGTAAGTATGGGGTGGGGGTGGGGAGGCAGGATGCGAGGGTAGGTGCGGTTGTGGAGGGTGGGGAGACAGCAATGGAACGTTTTCTTATTTACAGTTTTTTTTTTTATTATTCAGATGCGGGACGTTTGCCACGCTGGGGTGGGCTCCCAGCGTGGCAGCAGGGAAAGCTGTTTGGGGGGATGTGGAGCCAATGGGGGATTGGGCACCTGCGTCAGCCAAAACAAGATTTGCCACGCTGGGGTGGGCTCCCAGCGTGGCACCAAAGCTTTGGGGGGGGCGTGCAGACTTGAAGCCAATGGGGGATTGGGCACCCCCGTCGGCTATAACAGTTTCCTTGTTTTGTATATTTGTATATTTCTGCGTGCCTAGCCATAAATAAAACAACGGCCAGGACAGCAACAGGACGAGGAAGCTGGATGTATTTTGTTTCGGCAGCTCATACAGAAGCGCTGCCAGCACTGATCGCAGCGGTGGTTTTCTTTGAAGTGAAGACCACTGCTGTCATACACAGCACCTGCATCCATTGGTGCAGGACAGCCACGCCTGCTCAATGGAGAAGTGGATTGCACAGGACAGTCACACCTCCAAAGTGTCCTATTCTCCCAAGACGTTCCTTGCGCATGCACGCAAGCGAACGTAAAAAAAGAGGAAACAAACACACTGTTAAGCTGGGCAAACACACACACACACACTCTGTCACTCACACTGGATGCTCAATGTAAGCATTTCGTATACTCTGTTATAGTTCCATCTTTACTCAGTATTAGGTTATTTGACATCAAATAACAGCTACATGGTCAGTACGAAAGGCATAGAAAAAGTGGTAAAATGTGCAAGAAAAAAACAATGAATGACTAAATGCATGCAAATGTATTATGCATAACCATACTTACAGCTACCAAATGGGTTAGCAAAATACATAGCTACCGATTTTTTCTTACATCACTTCTGTCACAGACTGCATTTCCCCTTTCTGAGCCCCTGTCCAGCAAGGACTTAGCACTACATTCTCCGTAACTATAAACGTGGATTTTACATTACTCCAAAGTTGTCTGTGGTACATTGTCCTTCCCTCCACACAATGCCAACTTGAGGACCAGTATGGATCTCACCAGGAACTAGTGCTCCCTCCATGTACTCTATTCTTGGCTACAACCATACAAGTTGTGAAACTGGACCTCGGAGGCTTTCATTATTTACAAACACATTCTCTCTAGCATTTGTCTCGTCTCTGACTGAGGAATGTAAGCGATGGTCACTGACCCTTTAATGCAATGTAAACAACAAGGAAAAAAAATCACAGCTAGCCCAGACCTGTTTACATAAATAGAGGACCCCCAACTCCCCCTCCCCCCACAAAGAGCCTCCTTTCTGACACAACTAGTAATCCTCCCTCCACTAATCACCTCCTACAACATGTAAAGTTAATAAGGCAGCCCCTAACAAACAGATGTGCTACTCTCCCAGACCCAGTACACTAATTATGAGAGGCAGTGATATGGCACATGCAATGTGAAAATATTATTTTACTTCTTATTTTTTAATGACTACCACCTTAGGCAATAGACATGAAATCACTGGCTATGAAATAATACATTTCATGAACAAAGGAGGGATTAAAGAGTAATGGCTACTGTTGAAATAAGTCTTCCATCCATATAGCTTTATTAAATGGCAGTGCAATAAAAAGTGGTATTGAAATACAAGTTAGTAAGGCTCCGTTTCTTTTGTCTTTTTTTACCTTACATATCTATCTCTTATTTAGTATCTCACACTAAAAGACAGTTTGGTGTGTCCCCCCCATCAGCTGTGTTACTGACAGCTTCTGATGATACCATAGGAATGACCTTCTGTATGTCAGCTTGGGAGAGTCTTAAGAAGAAGCACAGAGCCTGAATTTTCTTTATAGAGTAATGGCTTCTATTGAACTAAAAATCTTCCACTTACAGCTTTCATAAATGACAGTGCAATAACAAGTATTTGTCAATGCGAATGGTTGCTTGCTGGCATTAGCAGTGGAAGTGAAGGAGTTAAATGCAATATAGGAATGGCAGTGAAGTATTGAACTGACGCCAACTCCATCCCCACCCTGCAGAGATGGACAGGCATTGGGATGTGCCTTTGGGTCATCGCCCATGATGGTCACGACATTTCACCTCACCCTACCCAGCAGACATTGACAAGTATCGAGGTGTGTCTTGGGTGTTCAGGCTTTACACTCACCTCATTCCATGAGGAAATACACTGAAATGGGTGCAGTATAGGAGAATGGGGTGAACTCTGGGGCCAAAGAGTCCAAGATGTACCTCAATGTGTGTCACTTGCTGCAGGGTGGGGGTAGGAGTGGAATGACATGAGCATTACTGTTGACAATCCCAAGTCACAACCCTGATGCCTGCCAGTCCCTACAGGGTAGTGCATTATGGTCAGAAAAGCTAACGCCCTGAGCATTTCTTTGGAATTTTTACTCCCAAGTTTTCAACATGGGCTTTTTGTGACCCCACCGCATGAACAGTGACACTACCAGTTCATTAGCCACAAGGTGATTTCGGACAGCAGCTGCACCATTTGGCGCCACAGGTGCGAAAATACATTTCAAACAGGATGTGAAAAATGACAGCTGTACTGTTCATGAGGAGGAGGAAAAATAGTACTGTTGAAAATCTGGAGCAAAATTAAAAAAAACTGGTGAAGTCACGAGCGTGCATAGAAACTGCGGAACACACACCCATAGTGTAATTATTTGAGGAATTTTTTACACCAGATTTTCAACATAGGCATTTTGGGACCTCCACTCAAGAACAGTGTCACTGTGATTTTCTTAATCTGTCCTGAACACTGATTTTCCACAGCAACCATGCTATTCTGCGCCGGAAGTGTGAAAACACGTTTCAGTCAGGATGTGAAAAATGACAGCTGTACTGTCCAAAAGGAGGTGTGGAAAAATGCCAATGCTGAAAATCTGGACTGAAAATATCACAAATTCTTGAAGTTACGAGGGTGCGTGGAAACTGCACAATGCACGTTCATAACATAGTCATTCTATGGACTTTTGTCACCAAATTTTCAATATAGGCATTTTAAGACCTCTGCTCATGAACAGTGTCATTGTGATTTTCTTAATCTGTCCCGAACATTGATTTTGTACACCAATCACGCCATTGTGCGCTACATGTGCGAAAACATATTTTGGGTGAAATGTGAAAAATGACAGCTATACTGTTGCTAAGGAGGTTTGGTCAAATGGTAATGTTGAAAATCTGGGTAAATATTAAAAATTCTGGAAGTTCTAGCGCAAGAACTTGCAATGCACTTCTAAAACAGTCATTTTGAATTTTTCATCAAATTTCCAACATAGGCTTTTGAGCCTACCTCATGAACTGTGATACTGTTGTTTCATGAATTGGTCCCGAAAGGTGGTTTCATGCAGTGACTGTGAAATCACCTTTCAGGACCGAATAACAAAATGACAGCAATTGAGTTCATGAGGTGGGGTCCCAAAAACCATATGTCGGAAATTTGATGAAAAAATTCCCCAAAATTACCATTTTATGAGCGTGCATTGCATTTTCTGTTTTTACAGGTTTTAAAAAATTATAGAAGATGGGGGATGCTTTTTCACATACTGGGGGTGGGCTCCCAGCATGCCAGCACACCTAGGTGTTTCTTTTGGGGGGGGGCTGGAGCTGAAGGGGATTGGGCACCCTGGTCATACAGTGTACTGTGGGGGCACATGAGCCAAGGGGGGGATTGGGCACCCCCCTCGGCACACAACAAATGGGGGGGCACATCATGCCGACAGGGATTGGGCTACCTGGTTGGCAAACGAACTGTGGATGAGGCATGCCGACATGAGGATTGGGCATCCCCGTTGGCTTTTACAACTGGGAGAGGTGGGCAGTGGCTTTCTGCTGGCTTTGTGGGGACTATGAAAGGCCAACAGAGAAGCTGTCACCATGGGGACACCACACAATGCAGCTTGTAATTGGCTGCTGCAGTCAGGGACCACCCCGCAGCAAAAACTAATGATTGTGTAGTGACGTGGCACTCCCTGATTGCAGCGGGCAAGGTTCTTTGAGCATAGCAGCATGCTCATTAATGGCCAACATAGACAGCATTCTCCTCTAATTTGCTGCAGCACAGACTAGCCCCAGAACAGACTGCTGCCATTCGGCGCAACACTGCCACACCTCCACAACCTGCTTGTGAAGGAAGCCGATGCAATGGATTTCTTGCACATGCGTGCAAGCAGCCATAAAAACTGGTATTGAAACACCACTTATAAGTCTCCTGTTCTTGCATACTGACCCTTCAATGAATGGAGTACAATTTGTTTCACAGGTTCCTGATTTGTAAATGTTGTCTTTTTTCAACCATTAACCCAAGGGGATGCAATCTGAATAAAATACCTTCAATAGTCTGATAAGGCATCGATAGCAAAGGTCATGCAGAATAACTAGCTTGCCGAATGGTTTATTTCAGTTAGTTAGCACGTACACAAAAAAGAACAAATGAACATAAGCAGAAACCAGCAGAAGAAGGCCATTTGGTCTATCAAGTTTGTTCATATTGCAGGGTACACAGCTTGAGCTACTGTCCCTGCCTTCCCTCCCTACTCCTCCCATCCTCCCTACCCATGATCCTTACCTTCCCCTGTGCCTATCCCAGCCTTGCTTGAAGCTGCCCACTGTCTTCAATGAGATGACCTAGTCTGGCAGTGCATTCCAAGTGTCTACCACCATCTCTGTGAAGAAGTGCTTCCTGCTCTCCCTACTAAACTTCCCACCCTCTAGCTTAAGACTGTGTCCTCCTCATGTTATGGTTGCCAATCAGCTTGCAGAGACACTTCTTATCAACCTTATTTATCTCTTTCAGGTACTTAAAGGTCCCAATCATGTTCCCTTTCTCTCTTTCTCTCTCTCTCTCTCTCTCTCGCTCTCCTGTCTTCCAGGGAGTACATGTTCAATGCCCTCAACCTCTCCTCATATGTCTTACCCTGCTGACCCACTTACCTTTTTGCAGCCCTCCTCTGGACATTCTCCAAAAGGTTAATGTCTTTTTTGAGGTGTGGGCACCAGTACAGAACTCCATACTCTAGAAGTGGTCTTACCACTGACCTTTACAAGGGCAATATAACCTCCTATCTTCTACTACTGATACCCCTAGATATGCATCCCATCATCTTGTTTGCCTTTGCTGCTGCTTTCTTGCACTGGATGGAGTGCTTCTGGTCACAAGTGATCATTACTCCCAGGTCCTTCTCCTCACCTGAGGCAGATACTCGACTCCACCCAGGTAGTACTCTATCCTGGGATTCTTGGCTCCAATATGCATAACTTTGCATTTCTTGGCATTGAAGCCAGTTTGCCAGATCCTGGACCACCTCCCCAGCTTTTACAGATCTTCCTGTACGTCCTGTATCCCTTCAACCATATCCACTTTCCTGCATAGCTTTATGTCGTCTGCGAATAGGCACATTTTATCCATAATTCAAACTATGGCAAAAGGAAAAAAAGGAATGCAATTTGAATGAAATAGATCTGACACTCTGACAATGGCACTGTTAGCTGACATCACTTGGAATGATTAGCTTGCTGATTGATATATAAAAAAATAGAATACAATTTCAATGACACATACCTGATTGTTTGATTTGCATAGTCTGCCCACAGCCCTGCAGCATGTGCATTATATTACAATTACCACATGTATTCTTCTTTTCAACAACACTATATTTCTCCCTTCTTATATCTTTATTGCCACTGCTGCAAAATATACAAAAAAAGTTTCCAATCCTGAGAAACGGTAGAGACCCTAGGACTACAGTTATGCCTTATACGGAATTTACCAATGTCAAGTCATTTCAAAGCAACATATCATGGTGATATAACGTCCCTGTGTGACTTGCTAGCTACACTACACCTCAATGGGAATCATCTTACCAATGGTCCTTAAGATGTTAACAACTGCCTTTGGCATTTCTCATATTATGGTACTAGCACATTGGTGTGCCATTTTACAAAGCATTTACATTACAGATAGTTTTCTACCAGTACCATGCACCTTCGCTCTTCAATATAATGTTGCAGTTCTGCACAAACTCTTCTAACCTGACTTTCTCAATAATGTTCTAGGTAATTATCTGAAAGAAAATTTTTGTTTTACTATTTCAATAAAGTATAAAACAAAAAAGCAAAACCATCTGTCACACTGCTGAACCTATAACTTGCCAGACTTCAACATCGCCAGTACATACCTTTTCTACACAATGCTCAGGACAGTGATTCCCTTCCACGTGTTTACTATTGCTTGCTTCACATTCCACATCATTTATTAGTACTAATCATCTTTCCCTACTAACTTTACCATGTGACTTCCTATTACCTCCTTCTCACCTCCCCCTACTATACTTCATTAGGACCGGTCCTCTTCAATGTCTTTATAAGTGACATTGCAGAGGGACTGGAAGGAAAAGTATGTCTCTTTGCAGACGACACAGACATCTGCAACAGAGTTGATACACAATGTGGGGTGGAAAGGATGAGAAGGGACTTGGCAAGGCTGGAGGAATGGTCAGATGGATGGCAGCTTAGATTCAATGCTAAGAAGTGCAAAGTAATGCACCTGGGAAACAAAAACCCAGGGGAACAGTACACAATGTGGGGTGAGATACTAACAACAACAAAAATAGAAAGGGACCTGGGGCAGTCATATCAGATGACCTAAAGGCGGGCAAGCAATGTGAGAGGGCAGTAAGGAGGGCTGGAGGGATACTGGGATGTATAGGAAGAGGCATCACCAGTAGAAATCAGGAAGTTGTTATCCCTCTGTACAGAAAGCTGGTGAGGCCCCATCTGGAGTACAGCGTGCAGTTCTGGAGATCCAATCTCGGCAAAGACATAAACAGGATGGAGGCAGTCCAGAGGAGGGCAACTAAAGTGGTGCAAGATCTGCACCAGAAGACATATGAAGAGAGACTTAAGGAGCTTAATGTATACCCTCAAGGAAAGGAGGGACGGGGGGGGGACATGATAGAAACTTTTACGTACCTCAAGGGAATCAACAAAGTCCAAGTGAGTAGCATCTTTCAGAAAAAGAGATGTGCAAGAACAAGGGGGCACAATTTGAATATAGAGGGGGGACAGCTCAGAAGTAATGTGAGGAAGTATTTTTTCACAGAGAGGGTAGTGGATGCTTGGAACGGCCTTCCTGAGGAGGTTGTTGAGTCAAAAACAGTGGGGAAATTCAAGAATGCATGGGACAGACATAAGGCAATTCTAGGAGTTGGGGGTAGGAGGAAGTAGGCTGTTGGTTAACTAGGATCTTCAGCTTATCCATTAGGTAGGGGAAATGGGTAGACTGGGTGGGCCAAGCAGTCCTTATCTGCTGTCAAATTCTATGTTTCTATTGTACTTTCTTCTTACTACACCCCAACTTAATTCTACACTCCTTCAATAACTCAGCTTCAAACCTTCACTCCCTTCCACCCATTGCATCTTTCTCTCTACCTACAGCACTACCAGTGCCAAAACCAGCAAGCAAACATTCGGCATTGACAAAGGCTTGTTCCCAGTAGAGGCTGGTTTGTGAGTACTGGTTCAAATTATGTTATTGTTCCATCTACACAGGCCATTTAGTAACCTCAGTGGTTGTTCCTGCTTTGCAGTCAGCTGGTAAGTAACATTTTAGAACTCTGTGATGCAGTTTATGTCCCAAACAACCACCGAGTTCTGAGACAGAACACAGGTGCATTGTGCCAACAACAGAAAAGTAGAAGAGGGACATAATGTACATTACGCAGCTCTAAAATGGTTCTTACCAGAAGCAAAGAAATCAGATGCGACCACTAGGATAACTAAAAAGCCTGTATAGCTAGAAAAATAACAGAATTTAAATTGGTATTAAAAAAGCAGCATCTGCTATGAAAAGTGCCTTTATGGATAATTAACTTTTTGAAAGTTTATTCTGTATTTTAGTATTTTAAATATTTATAATTTTATAATTGTAAGGTTTTAAACTTCGTTAAAGCACTTTGATATAAGCTGAATTGCGCTTATTACAAATAAAGATTATTATTAAAAGTGACATCTAGAGTCTGCACAGTTCTCCTTTAAAAGTACTTTACAACCGATGAGAGACTGATAGTGTAGTGACTGTAAATGTGTAGTGGCAGCCAGTTCACATATCCACACCGGCACACAGCCTTGGACAACTGCATGAGCCAGTTTTATGGGAACAGGAATATAGGCCATGACACTGTGAAAAATCCCTCACTTTTGTGAGAAGTGCCTTTGCTTCTTTTACTTTCACATGGACACCCACCATAATAGCCCCAGAGATGGAAGGATGAGACCAGAGTTCAGCACCTCAGTCAAAGGACGTCACATCCTAAAAGTTCATCACCCCACTAGTACTGCATTTGGGTGCCGGCATTTATGGTATGATCCCAATCCCTGTGTGGGGCTAGAACCTATGACCTTCAGGCCCAGAGGTGGATGTGCTACCAACTAAGCCACAGTGATATTTTGAAAGTCGGGCTCCATTGGGGGGCGGTTAGTGTACTGGATCACTGAAATTGAATATCTAAACCTGTTAATGGTGCTACCAGTTCATGTAAAAAGGTGGCAGTGTGTGCTCCAGATTAAACATCAATAAAATAAACCAATAATAATGTGTGTGTGTGTGTGTGTGTGTGTGTGTATGTTTTATACAATGGTTTTATTTTGTATCACCCATGGTGATGATAAGTAATGCTTTTGTGTATTTGCTTCTCTGCCAAGTGTATTGGTGAAACCAGGACCAGACCACAATGGTAAAAACTGAATGTGTTAGTTTGGAAATACCAGCTGGATTGTCACAGCATGCACAGTCTGGCTATTCTGGCTATTCTTGTCTTCAGCTCTAGGTTAATGAAGACCATGAGGACTCTCCAAAGTCTATCGAAGGTGCCTGATCCCCCAGGCCAGCCTTCCACCATTGAACTGCCTACCCTGCACCTTCTAGCCCCAGTCTAGCCCCTGACATCGAGCCAGCCATGCTCCCAGCAGCTAAACCACTATTCTAGACTCTGATCCCCAGCCAACCACCCTACCTGCAGCTCGACAACCTTTCCAGGACCACCCTCCATTCCCCCAGCAAGCCACCCTTCCAGCCCCAATATCTGTCTCCCCTCCCTAGAGTGTCCATTGTGAGTTTTTGAATGACCACCTTCTGTATCTCTATGCACACCCTAGGGATGGACTGGCCACCCTGGGGCAGTAATGCCCACCCTTGGGTCAGAATGCCTGCCCTGGTGGCTGGAATGCCCACCTTCTGTGCCTCAGCAACCCAGAATGTCCACTCAGAGTGGAGGACTGACCCCCCTGGGTATCAGAATGCCTACCTAGAGCATCAGTATCCTCCTAGAGGGGCAGAATATCCACCCTGGGTGCCAGAATGGCCACAGTAGGACTGGAATACCCACTCAGAGTGAAACTACACTACAGTATGTCCGCCATCCCTCACGTCAGCGGGTGCTGACACTGATGGAGGCCATCATGTTTTTTACATAACCCCATGTGTTCCACACTTTTTATAAAAACACAAAGGGGTATCCAGTCTTTACTTGCGCTGTTGCACATGTCAGTGTAACAGCACAGGCAAAGAGGCAGGGGGAAGACCCTTTTATTAATAGTGCTGGTATGCAAGTCTAAGATGTGCCCTACACAGTGTCTCCATGGTACCCTCACCACCCAGTACACAAGGCATAGAGATCCCATGACCACAAGAAGTACTGTAAGTACTTTTAGAAGGGTGTGCTACCTTGCAAGCCAGAATATCCATTAACACAAGAGAAACAGTTATGTCATGCACAAGGCCACTGAACATTGCAATGTTCAGGAATGGGGCTATGGAGGGAGTATCCTCTGCATACCTGGAGGAAACAACTGCCACCAATTAATATAGGGCACTGGACCATACGGTTAGACCATAGAGGTACATTAAAATTCAGACTCAATATTCACATAAAGCATGCACCCATGTATGGGTCTTTGGGGGGGGGTTGTGTTGATGACTGTGGCAACAGTGCTGGGTACCTGTTGCAAGGATCTCGTCATGCAAACCATGTACCTGGTGCCATACCATATTCCTACCCCTGCTGCAGTTACTTATAATCCACTGTGTTAGTGATTGCACAGACTATACGCTGCCACTCACATCTGGATCAGTTGCTTACAAAATGAAGACACGCAGAGTTGGTGTTTAAACACTCATATAAGGAGTATGGGTTATCACCAATGTGGCCTTGAAGGGTTGGTTCGGAAGATACCACCTATGTTTGGGGGCAAAATAGTGTGCCGTGGCAGAGTTATGGGTCTGAGATTAAGCATTGCTGACATATAACTTAGTCTGCACACATGCACAGATGCACTGTATGCAGACTTAGCTGCTGTTGGCCTGTGTCCTGTATCACTATACAGCACTGTATAATAGCATTACTAGACATATGTGGGCAGATGATGGCCAGATAGCCAGGGATGTGGGTGTTGGTGGTGCAGGGGCTACCTCGGCAGAGGTCAGACCTGTAGATACCAAGGAAAGTAGCTGTACATTAGGTGAGGGAGGGGGACCACCAGACTCCAGGGAAACTAATTAATTTAGCAGTTGTAGACTGGGTGCATGAGGAGGGACCACTTGATGACAGGGAAATTTTAATTAGCTCAGCAGTCAGGCATCGTGTGGTAAGTAGAGACCTATGCTGTTATGGCCCATGGGTTTGACAGCACCCAAGGTAACCACAGGCTGCAGTGTGGCAGTAAAAGAAATAATTAAAATACATCAAAAAAGGAGTTTTTCCAGGTCCAGCATGCTGGGTTTCTGACAACTACCGTACACTGGCATGCTGTTCCAGGTGCTGGGTTTCCAACACCTGGACTGGCACGCTGCTATAGCTGCAGGCGAGACATGCTGGTGATGAATTTGGCTCCATCTCCTTTTCACTCCAGAGCACACTTTATATACCGTATATTTTTTTAATATTTGAGACTTTTTATCCTTTTGGGTGGCCCAAATATTTCAGTCTGTATCCACTACTGCAGTGATGCCTCTCCGTCTGATGCAAGGGCTCTGAAAAAATTCCTAGCTTCACCACCACAGCAGGCATACCTACCCAGGATCCAATGTGGTGCTAGTGTTACGGGGCAACAGGGTGATCAGAGCTGGGATATGCAGAACTGGGGAGCATGGATTATTTCCACCCCGGCCATCCCCATTATAATCTGTTTTTTTAATCCCTTCCTTCATTAATGGACTAAACCATGAAAGGATGAAAGGCTGATGTCATGTGGTCCCCTGTGATGTTGGATGTCTTCTTGACATCTGTTCATGAGGCACTGTTAAAGCTGGGAAGGCAAGAACCTCCTCAATAATCTGAGGGTGCTTCCTTCACCATGCCCTGAGTCTCTTCTTGCCCATGGCTGGAAATTGGGATTATGTGTATAATAAAAGTCTCAAGATTCACTCCACCTAATCAGTCCTCTGGACACTCTCATAAATACATTATGTGAACCCCTTCGAGTAAGCCAGGTGTCACAGCTTCTACTCACACAGTTGATGATAAATATGGGTATGGTGAAATCTGACCTGTCAGACTCTGACTGGACCAGAATGGTAAACCCCCAGACTGGCTAGTTCATCCGGAACACTAGGACGGGGCACAGGTGTCACGGTCCAGCTAATCTGGATTTGTTATGGAGGGTGTGAGACCCTCCAAAGTCTTTTAAAGGGGTTTGACCCTCAGACCAACCCCATTCAATTTGGCCATCAACCCTATACCATTTACACTCTTCTAGCGTCCAGATCAGCCTTCATCCCACAGCAGACAAACCTGCTCTCCCAGACCCCAGGCACCTGGACCTCTATTCCAGCCACTGGACCAGCCTACTATTCCTAGCCAACCACTCTCCCAGCAGCTGGGAGAACCATTCAGCCAAAAGGACCAGTGTCCCACCGCTTGGGCCACTCTTGCAGCCCCAGACCAGCTGCTGCTGTTCAGCCTACCACCCTCCCTGCACTTGGACAACCTTTACAGGCCCCAGACCAGCCTCCCTTCCCCAGACAAACAGCCTCCTAGCAGTGGGATCCCCTTCCAGCCACCAGACCAGCTTCCCACCCAATCAAATCTGACTTCCAGCAGTTGGAGCATCCCTCTAGGCCCCAGACAATCCTCCAGCCCCTAGCAGACCACTTTCCCAGCACCTGAGCCATCATTCTAGCCCCTGGTCTAGTCTATGATCTCCAGCCACCACCCTTCCAGCAGCTGGAGCACCCTTTCTTGCCAAGAACCAGCTTCCAACCACAGCTGACCACTCTTCCAGCCCCTGGACCAGCCTCTTCTCCCCAGCAGAACAGCCTCTAATCACCTGGATCAACTTTCCAAACCTCAGATTAGCTTCTGAGCAGCAGCCCACTCTTCCAGCCCCCTGACCTAGCGACTTTCCTCTTAGCAGCTGGACCACTCTTCCAGTCACTCCACTAGAGTCTCTTCTCCACAGTCAATCAGCCTCATTATACCTGGACCATTAGTCCAGACCTCTGACCAGCCTCCCCTTGCCAGGTGACCAACCTCTTGGCAGCAGGACCACCCTATTAGTCCCTGAGCCAGCTTCCTACCCCTAGCTTACCTTCCATTCAGCTGCTGAATCACCCAGTCCCTGGATCAGCCTGTCATCTGACCTGCCTTCCTGCACCTGGACCACTCTTGAGGCCACCATCCAGCCTGCTCTTCCCAGCTGGGCAGTGTTCCATCAGCAGGATCACCCTACCAGCACCTAGACTGGCCTTCCATCCATAGCCGACCTTCCTCCTAGCAATTGAACCACTCATTCAGACCCCAGACTAGACTCTCCTCCCAATCCAGGGAGTCTCATTGCACCTGGATCATCCCAAGCCCCAGACCAGCCCCTCTCCCGATCAGCCTCTTTTCACTTGAAACACCCTCCCAGCCCCTAGACCAAGGTCTCCTCCCCAGCTGACCATAGTGCCCACCCTAGATCAAGAATGCCCACATTCTTTACTTCAGCACCAACTCTAGGATCAAACTGCCCACCATAGGGCCAGCATGCCAACCCTAGGGCAGGAATGCCAACTCTTTGTGCCTCATTTACCATCCTGGGGTCAGACTATCCATCCTGGGGCTGGGATGCCTGCTCTCTGTACCTCAGTGCATATGCTAAGGGGCTGTAATGCTCACCATGGGGCTGATATGCCCACCCAATGTGCCTCAGTGTCCACCCTTGGGCAAGAATACCCACCCCATAGACCATAATGCTCACCTTTTGTGCCTCAATACATACCTTGGGGCTGCAATTCCCATTTTCTGTCCCTCAATGACCACTCTAGGGCCAGAATTTACAGCATTGTGCCATAATACTGACCATCTGTGCCCATCCTAGGGTGAGAATGACCACTGCATGGCACAAAATGCCTATCGTGAGAGCAGGGGTGACTACTCACTCCCTGGAGCACCCACTTTGCTGTCAAAATGAGCCTCCCCAGAAGGCCCCCAGCTACCAGAATTGCCTCCTGCCATGGGCAGAGTAGCACAGTATCTCATCATTGTTCCCACTTTTCAGCAGAAACCATTAAGCTAACCATCCTGCCAGTTAGCAAACTATCTATCCTGCCAAAAAAGGATGCCAGTGCTAGAAACCAGTGAGCTATCTTCACCAGCATACTTACCACCATGCCAGTCTCCATTAAGTCAGACACTCAGACTATTAGTTATCAAGAGACCAGATGAGTGGAACAGTCAGAGCACTGAGTTTGTTATTTGGTAGCTGGGTGGATTTCATTGGAAACACAGTTCAGGCTGACTAGCTATTGAGTAAAACACCACCTGAAGATGAGTTTGAATATCAGGCACAGCAAACCAAATATCTTACCTTTTGCAAGCCCTACATATTTGGCTCATAGGTTACACTTTTACAATTAGGTTGCTAGGTAAAACTGAGGTACAGTTTTGCCACAGTTCTGGTCTGCAGCAAAACTATAATTTTCACTCAAAAGGAAATCGTTAAATCTTTTATCTTTGTTTTTGTATTATTATTGCCATATTCCCAAGGACTTTACTTTAATAGTACCTGCAACAGGTACTGTAGTCATAGGTCTGCTTTTACATCAGGGAAAGCATTTGCCTTTTCTGTTGACAGAAGGGTAAGGAAGAATCATTACCCAACAGGGGGTGCACGGCACACTCCCCTACAAAGAGCAGAGCACTTCGCCTACAGTATGTAACTTCCCAGGCCTGCTGCTGTCTACATTTATTAATGAATGCATCAGCAGTTATGTGTAATGCTTATTTAATGTTCAACTGAATATAAAGTTGCCTTTATAGTTAAACATTTTATTGGTTTCAATTAACAGGTACAACAAGCAGAATGCAGGAGAAAGGCATTACATTTTTTGCATTGTACATAAAACAGTAAGATGAAGAGCTTGCTACAGATATAAGAAAGCAACTACCAGGAGTGGTCTTGACTTGTCAGCTCTAAGAGGTGACATTCACAGAGCAGTACTATGCTACCTTGCAGGTGAAATATGTTCTCCTGCCCTGAAAAAAATAAAACATTTGACCACGAAGAAACAAGGCATCTAACTGTGTGATAGCTAGATATGCATAAAAGAGAGACACATACACATTGTTGCACAGTAGTAAAAGATTATCCCAGTGTACCTTATGTTGAGGTTGATAATGGGGCAAGTGGATGATTTATCCTATACCTGTTGGGAGTTTCATGTATGTTGTAAAGGGCTTCCAGCAGTGATAACAGATTGGAAGGGTGTTTGCTACTATATGCGATAATCAGTCTAGGGAGATGATCTGAATGAGAGAATTTATTATTTAAGGGATGGTAGGGATCTCAGTTGATCTCCATTTACATAGAAGTCTCTTAGCTTGCATACCCAGTAATACTAACCATCAGTGTTCAGGAGTGGTTAGATTGGGCTCCAGAAGTGGGATTCCCAGTAGCCAGAAAGTTGCTGAGTGGGTTACCATCTTGTGAGTAACTTTTGAGGCTAAAGTACAAACTTGTTTCCAGAAGGGCTGAATTAGGAAACAATTCCACAGAATATGGATCAGGTCCACTGATTCTGTCTGGCACCTCCAGCAGAGATTACTGTCAATGAGTTTGGCCTTATACAGGATTATTGGAATTCTGCACCAAGAATCCATAATTTTATTTTGTATCAGTCTGCTTCTGCCATCCGGATAAGCCTGGTGCACTAATTTCCAGCAGGTCTGCCATTGCTGGTCGGTAATGGAGACTTGTAGTGCATGTTCCCATTCAATCTTAGAGTCATGAGGTCGGCTGGGTATGCTTTCCCTCAGGGCGGAATGTATTACACTGGCTAAACCTTTTTTGTGGGCTGACCAGTTCTTAAAGGGCATTGGACTGATTTCTCTTGGGGAGATTGCAAAAGTAAGCTTGCGCTGCACTCCAAGGCTGGAGGTATGTCCAGAATTCCATTTGATGGAGACCCCACCATGTCTTTAGATCTTGAAAGCTGGGAGTAGTGGGAGTGTTACTGTCCAAAATATCCCGTAGGTGGGTTATACCTTTGGCAGCCTAATGTTGCCACAAAAAGGATTTGTGGTCTATATGTATGCCTACATTACCCCATATGGGGGTCAGTTCTCAGGGGGTGGGATTAGTGTGTAGCTTTTTATGAAGCCTTGCCCAGTATTTAATCATGGGCCCTATTGTGGGGTGAGAGATTAGGCATTTGGGAGGGGTATTATAAAGAAGCAGCTAGAGGCACTGCGTGTTGGCTTGGGTTGCCTCCATATTGAGCCGTTGAGGAGAGGTATTTGAAGGGGAAGAACCCATTTCAGAGTTTGTGTGGCTTGGAAGGCCCATGTATATTCTTCCAGCCAGGGAAGACACCATCCTCTTTCTTTTTAATGGGCATGCAGTTTGTTGCAGCTGTATCTTGGTTTCTTGCCTTCCCAGATGAAGTTACCAATGGTGGCATCAATTTTAGTATACCAGCTAGAGGGGAGATCTAAGGGGCAAATGATATATTACATAGAGGAGTTTGGGAGTAGTGAATATCTTAATTGTGGCAATTTTCCCAGCAGTAGTGAGCTTAAGTAGTTTACACCTTTTAAACTCTGTCTTCTTTTCAGTGATTAAGAGTTTTAGGTTTAAATCCCAGAGTTTTGAGAGGGTGGGGGTTATCTGCACGCCTAGGTGTGTGATACCTGATGGCACCCATCTAACCCCATGAGATGTGACCAGGTCTGATTTGCAGTTCTGATTTAGGAGTAGAAATTCTGTTTTATTTTGGTTTAATTTTAGACCCGAGTACTGAGCAAAGTTACTTAGGATGGAAATCAGGGCTTTAAGGGAGATGCTGACATCTGTTATAGGGACTAACAGATAATCCGTGTACATTAGTGTGGAGTATTTCTGCTGGCCAATAGCAATCTTGAGGATCTCAGGGTGTTGTCTGATGGCAGCAGCTAGGGGTTCTACTGCCAGAACAAACAAGGAGCGGGGATAAGGGACAACCTTGCCTAGTGCCTCTCTCAAGTAAGAAGGGATAGGACAATGTGAAATTGGTGGGAATTCTTGCTGTTGGGAGTGTATATAAAGAGTGAACCCATGCTAGGAATTTCCACTAAATCCCATATGTGAGAGGACAAGTTGCAAGTAATCCCATTCCAGGGAATTAAATGCGTTTTCAAAATCAATGAATAACACCACAGCTGGGGTGGGTATGGATTTAGCCACATGAATAATGTTAAGCAAGGATAGCATTCAATCAGCACTGTATCTACCAGGTACAAATCCCACCTGGGAGGGGTGGATGAGCTGTGTCAGTAACAGGTTAAGTCTAGTGGCCAGGACTTTTGTGAATATCTTACTGTAACCCCTCACCCCTGCCTTTTTACCAAAATGACAGGTGGCATGCTGTTGAAGCTGACAGCAGTATCTGGTGGGGACCTGGGTTCGGGGAGGATGAGGGTACTCGGCACAGTGGGACCTAGATTTGACTACTCTGCACAGGGGCACCCAAGTAAATCCAAACACAGGAAGCAATAACTGTAATGTCCAGGACCAGGAATGGGATTCTTCAGTGTGGCTTTTATTCACAAACTAGCTGAACAAAACAAAGCATAGACAGACCCCCATGGGGCTACATTTCCTGGTAATGCAGATTAGAGACTACAACGCGGTCCACTGGAAGAATGAACCAATTATACTGTTTTCAGGCTCTGGACCCACCAGGCACACAGCTCGGACTTGCACGCGCTTTGGGTACACAGCCCGACTGGCCTGGCTCCCCCGCCGGCCACTTGATTCACGGTCCATTGGAAGAATGAACCAATTATTCTGTCGTGGCTCCCCATACCACTCAGAGTCTGTGACTCCTAGAGATATTTCTTCCTTACTTCTTATAACTCATCATCTCACAAAGAGAATTCTTCTTTACACTTTTTGTGGCTCCCCACACCACTTAGAGTCTGCGACTCCTAGAGAGATTTTCCCTTTTGCAACCCACGTCTGGGTACTTCCCCATCACTGGCCAAGTGCATGAGGCAAAGTAGCAACCACAGCAGAAATCCGTAGAGCTGGACCTGGTTACTAAAGATGGGGGGTTTGCCCACCTCCAGCTCCCACATCCCATACTGGGCCATTTCTGTGAAAAACTGAAACTTCTGAATGTAGATTAAATGGTAGATGAACTGTCACACCTCCTCTACATATTACTTGAATTATCCAACGTTCTAGCATGTGACACTACTCCACTTGTTTGGCCTAGTCCTATAGGCTTCCCAAAATGTAGCTCAATTCCTAGATTTCCTCACATGTCCCAGGTTGAAGAAAACATTTTTGCCCTCTCATGTTAGAACAAACACACTCACCCTTTAGTTGCAGGTGCCCCACAGGCGAATCACAAATCTTCCAACTGTCCAAAACAAAGGCTGAACTGAAATGGCAGCTTTCTTCCTCTTGGCAGAATTAAGGGGATTGCCCCAGGAATCTGCATGGGGATCTTTACACCCCAGAGGGAGGGGGGCACTGAGACCCGAACAGCAGTCTCCACCACTTGAGCACACCTTCACTTGCTCATGGCAAACTGGACACTGACTCCTTCTTAATTGAAGGCAAACTGGAACTTCTGACTACTACCCTTTGAAAACTCCCAACGTTCTATCTGACTCCCACTGCTGCAGATTCCAATGTGGCTTATGCAGCTGCGAATGTTCTATTGGTGATGTCATCCCTCAGTCTCAGCTGAGACTGAGAACAGAGTGAGACAGTGTGAAACCCATTTAACTGGAGTTTCACAAGCTGCCTTCCCTGCCTACCTCTAAGTCTTACTGGGATTCTAGTAACCCTGGGTAACAAGGGGTTACACTCGCCCTTGACCAGGAAAATGACTTTCCGCAGTCATTATTTACCCGGCCTTAGGCCATCCCACCCTATGTGCTACCTGCAGAGGGGGGTGATCAGGTCCCCTCCTACCATGTGCAAGCACAGGCAGGCAACACTAAGGGCCGAGAGGCCTGTAGCTGACATATTAGCCTCTACACTATCCACTTACTATGGGCACTTAGTGGCTCTGGTAGAACTATCCAGAGCATAGCCCTGATAGATCAGTACTGCGGTCCACATGGCCACTCAGGACCACAGCCTGTCTATCCCCCCTAACCCTCTTGGGAAAAACTATCTGCCTCTAACATAATATTCCCAAAACAAAAAAACAACCCGGGGACCTCCCCGACCTTGGACAGCCTGCAACCACACCATTAAAATACCAAATTACTGCCTCCTCCCTACCCCCACAACCACACCTGTGGAAGGAAAGGGTTAATACAGCAATAACCATAATAATAACACAGTACTTTAAATTTCTACACAATAATGCACTGACGAGGAACTCCGATGAGCCGCTCCTCCTCCTCTTCTTGTCTTTTCTTCTGTCTTCCCAGGAACACCTGTAAGAAAAAGAAAGACAAAACACACTCCTAATCTGCATACACAGTCTACCTAGACCCCTACCATCAAAACACTGCAGAATCCCAAAAAGATTTTTTTTTTTTTTTTTTAGAAAAAAGGTAGAAAAAACAGTATTTACATTATATAACAACGACATTATTTGCAATACACATTTGGGGGGATGGAGTGCCCTAAAAGTCCCAACTAGTGACCATAAAGCCTGAAGGCTAGTCCAATAAAGAGTCTCTCCTGGGCCAGAGCCCGGTGAAGCACAGTTCTAAACAGGCCAAAGTCCCGAAGGGGAGAGTCTTTGCAGACAGTTCACACATTTTTAAGTCTGTAGTGTATGGTGTGTACTGCAATGTCATAAAGATAGAAAAGTATGGACTTACCAGTCACTTGTAGTACAAGACTCTGCACCAACCTGCACCTCTGCCGAAGATTCCCTGGCAGCATTTCTTCTGATACAGCTGGGAGGACATCTTCCGGGAACCACAGGAGGACACATCTGGGAACAGCTGGGCTGATGTCATCTCTGGAGACGGAACCTTAGAACAGGAACAAAAAGAAAACAGCTGGTGCAACATCATCCGATTACCAGGCGATGAACAGGAAACAGCTGGGCTGGTGTCCTCTCTGGATCTGAAGTCATCTGGTGGGCCAGCTGATGGTTGCTGGACAGGACAGTACACTGTAGACTGATGAATGTGGGGCACCTGAGTCCGGGATATTCATATTGGCGGATCAATAAGGGCATTTCACAGTCTGGTGTGGCAGTATTGACTACCACTGCTCGGCTCTCCATTTTGTAGGCATGGGCTTATTTTGCTGGGAGGTCCTTGCACTGAGGCTAATAGTACTGGGGGTCAGGGGGCTTGAATTATTACCCCACCTGGGTGTGCATAATTCACACAGTGGGAGATTTCATGTCCCTCTCCGTCCACCACTCTCGCTCTGTCCATAAGCAGTGTCCTGCCTCTCTTCCACTGGGTATACTTTTCGTGGAACAGTCTATTCTTTACATGCTGGTTTGCCCCAGGATGCACACTTTTCATGGCTTCATCCCAGATTCAGGATTTCCTGAAGTTCTCAATCTCCTCCCAGACTTTTCGAGGAAAGGTAGGAAAGGTCATACCATAGATCTCATTTGAATTTCTACGAATCTGTCTCTCCTCTTTACTTGCTTTGGTCAATCTGAGACCGCTGGCCTGGCTTGGGGGTGGCCAGTCCTGGTTCTGCTAGCTACACATCCTTAAGGAAATTAGAAATGGATCTCTGACTTCTTCCTCCTGTAAAGCCAGGGCAGTGGCATCACCACTTTCTTCCATACATTCCTCTGAGGCAAGATCTTGAGGCTGTGTACCCGTTCCTTTTTCACAAGGCCACATAGGTTCCCCCTCATCTTCTTCTTCACTGAGGATCTGAGCCCAGAAGTGAGCAGTCATTCTCACTCCTGAGACTATCCACTCATCACTAGGTGAGGAGTTCGACACCTCCCATTCAAAGGCCTCCCGCATCTCATCTTCACCTAAGAGACTTGGGCTAGGCCCCCCCCTCCAGGGGTCTATTGATGCTTTATCTGAACTTTCTTTGTGAGATCCAGTATCCAAAACTTCAACTTCTGATTCTGTCTCTAACTCTGCACCCTCTAGCTTTGTGCCACACTCCCCCGAGGGACCTTCCTCCACAGGCTCCGCCTGGTGCTGTGTGCTGCCAACTGCAGATTCCTGAATTTTTGTCCATGTGGGGGCCAAACGAATTGGAGGCACTTTATACAAGCCATATTTTTGTAGGCATCCAGCACAGTGAGGAATCATGAAGACGTCCCTTCCAGCTCCCAAGCTTATTTAACATACACGCACTGGATAATTAGGAATCGCCACATCAGGAGGCAGTTGCCCTCCATAGCACCACTTTTCAGCATCTCTCAGTCTATTTACTGCTGCTGTTACTGCAACCCGGGCATGACCCGGGTAACAAGCTGGTCCTGAGGCCATAACTGCAGAAAAACAAACAAAAGTTCACTGTAACTGAAAGTCCCACTTTATTGAACACACTCTTTAACTGTAAAATGGCTCCTCTGCTGCTGTGTTTACTTTACTACCCCACCCTGTAATGGCAGCGGCAGCACTCCTGGGCATCAACATTTAGAATCTGGGTAAAGCCACAGCGCGCCCGATGTACACCAGCTACTGATAACTTTTACTCAAACTGCACAACTTGCTCTGATCTGGCTTTAAACACATTAACATGATTTTCCTTGGACTTTCCACATACTGGTATCATTTATTTTATTCACAGTCCCTTAAAAGCTTCAGGTTTTTAGCACAGGATTGCCTGCTTTTACTAGTGCTGCATTTTGCTACAACCCACAGTCTCTCTCTGGCTGCAAACTTTAAACTGAGGCTAAATTCATTGCTATGCATACAGTCAATGGCTTAACAGACTTGCACTTGCTGGCAGGACTTCACACAGTCGTTACTTGCAAAGCGACTACACTGCTGCACACACATTTTATATGGCATAGGCTGAAAATCACTGATTGAGCAGTTTCTAGGATGCTTACTTACTGTTATCAGTAGCAATTTGCTGCGATGGGGAAAAACGGCCTGCAGCCAGTTCTTAAAGGCCTCAGTATACAAACGGGCGGGCAGTCCTAGCGACTGTCGTCTTATCCACCACACTTGCAATTTCCACGATTGATTAGCGGGTTGAGCCCGATTTTAAACCAAAAAGTCTATTTTTGAACTGTTTACAATGCTTTGAACTCTCCGCCATGCTCCTCCACTGCCAGTACACGCACTGCACTCTCACTCCCTCTCGAATGCTGGGGCAGTCTCTGTGGAGCTGGCTGAGGGGTGGGACTGATTGCAGCCTGACCAACCACATGACGCCATGCAAATGAGCCTCTTCTTCCTCGCGAGGGCTCTTCTCCTCACGGCGATCGTTGAGCAGGCAAATTTAAACTGCAGAATGCAACTTTTTTTTTCAACTGACTCCATGGCGGGAACCCATTTCAGCCATATAACATAGCCATTTACTCTGCAGTCTCTCAATTCACTCAGAAAGCATTTCCAACATCCAGGGCATAATTTTCCTTTTGCTACCCCTAGTCTTCCACACTTTCCTTCACAACAATTCATTTTAAAAGCATTCCAAATGTCCAGGGCACAATTTTCCTGTTGCTACCCCTAGTCTTCCACACCTTTCTTCACAACAGTTCATTTTAAAAGCAGGCAAAAACACTGTAAACAATTCTGATGATGCAGGACAAGGGCACACTCTTTGGTTTTACAGCTCCTTGGTAAACAATTGGCATTTTTTAAACAGCAGCACAAGATTCACAGCACACAGCGACATACTAGGGAAATTGCTTCAGCTTTTTGGGCTACCCACTGCCAGATAGCCAAAACACTTGCCCCCTTGCTCCAGCGCCTTCCTTCCTGAACAAAATCCAATGCGGTACCTCCATTTGTGTAACCCCTCACCCCTGCCTTTTTACCAAAATGACAGATGGCATTCTGTTGAAGCTGACAGCAGTACCTGGTGGGGACCGGGGTTCGGGGAGGATGAGGTTACTCAGCACAGGGGGAACTAGGTTTGACTACTCTGCACAGGGGCACCCAAGTAACTCCAAACACAGGAAGCAATAACTGTAATGTCCAGGACCAGGAATGGGATTCTTCAGTGTGGCTTTTATTCACAAACTAGCTGAACAAAACAAAGCATAGACAGACCCCCATGGGGCTACATTTCCTGGTAATGCAGATTAGAGACTACAACGCGGTCCACTGGAAGAATGAACCAATTTACTGTTTTCAGGCTCTGGACCCACCAGGCACACAGCCCGGACTTGCACGCGCTTTGGGTATACAGCTCAACTGGCCCGGCTCCCCCGCCGGCCACTTGATTCACGGTCCATTGGAAGAATAAGCCAATTATCCTGTCGTGGCTCCCCATACCACTTAGAGTCTGCAACTCCTAGGGAGATTTCTTCCTTACTTATGACTCCCCATCTCACAAAGAGAATTCTTCTTTATGCTTGTTGTGGCTCCCCACACCACTTAGAGTCTGTGACTCTTAGAGAGATTTTCCCTTTTGCAACCCACGTCTGGGTACTTCCCCATCACTGGCCAAGTGCATGAGGCAAAGTAGCAACCACAGCAGAAATCCATAGAGGTGGACCTGGTTTCTAAAGATGGGGTTTTGCCCACCTCCAGCTCCCACAGCCCATACCCAGCCATTTCTTTGGAAAACTGAAACTTCTGAATGTAGATTAAATGGTAGATGAACTGTCGCACCTCCTCTACATATTACTTGAATTACCCAACATTCTAGCATTTGACACTACTCCACTTGTTTGGCCTAGTCCTATAGGCTTCCCAAAATGTAGCTCAATTCCTAGATTTCCTCACATGTCCCAGGTTGAAGAAAACATTTTTGCCCTTTCATGTTAGAGTAAACACTCACCCTTTAGTTGTAGGTGCCCCACAGGCGAATCACAAATCTTCCAACTTTCCAAAACAAAGGCTGAACTGAAATGGCAGCTTTTCTTCCTCTTGGCAGAATTAAGGGGATTGCCCCAGGAATCTGCATGGGGATCTTTACACCCCCCCCAGAGGGAGGGGGGCACTGAGACCCAGCAGCGGTCTCCACCACTTGAGCACACCTTCACTTGCTCAAGGCAAACTGGACACTGACTCCTTCTTACTTGAAGGCAAACTGGAACCTCTGACTACTACCCTTTGAAAACTCCCAACGTTCTATCTAACTCTCTCTGCTGCAGATTCCAATGTGGCTTATGCAGCTGCGAAAGTTCTATTGGTGATGTAATTCCTCAGTCTCAGCTGAGACTGAGAACAGAGTTAGACAGTGTGAAACCCATTTAACTGGAGTTTCACAAGCTGCCTTCCCTGCCTACCACTAGGTCTTACTGGGATTCTAGTAACCCCGGGTAACAAGGGGTTACATTACTATCTACTTTTATGAGAGAAATTGGCCTGTAACTGGTGGGTAGAGTGGAGTCATTCCCTTTTTTGGGGAGTGTACAGTCACCACTACTTCCCTGAGAGTGGGATGGAAGTCCCCAGATGTGAGCACCTCTGTGTAAACAGAGCATAGAACTGGGATGATTGTGGGGGAAAGGGATTGCCACAGGTCCACTTGAAAGCTGTCCCCTCCTGGGGCATTGCCAGGTTTCAGTGAGTTTATTGGGGCCTATGCATGAAGGTTGCATGCCGTGTATAGGGCCTGCAGGGATGGAGCACTGCCAGCAATGTGCACACTGCACATCAGACACCCCCTGGCGGCATGCACAACATGCACCCAGGACATGGCAGAGTGCACAAATGGGCAGCTACATGGACCCGCCGAGCACCATGTACTCAGGGGCATGCCACATAGTGTCATGCATAGACCACCATGGCACATATGCCCAAAGCTGCACACATTGGCTATGCACAGTGTGCAGGGTGCACACACCTACGTGAGCTAGAGGGCTGCCATAAGTGTCCACACAAGGCTGCACTTCGGCAGGCAACAAGGCACAGTGGATGCATATGGCTGGAGAGTGACCACCATGTGCCCATGACTGCCCCACTGCACTGCCGCATGCATCGCAGACCACACATCAGTGGATGAGCCCCATACACCATAACAGACACATAGCCCATGCCATACTGCACCGTAGTCCACCATGGTGGTGCATGCCCACATCACAGGCAGCAACATTGGGCCTGCATGGCCCATGTACGTGTGCAGCACAGGACGCTGGGCCTGGCCACATGACAGCTTGTGCCATGGCAGACCAGTCATGCAGCTGCCATGCTGTGGATGCACCACCTGCATGGTACACAGGCCTCCATGCACAGACCCTGCCCCTCCAGCCCAGCAGCATGGCTGCCAGGGACAGCCATGGCACTGTGGGGGGGCATGCACACAGAGGCCCGCCTATGCCCTCCCATATGGCACACCCACCACCCCCCACACAGGAGACAAGAACCACACACAGGGTTGGAAACAGAATGCTTTGTTACACACTGCTGGTGACACCAACTGTAAACAACAGTAAAAAAAGAAACAACCCACACTCCACATACACCAGTGTAGGGTCGTACCACACTGCCACTGGTGCCAAGGTCCCAGAGACTTTAGGAGCTGCCTGGAGGATGCTGGCAACATGCTGTTGCCATGATGCCACCTCCATCCTGGGCGTTGTCATTCCCACCAGCCTCATCCGTCTTCTGCCGTGCTGACTGCCACAGTCACTCTTTATCCTTGCTGTTCCTGAGTACATCCAGTACCGGCGGTGTCTTCCTCCTCACCCACTCCAGGATCATCCACCTGATGCTGCCACAGTAGTGCTGTGGAGAGAGGAGACACTGTAAGGCATCATGGTACAAGCCTCATTGCCCATCCACACTGGCCAAAGAATGCCCTCCCAACAGCCTGTAGCAGTTGCACATGATGGACATGACACTGCTGTGAAAGCACCATGGCCGGCAAACCCAGCCCACATGCAGCAGCACAGCAATGTGAATGCACATGGCATGCAATAGGGAAGGGCCCGGCCCCCGGCATCACCCCAGGTACACCGTTCCCTCTCCCCCCACCATGCATGGGACAGATCACCTTGCAGGGGCATACAACGCCTATCTGGGGCTTGTGCTGACAGCCTGGCTGATGCATGTGAACCCAGCTGCCACGTGGCTGCCTCTTGTCTGTCTCCAGTGCAGCCCTGATGTGTGCCTGCTGTGCGCTCCATGGACTGTGGCAGCGTGTCCGCATTCCCAGGGGCCACGGCATCCTCCTTCGTGCAGCTGTCATCAAACTACATGTTTTGTGTGTCTGGGTCATCTGGCAGGTTGTTACTGTCCACCTCTGCTCACACCAGTCCAGTCACCATTTCAATTGTGGTGGCTGTCATGGGTGTGGGGCTTCCATTGGTCATTCGTCGGGGGGGGGGCTGCAAGCACCTTGTGCGTCCATTTGTTGCTGCATCCCATCCTGTGCTGAGCAGTGTTCAGCCTGCCATGTTCTGCAGATGACTAGCCAGTCGAGTGCATCTGCAACGCATGCCATGCTCCACCGCATGGCACGCACTTCGCTGGTAAGGGCAAATGGCTCATCAGTGTTGCAGTGCTGCCCTGCAGGATGATCAGCCTCCAACTGCTGCAGATCTTGGTACCGGTCATCCAGAATCACTTGCATCCAGTGTGAGCATGTGCAGCTGGGTGCATGCCTGGCAGACCCTCGTCCGGGCTATCATCCGCGTCACCTGTAGCACATTCTGGGGCGGCACTTGCATCCACCACTGCTGCACCTCACCCTTGCTGTGCTGGCTGTGTGCCGCCTGAATCGAGCTCCATGCATGCCTTGGCTGTGGCTGGACACCGCTGTACATCTCTGGCCTGTCCATCCAGAGTGACTGTTGTGGCCTGGAAGCTGCATTTGCCTGCTTCGTGGCCACTGTCCAGGTCTCCGATTGTTTCCATGGGTGCCTCTGTCTCCTGCTTGGTACCTGCAGACAAAAGGGTTCAGTTAGTGAGGCAGGCATGGTCAGCTATTGCGTGTGCATCGGTGGTTCATGTGACAGTGGTACTCACCAGTGCCAGACCCTGCCCGACTGTGCTCCTTGTCATCCGCTTGCGCCTGCCCTGGTGGTTCTTGGGGGGGTGTTAATATGTTGCCCAGGGTTGCTGCGCCTGTATCCACCCATCAAACCAACCCCACTTTACTGTCTAGGCTGTCCATGTCATCCACCTCCCCATGGACACCAATGTCCAACACTGTGTCAGCAACCATATGCTCTAGGGGGCTGAGCTGGGTGTTATCATGTGGGGAGCCACCCCCGGTACCCTGCCATACCTGTGCAGCAGCTGTGACCTTGCACTTCATGGTGGCATGCAGGTCATGCCACTTGTGCTTGATGGCCTCCAGGCTCCATGCCTCTGGACCTGCGGCATTCATCCCACTCTGGATTTTGAACCATAGACTGGACTTGACCTTGGCAGGGGTGGACAGGAACAGGGACTTATGCAGGCAGCGGTAGTGTGTGTGTGTATATCCACAACCATGAATGCCACCTGACCCCCTGTGAAGTTCAGTGTGTGTAACCTGCCTGAGGACCGCAACCTCCCATGTCCCCGGCCCTGGGCGGGTGGGTGCTTCCTTTCACTTCACCTTGGTCCATGTGAAGCATATTGCCCTGTGTGCCTCTGTCTGTCTCTACCATGCTCTCTGCCTCCATCCACTCTTCTGCATTCACTTCTGTTACATGGCAGTGGGTGTTGCACAGGTCCATATATGGTGGGGTCGAGGGGCATATCGGCATATGTTTGACACACCTCTGTGTACCACATGGCATGCTCCATGTGCCATGTAGACATGCCCTTTGGTCCACGGGGCATTATGTGGAAGCAGGGTGCATTCACTTGTTTTTTCTAAATAAAATGAAGCACTTTTAGCACCCAGAGATTTGCTTCCTTTGTCTGATTCAAACCTCGATTGGTGCAGTTTGGAGATACTTGCTACAATACCGGTGCTGGCTTATTTGAATTTTTCCACATGCATGGATGATCTTGCATGCCATGTACTGTGGGTCCCTTGTGCAGCGTGTAGCTGTACACCACCACTACTATGTCGATTTCACGCCTAGTTTATGCACCTTTGTGCATAGGCCCGATTGTTTGTAAAACCTCTAGCTCAGTCAAGGGGGAGTCTAGCTGTGCCACTTGTTGTTCTGATTGGCGGGCGATATCCAGGGAAGCTAGAAACCTGTGCACAGTTAGGGGATTCAAGCACTGGGAGGAGGAGTATAGCTTGGTGTAGAAGCACATCATGATTCGATTTATGTCCTGTGTCTTAGTTTGTGTCTGCCCATTGGTATCTGTAAGGCCTGAGATATAGCTCTCTGTTTGTTGTTTCCTTAGTCTATATGCCTTACCTTCACTCTTTTTTCACCCTCCCGCCCTCCCAGAACTTGTGTCTCAGGCAAAGAATGGATATCTCAGCTTTCTGGGCCAGTAATTTGTTGATCTCCATGCAGAGCCCTACAATGGTGCGCCCTAGTGGGGAATGCTGATTGGGATGGGAAATTGCTTTAAATATGGTTTCTGCGGCATGTAGCTTTTTCTCTAGATCTGAGAGCTGTTGCTCTCTTCTTGTCCTTCTGCCTGCAGCATATATCATGATTTTCTCTCTCATGGTGGTTTTAAAAGCCTCCCAAGTGTTTTCTGCTGAGGTGTCCCCTAAAGGGTTATCCTGAAAGAAATAGGTGGCTTCCCTCTGTGCCCATGGCATGAATTCTGGGTCTCTTAGAAGAAGGGGTCTAACTGCTAGGTTGGTGAGAAGGGTGTGGGATGGCCCCATAGGACATGAAGCTGTACCGGGGCATGATCTGAAATCACCATGGGGAGAATGGATCCCAGAGATGCCTAGAAACCTCTGCACAGTTAGGGGGTTTGTATTGGGAGCAGGAGTATAGCTTAGTGTAGAAGCACATCATGATTCGATTTATGTCCTGTGTCTTAGTTTGTGTCTGCCCATTGGTATCTGTAAGGCCTGAAATATGTCTGTCAGATAAGGACCGCTAGCTCCTTCCAGTCTGCCCGTAGGCCCTATACATGTATGCGTCCACTCACCCTAAGTGGTCAATGGCCTTTCATCATTCCCTTCCCACCCAAGGTTCCCTTGTGCTTGCCCCAGGCATGTTTAAACCCTTCTATGTGCATGCCCCTACCACCTCTTGTGGCAGATTAGCCTGTAATCTAGTTGGCTATAATAGCCATGCACTTGGGAGTAGTAGGAATAGTCCCAGTCATGGGGGTGGATAGTCCACCAGATATCTACTAGATCTACATACTGCATTAATTGGGATAGGGCCAGCGCTCCTTTGGTGTGAGGTTAGAGACTAGAGGAGTTCCTGTCCAAGGAGGGGACCAGGGTGAGGTTAAATTCCCCTCCTAAGAGCACCGGGGTATTCACCAATGCAAGTTGCCCTATCTTTTGTGCTATAGTGTAAATGAAACCCTGGTTGTCAACAATAGGGGCATATAAATTACCAAGTAATAGGGGCCCCTCAGTGGTGTCCATCAGGGCAAAAACCTATCTGCTATGCTGGTCACACTCCATCTTAATGGGGGACCACCTGAGTGCCTTGTGGACTAATATTGCCATCCTCCTCTTATGAGTTGGAGCAGGAATGAAATACCTGCTGAATCCAATCATTAGCAAGTTTAGCGTGATCAGCCAAGTTTAGCCAAGTTTCTTGTGGGAAGGCTAGGTTTGACTTGAGCTTCTTTAGGTGGGAGATCACCTGTTTATGCTTAGCAGGAGTATTCGGCCCCCTCACGTTCCAGGTGTGACATGTGATCTCACTCATGATCCCATTGAGGAATTCTGCTTGCTAAGGATCTGTAGATGAAAGAAGAAGATAAAGTCAGCTTAAGCCACTCTTGCAGCATCAATGGGATGCCTAAGACCTTGGCACAGGATACTAGTATTTGGCATACACACAACATACCTGTACAATATATCTTATTTCTTAAAAGCATCTATCACACTAAAATCAAGTACAATAACACATACACAATTCACCCACAAACTATATACTGTACAAAGGTTAATGCCTGACACATCTGAGAGCAGGAGCGATGTTACAGCCAGCAACAAGTGTTGCCCGAGGCTCACCACCTTGCTCTGAGGAGCTGTGATTCCTAGCTCTGATAAATAGCCTGTCTGAGGCAGTAGTGTAGTTCTCACCACCTGGGAGGCTTAGGAGGTAGGCAGAGGTTGTTCACCAGAGGTTTACCCCACAAGGCTAGCAGTGTTCAAAGTGGGTATTCGAATGATGTCCGATACAGGTACCTTAGCTGGGTTACCAACCCATTGATATACTGATGGGCTTGCCCATCATAGCCACCTAGGGTTATAAAATTAACCCTCTTCCCTGCTAGAGGTTTCTTGGCTGCTTACCATTCAATCGGGGGTTGCACGCCACAACCTGAATATAGGGGTGTGAGGATATCCAGGCGACTGGGGATGGCAGTACTAGCTGGGGCAGGGCAGAGGGTTGTAAAGCCCATGAGTGCATCTACTACAGCGGTTAAGGATATCTTATCTTCACTCCTTGGTGATGTGCTTAGCTTCCTAGTGGGTAAAGTTGAGGTGGTGGGGCAGCATTCAACAGGGAGCCCTGTAGCACCATGTCAGATGCTTTAACAGTTGCAGCGTCCTTAACAGCACCAGTCCATGCTGAGGGTAAGATAATTGGACTATCAGCATGCCCATGGGGATGTCTTCTACCCCACCCTTCTTTACCAACTCTACACAATAGCATAGTGTTGGGGAGGGTGGAGATATCATAGTGTTACTCTTGGATCAGGAACTGGTGCTATGCAGGGAAAAAAGCAAAAGTGCTGACAATTGCCCATATCAGACAACACAGAGAGGAGAAAAGGGGGAATACCATAACAGCTATAAACATCTGCAACACAGTACTCATTCAAAGTTCAGAATCAGTTTACAGGGTTCTGGTAGTCTGCCATGAGATGTGAACAGGGAGTATGGTGGCATCCCAGCACAGTGAAAGACATCCGGACTCCGGTGTTGTGGCTCTGTGGAGATCAGTCTGAGCACAGAATACCTGTTAGCCAAGTGGAAGGGCTCTCTCTCTCTCTGCCTGCAAGGCTGGTTCTGTTTCTCCTCTGCTTGGACTCCAGCTGCGATTTCTGTTGGCTGGGTGGTCACTTCAGATGTGCTTTTTAGAGGAGTGTATTTTCTGGCTATGACAGGCAAGGGACTATGTCTCTTCAGATTCCAGCCTCTGTTCCTCCATCTCTTCTCGGTGCATGATTCCTCTGACCTCCATCCTGTCTGCAGTTGCATGAGTATAAGCTTTTTCTTAAGATCCTGAAGCCTTCAGTTCTTCTGATCAGGTGCAATGGAGAAAATCCATTAGGTTCTCTGTGCTAGTGAGGAACAGAGGGACCCCACTGTGGACAACCCACGTGGTGGTGGGCTAACATAGTGAAAAAGGAATCCCAATGCAGTGCATACTTCTGTGAACTTCAGTGTAGGCTTGGCACCTGTCTGAGAGGTCTCTAGAATAGTCCTGATAAATGTCAATTCATTCTGCAGTCTTGCCAGAGAATCTGACCCATGTTCCTTGCAGCAGCCATGATCATTTCCTTTTACAGAAAGTCCAGGAATTGGGCTAGGATTGGCCTCGGTCTTTCACAAGCTTTGAGGGGAGGGGTCAAGGAGTAGTGGGCCCTGTCAGCTTGAAGTGGTTGGCAGCCAATGAGATTAAGCATCGCAGGGAGGGCTTGCTGCAGGAATCCGGCAGTGTCACGGAATTCCACCCCTTCAGAGAAGCCTAGAAACTGGAGGTTGTTGCGTCATCTCTGGTTCTCTACGTCATCCACCTTGTTCTGGAACATTTGGAGGGTCTTGCCTTGTTCTTGCACTACCGCAGTGAGATCTTGTATAGCCACCTTATGGGACCCCGCTTTACTCTCTGTTTGAAAAAGCCACACTATGATGTTCTGAATAACATGTGCAGTGTGGTTAGAGGCCATTGTAACTTGGAACATTTGAAGCATTACTTGGCTAAACATCGATTCTACTGTCTTTTGGTCCCACGAGAAGGCAGTGGTGGTGGCCACGTTGTCCAGTCTAACAAGAGGCGGCCTCAAAGTTCATTCAGTTCAGTAAAGTTTATTGTTGAGCCATATTAACCATTATAAAAATAGAGGATAAAATCACAAGACAATATATATACATATATATATATATATATATTATGGTAGCACGGTAGTGCTACCATAGTTAGGGTTGAGGAGCCATTTCTATGTTAAACCGCAAAACTTTGCACCTTAATAACTTTGCAACCATTTGATGGATTTGGCTGAAATTTGGAATACACAATCAAGAACCATAGGCCTTGGGATATGCCAAGTTTCGTACTGGCTGGATATACGACTGCGGAATTATTAAGCATGATCTGTGTGCGCATTTACGCTTTTTCTGGAATTCTACGGGCGCGTCTACAGGTCGTACGGTTTGCGCGACCAGCCCAAAATCTTCAGGGAATGAGCGGCCAGGGTCCCCGATGTGCCTCTCAAAGATTTGGTGAAAAAATATTAAATAGTTCAAAAGTTATTCAAAAAATAGTTTCCCATTATAAGTCAATGGGAAAAGTTAACAAAAAGTTCGACAGTGTCGCAAATGCATTTTTACTTTCGCAAATGGGCCTGTTACTTTTGCAAATCGGCCATTTTGTTTTCAGTTGGTGATCAGAAAAATGGTTGCCATTTAAATTTGGGACCTTCTAGCAACCTAATTCTTTTTTGTATTCAGCTAGTCGGACCCTGAGGATGCTTGCCATGTCTTTATTTTGTGGTAAAACACCCCAGAAATATGTTTTTCAAATTTCTGGAAAAAGTACTTTCACAAATTACTTTCGTGCTCATGAAAGTGTCGAACTTTTTTGCGAAAGCTTTCGCAAATTACGACAGTAGTTTTCCATCTGTGGGAAAGTGACAGCGATTCTTTGGCACTGCGCTGCAAAAGAACCGTTGGGGGTTTTGGGCTGAAATTTGGAGAGAACTGAGCCAACATCTCACAGATGTGCCTTTCAGTATTGTATTGAAAAAATACTACACAGCGGCAAAGTTACGGCACTCCAAAGTTGACAGTTATTCCCATAGGATAACATTACGGCGCATGACGCATTTTAGAAATCCTTTGGATCCCTGCTGCAAAATAACGATTTTGTCTTTTTTCCTGAAATTTGGAAGGAAGACAGCCAGCAGCCCACAGATGTGCCTTTCAGTAGTTTGGTGAAAAAATATTACAGGGAGGCAAAGTTATGGCACTCCGAACTTCTCTTTTTTCCCCATAGGATAACATTACGGCGTTCGCCGCGCCTTTCAGGGCCCGTATCTCGGAAACGGTGTGAGATACGGACTTTTCGTCTGAAAAATGCTTAGCCTATTAGCCAGGACAGTTGTGAATCATATGACTTTTAAATTTTTTTTCTACGTCGTACGGTTTCTGAGATATAACATATTTAGTATTCCAAGTTCTCATTTTCTGCGCCGATACTCATTATTATGCATACATTATTTGTACTCACTGTCTTTTTCTATGCAGGTTTTGGGGAAAACCAGCCTGTGCGCTTACATTACTGTTACTGTTGCCTTTCCGCTATGTCTGCACTCCATTTCCTTACCGCTGACGCCTCACGCCACCATGTGCATTATCCTTTATGCTTTCATTTGCACTATGCTTTCTGTTATTTTTCCATTTCTGTCTACAGTACTGTTTATATTTCTGTTTCACTTTATGTCACCATGCCCATTGACATTTCTGTTTGCAGGCACCATGTTACTATGTGACAACACATCACGTGGCAGACCATTCCCGTCTACGCCACCATGTGCGTTACCCTTTCTGTTCTCATTCGCACTTGTGTTACCATGTGCACCACTGTTAGCATTTCTGTTTGTGTTGCTGTTCCTGTTAGTATGCCACAAGACATCATGTGGCGGGCCCCGCGCTCCCACCGCCGCATTATGCGGCGGGGCCCCTCCACCGCTGCATTACATTCACAATTTCTCGTTATCATTCTCAAAAAAGGAAATTAGTGGCAAAAACTCCATTTAATGCATTAGTTAGGGTTGTTCCACGCGACAAAGTGGAAATTCAGTGTTGGGTTGAAACCCCTTGGACCCCCGCCCACCCCCAACCCGGCATTGGGGTGCGCATTGGGATCATGGGTCTAACTCTCACCCCATTCTCTATGCTTCTGCTGCTTTACACATGTCGCCAGGAGGTGAGAGTTAGGGCCTAACTTGATCTATCATGCGCACTAATATACCGGTGAGAGTGAGAATCCATTTCAACCTAACACTGAGCCCTCCTCACTGTTCGCTAATGGCCTAACTAACAACATTAAATAATTTTACCTCTACATATATATATATATATTGGGGAAAAAAACTCCGTTTAATGCATTAGTTAGGGTTGTTCCTGGCGACAAAAGTGGAAATTCAGTGTTGGGGTTGAAAACCCCTTGGACCCCTCACCCACCCCCAACCGGCATTGGGGTGCGCATTGGGATCGTCCTCCTAACTCTCACCCCATGACATGTGTAAAGCAGCAGAAGTATAGGAGAATGGGGTGATGTAAAGTGAAACAGTAAGATAAACAGTACTGTAGACAGAAATGGCAAAAAATAACAGAAGCGCAAGTGCAAATGAAAGCGCAAAGGATAACAGCACATGGTGGCGCCAGGCGTCAATGAAAGGTTCATGGTATTTTACTAAATTTATCTGGGCCGATAAGTATCCCCGTCTGACTTACCATAAGCTGGCAGCTCCTAAATTGGAAGGGGGTTGCGAATCCCCTCCAATATTTATTATTGGACTAGCCACCTGCGAAATGTTCACGGTGGGTATCTCCCGGCCCAGAGGAAGCACAATTCATCTGGCTTAAAATAGAATTGGATGCAATTAAGACCAATAATCTGGACCCTCTCGCGTTATTTTTTCTTAAGTTATCTCAAGTAAGTACGGCTGTAGATTGTCCCATAATAAGGTCCTCTTTAAAGGTCTACCTACAGTTGTGCTCCTTTTTGCAGTACTCTCCCCATCTGGACCTGGCCCAGTCTATATGGAACTCTCTGTCATTTACTATTAACAAGAATCAAATCTCCCATTTTTGGTTGCCTCAACTCAAAGAGGGGAAGCTCTTGACCTTTACTGATGTTAAGGGGAATTGGCTATCAGCGGAGGAGATGGTTAGAAAATTTCACATCCTGATTTCTTCTTTCTTCAAAGTTTTGCAATTGAGATATTTACTAGTAATCTCCCTGGGGAGTATTCTTCCTTCACAGAGCATCTCCTCTCTGATACCCGAGTTATCCCCGCTCTCTGGGTCCTCTGGCGTAATCTCTAAATTATATCAGGTTTTGTTTCACAAAAAGTTCGTGGGCCCCTTTGGGCCATCAAGATTTTGGAGCAACTCTTTCCCCCACCTGCAGTTAGATTGGCATTCTCTGGAGGTCATGTCACAAATTTATCTCTTAGGATAGACTGCATCTCATGCAATATCATGTATTACACAACCTATACTATTCCTGGTTAAGCTCCACAAGTGGGGCTACTTAGACTCAATAAATGTAAAAATGTTTGCAAGGACGAGGCACGCTTTTCACATGCTTTGGTCTTGTCAAATATTTCACCTTTTGGATCTCAATTCAAACCTCCTTAGACCCATGTTGGGCCTTCAAGAATACTTTATCCCTGAGGTATGTGTCTTGGGGGACCTGTCTTCCATTAGATTCAAGGTGCATAAGTTTCACATATCCATGGTCGCCTTGTCGGCTAAGAAAATAATTCTCTGTCATTGGAAAGACAGGTCCTCCCCTTCTTTCCAGGAGTGGGTAAGAGAAGTTTTATCCAACTTGCACACAGAAAAAGCAATAGCCAGCCTACATAACAGACTGGTAACTTATGCTAGAATCTGGGATCCCCTTCACTCATTAATCTCTCTGGTTCCAAACTAAGTTTACAATAGGCTCAAGGCTTGTACAAGGCCTTTTGATTAGAGGCTTGGCAGTTATGGGTACTGTAATGGGTTACTGCAGTAAGGGTAGGTGAGGGGGGCAGCATCTTTACTATGTATCAATGTGTCTCTGTCAGCTTCTTTGTATGCTGCCTTTATGGTGGAAAAGTGTGAATAAACTTTAAATTAAAAAAAAGAAAGGCGACAGGGTGCCCTTCAGAAAGTTCCAGGACACCCTGTCAAATGCTTTTTCAGCATTCTAACAGAGTAGGACAGTGGGGATTGACCTGCTAGATACAAAATGTAAGAGGTACAACATTCTTGAAATATTATCAATGGTTTGTTGTCACTGAATTATTCAGAGAACTACCGTTCCATCTCATTACTTAATGTTAACATAAAAATATTGGCCAAGGTACTTGCCAACTGGTTGGGAACTCTGATGGGTAAACTCAGTAGTGGTGAACAGGTTGTTTTTTTGACAGGTAGATCCTCTAGTGACCATATGCTTTGATTATTACATCTTCTTTCTTTAACCAAGAACTCGGATGTCCCAGCTGCCCTCATCGCATTAGATGCAGAGAAAGTTTTTGACCGAGTTTCTTGGGATTTTCTTTTCATTGCTCTATCACACTTTGGTCTCCCACATGAGTTTAATAAATGGGTTAGGTTATTATATGTATCCCCAACAGCCCGTGTCAGGTGCAACGGTGTCCTCTCTAACTCATTCCCTTTGTACCAAGGCACCAGGCAAGGTTACTCTCTTTCCCCCCTCTCCTTTTTAACGTCTATCTGGAACCCCTTATTCGAAGACTAATCTCCTTTCAGAACCTTCACAGAATTACTGTGGAGACACAACAACACCTTTTATCAGCTTATGCTGATGATTTGCTGTTACATATGGAAGACCCTGTGGCCAGTATACCAGTCTTGTTACAAGAAGTTGACTCCTTCTCAAAGATCTCCTACTATAAACTAACCTCTCAAAACAAGTATTTTTCCTTTGAATGGAGACTATTACCAACGGACATAGAGAATATGGTTTAACATGAAAATCAAAGTCCTTGAGCTACCTGGGTATTAAGGTGTCTATGGAGATTTCTACAATGGTAAAAGAGAATATTTCTAATCTATTAAACACAATGAAAGCATACCTTGAAAGATGGGGGGGGGGCACTACCAATGTCTCTATGGGATAGGATCAGCACTGTCAAAATGAACATGCTACCCCAGATCCTCTATTCCTTGGGTATGCTGGGTTTATTTTTCCCTAAATCTTGGTTTCTTAACCTTCAAAGGTTGTTAAATCAATATATCTGGAAGGGTAAGGGAGTCAAAAGAGCCTACTCCAAACTCACAGCATCAAAATTACATGGTGGTCTCTCCCTCCTGTCCATTTTTGCATATTATGGGGCCATCCACATCAGCAAATTAGCACACTGGGTTCGTACACTGTGATCAGGAGGTGTGGGGTCATACCTCCCTCTTTGGTTGGATATTGAGAAGACTTTGACCCTTAAAACCTCCTGCACCCTTACAGCTTTGATTTATTCTTCGCTGAGGTCTATCCCCAAAGATTTACGGAAAAATCCAATACGGTGGTCCCTAAAAGCTCTACATCAGATACAGTGACACCTGAATCTTGACTGGCATAAATCCCTGAAACAGCCATTGCTTGGTAATTCCTACTTTCAAATCCAGAATTGGCCCATCTCTTCTACATACTGGGGTCCTCTGGTGGGACTCCAACTTGGGGACATTGCTCCTTATGGCAGAGTGCTTCCTTATCTCCAATTTATTTCAACAATGTTCTCATTGTCTAATCAGAAGCTCCATTAAATACTGGCAGGTCAAGCATGCTGTGATTTACTTCATGAAAAATCCATCAGGACTTGTCCCTCCTAAAGTTGAACTATCCTCCTTCCCATGGACAGCTGATCAGCCACATTCGGTTTCCAGGGTTTATAAGGAGTTGCAGTCCCTAGATCCGCAATTGCCTCAGGGTACCTGCTATTATTGGGTTCACAAATTATCCCTTAAAGAAGACACTGACACCTGGCAGCAAATGTGGAGTAATCTGTACAGGTTCATTAAGCAGGACCGACTTTGTTTAATGCAGTATAATATTATGCACAACCTATATTTCACCCCTGTAAGCCTACATAAGATTGGGAGTCTTCCCTCCTCGCAGTGTCACTGGTGTTTAGGTGCAAATGGGGATCTATACCATATGTTATGGACTTGTCCAAAGGTTCATGCATTCTGGCAAGCCATTAAAAACTCACTAGATCTATTGCTGGAATTGGAACCATTGTTCTTGCCTGAAATCTGCTTGCTTAATTGCTTCCCTTCAGGGATAATCAGGATGAGGAAAGCTTATATGGCCTTAATATATCCTGTGGCTAAATTAACAATGATGAGACATTGGAAGGAAGACCCCTTGCCTTCTGTGTTAGAATGGCATAGAGAAATATTTCTTGCTCTTCAGTTAGAAAAACACATAGCCATGATGAATGATAGACTGAAGACCTATTTAGATAAGTGGGGTACTCTTGATGCTTTATTAGTTGCATAAAAACCCCAGAATTCTGCATAATCCATCTGAATGCCAATGCTTTCTTAAGCATGGACTCCTACACTTAGTACTAATGGGGCAAGTTGGGTAAGGTTACTGAGGGAGTAGTTTGAAATGGGAGGGATGGGTTAGTTTAAAGTTTTGTGGTTTTTAACATTTGTAAAATATGTCTGAAGAGTGCAGTCTCATAGATTTGTGTTGTTCTCTGTTTCTTTAAGACTGTATTATGAATCTTTCCCTGTATTATGAAGAAAACTTGAATAAAGTATATTAAATTAAAAAAAATAAAATACAGCAGGTTATCCTCTGTTGCTGAGACCCTTTTATTCCTGGGATCTGTGCCATTGAGGACTTCCTCTAGGGTGTGAAACCTTGGTACTACCATTGACAGCAGATTGTCATTTGATTTGCAGGTGTCATCCATTGTCTGGACCAGCTTTTACCATCTTAGGAATATCATCCGAGTTAAGCCCCTAGTTCTGTCTATGGACCTCCCCACCTTGGTACATACCCTCATGACATCCAGACTTGATTACTGTAATGCACTCTACCTCAGGGTCTCTGGAGGGAACCTTCACCGGCTGCAGCTAGTGCAGAATTTGCCCACTAGGCTGCTTACTGGCCAGCCTAAATTTTTCCATATTACTTCGGTCTTGCGTGAGCTGCACTGGCTGCCAGTTAGGTGGAGGATTCTCTTCAAGGTGGACTTGCTGACCTTTAAGGCCCTACCTGGGCTGGGTCCCAGTTATCTGTTAGATCTTCTTACAGCTGCCACCCTGGTATGCTCCCTCTGGTCCTCTTCTAGGGGCCTCCTGGTGATTCCCAGGACGAGGCTTAAAACTGCCGGTGACAGGGCGTTCAGCATTGCCGGCCCCGTCCTGTGGAATTCGCTGCCTCCATCAATTCGGGAAGCCCCTTCGGTTGAAGATTTTAAGGCTCGCCTCAAGGCCTTCCTATTTAATCAGGTCTTCCCGGACCATAGAGATTAGTCCACCTTGGGCACTCAGCTTATCTGTCAGAGCATTCAGTTTTTAGATATATATTTATTAATTATATTTATGTATGTTGATATTTTACTGTTTTTAAACTGATTTATATTGTATTGATAGTCTCTTCTCATTGTTTGATACCCAGAGCTTCTGGGATTGGGCACCAGAATAATACAATTTGCCTTGCCTCCATATGCCTTTCAGGTGGTAGAGGGAAAGAGAAGCTCCACCAGGACACACCCTAAGTTGAAGATAACAAAGAAAGACCCCATGGAGACCAGGAATACATCTGTGGTTTTGCAAAATCAGTCTGCAGACGAAGGTGGGGATTCGGAAGCCTCATCAGTAGCTTCTTCCCAAAAGGCTATGTCGGAGGGAGAGGGAGACCAATCAATGGTTTTTGTTAAGAAGAAAAGGACTAGAAAGAAAACAACTGTTTGAATGTCCTGTATGATTGTTTTCTCTTATGACATTTATGGCACCTAATTATTTTAATAACATCACTGTTGCTTCTTTAAATGTCAACAAAATTAAGAATCACAAAAGAAAATTAATCAGTTGATCTTTTTTGAGTAACTCTCAGGCAGCACAGATTTTCTTATTACAAGATATATGACTCCGAACCACTGCTGATATTCAAAATGCACTGAAAGTGCAGCCTTGGGGACCTTCTGTATTGGCTGTGGATGATAAACCCTGTTCAGGGGTTGTGATCTTGTTCCAATTTCTTGATTTTAAGATCCAGAAAGTCATGAACATTGAACCAGGGAGGATGATTGTCCTTGATGTATCCTGTCAGGATCACCATTTTCATGAAGGGGTAGTATACACCCCTCAAATGAAAACTGCACATATTGCTTTATTTTGTCTGCTTCAATCATATCTACACACTTCCAGATGGATGATTTTGGGTGGTGATTTTAACTGTCCCTTAGATTTGAAAAATAAATCAGATAGGACATAAAAATTATATTATGACAAAATGTTTTGAATCAAGTGCTCCAAACAGTGACTTTACAGTATTTCTTTAGATCAGTTCATGCCACAGGGAGCATACCTATTACAAGGAACCCCTCTCTTCCCAGATTGATTTTAATTTTGTCTCTGCCCATTAGTGTATTTTAGAGGCCAGTACAGCAGTTGCTACCTCATCATCTGCGGTATGGACCACTATTAGGGTCTGCAACAGGGTGGTACTGGCAAAATAAACAATTCAATCCTTGATGATACTGTGGTCCATTCTGAGGGGAGGAACTTTTAGGGCAAGAGCATCTGTGGATGACTACCCGATGGATTAGTGGGTGAACACGAAGTCAGGCATGAGAAAATTCTTCCGGAAGTTAGGTAAGTGTAAAGGAAAGGAGGATTACTTTCATCTCCTTCAGTTATGGGCACATTTGTTTTGCTTTATTTCTTGGCAAAATACTTAAGGTGTATCTACCATAATTAGATCACTTGCATTAAAAAGGAAATGAAAGACTAGTTTTTTATGACATGGCCAAATCTTTATGCACTGAACATATTTTGGGGATTTAGGGTACAAAAGCATCTTTTGACATTTTTAAGTGTTATCAGGATAGGGTACACAACAGGGTCTTTACTGCTATTAAAATAAGGCTGGTCAGACACTGGCTGGACTGCAAAATATCTTGGCTTCTATCTCTGAGGACCTGCATTCTTTGTTTGGAACCCCAAAGGTTGGTGAGGGGATTGAATCCTTCTTTCTCAAGCTTGCAAGAACTTACTGACAGATGTGGAAAAAGCAAGTTTGGGCATGCCTCTTTTCTTCAGCTGAGGTTCTGACAACTATAAAGTTCTTACAGAACAATCTTGCACCCGGCCCGGATGGCCTGATTGCAGAATTTTATAAATCCTTTTCTATCTTTTTATGTCCATTTTTGGCTGAAGTCTTCAATGATATGTCACAGACTTTATCACGTTTTGATGATATGTCACAAGCCTTTTGGTGCACCTGTACAAAAAAGGGAATAGACTAGATTTAGGGAACTGGAGACCTATTTCTGTTATAAATGTTGATATGAAAATTATGGCAAAAATCGGAGACTGTGATGTAACGGATAACTCATAGCACCTACTCAGATGTGTGTTATTCCAGGAATATCCTTGATGGATAGTCTTCTGCAGATTACAGAATTTATGGTTTGTAACCAGTTACAAACCTTGGATGGGTTTTTATTAACGCTTGATCAGGAGAAAGCTTTCGATAGAGTGTCGTATGATTTTTTTTTTATTTTGGATGCAAGTTTTCCATGGTTTGCCCTCCATGTTTATACAGTAAATTCACCAGTTGTTCAGTCAAGCTCATTTTTTCCCCCTTGATTAATGGGACAGTGGGCCTTAGAATAAGAATAACATAGGGTGTTTGCCAGGGATGCCCGTTAAGTCCTTTACTATATGTCTTTTGTATAGCTTTCTTAGCTCATACAATTATACAGTCTCCTGTTGTGCTGGCTCTTTCTATTATTTTACATACTCCATGGGTGAAAATATCTGCCTATGTGGATTATCTTTGCCTATATACCAATAATTTGCAGTCTAGCCAGCCTGCTTTGTCCCTGATACATCTCTATACTTCAGTGTCAGGGGCTAGGATTAATGTTGATAAATTTAAAGAGTTATGTTTGGGTTTCAGCAGGGACTTGGATCTACAGTCTATAGATGGGGTTCCAGCTGTGGACGCTGTGATAAAGATATTGGGTGTAAAGTTTGGTATGTTTACAATGGACAATGTAAATTGAGAAGATTCCATAAAGTGGAGGAGATAAGGGTCAATAGGTAGAAATCTATGCAACTCTAAGCTGAAATGGGTATATTTGATAAAACCCTTGATATTGCCAATTTTTCCTCCACCTGAGTCATATTTTTCCTCTCCCATGTGACCTTGAAAGACGGCTTTACAGTATTTTTCCAGGCCCTATGGAGCAGCTGGCTGAATCCTATTTGTAGAAATTTTACTTACCTTCCTGTTCATAAAAGAGGTTTAGCAATGATCAATCTGATAGTCTTTTTTACTCTTTATTTCTTTCCATGACATTTATGACTTTATTTTCCGTACAGGATGTTTTGGGGAAATTGTGGGTATAAGACTGGTTTGACCCAATTCTTGCTCTTTGGGAGGTTAAGAAATGGTCATTTCACCTAAAATTAAATTGGGCCAGACTCCAAAATATGATGAGTCTACACTGAAGAAAGTGAAACTCTGGAAGTTGTCACCAGATCTTTTGGATCCTAAATCGGATTAGTCTGTATGATTTTATTATTGATTCATTTTTTACCAATGAAGTGGTTTTCCTCAAGGTTCACCACAGTCATCTTCTACAACTCTGTTTGCTGACCGAGGCTGATGGGGAGCATGGTGGAGACCCATGGAATTCAGCTGGGTGTCTGCTGAGCTCTGTGGAGCATGGAGGAATGGCAACAGTGTGAGGAATGGGACTGGAACAAAAGGGAAGGCAAACAAGGGAGGTACTTAAGTGTTGGGGTTGGGATATCAAAACACAAGCAGAGGGATTGTTTAATTTCTATTTACATTTTTACTTGTGTACCGGGGATTTTTAATTGTTTCTACCTCAAAAGAACCTACGGAGGCAACTTGCTTTTGACCAGAGTTGACTCTACTGATTGTACTAACTGTACTGACTGTTTTTTTTTTCCATCTGGTGGAACAAAGGACTGGGGATAACCAATAGGGAGGAACAATCAAAAGGGAGCCATAATTCAAATTGAATCGGGGGAGCTATAAAAAGGTCTAATGGCATCATGCTCTAATATTCCATTTGCTGAGTGCGGCTGAAAGGTAGAGTGGTGGAGAGCCACAAAATTCAGTTGGGCATGTGCTGAGCTCTGTGGAGCATGGAGGAACAGTGACAGTGCAGAGAACAGGAACAAAGTAAAAAAAAAAGGCAAACAAGGGAGGTATTTAAGTGCTGGGGTTGGGATACCAAACCACAAGCAGAAGGACTGCTGAATTTTTATTTACATTTTTACTTGTGCACCATTTTTTTTATTGTGTCTTCCTCAATAGATCCTGTGGAGATAGCTTGCTTTTGACCAGAGTTTTCTTGCAGGAAGCTAGCTTGCATTTACTGATTGTACTGATTGTTTTTTTTTCCATCCAGTGGAACAAAGGACTAACCCTCCCACCTTCCCCCATTCCCACCCACTCCAGGGTTGATCCACTTTTATAGGCTTCCCACAGGCCACACCTTCTTAAGGGTACAGGGGTATTTGGAGAAATAGTACAATGAGCAGACTCGCGGATATACAGGCAGCAAGAACAAGGGGTGGATCATCCAGTAGGTCAGAAAACACATAGTAGGCAGCAAGAAGAAGAGGAAGGATATGTTAAAAAAAGATACTGTGATGAAGGGCAAATACAAGGTAAAAGGGGAAGGAATAAAGCAGAAGAGTAAAATGCAGGGAGTTGTGCAGTGCAATGGGTGTGGAGCAGCAATCTTCAGAAGAACATTCTGGGTACTGTGGTGCTGCCCCATTTGTAGGCACCTCTCTGGGCTAAGGGTGGAGGTGGCCAGTCTCTGGGCAAAGCTGGTAGGAGTACTGGAGACCTACACCCCCACCAAGAGGCCACCATGTCCCCAGCCATTGAACATATCAGATGCCAAGACAGAAGGAGGGATGGACTACTGTGGGCTCAGGGAGGAGGAGTGGGACAGCCCCAGAGGGGAACTCAAGACTGTGACCAGGGGGTAGGTGAGGGGCCTTCAGGAGGGAGACCCAGTGGTAGAAGAGGACCCTAAAGGAAGAAAAAGTTACTCTGGGGGATGGATCTGGGTAAAGATAGCAGGGAGGATAGAGAGGTCAAGTGCCTTCCAGGAGGTACAGCTAGGAGGGAGGGGGAGAGGATCCAGAAGATCACTGAAGCAGTAGCAAGGAGAGAGGGGTTGAAGGTCATTATCCACCTGGGAATGAATGACCTATCTGACAGCAGAACAAGCCTAGAAAAGATGCAAGAGGACTTCAGGGTATTGGTAGGGCACCAGGGGAAGATTGCAATCTCCGTGACATTTTCGGAGGTGCTGCTTGTCCACGGCAGTGGGAGGGGGACAGGAAGCTCCATATTAGTACCTTTAACACATGATTGAAGGGCTGGTGCAGAAAAAAGGGGTATGGCTTCATTGGGAACTGTGGACCCACTTGGAACGATGTGGACCTTTACAAGGTGATGGACTGCATCTATCAGGGAAGGGGAAGGTAGTCTCAATGAACAGTTTAAAGGCTTTGTTAATGAGCATTTAAACTAGCCATGAGGGGGGCAATGGGAGCGGAAAACCACAGCAGCCCACACCCACAAGGCAGCGAGACTAGAACTGGGTTTCAGAAAGACAAGTTGAACATAGGGATGACAGAGACAAGCACAAAGGAAAAAGCAGAGGAATTGAATCCGCATAGGAAAGAATACTGGGGTGGAGGAAGGAATCAGGTGTGCAACAACAGGACTAGGGGAAGGATAGGCAACAAATCATGGAAGGCTATTGTAATGACTGCCCACAGCCTGGGAAATCAAGTCCCAGACCTGGAGGCCTTACTAGTAGAGGGGGGTATGGACATAGCAGCAATAACAGAGACTTGGTACACCTCAAATCATAGATGGGACATTAATGTACCGGGTTACACTCTGTTCAGGAGACTTAGGGGGGTAAAATGGGGGGGGGGACCTGTACATCAGAGAAAGTATAAAGGCTATGGAGGTGCAGGGTAGACAGGTGAAGGCTGAGGCACTATGGGTCACCCTACAGGCCTCCGACACAGAGGGAGGATGCAGATAGGGAGCTACTGGATGAAATACATGAGATGACAGCAAAAAGGGAGGTTCTACTGCTGGGTGATTCAATATACCAGACGTGGATTGGACTACCCCAGTGACTATTTCAACTAGGAGCCAGGACATCCTAGAGTCCCTACTGGGGGTAGGCCTCAGGCAGCTTGTGCTTGATCCCACCAGAGACAGGGTGATACTGGACCTGGTACTGACCATTGGGGACAGAATCACAGAAGTCCGGGTATAAGGTCAGTTGGGGTCCAGTGGCCACCTCATAGTGTGGTTTAACATGGGGACAGGGACATAGTCAAGTCACACTAGGGCAAAGGTCTTAGATTTCAGAAGGGCAGACTTACTAGGATGGGGCATGTATAAATGAAGCCCTGGGTGAGGAGGGGGGTAGGGAGAAGTAGAGGAGCTGTGGGAACACGTAAAAGGGGCCATAGAGCAGGTGATGAACCAATGCATCAGGTTGGTAAACAGGCAAGAAAAGGAAGAAACCACTATGATTCTTGAAAAAGGTCATAGACAAAGTAAGGGCCAAAAGGGCAGGTTTCAGGAAGTATAAAGAAACTTAAAGGGAGGAGGACAGGGAGGTATAACTAGAATGTCTAAGGGAAGCAGGGAAGGCTGTAAGGAGCGCAAAGGCACAGACTGAGGAAAGATTAATGCAGATGGTGAAGAAGGGGAACAAGACATTCTATAGGTACATCAGCTAGAGAAGAAAAGCTAGAGGGGGAAATTGTAAGGCTTAGAAGGGATGAAGGGGAGTGTAGGGAGGGAGACCTGGAAAAGGCAGAAATACTGAATAAATACTTCTGTTCAGTATTCACTGGAGAGGGGGAGGGTCATTAGCAGTTGGGCAACAGATACAAAGGTGGGGGGGTGAACACTAGTCTATTTACAGAGGACAGAGTCCTGGGGGAGCTCACGAAACTGAAGGTGGACAAAGCAACTGGACCAGATGACATACACCCTAGGATATTAAGGGAGCAGAGGAAAGAGCTAGCAGCACCTCTGGCAGCTATGCTCACTGAGTCTCTAAACACAGGAGTAGTTCTGGAGGACTGGAGGAGGGCACATGTAGTTCCTCTTCACAAAAGTGGTAGCAGGGAGGAAACAGGGAACTATGGGCCAGTCAGTCTCACTTCAGTAGTGGGGAAGATCTTGGAGGCACTACTTAAAGAAAGAATAGTGGGACACTTGGAATCCAAGGGTCTCCAGTATCCGAGGCAACATGGATTCACAGCAGTGAGGTCATGTCAAACAAATCTGCTAGATTTTTTGATTGGGTGATGAGGGAGGTAAATCAGGGGTGAGTGGTGGATGTCGCCTACCTCGATTTCAGCAAGGCCTTTGAAATCATCACGCATAAAAGGCTGGTTAATAAGATGAGTAGTCTGGGCATGGGCCACACAGTAGTAAACTGGGTAAGGAACTGGTTAACAGACAGGAGGAAGAGGGTGGTGGTTAATGGGATCCAATCCGGGGAGAGGGGGTGACCAGTGGGGTACCTCAGGGATCAGTCCTCAGGCCAGTACTGTTTTATGTCTTCATTAGTGACATAACAGAAGGGCTGGAGGGAAAGGTCTGCCTGTTTGAAGATGACACCAAGATCTGCAACAGGGTGGATACTCCAGATGGGGTGGAGAAAATGAGAAGGGACCTGGGAAAGCTCAAAAAATGGTCCGAGGTGTAGCAGCTGGGGTTCAGTTCAAAGAAGTGTACAATAATGCACCTGGGAGGAGGGAACCCTGGGGAGAGCTACAGAATGGGGGGGGTGATTACTGATGATCACCAAGGAGAAAAGGGATCTGGGGGTTATCATTTCAGATGACCTAAAGGTGTCTAAGCAGAGTACAAAGGCAGCAGGGAGGACCAGTGGCATGCTGGGGTGCATAGGCAGAGGTATCACTAGTAGAAGGAGGGAGGTGGTGATGCTATTGTATAAAACACTAGTGAGGCCTCACCTGAAGTACTGTGTGTTGTTCTGGAGAACACATCTACATAAGGACATTGACAGGGTGAAGGCAGTCCAGAGAAGGGCAACCAAGATGGTACAGGGCTTGCACCAAAAAACACATGAGGAGAGGCTAAGGGACCTCAATAGGTACTCACTGGAGAACAGGAGGGATCAGGGGGCAATTTAGTGATAGAAACATTCAAGTACCTTAAAGGCATAAACAAGGTTTGGGGGAGCAGCATCTTCCAATATAGGAGTACAAGAATGAGGGGACATATTATGAAATTGGGAGGCGGCAGGTTAAGGGGAAGTCTGATGAAGTTTTTCTTCACAGAGAGGGTGGTAAATGCATGGAATAGTCTGCTGCAGGAGGTGGTAAGAGTGAGCACAGTGGAGGGATTTAAATATGCATGGGACAGACAAAGGGGAACCCTAGAAGTGGGAAGGAGTAGAGAAAACCATTGATCTGTTGTAGTAGGGCCAGTGGCAGCAAAACAAGGGTAGGACTCATTGGCAGACTAGATGGACCTGGCGGTCCTTATCTGCCAACAATGTCTGTGTTTCTATGACTGACGCCAGACTCCCTCGACACATGTGGGATACTGTGTGACTCACCTACCATGGGAGGATAGATGTCAGAGATACTCATAAGCACAAGCAGATCACTGAACGTTACTGTCCTAGAGACACTTGTAACAGAGTCTTTGAGATGCAGGAGCACCTTTTCCTAACTTGTCCTTTCATTACTATCTTTTGGGACCATACAGCCATTCAGGTCGGGGGGGGGGCAGAATATAAAACATTGATGTACGACATTCTGATTCTAGGTGTATATTCTAGCATTTGGACACATTATCACTGTAAATATATCTGGCAGGCTCACTGCAGGTGGATATTGCAACAATAGTAATGGAGGCAAAGTCATGTACTGTACTAGGGTTTATTCAGAAACAAATCCAATCATTGTATTGTACTGAATATAATACTGTATCAAAATCACAGATGTTACAGTTTTGGAAACAATATGATGGGTGGGTGATGTAACTTCCACTATTTTATGTTTGCTTGCACGCATGTGCAAGAAACATAGTGCCATCATCTGAGTTTTCGGAGGTGTGTCACCCCTCTTCCAATTCAGTCAGTGTGTTGGCAGGCGCGCCCTGTCTGCCAATGTATGCTGGAGCTGTCTATGACAAGTTCCAAAATGCAGTGGCATACAGTTGAAAGTGGGGAGCTACGCTCAGTGAGCAGCGATCAGATATCACCTGCCCGCGCAGCTCCCCTACACACATACAACACACACGCGACGCATACCGCGTGTGCCCCAGGCACACACGGTGATAGCCGACGGGTGCCCAATCCCTGTTGGCTGTGCTGCGCCCCTCAAAGTTTTCTAAATGCCACGCTGGGTGCCCACCCCAGCGTGGCAACTCAATGGTATAGCCGACGGGTGCCCAACTCTGCCTGCTTCACTGTCCCCGAGTACAGGGTGCCATGCTGGGAGCTCACCCCAGCATGGCAACAATGCCATGGTCGACGGGGTGCCCAACTCCCCGCGGCTCCACGACCTCCCAGCCGCCTACTGCTCACGCGGAGCCCACTTAGTGCAAACGCCCCATGTTGTCTTTTTTTTTTAAATACCTGTAGAGAAAAATGGTCCCACGCAGTCCTCCTGCCCCTCCCAAAACCCGCACCCACCCACTGCACACCCTGCCTCCCACACCCTGCCTCCCCACACCCCCACCCCATACTTACCTCCGGAGTCCAGCGCGACGACTTCGCTGGACTGCGAACACGCCTGCACCTTCAAAGCCGACCGCGAACTGAGGAAATGCCGGTAAGCTGTGTAACGGGATAGATAGAGGTTTTTCAACTTTGTTGCATATCTCAGGCATTTTTTAGAATTTTTGCACCAAATTTTCAACATTGGGTTTTTGGGACCCCTTCTCATGAATGCTGTCACTGTCATGTCGTTATTCGGGCCTGAAGGGTGATTTGTCAGTCACTGCGCGAAATCACCTTTCAGGACTGATTAACAAAATAACACTGCCAGTGTTCATAAGGTGGGCTCTCAAGAAGCCTATTTTGAAAATTTGGTGAAAAAATTCAAAAACGCACTGTTTTACGAGTGTGCATTGCGCAGTTCCTACGCACGCTCGTAAGTTCGTGAATTTTCAATATTTTCACTCCAGATTTTCAACATTGCCATTTTACCACACCTTCTTATGAGTAGTACAGCTGTCATTTTCACATCTCACCCAAAACGTGTTCTCCCATGTAGCGCATCAAAGGCTAGTCGGTAGAAATCAATGTATGGGACAGATTAAGAAAATCACAGTGACACTGTTCATGAGCAGAGGTCTTAAAATGGCTATGTTGAAAATTTGTTGAAAAAATTCCAAAAAATGATTGTTTTGACGAGCGCAAGGCCAGGCTAAAGTTCTCACAAGACGCCGCAAGAAGTTCGCAAATTTTCAATATTTTCACCCAGATTTTTAACATTGCCATTTTACCACACCTTCTTATGAGCAGTACAGCTGTCATTTTTCACATCTTGGTCAAAATGTGTTTCACCCATGTAGGCACAATGGCAGTCGGAGTGAAATCAATGTATGGGACACATTAAGAAAATCACAGTGACACTGTTCATGAGTAGAGGTCTTAAATGGCTATGTTGAAAATTTGTGAAAAAATTCCTAAAATGACTGTTTTACGAGCTTATGCTATGCAGTTCCTATGCATGCTCATAAGTTTGCGATTTAATATTTTCCCAGATTTTCAACATTGCCATTTTATTACACTTCCTTATAAACAGTACAGCTGTTATTTATATGCTGCCTAAATGTGTTTTCATTACGTAGCGCACAATGGTGCTGTGGTGTGCGAAGCAATGTTTGGGACAGATTAAGAAAATCACAGTTACACTGTTCATGAGCAGAGGTCTTAAAATGGGTATGTTGAAAATTGGGTGACAAAGTCCATAAAATGACTGTGTTACGAGTGAGCATTAGCAGTTTCCGCACCTACGTAAGTTCATGACTTTGTAATATTTTAAGTCCAGATTTTCACCAGTGGTATTTTTCCACACTTCCTTATTTATAGTACAGCTGTCATTTTTCACAACATGGCCGAAGTGTGTTTTCACACTTTCAGCGCAGAGATGCGTGGTCGCTGTGGGAAATCATTGTTCGGGACAGATAAAGAAAATCACAGTGACACTGTTCATGATCAGAGGCACCAAAATGCCTGAGTTGACAATCTGCTGTAAAAAAATCCCCAACCTAATTATATTACGGGTGTGCTTTGCACAGTTTCTATGTATGTTCGTGACTTCACCATTTTTTTAAATATTTTTACTGCAGATTTGCAACATTGCCATTTTTTATACCTCCTCATGAACAGTACAGCTGTCATTTTTTACATCCTGTTCGGAATGTTTTTGCACCTGTGGTGCTAAATGCCGTAGTCACTGTGCATAAGCAGCTGCTAACAAACTGATATTCCCCTGTTCATGAGGTGGGCTCAAAAACCATGTTGAACATTTGGAGTGAAAATACCAACGGATGCCAGAGGTATTAGGGTTTCCTTCCAACCATAACGCCCAACCCTGTAGAGAATGACAGGCATCAGGGGTGTGACTTGGGATTCTTGCCTGTAATGCTCATACCATTCCACACCCTGCAGCCAGTGAGAGGCATTGAGGTATGCCTTGGACTCTTCGGCCCCAAACTTCACCCCATTCTCCTATATCGCACCCATCTCACCGTATTTCCTAATGGAATGGGGTGCGCATAAGGGCCAAAGACCCTAGGAACACCGTGACACTTGTCAGTGTCTGCAGGGTGGGTGTGGTGAAATGGCATGGTCAGTATACCTGACACCCAAAGCCACACCCAAATGCCTGTCACTCTGCAGGGTGGTGGTGGGTTGGCTTCAGTTTAATACTTCACTGCCATTCCTATTACGCAGCTCTGTAACTTCTACACTACCACTGCCAATGCCAGCAAGCAAACATTTGGCATTGACAAATGCTTGTTGTTAGTGGATTTCTTTTTTGATTTCTTTTCAATTGCTACCTTTTGTATTTTTCCTATTCTTTGTTTTCTAGTATGACCATATGTTATTGACTGTTAATTTCTGAGTTTTCCTTATGGCTGTTGTCCCAATGTGATATATGATTTTTCTCTTTAATAAAATCTTCCCCTACTCTTCTTCAATAAATGCCACAGGATCTTTAATGTCTACCTGGACAGTGACCAGAGATGGGGAAAAGGGACCTTGGTTTAACATCTCATCTGAAGGGCAGCACCTTCACAGTGCAGCACCCCCTCACACTGCACTACAGTATCAGTTATAGGTATCACCCCCAAGTACCTAATGTGGAGCTAGAACCCACGACCTTCCGATCTTCCAGCCTTAGAAGAGAGCATGCCAATTACTGAGCCACTGACACATGGTTGTCAATGTTGTTAAATACTAGAGACATCTTTATTTAATCTGCCATCTCTATGGGGCATGAACAAGGCAATTATCGTCTGAGCTTTTAGTAAGTCTGACCGACTTACTTCTAAAGATTTAACCTTGGACATAGCTAAAGCATTTCCTCCTATTCGTCTCCTTGTTCCTAGCTTTATCCAGTTCCATATGTGTCTTAGCTGCCATAATCTCTTGTTTGCATGCATTTTGAAGCAGATTGTATTTCTCAATAACTCCCACTACCTGGTGCTTCAGAAAGTATGCAGCCTTTTTGCATGTATTACCTGCCATAGCTCTACACTCAACCACAAAGGACATTGCTGTGCTCTTCTTTAGTAGAAAGGGGAGGGTTCTGTTTATAGACAGGGTTCCTATAGCTCTTATGTGAGCCCCTGTAACTTATACAAGACTTCCAATTTACTTTTAATGGGAGAGGGCTAGTGCACCTACATGAGCCCATGTAACTCATACAGCACTGTCATTTACATTTTATGGGGGAGGGGGGCTCAGTTTAAAAACAGGGTTTTCATAGCTCTGACATGAGTCCCTGTAACTCATACAACATTACCACTTACTGGGTGGGGAACCAGATAATCAGATGGATAGGCAATTGGCTCCAGGACTGGACCCAGAGGGTTGTAGTTGGCGGATAGTCTCATCCCCAAGGAGGGTCATTAGTGGGGTCCCACAGAGATCAGTCTCTGGGCCCCTCCTGTTCAACGCCTACGCCTCTGACATAAGGACAGGTATCAGGAGTGAGATGAGTCTCTTTTGGATGACTCAAAACTGGGGCGGTGGTGGATGGGGAGGAGGGGAGGGTGGCCCTACAGGGGGACCTGGAGGCTCTGGAAAGATGGTCTAGAAAGTGGAAGCTGAGGTTCAATGCAGGGAAATGCAAGGTACTGCACCTGGGGGCCAGAAACCCGGGCAAAGTGTACACCCTGGGGGAATGCTACAAGTCTCGATGGCTGAGAGGGACCTGGGGGTGGTGGTGGATATCAAGATGAACAACTCAGAGACTTGTAGGAGGGCTGCAGCCAAGGCCAACAGGATGCTGGGATGCATCGCTAGGGGGATCACCTCCAGAAGGAGGGAAGTGATACTCCCTCTGTATAACTGCTTGGTGAGGCCACACCTCGAGTACTGCATGCAGTTTTGGAGGCCACACTTAAAGAGGGACATTAAACTCCTGGAGAGGGTCCAGAGGAGGGCAACCAAAATGATTTGGGGCTTGGGGGACAGGACCTATGAGGAGAGGCTCGAAGAGCTAAATATGTACACATTGGAAGAGAGAAGGGACTGGGGGGACATGATAGAGGTCTTCAGGTACATGAAGGGGTAAATAGGGGAGGAACAGTCAGGGTGCTTCGAAGGAAGGAGGAGGAGGGGGCCACTAGAGGGCATGGGTGGAAGCTGGAGGGGGGAAGATTCAGGGGAGAAAGGAGGAGGTGCTACTTCACTGAGAGGGTGGTGGAGCCATGGAATGCGCTGCCTAGGGGGCTGGTGGAGGCAGAGATGGTGGAGAGGTTCAAGAGTGGGTGGGACAGGTACAGAGGAAGGGTTCTGGAAGCAAAATCCAATGCAGCGAGAATATCCTGAATTGGGAAGGGAGAAGCCAGAGACGGAAGTAGGGCAAGGTCAGCTCCAGGTGGGGGCTGACCAAATGAGCAGATACGGAAGACTGTTAGGCCTGTTCTGCTGGCATTTTAGTATGTTAGTATGTTATAATGGGGCTCAGTTTCTAGTAAAGTCCACAGCAGTTTGCATTCAGGCAAAAAACAGACAGGATAATGATGAAGGCCGAATCTTCAGGTTTATTTTCAAAGTGCAAGACATGCTCCAGTGCTAAAATTCAGTCTGCCATCAGCCAGTTTTTTTTTTCATAACAACTTTATTGTTATAAATTTTTCTATGCTTTGTCCTTAGCTTAGGAGAGGTCCCGGATGACTGGAAGGTGGCAAATGTGACTCCAGTCCATAAGAAGGGTTCTAAAACTGATTATTACAATTACTGTCCTATAAGCTTAACCAGTATACTGATCAAGGTAATGGAGTCTAACATTAAGGAGCATATTGAAAGTTTGCTAAAGGATATTTATATATCCATATATGTGGATATTACACAGCATGGATTCACAAAGGGAAGATCGTGTGACTAACTTGTTAGCTTTCTTTGAGTCAGTTAGTGCTGCTCTGATAATGGATTAACAGTGGATGTACTTTACATCGACTTTGAAAAGGCATCTGACTCTGTGCCTCACGGTGAACTATTGTGTCTACTGGAGAAACTGAGTGTGGGCTCTCATGTAGTTAGATGGATTTATGCTTGGTTAATTAATAGAAAGCAACATGTTTGTATTAAGGGTGAAAAGTCGGGCTGGATGGGGGTGCCAAGCAGAGTTCCTCAGGGTTCTGTCTTGGGCCCCCTTCTGTTCAATGTGCTGGTTTCGTGTATTAACTGTGTTGATAAAACATGGATGGTTAAATTTGCTGACGATATTAAACTTGGTTCAGTTGTGACTAACAGACAGGAAGCTCTGAAGTTTCAGGAAAACATTGATTTAATTTATAAGACAGCAGTGGGGAAGAAATTAAAATTTAATATAGCCAAGTGCAAAGTTATGCACTCAGAAGAAATAATCCTAAATTTGAATATTACATAAATGGAGCCCAGTTGAATGTAAATCAAGTGGAAAAGGATTTGGGAGTATGGATAAATAAAAATCTAGAGTTTAATTACCAGCTTAATGAAATAACCAAAAAATCATATAGAATTCTAGCCTTAATAATGAGAAATATAGCGAGTAGAGATAGAGAGGTCATTGTGCCGCTTTATAGGGCTCTTGTTAGATGTCATTTGGAGTATACTGGTAGTGTATGGTCTCCTAGGTTGGTGAAGGATGTGCCAAGACTGGGGGAGGCGCAGAGATGGGTGACAAGGAATGTGTCGGGTTTGGAGGGATTGCCATATGGGGATAAACTGAGGGAGCTGGGTGTATATTCCTTACAATATAGGAGAAATCGTGGAGATATGTGTCTGATTCATAAGGTAACTAGAACACCTGACTTGTGGGAATGTTTGGGCTTGACAGAAGATCTAGTCTAACCATTAATCAGGAACACAAGTACCAATTAAAGGGAGAGCACTATAACAGGAATTTAAGAGAGTCATGGTTTTCACAACGAACAGCGGATCAATGGAACAATTTGCCTAGTCAGGTAGTGTCTAGTGCAACTACAAATGAATTTAAAACTGTTTTAGATCATCACAAAAATAGCTATCTATACGACTTAAAGGATATGAATACTGCAGGATGATGATGGCCTTTGGCTAAGTTCCTGAAATTTTCCTATGTTTCCTATGTTAGCTGGGGATGTACCTATGGTTTCCCCATCCATCCTGCCATCTCCACAGCCACCACCTCATCACAGCCAGGAGCTCAGAGAGACCCTATGTCCTGCCCCCAGCCACATCGCGGTGGGTGCATACCCCTCATGCCACAGAAGACCAGGAGCAGGCAAAACCAGGGGAGCTGCTGTGGGTGTGACTGACACAGTGGCACCAGATCCAACTGTCATCACGCATGGGGGGACTTGCTTGATTTTTCCAGTATGTTTCCTCCTCCATGGCGCAGGCATGCGATGACACCAAGGACTCTCCATGTGTGCCTGCACCCAGCGAGTCTGGCATCAGCCTGCATCGACCACCACGGAGGACCATGGCTTTGCACCAGTGCCCAGCCGCTGCCAGGAGCCAGTACAAACACGGTCGATCCCTCCCACCTCCCCAGAGAAGGAGAGTGGTCCTAGGATGCTCAATCCTCTTCCTCCCCAGCCAACCCCTGCACCCGAGGTCGCCCCAACCCTGGGTCACTGGCATGGCACGAGGTGTGGCACCCAGTGCCTCACCCTCAGCATTACTGGGCCAGCTTTATAACAACTTTATTGAAAACTTTCAAGCATATACAAATGCCATGAAAATAATTACCAGTGGACAATGGATAGCTGTTCTTCAGAAACATACAGTAGCCAATTCACTCCAGTGTCATCTGCAGTTATAGACTCTACAAAAACTGAATTTGACAGAAAAAAAAGCAGAGGTACTATATTAGGTGTAGACATTAGAGGGTATATCTATGCGAGCAAGGTGGGGGTCAAAGAGGGCTCTTATATGTTGTCAAAGTGCCCCTTATTTAATAATGATATCAGTTTTGGGGTCCGATATTCAAAACATTGCCTGGTCTCAAATCCAAGTTTGCCTGCACAAACCAGGTTTTCAGCAGATGTGTTATATTGAAAAGTTCAGTTAGCATGGGCAAACAGTGTTTGTACCCAGGCAATATTCAGAGGGGGTACAATGTAAATGAAGGGGAAAGGCTGAATATTGGCGTAGTCCAATATTTAGAGTGTGTGTGCCATGCAAGGCCATTTTGCTCAGTCCCCTTATGTGGCTCACACACCACCAATCAAAACCTTGACTTATTCATGCACAACCCTAGTGGCTAGTGGAGGATGTGCGACCCTCTGATCACCTGGACCCTGGACACCAGGGAAAGCTTAATTCTAAACATTGTACCAGCAATTGGTGGGGGGTACCCCTACACACCAGAGAAAGTTTACGTACATCAGGCCAGTAATCAGTGATGGGGGGCCACTAGACACCAGGGAAAGTTTACTTTTAAGCATCGGGCTGATGATTGGTGGTGACGGGTACCAGTAGCACCAAAGATAGCTCTCTGGGACCTGACAAGTGGGGGGGGCGGCACCATGCTAAATTGCCGGCTACCCATACAAATGAGCCCATAATGGGCATGCAAATGGCACCTTAGCACCTTGCATGCCCGATGAACTCATTTGCATGGGTCTGTTTGAATACTGGACATTTAGCATGGGTGCAAGCCATTATGACACTCTATTTCAGGAGCCATGTCTGCCCAGTGCTAAGTGGTTTAGCGCTGAGCCGCAATGGCCCTATATTCAATCAATCAAGTAAAGAATAGTTTATGGAACAAACTGAGAGTCAGCTTGAAATTTGTAAAGCACCCAGTGTCTCCAGGTCTCTTTGAATTCCTTCTTATTTGTACGTTTGTGTTCTTTCCTTGAACCATGCATTGTCACCAATACATGTCCTGTACCTTGTTGTATCACATTGTCCTTGGCAGGACTTTCTTGTAAATGAGCTTGTAAATGTAGCCTTCCTGGTAAAAAAAAAACTGAACTTGAACTTGAATGCTGGCATTACATTTAGGAAATAATAAGGTTGTTTTTTCTAATTGATAATCGGTGACTATTAAAGCAATCCAATGAATCCATGTAGGGAGCTTATAGGTTGAAGTCATAATTCAGTAATCAATTTTTTGGCACACACAAGTAAGGTCAGTAAAAGTTTAAATTGCCAACCTCAAACTGTGCAGAAATCAGGTGGGATATGTAAAAGAACTAAGGCAAGCAAGTGAGACTGAGAGAGATCAAACACTGGTTCTAAGGCATTGGAAATGCCATGCAGTAGGGCAGAGATATGGGCACGCACAAAAATGTGGGCATGGTCTACCCTTTGTTTACCACAGGCTTGCCAGCAAACCCCTGCCCGTTCCCCAAATAGTTCATCATAATCACCAGTGTCTTAAAAATGAATGCAACATTTCCAAGCAAATTCTTTCAGATAAGGCCCCAGCTAGATTTTATAGGTTGGAAGAGAGTATTTCCTCCAAAAGGAAAGGTCTCAAGTAGTCTGCAGCTCCTTATTCCACTGAATTAAAGTTGAAAGTGTAGAGTCCTTTATCTGGTTGCAAAGTTATAAGTCAATTTTAAATGCTAGTGTAGTAAACAAACTGTGCATGAAACTAACAAAACCATCCTGCTGCCAGTATAACTCCTGTTCCCAAACAAGATTGGCTAATATACTACACTAGCATTTAAAACTGCCTGATTGAATTTTAACAGTGGAGCATGGCTTGCATTGTGAAAATAAACTTGAAGAGTCAGGCTTCATCCTCATAATGTCTGCTTTCTGCTTGAATGCAAACTACTGTGACATTACTGCTCTGGTGTGTGGGTGCTGGCTGCCCCTGCAGTTTGCACCAACCGTACATAGAGGTCCGTGGCACCATTTCCTGGTAGCGGGCTTAGATTATAGACAGGGTTCCCACAGCTCTTATACAGTATGGGCCTCTGTATCTCATACAACACTGCAGTTTACTTACAATGGGGGAAGAGATCAGTTTATAGACAGGGTCCCCATAGCTTTGATGTCAGACCATGTATCTCATACAACACTGCCATTCACTTATAATTGGGGAGGGCTCAGTTTATACACAGGGTACCCATATCTCTGACATGAGCCCATGTAACTCATACAACACCACCGTTTACTTATAATGGGAAAGGGGCTCCATTTTTTTTTTTTGGTAACCGGGTTCCCATTGCTCTGACGTGAGCCCTTGTAACTAATACAATACTGCCATTTATTTATAATGGGTAGGGGGGATCAGTTTTTTTTCAAAATATTTGGTAACCAGGTAAGACCCACTTGGCACAAGAACCTGTTTTCAGAGGTGACCTGGGAGTTTATAGACAGGGTTCTCATAGCACTTATATGAGCCCCTGTAACTCATTCAACACTGCAATTCACTTACAAAGGGGGAGGGCTCAGTTTATAGACAGAGTTCCTATAACTCTGAAGTGCTCACTTGTAACTAATACAACACTGCCATTTGCTTATAATGGGGGAGGGCTCAGTTTATAAACAGGAAACCCATAGCTCTTACATGAGTCCCTGTAACTCATACAGCACTGCCATTTATTCACAGTGGGGGAGGACTCAGTTTATGGATTGATTCCAGTAGCTCTGATATGAATCCTTGTAACTCATGCAATATTACCTTGACATACAATGGGGAGGACACAGTCTGTAGTCAGGATTTTGTTCCATAGCTCTGCTGTGGACCCCTGTTATTCTTACAAGATTGCCATTTACTTATATGGGGGAGGGCTCAGTTTCCAACTTATTTACTCAAGATAGCCCTGCTAAGAGGCAACATCTCATCAAATTTCCAGTGGAGCCCTGTGTTTTACCCATTTCCACATCTGGGTGGACCAGAGCACTGAGAGGTTAGGTGACTTGTCTAAGGTCACTCAGTGAGTATTTGGCTTTAGTGGGGTTTGAACTTATGATCTCCTGGTTTTCAAGTCAGTGCTTTAACCTATAGACCACACTACCTAAGACTCAAGGGTTCACGTAGCTCTGACATTGCTGTGACTTCTATGGGAACACTGTCTACAACTTAAGTCTTCCACTATTATAAGTTGATAGACAACGTGAATTAGTGCCATTTACTTATACACTGTGAGGGGGCTCAGTTTATAATCAGGGTTCTCATAGCGCTGATGGGAGCCATAATAACTCCTACAACACTGCCATTTGCATCTGATGGGGGTAGCACAGTTTGTAGTCAGGGCCCCTATAACACTGCTAGTTACCTGTAATGTGGGGGTTCACATTACAGACAGTCATCATAACCCTGAAGTAAGCCCCAGTAACACTGTCACTTACTCACAAGGAAGATCAGTTTACGGGGGTCCCATAGCTCTGAAGTGAGTCCGTGGCACCTGGCACATTAAAAGGAGAAGGCACCCTCATAACGTCTGTGTTCCACAGTCAGGAAGGGCCTATGGTGATCTACTTTATGACTGTCTATGGACTTGGTTATGCAGGTTTTATTTATTTTATGGTTTGGGCAGGAAAATCACATGCATAAAACGTTTACATTTCCAGGTGTGAGGTGGGGGAGAGAAGGTATACAAGAATACAAGTGACAAGGAATGTGCTAGGAAAGAGAACCAAAACAACATTTTTTTTTTAGAAAAGGTAGAAAATAGAAACAGTACATACAGAATATTTACAACACACATTTAGCAGTTCTTGGGGATGGAAGGCCCTACAAGGTCCCAACTAGTGACTAATTACAGGCCCAAGGCAAGTCCAATAAAGAGTATCTCCTGGGCTGGAGCCGGTGAAGCGAGTTCTGCAGGCAAATGTCCTGTAGGGGAGAGTCTCTGAGGACAGTCACAATGAATATCTGCTGGTGTAGGATGTGTACTGCAAACATCAGAAAATTGAAAAAGTCTAGACTCACCAGTCCCTTGAAGAATGGAAAACATACGACACCTGTGTCCTCGACAAGACTTTCCTGGCAGCATTCTTCTGATACATCTGGGTGGACATCTTCTGAAACACGACAGGATGACACCTCTTGAAACAGCTGGGCTGATGTTATCTAGGAGATGGTACCTTTGGGCAGGATAAAGAAGAAGAAACATGGAGCTGGACTGAAGTCATCCGATCCAGCAACAGCTGGGCTGGTGTCTCTCTGGAGTTGACATCTTCTGGAATAGCCAGTTCATAACTTTATGGTCATGGGAGTTTACTGCAATTACTGAAGAATTGGGGCACCTTGGTCCTGGACATCCAGACTGGTGGAATAACATAGGTACGGCAACTACTGGAATGGTAGCACTGGCTACCACTGCTCTGCTTCCATTTGGTGGTATGGGCACGTTCACAGGAAGGTCTTTGCATTGTGGAAATAGCACAATGGGTCAGGTGCATGAATTATTACCTCATCTGGGTGCTCATAATCCATACTGTGAAACGTTTCATGTCCTTTGCCATCCATGATCCGAATAGTGTCAATAAGCAGAGTCCTGCCCACCTTCCATTGCTTGAAATTTTCTTGCAACATACAATCTCTGACAAATTTATTTCCCAGGATGCACATGTTTCATGGCCTTTTCTACAATCCAGGATTTCCTGCACCTCTCTAGCTCTTCCCAGACTTTTCTAGGAAAGGTAGGAAATGAAATTCAAGAGCCATTCGCTTTCCTACTAACCAGTCTTTTCCTTTTGCTAGATTTGGTCAAATTGAGACTCTGGCCTGGCTTGGGGTGGCCAATCCTTGTTCTGCCAGCTTTGCATGCTTAATGACACACAAAATGGATCCCTGGTTCCTTCTTGCTCAGCCAGGGCTGTGGAAACACCATTCTTTTCCATGCGTCCCTCTAAACCAGGAACTTGAGGCTGTGAATCCACGCCTTCTTCTTCAGACCAAATGGGTTCCTCCTAATCATCTTCGCTGAGAATCTGTGCCCAGGAGTGAGCAGTCGTCCTCACTCCTGAGACTGTCCACTCCTCACTAGGTGCGGAGGTCGAGACCTCCCACTCAAAGGCCTCTCTCAGTTCGCCCTCTCCCACGAGACCTGGACTAGGCCCTCTATCCACGGGTCGGCTGATGCTTCCTCTCCACTGTCTCTTAGTGGCTCGGATGCGGAGTTCAGTTGTCTGTGCTGCCTGTACATCTGCACCTCTAGCTTTTTGCCCTCCTCTGAACCTCCCATTTCAGGCTGTCCCTGGTGCTGCATGCTGCCAATTGCAGGTTCTTGTAATTTTGTCCATGTAGGAGCCAAACAAATCTTGGGGGCTGCTGTCAATCCATACTTTTCCAGGAACCCAGAGCAGTGAGGGACCACAAAGACATCTCTTCCAGCCCTTAAGCACATTACACACACTCTGACTGGATAACCAGGAATTGCCTCAAAGGATGCAGTCTACCCCATAGTGGTACTTCTCAATGTTTCTCAGTTTGTTTACTTCTTCAACTATCATAGTCCGGCATGATCCGGGTAGCGGGCTGGTCCCGAAGCCATGACTGCAGAGAAAACAAACAATACGCTTGGTTATTTCAAGTCCCAAACATTGATCAGAAACTTTCTATAAAATGGCTTCTTTGCTGCTGTGTTTACATGCCTGCCCCACCCTATCATGGCGGCAGCAGCACTCCTGATGCATCAGCTCTCTGTAATTGGGTCAAGCCACTGCGCATCCGATTTACACACACTACTGATAACTTCTGCTCAAACTGCACAAACTTGCACTGTTCTCTTTCTTAGCACATTTATATGATTTACATTGGACCCTTCACTCGCTGAAGACATTGCTCTAGCTTACAGTCCCTTAAAGCCTCAGTATTTCAAGCACAGGATTGCCTGCATTTACGTTGCATCTCTCATACAACTAACAGTCTCTCACTTGGCTTTGAAAATTATACTGACGCTGAACCTATCATTATGCTCACAGTCTGTTGCTTAAAATTCTTGCTTTTAGCTGGTTAAACTGGCACAGTCCTTCTTTACAAAGCAATTACACTGCTACACATAGACTCGGCTGGCTTTTCGGTGAAAACACACAGTTTGAGCTCTTTCTGTTGGCTGGTACTCACTGTTAGCAGTAGCTGTTTGCTGCGATGGCAAAACGCCTGCAGCTGATTGTGGAGGCCTCTGGAAGGAAGCGGGTTGGCAGTCCTGTCGATTGTCCCTCTGAACACCACACTCACAGTCCAGTCGATCAGGATGCTGGTTGAGCCTGAATTTGAACAGAAAAGTCAGTTTTTAAACTTTACAGCGCTTTCAGTGACTGCGACTCTCCTCCTGGTAAGCCAGTTTGCACACTCCACTCACTCTCCCTCTCGAATGCCTGCAGTTGCTCTAGAGCTGGCTTGGGGCGGGACTGATTGCAGTCTCACCAATCACTCGACGCCATGCAAATGAGCCTCTTTTCTCTCATGCTCTTCTTCTCCGACGATCGCCGAGCAGGCAAAATTTAAACTGCAAAACCACACTTTTTTTTTCCTTCAATGACTCCTCGGTGGGAGCCCATTTTAACAATTTATCATGGCCATTAAGCACAACAAGTCTCTCAGTCCACACAGAAAGCATTTACAACATCTAGGGCACAATTTTCCTTTTGCTACCCACAGTTTTCCACACTTTTCTTTGTCACAATTACTTTTAAAAGCTAGCAAACGCTGTAATTTGGTGCAGGACAAGGGCATACACTCTCAGGCTTTACTGCTCCTTGGTAAACAGTTGACATTTTAATAGCAGCACATGGATAACAGCACACAACGACACATTAGTTAAACGTTGCTTCAGTTGTTTTGGGCTACCCACTGCCAGATAGCCAAAATGCTAGCCACTACCCAAGCAACCTTTCTTGCTATTCTCCCTAAATTCCAAACCCAATCCCAGTGGTGCCTCCATTTTGTAACCTAGGGTCAGGGAGAACATGTCACTTGACATATTGGCTAGGTTTGGCAACTCTGACCAGGGGTACCCAAGTAATCCAGAGACTAGAAGCAATAACAGATTGTCCAGTACCAGGAGATGGGATTCTAAAGTGTGGCTTTATTCAACAAGACTCTGAATAAAAACACAGATGGACCCCCATGGGGCTACACTCCTTGTAATGCAGATAAGGTGCTGACACAGACACAATCCATGCTTGATCCTAAACTCCATATGTCATGGACTCTTTAACTAGTGGCACACTACCACCCTTTACTCCATCACAACGTCTAGTAACCTCTTCAGGCACTGGCCAATACCTGACAGAAAGGTATCTGGTGTCTCAAAGTGAATCTGTAGAGGTGAGCCCTGTTATGCCAGGTGGGGGACTCCACCTTTGTTCCATAGACCCATACCCTGCCATTCCTTTGTTTACACACACTTCCTTGGCTACTGTAGTGCAGACTGTACATGGCTTTGTAATGCAGTAACTGTCTTTCTCTGAAGACCCCCCCACGTACAAGTCATTACATCTCACTGTTCCATAAGTCTCTTCCTTGGCTACTATAGTGCAGACTGTACATGGCTTTGTAATGCAGAAACTGTCTTTCCCTTGAAGACCCCCCCACATACAACAGTCATTACTATCTCACTGTTCCATAAGCTCTGGACTTGGCATCCTGACTGACCCACAGCCCCAGAGACTTATTTACTCACTGTTTTGGTGAATGACACTGGCCTTTTGTCAAAGCTTCGTCACCCTCCACATTGCAGGTGTCCAAAACTCTGAATGAATCTCATTCCTCAAAACTGTAGTGCCCCAGGACTCCATCGGGCAGCTTCTTCCTTTCCCAAGCCAGAGGATTGCCCCTGGGAGTTGGTTCCTTGTGCCTCTTTATGGTGGAAGCACACACCCTAAGGTAGCTCTGAGTCAGAGCTGAGGCAGGGGGTCTGCCTGCAGGGCACCCGCCTCCCTCCACTGCACTGCAGGATCTACATCCTTCTCTCTTGAGCCTACTCCAGACTTCAGCAGACTGATTCAGACTGATTCAAAAAAAAAAACAATGTTCTATCCTAACTCCCAGCTGCAGCATCCCATTGTGGCTTATGCTGCTGCACAGTTCTAAATGATGTCATAGCCCCAGCTCAGCAGAGACTGAAAACAGATTATACAATGGCAAGAAAAAATCCTGGACTCTGATTGGTCAGTCTTGGGCTAGACCCATGATATTATCCCAGTACAACATCACAGGTCTAGTCTCAGCCTCACTGTGAACCTGTAGACGAGCATCTGATGGAACTTTTGATTGATTGTTTCATCTTCTCTTAAAAAACAAAAATATTTTTCACACAAAAACATCTTTAAAATTATTTTTTTAATTCTATATAACAACAAGCCATTGTATAATAGCAATAATGCCCTCCAGGGTGTGTGTTGTTTGGGATAACGTCATGCCTCAGTCGTTGGATGCACTCAGCCTGTGGCCTTGTGCCCAACCACCTGAGGCGTGACGTTATCCCAGCACGACACACACCCTGTTGGGCATTATTGCTTAAGACATAGTGAAATCCATTTAACTGGAGTTTCACTAGCTGCCTGTCCTTGCCTGCCACTAGATCTAACTAGGGTTCTAGTAACCCCGGTAACAGGGGTTACACAAGGATACAAGTGACCACAAATAGGAGACTGACAACAGTAAAACATAATTACTACATGAGTTACAATATAGCATAACTGGGCATTAGATACATAGAGTACAGACCTAAATTGTCCCATAGCTCTGAAGTGAGCCTCTGTCACTCATGTAATGCATCCATTTACATACAATTGGATGGTGGGGTGTCATTTAAAGCTGGGACCTCCATGGGTCCCTCATAGTTGCAAAAGCTCACAAAAATGGAATTTCGGTGTTGGTTCAGACATTGTCATTTGGAAAAGGAACAAGCATTTGTCAATGACGAATGTTTCTCATGTGGTATATGTGGCAGGGGTGTACTGTGTTAGTTGAAGTAAAGGGAGAGAAGCAGTGACAATTTTGATAAATGTTAGGATTTACTTAGAGTTGTTAAAGCTCACACTTTGTGTAAAAATTATTTTTAAAAGTATCATCACAGTTCTGAAGTCTGCCAGCGGCATGGCTCAAGACTGATGCAGACAGTCTGTGTCCTGCAAAGCTCATTTTAAATTAACACCTTGCCTTTCATTTTGCAGTTTTTGTTGCTCTGAAAATTAATATTTTTTATTTGAAGGCTACAGCCTGTGCAACTGGCCACACCCATTCGGTGCATTTAAGGGTTGTTCTCCCACTCCACACACAAGTATATTTTCCTTGCAACTGGAGGTTCTGTCCGCCCTCTCTCTCTGGGTCCACTCTTTCCTGAGCCACCCCTTCTGTGTTTGTCTCCTCCTTTCCTTCCTGTTGGAATCAGCTGGCTATGCTAGATTCCTTCCAGGTTTGTACCTCCTCCTGCTTCTGGGTCAGTAAATGTTGGCTTTGCCTCCTGCTTCTGGGTCCGTGTTTTGCCTCTGGCTGCAGTCTGTACTTCTGTCTCAGTTGTTTGTTCTCCCTACTGCTCCTGTGGTCCTGTTTGCTTTTTGGGCTTTTCTGGTATGCTGGTGCTCCTCTGTTTGCAGTGTTATATTTAGCTGCATTGCTAATCAAGCTCTCAGTTCATTTATCATATTTCAGCAATCTCTTTCTCTGTGCTAGGTGCCTGTGTGCTCTCAGTTCCAATTGCTGTTTCCATGCTGTAGTCCCTGTGCTCATCAACTTAATTGTTTGCACCTGCCTTTAGTAATGGATCCCCTTAGCAGCTATCACTCTGCCTCATTCACCTGCCTGCTCTAGCAGTGCCTGTGTCCTGTCCTACTACATTACTCCTCACTTCTATGTTTGTGTTTTTTAGGCTAATTTATTGCTGCTCCCGCTTTCACCAAACCCACAGCGGTCTGTTTCTGATGATAACCTAATACTGCTTTCATGGCTGGCATGTAGTTAACTCATTTCATTAGCTGCTAGGTGTCATGGCATAATGTTCATGGCTTCTTTGTTTTTCCTGCGGCGGGGGACTGAGGAGTCTTGCTAGGCATCATGGCCCAAGGCAGCGGGAGCAGCTTCCTATTTGTTGCGTACTATATAAGCCCCTGGCTTTCCCGGCCTCCTCCTGCTGCTCTACATTGTCTTTATGGCACTACGCAATGAGCTATTCCAGGCAACTCTCTACTTAAGGGCTTCTGGCTCACCTAGCCTTCTACTATCCCTCACCCAATATTATGTACCTGGGTTTACACAGTCATCCCAGCCTTCCTGTCCCTTGCACTACCAGCAATGCTCATCCCCTTCCAAGTCTGGCAGCATATCATGTTTACTTGCTTGGATTGCACCCCTACTGTACTGGCTTTGCAACCTCCTCCTACCTAACTGGCTTCACAGCCCCTCCTCTCCAGCCATCTGCCCTGGCTTCGCCCGCCTCGCCTGCTCTTTTACTCATAACATACAATTCAGCTCACTCCCAATTTGGCTTCCTAATGCACGTGTTCGGTGTGCATTCCTGTGGTTGACAAATGCTATTTGCCTTACTTAGACCCACGAGAGGGTTCATGTTGCTCAGCCTGACCCACGTACAGGTCTCTCCCTATCAGCTCTCATCCAGTCAAGACCCATGAGATGGTCCACAGTGCTCAGTCTGACCAATGTACAGGTCTCCCCATGTCTGCTATCAAGCATCACAACCCTTGTGTGGGTCCCATGCTCATTACAACTCACTCCTCCGCAGTTTGGAGACATGCTGACCATATCCATTACTTCCAGGTCTCAGGGCTAGCCCTGTGCCAACGGTCTCTCTCTATACCCCAAAGTCTGCATCTTGAGCATGCGAAGCTTGGGGTGGGGATCCTTCTCACCTGCCCTTAGTTGGGAATGTCCTCTCTCTGGGTGAACCTTCAGTTGTCAACCATACCGATGGCACCTCTCAATGTAGCATTGAAGACTTCAGTGGCGAAGGGGTGGGTCTCACATGGGAAGAGCCCCCTTAGCTGCCCAAGCAGGTTCAGAGGCACCCTTTAAAGCTATTCTCCCTACAACCACCTCTGGTTCACCTGGTTCATTCTTAGATTGGTAGGCCAGCTGAGCACCTCAGAGGTTGTTACTGTCCTCCTCTTGCCTTGAAGGTTGGCACTGAGATGCCCTGGTGTGGCAGAGTTCACTCGCAACCCTCCATGGCATTCCCATTAGAGGGATAGAGTGAGAGTGTTCCCTGAAATTGCAATTCCCCTGGATTGATCTACTAAACTGCAGTAGCTGAGCTGTCACTAAACAAAACTGTCACAAAGCTTGGAGGGAAGGTGACCTAGGCCTTGGATCCCCAGAGGTTTCCTCCTCAAAGAGAGTTTTTCCTGTCTTCTATACCAATGGTCATAATACTAGATAGGCATAGTTGTAGTCCCTAGGCCACTTAGTTAGGTTTCTGCTGTTGGATGGAATGGTTTTACCATGCTGCAGTGATAGTGGACATGGAAACATCTCTGACAGCAAGAGCCGTGGTGCCGATTGTCAGCATTGCTGTGTTGGGGATGCCTACGTGTTTCTTTTGGAAGGGCTGTGCCCCCGAACACTCCATGTGGGGGAATCCACACCACCACACCCCCGTTCTCTAGGATTCCAGCTCCAAGTTGGAGTTGGACTGGAGAGGGAGCGAGACACCCTGTGAGGCAGTCTCAGGCACCACACAGACCATCACAGCGATGTGCGGGTTTTGCCTGATTCTTGTTGCTGTGATGGTCTTCGTGGTGGGGGAGTCACTGCGGTAACCATATTCCGGATGGAATTGGGTGGCTGCCCTGTAATTGTTCCTTTTCCCCCTTTGGTCATTATCTCTCTCTCTCTCTCCTTAGGAAGCCAGGACTCCATGCCTTACAGTCAGACCTCAGAGCGGGTCACTATTCACCTGTTGTTTCCTGCCTACTCCACTCAAACAATACGATCAACTGACCCATGCTACCAATTGAACCCACACTACCAACTGACTTATGTACAGGTCTTCGACTCAGACAAGTGTTCACCACCTTGTATGCTTTGCTCTACACTCTTTTTGGGCTTCTTCCTAAAGTACTTTTAGCTAAGGGAATCACTTCCTTGGCACCTCAAGGGTGGAATCCTCCTCTAGGTTTCACTGCCTTCATATGCCTACAGGGGGAATATTCCAAGGATAGAGAGGTGAACAGCCAAAGATTATCTATGTCACACAAGCACAAAACCAGTTGCACAGGTACATTGAATTGGAAGGCTATATCCTGTAGTTCAAGGGGGTGGTGCAACTAGCCACACCGTCATTCGCCCCATTTAAGGGCTGCTCTCCTCACTCCACACACAAGCATTTTTTCCATGCCCCTCCATCCACCCCTCGTCCTCCTCCAGCGGCACACCTCTCTCATGTGGGCTCCTTCCAAGGTACAGTTAGCAAAGGGAATCACTTCCAGGTGAACCTCAAGGGGTGGAACTCCCCTAGGGTTCCTGTTCTCTGCATCTCCTACAGGGTGGTATATTCCATGGATAGAGAGGCAAACAGCCAAAGATTATCTATGTTAAACAAGCATGAAACCAGCTGCACAGGCATATTGAACTGAATTTAAATATGAGACTGCATGCCATTCCTGTTCTGTTGTCTTTGAATTACATAAGTGAGCAGACCGAGTTCGATGCTATTTTATTTAAATTTCAGCCAGTGAGTGGAGCACTTTTCTGATGCACTCCTCGTTAACACACACATATTGTTATAGAGTCGGTTCCTTTTTTCCCGCAAATTGCTATTGATCTTGTTAGTATCCAGCTGTGAAAGGACTTAGCTTTTTACAACTGAATACTAGTAAGATCAATAATGATCTGCGCAAGAAAAGAAATGAAAAAAGGAACCAACTCGATAACAACATGTTTAGCAGGGAGTGCGCCATGTAAAAATGTCAAGACACGTCATCCATTGGAAATGCATGCCACTCATTGGGTGAAATTTAAATAAAATATCCTCAAACTTGATCTGCTCACTTACGTAATTCAAAGGGCAAGTAAACAGTAATGGCATGCATTCTCGTATTTAAAATCAAATAAAAAAACTGCTAATTTCCACAGCAACAGCTGTCTGCTAAATGAATGGCGAGGTGTTAATTTTAAAACTAGCTTCACAGGACATATAACTGTGTGCATCAGCACGGAACCATGCCACTGGCAGACTTCAGAATTGTGAATATGCCTTTTATTCTTACTCAAAGTTTGAGTGTTGCAAAATACAGCAACACCAGTGGCATAACACAGTCTGAATTGTTTCTTTTTGCTGGGAAAAAATGGTTAATGGTCTGAAGAAAGCAGAGTTGCTGTAGAAGGATGTCACTGGTGCTACCGTCACTGATTACACCATTTATGTGAAGGCAGTGTGTAAGTAATAAGACACAATGGGGTGCGCAATACACAATTGTAACACATGGTCAGGGGCATAGTAGGGCATGAGTCCACAGACCAAGTGCCTTCAGCCCCTAAGAGTGTGTTAGAACTGTCTAATTCACACCCCCAGAGTGTCTTATTGCACTTATAAAATGGAACTCTGTATTTCATAATCATTTAAACAGTCAAATTAATAGGTCTTAAAAAAAGTTAAATATTTGTCTTCAGTCAGCCTATCAGCTCAACAGTAGTGTTACTGATTCTGACAATGGGGACCCAGGTTCCTTGGGTTGTCAGGAGCTGGCCAGGGGGAGGTGGGCAGAGTGTCTAGAGGGATGCTTTCCACCTTTGGGGGGGGCAGTGTATACCGGGGCAGCATAGGCATGACCCATTTGCCTCACCACTGGTGGAAGGTGTTAAAGCAGTGCACCTGGCCGCAGTGGGTGGTGATCTTAAGAAAGGGCAACCCCCACTGTAGCACTTAAACTCCTTTCCAGCACAGTATCCACAGAACACTGTTAGGCACAAATGACCCCCCCCCAATACCTCTACGATATGGCATGAAGGGCTGAGAGACAAAGAGTGTCATGTTTTTTTCATTTCAAAATTTGTTTTCTCAAACAGGAATATAACAGTCCTTGGGGAGGGCAGCAGGAAGTTAATCCAAATCAGCCTCCCCAGTCTGTACTAGTGTGGGTCAGGACACAAAACAAAGGAAAACAGCAGAAATATGACTCACTCACCAAAGAGCTTAATTCTAAGGATTAATGTTTGTTCAGCAGGTACATTTCTTAAAAGCCTACAAACCCAGTTGGACTTGTGTTTTTGTCCCAGGAGAAGTTTCTTTTGTCACCGCACCCCGTAACATGTGTCCCTAGAAGTTCTTCGGAGAAAAAGTCTGTGGAGTCAAGCTAGGGAACAGTAACAAAGGAAACTTCTCCTAAGACAAGATAACAATTGTAGGAGCTCTAAAAGTCCTTCACATTTTAGGGGAACATAATCATCCTCAGAACTGCTGACCATCCCAATGAAGAGGTCTGAATATGCTGAAAAGCTGGTGGATCTGTAGGCTTTTGAGGAATGTAACATCTGAATAAAAAGGAATCATTAGAATTAAACTATTTAGTAAGTGACTAATCTTTTCACTGTTCCCCCCAGTCCTTGCATGGCAGCAACATTCCACAATCTTCTGTTCCATTTGGAGCAGTGAAGCCATTCTGACATTAACCCAGGTATCTAGATTGATGCAAGCTAAACAAGTATTTGTCAATGCTGAATGTTTGCTTGCTGGCATTGGCATTGGTAGTGTAGAAGTTACAGAGTTGCGTAATAGGAATGGCAGTGAAGTATTGAACTGAAGCCAACCCCACCACCACCCTGCAGAAAATGACAGGCATTGGGGTGTGCGTTTGGGTTGTCAGGTATAATGGCCATGCCATTTCACCACACCCCACCCTGCAGACACTGACAAGTGTCACGGTGTGCCTTGGGGTCTTTGGCCCTTATGCACACCCCATTCCATCAGGAAGTACGGTGAGACGGGTGTGATATAAGAGAATGGGGTGAACTTTGGGGCCGAAGAGTCCAAGGCATACCTTGATGCCTCTCACTGGCTGCAGGGTAGGGAATGGTATGAGCATTACAGGCAAGAATCCCAAGTCACATCCCTGATGCCTGTCATTCTCTACAGGGTTGGGCGTTATGGTTGGAAACCCTAATACTTCAGGCATTCGTTGGTATTTTCACTCCAAATTTTCAACATGTTTTTTTTGTGACCCCACCTCATGAACAGTGGCAATATTAGTTTGCTAGCCGAAAGCTGCTTATGCACAGCGACTGCAGCATTTAGCACCACAGGTGCAAAAACATTCCGAACAGGATGTACAAAATGACAGCTGTACTGTTCATGAGGAGGTGTAAAAAATGGCAATGTTGCAAATCTGCAGTAAAAATATTAAAAAAACTGGTGAAGTCCTGAGCATGCATAGAAACTGTGCAATGCACACCCGTAATGTAATTAGTTTGGGGATTTTTTACAGCAGATTGTCAACACAGGCATTTTGGGACCTCCGATCATGAACAGTGTCACTGTGATTTTCTTTATCTGTTCCGAACAATGATTTCCCACAGCGACCACGCATCTCTGCACTGAAAGTGTGAAAATACATTTCGGCCATGTTGTGAAAAATGACAGCTGTACTGTTCATATGGAAGTGTGGAAAAATGCCACTGGTGAGAATCTAGACTGAAAATATTACAAAGTCATTAACTTACGAGGGTGCATGGAAACTGCGCAATGCTGATTCGTAACACAGTCATTTTATGGACTTTTGTCACCAAGTTTTCAACATAGCCATTTTAAGACCTCTGCTCATGAACAGTGTAACTGTGATTTCCTTAATCTGTCCCAAACATTACTTTTGCACACACGACTGCACCATTGTGTGCTACATGTGCAAAACACATTTTGGGCAACATGTGAAATATGGCAGCTGTACTGTTCGTAAGGAAGTGTAATAAAATGGCAATGTTGAAAATCTGGAGTGAAAATATTGAAAATTTGTGAACTTACGAGCGCGCGCAGGAACTGCACAATGCACACTCGTAAAACAGTCATTTTTATGAATTTTTTCACCTAATTTTCAACATAGCCATTTTAAGACCTCTGCTCATGAACAGTGTCACTGTGATTTTCTTTATGTGTCCCATACATTGATTTCTCACACCGACTGCGCCATTGTGCGCTACATGGGCGGAAACATGTTTTGGGCAAGATGTGACAAATGACAGCTGTATTGCTCATAAGGAAGTGTAATAAAATGGCAATGTTGAAAATCTGGATTGGGTGGGGATGGATGATAGGGGTTTCTGGGGCACAAGGGATGGGAGGGTCTCGGCACCCAACTAAGGAACTAAGGTTCAAGCAGACTCGATAGACCGTAAGGCCTAATCTTCTGGCAAATAGTATGTTAGTATGTTAAAATATTGAAAATTCGCAAACTTACGAGCGGCGTAGGAACTGCGCAATGCACACTCATAAAACAGTCATTTTTAGGAATTTTTTCACCAAATTTTCAACATAGCCATTTTAAGACCTCTTCTCATGAACAGTGTCACCATGATTTTCTTAATTTGTTCCATACATTGATTTACTTACCGACTGTGCCATTGTGCTTCATGGGGGTAACACATTTTGAGCAAGATGTGAAAAATGACAGCTGAACTGCTCATAAGGAGGTGTGGTAAAATGGCAATGTTGAAAATCTGGAGTGAAAATATTGAAAATTTGCGAACTTACGAGCATGCGCAGGAACTGCGCAACGCACGCTCTTAAAACAGTCATTTTTAGGAATTTTTTCACCAAATTTTCAACATAGCCATTTTAAGACCTCTGCTCATGAATGTTGTCACTGTGATTTTCTTAATTTGTCCCATACATTGATTTCGTACACCGACTGCGCCATTGTGCGCTACATGGGTGGAAACATGTTTTGGGTGAGATGTGAAAAATGACAGCTGTACTCTTCATAAGAAGGTGTGGTAAAATTGCAATGTTGAAAATCTGGAGTGAAAATATTGAAAATTTGCGAACTTACTTAAACTGCATAGGAACCGCGCAACACATGTTCAGAACATGTTTTTTGAATCTTCCACCACCAAATCAGGCTAGTTTGAGAGCCCACCTTATGAACACTGGCAGTGTCGTTTTGTTAATCCTTCCAGAAAGGTGATTTCATGCAGTGGCTGCGAAATCACCCTTTGGGCCTGAATAACGCCATGACAGTGACAGCAATCATGAGAAGGGGTCCCAAAAACCCCATGTTGAAAATTTGGTCCAAAAATTCCAAAAAATGCCTGAGATATGCAATAAAGTTGAAAAAACCCTATCTATCCCATTATACAGCTTACTGGCATTTCCTCAGTTCGCAGTCGGCTTTGAAGAGTGCAGACATATTCCTGGTCCACCGAAGATCGTCGCACCGAGGTCCGGAGGTAAGTATGGGGTGAAGGGGGGTGTGGAGAGGCAGGGTGCGCAGTGGGTGGTTGCGGGTTGTGGGAGGGGGGCAGGGAGAAGCGCCGAGGGACAGTTTTTTATTTACAGGTTTTTGGTTTTTAAACTGACGACGCAGGACGTTTGCCACGCTGGGGTGGGCTCCCAACGTGGCACAAGGACAGCTGGTTTGGGGGGCATGGAGCCGATGGGGGATTGGGCACCCCCATCAGCCATAGCATCAGTTGCCCGCGCTGGGGTGGGCTCCCAGCGTGGCACCCTGTACCTCGGGAGGACAGTGGAGCCAACGGGGATTGGGCACCCCTCCGGCTATACGATGAGTTGCCATGCTGGGGTGGGCACCCAGCGTGGGCATGTGGAAGACCTTGGGGCGAGCACAGCCGACCGGGATTGGGCACCCCGCTGTACAGTGTGTGTGCATGGGGGGCGCACGTGCAGTATGCCCAGGTGTGTAGGGGAGCTGCGCATGAGCAGGCGATATCTTATTGCTGCTCACTGAAGCATAGCTCCCTTTCAACTGTACTCACTGCATTTTGGAGCTGTCATAGACAGCTCCAGCATGCATTGGAGGACTAGGGCGCGCCTGCCAACACACTGACTGAATTGGAAGAGGAGGTGACACACCTCCGAAAACTCGGATGATGGCACTATGTTTCTTGCACATGCATGCAAGCAAACATAAAAACAAGTGCATCAGTACCACACTGCAGAAATTAAGTGCACTGAAGAGTGAATTTAATTAGAAATACTTGTCAGTACTTCTAAATCACTCTGCAGAGCACTCAATTTGTGCAGTGTGTTACTCTGAGTGTGTTTTTTTTGTTTTTCTAGGTAGGTTGCAGCTTTTGTTTAAGTACAGCAGCTCCCCTATCCCCCAACATGCTTGTGTGCATCTTAGTGGTCCTGCTTTTTGCAACCAGTTGGATGGCTGGTGTCTAGTCCCTCTCTACCCTGGACCCTGCCCACTCCTCTGTATCAGCACTGTGGAAGCCATGAAGCATCTGTGCCTGGGACCAGAAGTGAAGAGAGTCCATGTCCAGATATTTTCAGTCACACATAGCCTTGGCATTTTGCTGATGGAACCATGGTAAAGTGGCAGACAAGCAGAATGTATTAGGCTAGCCAGTAAAATAAAGAAAGAAAAGCTACACTCTACTGTTGACCTAATTAGAATGATGGTTAAAGAAGCATGAGGAAAAACAGGCAGGCAGATGCAAACTCATGTCCAGTCAATGCATGCATGTGGGTTCAGTGCCACCAAAGCAGTACATAAATAAGATGTGGTTCCAGAGCATTTTATAAGTGGAATTTAATACTGTCCCCTCAACTATCTGCCAATCTTGGTACAGAATAAACTGTGGCAGTATACTGAGACATAATCTAGTACTATTTCAAAAATAAACCTTGGCCCTGCATGCCAGCAGCAGTGATTGCTGTCGACCCCATGTCAGCCTATCCACCGTACAACCACCAGAGGCCAACTCCCTCCTTCTCTCTCTGCTGACCCACTCTAGTACAGGCTGGGGAGGCTGATTTGAATTAACTTCCTGCTGCCCTCCCCAAGGACTGTCATATTCCTGTTTGGGAAAATAAATTCTGAAATGAAAAAAACATGACACTCTTTGTCTCTCAGCCCTTCATGTCATATCGTAGAGTTATGGGGGGGCCTTTGTGCATAACAGTGTTCTGTGGATACTGTGCTGGAAAGGAGCTTAAGTGCTACAGTGGGGTTGCCTTTCTTAAGATCACCACCCACTGTGGCCATGTGCACTGCTGAACACCTTCCACCATCTCCCTTCTACTATTCCCCCTAACTGATAGCCCCCACTTCCTCCATCCTTATCCACCCTGCTCCTGCCCTCCATTTTCTTTCTATCTTATTTCGCCTTCTGCTACTCTTAACTGCTTTGTTATCCTCAACCCTTGCAAAGGTCACAACCCCAGTGATATTGACCCCAAACTGCTTTACCTCTCTGCTCCTGCAATAACTGTCTATATCTCCTCCATTCTCAGCCACAACTTTTGTATTGGGAAGATCCCTGGAAAATATGAGCCAGTGCTAAGTTTGTATTTGGTGTATGTTCTAAAACTCAGCACTCTTACCTTTGACTAATCCCAGTAGAGATGTGTGAAGTTGAGAAAACTTTGCTTTGACAGGCCTTCATGAAGTTGGCCACATTTGTGAAGCTCAAAGTGCCAACTTTGCAAAAAAGTGCCACTTCACTTCAGAAAGTGTTGTGAAGCATTGGAGTCACGTGATGCAGAGCACCAGCTAGTTGTGTTCTCCGAGAGCTCCGACCACCATTCCTCCTAAACACTCCAAAGTTTTAACTTCAGCTCTTACTGTAACAGAAGTGTGCTTTCTACTTACTCCGACGGCAGTACAGATCCTGTAGTAACCCCGATGGAAGAAGAAATGCGTGAAGCTTTGCCAAAACACACTCCACCGGCAACTCCGGAGAAGGCCTCGAAAAAATCTAGGGCCTCAGTTATACAGCAACCCCAAACTTCCTTGACTGGGACCACGGTGGAGGAACCCCTAACACTTACCAGATTCTTAGAGGAATTCCATCCTTTTAAAGCAGAAATGCAAGAATTAGCGAACGAGATTAAAAGTATTACCTGCTCTTTAGAGGATTTATCACAGAGAACCTCTGACAACGAGGTGCGTATACGTTCACTGGAGGCATGAAACGAAAAAAATGGAACCTGTGCTGGGTCAGCTTAAACAACGTATAGCCAAACTTGAGTTAAAAGTGGAGGACCTCGAGGGTAGGAGCCGCCGCAACAACGTTGTAATTATCGGTCTACCCGAGAAGGAGGAGGGTCCTGACCCGATTTGTTTTGTGCAGAGGTTTGTGGAGAAAATAGCAGGTCCTTCTCCGTTCGGACCCTGTTACACTATTGAGAGAGCACATCGTGCCCTACGCCCTGTACCAGCTCACGGAGCACCCCCTCGTAACCTCATCTTCAGGTTCCTTAATTTTCAAGAGAAGCAGCTTTTTTTTTAACAAAGGCTAAAGAAATGAAAGAGCTGCAGTGGGAAGATTCAGTGATCAGAGTAGCGCAAGACCTACCCTTAACGGTCCGCCAAAAAAGAGCATCGTTTCACCCCCTTGTTAAAAAGTTAATTGCTGCGGGAATTAAATTCAAAATGAGTTACCCCGCTAAGTTTCAAGTTTTGTTGGCTGACACATGGAAATCCTTTGACAACGTTGAGGTCGCCACCACCGCTCTCCAAGTAGCCCTTCCCGATCTCTTCAAGCCCTCCTGAGGCATCTAATAGGAGGCGTTTCTGATATCGTGTTACTGCATGTCTCCTAGGGGTTCCATTCTCATTTGTTTGGTTGGCGCTCCAGGTGGGGTGTGTGAGCTACTCGCAGGGCTTTTGCTCTTCTGTTTGTACCCTGGTTGGAAAAGAATGCAAGTTGATTGAAGCGCTGCAGAGGAATCTTTGTCTCCTCTCCTTATTTTAGATGTCCAAAATCGTTTGCCTTGCCTTCCACGTCATGCTTGCTTGGTTCAAGGGGGTCTGTTGTTCCGACCAGTTGCTGCTGTGGTGGAATGGTCTCCCAATGCAGTTTTCGGCCGGCTTGGTGGTTTTTTTTTTTCTTCTTTTCTCCCTGCCTTTCTAGCAATGGGGAAAGTTTTCTTCAATCAACATTGAAAAAGCACTTCTGGACAGCAATAACGGCAATCTGCCACTAAATGGAGCCAGAGACCATCCGATGGTTTAAATATGCTACAGTGGTAGTAATAATACATGCAAAGGCACCACAGTTTCTCTTCCGTTATTTTTATTTCTTGTGTTTCTCATTCTTTATCTGTTTTTAATTTATTGTGCTGGATATGCTGACATAATATCCTGTGGCTGAGAATTCACTTTAAGTTTTGAGTACTAGCAAAGCGGACATACAAAGATGTGTATGGTTTTACTGGGGTTCACCATTAGTGTTTATGTTCGTTTTAACAAACTGGTCAGGACAATTGCTTCACTCTGTATTCTTTTCGATGGCCTGGGGTTTTATGTATAAAATATGTAATTATTGTTATAGAATTGGGATAGGATAGGTATGTTTGGGAACACCACAGTTATTTCCTGGTTTCTCATTCTGTACTATGTTATCAGTTTAAAATAACTAGTTTGTTCTATGGTTTATATAGGATTCGTGAGTTGTGTTGTTAAGGGGTTAGTGCATACAGTGTGTGTTTTATCCTTTGTTATGTGGAGTAGTGAGGGGAGGGGGTTGGGGCGGTGGAGGATTGGTTGTGTGATCTGTTGTCATGGTCCATGATAGTACGGGTTGGATTGGGGTGGAGGGGGCTCTGGATTGTTGTGTATATATTGTTGGGGTGGGAGTGTTAGTGGGTATTTAGTCCTAGGGAGGGGGAGGGCGGGTGGGAAGCACAATTTACAAAAGAAGTATGTAAAGGAAGAACAGATTTATCGCAGACGTGGATAGATAACCATAACTTTAAGTAATATGGTGTCATTATCCAGGACAATTAGATTTATCAGTTGGAATATAAAAGGGGCCCGTCAGAAAACCAAATGGTATAAAATTCTGAAACATCTAAATCTTCTGAAAGCTGATATAATGTTTGTACAGGAAACCCATCTACTCAACAAGGAAGCTAATTATATGAGGCGCTTACAGATAGGGCAGGTCTTTGCTTCAGAAGGTACCACCCATAGTAGGGGAGTGATGGTGATGATGCATAGATCTGTGCCTTTCAAATCTCTTCAAGTAATCCAAGACACTGCAGGTAGATTTATTTTGGTAAGAGGAAACCTGCATACTCTGGAGATATTACTTGGTTCTGTTTATGGTCCAAATACAGATACTCCTGCCTTTTTTGTGCAGTTAATGGAAGCATTGACGCCATTCCTAGATATCCCTATAATAATAGGTGGGGATCTAAATTTGGTATTGGATCCATCACAAGATAGATCCAGGCCCTCCTGTAAGGGTCTGTCCCCGGCTCAAAGAGCAGTCAGAGAACTCCTAGACCAGACAGGTCTTTCTGATGTGTGGAGAAGCCTCCACCCAAAAACTCGGGAATTCACTTTTGTTTCTCAAGTTCACGGCACGGCATCCCGAATAGATTATATTCTCATCTCACGCAATCTTCTGTCTGGGGTAGTGGACTCGGGCATTGTTACCGGACCACCCTCAGATCACTCAATAGTTTCCTGTTTAATGTCCTTTTCACACCTCCAAAAGGGGTAAAAGATGGAAACTTAACAATCAGTTACTAAGAGATGCTGTAATAGTGAAATACATTTCTTCCCAAATATCTGAGTTCATTTCAAATAATCTCAACTCTACCAAGCACCGGATATGGTGTGGAGAGCACTCAAAGCATTTCTGAGAGGCATTTTAATAGGTGTGGCATCCAGGAGGAAAAAGGAGAGGGAGCAGCGAATGTCAGAACTTTTAATCCGGATACGGGATATGGAGGCTGAACTTTCTCCTTATTCTTCCGAGGAAGATAGACAGGAGTTACTTAAATTGCATGACTCATATCTAAAATTACTGGGGGAGCAAGCCGAGCTTGCAATTATCAAAACGAATGCCAGTTACACGGATCAAGGGGAGAAAGTCGGCCGTATGTTGGCGTGCGATAAACATTTAGAATCTACTAAATTAATACCTGCTGTCCAATCTATTGAAAATGGGGTCATTAGAACTTCCCCTAAAGAAATTGCTGTTGAGTTCAGAAACTATCTGGAATGTCTATATGGTGCAATGGAAAACCCTCCCTCAGAGGAGAAATTGCATTCCTATTTAGAAGACTTGCACTTGCCCTCTCTCTCGGAGATACAACAAGCTCAACTCATTGCCCCAATTACCCAGGGTGAAATAGAACAAGTCATTAAAAGCCTTCCCTCCAATAAGACTCCAGGTCCAGATGGATTCTCGTCTAATTTTTATAAAGTTTTTTCTAAAGAATTATCTCCCTTACTTGTTACATTATTCCAATGTATTCTCAATGGTCAGGCAACTGACTGTACGCTGTTTGAGGCACTTATTGTCTTAATACCTAAACAGGATAAGCCTCCGGATTTGGTTTCAAGCTACAGACCCATTTCACTCCTTAATTATGATATTAAAATCCTCGCGAAGCTATTAGCTGACCGTATGAGCAAAGTCATACCCGATTTAATTGGTGAAGCACAGGTTGGCTTCATGACAGGGAGATCGTCCAATGACCATTTAAGGACACTTGAACACATCCTCTCTGTGTCCAGGGAATCGGACCAACCTATGGTGCTGGTGTCCCTGGACGCAGAGAAGGCATTCGACAGGGTGTACTGGAACTATCTTCTAGTTATAATGAAAATATTTGGCTTCCCCCTGGTATTCCTGAATTGGATTAGCTCTTTGTACAAGCTACCCTCTGCGAGAATCTCTTGTAATGGGGTTAGTTCTGATCCCTTTAGGTTATATGTGGGCACCAGGCAAGGTTGCCCGCTTTCCACTTTCCTTTCAATCTGTATCTAGAACCCCTCATTAGGCGTATTTTACATAGTCAGGAAGTGCAGGGTATTCAAGTCCATGGCCATATCATTAAAATAACTGCATATGCAGATGATCTTCTGCTACATATATCATCCAGCTGAGTCTATACCGCACTACTGGAAATTATACAGAATTTTAGTGCAGTTGCGAATTATAAACTTAATGTGGAGAAAACAGTGGTATTTCCCCTCAACAATAGAACCTTTAGGCATGAAATCACTGCATTGGGGCTAACTTGGAATACCAAGTTTATAAAATATCTAGGTCTTACCATAACAAGGAATCCAGCTCGCATTCAACAGTTAAATTTGGACTCGCTAGTACATACAATTGAATTAGACCTTAAAAGATGGGCAATGCTTTCACTAATCTTATGGGGAAGCATTAATTTAATCAAAATGAATGTTTTTCCTTGGCTATTTTATCCTTTGAACATGTTAAATATTTGGCTCCCGCTGTCTTGGTTTAAGAGAATTCACGGTATAATTACTAACTTTATTTGGGATTACAAGAAATCCAGAATGGCCTATTACAAATTAGCTGCTCCTAAATTAGCGGGTGGGCTGAGACTCCCTCACTTTGGTTTATATTACTGGGCTAGTCACGCAAATAAATATCTCAGATGGTTACAAGTAATAGATCCCCCAGTCCAAAGTGTCTACATACCTCTCTGGTTAAAGCTGGAATTATCCTGTATTAGGAATCAAGGTCTCTCACCAAAAGCCATGTTGCACATTAACTCAAGTTCTCTACCTAGAATGCTTCGAAATTCTCCCATAGGTGTATCTGTTAAAATCCATTCACAACTATGTGCTTTTCTAAAATACAATCATTCTAGAGACTCGTCTCAGCCTATAAGAGGTAACCCCCGTTTTTTAATTGGAGGCAAGCCTATTAATACCTCTTGGCTTCCTCAACTCGGAGAGTGCCAATTAACTGATCTAGTCAAGGTGGATGGGCAAGTGCTCACACCAGCTGAAATTTCTAATAAATTTCATCTTTCACATATGGATATATTCAAAGTGTTTCAACTCCGACACCTTCTGTTAAAAGTGTTGGGTTCACTCTGATAACTCTGGCAAAAGTGCATTTCCAAATAGAATTAAGCCTCTAGCAGTTTTAGCACATGTGGTTTCTAAATTTTATTCCATTTTATTCAAGTGGGCCTATCCCCAGAATTTCAGCACCGACCTCCTTTTGGTCGTCGTTATTTCCTGACAAGTTGTTTAATTGGTCTTCTATGGTACAGTTGCCACAAATATATCTCGCAGGATCGGCTCAGACTGATGCAATTTAAACTGTTACATAACATCTACTATTCTCCCCAGAAACTGGCAAAGTTAGGTATTGTATCCTCCTCTGTATGTAGTAGATGTCACTAAGGTAAGGAGATCCCTCCACATTTTCTGAATTGTCCCAAGGTGGCTTCGCTCCTGGTCCACAATAAAATGTAGGGTGGATCCCTTGCTAGGTTTGAACGACCTTTTACGCTGGAGGTATGTTTGCTAAGGGATGTTACCAACATCCTGGTATGGAACAGAAAACATCATATGACCAATTGTGGCATCTGTCAAAAAAGTGGTCCTCAAACATTGGATAGACACTCTAGAAATTTCTTATGTAGAGTGGTTACAAGAACTACTGGCCAATCTAAGAACGGAGAGAAACATAGCTAGCCTCCAGAATAAAGTACCAGGTTTAACACAATTTGGGGTCCCCTATATACACTATATTCTTTACAATCGTAAAGGCAGTTCTTCCTTGGTTAATTATATAAGTGGTGGGAATTACCTTTACCTGGGTTGGTGGGAGGGTGGGGGTGTTAGGGGTAGGGGAATAGGTGTAGGTTGGGTAGAGAATAGAACCTGACGTTATGTGTTTTATGCATGTATATCAAACAGTTTATGGACAGTTTACTTGGATGTATTCTCTGCTCTGTAAATTTCAATAAAATTTAAATGGAAAAAAAAAAAAGAAAGTGTTGTGAAGCAGGACTGTGTGAATACCATTTCCCGAATATTCAGCCGAGTATTAGGTATTTGGGTCCCAGGTATTCGTTATTAGGGAAGATAAGTTGCCTGAATGGAGAATTGCTATAGAATTCCTTAAAATGGCTTCAGAAGAAGAATGAGATCTAACGGCACTTTGGTTTGTACACTGGTGCCAGTGTGGCTCACTTGGTAGCACATCTGCCTCTAAATCAGATCAGAGTTCTCATCCCACACTAGGATTGAACTCATACCTAAAACGCTGGCATCTGAGTCTAGTATTAAGGGGGTGCTGTAATGCTGAGGTGTGCCATCCTTTGGATTAGACATTAAACTGAGGTCGCTTCTATCCATCCTGGTGCTTCCTGGTGGGTGCAGAGGTGGAAGTGGAAGTAAAAGAACCCAGGGCACTTTTCATAAAGAGCAGGGGATAGTCCTAGTGTCCTGGCCAACATTCCCCTTTCCATAAAAAAAAAAAAAAGATATCATGCCATTGTTCAGGCTGTGAGTGGATGTTGATGTGTGATATGGCTGCCACTACACATTCAGTCACTTCATTACCAGTCTAGCATTGCATGTAAAGTGCTTTGGGATACACTGTGTATGAAAAGCACTATATAAACGCTGATTCTTCTTCTTCTGCTGCTGGTGCTTCAGGAGGAGGATGAAGATGTCATGGCACATTGGCTTGTACACTGGTGCCAGAAACTGTCTTGTGCTACTGGTGCTTCAGGAGGAGGGTGATGAAGAGGTCATGGCACACTGGCTTGTACACTAGTGCCAGATGCTGTCTTGTGCTGCTGGTGCTTCAAATACTGAGACCGGCGATGCCACACTGTTAACAGCCATGTGATATGCACATGAAATACTTAATACTGGTGATGCCACACTGGTAAGTGCCATATTTCAGGCATGGGAAATACTGAGACTGGTGATGCCACACTGGTAACTGGCATCTGGAAAGCTGTTAAAGGGATGTATGGAATATGGGCACCAGCAATATAGAGGATGAGAGTGTAGCACCAGTAGAGGATTTTTTATTAGGAATAGTAGTCAATAGGTGGGTGGCAGTTTGGGCACTGCAGGGCATGCACTTTCAAAAGAATACGCCATGACAGTGTTAGTAATAAAGAAAAAGGTGCTGGCCACAGATTTGTGTTAGTATGACTATGACTATGAACATGTTTGATTAAATGTTAACATGTTGTGCTTATTTGCTAACTGAATAATAATGGTTAACACAGAATGCATTGTGTATGGGTCCATGCTACAACACACAAATGTTGTATCCAATACAAGAAGATTATTTAATGCATTTTTAGTGGCCCTACATGTTCCCAAGGTGAGGTAGATTTATTTTTATAAATACAAGTTGTTTCACATGTGCTGAGTCAAGTGAGGATCAGTGAGGTTACTCCACATCCCCAGCAGTGCTGAACATTTATTCAGATGGTACGCTGGTGGGGGCAACATATATATTTAAGGGCCAACTGTGCCAAATGTGGACTTGAAGATGCTTTCATCCTTTTGATCCAGTACTCCACTGGATTTATTGAGAATGACTCCAGAGGCTCATTGAAATAACTGTTCAGCAGATTGGGGGCTGACAGTGGCTTCTGTTCTGTTCTCTTCTGTTGCTCAGTCTGTAGTGAAGAGCTGAGTTTAGCCCAACAGTCACCATCCTTTTCAAAGTTTTCCATACTGCTTTCAGTTTATGATTCTGATACTGGCTTATCAATAGGGTTACCTGCTGGTCTCTTTGACCCATGCATGCAGAAGCTAAGTTCTGAACACATCTACTTCTGAAACTCTGTAACTCTGTGAGTGGGCATTATAAGGTGTGTACCTCACACTTGAAAGGTGGCTCCAACTTAATGGCAAATATGTGCTTTTATTGAACAGAGATCAGAAAATCTAACTTCAAGTTCTGTGGTGAGATTTTCCACAAGGGATATCACTGGTCCTGAGTCTGGTTTGGATCTTTCTCAGCATTTTCACTGAATCTACTCATGGCTTTCTTCAGGATCTGTACAGCAAGAATTACCTGACTTAGCAGTGCAGAATCAGAGCTAAGGTCACAGGTGCTCCTTTCAAATGGTGCTAAAACCTTTACTAAGCCCTCAATCATAGCCCAGTCCTGATGTCTGAGGACTCCCATATCAGTCTCCATGCTCTTCTCATGAAGGGTCTGCTTGTGCCCAGAAGCCTTTGCAGCATGTAGTAGGTAGAATTCCACCAGGTCTGTACATCCTGGATGAGATGATGCTGCGATATTTGAAGATGCTCTTGTAGCTGATGCAGACAGTTTGTGGCTTTCACAGAGTGATGGAAGTAGCTACATACACTTCTGGCCACTTTGACTGTGAGATCTGCCTCAGATGTGTTTTGCCAAAGCTTTTGTCACCAGCAAATTTAATGTATGAGCAAAGCACTGTATCCCCCAAAATTGCCATCTATAAGTGCTTTTATCATATTTGTGGCATTGTCTGTGACCACAAACCCTACCTGCAAATTGTTGCCATCAGTCCATGAGCTCAACATCTCTTGCAGGTATGACAGCATGTTTACAGCCCGATGATCCTTTTGAATAACACTGACATTTAGCAAAGCAGACCTGCTGGGGAGAGACAGAACAGTGCCAGTACCACCATCACCACTAGTGACTACCACATCTGTAACACACCAGTGTGCTGTCAGTGGAAGTATATGCATGGTTTGAATTTATGCTGGTCCATATGTCAGTTGTGATGGAAAACTCCCCAATAGCCTATGCAAGTAGTCCTTAACTCTTTTCTCAAATCATGGTAAATGTTGGGTACTACAGTATGTGAAAATGTGGTCCATAATGATATATCCCTGTGGTGCAAATGCTGCAGCAGCCTACAGAAACCTATGTTTTCCACAATGGAAAATGGCTGCAGATCCAAGGCCATCATCTCACCAATGAAACTGGTGATCTGCTGTGCTGTTTGGTGTGACACCTGGTATTTGGTGCACGCATGGAAGGCTTGCATGATGGGTGCAGTCAAAGTGGTACCACATCGCATTGATTTTGACTCTGAACCCATGGTGGATGGTGTTACAGTAATAGAGAATTGAGCAGAAGAAGGCAGAATGGGTGATGCTCCTGTACGGGGATGAACTATAAGTGGTGTAGGGGAGTAGAGGGCACACTGTCTGTCTCAGTAATAGAATCACTTCCAATACTTTGTGCATTTACTGGACTAGTACCCGAAGAGAAGCTGACAGGCACATGTTGTGGATGGGGTAGAACTGCTATAGATCTTTGAAGCACACAGCGATGTTTCATTTGGAGGTGTTTCATCATTGATGATGTTGTGAGATCTGAAAGGTTTTTACTATGAAGTATGGTACAGTCGCACACAGAACATATTGCCTTTGTTGCATCATCTTTCACAACACTAAAGTACAGCCACACCACACTTTTCCCCCCACTTACAGTGGAAGTACTGTCCCCGATAGGGTGACTATGGACATGTTTTTCCCTTTTTCCCTTATCAGACCTGGTTGCAGTGGATGCAGTTGTTCTGACCCTTTCTTTGTCCGTATGTAGTTGTAGAACTACTTTGTGTTTCAGATGGAGCTGACACAACTCTTTGAAAGGACAGGGTGAACTGTTTGCTTTTTTAGGAGGAGGAGGAGGAGGGTCACCTTGACTGGCCTGCTAGCCATGATGAGCAGCACTGCATTTTTGGCAGCTTCACGTTCACGCATATCACACAGATATGCTGCATATTTGCCTTCATTGCCAGATTCACTTAGGTGGATATCACTTAGGGGAGGGCAAAAGTTGCAAATTCGCTTTCATGGAACTTCACGCGAAAATCTCAGAAATTTTCGAATTAGGAACTTTCACCATGGCAAAGTAGGATTTTCCATGGATTTTCACCAAGTTCTGCAGACTTTTTGTGAATTACGGAAAAATGCATAAACTGCGAAATTTATTCTTTCCATGGTTTAATGAACTGTCAGTGAATGAGCGTCTGCTTGTACAACCATGTGGTTATTCACTGATAATTCATTGGGCCACTGGTAGTAGAGGAGATAGGAGTGCTGCACAGGTGGCTTGCTCAGGGGCAGAGTGGGGAGGGGAGTTGAGTGGTGGCAGATGAACTGTCAGGGTGGTGTTTGTGGGGGTCTAATAGACACCAGGAAATTGAGATAATTTTTTTTACAAGGGATCTGGGATGGGGAGGTCCACTAGACACCAGGAAACACTGGGAATAGAGGGGAATGAGTTGGTGGATTGCTGGCTGTTTATTTGTGAACTAGGGAATCCAGAATAGGGAGGGGGTCTGCTAGACATCAGGGAAATAAAATATTTTGGGAGCCATGATCGGTGTGGGGGGGCACCAGAAACCATGAGGGTCAAAGGAAGGAATTAGAGGTATTACTGGGACCCCCGATCAGTGTGGGGTGGTGGATTAATGAATTAAACTTCAGTTAAAAAAAGAAATGACCACTGACAGTGATCCTTTCTGCAGATTTTTTTCCACAGTTTAAAAAATTATCCGGCAGTTTTTTATATTTTTTCCACAGTTTTAAGGCAGACTTTCCATGAAAGTTCCAAAATGATTCTGAAATTCGGTAGCAAGTCACTTTCATAAAATTTTGCCAGCAGAAATTCATTTCGCACAGCCTAATATCACTGTCAGATGATGCATTGAGCAACTCTTGTGGTGCTGGTAAATATTCAGAACCAGATGAATGCTCTTCCTCTGAATACTTCACATCAGCAAAAGGAAATGTGGTGAAAGGAAATGTACGAGGCTGAGCAGTAGTACATTTTGGCAACACAATTGGTGGGGTCATTGTAACAGTCTTGGGGTCAGTACTAGTCACAGTTCCTATGGTCATGGGCACAGTTGGCAAGGCAGTAGCAGTGTCTACAGTAGTCCTGGTGCCAGAATTACTATCAGGAGTTACAATCGAAGAAATTGTCATCGTATTACAGTGAGTTGTAATCCTGGCAACTATAGTCCTGGTGACAGCAGAACACTCTGGACTACTAATGGAGGCAACGGTTGTGGTGACAGTGGCTGTGCAAGGAGCACAAACAACAATGCACACTGTTATGGCAGTGATGGTGTCAATATTACACAAAGGACTTGCTCTGGTTGCTGAAATCACAGCACTGGTGGTGGTGGGGAGGAGCACACTGATAAGGCGATGTTTCCTCTATTGGGGCGGTTGTGTGAATAGCACTACCACTGGTAGTGGGGCTGGGTTCTTGTTCTTGTACGACTGGAGATCTCAGCTGTAAAGCTCTCCTACTTCTATAAAATGATGGTGCTGCAAATGCAGTACTAGTAGTAGTGGTAGCAGTCGTGGTTATAGTAACACTACTACCCCCATTCCTACTGACACCAGAATCTGCAGGTTTATCAGGGGAGAAAACTATTTTAGAGTGGCAAATATGAACAGACCTTCTGTCACCCTGTTCCTTACCCCTTACGACTGGTGGTGAAGATGGCTTGCTTAGGCTGGAACATGCACGTCTAAGTGATTGATGAGACATGGTCTTTAACTTATTGTGTATTTGTGATTAGTGTTTTTGTTTATGTTGGTGCTTCTTGCAAAAAACTACAATACCCACACTGCTCAGGTAGCAGCTAATAAAGACAGGCTGATACTAGAGAGATGAAGACAGCAAACAACTTCTTATTCATATGGTGTCATATGCAGTCATACAGTATGGTAATTCAAGCTTTGAAGGTGCACCACACAATGTACAACACACGGAATCCAGTGAGTCATGCCTGACACACACAGAAATACTGAAACAGTTTACAGAAAATGTATGTACACACTAATAGCCATGCACAAACAGTGGGCAAGGCACACAAACACACACAAAAAGAAAAAACTCACATGCAAGGCCACTCAGGTGCAGTGAACTGTGGAAGGAGAGTCACTTGAGACACCCTCCTCATTTAGTTGTACAGGAAATTGAGCCGAAAACCAGACTACAGTCAGCAACAATTCAATGGGCCAAGCCTGACTCAATGAGAAAAATATACAATGCTTTATAAATCACACACAAAAAATGCTTTGCAGACAACTGTGCGTGCACCTGCTGGACACAGATTACAAGAACAACAATACAATGCATGCACATATGATGTATCTACTGCAGTGAGCTGTGATGCAGACAAGAGGGAGTCAGATGACAATCACACCTCAGTTACGCAGGTAAATGAGCCCAGAACCTGATGACAGCAAAATACAAATTTGCTTCACAAAGAAATAGAAAATAACATTGGGGCTGTGTGTGGATTTGGAAGAAAAAGCTAAGCACAGTAGTGGGGATGGGGCAGTCAGCAAAAAACTTGAACCACTCACTGTTACTGGGCCCAGTCCAGTTATTCACTAAATGCAAAAGCCAAGCTTGACTTTGTTGACAAAAAAAAATCCTGATAAGAACTAATTATAGAACAGAAAGGTTCTTGAGCAAAAAATCAAATCACACTGCTTCAGCTGAGCTATGAAACTGTAAGCAGTGGGGGAGAGGAGTCAGCAGCAATACACACACACAGTCTCCTTTTCCTTGTAGCTAAACCCAGTTTCAAGGATGAAAAACAAAACTGCAGTCAGATGCAGTCAGAAGGTGATCAGATGTCAAAACTGGATCACACACAAAACGTTTTTTAAACAGTTATAAAAGTCACAAGTAGTAAACTTAGCAGAGCTACCTCTCTCAGAAACGACTGTCTGTGAGCTCCAAAAACAGCCTCTGATTGGCCAGTGAAGCTCTGTAAGATTTTGAAATCTCACCCATCGAATAGTATGTTCTGAATAGCGGCCGAATAATGAACTATTCGGGATGCCCATCCGAATATTCAGCAAGCCCACTATTAGTGGTATTTGGGAAATACTATTTGAACCATGCACAGTCCTATTGCAAAGTCAGCCAAGTCAAAGTTGATGCAAATAGGAAACAAACTCCAGCCAGAGCTGACAGGGTTGTGCAAAGCTACCAAAGGGCAGTATAGCTAGCTATGTCAGTTGCCACACAGAGTGCTGTTCCACACATCACAATATATAACAACAGGTAAACAATCTTCTAATTAAACAAAGGAAAAGAAAAAGTACCTCAAATATAAAAGGTAAAGGTTGACTGCTTTTAAAAGCTAATATCAGTTTTAGGCAGTACACTAGCTCTTTAACCCACATGCCTAGTGTGGAGATAGAACCCTCAGCCTTGTGATCTTAAAGTCTCAGAGGCCAGTGTGCATGCTATTTTTTGCATCTTTCATTTGTTAGTTTTTACACAAATGATCTCAGACTTTTTTCTGACCACCTGATGGAATCTTGAATGAGTTACATAAACGTTATTATTTTCTTCAAGGCCCTGACCCTACAACTAAATACACACTCAGTATATCATATTATAAAATGTGAAAAAAGAGTCTCTGTTTCCAGTGCTTTCCTGTAGCTGTCCTGCTCAAGGAATGATAGATAACAGACTGCAATCCCACTATCTGTAATCTGACACGGAGTCTGACTTTCACTTTACAAAAGCCAAGAGTAAATGAGTTAATCCCTAGGTTCCTGAAATAAATAGAACAAATATGTTATACTGAGCTGGACAGATGATAGAAACAGCAGTTTAAAAGGTTTTTTTTGTTAATATCCTGAGAAGTTCTGAGGTACAATACAGTAGCATCCCCTTCCCCCTTTAGAGGCCTTTAACATAGAGCAGCAAATAGCAAAAATCATAGGGGGAGTGCATTACTTTGCAGCTGTGGAGGAATACATACAGATGTTTAAAAAAGAAGTTCCCAGAAAAGCCATTTTTAGAGCTACAATCTGATCGATGACAGAAGGGCTGTAGGCTCCACCTACAGTGCTAAAAAGACAGAAATAGGGAATTATCACCCAATCTCTCTGCTTCCACAGCTCTGAAAGATATTTGAAAAATTAGTATCCACACAAATTAAAGAATTCCTAGATTCTCAAGGGAAAATAAATAGCCTTAAATCGGGATTCAGACAATATCACGGCACAACCACAGCTTTTGTCAAAGTAGTGGGAGATGTGCAGGCTGCCCTGGACATGATGACCCTGGTGGGAGCAATATTTGTGTTTTTGTCTAAAGCGTTTGAGTCCCTGGACCATGGGGTCTTCCTGGCAGGGCAGCCTCACTAGGAATAACGGGAGGTGTGTTGACATGGCTGACTTCGTATCTGGTAGGTAGATCACAGCTGGTCTCTATGAGGAACCTAACCTCTGGACTGGTGCCTGTTGTCTCAGGGGTCCCCCAGGGTTCCATCCTGGATCACCTTCTTTCTTCTTTTTAACATTTATGTAAATAATGTGTCTTTTTCAGATCCATCTATCATGTTCCAGCTATATGCAGATATTACAGTAATTTCCACATTTGATTTCGCTGTCAATAGAATACAGGACAAACTTCAAAAAGCATTTGACAAACTTCAGATTTTTTTTTGACCATAGAAAATTGACTCTTAATTCTAAAAAGCACAATTTTGTTATTCTTTAGACCCATTGAAACAATAGGAAATCCATCCATAGGCGTGGTTACCCTGAAGGGCTCCCTGATTCAGCAGGTACATTCCTACAAATATTTTGGACTATGATGGGACAGCTTCCTGAGGCGGGCTATCCATATAGACAATTTAGTGAAAAATATAGGAAAAGATTGTGGGCCTTATACAGACTTAGATCCTACATAAGCATGGACATAAAAAAGAAGTTAATAAATCTCATGATTATCCCAGTATTAGATTATGGAGATAGATTGTATTCAAATGGTTTAAAAGGAGTCAGAAGTATGGCAGCTAGGATTCAATGCAAAGAAGTGCAAAATAATGCACCTGGGAAACAAGAACCTAGGGGAAAAATACACAATGGGGGGGGAGGTAGTGACGACAACAAAAAAGGAAAGAGACCTGGGGGTAATCATATCAGATGACCTTAAGGTTAGCAAGCAATGTGAGAAGGCACTAGGGAGGGCTGGGGGTATACTGGGATGCATAGGGAGAGGCATCAGCAGCAGAAAACAGGAAGTTGTTATCCCTCTGTACAGACAGTTGGTGAGACCCCATCTGGAGTACTGCATCCAGTTCTGGAGACCCCATCACCTCAAGGACATAGACAGGGTAGAGGCAGTCCAGAGGAGGGCAACTAAAATGGTGCAGGGTCTGCAAGAGAAGCTGTATGAGGAGAGACTAAAGGAGCTTAATATGTATACCCTTGAGGAAAGAAGGGAGGGGCATGATAGAAACTTTTAAGTACCCTAGTGGAATCAACAAGGCCCAAGAGGGTAGCATCTTTCAGAAAAAGAGATGTGCAAGAACAAGGGGACACAATTTAAAGATGGGGGGGCAGTTCAGGGGCAATGTGAGGAAGTATTATTTCACAGAGAGGGTAGTGGATGCATGGAACAGCCTTCCTGAGGAGGCTGTGGGATCTAAAACTGTGGGAGAATTCAGGAATGCATGGGACAGACATAAGGCAATTCTTGTGGGGGGTAGGAAGAAATAGACTGTTGGTCAACTAGGATCTTTGGCCTATCCTGTAGGTAGGGAAATGGGCAAACTAGATGGGCCAAGTGGTCCTTATCTGCCATCAAAGTCTATGTTTCTATGTTTCTATGAGACCTAGCAATGATAGATATCTGTTATGGTAGATTAGCTAGATTTATTTTAGACGCCCCCCTCGATTATCACATAAATGCCACCTATTTAATAAACTGGATTGGCAGACACTTCATGAAAGAAGGCAAGAGCATTTACTTGCCTTTGTTCACAAAGGGATGGTTGGCAAGCTTCATTTATATAACTTCTCATTTTGTGAGTAGAAAAAAGTGGAACATTTTACATTTGCAACAGCTATTGACCTAATGGTACCCATGTGTACTTTAGATGTGGGCCAACACTCTGTGTACTATAGAGGTACACTAATTTGGAATAATATTCCACACAATTTAAGAGAAATAGCAGGGATAAAAACTTGGAAAATAATAAAAACGTGGTTGCAGAACGTATTCAGCAAACCACGACAATGTTGCTATAATGGAGGCTTGGCTACTGGGTAACATTAGTGACTCTATGCACCATATTTAAATTAGTGGGTGGTGTTTAGTGTAATTGTGCTAAATTGAAGAATAGTAATACGAGCCTTAATACCTTTCACTTTATATATCTATGAGATATAATATTGTGTTGATCTTGTAATAATTTTGTAAGATTTGTAATATGACTTGTAACAATTTATTTATTTTATTTATTTAAATTTTGGTAACCAGGTAGGCCCACTGGAACTTTGCGTTCCCTTTTTCAGGGGTGACCTGGGTTTAGTTACATGTACCTAGAGGGAGGGAAAAACCAAAGCAAACAATATGTACAGTGCAGCAGGCTTACATAGAGTGTGTGAACAAACATTACAGTACAGAAACTGATACAACCAATGCTCCAGACTTTCGTTAGGTACAGACCAATTGACAGTTATAAAACAATGCAGTTTATGTACACAGGGGACCTCATTGTAAATGAGTTTTCAACTCAATTGAGTTTTATCCTGATTCAAAAATGTTCTCTATGAATAAATATTTTACTTCTGCTACTACTACTTACTTCAAAAAGTCAGAGCTTTGCAACTTCACAGCAACTTTGACAATGAGGTTGAACTTGACTACCTCTTTAAGCCCCAATCAAACTTTTGAGCTACTTTTGGGAACATTTCTGCCTTTGGCCAACCAATTGAACATTTTCCCAGGAGACAGGACTGCTTTCATAAACACCCCTTCACATACCTGTCATTTCTGTGCCTCCTCCTCCTCTCTCCCAAGCCTTTTTTTTACATCTAATAATACTGCTAAGTAGACCAGTCTTATGATTGTAATAGTGGTCTCATGCCCATTCTTCAAGTATGAGAACCACAAACTGAAGGTGAGCAATTGTAATACCCTAAGGATGTAAGTGAGACCACTCTTATAACTGTAAGAGTAGTCCATGTGGTTGTATTAATATATTCTTGATTGAAATTGATCAATTATATACAAAAAATTGTTTTAAACACTTCCCAGAATGTGTCTGTTTCCAGGACAGATGTTCATGAGACACTTTTAATATTATAAGACTATCTCACACAGAAGAAAAGGAGCGTTCTGATTGATGGAAGCAGTCACTCGCTCTATAATTTAAAAAAAATACATTTCTGGCTCCAGGCACTGTGCTGGTGCTGATTGATTTTTTTATACTTAATTTGAAGGACTAGGAGAGGTGGGGAGAGCTTTGGATTGACTGGGTTGAGTAATGGCACACACTTATTAGGAGAGCAAGAGTACATGCCCTCTGCCTGGTAAAACAACAGTTTGCACATGCACATGAGGCTCATGTTCAGTTGTTGGAGAGACCATAAAAAGCATTTGTCAATGCCAATGGGGTAACAGTGGGGGAGCACCTGGTGAACAGTGACCACCAGTCATTGTTGTTTGAAATCACAGAAAGAGCAGAACCAAACCACACAAAAACACATATCCTGGATTTAAGGGGGGCAGACTTGGGGAAAATGGGAAGATACTTGAAAGAGGCATTAAGGGGAATGGGACAGGAATCAGGGGTTGAGGAACAGTGGGCAGTATTTAAAATGGGGATTACAAGAACAACAGAATTATGCATTAAGCAGGTTAGCAAAAGGAAAAGGAAGAGGAGACCATTATAGTTTTCCAAAGAGGTAGCAAAGAAAGTGAAAGCCAAAAGATTGCATTCAGGCAATACAAGACACAGGCAGAAGGGATAGGAGACGTACCAGGAGAAGCAAAGGAGGCAGGAGGTCAGTAAGGAAGCCAAAGCTCAGACAGAAGAACACATTTCAAAATCAGTGGGTAGAGGGACAAAACCTTTTACAGGTACGTAAGTGAAAAAAAAGACAAAGGAGGGATAGTGAGACTGAAGGGGAGGATGGGGCTGTGTGGAGGATGACAACAGTAAAGCTGACATATTGAACAGGTATTTCTGCTCAGTCTTTACTGAGGAAGAGGAGGGTAATGGGTCTGAAGGGAGTACAAGGGTGAGAATGATGCAGAAATGGACACAAGTCCCTTTACACAGAAAGAGTCCTGAAGGAACTGGAAGTAATAAGAGTTGATAAAGCAATGGGGCCAGATGGGGTGCACCCCAGGGTCCTAAAGAACTAAGAGGTGGTGGCTGAACCTCTGGCTATCCTGTTTAGCCGATCACTGGAAACAGGGAGGTACCCAAAGACTGGAGGACAGCAGATGTAGTCCCCTTATACAAAAGCGGGAACAAAGAGGAAGCAGGGAACTACAGATCAGTCAGCCTCACTTGATGAGTGGGAAGATCATGGAAGCACTACTGAAGGAGAGATTGGTGGAACATCTGGTTGTCAATGGACTACAGGACCCAAGGCAGCATGGTTTCACCAGGGGGAGGTCATGTCAGACCAACCTCGTTGAATTTTTTGACTGGGTGACTAGAGAGGTGGATCAGGGAGGGCAGTGGACATGGCCTATCTGGACTTCAGCAAGGCCTTTGACACTGTGCCACATAGAAGACTATTACACAAACTGGGGAATATGGGTGTTGGCAGGACAGTAGTGTGGTGGGTAGGTAACTGGCTGGGTGGCAGGACACAGAGGGTGGTGGTAAATGGCTGTCACTCCACAGAGGGAAGAGTGACCAGTGGAGTACCACAGGGATCAGTGCTGGGACGGTCCTATTCAACATCTTCATCAGTGACATTGCACAGGACCTAGAAGGCAGAATTTCACTGTTAGCTGATGACATAAAGCTCTGTAACAGAGTAGATACACCAGAGGGTGTAGACAGAATGAGAAGGGACCTGCAGAAACTTGAAGAATGGTCAGGGTTTGGCAGTTGAAATTCAATGCAAAGAAGTGCAAGATAATGCATATGGGCTACAAAACCCTGGCACAATATATCAGTTGGGGGTGAGGGATATAGTATGACCAAGCAGGAAGGGATCTTGGGGTTATCATCTCTGATGACCTCAAGGTGAAGGCAAACAGTGTAACAAGGCAGCAGGTAAAGCAAATAGGATGCTGGGATGTATAGGCAGGGGCATCACCAGCAGGAAAAGGAGGTCATAATTCCGCTATACAAGACACTAGTGAGGCCCCACCTGGAGTACAGTGTACAGTTCTGGAGACCATACCTACGTAAGGACATAGACAGGGTAGAGAAGGTTCAGGGAGGCAACAAAGATGGTGCATGGATTGCATCACAAGTCCATGAAGACAGGTTGAAGGAACGAACATGTACTCCCTGGAGGAGAGGGAGGGAGAGGATATGATAGAGACATACAAGTATCTTACAGGGAGGAATAGGTGCAGGAATACACTATTTTTAAGAGAAAAAGATGTTCCAGGACTAGAGGCATGGGATGAAGTTGAGGAGGATGATTCAGAGGAAACATGAGGAAGATTTCTTCACGAGCAAGTGGTGGACAAGTGGAACACCCTGCCAGAGGAAGTGGTGGGGCTGAAACAATCACAGGATTTAAGAATGCATGGTATAGACATAAAGGAATTCTGGAGGTCAGGGGTAAGGGGCAACAGACTTCTAAGAAAACATAAACTGAACTTACAAGCTCAAATGGGCAGACTGGGTGGGCCATAGGCCCTTATCTGCAAACACTATCTATGTATCTATGTAAACATTGGTTGCTTGTTCATTTTTTCTTTGCAGTTCTGAGCTCACATTTGAAGATTTCAACTCCTGCCCAAAAGATGATTTAGTGCTGCAACTGTGAAATCCTTTTGGATGCAAAAAAAAAAACACATTTTGAGGATCTGAAAAGCAGCATCTGTGAAATTCATGAGGTACTGTGAAGAAATGGCTATGCTGAAAATCTGGGGTCAAAATATTGAAATTGCTGAAGTTAGGAGCTTGTGTTACAAATTTCAATGCAGGCTCATATACTTTCTTGTTTGTGAATAATTTTGGCAAATTTTCAACATACGCTCTTATGACCCCATCTCATGAATAAGTGCAGAGAAACATTTCAAAACCTGCCCAAAAGGTGATGTCATGCAGCAACTGCAAAATCACCTTCGGTTTCAAAAAAACAAAAACATTTTGGTCAAGATCTAAAAAATGACAGCTGTCACATTCATGAAGTGTTGTGAACAAATGGCTATGTTGACAATTTGGGGTCAAAATATTGAAAATTGCCAAAGTTACAAACCTGCATTCATAGATTTCAATGCAGGCTCATAACTTTGTTGTTTGTGAATATTTTTGTTCCAAATTTACTACATAGCCTTCTTATGATCCCACCTCATGAACATGTGCAGAGACAAATTTCAACTCCTGCATAAAAAGTGATTTCATGCAGCAACTGCGAAATCACCTTTTGGGAAGCAAAAAAAACAAACAAAAACAACATTTTGGCCAGGAGCTGAAAAATGACAGCTGTCACATTCAGAATAAACTTTATTTATGATTTCTGTAATTATAGCATTTCTCTTTGGCCCCCAATAGTCTCTCTCTCTCTCTCTCTCTCTCTCTCTCCTCTAGATGGAGGCAGAAGTCAATGACTTAGTTTGCCAGCCTGCTCTTGCCCTGTGCACACACACAGCCACACTGGGTCCAAAAATAAACGTTATTTGTGATTTCTGTGGCTATAACATTTCTCTTTGGCCCCCAATATTCTCTCTCTCTTTTACTAGTTGCTGTAGAAGTGGAAACAGAGGCAGGGGCATAAGGACGGGGCCATCATTTTTTGTATGCTAATTTTGAAGATCCTGGGGTGGGGACATACAATGATGCCAGCATCTGCCTCACCCCTCTTGCATGAGCGCTGCAGCAAGTAATACCCCAACCTCCACCACAGGAGCACAATGCACAAGACACTGATCCCCTCACCCCCAGAGAAGGAGAGCAGTCCTGGGACACTCAATTCTACTGCCTTTGGCCAGACCTCCAACTCCCGAGTCCATCTCCAGACTCAGGATGTAGGCAAAGCAAGCAGCCACTTGCATGTTGCTGTGATAACTTTGTAATTTTTACATTTTGACCCCAAATGTTCAACGTAGTCTTCTTATCACCTTACTTTATAAACTCCAAAGGTGAAAATTTCTTAATCTGTGGTAAAATGCCATTCCGCCACAGATGCAAAAGTCAGTTTGGGCAGAATGGGAGAAATGACATCTGTAGTGTTCATGAGGAGGTGTGAAAATGGCTATGTTGAAAACTGGGAGTGAAAATATGAGAAATTGGCAAAGTAAAGCACATGCGTGGAAAGTGTCAATGAGTCTGAGTAACTCAGGCATTTTTTGGTACATTTGTTCCAAATTTTCCACATGGCCTTTTGGGACCCACCTCATGAACAGTGACACTGCCATTTCATTATTCAGCCCCAAGGTGATACATAGATACATAGACAGTGTCGGCAAGATAAGGGCCTATAGCCCACCAGTCTACCCTTCAGACTTCTAAATTCAGTTTATGTTTTCCTAAAGTCTATTGCCCTTACCCTGACCTCCAGAATTCCTTTATGTCTATACCATGCATTCTTAAATCCTGTGATTGTTTCAGCCCCACCACTTCCTCTGGCAGGGTGTTCCACTTGTCCACCACCGTTCTGTGAAGAAATTCTTCCTCATGTTTCCTCTGAATCGTCCTCCTCCAACTTCATCCCATGCCTTCTAGTCCTGGAACATCTTTTCTCTTAAAAATAGTGTATTCCTGCACCCTGTTCCTCCCTGTAAGATACTTGTATGTCTCTATCATATCCCCTCTCCCTCCTCTCCTCCAGGAGTACATGTTCAGTTCCTTCAACCTGTCTTCATAGGACTTGTGATGCAATCCATGCACCATCTTTGTTGTCCTCCTCTGAACCTTCTCTACCCTGTCTATGTCCTTACGTAGGTATGGTCTCCAGAACTGTACACTGTACTCCAGGTGGGGCCTCACTAGTGTCTTGTATAGCGGAATTATGACCTCCCTTTTCCTGCTGGTGATGCCCCTGCCTATACATATACATCCCAGCATCCTATTTGCTTTACCTGCTGCCTTGTTACACTGTTTCCCTACCTTGAGGTCATCAGAGATGATAACCCCAAGATCCCTTTCCTGCTTGGTGCATGCTATATCCTCACCCCCCAACTGATATATTGTGCCAGGGTTTTTGTGCCCCATATGCATTATCTTGAACTTCTTTGCATTGATTTTCAACTGCCAAACCCCTGACCATTCTTCAAGTTTCTGCAGGTCCCTTCTCATTCTGTCTACACCCTCCGGTGTGTCTACTCTGTTACAGAGCTTTGTGTCATCAGCGAACAGTGAAATTCTGCCTTCTAGGTCCTGTGCAATGTCACTGATGAAGATGTTAAATAGAACCGGTCCCAGCACTGATCCCTGTGGTACTCCACTGGTCACTCTTCCCTCTGTGGAGTGACAGCCATTTACCACCACCCTCTATGTCCTGCTGCCCAGCCAGTTATCTACCCACCACACTACTGTCCTGCCCACACCCATATTCCCCAGTTTGTGTAATAGTCTTCTATGTGGCACAGTGTCAAAGACCTTGCTGAAGTCCAGATAGACCATGTCCACTGCCCTCCCCTGATCCACCTCCCTAGTCACCCAGTCAAAAAATTAAACGAGGTTGGTCTGACATGACCTCTCCCTGGTGAAACCATGCTGCCTTGGGTCCTGTAGTCCACTGACAACCAGATGTTCCACCAACTCTCCTTCAGTAGTGCTTCCATGATCTTCCCACTACCGAGGTGAGGCTGACTGGTCTGTAGTTCCCTGTTTCCTCTTGTTCCCACTTTTGTATAAGGGGACTATATGCTGTCCTCCAGTCTTTGGGTACCTCCCTGTTTACCAGTGATCGGCTAAACTGGATAGCCAGAGGTTCAGCCACCACCTCTTAGTTCTTTAAGGACCCTGGGGTGCCCCATCTGGCCCCATTGCTTTATCAACTTCTTATTACTTCCAGTTCTTCAGGACCCTTTCTCGTGTAAAGGGACTTGTGTCCATTTCTGCACCATTCTCACCCCTTGTACTCCCTTCAGACCCATTACCCTCCTCTTTCTCAGTAAACACTGGGCAGAAATACCTGTTCAATATGTCAGCTTTACTGTTGCCATCCTCCACGAGGCCCCCACCTTCCCCCTTCAGTCTCACTATTCCTCCCTTTGTCTTTCTTTTTTCACTTATGTACCTGTAAAAGGTTTTGTCCCCTCTACCCACTGATTTTGCAATGTGTTCTTCTGTCTGAGCTTTGGCTTCCTTACTGACCTCCCTGCCTCCCTTTGCTTCTCCTGGTACTTCTCCCTATCCCCTTCTGCCTGTGTCTTTTGTATTGCCTGAATGCAATCTTTTGGCTTTCACTTTCTTTGCTACCTCTTTGAAAACCATAATGGTCTCTTCTTCCTTTTCCTCTTGCTAACCTGCTTAATGCATAATTCTGTTGTTCTTGTAATCCCATTTTAAATACTGCCCACTGTTCCTCAACCCTGATTCCTGTCCCATTCCCCTTAATGCCTCTTTCAAGTATCTCCCCATTTTCCCCAAGTCTGCCCCCCTAAAATCCAGGATAAGTGTTTTTGTGTGGTTTGGTTCTGCTCTTTCTGTGATTTCAAACCACAATGACTGGTGGTCACTGATTTTGTGCAAGGATTGCACCATTCCACGCCATAGGTGTGCAAACGCATTTCAGGCAGGATGTGAGAAATGACAGCTCCACTGTTCATAAGGTGGTGTGAAAAATCTGTATGTTGACAATTTGGGTGAAAATATTAAAAATTCAGAAAGTTATGTGCCTCGCGTAGAAACTGCACAACGATGCTTGTATATGTGGCCATTTTGGGAATGTTACAAATTTTCAACATGGTTTTAGACCCCTCATGAACAGTGGCACAGTCATTTCATTATTTGGTCCTGAAAGGTGATTCTACACAGGAACCAGAACATCACCTTTAAAGTCTGAGTAATGAAACCACAGTGCCAGTGTTCATAAGGTGGGGTCCCAAAAGCCATGTTGAAAATTTCCATAAAAGACCTAAAATGTCCCAGATATCAACATAAGTTCAAACACTATTGACTGCCATTATATGGCACTTACTTTGATTCTTCAGTTCACCGCTCGGCTTTGAAGAATGCTGACATGTCCTGGTCCACAGAAGATGCTAGCCAGCAACCTCCGGAGTTAAGTATGGGTTGGGGGGTTCGAGGTGAGGTGCTAGAGGAGGGTCAGGGCAGGGAGGGATGGGGAGATGATGAAGGACCATTTTCTTCTTTAGAACTTTAATTTAAAAAAGAAAAGACTTCTGGAGACTGGTTTCTTTTTTTAGGGATAAAATGTTTGGGGACACTGCGGTGGCTCCCCAGTGTCCCAGGTGGTGGTGGTGGGGGCAATAATATAACTATAGGACGGGGATCGCCAACATGGGGACTGGGCACCTCGATGTCAGACAGCACTGCAAGGACTCCAATGTAAAACATGACATTGGGATTCCCAGGTGGTGGCAATAGTTTTGACCTTTCTGCGTGAATTTACTTTGTATCTTTTCTCCGGCAGTTCATTTTTCTGGGTTGGTTAACACCATTTCAACTGTAAATGTGGCATTTTTCCTTGTTGGGTTGCAACTTACTAAAGATGTTCCAGTTTATTTAAAGAAAATAAAACATGCACTTCATTTTTTTAACAAATGGCAGCAATTGTTCCCAGGGAAGGTGCTTCTAACATAAACTGTCCCCAACCCATCCGAACCTGTAGCCCAGTTGCATCCTGACAAACTGTGGAAGACTGTAATGGAAATGCCTGGCATGGCCATGTTGGAATCCAGGAGCCTGGCAGGAAATCAAAACCCAAGGCTGTCTAAAATTTGGATAAACAAGTGTAGCATTGCTTGTTGGGCTTTTGGGACCAGGCATGCAGGTTGCACCATATTATACCACTGCAGCAACTGGGAGATCACCCGAGAGAGAGAGAGAGAGAGGGAGGGAGGGAGGGTGGGTAGCTTGAGGAGGAGACTTCCAGCCAGGTAGAGGAGCAACTGTGTGATGTTGCCACGCCTGTCTCTCTCTCTCTCTCTCTCGGGGGGAGGAGGGACTGAGAATGCAAATCTAAAGACCAAAGCACTCTCTGATTGGAGTGGCTTCGGTCCTTTGATCCATACCAAGACAGCTGCAATAAGAACTGCATGCATCACAAAGAGAAGTAAAGCCACTAAACAGAACAGGTGTCCCAAGGCATGACAGGGTAGGAAGAATCCAAGGTCAGAACCTGGGGAAACAGAACAGAAACCACTTGAACATTCTGGTTAAAAAAAAAAAAAAAAGAACAATGCTACAAAGAAAAACAATGCCTAACACACCGGTTGCCACAGAAATAACTCAGGAAGCATGACATTGAGGAGGTCGGTAATGGGAGGGGGGCTGACAAGTAAGTTACCCTTGCTTACCAATGCAACAAACAAGAAGTAACCCTAAGAAACTATCTGGGAGCCCCACACCCCATGGCAGCTTGCGCTATTTGCGTCAACAACTTACTCACCACCACCTCAGAAGATAGACTTGCCTCCCAATTTCTGAAAATCCTCAGTCACTGGCTAGATTGTTTTTTGGGATGATCCTCTCCTCTGCCATCAACACAAGCATTTGTCTATGCTGAACTGGGACAGGGAATGGAGGGTGCAGGTGGGAAGCATGCAGTGGGAGGGAGTAGGAGGACTTAACTGAATGCTGGTTCAGTGGGGGAAATGGAAGGTGTGGGGCAGGCAGCACACAGTGGGAGGGAGTGGGGTGCTTAATTGAATGCTGGCTCAGTGGGGGAATGGAGGGTGCAGGATGGGCAACAAGGAGTGGGAGGGAGTGGGGGGGCTTAATTGAACATGGTCTGGTGGGGAACAGAGAGTGTGGGGCAAACAACATGCAGAAGGAGAGAGCAGGATAGTTTCACTGGATGCTGGGATTGGGAACAGAGTGTGCAGGGTGGACAGCATGCAAAGGGAGGGAGTGGGAGGGTTTCATTGTATGGCAGGTGCTGGGATAGGGAACAGAGAGTGTGGGGTGGACAGCACTATGCAAATTAAAGAAATGAAGTGCTCTCTCATTGGAGTGCTTCATTTCTTTTAACTAGAGAACGGCTTCCAGCTGAGTGTGAAACTCTGACTAGTGTCACAGTCTGGTTGCGTGCTCCTTGGTCTGTGAGGGACGAGCCCACTGTAAAGTGTTCTGCATTGAAGTCATCCCTGACACACCTCTGAAATGTCATTCTAATGCAAGATGCTTCTTGTGCATGCTCAGGGAAATATAAAAAAGGACAAAGACTCAATGCACAATAAAAAGTGGCCTGGCTCTTTAACAGTTGGCCGCTATGCCTTCCAGCCTATTATGCCACATACCTGCACAGTTGTAATTTTCCAAGTGTTTTCCCACTATGTTGGCCCTGGTGAACTATTACTTACTGTTTACTCTTTTCATCTTAAAAAAAAAAACATATGCTGTACTGCTGAATTAAGCTCCTACCAGTGGGAAAAAGAACTGTCACAATATTCCAGTCTTGTCAGGATTTTTTTGTTACTATCAAATCACTACAGCATAGCGGAAAAATGCATTCTTCCAAACCATGCTGTTTTTGACACTGTCTACAGAACACCGGACATCAGCTGGGGCAAAGTCAGGAAATCCAACAACTACAGGCCAGCCTGGGCAAGGAGGTCCCAAAGAGCTCTATATAGGCATCTCTGACACAGTTTACTGAAGACCTGGCTTCATGTATCTTTGTTCCTGGCAAATGGAAAATAAAAATATAGAGTTGATGCACATGTGAAAGGCAGCTCTGTATGTCTTTCCTCTTTAAAGTGCTTCCTGACAATCAGGCAGAATTGCAAGGCAAGGAAAGTTGAGTTAATCAGCACTGTAGGGCCTGGCTGAGATTCGTAGTAACCCAACACATTGAAAGAGGAAGGGCACTCATAATTCTTGTGTTCTGTGGAAAAGAGGGGACTATGTTAACCTAGTTTATGATTCTCTAGGGAGTTAGTTATTTAGATATTGATTTATTTTATATATTGGCCAGGACAGCACTTGCATGAAGCTTGATCCTTTCCAGGTATGACCTGGGGGAGAGAAGGGATAATGGGATACAAAGGGATGCACATAGGGGATAAACAGCAGTACAATGGGCCTACTCAACCAGTGTAGTGTTATGCTTGTGCAACTGTGATAACTGCTTGGCCATTCACTCTCTATTCCATGGGAATTACCATCCTGTAGGGTACTGAAGACAAAAGCCCTCAAACCTCTTTGATGGTTCTTTGCCTTCAGGATCAAAGATCCTGCCTTAAGTACATTCCCTTGGTGAAAGTTACCTTAGGAAGGAGCCCTTGAGAGAGAGGTGTGCCGCTGGAGGAGGAGGAGGGAAGATGGTGCACGCAAGAAAAATCCTTCAGAAGGAGGCTGGGAGGAACTGCTTTTTAACTCAGGAAGGTGGCATTGCTGGTTGCTCACTCCATTGAACTACAAGCATCGCCTTTCAAAAAACATAATTACAGGCATGGGAGTTATAATACAGCATAAGTGAGCATTAGATTGGGAGGTAATTGACACACCAGTGGGGAAGGTGCAAGGGTGTTCCACTGAAAGATGTCACTACCCAGCCCAACCAGATGGGCAAGCTAAGACTAGGCAGTGCACAGCTACAGTGGTAAAGAGCATGAGTTGGAAAGCAAGGGGGTGTTACCTAACAAAGAGGCAGGGAGTAAAAAGCTGTATGTTGATCACAGTATAAGCGTACTTTTATAAAACAGTGCAGTACACTGTGTAGTAGTGCACTACATGAAGCCAGACATTTCAAGTGATGTAAAGATCATACTAAATGAGCGGTAACACTGCAAGACTGATGCAGTTCTACCCTTGTAGTACAACTCCTATGTATAGAAACATTCAATATGAAATTTATCACGTGCTCCCCTAGCTTTACCAAGACTAAGCCTAACTTCTAATATTGTAAGGATTACCATGGGATCTAAGCTAGTCTTGGCATAGGGAGGAGCATGAGGAGGACTCCTATATACTGTTGAGAGTACCCAAAGTTAATTCTCACTTTGGAAGAACAACCATTAGCTTTGTGCTGCCCTCCTTGTGGAACAATCTACAGAAAACAATTAAATTAAGCCCAACTATCACCGTTGCCTCCTTTAAGTCTCTTTACTCACGTCTTATCAAGGAACAGTGCAAGTACTTCCCACGCTGCTAGCCAGAACATACATCCACTGCATCATCTCCTTGCCTAAGTAGTACCTATGCCCAGAACTCGTCCCGTTCGCTCGCCTCCATCTGATGGGTCGTATTCTGTATGGGAACTATCCTGTGTTCTATAACTCTGCTCCCGGTAAAACAGGCCGGATGTTTACTGGTCCTGTTAGATGTCAATATGATCATTTCCCCCTTTTGCTCATTGCTCCTAATATTGCACTTAACTAAGTCTCCATCTAGTCCCTTTCTACTCACTACTTCATCTTATTCCTGGTAGGTTAGTCCCTTGCTAATCCCTTCTTCACCTGTCCTGACAGGCTCTCTCTTCTCTTTGTTTCCCTCTTCTTCTTACTAGAAGACCTCCCTTCTATTCTTCCTTTACTATCACCTACATGGTATTCCCCACCCTCCACTACTGATGTATACCTGGGCTTATGCAAGAATAGTTCAACCACATCCTACCACTTATGAATGATCCTCACTCAAACCCAGAGTACCACAACGTTTTATGTATTATAAAAATTAGGAAATGAAATATGCCTTATCCTGATATATGGTATGTTATGAAACCAAGTATGCTGATGTTGTGTTCTGTTCTACCTTGTCTATTTCTGTATATACAGCATATGGTTCATTGTATGTGTAACTGACTTGTCCTACCCAGGTCCATCTTGCAAATGAGCACTGCTCAGTGATGTTCACCTGGATAAATAAAGATTTTGATTGATTGATTGATTGACCAGATACATTTCATACTGAAATTTTCCATACATCGGGAGTTGTACTACATGGGGCACAACTGCATCAGTCTTGCAGTGTTACCCCTCTCATTCAGTGCTATAGCATGGCAATAGGTGGCAGCACTTGAAATGTCTGCTGTAGTACTACACCTTGAACTGGATATGTTATAAAAAACAGTAAGTGTATTCTGTGATGGCTTTATAGTACTAGCTTCCCTTACTTCCCTGCCTTTTTAGTAAAACTTAGTTGAGGCACAGTTCTCCTTTAAAGGGATTGGTCCTTATATGTTACTGTACATTAACTACTGCATTTCCCAATCGTGCTAGGATTATCTGGGAATATGTCTGTAAGCCCCTATATTGGAGGGCTAACCTATGCTCCCCATGACAGCAACCTACAGCAGCATTGTGGCTACCAGTTGCTCAAACTTCTTGTTGCTACTGGTCCCCACAGGATTTCAGAATGGGGCTGAGCAACATGGAAGTACATGTTCTTCACCCAACCCAACTGGACTTGGGTGGTACAAATTATCTGCAGCTTCATTAATAGGCATGATCTGGTACGCTCAGTGAGATGGCCAGCTATGTGAACATTTGGCCCCCGGCCAGAAGCTGAAAGGTAGCAGTGGAGAAACAGCACACTATGTAAATAGGTACACAAAGGTATAATAAATAATTACAGGCCAAAATTTACCCTACAAGTTCTTCTGGCATTGTCTGTGGTTGTATCTGTTTATGCCATATTGTATTAAATAAATATCCCAACCCTTCTTAAATAAATCCACAGTTTGTGCATGACCACTGCTTCTGGTAAATTATTCTAGAGTAAGACAACTTCCTACATAAAATAAAATTGCTTTGCTTTGGTTTTTGGGGTTCCCCCTTACTTGTCCTTTATGACTTCTTTTGCTTGTTATCTCATCTCATAAGGATAAACTTAGACTTTTCATTTGTCCATACCTACTAATAATTGCATTGTAGTACATTATTATAATTCCTCCTCTTAATCTCCTATATTCTAGAGAATATAATGGTTGGCTAGCTAGTCTGTCTTTATATTCCAGATGTTGCAATTCCTTAATGCAGTTGATTGTTTTTCTTTGCATAACATCCAAATTATTGATATATTTTTTCATGTATGGTACCAAAACTGCACACTGTACTCCAAGTGGGGTCTCACCAAAGCTTTGAAGAGTGAGAATATTACCCTGCTGTTTCTGCACACAGTATTTCTCCTAATACATCCCATAATTCTGTTGCACTGTCTGTCCCCTGACAATGTACTGAGCTAGTAGAGTTATCAGCTATAGCAATTCCCAGATCCCTTTCCACTGTGGGTGCCCTTTGCAGTTTATCATCTGGCTTATATGTGTATTCTACATTTATGAATCAAAAATGCATAACCACATATTCATCTGGATTAAAGGCCATTTTAGCTGTTTGGACCAATGAAACAATAAGTCTAGATTTTTCTGTTGATTTTCCTTTTTGCTCCTCTATATCCATGATAGTAGCTATCTTAATGTAATTTGCAAACACTAGTAGACAAATATTACTGCCTTTTACATGTCAATGATAAAAGTTAAAAGAGTTGGTCCCAAGACTGAGTCTGGTGGCCTCCACTAGTGAGATTTCTCCATCCTGAACTGTATCCACGTATTTTTAGGCATTATGATCTCCCTTTGATCCAATTTCCAGTCCAGGTCACAACAAAGTTGCCTATACCAGCACTCTCAAATTTTTTAATCAGATTATTGTGTGGGACTTTATAAACTGTTTTGCTTAGTTCAATGCATATTACATCTACTGCTCTTCCCCTGTCCAAAGGTCTACTGATCGATTCAAAAAAATTCAATAAGATTTATTTGACAAGATCTCTCATTGGTGAACTCACGCTGTGTTTTATCCATAACTCCTGCTCCAGTCATATAGCCTTCTGTAGCTGATTTAACTATTCCCTCCATTATGTTACAAACTACACTGGTGAGACTAACAGGCCTATAGTTGTTCCTTTTGGCCCTCCTACATTTATTATGGTTAAGAAATAGTGTTGCTTTCCTCCAGTGTTGTGGTATTTCCCTTACTGCCAGTGAATGATTTATTATATTGCATATTGGTTCTGTTATTTATTTGTGCAGATTTGTAACACCCTGGGATGTAAATGATCAGGGCCTAGTATTTGTAAAGCTGCAAATTCTTAAGCTTTTTTGATTTCATCATGTGTACTTGTAAGCCAGGCATCATTTCACTGCTGTGTTTCTCACAAGTTCCTTACAACTCTGTCTTATTACATCCCACCAGATTGATCTAACTGTAAATAACCATGTACTAGCAGGGAAAATATTACAGGCTAGTGACAAATTGGATAAATTGGGGCTATACCTAGGCAATCTGAATGCTGTACAAGAACCTGCTGTTACCTGTGTTAGGAATGCAAATGAGAAATCTGACATGCTTTACAATGTAGAGGTGGTTAACAGATTTGAAGCACTGTATGATCAGAGGGATTGTTTGCTTGTTTATTTTATTTTTTAATCAGGAAGTGAACTGGGCACAGCCCTTTTTCTGCCATGCCTGACACAAACCATTACAATACAAAAGTTACATTTACACAAAATAAAGAACAATTATTCACATTTGTAAACATTATCACAATGTAACTTCTTAAACATTAAATGTTTAAAATGAGATACAGAATGTACTTTTTTGAATCAGTTCTCCATATTCATTTAAAAATTAAAGTGCATACCAGGAAAATGCTTTCCTACTCATTTGTAGTTTGAAAACAATTTTGTCTTGTGCCCCTACCATGATCTGTAACAACAATCAATTTAAACAGGGACAGAGGAACTCCTGAAGTTTTTATTCGAAAGACAACGTTTACTAACATAGATTTTAAATAGTTAACTGGGGAAAGTATTCCCAGATCTTAATAAAGCTGTCAATGTTGAGTTCTAAATGGAGCAAGAAGGGCAAATCTGCAAATATCATTATACAAAACAAAATGTTAACTCAAACAGCTGATTACAATGTGTAAAACTTATGCGTCATAATCTGATGTTGGAAAAAGAACATGTTTAGCTATGACTTGATGAGCTTCTTCTGTCAAAAATGTAATATTTCTATAAAGAAAGCTGAGTTTTTGATGCATCTTGACACTCAGCCTCTCTATATGAGGAACCATACTAAGGTTTGAATCTAGATATAAACCTAGATATTTAATACTGGTAACCAAAGGGAGAGGATTACCTCCAAGATCCACTATTTGAATTGGTTCAAGTTTCTGGAGTCTCTGTAAGAACCAAGCAACATGACATTTGTTTAACTTAATTTACTATCAATGTGTTTATCTGAATCAATTTGCAAAAATATTGTAGTTATTTTGAAGGGAAAGCTGAATTTCGTAACTGTTTGATCCTCATGCCCAAGTCACAGTATCATCTGCATACAATAAACTATTATTATTGGTAAAGGTAAGGGGTAAATCATTAACAAAAATTAAAAACAAAAGCAGGTCTAACACTGATCCTTGAGAAACTCCAGCCTTTATCGCTCTAGATTGGGACTTGTAACAGTTAATTTTTGTTATTTGACTACGATCTGACAGATAACTCAAAACCAATCAGACTGAACATCTATAATTCCCAATTTCTTTAATTTATATAACAAAATATTATGATTCACTGTATTGAAGGCACTGGCCAGGTCCATGAAGACTGCACCAGTGGCCTTACCATCCTCTGCTGCCATCACTACAACATCTGAGAACCGGCCAGCACTGTCGCAGTGAATCAACCAGCTCTAAATCTATGCTGCTGATCAATGAGCATTTTCTGCTCTTCCAAATATACTAATAACTGCTGATGGACACAGTTTTCCAATAAACTACTAATTTCCGATAGCAAGGAGAAAGACCTATAATTAGACACATTAAGTCTGTCTCCACCCTTATGGAAAAGAATCACAATATATTCCTTTCACAATGCAGATACTATGCCTTCTTCTAGTGAAAGATTAAACAAAATTGTTAAAGGACTCTTCACATAGGGAGCAGAACATTTAAGTAAAGTGGATGAGATATTATCTATCCCTCCTTCCTTGCCATTCTTTAGATTTAATAGCAGTTTCAAAACCTCTGATTCACAAATGTTGAAAAACTTAAAGCAAGGATGACCATTATCCCAATCAATATTCCTAAGGATACTGTCAGTGATGCTAGTAATGCCCTATGAACAAATCAACTGACTGATTTTTCTTTACATATACCTACATCTAATTACCTAAACAAATACAATGAACATTTAGGGATATTGTCTTAGAATAGTGCAGAAATTATTTCGAAACTTGTTGATACTGAATTCAAAATATTCCTTAACCAAAGTGATATTATAATGCTACAGGAAACATGGTGTAGTACTGATGTACTGGAGAAAATGTTATTAAATGGTTACACACAAATAGAAAGTCCAGGACAAAAAAAAGGAACTTTATATGGGTGGCCTAATTACTGTGAACTATAAATAACCCGTCAACTTTGTATCCGCGGTACCTAATTAGAAAGTGCAGCGTGCCAACATAATATCGCGGCTCAGCTACTGGCTGCTGCCATGATCAGCTGTTTGTCCTACCAGTCAAATATGCATCAGCTTAACAGCTTGGCAGTAGACTGTGGTGTGTTAAAAAATGTCTCTTGTAAAGTGGCTCAGTACCCTGCAAGAAAGCAGCAAAAGGGACTTCCATGCACTTCAAACAGCTGGCATGGATGCTGAGGTACTTAGTGTGACTGCTGGCATATCCAGGCTAATGGCAGAGTTGTTCACCCAAGAGCTTGCCTCCACTGTGTCACCACCTGCGAAAGAAACAAAGACTGAGCACCATGTCTATGATCCTGAATTAAGATTTGAAATCGGGCAGTATTCATATCAGCATTATGTAATGAACGCGATGAGATTCTATGAGTCAAAATATAAAAATACAATAAATGAAAGTACTGTTCATATTTTCAAGTGAGTCTACCTTGCTAAATAACAAATCCTGGTCCTGCTACCACGTGTCAAATGTTGCCCATTAAGCCCCTTGGCATTCCCTTTATTGATGGAGGGATGCGAGGAAAATAAAGCAGTTGTAAAATCCTTGGGAGCTGAGAGTGCGGTGGTCAACGGAAGGGTACTGTCTGCTGTTGTCACCGGGATTGTTAAAGCAAGCCACCCTGAGTTGTTCACAGAGAATGGTGGTACTCTATCCTTCTCGAGGCAGTTGTCATGGTTATTTTTGAATCATATGGGCTTTAGTAAGCGTAAAGGTACTAAAGCCATTCAAAAAACTCCAGTAGACTTCTCTGACCTAAAATAAATGTTTCTGAGCTGCATAAGCACAGCCTGTGGTCAGGAACTCATCCTCAGCAATCTTGTCATCAACATGAATGAAACTGGAGCTAATTTGATCCCCTGCTCAGAGTGGACTATGGAGACAGTTGGTAAAAAGCAGGTAGAAGTTTTGGGTCTCGGGGACAAACGGCAGGTTACCGTTGTGCTTGCCTACTCTCTGTCATGCCACTATCTGCCCCCACAGATCATTTATCAGGGCAAGACCACACAGTGTCACCCTAGTTTCCTGTTTCCTGATGGATGGGACATCACTCAAACTGAAAATCACTGGGCAAAATCAGAAACTACAATCCGGTTTACTGAGAAAACCCTTGTCCCATACATTAATGCAATAAAGAAACAAAACAACTACCTGACTGTCAGTGGGCATTGCTCATATTGGATCTGTTTAGGGGCATACTATGGAAGAGGTACTTGTGAATTTTAAGAGGCATAACAGTATTCTGATTTTCGTGCCAGCCTCATGCATTGACCTTCTGCAGCCCTTGGATGTTTCAATCAATAAGATCTTCAAAGATGAGCTGAAAAGCAATTTACTGAATGGTATGCCACAGAGATTTCCAAGCAGGTAAAAGCAAGAAGCAGTAGTGCAAAATCTCCATTGACTTTTTTTCGTACTACACCCTAAAGCTAACTGGTTGGTAAATTGCTTCTCAGCATTAACAGCACAAACTGCTGACTGCAGGACTGGATTTTATAGGTCCGGGATACAATAAGCACCACGAGGACTGCCTAAATGACATTTACACAAACATTGAAGGTAACTGCTGCTAGTAAGGTTTTATGGTGCTTGATTTTGTTTGTATTAGTGCTGTAACATTTTTTCTTCTCTTACCTAGGTGCAGCTTCGACCTAATGGAGTGAAGTTGAGTGGAACAACTGGGTCGAGTCAAAAGAATCAAGCCATGCAAGGAAATCAAGCTTTTTTTTGTTGTTTTGTTTTGTTATGCACTTTATCACTTTATCTCATGCACTAATGCACTAAAAAAAACAATTATTGAGTGACTGCACAGTATATTGTAAATTGCTGTACTGTGTCTTTCATTTACCAGAGATGCTACACAACACACGCAGATACAGATGAAGCACAAGACCAAAAATTAATGACCACTGCAAAACCAACACCATGCATTAAAGGTACAGCCTGGTAATAGCAATGTTTGTTTTACAGTTTTATAATCTAGTTCTACAGTACATATATCAGAATAACTGACTATGTGTAATGGGTACTATTGTTCAACCTAATTATCTTCTTGCTATAATAAGAATCTGAGGGTGACTTACTTTTAGTAGGCAATATATATAACCCACCCTCTAATTCATCCCTATATGATAAAGAACATATTGGTAAAATGTTGAAAGATATAAAACTGCTATTGACCAATAGTCAATGTATAGAAACATTGATTATTGGTGACTTCAATATTAGGTATGTTAATAATAAACAAAATAATATACTTGATGAAATAGCGACGAGTATGGACATACCCTGAAGAAACTCTATTGACAAGAAAAACACTGATAAACACCAACAAATTACAAACTTGTTGGACTCACTCCAATTAGTTATTTTAAATGGCCGACTTCCATCAGACATAGGGGGAAAGCAACCTGGCTAAATGTAAGGGGGTCTAAAACTATAGACTATGCCATGCCATGTATGATTTTAGAAGATACATTAACCTGAAAGTATTACAAAGATCAGAAAGTGATCATATGCTGCTGTTATTGTAGGATATCTGAAACACCAATCACACATAAAGAGGAAGAAATAGTAGAAATAAGGAATGACAGAGTCAGGTGGGATATAATTACTGAAGAATCTGCTGGTAAAGTGTCCGATCAGTTTATAGAAGCCATGAGTAATCATCTAGAATTTGAGTTTGAACCAGAAAAGATATATGGCATAATGTTACAACTATACTATAACTGCATGGACACATTAAATAAAAAACTCATACAGATCTGGTATAAAATACGAACATGAAAACTGGTTCTATAAATACTATAGACAGGAAAAGAGGACATTAACTAAACAGCTTAGAATAACAAAAAGTGAACCTACAAGAAAGAATATAGCAGCCCTTAATCTGACCAGAAAAGAATATAGAGCACATGTTAATGAAAAGAAACTGGAATATCAGGAGCAGGTATGGGAATCTATGTGCACTGTAGTTGAGGATAAAGATGATAAAAATTCTGGACTTTGGTAGCTAATGGCACCAATGCATATACATCAAGGCTGGACATATATATATATATATATATATATATATATATATATATATATATATATATATATATATATATATATATATATATATATATATATATATATATATATATATATATATAGGATACATGATGGGGACTCTTGCAGAGTGAGATATCCATGCCTCACCGAGGCAAGAGTGACAATATTTTACATATCCCACTCAGCCCCATCATGTGTTCGATTTATACAATAGGGTAGGTTTGGTAGGTGTTGCTGAATAGCATGTTTTACTGATGAAAATGGGTGTTATTTTACGTATCAGTGGTGCTCCATTGTAATGAGGCTGCTTTGCTTGTGGATACTGACTTTTTTTATAAATGGATGTTGTTTCTTCTCTGTGATTGGATATTATAGCATTTGCTGAATTTTCATTGGTTAATGTGTGTGAAGTGGGGTAGAAATGCAGCTCATTGGTTATTGTTGTTGTTCAATGATTGGTTGCTGCTTGTGAGTGACAACGTGATTTTTACTGTGATAGGTTCATTTTGTATGCGTGGACGTGTACTTAGATTTCTTCTCGGTATACAGTGTTTGCGATGTGCTTATAGTGCAGGGAACAACTTTATTTACTTTATGTTTTTGCACTTTATTTATATTTGTATGTGCTGCTTGTGACGGTGTTTTGTGACTTGATGAAGGGACCCATTAGCCGCCATTGGACTTTGGACATTTGACTGCTGTGCTTCTCGGTAACAGTTCTAATCCGCTGTGCCATCGGAGAACATCTGCTTAGCTTTCTTCTGAGGAGGTCTTTCTTTTGTATGACCTGTAAAAGGAAAAATATTTGTTAACATGTGCAGTACTTTACGTGTTAGTGATCATTTACTATATTACTTTCCCAATTAACTGTGGTATAAAGTATTACTGCTTACTCTGATAGATATTGAACGTAATGTTTGTAGCAGAAATTGTAGGACTGCTGAAACACGTGGACATTGCTTTGTAAATGTGAAATTCTTTCTCATTTTCTTGTATGCTTTCTGTTTTTCTGCACATCGTGGCATGTGGCACAGAAGCTGGCATCTCATTCTGTAGGATAGCTGTCTTGTGCTGTTCCAGTGCAGCTTTACATTCAGTAGAGGTAGACGGCTCTGAGTCACTGTGGTTGCTCAGTAGATTGGAGATCTTTTTTCTGTTTCTGTACGTTCAGTTTTGAGTAATCGTTAAGCGACTGCAGTTGTTTGTGCCCCCGAGATCTGTATTACCTCTGTCGGAGGTACATTACTATCAACTAGTTTCTGTATCAGGTGTTTTCTTATGCAATGGTTGGTAAGACTGCTGTCTGTTTGGATGTCTGCAGTTTGTATCATCGTTTTCAGTATGGTAGCGATGGTATTTACACCCAGTGCTTGTTGTTTGAACCACGAGTTGTTACTTACCACTTTATATTGGTGATTTACCGCTAAAAAAAGGGTCAGAGTCATAATTAGATTGGCAGGTCTTTTCTCCATATAAAATATAAAGTTTGCCACAGAACACTTCTTTCTATTAGCAATGGGATATGCTCATGGTTTTAACATGCGAGTGTCTTTTGGGTTACTGCCAGTCCTTGTTTTAGTTTGTCTCTCCTGGGAATAGTCTATGTATTTGTCTCCTTTGTCATCTGAGCATAATTTTATATCTCCCCACTTCAAATTCCTACATTCAGAGTATCCCAGGATACCAAAGAACATTGTTGTGTTGAGTCACATGGTATTTAACAGTGACTGTGGAGTTCTTGGTCCCAGTACATCTTTTTCATAAAGATCATTAATTAAGGTGTCAGTGAGTTCGTCAGCAGCAAACGGTCTATTGCCTTTACCATCCTCCTTTAATTTTTGTTTGTTTGGACAGCAAAACATCTCTACACTTCAGAAATGCAGGTGAAGTGGATAGCGATTCAGGATACTGGTGCTTCTTCAAGTGTCTCTCTCAAAACTTTGAAATTTTGCTATCAAGCTCAAGGGCTCATACTGAGACCCGTCTTTTTTTGGCACTGAATGAACTAATGACACAAAAGGTTGTTTAAATCATGTGCAGGCAGAAATTCCATGGGTGTTGTCATATTGAAATGGTCTTTGAGATACTTCTGCAAGTTGCTAACATCACATTCCGTTTTGCGTCGTGTATTGTCATTTTTTGCTGATTCAATATACTGATCAATATAAGTACTGTCTATAAATACTGTTGACGCTGTCGTATGACTTGTTTGTGGATCGCACATATTGGATGGATTTCTCAACTGCAGTTGCTCTAACAGAGCTCAATACGAGTTCGAATTGCTAGCAGCAACAATATTTCTTGCAGCTTCGTTTCCATGCTCTGCATTTTCTTGGCTTTCGTTCCACGGAATACTTCCGTATCCCACTGTAATGTGTTGGGTTTTACATACTTATCCATGGCTTTACAACCTTTTTGCTATGCTGTACTGTATATGTAGGTTCTGTTTCAATGCCTACCGTGTTGTGTTTCACTTGGGCTTTCGATGTTTTAATACTGTTGTGTGAATTACTAACAGCTGTGTACTACGCTGCATGGATAACTCGCTCTACTTATGTAAGGCTTTCATGATTTTCACAGGTGATTCTCATTGCTTTAGTTGCTAGGAAACAGAGCTGCCTGCACTTTTACTCTTAATGATATAGCAACTGTGAGAATATCCGTTGCTGACATAGGAACTGTGTGTAAATCTGCATATCTACCACAGTTCCTATGTGAGCAACTTTTATCACTCTTGTGAGAATACATGCTTTTATCTGTAATGTTTATCAGCCACCCTATTGTATAAATATATATATACACACACATATATATATATATATATATATATATATATATATATATATATATATATCCAGATAAATGCATAGACTACTTCTCCAAAATGTTTTGGGATGGTAAATACAAAATGATATTGAACTTGCAGAAATTAATGGGGACTTTGAGCGGTTTTCTGTGAATGAATTAAGATCAGCTATAGATAGCTTCAAGAGAAATAACTCTCTAGAGCCAGACACATTTTCAATAGATTTCTGTAAGTTAGACAGAGATTGGTGGTCTACAGTCCTTACAGATCTGTTCAACAAATTAATATGCATGCCTAATTCCCCCTTCTTGGTACAGCGGTTATATATTACCTATATGTATAAAGGTTCCAATTTGGATCATAATAATTATAGATGGATCACTCTGTTAGATAATTTATCCAAGTTATTTGCAAAAGTGTTGTTAGATTAAATATTTGGTTTAACAAAATCAAATATTATCACAACTACAGACCAGATTTATAATAAATAAAGGAACAATTACACAAATATTCTTATTAAACCATCTGCTTGAGAAATATTGTGTTATTTGAAAACAACCACTCTGTAGCATTTGTAGACTTTTCATCTGCATGTGATTCATTAAAACAACTATTGCTATGGGGAAAAAATGCAAAAACTCAATACAGATAGTATTTTAATTAATCTAATCAAAATAATGTATACAGATACCTGGGTACAAATAAAATATACAAAAGGGGGGATCTGACAGATAATCTCAAGACAAACCTTGGTGTTCACCAAGGTTGTGTCTTTGCTCTGACATTATTTAGTATGTGCATAAATGATATTATAACTGCAATGGAGAATAATGAACCTATGTCCCCAGAATTGGCAATACTAAAATCCCAATATTAGCCTGCACAGATGATCTTGTGATAATATAAGCTAGCAGATTAGGTCTACAAATAGCATTACATGTGATGGAAAAACTCTGTGTTGACCATAATTTAAAACCCAACACTCATAAGACACAAGTCATAGTGTTTGGGAGTAACAAGAAATACAGAATTGTTTTCCTTGATAACAAAATACTGAAATATGTTAATGAATATCAATATCTGGGGGTATGGTTTTCAGGTAATTTAAAATAGAACAAAAAAATAAATCACACACTTAATAAGGTAAAAAATACGATTAAAGCATTAAATCAATTTAATTATCTATACGGTGGCCGTACAGTGGTCCCATTATTAAGGACCATAAATGCTAAAGTAATTTCCCAAGCGCTATATTCTGCAGAAAACTGGGGTGTAGCTAATACTACAAAATTAGAAGCAGTCATAAACAGTGCATATAAAAAACTACTCAGAGTACTGACTGGAACTTCAAATGCCTTGGTTAAGTCACAGTTGGGCCAACCAAACCTTGATTGTATGATCCAAGCTATTTTGATTAGTTATTGGGTTAAAATCAAATCAGACATGTTTTTATTTTACTGAGTACTGGATTACAAATACCTTTGAAACAGAGGTTCATTTACAAAGATTCCATGTCAGCAGGACAGTAAAACAAACAGTGTGGGGTGCAATACAAATAGTGAGTTCACAAAATTATACAATAATCATAGAAACATATAGTTAGTACATGGAGTGAGAAACAGGTAAGCTAGGAGTATGAACAAAGGAACTAGACCTAAGTGGGCAAGGGGAGTCAGGAATGAGAGGGGATTGGAGAGAGAAGGTGGTCAGGGGTTGACTCTGTCACAAGTGCATGCTGTCAGAAGTACTAGGTGGGCTGGAGGGAGGAGGAGACATGGGCATGGGGCTGGAGGTGGAGGTGGGGTTGTAGAGTGGGGGTAGAGGAAGGAGAGGTAGGAGGAAATCAAAATGGAGGGACATGGGCAGGGGCTAGAAAAGGAAATAAGGAAGGGGAGGGGGAGGGAGAGGGAGAGGGAAGGTGGGCATGGGCTAGAAATGAGAATAGAGAGGAGGGATGAGGGGGTGATAGAGGGAGGGAGTGGGGAGGAAGACTAGACTATCAGGAGAGGAAGGGGTAGGATGGAGAAGGTGTGACACAGGTCTAGGTGGGGCTGTCACAATTACTGAGATCAGGGAGGTGCTGTTGAAGTTTTCATTTGAATGGGCCAAGCTTGTTCTCAGCAGTGATTTCAGGAGGAAGACTATTCATTAGCAATGGGGCCCTGGTGTAGAAGGCACGTTGAGCTTGAGAGGTATGGCAGAACAGGATGATATAAGGTGATTTGAGGGCATTACATGTGATGCATGAATTGGCAGCCGGAGACAATAAGTCAAGTGTTGAAGGTGGTGTGAGGTTAAGGCAGATCTTTTTGCCTATGAGGCATGACTGGTAATCCAGTCTAGCATGTATGTTGAGCCAGTTGGAGCATTTGTAGAGAGTATAGGTATGAGTACATTTCTCTGCACCACTGATAAGTCTGCAGCACTTGTTGAGGCCCGTCCTGATTCACTTAAGGGCGGTATCTGTGGCAGCACCATAGAAAATTAGCCCATAATCAATGATGGACAAGATAGAACTGGTTATGGCTGCATGCATGGCTTCAGTTGTCAAATAGTGATGATGGTGGTATAGGACACCTGTTCTAGAGTTAATTGATTTTGAGACATGGTGGACATGTGAGTTGAAGGACATCGTACTGTTAACAGTAATAACTAGGTATTTAAATTCATGAACTTGGTCAAGTGGTTGTTGTGTCTCATTGAGGATGGTGAGGTTAGTAGTTTTAAATTTGTTGTGCATACTGCAAAACAGCATTGACTTTGTTTTTTTGTAGTTAATCAACAGTTTGTGCTGTTTAAACTGGGACACCACTAGGCTGAAGTTCGTCTGCAGATCTTTGGAGAGGGTTGGGGATGAAAAGAGGATAGCATCATCTACATAGAGTATCATATTATTATTGCATGTAGCAAGAAGATTATTGATAAAGAGGCTAAAAAAGCATTGGGCCAAGGATGGAGCATTGACGGACATTGGAGAGAATAGGGAGGCTATGTGAAGAGAGCCTGTGATTTTGACCCTTTGGCTTCTATTCAGAAGGTAGCTTGCAAACCATTTGGTAGTATTATTTGATAGGCCAAGGGTAGAGAGGGACTGCAGCAAGAGCCGGTAACTCACGATGTCAAAAGACCTTGGTCAGATCAATGTACATCAAGCCCAATAGACTGCCTGCATCTAGGGCCTTGTGTATATGGGTAGTGAATTCAAGCAGGGCAGTGGCAGTACTGTGGGCTTTTTTAAAGCTGTGCTGCTGAGGACATTGCAGGTTGTATTTGTGGAGGTGTTCTGACAGCTGGTCTATTACAGTTCATTCAAGTACCTTGGAGAGAGGAGGAAGGATAGAGATGGGTTGGTAATTTGCAAGATGGGATCTGTCTCCACTTTCATGCATGGAGTGAAGATGGCATACCTCCAGAGTTGAGGAACTGGCCAAGGGAGAGAAAGATTCAGGAGTTTAGTGGGGAGGGTAAGATTATGTCCGGTGAGAGGAGAGGAGAGAAGTTTAAGATCCAGGGTAGCTAATGTAGCTGGGTTTGTTTAGGACTTTTGAGTAGATCCTATAGTAGTTTCAGCACAAAATATCATCTTGAAATAGAGAGGTATTCATGAAAAGGTGGGGTCTATCAGATCATCTAATTAAATTATCCATAAAGGAGAAAGAAAAACTACTCCAACACAATACCTCTGGCTGGTTGAATAAAATTGAGAGGTTCCTGGAACTTCATGGATTAACATATCTCAGGTGTTGGGACAAACAAAATATTACTATTAATAAAACACATACTAGATATATAACTAAAAAACTTTATGACATTTCCAGACAGAAAAACCCACAAGATCTGAAACAAATAAAAACTTCAAGTTGGCTAGTGGGTAATACTATCGAGCATAATTTAAAACCTTATCTTTATACCATGAAATCTACTGGATTTAGAACAGTTCTAACTAGATATAGATTTGAAACATTTGCAAGTAATGTACCAGAGGCTAGCTAGATACAATAAAGATCAAATGGCATCTAGACTGTGCCATTGTATTCTTCATGAGATAGAAGATCTCAAGCATGTAACGTTAAGATGCCCATGGTATGATAAACAGAGGAGAAAATACCTGGGTAAATATTTAGCAACTTATAATATATCTTATAGCTTTCTGCTGGATCTGTTATTTAATGAAGAAAATACAGAAGTTCTTATAGATCTGGCATTATATTTAACTACAATTGTTAAAATATGGGAAAAAAGAATAAGAACGCTGCTAACTTGATGAGCACAGAGGCATTGCTGTAAATCCTAATTTTGGTCAGTTAAGATCTATTATAACCTGTTATATATAAATTCTGGAGTTATGGGACTTTGGCAAAATGTGTGTATAGACATTATTTATTATACCCTTATGTTATACATGAGGGGTATTAGGAGTTTGATAAAGCTAATGTACAGACATTATATGCTATTTTTTCTCATAACTATGTAATTATGTATTTATACAATGGTTTTACATATAGTCTTGTGCTTCAGACCTTTTAGATGGATTATTGTGTATAAAACAGTAATGCATTATGCTATTTTGATAAATGTACTGTGATGTTGTGTATGTTTTATATTTTGAAATGGTTATGGCTAATCAATAAATTATATATGTTATTATATACCAAAGATATTCATTTGTTTAGACTCCCTACCATTTCTGCCATATCTAATACCTCCTAAGTACTTACTGCAGTTGTCCTATGTTTCAGTTTCCTAGATTTTTATTCCTGATATATTTGTAAAATTCTTTGTAATTTCCTTTGACTCTTTCTGCTTTATACATAATTTTTAATTTCTCTCTCTCCTTATTTCTCTCTTTACTTACTCTGTGCATTTATGGCCTTGTTAAATGTTCTGTGGTCTTGTCCATCACCCAGATGCTATGGGGGGTGATGCTGCATCCTACTGCCAGCTGCCACCTGGTGGAGAGCAGGTGGTAGCACAGACATAAGCAACAGAAAGGGGAGGGTAGCCACCAGATGCCCCAGTAAGTATCGGTGCCAATACCTACATGCATGCCTGTATCACTGCGCACTGGTGCCCCAGAGACAAAACCTGGAGATAAGGAGGAAAATCCTGATCCGCTCTCGCTGGCACCCACCACACACATTTGCAAAACCGGGAAGGCCAGCCACCTCCATGTATATGTCCTGGGCTAGTGGATGGTAACCTGTAAGTCCATAAGAAGGTCAGTGATGGGGGTTGGGAGTGCCATCAAGCAGAACTGGAGTAGCAGCTCTTCAAAATAAAAAAAAAAAGAAAATAGATTAAAAAAAAAATTACTAACAGAACCTGTGGAGGATGTCACATGCGTTCCCAGCAGAAATGATCTTAGAGCAGTTGTGGTAGAGGCAGGAGAGAGACTAGAGTACATGTGATTCATTGGTTGGAGGAGTCAAGCTTGAAGATCATTGCAGTGACTGAACATGCTCAGTGGATACTGCCCAAGTATGGATAGTGAACTGAATTTAGGTAGGTAAAAACAACAATTATGGTTAAATTTGTCTTTGGTGTTAATTTCTAAAGAAGATTTGATGGTCAAAATGTCAACAGTAAGTTTTTTCTAACAGTAAATCTTATTTAGATCAAATTATGTATTTTCTTTATACTAATAGAAATTGAGGCAGTTGAGAAGGTACAGTGCAGGGTCACCAAAATGATTAGCTAGTTTTATTTATCTAGTTATTTAAAAAAAATCATAAGAAAAGGCATACTGAGCTGGTAACAGCTCATTTTCAGATACCCCTTGCTGGATAGGAAGGGAGTATACAATACATGATGTGCAAGTGAAATACTGTACATAATTCTTTTAATATACTTTATTTATACATTTTTCACTTACTTCACAAACAACACATACCAGAAGAAAAATATATGTATTACATACCCATCAATGTTACATATACAAAGAGGTGTATGTAATACCCCAGAGTTAGGAGGCACAACAAAAATGGGGAACCTAACTCTGATGTAAATATTTTCATTTTTTTATTCCTCCTCACTAGTCCTCCCCAACCTGCAGTCCTACATACCCCACCCAGTCACTTTGTTCTTGTTCGTGCCATTTGGTACTAAAAAGGGGGGGCAGGGGCAGAAGACCCTCCCTGTCAGGCTTATAGTGCCCAATCCCCTGGCCTAAAGCCAGGACCTCCCATGTCCTACAAGAGGGCTGGGAAGTGGTCAATGACGGTTGTCGGTGGCCAAGTGAGGAGGGTGGAAGTCGTGGACAGCAAGGTGGAAAGGCATACCTGTTTTGGTCCCGTGGCTCCTCTGGTGTTGCTCCCCTCTGGTCAGCAGCCTGGGTGTTTGGCAGCAGTAACAAGATTGGTCAGGTGGAGTGCGGCTCCCCAGCATGACCTGTTCTCCCTGGGTAGGGTCCTAATTGGTGAGGGGGGAAGAAAAGGGCAGATAGACCAAGTTGTGCCACCAAGAAATAGGTCCAGGCAGAAAACATGCCCCAAACCTTTAGTTCTGTTGCTCAGCAGCCACACTGGAAAAGGAAGCTGGGTGGGAGTACAGCCCCCCAACTGTTCTCCTGACCCCACAGCCCTGCCGGAGACCCAGGCCATGGTGATGAGTGTGCTGTCACCCCAAGTTTATTGTTCTCTTGTGCTAGAGGTGCCTGGCAGGGAGTGATGATTGGGGGAGCTAGGGGAGGGGATTTAAAGGGCTGAAGCACCAAAGAAGTAGAAGGAGGCATAGTGAGCTCCCAGGAGGGTGGCAGCCCTAAGAGAGGATAAACCTGTGGCATTGGGCCAAATGCCCAGAAGGGGAGAATTACCTGGGGCAGTGGGCTGAGTGCCCTATAAACACAGAGGGGCCCCAGGTGGCCAGAGGTCTAAAGTCATTTTTTGTTGTTGTTTGTTTGTGTCTTCTGGTTTTGGCATTATTGTTTAGTGTGTCCTCTGAAATGGACAGTTTGAGCTAAATAACTGCTCATTTCAAGCTAAAAGGACAGGGGCATTGTGACTCGAAGCTCCAAGAGTTGAATCCGAGAGGGAGAAGGGGTGGGGCTAAGGCCCCATTGCCTCCTTCGGTGCCATTCTGTGCCAGAGTGCAGGGCTGGGAGGTGGAGGCCCTTGGATGGCTGCAGAAAAGAGGGGCTAGCTGTGAGGGTCCAGCATCCAGGCCCTCAAGCATAGGAAATAGTGGACAAGGCCTTACCTAAGTCTCAGGGGTGGCTATTACCATTAATAAAGTGGGTAAGATCTGCAAAGATAGCCAGGATAGGGGAAGACCCTTAAAGGTGCAGCAACCTTTGGAAAAAGGGGGGATGGTTCTATGGCCTAATTGGACCAGACAGTTATGTGTAAGTGTTATAGGCTCCACCCAAATGGAACTGTGTTGTTGCCGGCCAGGCACCCCCTAAAGACTGTACCCTTTGCAAGAACTGAACTGTCTACTTACAAAACTGAACTGTTTGCTTTTAACCATAGCTGTGTTATTGAATCCCATCCTGGTGTACCTGACATCCAGCTTCACCTTTGCTGTCTGGACCAGCTTCATCAGACCTGACACTGACCCAGGGAGGTCCCTGGTCCATCACCATCTGCAGCGGACCGCCTTCTGTGACATCTGCCAGTCCAAAATTTTACCACAAGTGTTCCAGCATCAGCCCTGTGGTGGTTAAGTGGTAGTGAGCTAGAGAGGTATGTAGTAGTGAGTTAGCTTAGGAGCTACCCTGTCTCAAGTGTAAGGGACCACAGTTAATGTCATGCATGCCCTTTTCTTATTTTGTTGTCCATCCATAAGTGCACACATACCTGTGTTGCTCTGCAGAGGCAGCCCAAAGATCGTACCACCAGAAGTCTTCCTGGTAAGAGGTTGTCTGGGGGCCGGGGACCTGCCAGTGCTCATTGTTGCAGTGCATCCAGAAACCCATCTGCTGACCAGAAATATTTAGCTTCTTGCCGGAGTCACAGAGGATCACTGAGTTCTTCATCGTCCAGCTAAGAGTGTTCTCTCTGTGTTTTGTTCTTCCTGGGATGCCCTGATATGGTCTGTTTGTAACAAATGCTTTGTGGGGTCAATGCCCACTGGCTGATCAGCTGATGCAGGAAGCCCAAGTTCAGTTCTTGTGTTTTTATCATCTCAGCCGAGTGCACACAGAACTTGGACTAAAGGAATTAATCACCCTGTTCTGGGTTTGACCAATTGTCGGTCCTATTCATATTGTTTCTTTGGTTATTTTGTTACCCTGTAGTGTTTTGGCAAACTGTTATCCAGTTTTTAGTGTTCCTGATAAATAAACTTCTTGCATCTTGGACACTGCGTAAGCTTCCTGCTTCTCCTTCCAGATATGTCTGTCCTGTCCTAAGATTGTTAGGGAACCTTTTGGTCTGCTACAACTGTGTATAATTTAATAAGGTAAAATATAAAAAGACAAGGCAAGATAAAAACAAAAGACAAAATGTTTTTGGTTCTTCAGTCTGAAATACTGTAAATATATAATCCATTACACACATTATCATAAAGTAGTCTATTATTCTTATTTAATATTCGGATTTAAAAAATAGTACCATTCTAAAGTACACAAACATTTTTCAATAATATGATTGCTCCCAGAGGGATAATACTACACTTCACTGGCTCTACGATGCCAAGTCCACAACCCTACTGGGTCATAATGTTGTATGCTTAATAGCATATGACATTACAGCTAACCCATAAGAGTGCTGTCTAGGACAGTGAATGGTGCAATACCACGTATACTGCTGTACGTGGTATTGCACCATTCACACACTCCCAGGCAGAGGATAAGACCTCTGCTGGGAGTGGGTTCCACTGAGCAGCTGCTGTGGCTCACTGGTCAGACCCACAGCAGCAGGAACCCAGGCACTGAGTCTGGGACCGGGTTTGATTACTGGTCCCAGACATTTTATTTTCAACACTTTGTGCGCCCCGAAGTTGGACCCCCAGAGTTGAGAATCTTTAGTGGGGGAGGGTGTGGGGGGCAGAACCCCCCACAGAAAAAAGAGTTATGCCCATAGCATTAATCGCACTGCATTGGCAGCGTGATTTAGCCATGCGGCATAATGTCTTACGAGATTATGACCCCATGCTGTTGACAACTAACTCATTGACTGGCATCACAGTGCCAGGCTCCCTGCTGACTATGAGTTGCAGTCATCAGGGAGCCATGCACAGCAGGGAATTTTTTTCTATTGGGGCTTCGCCCCCAGAACCCCCCATTCAGAGGGCTCTGCCCCCGCACCCTCTGTGCTTATGGATACCAACTCCAGGTCAGAGTTGGTTTGGGTAGGGGTGCAAGACAGGGGAGAGTGTTGCTGGGTCCTGAGCGTATCCCCTACAGCAACTTGGCACTGTTGTTGGCAGCAACGTATGTCGCTGTAGGGGTTTCGCTGCGGGAAGTGTATACCCACTTGACCAGTGATAATAGTATTGTTCAGATGTGGCAATACCATCGTTCCATAACTGAAAGATACTATTACCAACAAAACTCAACAACACAAGCACAAGTCTGCCTCCGTCTTCCTAAGCATGCCTTCTGATTGGCGCTTTCCTGTGTGGGCAATTAGAACATCTTTCTAAACTTGGCGGCTTGCTCTCTCTCTTAGCAAGACAAATTACCTTGGCACTAACAACAGCGGATTTTTATCATGCCGGTTCTCTCTCTTGCTAACCGAAACAAGTGTCCACAGCTCTACCACCAGCATTTTTTTTTTTCTTAATTTAAGTATTATAACTATCTGGTTGATCCTGCTTTCACTCTTCTTGCCACTGAAGGTAAGAGTAACACTGAGCTACTCCTCAGTGCACTGAAATGCTCCTCTCATATCCCCAGTATACATAGCAGACTTTGGGCGCTTGTAGCAAATGCAGTATTCGGGTGCCCATTTTCAATCCGACTAAATTTTGAAATTGGACTCATATATTAAAAAAATAACAGATAGGTTTGTGTCTATTACTAGGGAGTCCTACCATCCCAAAGGTTCTGGACACAGTGGAAGCTCTCGAGCTTCGCTCTCGAGGTTCATACGTGTCCAGAACCTCTCGATGGTATTACTCCCTGGTAATGGACACAAACCTATCCATTATTCTATTAATAAAGTTCACCAGAGCATCCCTGATGAAAAGATGGTTGTGGGGGGGAGGAGATAATGGGAACAAATGAAACAATAACAAAACTGGACAATAATCCCCTTCAAAGCCACTTAGGTGGTTTAGATTTTCATAAGCGGAGGCAAGCTATTTCTCCATGATGCATGTAAAACATCTTGATCTAAAGAAATTTGATCAACAGGATTATCTTTCATATATCAAAGTTGACGTAAATTCATATAAACATTTTTGTTTATGAAAGGTTGGAAATTGTTGATTATTCCTTCCAATACTTCAATATCATTTTTTTCATTGGCATCATGACCAATATACAAATTATAATATGAAAATCATTAAATATACATATCTGATATTTTGGTAAAAAAGATAAATGTATGGCCTGTGAAAGAGTTAACATTGATTCATCCCACCATTTCTGGACAAGGGCAACTCAAACACCATGTACCAAACTGGCCTTTTACCACACAGAGGCCAATGTTTATCATCAGGCATAATGTACAGCCAATTCTATGAAGTTTTGCTGGAGCTAAATATGTTTTGTCAGTATTTTATATTGAATAGTTTTGTTCCATGCATTTTTATGCTGTTTTTTTAACTGTTTTAGTCTAAGTACCCATTCTCTGCCTTGACAATCTTTTTTCCAGCTCTACTCCACTTATTGTTTAGCTTAGCCATACATTTCCAGTCCAGTTTTGGTATTGTTTATAGAAATAACTTAGACTAGACTCTTTAAATTGTTTCCATAACTGGTGACTTCCCTAATACTTAGGGCCTGATTCACAAAACCTCCGGCATGGCGCAAGGGGCTTGTGCCACAAAAAATTGCACAAGGTGCACCTTGTGCCAAAAGATATGCCAGGACTGATTCATAAAGGCAACCTATATCAAACGCAGGCTGCCTGCCGCAAATGGGGCTTGCGCCATCCCTGCACCCAGACATGGGCTACAACACAGCGCTAGGGGCCCTGTGGCAGATGCAAACTGCCACAGCCAAGAAATGCAATTACAAAAATCTCCAGAGAGAGAAATTCTAAGTGCCCTTAGATCAGAAAGGGCTGGTTTCAGGGGACTTAGAAATTCTCCCTGGGAGAGATGTTATAACATTAGTGCCGCAGGTCCCCCAACCTCAATGTAACCTACTATTTCAAAGTAATTACATCAGAGCCCCACGCCCAATCCCGATGTGCTACATAACATATATATATCAGATTCCACCCCCCCGCCCAGATCCCAGTGTCCCTGTCATTATAACAAATGAAAAAAACCCTTTTATTGGTGGTCCTGGCACAACCAAGCAGGTAGTGCCCCATGCCATCCCCAGACAAAGCCGGTGATTGGTACAGCCCTCCTCACACCTCCACGACCAGTCCCTGACTGAACTGAATGTGCAGAGGACTGTACAGTGTATGTGCTATTAGCTAGCTATTAGTGCATACACTGTACAGTCCGCTGCACATTCAGTTCAGTTGGGAACCGGCCGTGGAGGTGTGAGGAGGGCTGTGCCAGTCACCGGCTCTGTCTGGGGATGGGGAAGGGCACTACCTGCTTGGGTGGAGGGCATGGGACCACCAATGAGAGAATTTTTTTAATTTGTCATAATGACAGGGACACCAGGATCTGGGTGGATGGGGGAATTCTGATATATATATTTTCTTTGAGGGGCGTATTGGGGTTCAGGTTGGGATTCTGCTCTGTATTCAGAATGGGGGCACAATGTGGATCGGGGTAGGGAAACAGCCTGCCATTGCTGCAAGGGGCTTGCGGCAAACCCTCCCATGTGCCATGTGTTTGCCACATGGGAGGGATTGCTGCAAGTGTGGGGACATAGGCACCAGGACCCCTCCTGTACCTGAATTGGGTGCAGGGTCCCTGGCACATTGGGCTTTGGCACAAGCTGCTGTTTGCCACAGCTTGCACTGAACACTGACCCTTTTTAGAATCAGGCCCTTACTCTCCATCACTGAAACTGTTATATAGTACATGGTTAGGGCTTATTATGTATGGAAACCAGTGGCTTTGAAAACTTGTAGGGCAGTTCCAAGGTCACGGAAATTTTTTGTAGCTCGTTCTGTATGTCTCAACTATACTACAACAACTTTTCCCCTTGACCTGCCACATAGAAACATTTATTTATTTATTTCGATTAGGATTAATATCTTTGAGTCAGAGTCTCATTTTCAAAGGTTCCAAGTCGAGGACAAACAATACAATACAATACAATACAATACAGTACAGTACAGTACAGTACAGTACAGTACAGATGGCAGAGATCACAGAGTAAGCATCATGAAAATCAAAACAGTGTCACATGAGGTTCAAGACTTGTTAGTTTCAGGTACAGTTTAACATAAATAAAGTGCATTTCATCATTAGGTAGCAGGATAGAGCTAGCCATAGTAAGAAATAACATTTCAGCAATATAACAAGTTTATGGCAGAAGGATGATAGCGGAGGGAGGGTAAGCAACCAGAGTGTTATTGCCAGCGTGGTGACGTGGGTAGGGAAATGGAGGAGGGGTAAGGTGGTGAAAGAGGGTGGAAAATCAATGTATGAAAGGTTGAGTGGGAGAGAGGGTAGTAGATAAAGGCAAGTAATATCAAACCTAACAAATCAAACATAGACTTTGACAGCAGTTAAGGACCACTTGGCCCACCTAGTATGTCCATTTTTCCTACCTACTGTAATACTGCAGACCCAATTTAGCCCTTCCTCCCTCTCTTCAATGACCACTAAGGTTTCCTTATGCCTATACCATGTATTTTTGAATCCCATTACAGTTTCTGCCCCGCCACCTCTGCTGGGAGGCTGTGCCAGGCATACACCACTCTTTCTGTGAAGAAGTACTTCCTCACATCTCCCTGAGTCTGCCCCCCTCCAGCTTCACAGCATGTCCCTTTGTTCTTGAGCCTCTTTTTTTCAGAAAAATGCATTCCCTCTTGTACCTCATTTATACCCATGAGATATTTGAAAGTCTCTATCATATCACCCCTCTCTCCCTCCTTTCCTCCAGGGTGTACATATTGAGGTCCTTTAGTCTCTCCTCATAGGGTTTCTGGTACAAACCCAGTACCACTTTAGTTGCCCTCCTCTGGACTGACTCTACTCTGTCTATGTCCATCCAGAGATGTGGTCTCCAGAACTGGATACAGTACTCTCGATGAGGTCTCACCAATGACCTATACAGTGGAATCACCACCTCCCTCTTTCTGCTGGTGATACCCCTCGCTATGCACCCCAGCATCCAATTGGCTCTCCCCACTGCCTTGTCACAAAGTTTGGCCACCTTAAGATCATCAGATATGATTACTCCCAACTCTCTTTCCTGTTTGGTGGTCATCAGTACCACTGTCCCATCTTGTACTCCACCCCTGGGTTTCTGTGCCCCACATGCATGATTTTGCACTTCTTCTCATTGAAACCTAGTTGCCACACTCTTGACCACTATTCAAGCTTTCTTAGATCCCTGTTTCTACCCCCACCCCTCCCAGAGTGTCTACCCTATTGCAGATCTTTGTGTCATCTGCAAAAAGGCATACCCTCCCTTCTAGCCCTTCTGCAATGTTACTAATAAAGACATTAAAGAGGACTGGTCCCACTACTGATCCTTGTGGCACCCTGCTGGTCACCTTACCTTCCTCATAAGAAAAAATAAATCCAGCACTCCAGACTCAGTAAAAAATTTGGTAAGGGTATTTTTTATTAAATAAATAATATAGTACTTACATATGTAAGCATAAGAATAAAGCACTAGGTGTGCAAGGTAAAAAGTTGCAACCTCCACAAAACTTCCAGCCTCGGCACTTCGGGGCATTAACTTCCCTTCATCAGGAGGCATGACCAAGCTACAAATGTAATATTTTAAATACTTAATGATACAGGTGCCATACATTCAGTGCAAAAAATCATTTAAAGTGATGTTCAGTGCATTTATTACGATCCAGCCTAAGGGTGTGATTAATAACCCACCTGGCTTGGCTCTCACTAGTGATGAAGCACATAATTAAATGGAAAGTTCCTTTGTCTATGCTATCATCACTGCCGAACCGGGTGTGTAGCAGTCACAAAAAAAAAAACAGATAATAACCTAGTGATTATTATTACTAAATAAAAAGAAACTATGGCGCCATAGTTTGTCACAACACCTATGAGTTGCTGATTGTTTAAATATAAGCAGACAACTGCATTAGGACAGATTAACCCTCACATGATCAAAGCAAAAAAGGAAAGAAACACATGAATCTGAACCTCTATTGGACTATAATCTTTACATGACCCCATATTTTTTTAAACAAAGAAAAAAGAGAAATGGACACAGACAGGTTTATAGAACAACAATATCTGATATTTATTAAAAATGCCTACATGTACGGAGTATCTGAAAGTATAAACTTAAAGGCTAGCTAAAGTACATTAACCTAACTGGGGGTACCTTCATTTTAACATTCTCCAAAAGCCATTTTTATACCTTAATGTATATAAGGTTGCCAGTTCATTTGATCATTGAAACCATGCAGCCTCAGGGATTTAAGTCTGAAAATCCACGTGGCTTCCTGTCTTTCTAATTCCAATTTTCTATTCCCTCTTCTAAAATTGAAAGGGACATGATCTACCCCACAATGAGTGATCCTAGGTTGGTCCAGGCATTCTTGTTCTGCCAAGTGTTTACCTATTGGACAGTTTTGATCATATTTTTGCATTGCCCTGTAGTGCTCCTCGATTCTTTTTTTAAGTGCTCTAGTGGTTTCACCCACATATAATTACCCACAAGAGCACCACAGAGCATACATGACATATCTTGTTGAGCAAGTAATAAAGTGATTAATTTGCACTTCCTTTTCTCCTAAGCTACCTGGATTGAAAAACACCCTCCCCTTCACAGAGGATTTACATGTCTTGCAACATTTGCAGGGGTAAAAACCCTATAGTTTACTTATGCTTGTTCCTCAGGACACACTCCTTGGTCTACGATCCTCTGATAAATCCTTTCTAATTTTGCCGAGGTGCCGCACGAAGAAAGGAACTGCTGCATTTGAGCATGTGGCTCCACAGCTGTGGCATTCCCTTCCCCTCGACATCAGACTTTCTAGCTCCCACACGTGCTTTAAGAGAAAACTGCGCTCGAATCTGCTGAATGCTGATACCTGTTCCTGCTTTCACCCTACCTAATGACTGATGTCTCTGGCCATACAATAGTATTTCCTCATCTCTATATAACCGTCTTACTGCCTCAGCCTGTCCCGGCTCCCTTTCCCTGCCCATATACAATCTTGCACTGCAGGCATCTCCCTTATACTTACATACACTCATATAATCTAATTTCATGGTTTGCTCCCCTCTTCCTCTCTTACTGACCTTTTCCTTAATGACACCCAATGCTCCCAATGGTTATTTCTTCCTTTGTATTACCTGTTTTTGTTTTGTGTACCTTGTTCTGTTCATATGATATGTCACCTGATCATTTATTGTCCAAGGTCCTCTCTATTCGTTGCATAGGTAGGCACCTATGAACTTATGAATGGTCTACTCTGTATGTCTCTGATATATTGTATCCACTTTAACTCATTGTATGTAAAGCACTTATAATTTGTTATCCTGTTAAGTTTCTGCATGTCTCTAGTCTCCCAGGTCGTGCCTGAAAATAGTCATTTTATGGCTAGTGCACTTAACAAAAGCTAAATAAATAAAATAAATAAAAAAACAAGTATTTAGAGCTAGTGGGGATTTTTTAAATTCACTCTGGACCATTAAGTCCCTCAGGCTTTTACCTTTCTTGAATGCTATTAGAGATCCTCTCTCTGGTATCTTTCAAGTCTTTATCTGCCCCTAGAATATGCCAGTGTTTTTTAACTGCTGCCCTCAGATCCATGGAACCTGGTCCATACTCTGTTATAAACACAATTTTTTCATTCTCGTTTTTGTTCTGTTGTTATTTTAATAATTCTTGTCTATGCACCAGTTCAGCCCTTTTCTCTGCTTTGTCCAAGGTTTTAATAGAATAACCTTTTTTTTTTAATCTTTCAAACAACACATTTTTTGCTTCTTGGTAATCATCTGGTTCAGAACAATTTCGCTTTAACCAAATTAATTGACCATAAGGCAGTACTGCTATGGTGGATTTAGCATGGGAACTCACGCTTATCAAGCACACTGTTACCCGCTGTTGGTTTTCTAAACACTTTCATTTTACTTTTTCATTTATAAAGCCCTGAAATTCCAAATCAAGGAAACTGATTATTCTATTATCATAATGGGCAGAGAAATCTTAAACCCAATTTGTTATTATTTAAATATTCAACAAACTCTGTAATAATGCCCACTGTGTCACCCCATATAATTAATAAATTGTCTATGTACCATCTGTACATAATGATGTGTGTGTAGTACAGGTTTGCCATGGGGTCCTCAATCACCCCCAGCAACCAAAAAATAGGTTGGCGTAAGAGGGAGTAATGGGGGACCCCATCGCAACACCCCTTTCCTGTTTGTAAAAACAGCCCTTGAACATGAAGAAGTTAGAGTTAAGAATTGATTCCAGTGCTAGCAAAATAAATTCTACCGGATAGCAGTGTGTGGATTTTTCCAACATTGCTTTAACTGCAAACACGCCCTGGTCATGTAATATACTGGTGTATACAGATGAAATGTCAATTGTAATCCACTAAAAAGATTCCCTCCAAGTGAGGGCATTAACTTCATTCAAAACTGAGCATGTATCTCTCAAATAAGATTTGAGTTGGATCTCTCCTTATTTTCAATAACTGTCAACATAGAAGGCTAGAGGTTCTAACAGGGAGCCACAACCCAAAACTATCGGGTGTCCCGTGGGTTCTACACTGTCCTTGTGGATCTTTGGTACATGGTAAAAACAGGCACTCTGGGGAACTGGCAGTTTAAGTAATCAAAATCACTGCCTGTTATCCATCCCTGGTCCAATGAAACTGTTAAATTTGCTTTATAATCCTTAAGGGATTTTGTTTAAGTTTGAATATGTAGAGGTATCAAAAGCTGTTGGGGCCACCCTAGCATAATATTCTTTGTTCAGTACAACTATATTGCCCTTTTATCAGATGGCTTAATAATGATGTTATCCATTTTGTAATTTTATAATAGTCCTATGTTCCTCAGTGGAAAGATTGTCCAATTGGTTTTACTTTTCATTTTTGTAAAATTTGCATTGATATCACACAGGACAAGCTCCTGGAATACTAGTATATCATTACAGCTGGTGAAAGGGGTATAAAAGAAGACAGGTTCTTAAATACAGGCTTTATAGCTCAAGGGCAAGGCTGGAAAGACCTAGGTTATATTAATGAATGTGTAAAATCGTGACCTACCAAAAAATGAGGACTTACTATTTCATCTGAGCTATCAGCTGCAAGCTGTAGCTCCCGATTTAATTCCTCCTCAGTAAAATGTTCTAAGAGTGGGACATTTTTGTCCTCAGAAACAATTGAACTCTTTAGCTCTTGTTCTGAATTATCCCTCCCCTGCAGGGTAACAGAACCACCTGAAAATATGTTTTTAAGGTTAAGTTTTCTAAACAAACGGAAAAGGTCACAGTATACTTGAAATTCATTGAGAGGATGCACAGGTACAAAGGAAAGACCACGTGACAATAAACTTACTTGGTTATCAAACAAAACATTATCAGACAAATTAATAACAGATTGATTAATTGTGGACTCATTGTCAGTTCCAACTTGATGCGCGGAAATCCCGCTGCAAGTCAATTTACTTTATCCTCTTCCTCGTTTGCCCCTTCTGCTCCTTTTTTTTCTTTTTTTTGAGACAGATATAATGTTCTTTTCAGTACTGGTCGACTCAGAGCCAGATGATTGTACACTTTTTGTAGAGGAAGGTGATGATATATTAGAGCTAATCTGTCTATTAGAATTTCCATATCAGCCCCTTGATCTTTAGCTGCCTCTTGATTTATGGAGAGGCTCATTGTCCCATTTATAAATTTGGCCAGTTGAGTAGTCTCTCTCACCTCATAGCAATTTAGTTCATTTGCAGTCTGTTAGTTCCTCTTCAAGTTTTTTAGCCTTCTTAGTGAACTTATTATCTAATTCTTTGATTAGGGGGACATCTCCAATTTCCTCCAGTTGTTTATGTAGGTTCTCTGTCTCTTTGAACATCTCCTTTCTGTGGTACTCATCCTCATCTATTTGTATCTGAATTAGTTCTGCTGAACATTTATGTAAATTGTCCTCCCATCTTTGTCTGTAATACATTTTGTCAAGACCACATGACAGTAATTTATTTGACCACAAACCTCTGGCTACCCATTTCTAATCAATGTACTTTTGTAGGGAAATTGTGTCATAATGCAGTGTGATCTCTTTAAGGACTGTTTTTTTCAAGTTGGTAAAAAATGATTTCATTTTACCTTTTTGTGATGTTTCCGGTACATTACTTGAAGTAGAGTCAGTTTCAGTTTTAAATCAATGTCCATTCTTTGCCTGGCCTGACTCGTGCTAGATAGAGAATGCCGTCCTCCAGATTTTAAATTTTTGAACTGTTTCAGGAAAAAACTTCTGCGTTTACTGTTTCCCTTCTTGCTTGGTGTACTCAGATGTCTCGGGTGGAGGTGAGCTCCACTCACTGTCAAGAAAGAGTCTTGTTGGCGAGTAAACTCTCCCAATCAGCAGTCAGAAATGAAGCTCATAACAGCATGCCAGTAACAGACTGCACTTCAAAGAGATCAGCGGGTGCTGGAAACAGTGAGATACATAAGAAAAAATAAATCCAGCACTCCAGTCTTAGTAAAAAATTCAGTGAGGGTATTTTTTATTAAATAAATAATATCATACTTACATATGTAAGCACAAGACTAAAGCACACAGTGTACAAGGTAAAAAGCTGCAACCTTCACCAAAAAACCTCCAGCCTTGGTGCTTCAGGGTGCTAACTCCCTTCATCAGGAGGCATGACCAAGCTAAAATCTAGTACTTTAAATACTTAATGATACAGGTGCCACATTCAGTGCAATAAATCATTTAAAGTGACATTCAATGCATTTAATACAATCCAGCCTAAGGATGTGAAAGATAACCCACCTGACTCGCTGCCATTAGTGAAGAAGCACATAATTAAATGACAAAATTCTTTGTCTGTGCTATCATCATTGCTGAACCAGGTTGGTAGCAGTCACAAAAGACCAGATAATCACCCATTTTATACTTTAATGTATATATAGTTGCCAGTTCATTTGATCATTGAAACCATGCAGCCTTAGGGATTTGAGTCTGAAAATTCACATGGCTTCTCCCTTCCTCAGACTGAACTCCATTTACCACCACCCTCTGTTATCTAGCCCCTAACCAATTCCTTACTCAGTTTACCACCTTTGGACCAACTCCCAGGCTGCCCAGCTTGCTTATGAGTCTCCTATGTGGAATGGTGTTGAAGGCCTTACTGAAATCTAGGTAAGCCACATCCACTGCTCCACCCTGGCCTACTTCCCTGGTTGACCAGTCAAAGAAATCTATCAGATTTATTTAACATGATCTCCCCTTAGTGAATCCATGCTGTCTTGGATCCTGTAAGCCTCTGGATTCAAGATTTTTCACAATCCTTTTCTTCAGTAGCAATTCCATTAATCTCCCTACCACTGAAGTCAAGCTGATTGGCCTGTTATTGCTAGTTTCCTCCTTGCTACCACTTTTGTGAAGTGGGACAACATCTGCCCTGCTCCAGTCCTCTGGAACCACTGCTGTTCCCAGTGAGTGGTTGAACAGGACTGTCAGAGGTGCGGCCATCTCCTCTCTGAGCTCCTTCAGTAGTATAGTTTAGTTTATTGTTCAACATTATATGTTATTACACACATCATAACATCATACTAAAAATACAAAAAATTAAAAGAGGAAATTATTTCTGATGTTATAAATACAATTTGCATAATCCACACAAATACTTATAAAAATATTTAGCAGTCAATTATAGAAATATTTTAATATCTATAAAACAATTTATGTATTTAACCTGTTTTGAATTAATATAATTATCCGGTATTATATTTCTATACCATAGGAGATAAATTGTCATATTGGCATACGTCTTTTGAAATGTCTAACTTCAAGCATTAACTTCAGTTACACTTTGTTACTAAACCATTGCTGGTAAGTTTAACATTTATTAAAGCTACTGTATATACTCAGAGGTAGTCAACTAAGTTTTAATAAGAAGGCATACATCAGACATACAGCGGGCAGGTAAATGGAAAACAATGTAGTTTTTCCTAAATAAAGCAATAGGAAATTCATTACCTTACTGATGAAGGCAGATTGTACTACTCCTTAGTTGTAAACAATATTTTTCAAAGATAAATTCTGATAATCTGCAATCTAATTAGTTCCATTTTAGCAATCCTAAATGTATCCAGAGGATAAAATCCTATCAATTCCCTGTAAATTCCAACTATTATGCTTGTAATTGTGAGCTGCCGCAACGGTTCTTTACTACAGAAAGAAATCTGGCCATTAGTTCTATTTTTACAGTCCTTGATGTATACAGAGCATAGAATCCTATCAGTTCCTTATAGTTTCAGACTGCTATACTTGTAAATTTTAATCAACCCCTGCAGTTCTTCACTGCGAAGAGAATTCTGGCCAAATCTCGTAATATTTGTTTATTTTCTGAGTTAAACAATAGATCTAACATGAAAACAGAAGGTATGAAATATGATGCAATATGTTTGGCCATATATTTCTTCCTAAAATTTTCATAAAATGGACATCTTATTACTACATGATGAAGGTTCTCTGTCTCTCTTAAATTACATAGACAATGATCGAGAATATTATGTACTTTATTACATCTGGCTTCTAATACATTACTGTAAAAAAGTTCAAAACAGTACAATGTAGCACCTGCCTGAGTTTTGGATCATCAACAGTGTTCAAGTATTCTTTAAGAGAATGTTCCTGGATATTTTTGACAACACATGTAATGCTTTAAACTTTTCATTTTTGTAGGTCAGATTGTTGAGATTTACTTTTGATAACAGCTGAAACTTTATTTTGTAATTTTCATGGATTATTATTTATTGTTCTGACCAATATTTAGGCTGTGAAAGGCCCTATTTATTCAATAAATCATATACCGTAAATAACCAGCCTAATTTCCGACGTTATAGTACATTAACTTTTCTTTCAAACAATCTGATAATAGAGATCCTACTGGAGCTGATGTAGTTCTAATCCAAAATTGATAATCTGAGTATTTACTTTAGCTTTAAATGTAATTTGTCCCAAGTTTGCCCTTACTAATACATTAAGAGCTGATTTTGGAAGGCCTAGAGTCATTTATAGGTTAGATTTATTATAGTCTCTAATTTCCGGGTTTGAGTGAGACCCCAGATTTCTGCAGCATATAGCCCTGTGCAAACAGTTTGGCATTTGTAGCTTTAATCATGGGCTCAGTGGGTTTTCCCATACAGCCTATTAAATCGGTGAAGAGCACCAGATAATTGTTTCATTTAGCAGCCACATAAACAACATGTTCATTCCACAATGATGAAGATGACATTATGATGCCTAAATATGTGTAATGTTGTACAAATTCTTAAGACTGCATAAGATACAAATTAAGATATTTTCTCTTAGTTCGAGTATCATGACCTTTGTTTTTTGGATATTAGGGATCAAATGCTTCAGTCTACAGAGCTTCTCAAGCTTGACAAGACCTCTCTGTAATCCTAGCCTAGAAGTAATAAGGGCCAAATTGTCCTCGTAGATGAGTACCTGAACTGTTTGATTAAGTATTTTAGGCATGTGGTGAGATGAATCCTTTAATTCTACCACTATATCATTAATATATAAATTAAAGAGAGTAGGGGCAAGAACACACCGTTGTCTTAACACCAGAATTTGTCCTAATTTCTTCCGTAAGTTCACATTCTATGTTAAATTTGACCTTAATCCAGGTATCCATATGTATTCTCATAATCACATTCAGAAGATTTGGATCTATTCCCATATTTTCCAAAGTTTCCTTGAGGATTTCTCTTTATAGTGAATCAAATAAGCTGAGAAGCTGATAAAGGCCAAAAACAAAGGTTGCTTCCTTATACAGCAATACTTTTCAATTACATGAGCCAATAGAAAAATCTGTTGTACTGTTCCATTATACTTTTGGAACCCTGCTTGCAGGGGGGATATTTTATTGTTATTATTAACCCAATCCTCCAAGCAGTGCAGAAGAACTTTTGAATATATTTTTGCTGAATTATCAATAAGGCTAATTGGTCTACAATGAGCCGGATAATTTTTATCTCCTTTTTTGTAAATAGGAATGATATGACTTCCTTTCCATAAATCTGGCATGTAATCATATAATATAAATTTATTAAGAGGTGCCACAAGGAAAAAGGCCATCCATTCAATATCGATTTTATAGAAGTCTGTTGAGATCTGTTCCGGTCCAGGCGATTTGATTTACTGCTGTTAATAGTCATTCTGATTTCCTTAACTGTAAACTGAATTCCTTCTGAATTAATTAGAGAAGAAATATAATGTTTTATGCTTGGTTTTAAAGAAAGTATTAGAGTCATATTCTGTCCATTGAGAGGAGTTATATTGCATAATATTGATTTTTAATTTTAGTACCTTTAGCTACAAGTTGCCAAAATGTTTTATCATCATTTATGATAGTAGCATTTGATCCCACAATTTGTGTTGATATATAGATTTTTCATTTAATACAAATTCTCCATATTGTTTTCTTTGATAGTTTAACATCCTATAATTATTTCTTAAATGAATTTTTTTAACATATCTCACACATTTAGTTTTTTTTTTGTACCCTATAATTTTGATGAAACCATGTGTCATATTTGTATTTAATTAAAGGTCTTGTTTTATTAAACTGAGATAAATATTGTCAAATTGTCTTAACAATTCATATAAATAACAGATGGTTCTAAAACCATACTAAAGAAATTATTCATGTTACAAATACAAATTTTTGTAATTTGATATAAGGTAGATTGAGGTATATGGTTCCATTTTATAAGTTTTCTATTATTAAAGATTTCTATTTGTTCTTTTGGTTTTAGTTATTGTACCTTTCATTTTTCTTGATATAATGAGTGGGAAGTGATCACTTTCCACCCTGTTATTTATGTGTAAGTCCAGCCACTTACTATAATAAAATGGGGAGACCAATATATAGTTAATAATGGAGTGACCATTATATGTAATAAAAGCCGGAGCTCCCTCAGGATTGGAGGGAAGTCTACCATTAAGAATTGCTCCTTCAGTATCCTTGGATGTATCCCATCTGGCCCCATTGCCTTGTCCACATTCAGATTTGTGAGCTCCTTCAGGACTCTCTCCTCTGTGAATAGACAAGTGACCATATCCCTTTCTTCAATGCTCCTGTCACTTATCTGTGATCCCTCACCTTCCCTGTCCTTTGTGAACACTGAACAAAAATATTTGTTCAGGATGTCTGATTTTTCCTGATCCCCCTCCACACACTCTTCCCCTTTCTTCCTTAGTCTTACAATACCTCCCCTTGTCTTTTTCCTTCTGCTTACATACCTGAAATGTGTCTTGTCCCCTTTCATTACTGCCTGGGCTATTTTCTCCTCCATTTGTATCATTGCACTCCTGACTGCTTTCCCTGCCTCCCTCTGCTTCTTCTGATACACTTCCCTATCCTACTCCCCCTGTGCCTCCTTATGCTTCCTGAATGCTAACTTTTCTGCCCTTACCTTCTCAGGCATCTCTTTTGAGAACCATAGCAGTCTCAGAAAGAGAAGAGATCTGGATAAACTAGCAAAATGGTCAGAAGAGTGGCAACTGGGGTTTAACGCAAAAAGTGCAAGATCATGCACATAGGGAAGAGAAACCCTGAAACACCTATAGGCTGAGAGGAGAGTTGCTGGCAGTCACAAGGGAAGAAAGAGACTTGGCATCATCATCATCACCGATGATCTGAAATCATCCAAGAAGACCACTAAAGCAGTAGGTAAGGCTAGGGGATGTTGGGGTATATTAGTAGGGGTATCACAAGTTGAAAGAGGGAGGTAATAATCCCTCTTTGCAAGACACTGGTTAGGCCCCATCTGGAGTACTGCATGCAGTACTAGAGGCCACACCTTCACAAGGACATTAACCAAATTGAGGCAGTCCAGAGAAGGGCAACCAAAATGGTGCAGGGACTGCATCAGAAAACATATGAGGATGGATTAATGGAGCTCAATATGTATACCCTAGAGCAAAGGAGGGAGAGAGGTGATATGATCAAAACATTCAAACACCTTAAGGGCATTAACAAGGTAAAAGAGTCTAACATGTTTCAATATAAGAAAAATAGCAGGACAAGAGGACACGGCATGAGATTAGAGGGAGGCCAATTAAGGGGGATTGTGAGGAAGTTCTTTTTCACAGAAAGGGTGGTGGATGCATGGAACAGCCTACCTCAGAAAGTGGTGGATATGCAGGGCTTCAAACAGGCATGGTATAGGCATAAGGGAGCAATACAGATGAGTATGAATAGATAGGTCATTGACAGAGCAAAGGCCGATGGCAAATTCATAAGGTAGAAAAAGAAATGGGCAGACTGGATGGGCCTTACGGTCCTTATCTGCCATCAACTTCTATGTTTCTATGTTTCTTTTTCGTCTTGCTTTTGCTTACTTGTATGATGCAGAGGTTTGTTGCCTTCACTATGGCCCCTTTTAGTTTTGCCCACTGTTACTCCACTCCACCCAAGTTCTCCCCCCCCCCCGCCTGGGCATTCCTAAGGCTTTTCCTCATCTTTGTAAAGTTGTCCCTCCTTAAGTCCAGGACCCTTACCTTTATATAGTTTGATTCTCCCACAGTACTTATATTGAACCACACCATTTGGTGATCACTGGTCTCAAGATGGCCACCCACCATGATGTCTGATTGGAGGAAACAGTGCTCTGCACAAAAAATTCAAGGAAACAATGTGGTGCCACTTACTAGGTAGTTCACAGAGATGGTTTGGACACAGACTGCTGTAGTTGGCTCCATGTTTCCAAACTGTACTAATTTTTTCAGGGTTTTTTTTTGTTAAATATCTACTGCAGAGATTCTTTGGAGGGTAGGGAGTAGAGTGAGATTACATTGAGTGACTTCACAGCCAACTGAGCTGCCAGGAGCAAGTGGGACCATGAACACAAAGTGTGAAACCTTGTGAAATAAAACTTTTTTCAGTCTTGGGGAGCCATATGCTATATGAAATAGTGTATGGGTGACCATACACAACAAGGCTTTGTTTCCATCTCAGGGATGTGATGCTGTCATACAGACCTCTTGCGCTTTGCTCTTGAGGTCTGTATGACATCATCACATCTCCTTGATGGAAACACAGCCTTGTTGTGTATGGTCACCCATACACTCTTCTATATTTTGTGTTTATTACAAAATGTAACAAAGCTGGCTTTTAATTCATAATAATCCCAAAAGTTAAAAACACAACCTATCCCCATTTAATAGACACTTTAAATTTCAAAGTGACAAAGCTACCATGACACCATAGGTCCCCTCAGTTATAAAAACCTAATAAGGCTAAAAGACAGAATTTTTTTATATTGATCTAAGTTATGATTTCATATTTTCCTATCATTCCAGCTATATATATATATATATATATATATATATATATGAAGTCAAGCTAACAATACAATCTCTTGAAGTATCTATTAATGATTTTGGCAGCATATTCAAAAATGGAGTCCCTTATTTCTGAAAAGGCTTTAGGATATATTATAATTAAGCAATAATGCATGACAGGGTGTGTGTTGTGCTGGGATAACATATGCCTGGGGTCATTGGACATGAAGCCACAGGCCGAGTGCACCCAATGCCCCAAGCATGACATTATCCTAGCACAGTACACACCCTGGAGTGCATTATTGCTATTGTACAATGGCTTGATTATAAAGAAAAATAAAAAGATAACAAAATATGTGTTTAAAATGTGTTTTTCTTTACTTTTTGGGGTGTATAGGTATACTTTTGAAAAAAAAGTCTACAGTTTCTGTTTTGGCCACTGGATGGTGCTGCCAGCTCAACTTGCCTTTTGTTTCCCTGCCTACAGGAAAGTGTCTCTTCCAACACACACACAGACACATCTGTGGCATAATTTATGGTGGGTCTTGCCTGCCACTGTAACTTTTTTTTTTTTTTTAATGTTACAAAGGTAGCCATTTAAAATGGGAATGATAATTATGTGCCTTGGGTAGCATAGTCATGGAGCCAATTGATGACTGTAACGGCCGTTGACCCAGTCGGTGACTCCAGCTACTCGGAGCTGTTTGATGCCAGTACAAATACTCGGGCTCTGTTGCCTAGGAGAAGGGTGATTACAGGTACGGTTTTAGCCAACATCATGTTTCCATTGCTTCCATATCATTTTACGGAAGATGGGGCTGTGCACTCACTGAGTTCTTGCACTGGAATGTACACATTGAACAGCCGCAATTTAGAAACTCCAGTAAACTATCACTGAGAAGCCGTTACAGCTCTCCTCTCAAAGTTTTGCTTTAGTACAGACAAGATAATAAACTTCTGCCACAGTAACAGCATGGGAATGGTTATTTTAAATGTGTTATCATGACCGAGTGGCATCGGTGACCCTCGTGACCAGCAGTTATGGTCTGGGTTCAAAGATGCTGCTCGGTTATGACACATTTAAAATAATCATTCCCACCCTGTCACTGTGGTAGATGTTTATTGTGTTGTCTGTGCTAATGCAGAACTTTGAGAAAGCCATAACAGCGGCTTCTTGGTGACAGTCCCCTGGAGTTTCTAAATTGAGGCCATTGCAGCTTGGCTTTCGAGTGGGATCATGGAAGTGGTTTTACTGATGGGGGATCACAGAGGTGTGCTGCGTGGAGTGATTCCACAAAAAGTTGATAAGGTCATCTGAACGTTGGGACTAGACCCATGATGCTGTACTGGGATAACATCATGGGTCCATTCCCAGACTGACCAATCAGAGGCCAGCATTCTTTTTACTATTGTATAATACATTTTGAATCACTAATCACAATTTTTTGTTTATCAAGGATAAACAGAAACAAAGATTTTATGTGCCAGCCTTATTTCTGTTTTGATCTATTGGAGTTATTCAACTTATAGACAACTTTAACCTGTGAGCCAAATAACATGAATAGAGGTCTGGGCATTCTATCCTTCCCTTCTTGATGTGTTATCAGAATCTGCCAAGGAATTCTTGAGAGTCCCTCTGAAAAAAAATATTTTTCTCAGTAATGAACCATAAATCTGAAGTGGTATAGATAGAATTCTGAATAAGAAATAAAATATGGTGTATGACTACTGTTTTTAAAATTTCCACTTTACCCCACAAAGAAAGTGAAAAGGTTTCCCAATATTCTAACATAGTTCTCACCTGGGGCCCAATATTCAAAACTTTGCCCAGGGGCAAAATTTGCACTGCCCAGCATGCAAAATTAGCCCACATCCAACTGCATGCAATATTCAAAGGAATAGCCCAGGGGCAAACACAGTTGAATATAGCAGGCAAATGAAGGCAGGCAAACATGGCTGGGAGTGCAGTGCAAAGATAACTCGGCAAAGAAGACATCTCTGACTACAGCAAAGAAGACAGCTCTGAATATAGCAACCAGGCAGTGCAAACAGTAACAGCAGCACAGTGTACACAGAGGTGGAGACAGGCACGTGTGAACCACATGGCCACTGGGAGCTCCAGCACAGAAGGAGACCAGGAAACAGACAATATGAGCATACAGCAGTAGAGGTGCCAAATAATAGCAACAGACACACCAAAGGCAATGTCACAAAATGTAAACCAATATGTAGCAACACATGTCAAATGTGTAGTGTAGAACATGAGCGTAGATGGAATAGCGGGGTAGGTGCCCACAGAAAGAGACATCCTAGCAGCAGCGCCAGTCCAACCCCAACCTGTGCCCACTGTGCACAGGTGAAGGAGACAAGGCACCCTAACACAGACCAGGGGACAGCATACCAAAGGACACACATCAGGTGGTCACAGGGAAGTGGAAGATACCCACAGCAAAAGGGGAAAGCCATGGATAGGCCAGCATACAGAGGCCACACAGTCATGCAGTGTTGGGCTGTGGGCCTTCCAGAGAACAGGGAGTGTACCATGACCATGGACAGATGCAACCCAGAAGGTGGCCGTCATGCACATAGAAGATGCAGGGTCCACATGGAGAACAGAATGTCACCACCCCCAGGAGCACACAACCACCATGGCCAGAACATTGTACATGCAGATGTGCAGGCAAAGACACTGCAGGGGGAGCACTGGGAAACCCGATGCCATGGGATAGGCAAGGATGTGTCCCACCAGGGTGATGCAGGTGATCTGCAGGAGCAAAACAAAAGAACAAGGAAATTGGCCAGAGGTAACTATTACCAAGAACTATGAGTGTTAACTGTAATATCAGGCAACACTCTGTAACCCAAACAATCATTGACCACTAAGTGACTGTACCCTGACCCACTGCAATGCCTATGTACACTGACATATAATGTAAATGTTCCCCTGTTCTGTAGTAAGGCAGCAACATGTTAGTCATGTCTGCTGAGTACTGCCTTTCAATCCACTAAATGCCATAATGTATGCGGATGTAAGTGTAATCACCCAGGTCTTACCTGACAGTAGGCAAATCATGGCTAGTGAGCCCACCTGTGCAACAAACGATAAAACCATACAGAAAGAAAGACACAGGACACTGGAAAACAACAGACAAATGTATATTATCAAGAACAAAACATAAACATTGTGGCCATAACAGAAACTTGGGCCACCCAGTACCAGAACTGGGATATGAGAATCCCTGGATACAGGCTATTCAGAAAGGACAGGGCAAACAGGAAAGGTGGGGGGGGGTGGCAACCTTCCTGTAAGGAACCAATAAGGTGCATAAGGGAAGAGGGGAGAAAGAAGGGACAGAGGCCCTGTGGATGCAGTTTCAGGATCTAAGGGCAGGGTACTAAGGATAGGGGTGGTGTATAGGCACCAACTCAAGGGGAGGAGCTGGACAGGAGTTGGCAGAACAAATTAGAGGGTTTGCAGGAAGGGAAACACAGTGGTGGTGGGGACTTCAACCTACCTGGGTGGACTGAAGCACACCAACCACCACAAGTGCTAGGGAGCAGGTTATACTGGGGCATTTGTGACAGCTTCCTGGTGCAGTTGGTAAGCAAGCCAACCAGGTTGGAAGGACTCTGGACCTTGTACTATCAAACAGGGAAGCCGTAAGGGACCTAGAGGTTGAGAACCCTGGCTGGGAGTGATCACCACTCAGTGTGGTTCACACTCAGAATGGGGAAGCAAACTGGAGGTTTGGGTACCAGGGTAATTGATTTTAGGAGGCAGACTTCAATATAATGGGGGAAATTCTGATAAGTCATCTGGAGGGAATCCAACCAACCATCAGTGCCAATCAAAAATGGGGTATTATTAAGGCAGGACTGGCAGAGGCTACTGGAACATGTACTAGGGCATAGAGTAAGAAGGGAAGGGCAAAGAAGCTCAGTTAGCTGACCAATGAGGTAATGGAGGGGATGAGAGCCAAGAGGAGAGCTTTTCAAGATTCAAGAGATCAGGGAGGGTGTAAGACAGAGAGGAGTATATGAAGAAGTCCAGGGAAGTTACAAGACTAGTCAGAGCTGCCAAGACATCCAGAGAGCTGAGGCTGGCACAGGGTATTAAGGACAGACAGAAGAACTTCTTCAGATACATTGGTGAGAGAAGGAAGAACAGGTGCTAGATAGTGAGAATTAAGAAAGACAGGAGGGTTAGTAGAGAAGAGGAGGAGCAGTCAGAGGCACTAAATGAGTACTTCTGCTCTGTTTTCATGGAAAAGAGGGGGGACAGATAACTCATGGGAGTGGTGAAGTGGGAAGGGGAGGGGATGGGGGTAACAGACGGAGAAATTACAGAGGGCAGAGAACAGGAAGGACTGAGGGCACTGTGGGTGGACAAGGCTCTGGGATCTGATGGCATTCACCCTCGGGAACTCAAGAAACTCACCGGGTGCCTAGGGGGGACCACTGGAAGAATTGTTCAATATCTCTCTGGACACAGGATGCATACCACAGGACTAGAGCCTGGCCCATGTGGTGCCCATTCACAAAGGTGGCCCAAAAGATGATTCAGGTAACTACAGACCAGTGAGTCTCACATCAATTGTGGGAAAGCTCATGAAGACAATCCTTAAAGAGAGGCTGGTGACATTTTTGGAGGACAATGGTCTCCAGGACAGGCAATAACATGGGTCTGTCTCAGGCAGCTCCTGCCAGACAAACCTGATTGAGTACTATGATTGGGTGACCTAGGAACTGGACAGCAGCCATGCAGTGGATGCCTTGTACTTGTACTTCAGTAAGGCCTTCGATTCTGTGCCGCATGGGAGGCTAGGGGGGAAGCTGGAATATGTAGGGGTGGGTACTAAGATGGTCAAATGGATCACTAACTGGCTGAAGGGCAGGCAGCACAAGGTGGTGGTGGAGGGGAAACTCTCATCGCTAAGAGTCGTAACAAGCGGGGTGCCACAGGGATCGGCACTGGAACCAGTGCTGTTTGGGATTTTCATAGTAGATATCTTGCATGGGACCCAGTTTAAGTTCAGTCTGTTCGCAGATGATAACAAGATGTGAGCTGTGGTGGATGACATCGAGGGGTGGAGGGGACTGCAGGGAGACCTGACTAAACTACAGGACTGGTTGAAAACATGGCAGTTGGGATTCAATGCCAAGAAGTACAAGGCACTGTACTTCAGGGCTAAGAACCAGAGGGGAGCTATCAGCTGAAGGGTACAGCTGGTGAGCACAGAGGAGGAAAATGACCTGGGGTGATTATAAAGGGGAATATGAACAACTCAGCTCAGTGCAGGAAGGCAGCGGTGAAAGCCAACAAGATGCTGGGCTGAATAGCGAGGGGGATCTCCTCTAGAAGTAGTGAGGTGAACCTTCCCTTGTACAGGTCACTGGTCAGGCCACATGTGGAATACTGTGTGCAGTACTGGCGCCCATTCCCGAAGAAGGACACCAGACTATTGAAGGGGGTGCAGCGCAGAGCAACAAAGATGATCCAGGGTTTGGAGGGGAATTCCTACAAAGAAAGGTTGAACATAAGAACATAAGAAAAGCATCGGTAGATGAGAACCATATGATCCATCTAGTCTGCCCTAGAAACTAACCCCCTCCTTATGCAGCCTTCATCCTAACTTATCCTTTATGTCTGTCCCATGTGAGTTTGAACTCCCTAATTATCTTTGCTGCTACCACCTCCTGGGGCAGGCTGTTCCATGGGTCTATCACTCTCTCTGTGAAGAAGTACAGTACTTCCTGAGGTTGCTTGTGAACCCTCCTCCTACCAGTCTCATATCATGCCCTCTTGTGCATGCTGCCATGTTCTGTTGAAATAGATTGCCTGCCTGAGCTGCATTAAATCTCCTCACGTACCTAAATGTTTCAATCATGTCCCCTCTGTTTCTTCTCTGCTCAAGGGAGTATAGGTTCAGCTCCCTGAGTCTTGCTTCATATGGCCTGTGATGCAGTCCATGCACCATCTTAGCAGCCCTTCTCTGCACCGTTTCCAAATGGTCGATGTCCTTCTTGAGGTGAAGTCTCCAGAACTGAATGCAGTACACCAAGTGTGGCCTTACCAAGGACCTTTAGAGAGGCATGATAACCTGCCTCTTTCTACTAGAAATACCTCTACTTATACATCTGAGGATGCCACCCACTTTCTGTGCTGCTTTCTCACATTGTCGTCCTATATTTAATTCATCAGTGATGATTATGCAGAAATCTCACTCTGTTTGTGCCTCCTCAAGTTGATGTCCTCCCAGTGTATACTTTTTCCAGGGTTCCTCTTTCCCAAGTGCATTACTTTACACTTTTGGGTATTAAATTGTAACTGCCAGTCCCTGGACTAATCCTCTAGCCTTCTAAGGTCAGCTTCCATGTTGTCTGCCCCTTCCCTTGTGTCCACTCTGTTGCAGAATTTTGTATCATCTTCGAACAGGCAAACCTTCCCTTTTGGTCTATTCGCTGTGTCTGCTATAAATATGTTAAGTAGGATCGGTCCCAGTACTGATCCCTGTGGGACACCACTGGTCACCCTACCCTCCCTTGACAATGATCCATTGACTAGCATTCTCTGGGTCCTATCATTCAGCCAGTTACTGATCCAGCTGACCATCTTCTGTCCATCTCCCATATGTTCCATCTTGTTGGTTAGCCTTCTGTGAGGGACGGTGTCAAAGGCCTTGCTAAAATCTAGGTATACAATGTCCACCACCCTCCCTGATCCAATGTTCTGGTGACCCAGTGGAAGAAGTCGATCAAGTTGATTTGACAAGAGCATCCTGTTTTGAAGCCATGTTGCTTAGGGTCCATTTTTCCAGTATCTGTTAGTGCACGCCACCATCCTCTCTTTTAGTAGAGACTCCATCATTTTTCCCACAACTGAGGTCAAACTGACAGGGCAGTAATTTCCTGCCTCTTCCTTGTTTCCACTCTTGTGTAAGGGCAGAACGGTTGCCTGTTTCCAGTCCTGAGGTATTTTCCCGCTGTCTTGTGACCTGTTGAAGAGCTCAGCCAGCGGTGCAGCCATTTCCTCTTGGAGCTCCTTCAATATCCTAGGTGTATGCCATCCAGTCCCATGGTTTTTCCCACTTTTAGTTTATTAAGCTCTTTAAGACCCGCTCCCTTGTGAAGAGGCTAGTATCTGCTCCCTGAGTATCTTCCTTTGTCCTGTTCAGTGTGGGACATTTGCCACTGTCTTCTATGATGAAGACAGAGCAAAATAACTCTCCTACACTTCTGCCTTGTCCTCATCACTCTCTGCCATCTTACCTTCCTTGGTTTCCTAGTCGGACTATTCCTCCTTAGTTTTTTCTTTCTCTTATGTATCTATGGGAGGTTTTGTCTGCATCTTTAACACCCTGTGCTATTTTCTCTTCCATCTGTGCTTTTGCCCTTCTGACAGCTTTCCTACCTCCTATTTGTTCTTGTATTCTTCCATGTCTGCTTAATGTTTTGTTTGCTTGACTTATGTAAAGCCTTTTCTTCTCTTTGATTTTGGATGCTACTTCATGACAGAACCAGAGAGGTCTTTTTCTTTCTTTTAGACTTGCAATCTACTTAGTGCATACAGTTGTTACTGTATGCAGAGCAGCCTTCAAAGTATTCCAGCAGTCCTCTACATCTACTGATCCGACTCTTCTTGCATGGATGTGATCATAGTTCTTATCTGGGGAAGCTGGCTTTTCTGAAATCTAGTACCTTGATTTTGGTGTGACTGTTTTCTCCATATTGTTCACAGTAAACCAGACTGAACTGTGATCACTGGTCCCTATATTGGCTCCCACCTTTGCTTTTGGGATCCTTGTGCTGTTTGTCAGCACTAGATCCAATATTGCTTGCTTCCGTGGGGGAGTTCACCAATTGGCTGCTCCCCTTAGTGGAGTAAAGGAACTCTGCTCCAGTCTGAGGACGCTATGTATGAGGATCAATCCACATCCAGTAGATTGAAGTTCTCACCAGCAACAACTCACCCGCCTGCCATCATCAAGATGGTTTTCAAGTGCTCCTTGTGTATGTTGGCCTCCTGGGATGGGGGTCTTATATGACTCCTATCGGATAGGGCTTTGTCCCTGGCTCCTAGTGTAACCCAAAGGGCCCTTTGCTTTACTGTGTTTTCCTGGATTTCTGTTGCACATATGTCATCTCTGAAATACAGTGCCACCCCCTCCTTTCTTTCCCTCTTGATCTTTCCAGAATAACATATACCCTGGGATGGTGACATCCCAGGAGTCATTCCCAGTGAACCATGTTTCTGTAACAGCAACCCAGTCTAATTTTGCATCTGCCATTATGGCTATGAGATCAGGAATTTTGTTTGGAAGATGATGAGCATTGACGCACATTGTATGTATGACCGATGTGAACATCAAATTTTTGCCCTAGCACTCGGGCCCCCTCCTTTGAGAGGTATAGGCTGTTGAATTTAAAAAAAAACTCCTTTTCCCAGAAGTCCTGCCATTTTCCAATGTATGGCAGCTCAGATTCGATGCAAAGAAGTGCAAGGTAATGCACCTGGAAAACAAAAACCAAGGGGAAGCGTACACAATGGGAGGTGAGATACTGACAACAGTAAAAATGGAAAGGGAACTGGGGGTAATTATATCAGATGACCTAAAGGTGGGCAAGCAATGTGAGAAGGCAGTAAGGAAGGCTGGGGGGATACTGGGATGCATAGGAGAGGCATTAATAGTAGAAAACAGGAAGTTGTTATCCCTCTGTTCAGACAGTTGGTGAGACCCCATCTGGAGTACTGTGTGCAGTTCTGGAGACCCCATCTCTGCAAAGACATAGACAGAGTGGAGGCTGTCCAGAGGAGAGCAACCAAAATGGTGCAGGGTCTGCACCAGAAGACACACAAAGAAAGACTAAAGAAGCTTAATATGTATGCCCTTGTGGAAAGAAGGGAGAGAGGGAACATGATCGAAACTTTCAAGCACCTCAAGGGAATCAACAAAGTCCAAGAGGGTAGCATCTTTCAGAAAAAGAGATGTGCAAGAACAAGGAGGCACAATTTGAAGATAGAGGGGAGGGCTCAGAGGTAATGTGAGGAAGTATTTTTCATGGAGAGTTGTGGATGCATGGAACAGCCTCCCTGAGGAGGTCGTGGAATCAAGAACAGTGTGGGAACTCAAGAATGGCTGGGACAGACATAATGCAGTCCTAGTGGGGGTAGGAGGAAGTAAGCGTTAGTTAATTAGGATCTGCAGCTTATCTGTTAGGTAGGAAGATGGGCAGACTAGGTGTGCCAAGTGGTCATTATCTGCTGTCAAATTCAAAGTTTCTATGTTTCTATTGCTTTCCATTCCCTTCTGTTTTGGTCATTTGCAATTTTAATGTTTTGGTTGTGAAATTTTGTTGATATGCTTGGTCTAAGTTTGGTGTGATGTTTGGTCTGAGTATGATTGGTGCATCCTTGTGCTGAACTAGCAAGGGCGGGAAAGGGACATTTGGCAACCCTTTTTGTGCTAGGGGTGCTCTGCCACCCCGTCCACTAGTTTAACTGACCGATGTGAACATCAAATTTTGCTCTAGCACTCAGGTCTGTTCCTTTGAAAGGTGTAGGCTGTCGAATTTAAAGAACTCCTGTTCCCAGAAGTCCTGCCATTTTCCAATAAAGTGTCTGCCTTTTTCCTGGCACCAGTCCTTTAGCCAGGTGTTTAGCTCAGAGATGTCTCTTCCCTGATCTTCTGCCTGCTGTCTCTTGTTTTCTAGACTGGCAGAATTTCAAAGTAGGTGACAGTGGACGAAAGGGAAGCAAGGTTGTTGCCCAGCCTGGTGAGGTTTTGTTTTGTTTCCTCTACTGACTTACTGGCTAGGTCATTTGTACCTATGAAGAGAATGACATGTGTGTCTCTATCAATGCCTCAAATGTTTCCTTTATGTGATTGGTGTCCCTCTATGTAGATGTTCTGGGAGGCATCTGACTGTAACTGAAGCATGGTCTGCTGGAGGTGATTCTTTACACCCTAATCATTGAGTCAGCGATTATTAGTACTGGTTTCTTTTGTCCTTTTCGTGGGTTTAGTTGTGTGCTGCTACCTCAGTGCACTGCTCTGGGTTACAGAATTGTTGATGCTCATACGCTATTTGTCATGGCAGGTAGTGCAGTGTACCTATATGATGGCAGTGTACCTATATGATGTTTAAATAGGTTTGGTACCTTCCTGTATTGAGGATTTTGTGGCAGTTGTACAAGACCTGATCTGTTGCCAGCCCCCTGGTCTGTTTTTCCTTTGGGGTAGGGGTACTGGTGTAGTGCACCTTGAAACTAAAGGTTTTACACTGTTACTCAGTGGGGACCAATTTAGTATATCATGGAGGTCTTTTATCTCAGCCCATGCTGCATGTAGCTCTGACCGAGGTCTCTGATTGTGGAGCATGTTTGACAGTGCCCCGCTCTGTAAATGAAATCCTTGGGAAAAAGTGTGCCACAGTTATTGCAGTTCAAGTGGTTCATAGTGACCTTTATTTCTCTGTTTACATTCCTGGCAAGAGAAGTAGGTTGCCTAGAGGCAATCTTCGGATGAAAAAAAAGGGATGCCTGCTATTTTGCTGGGGTGGGTATCTGCTCAGGTGGGGCGGTAGGGGTGGCTGTTGTCCTGAGCTGTTATGGATGAAAGGAATATATGGACAACTAGAGGTAGAGGCTGATCAGCGAATCTCTGCAGACAGTAAGGCTAGGAGCTGAACTGCACTTGACATATGCCTCCTAGGGTTGCCTTTTGCATCTGAGCTGTTGCTTCTGGTTGTTCTGGTTGATAGCTTTCTATTAGCCGACCACTATTTGAGTAGTGGATACAACAGGAAGTAAGGCTAGGAGCTGGACCGCTCTTGGCATATGCCTCCTAGGGGTGCCCTTTGTGTCTAAGCTGTTGCTTTTAGCTGAGAGCTTTCTATTAGTTGACCTCTATTTCAGTAGTGGTACAGCAGTACAAATGCTGATTTACATACAGCAGCTAAAAGTTCTGTGTAAGTGTTCCAACTACTCCTTATGCGGAGAGAGCTGCCGCTGACTGTGTCTGAGCAGAGCAATCGAGGAGAGAAACATAGAAACATACAGTAGAATTTGACAGCAGATAAGGACTGCTTGGCCCACCTAGTCTGCCCATTTTCCTACCTGATGGATAAGCTGCAGATTCTAGTTTTTTTTTATTGTCTATTTTTCCCGGCAGGGCCTCTGTCAGCCCTCAGCCCTGGTCATGGCCCCCGGGACTCCTACCATCATCTATTTGATGCTGACTCCCCCAGTTACCCCCCCGCTTACCCCCGGAGGGTGGGGCATCGGCAACGGTCCCCAATCCATGCCGAGGAACTAGTAACTGGTCAGGGCAGCGGCGATGACGGCTAATCGCAGCCCCAAGGAGGGCTTCACTGAGACAGTGGCCTCCACCCACCTTCTCCATTTTCCTGTATTCTCGGAGGAAGGGACATGCAATGATGCCAGCATTGGCCCTGCCTCCTCTGAAATGAGCACCGGAGTATCTCCTGGCCACTGCCAGGAGTCCTCAGTGCGCCAGGCACTTCTCCACCCTTCCACTGGAGAAGGAGAGCCATCCATGGGATGCTCCATCCTTCTCCCCCCGGCCGACCCTCTGATGACTTGGGTCCATTCCCAAACCCAGGTCACCGGGCGCCGCAAGTGAAACTAACCACAGGCCAAGGGCCGGCCCGCAGATTCTAGTTAACCAACAGCTTACTTCCTCCTACACCCCACTAGAATTGCTTTATGTCTGTACTATGCATTCTTGAATTCTCCCACTGTTCTTGACTCCACAAGCTCCTTAGAAAGGCTGTTCCATGCATCCACAACCTCTCTGTGAAAAATACTTCTAACATTACCTCTGAGCCATCCCCTCTATCTTCAAATTGTGCCCCTTGTTGTTGCACATCTCTTTTCTGAAAGATGCTACCCTCTTGGACTTTGTTTATTCCTTGAGGTACATGGAGTTTCTATCATGCCACCCCCTTTCCCTGAGGATATACATATTAAGCTGCTTTAGTCTCTCTTTATAAGACTTCTGGTGCAGACCCTGCACCATTGTAGTTCCCTCCTCTGACCAGCCTCTGCTATGTCTATGTCTTCTTGGAGATAGAGTCTACAGAACTGCACAGTACTCCAGATGGGGTCTCACCGACTGTCTGTACGGGGATAACAACTTCCTGTTTACTACTGTTGATGCCTCTCCTGTGCATCCCAGTGTCCTCCCAGCCCTCCTTACTGCCTTCTCATTGCTTGCCCACCTTTAGGTCATCTGATATAATTACTCCCAGGTCCTTTTCGATTTTTGTTGTTAGTATCTCACCCACCATTGTGTATTCTTTCCCTGGGTTTTTGTTTCCCAGGTGCATTACCTTGCATTTCTTTACATTGAATCTGAGCTGCCATACATTTGACCATTCCTCCAACCTTGCCAAGTCCCCTTTCATCCTTTCCACCCTACTTTGTGTATCAACCCTGTTGCAGATCTTTGTGTCATCTGCAAAGAGACATACTTCTCCTTCCAGGTGCTCTCCAGTGTCTCTTATAAAGACATTAAAGAGGACCAGCCCCAGTACTGAACCCTGCAGTACCCCACTAGTTACCCTCGTTTCTTCACTATAGACTCTGTTTACTATTACCCTCTGCGTCCTGTTGTCCAGCCAATTTTTATCCAGGCTATCACCTTGGGACCCACTCCAAGGCTGACTAACTTGTATATTAATATTTTGTGTGGGACTGTGTCAAATGCCTTGCTAAAATCTAGGTAGGCATATATCCACAGCCCTCCCTGGTCTACTACTTTGGTCACCCAGTCAAAGAAATCTATTAGATTCATCTGACATGACCTTCCCTCTGTGAATCCATGCTGCCTTGGGTCCCAGCCCCACTGGCCTCTAGGTACTCAACAATTATTTCCTTCAGAAGTGATTCCATCATTTCCTACCACTGAGGTCTAACTAACTGGTCTTAAGTGTCCTACCTCTGCCCTGCTCCCACCTTTGTGAAGTGGAATCACATTTGCTCTCCTCCAGTCCTCAGGTACCACCCCATCCTCCCATGATTTATTAAAGAGAGTAGTCAGTGGTGTCACTAGTTCTATCCTTAGTTCTTTTAGAATTCTGGGTGAATCCCATCAAGCCCATTGCTTTGTCCACCCTCAGTTTCAAGAGTTCTTTCAAAACCCTTTCTTCTGTGAATGGACTGGTATCGATCCCCAACCCAGAGTGTTTCTCTTGTTTGTTTTAGGTACCTCGCCTCCTTTTCTGTTGTGAATACTGAGCAGAAATATTCATTCAGTATCCCCACTTTTCACTATCACCCTCTGCCCACACTCCTGCCCTTTATTAAGTCTCCGTGATCCTCCATTGGTCTTTCTTCACTCCCAAAGTACCTATAAAGGTTTTATCCCCTTTGTAACAGAATTGGCAATCTTTTCTCGGTTTGGGCCTTTGCTATTCTGACTACCTTCCTGCCTCCTTCTGCTTTAACTGACAAAGTTCTCTGTCCTGCTCCTTCTGTGGTTCCTTATATTTCCTGAATGCTATCCTTTCTCCTTAACCTTCCTGACACCTCTTTTGGGAACCATAGTGTTTTATTCCTTTGTTTTGTTTTATTGATTTGCTTCACACAAAGGCTTGTTGTCTCTGTGATGACTTTTTTCGTTATTCCCCATTGTTCCTCCACCCCTCCTTCTTGCCCGTTTGGCCATTTGCTAGTGCTTTTCTGAGGCACTTTCTCATTTTCCCAAAGTCAGCCCTCCTAAAGTCCACTACTCTTGCTTTTGTATGGCTTGACTCTATGGCTGTGTTTATTGTGAATTGCACTGTTTGGTGGTCATTTGTTCCCAGACGGCTACCCACTTCTAAATCCAAGATCTTTTCTCCGTCCCTGTTTGAGAGTACCAGGTCTAAGATTGCTCCCTCCCAAGTGGGTTCCAAAACTAGCTGTGTGAGGCATGCCCCTTGTAGGGCATCAAGAATGACCCTGCTCCTGGATGTGCCTGCAGCAAAGGTCCTCCAGTTAACATTTGGCATATTCAGATCCCCCATCAACTATATCCCCCCTTTTTCTTCCATTTTAAGGATGCCTTCTATCATTTCCTTGTCCATTCACTCCCCATGAGATGGGGGTCTGTACACAACTCCCATGCAGACTGTGGTGCCATTTCCTGTCTCAAGGGTGACCCATAGTGATTCATCTACTTCATGTTTACTCTTTAGTTCTGTTGCTTTAATCCCTTCCTTTACATAGAGAGCTACTCCTCCTCCTCCTCTTTTACCCTCCCTGTCCCTCCTGTAGATTATGTATCCTGGTATGTTGACATCCCAGTCATGGTTCTCTGTATACCAGTTTTCAGTGACTGCCACAATATCGAGGCATCCCTCTTCCATCAAGGACACTAGTTCAGGGAGCTTGTTACACAGACTATGGGCATTGGTAATCATCACCCTCCAGTTTTTGATGGCCTTACACCTTTTAGCCCCTTCCCTGTCCTTACTGCCTTTGCCTTTTTTTGCATTTACCCCTGTCCTTCTCCTGAATGACTTCTCTACCTTGGTGTTTACCTCACTAATTACTGTGTTTTGTCAGGGGAAGCTGGGATTTCTCTACCCCTTTTCAGTGCCTCCCCCCTTGGCTGGTTTAAATTCTTGCCAATGAAGCATTTAAATCTATCACCTAGGATCCTGGCTCCCATCCAGACAGATGCAGACCATCGCACCAGTATGCACCTGCATCCCTCCAGGTGGTTCCCAGTCCCCAATGAAGTCAAACCCTGAGCTCCACACCAGTTTTTCAACCATTCATTGAATCCCATGGTGCAGAGTACCCTACCATCATCCTTGCCATAGACAGGCAGCACCTCTGAGAAGGTTACTGTACGTGTTACTTGTCTAAAGCCCCTCTCCAACTCTACAAACTCCTCTTGCACTGCTCTGATCCCATTCCCAGACAGGTCATTTGTCCCTAGGTGGACAATGACATCCAGCTCCCTCCCTCGTGCAGCTGCTACCATGATCCTGAGGATTTGCTTCCTGTCTCTCCGAGCAGTGGCACCAGGCAGGCACCTTACCTCCCTCTCCCCTTCCTCCCCCACTTATACCCCCTAATGATTGGAGTCCCCACCAGGAGTTGTTTTCTTCCCTGTGGGGTCTCATGCCACCTCCTGTGGGTCTCCTTTGTGTAAAGTCGCTCAGTGGAGATAGGAGTCTGGACTGTGCACTCCAAGGGGAATTTCCCAGGTAGAACTCCTGTCAAGGAATCCCTGCTTCTGCACCTGTCAGAGTCTGCCTTCCCTCCATGATTGGTCTCTCTCCCACTCAGTGAAGATCAATAAAGCTTAGCAGACAGTAAGGCTAGGGGCTGGACCACCCTTGGCGTATGCCATCTAGGGTAGCCCTTTGTGTCTGAGCTGTTCTCATGCATAACATGTATTTCCTGGAGGAGAGGAGAGGAGAGATAGGGGAGATATGATCAAGACCTTTAAGTACCTGAAGTGGATATGCAAGGCTAATACAGTAGAGATATTCTGGATCAGAAGAGGGAGGGATACTAGAGGGCATCAACTGAGGTTGGAGGGGGGGATTTGGGAGGGAAATCAGTAGACATCATTTCACGGAGAGGGTGGTAGACAAGTGGAGCACTGTACCTGAGGAGGTGGTTTCCTGTAGGATGGTGGGCTGCTTCAAGAGGGGATAAGACAGGGTATGTTGGAGAATGACTATGAGGAGGGGCAGGAAGGGTGATGCAGCTGCAAGTTGAAGGACTAGCTGCACAATTGTGCAGACTCGATAGACCATGTGGCCTGTTTTTGCTGGCATTTCATATGTTTGTGTAAACAATGTACAAAGAGTATACAGAGAGATATATAAAAGCAAACAACAACAATGTGGGGAAGGGGAATAGGTGGGTGAAAACTGGTACAGTGGGAAAAGTACAGGGGTATGGTTTAGGTTTTTGGGAGTTTGCAGATGGCTGATGGGCCCTCAGAAGCTCTTCCAGTAGCTGGGCACTCCTTTCTCCAAGGTGCACCAACTGCTCCTTGAGCTCCATTATTACCTGGATCTGTCTGACAAGATGCTGAAGAAGAACATTCCGGCCTTCATCCTCCTCGGCCATTGTGCCCACACCGATGTGCAATGCACCTATGGGTGTAAGGATGCCCATGTAAGTATGGTGAGCTGACACTGTGCAGAACTGTAGATGCCAGAAGGTCACCCCAGAGAAGGACAGCTTGTCCCAACTAGGAAGACAATATACCTTACACTGGACACAGTGCAGATACCATTGGACATGTGCCAGTATTTGCATCACATGAGCCATAGTACTGGCATGGCCAATCCACACAGACGTGAAGGCTGGTATGGCCATTGGACACAACACCACCAATGGTATGATGCACCATGCATTCACAATGCTGCCTGAGACATAGTACTGCCACACCACCTCCCCCCGGGTTAACTCCCAATCAGCCCCATAGCATGCCCAAATATACTGTGGCAAAATACTGTCTGTGAAATGCTGCCCACTGGAACACAACGTAGGCCTATGAAACATTGCAAAAGCACAGTCATAAACCCCACAATCTTTATCCACAGGGCATAAAAATATGGCCTGAGGATATGAATCACAGGGCTGTGAATCAGACACAACACAGGTACCACCCATACACACACAGCCACTGTCCATGGCACATGTGTGCTTTGTGGGCATTTATTGGACACAGTACCCTAAGTGAGGACACACCATGGACCTATACAGCTGTAGCATAACGTGATTCTGGTGTGGGTTAGGAAGAAGTAGCTGTTTGTCAACTAGGATCTGCAGCTTATCAAAAGGTAGGGAAATGGGCAGACAGGTGCAACGGTCATATCTGATCAAAGTCTGATTCTATGTTTCTAGCACAACATCTATCCATAACCCAGGTTTATGGCACAGTGAGCCCGCTGATACAAACAGTGGAACAACACTTTGTCTGAACAGTATGCAGTGATCACAGGACAGACACACATCCCAACAACAAACTAGCGCAACATCAATATGGTCAGTACCTTAGCAGGGCATGTGATTGAGCATGCTGTGGGCATACACACATCCACAGGGACCCACACTACACACACCATGACAGTCAGGAAGACACATACCCACTGTACAATGTGTACACTGCATGGCATATGTATGGTTGTGGTACTTCACAACCCATTGGATGGGACAGCCACAATCAACAGTATAGTACAACTGTAGAAAGGCAGCAGATGAACAATGCACAGCACACAAGGTGAACACAGTGTGGGAACACTGCCTCACACACAGCCCAGTGGTGTTCATTTTACTTAACCATGGTGGACTGTAAGCCAACCAGTGTGTTACGATGCACAATGTGCAAGATGTCAGGAATGTCAATGGCAGTATGCAGAAGCAGGACAGCATGACAACAGCACCGTGGAGGGTGTGTGTGCTAGTGTAGAGGCTTGCGATGTGCAGAACACAAGCACCACATGGTCTGGGCATGCATGGCACACCATGTTTCCACAGTGCAGGACTGTGAGCTGACATGTGCATACACATCATAGGCCTACAAACTGTGTGTCTAGTGGATTCACTGGCCAGGTATACTATCCAACAGGTCACAGCATGTGTGTGCAATGCCCTTGCCAGCAACACAGCACCATGAGCACCCCATATCCACGTGCCCCCTGGGATAGGTGGGATGACACAGGGCAAACGCACATATGATAGTGACACTGTGCTGCTAATGGGAACCATACATGCCCCACCCAGCAAGGAATGCAACATACAGTATGTAAACCAAAAAGGAGCATATTCACATGTGGCATCCTGTTGCCCATCGTCTCTGGCCTGAGCCCGCTGTCCATGAGCCATGGTCTCTTGTGTGTGCCCTCTCTGCTCCTGTCCCCTAGCATTATGGCCTGCAGAGTGAAGGGAATATAATAGTGTCAGTATCCACATGAACACCAAGACACTCCCCACCCCAACTGTGCCAGTGACACTGTGTGGAGATGTCAAACAGTGTACTGCACCCCACACTAACCAGCATATGGAACACATGTGCAGTGTCATGTCAATGTGCTGTAGTTGTCCATGTGCAGCACAAATGCTAGGCCATCCTACAACATCTTGACTTGAGACTTGAAGGTCTCGGGGGAACATCGGCTGCAGGTGAGAGCTGCAGCAACCGACAGGGAGATTGCTATCACTTCCAGCATTCACATCAGGTCTGCAAACTGCTTCCTGATTCTGGGACATTTACTGACATTTATTGCAAGTTTCCATTGTGGGACATTGTGCTTTTTACTGACTGCCTTCACCTGTATTTAAAACATCTGATCCGGTGATTGAGGGGGTCTGGCAGCAGACTAATTGAGTAGCCGGTTACGGGGGTGGAGGCACTGCAATAAATAAAGCCCCGCCACCCACGGTGAATAGCCACTCAAAGAGAAAATAAACTAAGAAAGGAGGTAGTTTTATAATCTAATAGTAGATGACTGACTGGTAATTAATATTTTAAGTCAAACAAGGTTTAAAATACAGAATGCATTTAATTAGCATTATGTGGGGGTGGTTATGTTTGGGAACCTATTTTCTGCTTTTGGAAATACAGACCTTAGAAACTAATGTTCGGTGTGGAGAATGAGACATTGAGGCACTGAGGGGAATGTTGCAATTTGAAGAATCTTGTATAGTTAGAAGACATAATTTACTTATGAACAAATGGAAGATGATTACTAGATCACTCTGCTTTAAACAAAGATCTATTTTAAGGGGAGGTAAAGGAAATAAAGATATATGGTGCTTGATGTTTTTGTTAGTCCGGAGTGGAGATGTTGAAATGAATCCAGGGCCAGAGACAGATAAGGGTTAGTAGAAATTCATGAAAATGTACAGAGTTTAGTCATGTGGAGCAGCAGAAGTATAGGAGAATGGGGTGATGTAAAGTGAAACAGTAAGATAAACAGTACTGTAGACAGAAATGGCAAAAATAACAGAAACGTAAGTGCAATGAAAAACGCAGCGATAACGCATACGGTATGTAGAGGCCAATGGTAAGTGAACAGGTGCAGATTCAAGCGGAAAGGGCAACAGTAATAGTAATGTAAGCGCATGCAGGCTGGTTTTCCCTAAAACCTGCATTGAGAAAAGACAGTGAGTATAAATAATGTATGCAAAATAATGAGTATCGCGCAGAAAATGAGATCTTGGAATACTAAATACATTATATCTCAGGAACCGTATGATTTATGAGAAAAAAAATTTAAAATTCATATTATTATTTACAACTGTCTCGGCTAATTTTACTGGGGCTAAGAAGTTTTCGTGAAAAGTCCGCATTCGCACCGGGGCTTCCCGAGATACGGCCCTGAAAGGCGAGCTTAACGCCGTAATGTTATCCTATGGGAAAAAAGAGAAGTTTGGAGCACCATAACTTCGCCTCCCTGTAATATTTTTTCACCAAACCACTGAAAGGCACATCTGTGGGCTGTTGGCTGTCTTCCTCCAAATTTCAGGAAAAAGACTAAACTGTTATTTTGCAGCAGGGCTCCAAATGATTTCTGTTAAGTGTCGGGCGTCAGAATGTTATCCTATGGGAAAACCCATCAATTTTGAGTGCCAGAATTTTGCCGCTTAGTGATATTTTTTCACCAAACTACTGAAAGGCATATCTGTGTACTGTTGGCTGTCTTACCTCCAAATTTCAGGAAAAAGACCAAACCATTATTTTGCAGCAGGGTGCCAAAGGATTCTTGTAATGCTTGGCGCCATAATGTTATCCTATGGGAAAACTGTCAACTTTGAGTGCCATAACTTTGCCGTGTGTAATATTTTTTCAATACAACACTGAAATGCACATCTGTGAGATGTCGCCATGCTCCTCCAAATTTCAGCCCAAAACTCCTAACGGTTATTTTGCAGTGCAGTGTCAAAGAATTGCTGTCATTTTCCCACAGACTAGAAAATTACTGTCGCAATTTGTGAAAGCTTTTGTAAATTACATACTTTTCGTGAGCACGAAAGCAATTTAGAAAGATTCTTTTTCCAGAATTTTGAAAAACATATTTCTGGGGTGTTTTAATACAAAATAAAGACATGGCAAGCATTCTCAGGGCCCGACTAGGTGAATACAAAAAAATTAGGTTGCTAGAGGGTCCCAAATTTAAATGCCAACCATTTTCTGATCACCAACTGAAAACAAAATGGCGATTCTGCGAAAGTAACAGGCCCATTTGCGAAAGTAAAATGCATTTGCGAAAGTGTTGAACTTTGTTAACTTTTCCCATTGACTTATAATGGGAAACTGTTTGAATAACTTTTGAACCGCTTTAATATTTTTTCATGAAGTCTTGAAAGGCGCCATCGGGGACCTCGGCTGCATGTTCCCTGAAGATTTTGGCTGGTCACGTAAACCATACGACCTCTAGGTGCGACCACATAATTCCAGAAAAGCGTAAACGCGTGCACAGATCACACTTAATAACTCCACAGCCGTATATCCGACCAGTACGAAACTTGACAGATACCAAGGCTTATGGTTCTTGATCATAAATTCCAAATTTCAGGCAAATCCATTAAATGGTTGCAAAGTTATTAAGGTGCAAAGTTTTGAGGTTTAACATAGAAATGGCTCCTCAACCCTAACTATGGTAGCACTACCGTGCTACCATAATATATATATATTATGGTGAGGAGCCATTTACATGTTAAACCCAAAATTTTGTACCTTAATAACTTTGCAACTGTTTGACGGATTTACCTGAAATTTGGAATACACGATCAAGACCCATACACCTTGGGATCTGACAAGTTTTGTACCGGTTGGATACACAGCTGTGGAGTTATTAACTGTGATCTGCTCATGCATTTACGTTTTTTCTGGAATTCTACAGTCGCGCCTACAGGTCGCACGGTTTGCGCGATTGGCCCAAAATCTTCAGGGAATATGCGGCCAGGGTCCCTGATGTGCCTTTCAAAGATTTCGTGAAAAAATATTAAACTGTTCAAAAGTTATGGCAGTTCGAACTTCTGTTTTTTTCCCATAGGATAACATTACGGCGTTCGCCACGCCTTTGAGGGCCCGTATCTCGAAAACGGTGCGAGATACAGAGTTTTTGTCAAACATTGTAGCCCCCAAGAGGGTTATGTATAAAGCTAGCCAGGAAAGTGATAATACATACAACTTTTAAATTTTTTTTCTATGTTGTACGGTTACTGAGATATAAGCAATTTACTATTACAACTACTGATTTTTGTGTTCCGAGAGTCATTATTTTGCATACATTCTTCCTTCTCACTGTCTTTCTCTATACAGTTTTGGGGGAAAACCAGCCTGTGCACTTACATTACTTTTACCATTACAGTTTCTGCTTGCGGTTCCGTACCCGTTTCACTTACCGTTCACGTTTACGCCACCATGTGCGTTACACTTTGCATTTTCATTTGCGGTTGTGTTTCCGTTGTTTTTAACATTTCTGTCTACAGTACTGTTCCTCTTTTTGTTTCGCTTTGCATCACCATGCGCATTACGATTTGCGTTTTCGGGCACAATGTTACAATGCGACAAGACATCACCCCGCAGCCCTACCGCTGCATTACATTCACTATTTCTCATTATCATTCTCAAAAAGAAGGGAAATTAGAGGCAAAAAACTCTGTTTAATGCATCAGTTAGGGTTGTTCCACAGCGATAAAAGTGAGGAAATTCGATGTTAGGGTTGAAACCCCCTTTGCACCCCTCAACTGGAATCAATGTGTGCATTGGGGTCATTGGTCCTAACTGTCACCCCATTCTCCTGTTCCTCAGCTTCTTTCCACATGTGATAGGGTGACACTTAGGGCCGATGACCTCAATGCGCACCCCAATTCCAGTTGGGGGGGGTGGGCTGAAGGGGTGCAAAGTGGGTTTCAACCCTAACATCAAATTTCCTCATTTTTGTCGCTGTGGAACAATCCTAACTGATGCATTAAATGGAGTTTTTTTGCATCTAATATATATATATATATATACAAAATATAGTTAATAGAAAAAAAAATAGTTTGGACCCTCTTTCTAATAAATATGAGTTATTTACATTTTCTAGAAAGGAACGTAGCCTTAGTAAATCCTTATCAGTCACATAAGTTATTCAGGGATGGTCTTTCAGTTGCATTATCTTATGTTTTCTAGCCTTGGTTAACATCGTAAAGGACACAGCCATTATTTTAATAGTCCATTCATCTTCTGGTGTCATTAATATTTTAGTTAACTAATTTTTGTCACATTGTTCAGTTGCATCAAGAAATGGGCTTAACCAGTGTGTTTCTTTAGTTGCTATATCAGGTACAGTCCCATATCATATGGGTCAGATTTTCACTTCCCCCTTGTTCACCCTGACAGTTTGGTTCTATTGTGTGGTTGCCATATCTTGCCTTTAACAGGTTGCTATCTAGCAGCTCCAATTTAGCTGTCATATATGAGTCATGGTGAGATGGGTCCTGTAATGTGTCCAAATAATGTTTGCATTTGAACATAGGTGAATTATCTATAAACCATTTGGAGTATCTTGTCTACGCAATTCTTTCAGGATCGATCTTATTCCAGTTTATATGTACTTTTTTCTTTACGTATTTCTTATATTTTAAACAAATAGTAATACCTCTTTGCTGATGTCTATTTAGGAATCCAAGTTTATATTTAGTTAATAGTTCATGTATAACCATCTCAACCAGTTATTATTACAATAGTGATTATCTAGCAATTGCTGTTGTTCAAGAAGACTTTTTTCTGGTAATCTTAACCGATTCAGCCTGGTTAAATGGATCCAATAATTGATTCTTCTTGTATCAATAGAAGCAATGATATTTGTTAGACCCATCTTTGCTCATAAGTATACCAGAGGGCAAGATGGAGGCACACCACAAATGATATGCAGTAGTTTGGATATGGGATTCACCAAATGATCTTTATGCTTTATTTCTTATATTTCACTACCATGGATAATCTGTGTATCATATTTGGCCTTAATAGCCCTAATCAAAGGTCTAACAGAGAAGCCACCATGCTATAATAAAATTTATATAATCCCTCTGCAGTTTTTTCCCCATTAACAACTATCTTCTTTATATGTTTAGACCACATTCCTGTATTTGTTAAAGTTATTCCAAGATATAGAGGATAATGTATGGTCCTCTATTGTTAACCGGTCAGTTAACAGTCGAGAGGTTGCCAGGGCGACTGTGTAAACCTCGACAGCGAAGCTCGAGAGGTTTACGTCGCCATGGCAACCTCGAGACGGTTAAAATTGACTGGTTGACGATAGAGGGACCATACATTATTTTTTATAGTGTATGGTCCCACCTCAAAAGGCTGCTTACTTTTTCTTTAGTAGTCACCGCCGGGCCGTTCAGTCCTTCTCTAACCGCTGCTGTTCATGCGTCAGTTCCCCATCGAAAAAGGGCACGCACATGCGCATACCAATAGCTGTTGTTAACCTATCGATGTGATGTAGCATCGATAGGTTAACAACATATCTAGGTCACATCGATAGGTTAACAACCTTAGGAAATGATGATTTCTTAAGGTTAACAGCGCTCTAACATACATTATATATATATGATTTGACTGTTTCCAAAGATTGATTCCTATTTTCCATATGGTGTTCTCTTTGCTTCCACCAAATATTAGACACTTTGTCTTTGTATAGTTGATTTTAAGTTTTACATCTGTAGTAGCATTATATATGTACAGTTTTTTTTTTGTAAACCCTTTTTTGTTAATGATAGTATGACTAAATCATCCACATATGCTAGAGATGTGAATTTCCTATCTAGCACTTTGAGGGAACCAGATTGCTCCATATTTAGTAACGTTATTAAGGACTCAATGTACAAGTTAAAAAGCATTGGCACTAAGATACACCCTAGTCTCACTTCTTTACTTGTTTTAAAGGGTGCTGTCAGGTAACCTTTTTGATCCAGTCTTATTTTAGTCCAAGTGTCTTTATACAAATTAGATATTATATTAATTAAGATCTGGTCAATGCCTCTCTCCTGCATTGAATTCCTTAAAATATTTCTTGATATTGTATCAAAAGCAGAAGAGAAGTCTATAAAACAAGCATATTTTTTTTTTGTTTTCTATTCTTGTTATACTTCTCTATTAGATGTTGGAGCATGTAACAGTTATCAAGTGTCGAATAACCTCTCCAAAAACCTGGCTGTGTTTCATCACTCCCTCCAGTTATTTCAATTTGATGAGTAAGATGATCAAGTATACATTTTGTGAAGATTTTGGAAATAATATCCAGAAGACTAATCGGCCTGTACAATACAGGGGTATTGTAGATATCTTTTTTTATGTATGGGCACTATTATTGATCCTTTCCAAAATTCTGGTATATAGTAATCTTTTATACATTTAGTGAAGAATTTAGCCAGTGGCTGAGTCCATACTGTAATACCATTTTTGTATATTTCTGTGGGAAGCATATCTGGTCCTGGAGCTTTCCTAGCTTTTAAAGTTTTAACTGCAAAATAAACATCTTTGGGGTTAACTGAGAAATGGTCAGGCTCTAAGGAATCTATTTGTCTTACTTCAGATGTCTTAAGAGTGTTATCAAAGAATATGCTTTGAAAATGATCCATCCACTGTTGCTCTGCAATATATGTATCAATTCTTAACTTACAATTATCAGTTCCTTTAGCCACCAGTTGCCAAAATTGTTTATCATTTTTAAGAATTATGGCCTTAGTTTACTCAGTGTATGCAGCAAAGTTTGTGTCTGAACACAAACATGAGATTCCTTGATCCTTCCTTGGTGTGTGAGCTACTCAGTAATCCATAGCAATGGGGATAAAATTTTGTCTTTGACGGATGCTGTCAGATTTGTTGCCTGATGAGCCATATAGCTAAAGAGCTATTTCACCATCTTATTTAAAGGCCAAGCCATGCCCCCCTAAAGGGCACAGGATCATAATGTCACACGATAGTATGCATCATGACAAAATCGCACTGCAAAAATAGCGCAATTCTTGCCATGTGGCATATCACTTTTTTCTGTGGGGTCTCTGCCTCCACACATCCCATTACGGAGGGCTGTGCCCCCAAACCCCTCCACTATAGATTCTCAACTAAGGGGGGGTTCAAGTCGGGAAGTGCACAAAGTTTAAAAAAAAGAAAAGTTTCTAGGACTGGGAATCAAATCTGGTTCCAGAAGCATTGCCTGGGTTCCCTGCTGCTGTGTCTCAGTCCATTGAACCACAGCAGCTGGTTGGTGGAACCCACTCCCAGCAGAGGTCTCATCCTCTGCCTGAGAGAGTCAGAATGGTGCAATATCATGTCCAACAGTATATGTGGTATTGCACCATTCGCTCACTGGTGCAGCGCGCGCGTGCAACATTGACCTAGATACCCCACTAAAGTTGCCTTTATAATCTGATTTTCGCCCTCTGTGGGTGTATTTTACCCATGTACCACATGACCTACTAGTCATATATATATATATATATATATATATATATATATATGTATACAAAGTATGTAGGAATTCCACTTCTTAAATAAATGCATTATTTTCCCAAGACTCTGACCCAAGTGAAAGATAAACAATGTTATTCACCAAATGGGTAAAGAACACTGTTTATTTTTCTCTTGTCTACATCACAATCAAATTGGCCCTATTTGCCAATCCCACAATGAGTCTGGCCTCAAATTATCACACAGCACAGATATTACAAACATAGAACATACAATGGCCTGTGTTCTAATTATTTATTTTATTTATTTATTTAGTTCAAAAATCGGATTTACAACCTTTGAGTCACAGACTCATTTGCAAAGGCATCTCATCACAGGGAGGGGAACAACAAATAGTGTGGCAAGACAGGGTGGAACAATACAGGTGTAATACATACATTATACATAGCATAAAACATAGGTAGTTTACCAAAGTACATTATACATAGCATAAAACATAGGTAGTTTACCAAAGTACAGAGCAAAAAACACTGTTAGTTCCTGGCAGGTCATGCAGGCAAAAGCCAGAGGAAAATGGAGTGGGGCAGGTTATCGAGCCTGAGGGATAACGGCAGACCTTACCGTAGGCACGTACATTTCTGAGTGCCAAGTAGGTGGTTGCGTAGAGCAGCTTTGAACTGACCAATTTTAGGGGTGTTTGAGATGTGCTTGGGGAGGGAGTTATACCAGGATGGAGCTCTGTAATAAAAAGACCTTTGGACAAGAGAAGTCCTGGCTCTAGGCACCTGGAAGGCGGCTTTGCAGGCGGTACCGGTGGCGGTAGAGCGGGAAGCAAGCTGGAGTTGAGCAGTGACACCAGGGAGACACAGTCCAAGAAGAGTCTTTTTTGCTAGTATACCAGTGTGATATTGCAGACGTTCTTCCAGATTGAGTATGTTCATGGTGGTATAGAGCCGGAATGTGTGGGTTCCACTTGGGGCACCGGCCAGGAGCCTGCAGGCTTTGTTGATGGAGGTCTGGATTTTGGTGAGGGTAGTGGGGCCAGTGGCTGCGTATATGGGGAGGCCATAGTCAACTAGTGACAGGATGGAGGAAGTGATGGCCAACCGTAGGGCGAAGCCAGGGAGGCAGTCTTTGTGATGATAGAGGAGCCCAATCCGGGTGTTCATGGCAGAGGATAGGGCACTGATATGGGCATAGAAGGAGAAAGCCGAATCAAAGGTGATGCCCAGATATTTGTATGCTGACACCTGCTCAAGGGGATGGAGGGTGTTGGGAAGGATGAAGAGGGGGGGCATTTTTGGAGCTACTTTGGTGGTGTGTAAAGATCATTGACTTAGTTTTCTTGAGATTCAGGACCAGGAGGTGGTCGAGGAACCAGTTTTCAGCTTGGCTGAAGGAGGTTTGCAGGCTGTTCTGGAGAGTGACCGGATTGGGGTGTGCGAGAAGAGTAGGACTGCATCATCTGCATATAATAGCAGCTTTCCTGCACAAGAGCTGGGAAGGGTGTTCTGGAAGAGACTGAATAATGTGGGGCCCAGAATGGAGCTTTGAGGGACTCCCGAAAGTACAGGCAGAGCCGAGGATAGGCCACCATTTAGCTTGACGCGTTGGGATCTACCACAAAGGTAGCTAGAGAACCAGGCTAAAGGGCCAGATGACAGCACTACTTTACAGAGGGTGTCTAGCAATAGCGGGTGGTTCACAGTGTCAAAGGCCTTGAACAGGTCAATGAATACTGCCTCAGCCAACTCCCCTGGCATCAAATGCAGAGTGTATATGGTGGGAGAATTCCAGTAGAGCTGTGGTGATACTGTGACCTGGGCGGAAGCCATGCTGTTCAGGGCACAGAATGTTGTGGCTGGATAGATAAGTTACAAGTTGTGTGGATTTTCGAGAGCTTTGGAGGGAGGGGGGGAGAGGATGGAGATAGGTCTGTAGTTATTTGGTACAGTACGGTCTCCATTTTTATGTATAGGGATGATTTCGGCCTGTTTCCATGCCTTCGGGAATTGGCCGAGACACAGGGATCGATTGAGGAGGTCAGTGAGGGGGACTAGCATGACATCCAGTGTTAGGCGGAGTATCCAGGAGTCAAGGGGGTCATCACTCGGGTTGCTGGAGGAGAGAGCGTTTTGGAGGATTGGCTTCGCATCCTGTAGGGAGATAGCCCTAAAGAGAAGTGGGGGGCGAGCAATAGCTGGATTGTTGCAAACCGGTATGGGGTCAAAGAAGTGGGCCAGGAGAACTGAGATTAGATCAGTGAAGGTTTTGTTAAGGCAGTTGGCAATATGGGAAGGGTCCGCGTTAACAGCGCCATTTACGAGCATCTGGGGGGGGTGGAGCAGGTTGTCCCGTTTAACTCTTTCACGTTATTCCAGAAGGTGCGGGCATTGCCCCAGTTGGATGTCAGGGTGGATTGGTAGTGGCTGGCTTTGACTTTTCTTATGGCCCAGGTGCACTGGTTGCCAGCTGCGTTATAGGCCTGCCTGTCAGCTAGTTTGCCAGTATTGACAGCAATGTGCCATAGATTATCACGTTGCTTCAGCTGTTGGATCAGGGGGGTGGATATCCAGGCAGCTGAGTGTCTCTTGGTATGGGTGCGGGTGACAGGGGCAAAAACATCATAGGCCTTGCAGAAGGTATTGGTGAGGAAAGCAAGGGCGACGTATATATCCATTGCGAGGGAGACTGGGGACCAATCAATTTGTGCAAGGTGACGCTTAAGTTTGCATAGGCCTCCGGTGCGAAAACGGTGACAGGGGGTGGCGTGTCACGCAGTCTTGAGCATGGGGGTGGACCAGTGGCAAAGAATTGGTGAGTGGTCACTGAGGGAGTTGGGTAATACATTAATATCCTTTATTTTGTGAGGGCGGTTGGAGAGCACAATGTCAAGAAGCGTGCTTGTCCCACTTGATTGGTTAAATCTGGTGGGTTGAGTCACTAGTTGGGATAGATCAAGGGCTGTGAAGGTATCTTTAATTTGTGCTGAGGTAGCACTGAGCCAGTTGATGTTGAGATCACCCACTATGAGGTGTTCCACCTTGTGTGGCAGGGAAGTGAGGTACTCAGTGAGGGAGCGGATAGCTTGGTTTTGTTCTCATGGGGGTACATATGTCGTCGTGAGGTAAAGAGGGCCACAGCCTGGGTCAGGGGAGATTTTTAAGGTGATTGCTTGGGCCCCATGATCGAGCTTCGGGGTACACAGGGCATGACCCAGGAGGGAATTCGTTAGGTAGACAGTGCAACCGCCCCTCCCCGCGCTTACCCACACTATCTTCTCTGAAGAGGGAGAAGCCAGGAAGGGAGATCGTCGAGTCCGGGGTCAATGATGAGAGCCAAGTTTCCATTATGGCAAGGAAGTCGAGCTTATGTTGGGAGACCCAGCATTGGAGTGCAGCAGTCTTTTTAGGCAGACTGCAGATATTCATGCAGGCAATGCGGAGGCCATGCCCTGTGGAGGGCGATGTACCGGGTCCTGGGCCTGGGTTGGGGTGGACATTACCAGAGAGCAGGAGGAGTAGGATGGTGAGCTGGAGTAAGGGACTGCAGCTGTGACGGTGGTGATGTCTGGGCGGTCGGGAGGATTTGTGGGGGGCATTGCAGGGGATGGGCAGGGAGCTAAGGGTGGGCAGGGCTAGCACAGGGGGATGCCACCAGCTATTATGGGCTGCGGAGGGTATGGGTGCCGGAGAGGGGTGAGATGAGGCAGTTGGGCGAACCAGTGTGTGTGGGGTGCAGGTGGAGAAAGGGGGGTAGAGGAAGGGAGGGGTTAGAGGGAATGGGGGGTGGACGAGAGGCTAGCATAAGAACATATGTCGCAGTGTCATGGAGATTTAGAACTGTGTTTTTTCGTAACAGGGTTGGGGTAAAGAGGACCAGTATGAATAATGTAATACCTAAAGGAGTCATTATGTTATATTGCTGTTAGAGAGATAGGAGGGCTTAGATAAGCAGGGTCCCTCTAGTGTTCAGCCAGTATAACCTGCAGATGGTAAAGTGGGCTGATTGGTTCTACAGCCTCATGTGACACTGGCTATAAAGTGGAGAGCCGGCCAAGGGTGGTGGTGGGGGTGGTGAGGAGCCGACACGCAGAGCTGGCGGGGTTAAAACAGGGAGCTTCAGTAGTCCTGTACTCCGCGGTCTGCCGTACCTGTGGTCCGGGGGGGTGCGTGGGCGATCCGTTCCCCGTTTGGGCTGCTGCTGCTGGGGAGGGCGGTCTCCTTCCTGAGCCCTCGCGACCCACTGTAAAATCTGGGGAGAGAGAAGGGATTAAGTACTGGTTTTGAGGAGGCGGGTCAGGTAGGACAAAGAGCAGATGCAATTTATTCAGCGGTTTTTTTTTTTTTTTTTTAGCAATCGCGATCCCAAACTTTGTCACTGCATGTCTACACAGTAAGAGCAATCTGGAATACAGTGCTAGAGTTACTTAGCAGGTCAGCTTACACTATCAGCAGTCGCAATTTAAGATTAAAAAAGAGAAATGCATGGCTACACAGTAAGAGTAGTTCTAACAACAGCAGACCAGTTCGTCAGCAGCCTATATGTGGAGAATAAGCAAGACTTAGAATTCAATTGCAGGTGCTGTGCAAGAGTCCCGAGTTTAGGCGCCAAATTTAAACAGGGAGCTTCAGTAGTCCTGTACTCCACGGTCTGCCGTACCTGTGGTCCGGGGGGGGGTGCGCGGGTGATCCGGTCCCCGTTTGGGCTGCTGCTGCTGGGGAGGGCGGTCTCCTTCCTGAGCCCTCGTGACCCACTGTAAAATTTGTGGTCCGGGGGGGGTGCGTGGGCGATCCGGTCCCCGTTTGGGCTGCTGCTGCTGGGGAGGGCGATCTCCTTCCTGAGCACCCGTGACCCACTGTTAAGCAATAAACCGCAACAAGGTGTGGGTTATGTTGGGTTTACCCATGTCTGCAATGGCTCAATCATGATGCTGCTGGCTGAGTGACTAAACCTCACCAAGCTTGGGTAAATGCCAGCATAACCCACACCCTGGAGTGGTTTATTGTGATTATGCAATGGACTCTTAGGGGACATGAACTTGTCTTGCTGACATTTTTTTTTTATTCTGTTTAAAGTAGTAGAAAAATCTGTACATGTCCTTCCTCAGAAAAAAATAGTCCCACAGCTGTATTGGTTGAAATGTGTAGCATTTTATTGCTAACATCAAATGAACATGTTCTTTAAACAGATTTGTTTTATGTTAAAATAGATAAATCTATAAACAGTAACGTTGTTTAAATGATTATAGTAATACTGTTAATTTTTTATTCATAACATTTAAAACAAGCATTTGTCAATGCCAAATGTTGATTGCGTTGGTGTGTTGAGTGAGCTCACTGCCCCGTGTCACTAGCTCAGTCTGTTTCTCCCGGTGCTGCAGGCTGCTCTTCTGTACTGGGCTCCTGCCTGTGTTGGCACCTTGTTCTGCCCACTAAAAAATCTACAGCTGTCCCGACAGAGCTTCATTGAAGTGTCTCACTCCCCCTCTCTCACTCGCTCATTCTGTTTCTCCTGGCGCTGCAGGCTGCCCTTTTGTACTGGGTCCCTGTCTCTGTTGGTGGCTTTTTCTGCCCACAAAGAAATATGCAGCAGTCCCAACACAGGTCTGTTGAGCCTGCTGACTCCCCCTCTCTCACTCACTCATTTGGTTCCTGCTGGCACTGCAGGCTGGCCTTTTGTACTGGGCTTCTGCCTGCATTGCTGCCTTTTTCTGCCAACAAAGAAATCTGCAGCAGTCATGATAGAGCTCCATTGAGCTCGCTCAGTCCCCCTCTTTCAGTCTCTCGTGTTTCTCCCGGTGCTGTAGGCTGCCCTTTTGTACTGGGCTCCTGCCTGCATTTGCACCTTTTTCAGCCCATAAAGAAATCCACAGTTGTCCCGACAGAGCTCCGTGGAGGTTGCTCACTCCCCCTGTGTCACTCACTCATTCTGTTTCTTGTGGTGCTGCAGGCTGCCCATTTGTACTAGGCTCCTGCCTCTGTTGGCGTCTTTTTCTGCCCACAAAGAAATCTGCAGCAGTCCTGACAAAGCTCTGTTGAGCTTGCTCACTCCCCTTCTGTCACTCACTCAGTCCGTTTCTCCCGGCGCTGCAGGCTGTCCTTCTCTATTGGGCTTCTGCCTACATTGCCGCCTTCTTCTGCTCACAAAGAAATGTGTCGCAGTTACAACAGAGCTTCGTTGAGCTCGCTCATTCCCCCCCCCTCACTTGCTCATTCTGGTTTCCCCACTGCAGGTTGCCCTTTTGTACTGGGCCTCTGCATGCATTGCTGCCTTTTTCTGCCCACAAACAAATCTGCAGCAGTCCCAACATTTTTCCATTTTTCCATTGAGCTCACTCGCTCGGTCTGTGTCTCCTGCCGCTGCAGGCTGCCCTTTTGTACTGGCCTCCTGCCTGCGTTAGCGGCTTTTTCTGGCCAGAAAGAAATCTGAAGCAGTCCTGACACAGCTCCATTGAGCTGCCTCACTCACTCATTCCCTTTCGGCCCGCGCTGCAAGTTGGCCTGTTGTACTGGGCTTCTTCCTGTGTTGCCACATTTTCTGCCCACAAAGAAATCCACAGCAGTCACACTAGAGCTCCGGTGAGCTCGCTCACTACTGCTCTGTCACTCACTCGTTCTGTTTCTCTTGGCGCTGCAGGCTGGGCTTGTGTATGGGGCTCTTGGCTGCGTTGGCGCCTTTGTCTGTCCACAAACAAATCCGTAGCTGTCCCGACTGAGCTCAGTTGAGGTCGCTCAGTTTCCCTCTCTCACGCACTCATTCTGTTTGTCCTGGCACTGCAAGCAGCCCTGTTGTACAGGACTCCTGCCTACATTGGTGCCTTTTTTTGCCCACAAAGAAATCCGCAGCAGTCCTGATAGAGCTCCATTGAGCTCACTCAGTCCCCCTGTCTCACTTGCTCATACTGTTTCTTCCACCACTGCAGGCTGGCCTTTTGTACTGGGCCTCTGCCTGCACTGATGCCTTTTTCTTCCCACAAAGAAATCCGCCGCAGTCCTGACAGTGCTCCCTTGAATTTGCTCACTGCCCTTCCATCACTCGCTCTCTCGTTCTGTTTCTCCCAGTGCTGCAGGCTGCCCTTTTGTACTGGGCTCTTGCATGGGGCACTTTGTCTGCCCAGAAACAAATCTGCAGCAGTTCCGACGGAGCTCTGTTAAGCTCGGTCACTCCCTCTTCTCACTCGTTTGATCTTAATGTGTCCCAAACAGTGATTTCCCACAGTGACCACGCTATTCTGCATCAGGAGTGCAAAAACATATTTTAGCCAAGATATGAAAAATGGCAGCTGTACTGTTCATAAGGAGGTATGGAAAAATGCCACTATTGAAAATGTGGCATGAAAATATTACAAAATTGCAAAGTTACAAGGGCACGTGGAAACAGTTCACCGCACACTTGTAACACAGTCAACATAGGCATTTTAGGACCTCTGCTCATGAACGGTGCCACTGTCATTTTCTTAATCTGTCGCAAACAGTGACTTCCCACAGTGACCGTGTTATTCTGCGCCGGAACTGTGAAAACACATTTCGGTCAGGATGTGAAAAATGACAACTGTAACTGCTAATATGGAGGTGTGAAAAACTTCCACTGTTGAAAATCTGGTGTGACAATATTACAAATTTGTGAAGTTACAAGGGTGCATGGAAAGTGTGCAATGCACACTTGTAACACAGGCATTCGATGGGCTATCATCACCAAATTTTCAACATAGGCATTTTAGGACCTCTGCTCATGAACAGTATCACTGTGATTTTCTTAATCTTTCCCGGACAGTGATTTCCCACAGCGCATCATCTATTCTGCATTGAAGTGTGAAAACACATTTCGCCAGGAGTGGAAATGGCAATATTGGAAATCTGAGGAAAATATAAATTCACGGTTACGACATCGTAGTGCAACCGCGCGAACGCACGCCATAATACAGTCATTTTATGGAGTATCATTACCAAATTTTCAACATAGCCATTTCAGGACCTCTTCTCATGAACAGCATCACTGTCATTTTCTTAATCTGTCCCGAACACTGATTTCCCACAGCGACCGTGCTATTCTGTGTCGGAACTGCGAAAACACATTTCTGCCAGGATGTGAATAATGACAGCTGTACTGTTCACAAGGAGGTGTGACAAAATGCCAATGTTGAAAATCTGGCATGAAAATATTGCGAATTCACAAACTTACGAGCGTGCATAGCAACTGTGCAGTGCACACTCGTAAAACAGTAATTTTCCCAAAAAACCAATGTTGAAAATCTGGTGAAAAAATTCCCAAAAATGCCTGAGATATGCACTAAAGTCGAAAAAACCCTATTTATTACATTATACAGCTTACCGGCATTTCCTCAGTTCACGGTCAGCTTTGAAGAGTGCAGACGTGTTCCCAGCCCATCTAAGATCATCACGCTGAGCTCCGGAGGTAAGTATGAGGTGAGAGGGGTGTGGAGACACAGGGTGTGCAGTGAGTGGGTGTGGGTTGTGGGAACGGGGGCAGGGATACTACAAGGGACCGTTTCCTTTTTTTCAGGTAAAAAAAAAAAAGACTTAATGGGATCATTTTTCCCTTTACAGGGGCATGTGGCATGCTGGGGTGGGCTCCCAGCATGCCATCAATGGCTTTCTTTTGGGGGGTGCAGTAGCTGACGGGGATTGGGCACTCCGCCGCACAAAGGGATTCATTATGCCGACCGGGATTGGGCACCCGTCAGCAGGAATAAAAAGCGGGTGTTATAGAATGCTGACAGGGAGTGGGTTTTCCTGTCAGCACCAGAAACACAGGGACACCGAGGCCGACAGGGATTGAGGCCCCTGTCGGCAAATAAACACGGTGGCGGGAGTTATACTGCTTGTGAACACGGCAGCAAACCGCCGCCACGTTCACAAACAATATCAGGCTGTTTACATCCCGCCCTGCAATGATGGGTCACTTCCTCATTGCAGCGGATGGCTGACGCTGCAATGACGAGGTGGCCCCTGATTGCAGCAGCTGATTTGTATGAAGTTGGTGCAAACGTTCCAAACTATTGTCACCAGCAGCCTGCAATGGCATTGGGGGAAGCGGGACAAGCCTTTGCAGGCTGTTGGGGCATTGGTCACAACAGTGCTGCGCCTCCACAGCCTGCTTCTGAGCAAGCTGCCATAATATGTTTCTTGCGCTGAGCGCAATCAACATAAAAATGCCTTTTTAAAAAAATGTTTGCAAGTTTGTAAACTCTGCTATCAGGTATTTTACTGCAATAGCAAAGAAAACAATTGTGTAGTGTTAGGTATGTTTCACGTGTAAGATTTCACTGTACTGACGCAGTATTTAATCTAAAAACATGAAAATACATATGCCTTAACTATTGTAATGTTGCTTTTTTGAAGGTCTGAGTGGCACTGCAACCAAAAAGATTAAGGTGTGTACCAAATGCTTTATATTAACAAATTCAGATCTGAAAGCTTACTTTCACCAGATGCAACTACTATAAAGTGAAAGTAACTGTGAAAGTATTTTTTTGCTTAAACAGTTGTTGTTTTACCCAATAGAAGTTTACAGTGCCATAGTTTATGAATATTTTTATGGCTATGTGGCAGTGTGTTGTGTCCTGTTTTGATTGGCTGCTTTGTGCTGTTATGTCATGTGACATATGCTGTTCCAGTTCCCTGTTTCCTGGCTGCACTGCATGGTCAGTTAGGAGTTTGTCATGCTGGGTATCACTTTCACTGTCTTGCTGGAAGATATTTTGCAAAATAAGTACTTGCTGATTTCTGCCTCCAACTGTTGTATCAGCAGTGTTGGTGTTTGGATGATCTTGGATCATTTGGCAGCATATTAGAGTTGTTTGCATAGTTCCAGGTTGCATTGTGGGAGGGGGAAGTTGCTTGCTGTAATACTAGGTACTGAACGTTTGTTTGAAGGAGAAGTTTCTTCTGTAGCTGGTGGATTTCTCTTTCCTTTTTTTTTTTAATTGGATAAACTTTGTTAAGAACAAATACCAAAGTACATAACAAATACAAGAACAAGAACAATGCAACAGTTAAACATCCCAACCCTGTCACCTCCGCCCCCTTCCCAACCCAGTCTACCACCCTGGTGGAGCTACCTTAAACAAGCATTTGTCAATGCCGAATGTTGCTTGCTTCTATGTGCTGTTTAGGTATTTGGAAGTCATTGGAGTGTAAATATTGAAAATTTAGTGACTTCACGAGCGTGTTTAGGAACCGCGCGAACGCACGCCTCGTAAAACAGTCATTTTTAGGATTTTTTCACCAAATTTTCAACATAGCCATTTTAAGACCTCTGATCATGAACAGTGTCACTGTGATTTTGTTAATGTGTCCCATACATTGAGTTTGCACACCGACTGAGCCATTGTATGCTACATGGGCGGAAACACGTTTTGGGCAGGATGTGAAAAATGACAGCTGTACTGCTCATAAGGAGGTGTGGTAAAATGGCAGTGTTGAAAATCTGGAGTGGAAATATTGAAAATTCGTAACCCCTACCAGCGTGGGAACTGTGCAACGACACTCATAAACAGTCATTTTAGGAATTCTTTCACCAAATTTTCAACATTGCCATTTTAAGATCTCTGCTCATGAACAGTGACACTGTGATTTTCTTAATGTGTCCCATACACTGTGAGTTCAAGCTACGACTTGCGCCATTGTTGCGCTACATGGGCGGAAACACGTTTTGGGTGAGATGTGAAAATGACAGCTGTACTACTCATAAGAAGGAGTGGGAAATGGCAATGTTGAAAATCTGAGTGAAATATTGAAAATTGCAAACCCCACGCGAGCGCAGGAACTGCGCAACGCACGCCAGAAAACAGTCATTTTTAGAATTCTTTCACCAAATTTTCAACATAGCCATTTTAAGACCTCTGCTCATGAACAGTGTCACTGTGATTTTCTTAATTCATCCCGTACATTGATTTCGCGCACCGACTGCGCCATTCTGCGCTACATGGGCGGAAACATATTTTGGGTGAGATGTGAAAAATGACAGCTGAACTACTCATAAGAAGGTGTGGTGAAATGGCAATGCTGAAAATCTGGAGTGAAAATATTGAAATTTCATGAACTTACGAGCCTGCATAGGAACCGCGCAACGACGCGTTAAAGTCATTTTTGATTTTGCACATTTCAACATGGGGTTTTGGCCTCTTCTCCATGAATGATCACTGTCATGGTGAGTATTCCAGCCCGGGCGGGTGATTTCGCAGTCACCGCGCAGTCACTGCGCGAAATCACCCTTCGGGCCCGAATAACGCCATGACAGTGACATCATTCATGAGAAGGGGTCCCAAAAACCCCATGTTGAAAATTTGGTGCAAAAATTCCTAAAAATGGCTGAGATATGCACTAAAGTTGAAACCCTCCTATCTAGCCCATTATACAGCTTACCGCATTTCCTCAGTTCACGGTCGGCTTTGAAGAGTGCAGACGTGTTCCCAGTCCACCGAAGATCGCTCGCCGGAGTCCGGAGGCAGTTGGGGTGAGGGGTGGTGGGAGGCTGGGTAAGCAGTGGGTGGGTGAGGGTGGGAGGGGGTTGGAGACGCACCGCTGGACCGCTTTTTGTCTTACAGGTACAAAAAAATAAAAGACGCTGTGACCATTTGCCACGCTGGGGTGGGCTCCCAGCGTGGCACAAGGACTTTGGGGGCGCTCAGCCGATGGGATTGGGCACCCTGCTGGCAAATGACTGATTGCCACGCTAGGGGCGCTCCAGCGTGGCACCAACTACTGGGAGGAGAGAGACGCAGCTCAGCCAATGGGGATTGGGCACCCTGTCGGCTATACACTGCATGTGGGGCGCGTACGCTTGCAGGCTGGGAGCTGCACGTGAGCAGCTTCATCGCTGCTCCCTAGCGTAGCTCCCTTTCAGAGAGTTACTGCATTTTGGAGCGTGGTCACAGACAGCTCCAAAATGCATTGGCTTACAGGGGCCGCGCCTGCCAGGACACTGCCTGAATTGGAGGAGGAGGTGACACACCTCTGAAATCTCCGATAATGGCACTATGTTTCTTGCACATGCGTGCAAGCAACATAAAAAAATGAAACACATATAATCACATACTAATAAGATTAGCACCCCTCCGCCCATAAGTTAAACATTTAGAGAACCAGGTAAAGCAGTACAATACAGCATAACAGATAATAAAACAAAGCAGCAAGAAGCTACATGGTGTCAAAAGATTGAAACTTCCCCTATCTTTTGTTAAAAAGGGGAAGTCTACACCTCGCTCCACATCAGTGACTCAGGTTTGGGAATGAGCCTGGGTCATCAGGGGTCGGCAGGCGGAAGGAGGATTGAGCATCTCAATGGATGCTCTCCTCCTTCGGGGTCGGTTACCGGGGGTGCTATATGCACCTGACATCCTTGAAGGTTGGTGGGAGCAGCGACCTTCAGGGCACTGGCGGCTCCTATGGCATTGGAATCGGGGAGGAGAGGATGCTGTTAAGCACTTGGCAGGCATAGTGTATCAGCATGTAACCTGCCTGAGCTGGCGTCCTCTGGGGGATGGAAGGGGATCACCAGAAAAAGCGGAAAACACCCATCGGAGGTCCTAAATGATGGCCACTCTGAGCCATCCAGCTGCAAGATCCACGGGCAGACCCCACTGTGTGTGTAGGTGCTCCACTGAGGCAGAGGAAGGCAGGTCCTTCCTCACCCCACCAAGGGGGTTATCCGGGAGCTTGAAGGAACCAGTGGAGTAGCTGAGGGCACTCTAGAGGCAGACTCTAGGGACTGAGGCAGGGGATGGTACGAGAGGCCTGAAAGAGTAGAATAACAAGGGCAGGTCAAGGAGGGATAAAAAGAAAGTGAAAAAAAAAAAAGGGGGAAGTCTATGATGCGTTCCACTCTAAGGTTAAACAACAATTCCTGTAACCACTCCTCATAAGAGATTGAAATATGGTCAAGCCAGTGCTGCTGGACCACTTTTTTCAAAGAAAGGGGGATTAAAGCCATATAAAATGTACGCTCTTAGACAGAGACGGAACAATAATCTCCCAAAATGCAGATCTCGGGCCTAAAAAAGTCTTGAAGTCCCAGAAGAGGATCTGCCCTAGTCTCAATAAGACTCCATAAGGGAGGTCTCTTAGGGCAGTTCCAAAAAATATGCAAAGTGGAGCCTTCATCCTGCCCACACCCAGTGCAGCCAGGAGAATGCAGTCTCTCCATCATAACCAATTTCTTAGGAGTGAAATAAAGGTTATTCAAAGTATTGAACAAAGTAAATCTCAGTCTATCCTGAGAGACATAACGATACAAGCCAGTCCAAATGGTTTACCATTGAGGGGAGGAGAAAGGGAACAAGGTACCCCATGAAGGGGGCGATCCATCCAATTCAGGAAATATCTTTGAGAAAAAGAGGAAATACAAATTTGACACCACATGTGGTTTTAGAACCAAATCTGTAAAGGTGGATAAAAGCTCTGAAAAATCTGTGATCCAACTGCCTGGTCCGAACCAGTGAAGTAAGACATGTCTGAGCTAAAATATTTTGAAAATATGTGTATTCCCCATCTGAAGATAATCCAAAATGTCCGATGATGGTATTTATTTTATTTATTTATTTATTAGAAAGGTCGGATTTACAACCTTTGTGTCATGGACTCATTTACAAAGGTACCTCATCCCGGGGTAGACAGAGTTACATAGTGTGGTTACAACAGTGAGAACAGTACAGGTGCGGAACATTAAATACATAGGTTACATAATAATGTTACTTATCATAGGTTACAGTCAAATACAAGGTACCTAAGGGTTACATTGGGGGTACAACCCTCCTGGACATACCTAGATAATACCTAGAGAGGGTGGAGGAAGGGATGGGGAGTGGGGTGGGAGGGAGGGGGAGAGGATAGACTGCCCGGAGAACGTTGTTAAGTCAGGGAGACCTGACAGGAGAATCCCACAGTGGGATTAATTAGGTGCATCTACAGCAACGAGTATCAAAGAGATGGTCCGGAGGGTGATTTTGAAGGGACCGATTTTGGCAATGTCTGTGATGCAGGGTGGGAGGTAGTTGAACCAAGCAGGGGCTCGGTAATGGAAGGACCTCTGGGCTAGCGAGGTCTTGGTTCAGGCACCAGAAAGGTGGCATTGACAGAGCTACGGGTAGCAACAGATGAGGACACACACCATAGGGAAGCAGAGACCCCTGGGGGGAGAGCCCTAGAAGAGATTTTTTGGTGAGTAGGCAAGTCTGATAGCACGGACACTCCTCAAAGGTGAGCAGGTTGGTGGTGGAGTAGAGCAGACAAGTGTGAGTATGGCTAGGGGCTCAGGTCAGGAGCCTGCAGGCCTTATTGATTGAGAGCTGGATTTTAGTCAAGGCGGTATTGTCTGCTGCAGCGTAAATGGGTAAGCCATAGTCCACTAGTGACAGGACAGAAGAGGTGATGGCCAGCTGAAGGGCAACTTGGGGGAGGCAATCTCTATGATGGTATAGTAGGCCTATCCAAGAATTTATGGCAGAGGATAGGGCATTGATGTGGGTGTGGAAGGCGAGAGCCGAGTCGAAAGTGATGCCTAGATATTTGTACAAGGTCACTTGCTCCAGCGGGTGTAGAGTGCTGGGGAGAATAAAGAGGGGGGCATTCTTGACTTTGTTTTGATGATGGGAGAAGAGCAGTGACTTAGTCTTCTTTAGGTTAATGACAAGTCAGTGGTCAAGGAACCACTTTCCAGCTTGGTTGAAGGTGTGCTGGAGGGATACCTGGAGAGAAGAGGGATTGGGGTGGGATGCAAAGAGAATCACATCATCAGCATAGAGGAGCATTTTTCCTGTGCAGGAGCTGGGGAGAGTGTTGAGGTAGAGGCTGAAAAGTACAGGGCCCAGAATGGAGCCCTGGGGTACCCCGGAATGAATGAGCCTAGCATTGGACAGGGAGCCATTTTTCTACACATGCTGGAATCTAACAAAGACCAGCCAAGGATTTCTCTTTCCTGCTTGTTTTAGGGGTGTGTTGTTGTCTTGAGCAATGCCACCAGATATTATTGTGCCCCATTTTTTGAAATCAGTTAGACGTGGCCTCAAGTAACTGTGCAGGGAGGACGTGTTCATTCACATATCTGGTTCTGGGTAGTACAGTATGGTCTGCAAGCCCATTGGTCCACACTGGACCAATAGGCATACAGAACATACTGTATGCTGCCATTCAGTGGGCGGCCAGGCAGTATTCGGGTGGGATGCTGCCACCTGCCGATGACAGGGGGTGCTGGGTGGCCACGGGACCTCTGTGGGTGGGTTGGGAAGGGGTACCACTGGACCACCAAGTAACTCTTTCCTTTTACAACAGCCCACGATTGGGCATACGGGGGAGACTGCTAGACCACCAGGTAATTCATCACTATTTACAGTTGCCCACAATCGGGCATACGGGAGTACCGCTAGACTTCCATGTAAGTCATTAACATTGACAGATGCCCGCAATCGGTTGTACGGGATGGGGGAGGCCACTAGACTACCAGGGGGGTCAGGGTGCTTGTGGACAGTGTTCCCGCTGGGCAGGTGGCCACCCATGGCTGGCGGCTGTTGTGTTGCACCTTGCAATACAGTCGCTCACCTGTTGGTGGTCAGCGTTTGAGCCTTTTTTTTTTGCTCAACTTTGAGCACCAGTGTGCAGTGCATGTAGGGGTTGCACCAGCATATGCAACGCACATCCCAGGCTGAATATCAAAATGTGCTGCATGTGCATGGGCACATCCCCTGCACCTGCACTACATACATTACCCATGCACCCCGGTGCATCGGGGGTTGTGCAGCGTAACCTGCCCCTTTGAATATCGCATTGGGGCGCATTGGGGGGCTGCGCATGGCACAACCCCTTTGAATATCCCAGCCTAGATGTTTTGAGAACCCACAGTACTCAAACTCCTGCATATCCAGAAATCTTTCAGTGAATCCAGATACAGTACATGCTGAGGAGCAAATTGCGACTAGCAGCTCCCCAGATCATTCACGGGACTAGGGGCATCCTCTATTGCAATCAAGTGAATAACTGGGAGAGAGAGAAGGTAGCACAATTCTACATCATCCTGACACAGAACATGTTTTGGAAAACAGTGAGTAATTAGTTATTCCTAACTAACAACTGCACTGTACATGAGGAACAGGTGCAATTATCAACTAATGCAAACAAGCTGAGTTTTGATTGAAAATAACTGAGCCATTACACAATCTCAACTAATAATAAATACATGGCAAACTAATAAATAATAATAAGTAGTTAGTTTTTAAAACATAACATTCACTACAAAAATACCCTTTTATCGGCAATTTTAATAAAGGTTAATAAAGGTTTTGAGAACCCACAGCATTCATTTTCCCATGAAAATAAGCTAGTTGCAGACCACCAACTGCTAACTAAGTCTTAATCCTGTTTATCTTTATATTTCCCTGTAGGCATTTGAATCTCTCCTCTTTCTCATAGAACTTTGACATAAATACTAAACTGATGTTAATTATAAGATGAATGTAAGGAATTCATTATACTGTATTTTTGTGATGGTGTGGCAACACATTTTGTACCCTGTGGCCTGGATGTTCAGAAATGCACTAAAGTCTGGAGCAAGTCCAGCGCAGCACAAATCCAATGCACCATGATGCAACTGGAGCCATATGCAGAGGTTGCGCAAGCCAAACAGTGCCAGTGCAACACAGCTGAATAAGACAGAGTTGAGCCATGGTGCAAACAGAGGTGCACCATGGCACAAAAAGAGATGCTCTAGAGCAACTGTGGAGCAGAGCAGCACAGCAACAGAGGGGGGCAGGGCACAGAGAACAGAACCATAAACAGTGCCATGGAAGCACAGTGACAGGCCACAGGAGGCCTCCACCAGCAGGGCACAGCAGGGCACACATAGGCACCCAGACACTGAACCCCAGAATACAACAGTGGCATGGATAGCAGGTGCCAATGGCCAATGGAGGGCCACCAAGGGAGCTCCCCAGCAGGCTGCTGGCCATGCCCCCCCAGACTGTTGTAGGCCACATCCAGGATCATGCAGCCAAGCACACACACACACACACACACACACACACCACACAGGCACACAGGGAGCCCACAGAGTGGGCACTGAATGTGCTGGGTTGCAGGCAGCATGACAGGCCACATGCGACAGGCCACACAACGCCAAGCAGAGGACCCCAACACAGTGTGCAGACAGTACCCAACCAATGACCACGGCTATGTGCCACCAGCATGCACACACCCACCACACACCCCTGACTGCCACCCCATTGGCACCCCAATGCACAGCTACCAACCCAGGGGATGGAGAACACCACAGTGGGACACACCACAGCACACAGCAGTGAACCACAGAAGCACAACACGCACCCCCTCTCATGCACACAACACGTAATGACACAGGGCCACTGCAGCATGGCTCCTCATGCCACCTGCAAAGCAGAGACAGGCAGGTATGTCAGAACATACATATATTTAACACAACTATGTACAAAAACAGCAGGGGCTAGGGAAGGGTAGGTACAGCGAGGGAAGGGGACAGAGAACAGGGACTATATGGTGGGGCGGACTGCAGGGGAAGGTTCAACAGAGGAAATGGGAAAACAGGGGCAACTCTACTGATGGCCCCATCCAGCCACCCTGGCAAGCCATCTTTCCCTCCTCTCCGCCGCCATCATTCTCTGCATGGCCACCACCACCACTTCAAGTATGCTCAACACAACGAGCAAGGTCTGCCACGTGAGCCTGCTCAGCATCTGGTGCTGTGATCTCTGCACTGGACACCGGACACCTATAGCAAGGGACAGGACAGGTTATCAGTGCAATGGCCCAAGGAACCATGGCCACTCACAGTGTGCAATGGGCGGTGGGACTACACACCCTTGGAGGGCCCGTAATGGCCACCTGCATGGGGGTGGGCCAATGCCAGCCAGCAACAAGGCACACCACAATGTCGCACAGAGGTGGTCCCCACTGCACAATGGCCACATGACTGCGCAGTGACAGTCACATGGCACAGTGCACCAGCAGTACCACAGCAACAACGGTGGTAGCTGGGTGCATGCCTATACCACCAACAGCCAGCACACGTGTTCAATGTATGTGCCACAGTGACATACATCATGCACAGTGCAACATACATAGCTGCCATGGCACAGGTGGCAATGCCCACATCCACTTGCCCCCTGCCACTCCCCAGGTACAGTTCAAAGGACCATGACAGTGCTTACCTGCCTCCTGCTGGTGCTGATCCTCTGCCATCAGGGCACACTGCCCGGTCTGATGCAGCTGTGGCCCTGGCCCACCTGCGGTCCTCCAGCCCTGGGAATGGAAAGAAGACAGGTGCACATCAGTAACCAACCACAGCAGCATCCCCCCAGCTCTCTGTGCACAGGGTGTGCCCCTGCCTGACATGTCCCACACACCAGAATGGCTACATCACAACACATGCAGCAGCTGGCAATGCCACTCCATGATGCACGTGATGACAGTGTACCGCACCGCAGGGCATACCAGGCAGCAAAGCCAACACCACAGCACAGCACCAGAGCAGTCATGCAACATGGGATGACATACCTGGCTGGGGCACTGCACCACACCTGGCACATGCCTGAAACCTCCTAAGGTGGTCAGGGTCCCATCTCATGAGGTCACCATACTGGTGCCTGCACTGTTCTGCAGTCCTGGGCACCACAGTCCTCTGCTGTAGACTGGCAGAGATAGCCTGCCACACACTGCCCCTGGCCTGCTGCAGGGGCACTGGCCAAAGATCTGTGGGCTGTGGGGCTCCTTACAGGCCACCAGGTTAGCAAGCTCCACATCCGACCAGTTCTGGGCATGGTGTCCCCTACCCTGTACCACTGCACCTGCTCTGGTTCAGTGGTGAAAATGGTGGGAACGTGCACACGTGTCCACCACAGGTGCTGGATGCGCAATGCACAAGAGACTGCGCAGTGCTCTCCCAATGCACAGTGCTGGAAATGTGCAGTGGGTGTGGCTGGGTGGGGTCACGGGGTCATAGAGAGGACCCAGGGGTCAGAGGTCAGCGGTTAGCGCACAGTGCACATAAGCATGATAGGGAACATGCCATCATGTGCGATGACAGCGCAGTGCACATGCACACTGCAGGCCTGAGCACCGAGCATGTGAGGGCATTGCATCTCCACTTGCTCTGGTGCAAATTCCATTGCACACAGTGCAATTTCTCGATATTCAGATGCCACATGCAACTGAGCTCATCAGCCAATGTGTGGCACAGTGGGGTGGATTAGCACATCATTACTGTTGTGTACAACCTCATTTGCATGTGTTGCACCCCATAAGCGCCACAGAACAACATAGGCCATGGAATGGTATTGCATCCTTGATAGGCAAATGGTGCATGCTGCAGCAGCACACTGGGAGCAGACAGCACTGCAAAGTGGGACGGACCAGGGAGATGCTGCCACTGACACACTGTGCTGTCCATGTCCACAGGAAGCAACATGTCAGCACATGAGGAGGGTGAGGATGGGGGCCTGCACAGAAGTGCAGGCCCAACTTCACTAAGGGTGAGACAGATGCCCTGGTTGAGGCCTACCTTGACAGGGAGGCCCTGTTGAGCGGTGCCACAGGTACACCACAGGCCAGGGCTGGTGCATAGGAGGAGGTGGTGACCTATGTGAACCAGCATGGCAGACACCAGCAGTCAGCGTAGGAGTGGCGGATGAAGGTTGGGAATGACAGGCAGTGAATTAAGGAGAAGGTAGCAGCCATCAGAGCATCCCGTAATGCCACCAGAAGAGGGCCAGCAGATGCACCCACACTGACACTGACAGAGGAGTTGGTGGCAGCCACCATGTGCTGCACCGTGTTGGGGGATTTGGCTGGAGGCTTCTAGATGGGTGGCAGCCCATCACTGCATGGTATGTATGTCAGACACGCACAGCTGGTGGCCTGGAGGATGCGTACATGGGCATACTGGAGTGCATGCGGCCATCAGGCATGTCATGTGCATGTGTGCTCACCCACATGCATGCCATGCTGCAGGAGACATGCAGAGGCAGTGTACAGGGGGGGATCTTGTAAGCATTGCATCACTGACACACCATTCTGCTCTTGCAGCACCAGCATGCCTTTGTGCAGAGGATGGGGTGCAAGCAGCAGGAGCGGCACCCGTGGATGCTGGTACAGCCCCAAAGGATGAGCCTTCTACATCCATGGGCATCCGAGGGCCCAACAGGCTGCAGCTCAGCACCACAGTGCCTGTGGATGTCCTGGACCTAGGGTCAGATGAGGTCATCGATGTGATCCTGCAGGATCCCAGCCTTGGTGTCCTGTGTGTAGAGACACAGATCAGGGTGGGATCCAACTCTGATAATGACTACTTACAGCTCCTGGACAGCATGGGCAACAGTGTGGGCATGTCACCCCTGCTGCCATCACAGTCAGATACCGTGCCCAGTGCTATGCTAGTGGCAGTACATCTGTCTGCCACCACTGTAGGTGCTCCGGTGTCCATTGCCATGGATGTGTCCTGTGGTGTTGGTGGTGCAGCCGCGCAGGCACAGGGTGGCATATAGCAGCCAGACAGGTGACGGCAACAGGCTGTGGGTGCCGCTGGGCAGCCAGCCACAGGGTCCACCGCCAGTGTGTCTGCTGTGCCCATTCCCTCTGCAGACCGCACTGTGCAGCATCCACCGGAGAGGGGGGGCTGTGCAGCATAAGTCACCACCAGAGGAACGGTACCCCACTTGGAAGTCCCAGGATGCCAACCATCTGACTCAGCACACACCACTGCTGTGGGTATCTGTTCAGCAACAGGTGCTGCTTGCCACTGGGGTGCGTGCACTTCATACAGAGGTGCACCAGTTAGTTGAGCAGCAGGAAAGGGGCACTGCACAGATCCTGGAAGGGATGCAACACATGCAGAAGGCCATGACTGCATCCTTGGATCACATTGCCAGTGCAATTATGGATGGCTTTGCTTTGCTGGCTGCCACAGGCCATGGCCATGCACAGGTGACCCGCCGCAGTGTGCTGTCCACCCCCAAGGACCTGGCATCGGGCAACCCAACACAGTCGATGCCGGGCTCTGAAGTAGGCATCCCAGGCACACCTGGGGCTGGCCTATTTGGGAGTCTGCATACCCGCAAGGCACGGTCATGGTCCCGCTCTTCCACCCATGGGGGGTGTTACACACACCTCCAGCTGATTCGCAGCCTGTAGCTGCCAATCGGCCCCAGTGCAGCCGCCCCCGTTACCATGGTGGCCATGGTACCATGCAGCAGTCCTGATCTGCGGGCAGCTCTGATCACAGTCTGCAGCTGCTGCCCTGTCTGCACATGAGTGGTGTGTGAGTGCCTTACCACTGGTAGTGTGCCTGTGTGTCATGCCGCATGTTGCCTGTGTGTGTGTGTGCATGCCCAGCCACTGGCTGTGTGGTGTGGGTGTGATAAGGGCAGTCTAGCACTGGTTGCTCCTGTGCACTGGTGCAATGCGTCTGATCTCCACCACAGTCCAATGACTGGGTAGGTGGGTGCATATGTGTGTGTGTGAGTGTTGCTGTGTGTGGCTGTGTGGTACTGACTCTCCTACACCTGTATGATGCTTCTGTGTGTGCATGCCCCTCACCATGCATGTCCCTGCATGTGTGTTGTACCTGTCTGTGTGGCCCATGCATGTGTACCACACCACTACCTGTGTTCACCATAGTGCTTCTGTGTGACAGTGTCACGGTGGTGTCATGCCTGCTGCAGCAGTCGGGGGTCCCTACACCCAGGGGGTGACTGTCCACCACCCTCCAGCCCATTGCCTCCTTCATCCCCACTACTGTTGCCCTCATCAGCCTCGACAGTGGTCTCATGGTCAATGGCCATGTTGTGCAGTATACAGCAGGCCAGGAATAGGCCACAGGCTTTTGAGGGGCAGTACTGTAGGGTACCGCCTGACCTGTCTAGGCAACAGAAATGTGCATTCAGCATGCCAAAGACATGCTTGATGATGTTGCACATGCTGGCGTGTGCCTTGTTGTACCATTCCTCTGCTGAGGAGGACAGGTGTCAGTAGGGGGTGAGCAGCTAAGGCCTCAGTGGGTATGCGCTGTCACCTTTGTGCAGAATGACATGGTTAGCCCTCTGCTATGCTGTGCTGCACCCCTTGCCTGTCCTTAGTGCCCATGCTACCATGCACACCCTGCCCACCCCCATCCCCAGGTCTGCTCTGCCCATCGCACCTTGCCCGTGCCATACTCACCCACTAGGTGGTCTGTGGGGATGTACCCATGTTCAAATCTCTGGCATAGCCCAGATGAATGTATTGTGTGCACTCCCAGGGTGTGTGGTGCAGACATTGGTGATGTGCCCCGTGATATCACACACCACCTGGCAGTTGATGCTCGGGCTCCCCTTCCTGTTGATATACACCAGTCCCTCAGTGCCAGATGACATTCAGATGCCCACGTGGATGCAGTCAATGGCCCCAATTATCCCAGGCATGTGTGTCACCCTGTGGAAGTCCTGCATAATTGCTGTATGCTCCACCTGTGTCCTGGGGAAATGGATGAATTCCAAAGCACATGGCAGCAGAGCATTGAGGAACTGAGGAGGTGGGACATGGCCGACTGGGTGATGCCTGTGGTGTCCCCTCTTGGTCTTTGGAAGGTGCCCGTTGCGAGCATCTCCTCACTGCACAGCTTGCAGAGCTGCCTCACAATTACCTGTTCAGGCGGTACTGGCCCACAATCTCATTGTCACTATAGTTCTCAAAGGCGATATGGGCACGGTGCCACCTGTGTTGGGCATACCACCAACGGGCCCTTCGTCTGCCATGTAGCTGTTCCTCCTGCCCCCTCACACCTCTCATTACCGCCTCCATCAGGAACGGTGCACTATCCATGGCTCCTGCTGTCCACTGTCCCCCGGGCGGTTGTCTGCTGGCTGTGTGCCACCCTGGTACACAGGTGTTGTGTCTGTGTGTGTTTGTATGTGTGTGTTTCTCTCTCTCTCTCTCTCTCTCTCTCTCTGCCCCTCTCTCCCTCTCCCATGGCACCTCTCTGTCCCTCTCCCTCTGTGTCTGGTCTTGTGTCTGTCTGTCTCTATCTCTCACTCTTACTCTCACTCCTGGCACAAATGCTGTCTGTGTGTTTGCACCCTGGTTTTATAGGAACAAGTCTGGTCGGCATGACTTCGATTTGCTCCACACTTGCATCATGGTTTCATGGTTGAATATGCCATTGTGTTGGATATTCATGGGAATGCCCCCTGCACTTGTGCTGCATACATTATAGTTGTGCATTGGCACAATGGATTTTGCACTGTGCAATGGATCTCGCTGAATATGGCTCCTCCGCTCAATTCTGTACTTGCGCTGGTGCAACTCTGAATATCCAAGCCAAACAGTATAAAATCAGATTTAAAAAGAACAGCTACCTTTGCAATGTTGATGCAAACAAATTTTGATATTTTCTTTTTACAGGACACTAGACTGCATACTATACAGGAATTAAATAAAGCTACTTCAGAATGGATGTTGGGGCCTTCAAAGTGATCACTTGGGTTAGAACTCTGTAGCGGGTTAGGGATTTGTTTTTCTAAGCAAGCAGAGAATATACAGATAATACAACAGACTGACATTTCTCCAGGGAGAGCTACAGTATGATTTTGTTTTGTTTTTCTCCATAATCGTTTTTATTGTTTTGTTTCCAAATTATAATTTAAGACATCTTACATCATACATTTAACTGAGAGCATTTCAGACAAATTAGGAAGAATAAAATACAAACATTTCATACTGTGACAGTGTAAACACTACACTGGGAAACAAGAGGTTAACATCTTGTTTGAGGCTGAGGAAATGCAGGGAATGCAACATGAACAGGCAAGGAGGAGTGCCTCCCCAGGTGTTGCTAATTAGAGGGATTGCTAAAAGGCAGAGAGAATCCAACAAGGAGTCAGTTAGAAGCTGGAAACTGCTGCAGGGAGGAGATACTCCTAGGCAGAGAACCCTGCAAGATGGAGGGTGGAATGTAAGACAGGAACCAGAGCAGAAGGGCAAGGAGAATGGTTAATTACTGGAGAGAGACTCTGGGGAGAAGTTAAAACCTGCTGCTGAGGAAGATACCATTTCTAGAGCAGAGAGTCCTGAGGTAAAGGATCAGCCTAGCCAGCTGGGCCAAAAACAGTGAGTGGAATATATTGCTAATAACAGACTGCAAATAAGTCTAAAAGGGAAAACTGTTTGTGTTTGATTTGAGATTGTGCATTCAAAATTGCTGGCCCACAAACCATTTATGTTTTGTTTGAGACTATATATTGAAAAACTGCTGGCCCACATATGTGGTTCAAAGATTCCTTTTGTCAAGTTAGCCTGAAAGAAATGTTTTGTGTTAACCTTTATGTTACCTGACCTGGCTGGAGAAGTTGAACTGCCTAATTATGCTTTTCTGGGGCAATAACTTACATTTGGAGCAATACAAGTAAATTTTCTTCTGTGAACTTTAAACCCGGTGTGTTGCCTCTCTATCTACCATAGGCCAGCTTGTCACACATACATCAACATTTTTCAGTACAATGAAATAAGAATAAAGAGACAACAAACACATTACCTAACCAGTAATTCATTGGACTGCAGTTCTGCCAACACAAGGTATGGTCACCCTCGGTCTGTGCACCACAGGGTTTGAACTCTGGCGCTACACTCAGGATTGGCTGCTGCAACCGGTGCTCACTCATCCATTGGTGCGGTGCTCAAGCCCTGCCAGAATTGAACTCCCGCAGGTGCTCCTCGCTCTCTATAGCCACTCGGGGACTGTATAATGTTTTTGTTAATTTGCTTTTGGTTTAGGAATCATTGTAAAAAACTAGGGGAACTCAGAGAATGTGTAATTCTTTGCTAGGCTGAGGATGCTGCTGTTCATTACTGCTGGTTCTTTTACTAGTCTAATACAGCAGCACAGAGTTTATAGTCAGGGAATTATATATTGTTTAGTGTTTGGGACTGCCACAGACTCAGGGAAATCTGCAGTCCTGGTAGCCAACTGTATCTGAGCAGGGATCCTTAATTCCACACAAACTCTGCCTGAACTGACCCCCACCCCCCTCCAGGAAACCACGAATACCTCTTGCCATAGCTCTCTTCACACTTCTTCCTTTAATTTTGAATATCTCCTCCAACCCACTGATATGCAGCTGATTTAACCTCAAATTTTCTATTCATTCTTCCCCTTAGGCTGTGGGGCACACCTAGCGCTCCAAGGGCCATAAGAGAAGGCCAAAGAATTTCAGCAACAGACTACGGCCATCCCCAGCAGCTGGTCACCCATCCTGCCAACACAAGGCATGGCCACCCTCAGTCTAAGCACTGCAGGGTTTGAACTCTGGTGCTAGGCTCAGGATTGGCTGCCACAAGCAGTGCTTGCTCATCCATTGGTGTGGCGCTCAAGCCCAGCCAGAATTGAACTCCCACAGGAGCTCCTCGCTTTCTACAGCCACTCGGAGGCTGTCTAATCTTTTCTGTCCACCCACCCCAACCTCTATTAAATAGAAGCCATGCCCCATTTGATAAATCATATCCGCTGACAAGAAGCTGCTATAGCTTCTTAAAGCTGTACAGACCCTTTTTCTGTTTTATAGTCTTTTCACCCACCAGGTTTAGTAAGTTCTGTACAGCCTAACCTTAGGCACTAGTGGTGCAGGTCTGTGGACAGAATTGAGCAGCCATGCTACCCATCAAAGGGTGCTTTATAACTCTGCTCCTTGCTACCTGATTTGGAACAGCCGGCACCAGATGCCTTGCTGGGCCACAACTACCCCCCAATCCACTACTGAGTAGTGTACAGCAAACTAATGCACCCTCAAAAACTACCTCAGCCAGCTGGGGGCAGAGTTCTACTCAGCCTAATCCCACATACTTGTGTGGCCTGGTGCACACCCCTAGCATGGGGTAGTAATGGTTAGCCTTACCCTTAAGATCAAACTTGTGTCCTGAAGCCTTGGTGGTGGAAGGTTCGCACTGACTTCAGCATAAACCTCTCTGCTAGGAAGGTCATCTATATGATCCTGCTCCTGTCTCACAACATCTATTTGAACCCAGGCCCATTCACTCTAATGGACCCTGGTGTGCGAAAGACTAATGGACTAAAAATTGCCTCACTAAACACCTGTAGTTTAACTGCAAAATTTGTCCAACTACAGGCATGGATGGCCCTCCATACCACTGATGTGCTCTGCCTTACAGAAACCTGGTTGACTGGTTGAATCAAAGATAGTGAAATTGCCCTATCTGGCTTCCAAGTCTACAGGATTGACAGAACAGGCAAGAGAGGTGGGGGATGCATTATCTATGTAAAAGACTTTCTATGGTGCACCATCCTCCCTGAAACTAGGGTGGCTGAGGACCATGAGATAATATAGGGCTGCAGCTATGAATTTTGGTGCCCAGGACAAGTCAATCGAAATGGGCCCCTGTTTCCCAAACCAGCTAATGCCAAGGGTAATGCCAGCTCCTCAGGTGGGCCCCTCCTGAGCTCAGGGCCCTGGACAACTTCCCCACTTTCGCCCCCATTACTGCGGCCCTGGTGTTAAAAGCACAGATTGGACAGAATGACAAATCTCTAATCCTTTCCACAGTATATCTACCCAAAAAAAAGCCACAACAGGCTTCACCAAAGTGATGGATGTTATCAGTAACTTCCTACAGGGGATGTAGCTCATGATTACTAGAAATTTTAATATAAACTGGGATGGAAATGAGGCTGCCCCATTCAGGGACTTGGTTGCCACCACCAATATGGCACAACTTGTCACCTGCCCCACCAGGCAGAATTATAAGACTGGAAGCAGCACCTCCTAGACTGGGTTCTAGCAAGATCACCACCCCGAATCTCTGAAGTCAAGGTTCTGCCAGACATGCTAAGTGACCACTCCCCTATCACACTCCTGTGGTCAAAAAAAAATCACCAAAAACCCACCCATTCTCATAGAAAGCAGGGTCCTAAGAAAGGGTGTGCTTGGAGCCCTCAAATTGGCACTCACCCTTCATGACTGGACTCCTATCAGTCAGGCATCTACCCTTAATCAGGCCGTCAGCTACTTCACTAAAGGCTTTAGTGACATCTGTGATGTCTATGCCCCTCTCATGAAAAGGAAAATTAGAGAGTAGGCTAATGGCTGGATTAATGGGGAGCTCCTCTCCCACCTGCAAGAAAGGGACATACTCTGGGAGAAGGCCAGAAACATGGGTAACAAGCACGATTGCCAGTGCTACAGTGTGGCCAGAATCACTGCACAATACTAATCCAACTCGCCAATTATCATACAGCACAGCTTGCAAATTCCTGGGGTGATGGTAAAAGATTCTGCGATAGCATCAAAAGCATCCTTGGTAAGGAGGACAAGATGCACTCCCAGCAGCTCAATCTCAGTAACAATCTCACTACAGACCTCCTAGCTCTGGTGGAGGCCTTCAACAAGTCCTTCACTGATCTTACAATAGTACTACCACCAGCCTACTTCCACCCAGAGCAGAACCATACCAACAACGGACCCACCGAACATTCTCACCCAACCTTTTACTTTAAAAGGGTGACTGTTAAGGAGGCCCTAACTATGGTCAAGAAAGTACTAGGTAAGATCAGACAGGGCAGCGATGGGATCGACATGAAACTGCTATCCCTCACCCTGGATGTTCTTATAGTGCCTATTACCACGCTGATCAACAAGTCCCTGACACTTGCTCAATTCCCGGAGGTTTGGAAGCAGGCCCTAGTCACACCTGTGCACAAGGGAGGCGATAAATCCTTGGTAGCCAACCACTGACCCATCTCAATACGCTCTCCCCTGTCCAAAGCACTGGAAAAGATTGTGGCTGGTCAACTCATCGACTATCTCAACAAATATTATCTGCTATGCCCCAACCAGCATGGTTTCAGACAAAGTCACAGCACCACCACTGCCCTGCTGGACTTTGCAGACTATGCACACAAGGCCTTGGATGAAGGCAAATTGGTAGGGTTTATCTTCATTAACCTCACTAAAGCTTTCAACACAGTCAACCACCCCGTGTTACTGACCCAACTGCTTAACATGGGGGTGGTGCCTAATGCCCTCTGCTGGTTCCAAGACTACCTGATAAGTAGAAATCAGTGTGTCAAAACTGGGCAAACAGTATCCAGTTCAAGAGAGGTATCATTAGGAGTGTCCCAGGGATCAATACTGGGGCCTCTACTCTTCAGCATCTTCCAACTTGTGCCTCAACACTATACCCACTTATTCCACACCCCATATCCTGCCCATCTTAAACACGCTGCCGTACTTCTCTCAGATAACCACGGCTTCTAGCGCACATGGGGTCTGTAATCCTTGCATGCTGTTGTGAAATCATCCCTTGCTTCCTATCATCAGTTGACTTACAGCTCTAAGCATACATGGGGTCTGTAGTACTCTAATGTTATTATGCAATTATCTTTTACTGACCAGACCTAATCGGTATCCTAAATCTCATATATTTATGTGTATTTGTATATAAATTCAGCTTTGGGGCTTTGCCTATACTGTATACTGTAACTAATTTATGTAATTTGCATAACCTGTATCTATGTTTTAAATAGGTCCACCTTGAAAAAGAGCTCTGCTCGACAGTGACCGCCTGTATAAATAAAGACTTGATTGATTGATTGATTGATTAAATGACCTTCACACTGCCTGCAACACCAAACTCATACTGTATGCAGACGATGCGGTGCTCCTGGGCAGCAGCACATCCCCTGCTGATCTGCAAATAGAGCTTCAGGCCTCCTTCTCCTCTATCAAGAATTGGTTTCATAGTCATAACCTACTACTTAACTACAAGAAGACCAAGGCCATGCTTATTTCTAGCCCACGCAACCAAATCAAGCCCCACCCCCTCATCATCACAAACTCTTGCAGTGAGCCACTGGAACAAGTCCTCGTGTTCAAGTATCTGGGGGTCATATTGGAGGAAACCCTCACATTTGCTCACCACATTGACTCTCTGATCAAGACAGTCAATATCAAGATTGATGTCCTGTACAGGCATAGGCAATACATCACCCCCGAGGCCCTCTAACTCACAGGCCACAACTCTGTTTCATCTCATTTATACTATGGACTAGTGGTGTATGGGGCGGCAATGGATACTGTGCTAAAAAGGATCCAGGTGGCACTAAACAAAGGTTTCAGGCTAGCCCTTGAGGCGGAGTGTGACACGCACTTCTGTACACTGTATGAGTGTGCAAATTGGCTATCCTTAAGAAGCCAGGTCAAATTCCAGACTTGCACCCTAGGGAAGAATGCTGTCCTGGGCAAAACACCACCTTGCTTAGGCAACCTGTTAGTGGCTACAAACACACCACAGGCCACCAGGGGGAGGACCAGAGGGGCCTTGGCCATCCCTTTCCATCGCATCTCGCTCGGGCAATGTGCGTTTGCCTACCGTGCCCCACTGTGGATGAATGAACTCCCCAGGCACTTCCTTGCCATTGCTTGTCTAGCCAATTTCAAAACTGACCTCAAACAGCACCTTATAGCAATCTTTAAGTGCACCTGCGTCTAGATGACTGACCTCAGGCATCACAACTCTCTGCCCCTTTAATGACTGATGCAGTACCTGATCATGTTATGTTATCCTCGGAGCACTTGATCAAGACATGTCTTCGTCGGTGTACCCTCCACATTATTCCCACCCATGGCTAATCAATCCCCTTCCCTCCAATCAGATGACAAGGCTCTTTGTGACTGCACTAGTTCTACCTTTATATTCATGTTCACACACTGGCACTGTTTTTCTGTAACCAGGATGTTTTGTACATTTGTTCATTTGTGTTGCTATTCTGTTTTTTCCTGTGTAACTTGCCTACAACCACTGATGTGGAACTTTTATAAAAGAGCTTGCTCTCGAAGGTGTTTTCTGAATCAATAATAAATAAAAATAATAAATAAATTATATTCCTAGGGAGTTATGAACCATTTGAATTTAATTTTTTATTATTCTGTCCATTATAACTGTCTGATAGAGATTACCTACTTCATATTCCAAAATGGTGGCCACATTTTTGCCTAAGGTTTCTAGTTTATCTGTTAGGGAATAACATTCTTTCATTTTTGAATAAAAGGACCATCTGTGCATGCCATTCACTAACAGTGGGTAATGAATTACTTTTCCCATTCTGTAAAGTGAGTCATTTGACACTATGAGCTGCATATGAGATCCCGTTTTTTTTATGCTTATCTAAATTCACTGACTCTGTAAATGGTCCTAAAATGAAAATCAGTGGTGTTGATGGTATACAACACCCTGTCACTTTGCTACAGATGGCTAAAATGTCTTTCCAAATACTTTGTATCCTAGGACAATCCCATAGCATATGAACAATACCTGCATGCAAGTGACTACACATCCAGCAATTAGCATTGTTTGAATATCCCATTGCATTCAGTTTTTCTGGACTGTAATAATAGCCATGCAAAATGTTATACTGAATTAACCTACCTTGCAGTTCCTTGTAGTTCTTATTGGTTAACTCCCATACCATGTCCTGTTCCTCATTCGATATGTCGAGATTCAACTCCTCTTCCCATTTTATTTTGGCCTTAATGGTTAAACAAGTATGGGTTAGGTTACTGGTCAGAATTTTATAGATGATTCCAGCCCCTTTCTTAAGTGTTGTTATACGTATCAGTTGGTCCTATTCCTCACAAATCGACAGAGTATAGTCTGCATCTAAAATATGAGATTTCCTGAGTTTCTCCCTTAGCTGTAAGTAGACATGGATCTGATTCCCCCTGAATATTATACATGTCCCAAAGTTCTTGAAAGGATATTAAGATTCTGCTCTTTATGTCTACTATATGTGCAAGCCTAGTGATACCTAACCTTGACCACTGAAGCCTTTTTTCCCATCTGGATTACACGAAGTAGGCATTAAGTCCAAAGGAGTCTGTTCAGGGTTGATTATGGCATTTATTTTTTTTTTTCAGTGCCAGTATAGAACCTAAAATACATGGACTGTCTATCAGTTTTGCATTTTGCTGAATATATAGATGGTCAAAAAGGGAACTAGGTGCAAGAATGTCTTTTTCCATACTTAGCTATAGAGGCTGTGGCTCTCCATTAGAATTTGTATGTGGATTTTCTAGGTGCTTTAATGCATGTTTAAGTATAAAGGCCAACTGGTATCGCTCCCACCAGGGCAGGGCAACCCCCCCCCCGAGATACACGGCGCCCTTAGTTTGGAAATGCCCAACCTAGGTGGTTTCCCTTGCCAGAGAAAACTCCTTATTATCCTCTTGAGCCATTTGAGTATTTTTCTCCCCACCAAAATTGGTAAGTTTTGAAATAAATAAAACAAGCATTTGTCAATGCTGAACGTTCGCTTGCAGGTATCTGCAGTGTGTGGCACTTTTGGCACTAAACTGCAACACCAGTGAAATAAGGCAGCAGGGTGCACTGTGGATTGTGTATTGGCATATGGCAGTATGCAGTGGCATGGATATTTCCAGACATGGTGGCATACAGTGGGTGATCAGGGAAGTGAGATAGAAATTGTTTGGGCCTGGTGAGTTATGGGTAGACGTCAGCAGGTAGGTCCAACCACCAGTGGAAAGGTGAACTTCTGAGGCTGTGGAAAGAATTACACAAAGGCAGCATGCTTGTTAAGTAATGCAGCATGATTTTGCTTGGACACAGATGCAAAGCATTATTTTGTAACAGGCAGTCAATATAAGAACACCAAACAACTCATGTATCTGCGCACACACACACGCGAGCACGCGCGCGCACACACACACATTTACTTCCCGGATTTTCATATACACACTTTCTGTAATCCAGCATATCTCATCAACACTGTTCTAAGTACTAGGGTTGGGGGGATAACTCACTTTTTCTCCTTGTTGAGGGGGAGAAAAGAGGGCAAATATATTGAAGGTATTCTCACCAAAGCACTATATATTTCACTATTTATATCTATGCTGTCATTACCACGAGACTCAAAAGAGGCAAGCAAGAATGGGAAAAAGTATTGTTTCTTGCCTATCTATACATGTCACTGTTCCAAGACAAGCGGTTCTTTTAAAGACAGCTTCGCACTTTGTGAGATGCCTTTTTATCTTTTGGATTTGCAATGTTAATAAAGAAACACCATTGCCTTGTACATGTTCTCCATGACAAACTGACATCTGTATCTGTCCCTATCAAACTACAACATTAAGTACTAAGTGCACACGAAAATGCGTCTTAACGCATCGGTTAAGATGCATTTGCATGCGATGTTAATCACTTGGCATTTTGGCAAGCATCTCAGTTCATTTAACTGTTAATCACTTGGCATTTTGGAAAGTATTTCAGTTGATTTAAATAACTTTGTGAACCGTTTTAAAAAGCGTCTCTTGGAGAAAGGAGTGCAACTACTGTGTGGAAGGCAGCCTCTTCATCTTACACACACGCCTATTGTATTTACAGTCGATCAACAGTAATTGTTGACTCTATGAAAAATTCCATCCATTTGAAACACTTTGCACTGCGTTTATTATACACATGTGTACTGCAGGCGCATTTGCAAAAATCCACTGTAACTCAAGTATTCTTTTCTGGGATCCAGTCAGCTGAACGAAATGGCGAGTAGGCAATCACTAAGATAACAGGGAGGACAGCAACAGGAGGAGGAAGCTGGAGGGATTTTGTTTCGGCAGGTCATACAGAGGCATCATTATGCTGAACACACACATTACCACCACTGATTGCAGCGGTGGTTTTCTTTGAACTGAAGACCACTGCTGTCATACACAGCTCCCGCATCCATTGGTGCAGGACGGCCACGCCTGCTGAATGGAGCACTGCATTGCAGGAAAGTCACACCTCCAAAAGTCCTATTCTCCCAAGACGTTCCTTGCGCATGCACACAAGCGAACGTAAAAAATGACAGTACAAGCGGACAGACAGAATTATATTACTTAAGCCAGGAGTCAAAGCTTTGATCCTGTATGACTATGCAAACAATGTAAGTATCGTAGTCAATACCATTGCTCCTAGAGAGACTTTGAAGACAAAAAAGCTACATTACCGTGTAGCCAAAACAAAAGCTACATTATCATGTATCAAGGCATTGGTAATAAACAATGCATTAACTATTTACTATAAACAGCTTTTTCTTACTCATCAAAGCCAAGATGGGGTTAAGCCTCCAGAGACTGCTAAGTGCAGAGGAGATCGCCCCTTAGCTGTCACTCTGACACACGGACACAGCCTGCTGTACCTACCCCAGCCTATCCATGGTCTCTTCAGGGGTTAACTGATCAAACGTCCTGGCTTCCTCCTTTCCCAAAAAGGCTCATGGTCATACTGGAAGCTCTGGTTATCTTCGTGCCACTGATCGCTTAGTTCGGGCTCCTGGTACACTCTCTCTTTCCGGAACGTCGGCTTACTGCACACATCCCCGGCACGGACCAGCAGTAGTAGGCATGCTACACTAAAGAGTTCCATGCCACCGAGCCAAGTGACCACAATGTCCCCTCTGATACCCTGCAAAAATACAAGAGAAAAGCATACAATGAGAACTTGTTTCTGAGTCTCTCAGACTTTGATCTGTCTTCTGCTCAGTTGCTACAATGAGCTCAGAGTCTGTAGGTGCGCCACTATAGTATACCCCTAAAGTAAACCAGAGACTGGTATATTGAAAGCATAACCCCAGGTACAGCTGGGCAGAAAATCGTCAAGTATTGCCTTGATTTAGTTCAAACCTACCGGTTAATCACAGCTGATTACAGTAGGAATGTAAGCTACCCTCTGTTTACCTCTGATCTTAGCCGCAGCCAGTAAAAAGGTGTGTTATGAATGACGCTCCCAGCTCCTCGGATGGCACACCGCTTTCCATTGGTGAGAGGTGTGTCTGAGGGCCAAGGGGTTGGAGACGCCATTTTGCAGGCCGTCTTTACAAGCTGCAGTAATGTAACCTACTGTAAAAGTACAACTTCTCTGCCACATTGGCACTCCTCGCCTCAACTGTCTTTTTTTCTGACAGAGGCGTCATTATGCTAAACACACACACGTTACCACCACTGATTGCAGCGGTGGTTTTCTTTGAACTGAAGACCACTGCTGTCATACACACCTCCCTAATCCATTGGTGCAGGACGGCCGCACCTGCTGAACGGAGCACTGCATTGCACAGGAAAGTCACACCTCCAAAAAGTCCTATTCTCCCAAGACGTTCTTTAAGCTCATGCGTTAACAAAAAGTGAGGTGCAATATTCCTTTTAATTGTGTTTACTTTCCCCTAAAGTAGTAAACTGAATTTCCCCCCAGTCTGGATAGGTCTAATTCAATCTTCTTTGTCAATGATACATAGCTGAGGTCAATAATTTCCTTTAGATTAATGGCAATTTGCAAGCCTAGATATGTAATATTAGATTTAAACCAGGATTTATCAAGAATGTCGACCAGATGATTCATAGTTGGTATTGAAATACCATATGCAGTAGTTGAGTTTTGCCCCAGATTACTATAAGTCCCGATACTTCTTCAAAGGCTGTTAGTATTGCTTTCAGGCTTTGACAAGAGTGCACCAGATTGCTTACTGTTAATAGCAAGTTGTCCACAAATGCGAAAGATTTGTGCTCTGTTTTTCCCAAACTTTATACCCTGCATCCCTGGGTGACTGTTGATTGTATGTATGAGGGGTCCAAAGGCAAGGATAAACAGGTAAGGAGAGAGTGAGCAGCCTTATCTAGTTCCACAAGCTAGATTGATTCGAGGGGACAGCATGCCATTCATTAAAATTTGAGTCCATGGCTTGTCATATAGCATTATTACCTGGTCCGAAAAATTCTTTCTGCAGCCAAATTCAGATAAGGCCCTTGACATAAAAGATCAGTTAACTGAATCAAAGGTCTTAAGTATGTCAAGTGACAGAAAAACATAAGGTTCCCTTTTTTTTGGCTGACCAGATCAGATTTAGCAATCTGCGAATGCCATCCACCCCTGATCTAGTCCTGATAAACCCCACCCGCTCCTGACCTACTAACTTAACTATATATCATGAACCCTTTTAGCAAACACTTTGGCAAGTATTTTGTAATCAGTATTCATTAATGAAATTGGCCTATAATTGACACAATCTGGGCTATCTTTGCCTTTTTTTTTAGGGATCAGAGTAAGATATGCCTGTCGCATGGTGGGTGGAAGGGGTAAACTCCCGTACTAGGATTAACTACAAGACTGGCACCAGTACCCTCTTGGATTGGGTCCTCACCACTCACCCCACTCACCCCACAAGGATTTCTCATACGACCATTCTCCCAGACTCTCTCAGTGACCACTCCCCAGTCATGTGTGCATGGTCTAACAAATTCCTTAAGCCCCCTCACAAAATTATCGCTAGCAGAGTCCTTCCTCGTGGAAAACTTCCACAGCTCAAACAACACCTGCTTCTACAAGACTGGCTACCCATCTATGAAGCAACAGATGTTAACTTGGCTCTTGATCACTTCATCTCAATTTTCAACAAAGCCTGCGACCTCTTTGCCCCTGCTAAAAGGTGCAAAACAAAATCTCTCTCTAACCCATGGGTCACCGCGGCTTTCCTCTCACAGCTGAAACTAAGGGATTACCTCTGAGCAGTTGCCAGGGCCACTGGCAAACAACTGGACATCCAAAACTAGAAACAAGCATGAAATGCCTGTGCAAAAGCCATACGGCTAATGAAATCCACCTATTACAAAGATGCTCTCACCAATACATGGGGAAATGGTTGTGCTTTCCTGGGACAATATTAAGGATGTCACAGGGAAGCAGTCAAAAACCTCTTCAGCCATGTTAATGGTTGATAGATCCTCAACCCTCGACCCCAAGGTGATCGCAAACATCTTTAACACAGCTTTTTCAGACCTTAGTGCTGTTCTACCCCATGACTTTTTCGAAAACAGGGCCTACTCCCCAAATACCTCAGCCCCTCAGTCTAACCATCCCCCTCTTCTACTTCAGAGAGGTAAGGCTGAATGAAGCTCACCATTATATTACTGCAGCTATCTCTAAATCCCAGATCTAGTAGCAACACCCTGGACCTTAAGCTTCTGTTGCTCACCCTCGATGAGGTAATTCATCCATTAACAAAAATCCCAAACCTCTCTCTCAGCTGTGGAAAATTCCCAAACCTATGGAAAACAGCCACCATGACACCCGTCCATAAAAGTGGGGACAAGACGAATCGCTCAAATTATCGCCCTATCTCCATACTGCCCCTACTCTCTAAGGCACTTGAGCGCATTGTGGCTGATCAACTTACCGACCACTTGGATAAATACAATATACCTTGTCCACAACAACACGGCTTCCGGAAAGGTCACAGAGCCACTGCAGCCCTTCTTGAGTTCACTGGAGCTTTGCACAAATCCCTTGACAACGGCCTTCTCACAGGGGCCGTTTTCGTCGACCTCTCCAAGGCCTTTGATACGGTACACCATGGACTACTAATACACCAACTACTGAATGCCGGGCTATCATCTGACTCTTCTCTTTGGTTTAAAAGCTACTTAGAAAACCGGTCACAGAGAGTACAAATTGCGGACGCTCTTTCTAACACCCTGCCTGTTCGCTCGGGTGTCCCACAGGGACCCATACTGGGCCCCCTCCTTTTTAGCCTTTTCTTAAACTCCTTCCCTCCCTCACCACTGCTCTGAGCAGATCATACTGTATGCCTATGATGCTGCTGTATTCTCCACTCACAAAGATCATGCAACTCTTCAACACGACCTTCAACTTGGTTTCAGTTCTGTAGAGACATGGTTTCTTAATCGTAAACTGGTCCTCAGTGACAAGAAAACCAAATCCATGCTCTTCTGCAGCTCTCATAACCCACACAAGCTACACCACTTGGCTATCTCCACCACCCAGGAGAACACTCTAGATCAGGTGGGGTCCTTCAAATACTTACGGATACGGCTTGACCCTAATCTCTCCTATGGACTTCATATAGATAATGTAGCTAGAGATGCGATACATGGCTTGGCCTCCCCTACAAACACAGACCACACCTCACGCCCGAAGCTTTGAAGATTGCAGTCCTGAGCTCTGTGATCTCTGTAATAGACTATGGTCTCATCATTTATGGCTCAGCCACAACCCTTAGACGCCTCTCAACTGCCTTAAATAAAGCATGTCAGCTCATCACTGGTGCTCACTGTCTCACCCACACATGTGACCCGTACACTCAGACTGGCTGGCTCCATCTATCAAACCACATAAAGTTTCTCACCTGCTCCATGGTGAAAAAAATCTACCTTGGCCTTGCACCTTCTGGGGTCTCAACTCTGTTACAACACTGAATTAACAAATGGTGCCTTAGGTGATCCACACTACAGCTACTGAAAGTCCCCCAGTGTCACACTTCACAGGGACAATGCTCTTTTGCTTATTGAGCACCACTCTGGTTCATTGGCCTCAGCCCAACCATCTCCTCTTCCCCAACAATTGGTATGTTTAAAACTAGGCTCCGGGACTATCTCACTACCAACAGCTCCTGTGACTGCCCAACTTAGCCTTGTTTCTCCACTTCCCTTTCTGCTCTAGTTGTCCCCCTTCCCTCACTGGACTCTACCCTCACATCTTGGTATACCCAATGCTGCACTTTTCACCCTCTCCCCACCCTTCCTACATTTCTCCCCCATCTTCCCTATCCCTATGACTCTGGCACTTCTTATCTGTTGTCTGTTTTCTTGACAAATGCTGCTGGCTTCCTTGTTACAATGCTGCCCTTGAATTGTATTACTCTGTACTCTGTTTGCAATGTCCACATTGTTGTAATGTCTGTCTTGATATTCTCCATAATTTGTATTTCTCTGATGTGGAACCTTTGTAAAAGAGCCAAGGCTCAAAGGTATTTGTAATCTTAGACTTGATAAATAAAATAAATAAATAAATATTGTCCCATGCTTCTTCCAATGCTGCCTGTAACTGTGGGAGTAATGAAGGGTCAAGTTTGTAGTATTCCCTTGGAGACCCATCAGGCCTTGGTGTTTTCCCTGTTGAAAGATCTTGTGTAGCTAACTTTATTTTCTCAAGGGAGATGTTTTTACCTAACATGTCTTTTTCTTTTTGTTGTAACAAGGGTAGTTTGATTTTTTTTTTTTTAAGCCATTAAGTTTGTCGGAAAATAAAGCTCCTTTGTTTGAGTATAATTTCTGGAAGAACTTGTGGAATTCTTCATTTATTTCTTTGTTTTTTGTAAGAATCACCCTGGATTAATTCTGCACACCTGTAATTATATTTTTCTGTTGGACTTTCTTTAACCGCAAGACTAAGAGTTGACCTGCCTGTTCCCCAGTTTCCAAATACCTTTCTTTTGTCCTAAAAAGTGCATACTCTGCTTTTTGGGACAGTATAGTATTAATTTCTCCTTTAAGAACTGATATTTTATGTAGAGTATCGCAAGTAGGTATCATATATCTTTTTGATATATCAGTTAGTTTTGCCAGCACTTTTTCTTTTTCTGACAATTCCTTGTCATTCTCCCTCTTTTTTCTAGATGAATAACTTATTACCCTGCCCTAATATAAGCTTTGTATGCTTTCCAGATAGAGACATGAGATGCTTCCCCATTCTTATTAATTTCAAAGTACTTCTTTGTGTCTTTCATGACCCATGTCAAAAATTCCTATTCTTTTAATAGGTATCACATCAATTCCACGTGAACATATAAGTGCAAGCATTTCAGCATATCAACTATGGCGAAAAACATTACCGCTAAAAGAGCAACTAAGTGTACAACAAAAACAGCGCATTGTTTGCAAGTAATCGTTAAAAAATTAAAACACAGAATAAGACACAGTTTAAAGTTATTGCTAGCCGGAAGTTAAATGCACTAATGCCTTAAAATGAATACATTAAAAATGTAGGCAACTAGATTAGTCAGCAGATAAAAGTCAGAGAATACAGAGACTGCTGAGAAGCTGTCACATCCCAGAAAATAGTACAGCAAGCTAAAGTCTTGTATCTTGCAGCAGCCGAGGGTGATATGGGCATCGTTGGAGTTGAAAACTGCACCATGGGAGGAGCCAGATTTGTCGTGGGCAACCGAGGCGATGCGGCGATGTCGAGGCAGAACGCTGCACCGCAGGTGTGAGCAAGATTTGTTGTGGCAAGCCGAGGCTGAAGTGGGTGACGTTGGAGGTGAAAGATGCACCACAAGGGGGGCACACCTGGTCCTGAGATCATGTTTGAAGCTATCTGGTGAGTGGGCATTCTTGGTGACTAACAGCGCCACTCTTCTGAAATGCTCCAATTTCAATGCCGGACTGTCATGGCAAATAAAGGATAAAGTTCTGGGGAGAGGGACAGAGAACGGCAGCTACAGAGACAGAAAAAGGTGCTGAAATGTCTGGTGCTGTAATTATTAAACACTGAAAAAGATTGCGCTGAAATATCCATGTGGTAATTGACCACACCAAAATGTTTTACGCACACTTGACATTGAACCCTTTTAATAAGCTTGTGTTGAGCCTCCACTTATGTGACTTCTTCCTTGTATCTCCTAGCATCAAATTTAAGCTTACCATGGCATGGTCAGAGATTACAATATTATCATTTGTAACATCCAAAATGTTCATGACCAATACATTTGCTAGCAAGAGATAGTCTATTCTACTGTATGTTAAATGTCTATTTGAAAGGAATGTATAGTCTCTGCTTGTTGGATGCACTATCCTTCATGTATCTGTTAGACTTGAGTCACTCAACAGTTTTTGTGTTTATCTGTACCTTTTTAGTGGAAGATCTATCTAGAATGGGGTCCAACAATTCGTTAAAGTCCCCTCTTACAATGATCTCATAGTCAGTAAACGTACTAAGGGTCACTGCAAATGAATTAAAAAAATCCATCCGCCCTAACTTGGGGGCATACACATTGCACAATGCTACTTTTTGACCATCTAACAAGCCAGTTAGAATCTGGCAGTGCCCCTCTGGGTCAGAAAAGTTTGTATGCTTGTTAAAATTAATTTATTTTCTGATTAAGATGGCTGTACCACGTATTTTAGATGAGAAGCATGTACTCTCAGTTTGGCCCACTGATGTCCTTTGTAGCTTAAGGGCTTCTGCTTCTGTTAATTGTGACTCCTGAATGAAAGCTATGTCTGCTTACTTTTTGTTCAGGTAACCTAGGACATTTTTCCTTTTAACTGGAGATCCTAAACCATTCACATTCCAAGATACCGCCATGTAGTGTGACATTTTGCTAATGATCAATCAACTAAATATTCTACATTCTTTGTTTCAATAAAACAGAAACCATATATAAAAAGACAGATGAGGATGTGTTGTCGTCTAACCCTATCTACAGTATAGTACTATAACTATCTAGCTGTAAAACTAGATTGCATAAAAAAATGTTCTTCCTAAAACAACTTAAATAATTTAACTTATGTACTATAACACACTTTCTATGTGACAATTTGTTACAAATATTAAGGAGAATGTCAAGAACACAAAGAGAGAAATCCAAACAATCCCTTCAAAAACCTTTTTAAAACAACAATGTAAGTAGGTTGTAATTCTACTTCTGCTGCCCAATGTTCACTGGACCTAGATCCAAGGTAATGGGTCTGCAGTGTGTTTAACTACCAAATGGAAAAGGACCCCCAGCTTTTATATCTATGGTCCGGGTATTCAAACTGCACCAGGCTGTGGCGCAAGCCTGGGCGCAGCTCAACTTTGTTGCGCAGGGATGTGGCCTGGGCGATTTTCAATGGAGCTGCGCTATGGCGCAGCAGCTTTGAATATCACACCCTGGCCACCCCCACTGTGCATGGTGCAGTGGCACTGTGCCAGATCAAGTGGCCAGAGTGGAGCATGGAGATGCGCTGGCACAAGTGCCATTGCGCCATGCACAGCACCTGCTATATTCAAAAGGGGACATGCAAATGGGGCCATAATTTATGCAAGGTGCACAGGGGCCATTTGCATCTCATTAAGGCCCCATTTGCATGCCATTAGCATTCAGGTACGCCGATCCCCGACAACTTGTGCCTGGCGCCCTGCCAGGCAGCAGCTGTCGGGGACCGGCGCCCCCTGCAGCCCGATCGTGGGCATTCCTGTAATATAAAAAAAAAATCCAATATCCCTGGTGGTCCAGTGGACCTCTATGTGTCCAATCACAGGCATCAGTATAGTCTCCCACCCACATCCAATATCCCTGGTGGTCCAGGAGACCGATCGCTGCCTGATCGCGGGCATCCGTATCACATAACAGACCCCTACCACCCTAGTGGTCTAGTGTACCTCCCTCCCCACCTGTCCACTGAGCCCCACCACCCCGCTACCCCCCCGTCAGCCGGCGGGCGGCAGCACCCCACCCGTCTGCCACCCCGCCGCCCGCTGACTGACAGTTCGGTAGGGCTGCACGCCCATTTGTTCACAGTGTAAATCAATGGGCATGCAGCCCATACCATACTACTCAGTCCAGATATGTGAATGAATCATGAATAGTGGCACTGTGATTTTGTTAATCTGTCCCGAACGTTGACTTCTCACAGTGACCATTCTGCACCAGATGTGGGAAAACATCATTCAGGCAGGATGTGAAAAATTACAGCTGTACCATTCATAGGTAGGTGTGAAGAGATGGTAGTGTTGAAAATTTTGAGTGAAAATACTAAAAATGCTCGAATTTATGGGCATGCATAGAAACTGCACACTGCACACTTGTAACAGTCATTTAGTGGAATTATTTCACCAAATTTTTAGCATAGGCATTTTGGGACCTCTGCTCATGAACACTGTCACTATGATTTTCTTCATCTGTCCTGATCATTGATTTCCCACAGCAACAGCGCTATAGTGCACCACTTGTGCAAAAACACATTTCGGGCAGGATCTGAAAAATGACAGCTGTACTGTTCATAAGGACGTATACAAAATTGACAATGTTGAAAATGTTGAGTGAAAATATTACAAATTATCAAAGTTATGAGTGTGCGTGGAAACTGCGCAATGCACGCTTGCAACTTAGTCATTTTATGGACTTTTGTCACCAAATTTTCAACATAGAGATTTTAGGACCTCTGCTCACGAACAGAGTCACTTTGATTTTTGTAATCTGTCCCAAACACTGATTTGTGCATATGAAAGACTTATCTCAACCCCAAAAAACAAGAAATTTCAAAATGTTTTATTATTTCCTTTACATAATATTGTAAACTCTCTCACGTGCTCCACCAAAATATCATTTCAGTAACATTTCGGAATACAAATTCCTTCATCAGACTGTGGAGCTTATTCTGAAAATAAAGAATATATAAAGACAAATGCACAATTCTCTCATTTAAATTCAAAAAATATGTGAAGCATTAGATTACTAAATGCAGGTGAAACTAATCTGCTTCTTGCAAGGTGGCCAGTGGTGGTGGTGGTGGGGGGGCTGTAACAGCAATTCCTCAAATCTGAGGTTACAAATTTTAATATCTAAACCACGGAGAGAAACAAAATTTCTATTAGCCCAATTTATAAATAATCTAATGATATACTCAATCTTAAAAGAAAATTTTATGGTGTACTTTTCTTTTTAATTTTAATTCTTCTATTAAGGATAGATTTGATTCTGTTGTTACCAAGTATAACTTTATCCTAAAAGGAAACATATTTTTAAATAAGAAGGAAAGGGAACAACTTAATACTTTAGTTTAAGTCTTGCCCTTAAAGTAAAAAAGAAGTTTATCACATAATATATTATTGATGTCCATGAACAAAAAATAATGCTAGTCTCTCCCCTGAAACACCATGATAAATAATTTAACTCCAAATAGATCCTTTTACCTTTTTATGTCTTAATTTGAATTTCTTTAAATCTGTATCGCTTTTCACTCCATTTGGCTTTTAAAGTAAAACCGAATTTCAAAAATTACAGATGCCACGCCGCCATTAGCTCACCACACCAGTATGCTACTGCTTGCACCTATCTTCCTGGTGCAATGTACTTAAAGAAGATGGGGCCAAGCCACTCAGGTGTGCACCTAAATTGTTCCACATCATAAATGATGTCACCCTGGGCGACTCGGTCAAAATGAATGAAACTCTCCTGTAATAACATTAAAGGAGAGTCCCCCTGAATATCACAATTTTAAAGCAGTGCTCATAGTTAGGAACAAATACTTGTAATATTATATTTAAACAAAATGTCTCACAGGTTACCAATTGCTTTTGTATACATATCAACCACAGAGCAACGCATAATACAAGCCCATATGTTTCGAAAATAATTCTTTTTAAAATTAAAACAACAGGCTACAGGAAAAAAATGAAAGAATACACATATGTGTGGGAGAAAAGCACTTCCAGACCCAGAATTTTTATCAATTTCTTCACAAAAAATATATAAAAATAAGGGAGCTCTGGTATGCACGTATCCTGTGCCATGTCATAAATGACATAACCTTATGCATCCCAAAGAAAAACTCTCCCATAATAATAATTGGGAGAGTACTCCATACCTATCAAACTTTTTCAATAAATACATACATTTTCATAATGAACATCAGAATAACATCAGTGAAACTAAGGCATCATAACAACTCATAGCATCAAGGCAACATCAATAAAACTACCCAGCAGATCAGAGCGTATATATTTCTAAGTGTATTCCTAGTAATATCATATGATTTAGAATGAGTTTCCAAATATCAGGGTATATCAAACTGGGAGGAATAAACTCACTAATATAAAAAGACTTCTATATGTACAAAGAAAACCTTAACATGCCAAAAATGTTATTTAAATAAAACTTTTTAGTCATAAACTGACCAATTAAGATTTTCATTCAGTCCGTATTTAGGTAAATGAGTTTTTAAAGCGAGTATCCACCAAGCTTCTCGCTTTAATAAGAGTCTCTCTAAATTTCCGCCTCTTGTTGATTCATATATCTTTTTGATTCCAAAAAATTCTGTCACGAACACTGATTTCCCACAGCGACCGTGTTATCCTGCGCCAGTAGTGCGAAAACACATTTTGCACAGGATGTGAAAAATGACAGCTGTACTGCTGCACTACAGTGTCAGCGTGGCTCAGTTGGTAGCACATCCGCCTCTGGACCAGAAGGTCATGGGTTCTTGTCCCACACTGGGATTGGACTTGCACCTAAAAATCGCTGGCATCCGAGTACAGTATTGGGGGGTGCTATACTGCTGGGGTGTGCCGTCCTTTGGATGAGATGTTAAAAACTGAGGTCCCTTCTGCTCATCCTGGTGGGTGTCCACGTGGAAGTAAAAGAACCCAGGGCACTCTTCGCAAAGAGTAGGGAACATTCCCGGTGTCCTGGCCAACATTCCCCTTCCCATAAACTGGTTCACGCAATTATCCAGGCTGTGTGTGGGTGACGATGTGCGATATGGCAGTCACTTCACTACCAGTCTAGCATTGCTTGTAAAGTGCTTTGGATGTATGAAAAGTGCTATATAAATGCTGATTCTTCTTCTTCTCCTTCATAAGGAGGTGTGAATAAATTGCAATGTTGAAAATCTGGAGTGAAAATATTACAAATTGGTGAAGTTACAAGTGCACATGGAAACTGTGCAACGCACGCTCATAACACAGTCATTTTTTTGAATTGTTTCATCAAATTTGCAACATAGGCTTTTTGGGAGGTCACCTCATGAACAGCAAAACTGTCATTTTGTTATTCTGTCTTGAAAGGTGATTCTGCGTAGTGACCACAAAATCACCTTTCAGGACAGAATAATGCCATGACAGTGATTGCATTCATGAGGAGGGGTCCCAAAAACCCCATGTTGAAAATTTGATGGAAAAAGTCAAAAAATGGCTGAGATATCCACATAAGTTGGAAGAAAAAAAAACATTTATGCCATTATACAGCTTACCAACATTTCTTCAGTTCGCGGTCGGCTTTGAAGAGTGCAGACATGTTCCAGGTCCACCAAAGATCATCGCACTGGGCTCCAGAGGTAAGTATGGGGTGAGGGGAGTGTGGGGGGGGGCAGAGTGCACAGAGGGTAGGTATGGGTTGGAGGAGGGGCCACTGGACTCAACAAGGGACTGTTTTCTGTTTTACAGGTTTAAAAAAAAAAACATTGTGGGCCTTTTTTTTTTTCTTTGTAAGGACATTTGGCATGCTGGGATGGGCTCCCAGTGTGCCACCTGAGTGGTTTTTTTTTGTGGTGGGGCTGTAGCCGATGGGGGATTGGGCTCCCCCGTTGGTCATACAGAGTTGGGGGGGTTGCATGAGCCGAGTGGGGTTGGGCACCCCCTTGGCACACAAGAAATGGGAGGGTACATTATGCCGATGGGGATTGGGCACCCCCATTGGCAAATTAACTTAGGAGGGGGCATGCTGACAGGGGGATTGGGCACCCCTGTCATCTTTCAGAGGGACTGCATAAGGCAGCAGATATCCCTTGGCTTCTGTGGGGACTATGAGAAGTTGACGAGGAAGCTGCCACCATGTTGCTTGACAGGGACACCAGACGAGGCAAGAAGTAATTGGCTGCGGCAATCAGGGACCGTCCTGTGATACTTCCTGATTGCAGCAGCTAATTTCTTTCAAGGTGGTGGCACGTTTCTCAACTGCTGTCATAGACAGCATACTATGGCATTGGTGCTACAGATCCTGGCCACAAAAAGCAGTGGCACGATTTGCTGCAGCAGGACCGCACCTCCGAAACCCGCTTCTACACTGAAGCAACCACAATATGTTGTCTGCACTGCAAGCACAAGATAACATAAAAAGCAGGGGGTATAGCTGAAATAGTATGATCTGATAGACAAAGAATGAGGCAAAAGATCTGAGGGGCTTTCACATTGCTGCTCACCATTCGATTAGTAATTTAGGCCTGAAGCTTAAGTAGAGCCTTCCAGGACCTCACAGCCGGATCATTTCAGTTCAGCTGTTAGTGATAATTTAATTATAATTTTAATATTTAAGTTAGTTACACTTAAATAAATGGTATGCCGATCTGACAGCAACACCAACACAGTGACATAACTCACTGTTGGCAAAATTAACACTTTGCTGACAGCTCACTGTGTTGATGCACCTGAGACAGAGGCACACCATTTCCCCATCCTGCACCCCCTCCCTGAGTCAACTCCAGCTTGAGCTGACAATCTATAGTATGGAGGTGTGTGGGGGCAGAGCCCCCCGAATGGGGGGTTCAAGGGGCAAAGCCTCCCCGATAGAAAAGCAGGACTGGGAAACATTTGGGATTTATGTCTATGGCAACTTGTGGTCAACATAAATCCTGTCGCTGTAATGCCAGTTGACAAAAGTGTTGTTGAACTGGCATCATAGATCGAAATAAATAAGGCTGTCTGCAGTGTGCACAAGTTTTACAGCACTGTGGTGTAATGGGTCTCTTTGCAGCATACCTGTGTCTTGTACACATGGCATACTTTTCCAACTTACCTGTGAGACCATCCAATCCACAATGACTCCTTGGTTCCATCAGCCCACCTCAGTTTATAAGTATAGGATAGAACAGAATAAGATAAGGTTAAAGGTTTGTCACAGTATGCATTTTCCTGGTACTCCTCCTTTTTGGCTTTTTTTCCCACTGTTCCCTTCCCTTATTATAAAATATTGCTATATCATTAGGCTTATATTTGTCAATTACTTCCCCACCTAACTTTAAACTTTTAAGCCTGCCCCTCTTGGAAAGTACTGAGGATTAATAACCATTTCAAAATTGGGGAGAGGAAGAACACTAGTGCACAGCCCTTTGCTTGTCACCTGTATATGCAACTGTGTCTGGGGGTCAGCAGGATTTGAACCCCTGACCAATATATTCTTAGTGTAACTGACATATTCACAGAACATTTGTTTTATAACATACCACTTAGCAGGTATGAATAGCCAAAAAAAAAAAAAAGCTAATAGGATATGACTTTATAATCTGCAAGGGCCAGTGTAACAACTGATATCCATTGTCATAAACAGAGTTATGTCCTCCATGTGTAACCCCTCACCCCTGCCTTTCTAGCAAAATGACAGGTGGCATGCTGTTGAGGCTGACAGCAGTACCTGGTGGGGACCTGGATTCGGGGAGGATGAGGTTACTCGGCACAGGGGACCTAGGTTTGGCTACTCTGAACAGGGGCACCCAAGTAAATCCGAACACAGGAAGCAATAACTGTAATGTCCAGAACCAGGAATGGGATTCTTCAGTGTGGCTTTTATTCACATCCAAGCTGAAAAAACAAAGAATAGACAGACCCTCATTGGGCTACATTTCCTAGTAATGCATATTAGAGACAACAGAACACTTTATCACCATTTCCAGCCCTCAGGCTCTAAACCCACCAGGCACACAGCCCAGACTTGCACGCAGCTTTGGGTACACAGCCCGACTTGTACACTCACTTGGGTCTTCCCACTGGCCCAGCTCCTCCCGCCACTTCTGATCCTCGCCGGGTCCATTTGAGGAATGAACCATTATCCTGTTGTGGCTCCCCTAAACCACACTAGAGTCTTCGACTCCTAGAGAGAATTTCCTATAACTCATGTCTGGGTACTTCCCTCATCACTGGCCAAGTGCCTGAGGTAAAGTAGAAACTAGAAGAAACTGTAGAGGTGGACCTGGTCACTAAAGATAGGGGGCCACCCACCTCCAGCTCCCGCAGCCCATATCCGGCCATTTCTCTGGAAACTGAACAATACCTTTACTGAACTTTCAAATGTAGATTCTAGGTAGACATCTGTCACATCTCCTCTACATATCATTTGCATCCCAACAAGCTCTGGACATGAACCTACTTTTAATTTGTTTAGCCCATTACTCTAGGCTTCCATTATTTTAGTAGTTCAATCCCCACATTGTCACACAGGTCCCAGGGTGAAAAACATAGGCCCTTTTAGCAAGAGCAGACACCCACTCTCACGTTGCAGATGCCCCACAGGTGACTCACAAATCTTCTTGTTCTCCCAAATAAACTTTAAACACATAGGCAGCTTTTCCTTCACAAGCAGAACTAGGGGGTTGCCCCAGGAATCTGCAGGGAACCCTTTCCTGCCCCCCCAAAGGAAGGGGGCACTGATACCCGAAAACAGTGGCCTCCACGACTTCAATTATCTTCTGTGTCTCTCTTTAAGGTGGAGACACACACCCTTTTAAAATAAAAGTAGCCCTCTGTCAGGGCTGAGGCTCCTAGAGCCTTCACTGAGCTGCTTTCTCAGCAAGCTCCCAACTGCACACTTCACTGACTCACACTCAACTGAAGACTGACTTCAAAACCTCCCAACATTCTAACCAACTCCCTTGCTGCAGATTCCAATGTGGCTTATGCAGCTGCGATAGTTCTATTGGTGATGTCATCCCTCAATCTCAGCTGAGACTGAGAACAGAGTGAGACTGTGTGAAACCCATTTAACTGGAGTTTCACAAGCTGTCTTCCCTGCCTACCACTAGGTCTTACTGGGATTCCAGTAACCCCAGGTAACAAGGGGGTTACACATGTATTTGCTATGGATTTTTGATGTCTTTGTTTGCTGTTATCTGGTTGTTTGTTTCCTTTATGTTCCCCATGCACATTAAATTAGGCTGTCCCTTACCTCCTTATAACCAAGTTATTTATTCCAAGAAATAAAGAGAGATTTAACGCAGGGCTATAGTTCAGAAAGAATGTAGGTAGGACAGTGAAAACTTGAAGTGCCAGAAGGAGGTATTCCCACTTAGCCAACCAATACAGGGTATCAATGCAGGTCATATGTCAAAGTTTACTTCCTTTCAGGTTATGGCCATCAGCATGCATGCATTAAATTCAGGCTGTGTATCAGATTCCTCAAGTGGTGGGGTCGCAGAAATGGAGCTAATAGAATGGATACATTTTCTGCTTCAGGACCTACTTCTTACTCATTGAGTTTTGTAACATAGAACAGGAAGATGGCTCGGTTTGTGTGGTGCCCTGTTTCTCCTTGCAATTGACGAGTTATACATGATGTTCTTTTCTTTTAGACTTTCTTAAGATACAGATGGTTGTATTCATGGAGCAGAAACTCCTGGATCCTGGGTTTTGACAGGCTGATTTATTTGTTTAGCAGGTTCATTTCCATTATATCTGACTTTGGCTGCAGTAGGCCGTGAGGCTGGGACCATGCATGCTTGAGCTATGGAGTGTTCTTGCACAGAGCACATGGTGAACTTAGTACGCTGTTTTTTTTTGAAAGATGAAGTTCATTAGTTTTAACTTTTGGTTTCTTCTAAACTCTTGTTTGCAATCAGTGGCAAGAGACATAGCTTCTCTGGCAGAAGAAAATATTTGCACTTTACCGTAAGAGTCCACCACATTCAGCATAGCAGGATACTTAAAATAATATAAAAGCCCAATCTCGAAGACAGCTTTTGTTTAACTTCTAAAAAACTCCTTCCCTTTTCCATTACCACTAATAAGAAGTCTTGAAACAGCAATACTTTGTTACCCTCCACACTTTTTTTTTTTTCCCTAGCCAATCTCAGTATCTGCTCCTTAACAGAAAAATGTAGAAAGTATGCAAGAATTGGTCTAGGTCATTGTCCTGCTTATGGTCTGGGTCCTAGGGCATGATGTCCATGTTTGATTTCTAAAGCCCAGAGCCATTGATAATCAAGTAATTCTGGTATCATCTTTTGTAAGAATTCAAACATGTTGCCCCTTCCGCACCCTCTGGTATTCCCAAAATCCAGAAGTTATTTCTTCTGCCCCATTCTCAAGGTCATCAATTTTCTCTAGTAAGTAATGGATCTGTTTACCTTCAGAATGAATCTGATCCTCTAATCCTGTAATAGTATCTTTAAAAATGTCAGTTTGGTTTTTCTGTGTAATCCAAGCACTGGGAAACTATGACTGAATTTTATTTGAGTTTGGCTACTGACCATGTGACTGTGGTCATTTCCAGTTTGATATCGGCCAGCATTTCCTTCAGCGACTGAATGTCATTCTTGTCAGCTGCTGTTGGGCACTCCATATTTGGGTAAGCTGGCCATCTTGGTCCCGCTGACATCGCGGCTGCCATCCAAAAAGCTGCTTTCTACTGCCAAACTTCTTTCTTATGTTTAAACCAGTTGAAACTTTCTCAGTTTGCCACCCGAATATTCTGCTAATGTTTATATTTAAAATAATGCATACTGACTGAAATTAAAACAATAAAATAATGTAAATAATTGTCAAAGCTGAGCAGCAATTCTCTCAGGCAGCCAGCATCCTCAGCGCAGGCTCACACTCTGAGACCTATGATTTTTGGATATTCTGTTTAATGGGTTATCATGTAGATTGGTGAACATTTATGCTCCCCAAACTAAAGCACTACAGATAGAATTCCTGAACTTAATTCGGCTTTATTTATTTATGAATAAACAACTGTTTTTTGGGGGGAGATTTCAATATTAGCATATTAACTACTGATAAGTCTCCAATTGACAAAAACTTACTGTGATGCCAATGTTCTGAAATTGCTAATCACCCAAGTGGGTTTAATAGAAGTACAGGTCAACAGGGGACAGACCCCAAAGCACATCTTTTTCAAAGGGAAATTATCCACACGCATAGATTTTTGATTTTTGTCTAAATCCCTTCCAGTAATTTCTACTTCTACTACACCAGCTGAGACTTTGGATAACGCTATGATTTCTATCCAGGTTTCCACCACCCTTCCGAGAGTGGCTTGAAGGGGATAGTGAGAGCTAATGTTAATTTGCTCCAAAATGGTCAAATTAGAACTGAATTAGCTGGTATAATACAGGACAGGCAAGCAGTAGCCTTTCTATATGATTCACCTTTACAGTGGTGGGAAGGTAGTAAGGTTTGTATTACAGATTTTTTAAAACAGAAAGCAATACAGAACGGAAAAAATAACTACCAAAATTATCTTGGCCTTAGGGAGAAATTATACAAATTAGTCTCCTTACAAGCTACTTCAGATCAGGACTGGTCAGAACAAATAAAGGAAGTTAAAACTGAGATGGTACACTTTCAATACAATAGGCTTAAGTCTATAGAACTAGAACAATGATTTGGAACGCAAGGAAAAAAATGCCAAACAAATCCAGATGAGGATTGTAAGCACAGAATAATGAAACAATTAATAACAGAGTTAAATCAGAATTGTTAAGGACAATAAGGAGATAATGAAAACAATCAAAACTCAAATATATGATTAGTTTGGTAGCCCCCACCAAACTACTATGTCACAGATTATACAGGCTGTTAATTTACCCCAGATATTGGAATCAAAAAAAGCACCGCTCATGTTACCTATTTCTTCAGATGAATTAGAAATTATTATTAAAAGTCTTAATAATGAGACAGCACCTGGATCAGATGGACTGCCTGGAGAAGTGTACAAGGTGTTGTGGGAGCTTATGCCATCTGAACTCTTAGTAGTGTTTAATGCTTTTTTAGAAGATAACAAATTGTCAGGCCAAACACATGAGGGCCTTATGATTTTTTTATATAAGAAAGGTGAGAAGTTAAATATAAAAAAATTGGAGGCCTATAACTACTTAGTATACATTTTAAAATTCTTGCAAAAATATTAAGTAAAAGATTGGTCACCACATTAGAAAATATAATTCATTCAACTCAGTTTTGTTCTGTCCCTGGGAGCAGCATCACAGATGCATTAATTTCATTAAGAGAATTGATAACTTTAGGTCAATGAGGGTCTTTTGACGGGTACATAATTAGTTTGGATGAAGCCTCGGCCTTTGATAAAGTGTCACATGAATTGTTATGGTTAACGATGAAACAGTATGGTTTCCCTGAGGTATTTATAAGCTGGCTCCAAAGATGCTATGTCACAGCTTATGTAAGACCATTTGATAATGGTTGGGTGGGGAAGAAATGTGATATTAAGGTGGGAGTGAGACAAGGGTTCCCCCTGAGCCCCCCTTTTATGTATATTGACAATAGATCCAGTAATAAGAATTTTACAAAGGTCAACAGAAATACAAAGTTTAGTGTCACCAAGTAACATTCTTAAACTCTCTAGTTTATGCAGTTGATCTCTGCTTAGTAGTAGCAGGCGAACTTTCAAGGATTATTGCATGTAAGTTGCTACAAACAATAGCAGGGGTATTAGGGACACAAATCAATAAACATAAGAGTCAGTGTATTAAGGTTGAAATCCCAGATTCTATATTCAAAATATAGAAGGCATTCCTATAGCTAATACCCTTTGTAAAATATTGGGAGTATATTTTAGTCCTGGGGATTTGGAATCTAATAACAGGGAGACACAATTAGCAATAGGAAAAGCACAAGTTCTATGGTGAAACAGTTGACAAATGGGGAAATTAAAAATAATTTATTTTATTAAAACATTTCTGGTCCCCACTTTTCTATTTTTTAGTTATATTTTTCCAGTGCCCAGACATATGGAGACTGCCCTATATGTCTGTTTCTTTTCTTGCTTCTGGGGGAGCAGATTAAACTATATTAAAAGAGGGATTACATACCTAGAAACAAATGATGGGGGGGGGTTGTGGTGATAAATCCTGTTTTGCTCTTTTTAACCATTTTTATTTATGCTAACTTGGTACCATTTGAAAGGCAGTCAGATAAGGTTTGGGTTGAATGAGTCAACCTCACATTAAGGGATATTTCTACTGAATGGATGCAGCAACAGTTTATGCATAAAAATAAGAGGAAACCTAGATTGAATGAAATGTGGACATATGTATTTGATTATATCAAGAAATGGAATTGATCAAAGTCAATGGTTTTAACTTCATCAAGAAAGCAGTTATATTTGTTTCTCTTACAGAGTCCTTATATAGAAGATCCATTTATTACTTTTTTGACACAAGAACAAAACCAGATCAAAGCTCTGTTAATGGAGAAGAGATTGCCACAAAAAATGTGGGATCTGGTTTAGCTGGGAGTACTTGGCAAGATAAATGTAAAAAGAAACCATAAGCACAAAGGGAATTTAGAGAGATCTTGTCCTAGACAGTCATGTGCAAGAAGCAGAAACTATGGAACATTTATATTTTTCCTGTCAGTATATTAAGGAATTTGGGGATGTAATTGCTAGTAAGTGGCAGACTAATATGTTCCAGTCTTTAACTATACAAACTTTGTGTCTAGGTCAGTACCCATCCTCATGGGGGGAATATGATATTGGTAGCATAAGAATTGTTATGGCTTGCTGTCTGTATTGGATAAGGCAGATTAGATGCAAATTTATTTTATAGCAACAAGAAACTTCTCCTACAGAACTATATGTTTATAATTTTGACTGATTTACAGCAGATCCAGAAGGCTGAGCTGAAATCTTTTGGAAACATTAAATGGTTTGAGCACTGGGACATGCTGAAATGACTCTTTGTTGTATTGGGTATGTATTCTTATGTGCAGTGAGAAGAAAGTACAAGTACCTAAGCATCAGCATGGATACAGCTTATTAGAATGGTCTCTCTGAGACAATCTATTTGTGTTAATCTGTATTAAGATTTCTGTTGGTTTCCTTTTCTTGTTTGTGTTTTAAGTATTGAGTTTGATATTCAAAATTGTTCTGTTTTTTCTGTGATATTTGATATTTAATTTATTTTTTTTATTTATTTATGACTTTGCTAAATGGGTAGGGTGTGCTGGTACAACGGACCATTTTCAGGCATGACCTGGGTCAGAGGTACACAAAGGGTAAATAATTTACAGTAATAGATAGCATAAGTAGTAAATAATACACATATGATAGTTACAAATAGTAGTAGATAGTACAAATAGTAGTAGATAGTATAAATTAGTACAGATATGTACATTCTGTATGCTAAAATTTGGCAGCTAATATAATCAACAGTTCCTGGCCAGAAGGCTGTAGCAGAAGGAAAAATAAATGGCAAGTGAGATAGCAGGTTGGTATGTTAGGACTGCAGACATGGTATGAAGTAGCAGGTGAGATGGCAATAGTTGCAGCAGTGCTCTCCTCTGAGGTAGCAGAGAACACAGATGCAGGAGCAAGAGAGAAAACATGTGCAGATTAGGCAGTAGAAAAGGTAGTAAGAGGTTACAAATCTAATCATACCTGTTTGTGTCAGGTCCTGGCTGTGTAGGACCAGAGCAAGAAAATGGGGGAGGATGATTGCGGGACGTGGCAAGAGAAGACTGGGAGGGGGGCGGGCAGTCACTTGCATGTACAGGTGCAGGTGTCTTTAGCAAGAAGCCAGACTTTGTAGTCATGCTTGAATACATGAGGTTTATTAGTAGAGTTAAGGAGGGCAAGCAGTCCGTTCCATAGGATGGAGGCCGCGACTGATCAGGCTTTATTACTCATATTAGTGGTGGTACACTGAGTTTCCAATGGGGGAACAATGGAGGGACAGAGAGGCCTTGGCAGAATGTGAGGTATGAAGGTGGATGGAGGAGGTAGAACCACTCCTAAGACAGGAGTCGATGAGGCAGCCAGTAGTAAAGTCAAAGCCATCTTATAGGAGAGCCAGTTCAGGAGGATGTAGAGGTCACAGTGGTGTTCTGAGTAAGGGGCAGACAGGGCAAATTGGCAGATGCTAGTGTATATGACCTCTAGTCTGGACCAGAGGGGAGAGGAGAAGCAAGAGTAAATGGGGGAACAGTAGTCTAAGATGGGGAGAAGGTTTCCTCTGGCAATGGCCAGGCAAGCATCCTCGGTAAGGTAGGACTTGATATGGTATGTTGCACCAAGGTTTTGGTTAATTCTATGAACTACTGAGTTTACATGGTCACTGAAAGTGATGGTGGGGTCCAGCATAACTTCTAGGTACTTGAAGGAGAGGACGATGTCAATGACAGGGCCATTGGGTGAGTGGACCTGGAGTGAAGAACTCAATTTAAAGGATTTGGCCAAGTAAGGTTTAGATCAAAACAGCATCACTTTGGTTTTTTAAGTTTTTTATCAGCATCAGGTTTTTGGTGAAACAGTTGTGGATAGCGCTATAGTTCTGGGTGAGTATAGAAGATATGTGAGGAAGGGATTTGTCACTGTGGTATATGACCAGATCATCGGCATAGAGGAGGGATTCACAGAAGAGGCAGTCCAAAGAAAGGGTATTGACAAATATGGTGAAAAGCAGAGGACCCAGTTTAGAGCCCTGGTGAACTCCAGTGCTGACAGGTAGGCCGGGAGAGCTGGCTGGATCAATGCAGACAAACTGGGACCGGTCAGAAAGATAACTCCGTAACCAGTGAGTGGTTTTGGGGGATGATCCGATCAAAATTAGTTTGGAGAGGAGGAGGGAGTGGTTGACCAGGTCAAATGCCATTGATAGGTCAACAAATGCAGCACCAGTGGCAAGCCCCTGGTCCATGTTGGTGTATATGTGGTTGATAAATAAGGCTACGGTAGTGGCCGTGCTATGTTGCTTGCAGAAACCATGTTGCTGGTTACATAGCATATCATGTTTGGTGAGGTATTCTGATAGCTGCCAGTGGACCACTTTCTCGCAGTTTACTCAGGTGTGGGAGAGTGGATATTAGCTGGTAATTGTCCATTGAGAGGGGGTCACTGGTCTTGAAGATGGGGATTACCTTGGTAGTTTTCCATGGGGAGGGTATGGAGGAGGTTGTCAGGGCAAGGTTGAAAATGTAGGTGAGGGGTTTGGTTATGGCTGGTGACACAAATTTGAGAAACGCAGGGGACAGCCCATCCGATCCTGGGCTGCTTTGGTTTGGCAAGCCCTGGAGGAGCTTGAGTGTCTCCTTGGGGGAGATGACCTTGAAATAAAAGGGTGGGCAGGGGGTTGTAGTAGTTGGCGAGGGGGCAGGTGAGAGTGGGAGGGGAAGGTCCTAGATGGAAGGAAGGACTGGCAACACTGTGGGTTGGGGGCACTGTGGAGGGGAGATGGGCATGGGTGCTGGACCAAGAGTTTGAGGGATTCCTATTTGTCGGGGAGGTTGGTAGGGTGCTGAGGAGGGCAGATAGATTTGTGAATTTTAGGTTAAAGGCATTGGCTACTTCTGTTGGATCAGTCAGGAGACCAACTGGGGAGCTTAAATTTACATTTGGGTTGTTTGTGCAAGGAGTGAGTAGAGAGTTAATGGAGTCCCAGAACTTCCTGGGATTACCAAAAATTTCTCTCTGTTGTCTGGAGTAGTAGTTTCTCTTGAGGGTATGGGTCAAGTGTTTGCATCTATTTCTCAGGCACTGATACTCATTCCACAGAGTGGGGAAGGGGGTCTGTTTGATCCACTTATGGTCCCTCTCTTTCATGAGGGAGAGGAGTTCTTTGGTGATCCAGCGGGTGCATCCACCATGAACTCTGCTGATTGTTTCTGGGAAGTGTCAATCCTGGAGGTCCAAGAGGAGCCCAGTGAAGTGGATGACAGCAGAGGTAACATCGGAGAGTGCGTAAAGTCTCTGCCAGTTTAAGTCCCTGGCATCGTTTAATAAGGCAGTGGTGTCATGGAGGTTGAAATTGCGGAAAGTGATATTTCTGGAGGGTTGGCTGAGGGTTTTAGAAGACCAAATGGCAAAAGAAGGGGAGTGGTCACTTAATGAATCTGATAAGGTACTTGTATGGAGGATACAACCCCTGTGTGTGGTTAACACCCAATCAATGAGGGATTGAGTAGAGGTCCGAGAGTTTAGCCGGGTAGGGAGGGTGAGGACTTGTTCTAGGTTGATTGACTTGAGGTGGTTTACAAGACCAGGTTCTTGGGAGCCCATCTAGTTCAGGTTGAAATCCCTGAAAAAAATGGATTCCCTCACAGGGGAGAGGGATCCAAGGCCAGAGAGCAGGTTCTGTAGACCATGAACGCTGCCGGCTGGGTGGTTATGACAACAACCCAGGTAAAGCTTCCTTGAGGAGCCCAAGGTGATTTCTGCAATGAGCCAGTCGCTGGATGAGTCTGTATCCATGCAGAGGGCAGTGAAGGCCACAAAGGAGTTACTGACAAGGATGGTAGCGCCACCGCCCTTTCTTTTGCCAGATCGATTATGGCATCATAGGGTATAGAGCTGGTTGATACATGGCGCAAGTGTGTTGGGACTTCAGCCAGGTCTCCATGAGGCAGAGTACATGGTATTTGTGAAGGAGGATCCAGGCTTCTAACTCTGGGAATTTGGCATGGAGACTGCAGACATTCATGTGGGCCAGTTTTAGCCCAGGGGCATTAGCTCAGATGCATGAGGTTGCTGTAGCTGTGGAGTTAACAGGGCCAGGGTTTAATTCAATATAACCACCCACTTGGAGGAAAGAGAAAAGTTGGTGGTAGGGGTGGGAGGTGCGGGGAGAAGTTATGGAGATAGAGAGGGAGTGAAGGAAGAAGCTGAGTAGACAACACTCTTGGTTGGGGATAAAAGAAAACATGAGGGGACCAATTTGGGAGCATTACCAGTTTAGTGAAGGGGGATAGGGAGGGGGTAGTGAGAGTTAGAATGAAATTTAATGAGGTCGGCTTGGTCATATGCAAGGACAGATGTGCATAGGTCGAAGGTAAGTAGGGTGCATATGAGAGAAGCAGCCATAATGGCCAGTGAGAGGGACTTCATGGACTGGGCTGGTAGTGAGACTGGGGGAGTCAGTGCGGTACCAACAAGGGGGGGTGAGCAGGTAGCAGAAAATGTAGCTGAGGGGTGAAATTGAAAAATACCCTTAAAGGTATAATAAAAATTCCCTTACTCTTTTCAAGAAGTGCCATGGGATCTGTAACATCCACCTGAACTACCACCAGAATAGGCAGACAGACAGGATCTCTGTTTAATGTCTCATCCTAAAGAAGACACTTCCAGGAATGCAGCATCATCCTTGTCATGCACTACAGTGTCAGTCTTGGGATTTTACCCCAAGTTCCTGGTGTGGGGCTAGAAGCCTAGAACCCACAACCTTCTGATCTTCGGCCTCAAAGGCAAGTCTGCAAATTTGGATTTAAGTACATTATTTAATAGTGAGTGCAGCAATGTCTTTTTGTCGATGATCTTGCAAGCCCTATGGTTTTGGTGAAATGACGCCCCTGTTGAGAATTGCAGTATTAGTACCTATTCATATTTCAATATATTAGAACATGTTTAAAAATTTGCTGATTTACTACAATTAGCAAGAAATAATGACAGTTATCATATGAGAAGGATTTTGACTTCTGGGATGGAGACATGTTTATTTAGTTATTTAGATGTTGGCTTGCTTGTGTGCATTCTCCATAGTAGTTTATTACTGTTTGCACAGAATAAAAGGCACACCTCTCAAGTTGATTACATTCTGACGGCCAGGCCAGCCCATAATTTTACCTCCAGAAGCTTGCCCCTCCCACAGTGAGACTGTGCTACCCCACTTTTGACAAGATCCAGTATTGTAATTTGCAATATTAATCTGTGTAGAGCAATGAAGGAATGGACTGCACAACCTGTGAGTACGAATTCCCTGTGTTTGGAGCGGATACCGTTTGGTGCACAGTCCAACATTTGCCCTCTTTTTGTTTTCACAGATTTTGAACAATTGTGTTCTCAAACTTGGGTGATAAGAGGTGTGATGCAGAATTACATTGAGCATCTCTATGGTCCTCCAAAAATTAAAACTGCTTGTTACAACCAGTTCAAGTCTATACTTTAGTTGTCAGGCAGTTCAAACTAACAAAAAGTAGTAAAATTCCTGTTGGCACATATTCTGACCAAGGATAGAATCAGAGCAACAACTTGGGGTAAGCAGTGCCTAGTCAAGTATAACTGAAAATGTGCTGAAAACAGGGTGACTGGCACCTGCTATAGACCTGAGAGTTTAAAAGTCAGTAAAACACCTTTTTTGCCAAATGAAATGCAAATAAGTTCATTATTTCCAAGAAATTGTTGGTCTTTATTAAGTGAAAACATACAGTGCTGTGCAGGAAAACTTCAACAGGCAGTTAACAGATGATTCAGTACCACACAATTCACTGCATATTAGATGAAGAATAACAGCAGCAGAATTAAAACAGTTCGCTGCAATGGCACACTGGGGCTCAATAAAAGAGCATTTTCTGAATCCCCCTTTCTTCCTCATTCTATGTCTTGCATCACCTGACGTGTTTCATGCATGAGTGCATTGTCAAAAGTGAGTGATAGATGTAAAGTGTACCCCTTTTATCTGCCACGTCTTAAAGATACAGTGCACTTACAAAAGTGAAAAAGTGCATACGTGCATATCAGAAAAAAAGTTAAAGCCATGTAAAAACAAAGATAAGCAAACTCTGGCCAGAGCTGATAGGGCTGCAGCTAAGGAACTTAGGGTAAAAATATTGAAAATGACCAAAGTTACGAGCCTGCGTTAGCAAAATGTAATGCAGGCTCATAAATTTGTTGTTTTGTAATATTTTTACACCAAACTTTCAACATAGCCTTGTTATGACCCAACCTCAAGAAGAAGGGCAGAGCAAATGTTCAGCTCCTGCCTGAAAGGTGATGTGTTGCAGGGATGGCGAAATCAACTTTCGGGACACAAACACATTTGGGGCAGGAAATTAAAAATGACAGTTGTCACATTCATGAGGTGCTGTAAAGAAAAGGCTATACTGAAAATCTGGGGTAAAAATATTAAATATTCTGCTGGCCCAGTGGTGTAAAGGGCTGAGGCACTGGCGCCTTACCTCTTACCACGCCAACAACCTGGGGTCGGGAGCAACCTCTAGTTTTGGAGGGTCAGCTGGGGGGAAGGAGGATCGAGCATCCTATGGACAGCTCTCCTCCTCCAGAGATGGTGGTTGGGGAAGACCACTGCGGTACTGGCTCTTGGTGGTGGCCAGGGACTGGTGCAGCTCTGGTGGTCACAGTGTGGTTTGGTGCGGGTTGACATCGGACGTGCTATGCATGGGAGCATGCACAGCAGTGACCTTGACATCACTGCACACCCACGCTGTGGGGGGGGGTGAATCTAGGGGGAAAAACTACTTCTCTGGAGCATGCATGATGATGGGTCCCGATGGTGCTGCACCACACTCAGACAGACTGCTCCTCCCAGATCCTGACCCTGGGCTTCCACGGTGAGGGGGTAAGTACCTGCTGTGACACAGCTTTTGAAGAGGAATAGAGGAGGGGGCTGAGCATGGTACTGGTGGTGGTGGGGCAGTGCCGAGGGGCCAGCCAGATGGGGAGAACCATAGGTAACCCCCCCAGCTGAGTAGATATATAAATAAAAAATGAAAAAAAATATTGGATATTACCAAACTTACGAGCCTGCATTCGCGGAATTCAATGTAAACTCATAACTTGTTTTTTAATATTTTTACACCAAATTTTCAACATAACCATCTTATGATCTCACTTCGTGAACAAGGGCAGAGAAAACTTTCAACTCCAGCCCAAAAGGTGATTTCACACAGGGACCATGAAATCACCTCTTGGGACAGATCTGCCTAATGACAGTGCCATTGTTCATGAGGAGGGATCCCAAAAAAGGTATGTTGAACATTTGGGCCAAAAATATGCAAAAATGGTGAAGTTATGCCACTAAGTTCAAAACACCATTGAAATACATTGAACCGCATACCTGTTTCTTCAGTTTGTGGTCTAACTTTGAATAGTGAATATGCTTCTGTGGACCAGAGAGGATTAATGCGTTGGACCTCTGATGGGTAAGTAAGGGCTTGAGGGGAGGTGTGAGATGGTGGTTGTTGAGTGGGAGGGTCTGGTGTGGGGGTAAGAAACAGCCACAAAATACGTCGCTGAGCGTTTTTGTTTTTACAAGTAAAAAAAAGAAAGAAGAAATGAGGATTCCTACACTAAGGGATTGGGTATCCCCCAGTGCCACTGTTACATTTCTGGGGAAGGGGGGAGGGGTATTGGGTGCTGAGAGGCAGGGTCAGGAGAAGGAGAGAAACAATTAATATATACAGTATAACATATAAAAATTAAAAAAGGCACACATAGCCATGCATTTGTGGTAATGGAGGGGCTCAGTAAGATGATTTGCGATCAGGACGCTGGGGATTGGGCACCCCCAGTGTCACTATTATGCTTCTGGGGGGTGCTGAGAGGGAGGGTCAGGTGGAGGGATATTTATAATTTTAATTAAAAAATTGGCGGCATCCTGGTTGCAACACTGTGATTAGGCACCCCAGTGTCACTCTTCTGTTTCTGGAGGGGTGGAATTGGTGGGTGCTAAAAGAGCAGGGTTGGGTGGGGGGATATCTGTAATTTAAAAGAAAAACAAAATCAGCAGTCACAGCACACTCTGCCATGTCCAAGATGGCCACCACACTCTACTGTGCATGTGCAACTACTAGTGCATGCACAGTTGAGTGTGGTGGCCATCTTGGACATAGTGGAGAGTGCCGTGTTCTGCCGTGACCGCCATTTTTTTCTATTAAATTATAGATATCCCCCCATCCAACCCTCCCTCTCAGAACCCCCCCCCCAGAAACATAAGAGTGACACTGGGGGTGCCCAATCCACCAGTATCGTAATCAGGATGCCGCTGACTTTTACAGCACAAAATAGCGTACTGCCACTGGAAACAAGTGGATTGCTCCATGGATGCCACAGAGGCAGAGGCAACTGTGGTGCATCTCCAACATGTTGTTCAGTCAAAAGGAGTGTACTAAGTCCTTTTCTCATCACAAGAGGTCTGCAGCCCTAAAAAGACGTACTGCTGTGAGAGGAAGCCTCACTCCTTGAGCCACAAACAGGCAAGGAGGCACTCATTAAATGTGCACTTCTTTAACATTTTATGTATGATATAAGCTAGCAATAATACACAACAAGGTGAGCATTATCCTAGATCGCTGCATGCCCCAGGTGCGCTATGAGGCATAAGGCCGCAGGCCAAGTGCCTTCAACTACCCAGGAAATGTGGAGATCTAGCATAATGCATACCTTGGAGTGTGTTATTGCACTTATAAAATGACGGGTTTTTTTATATGTTTCTAATTCAAATTGTTATGATTAAATATGTAGAAAGTTACAAATGTATGTAAATAATTGCTCAAATAGTCCTTCCACCTACTGGAACTACACCATATTTTTGACTTTGCTTTAGGACTTTTGTCCTAATGAAGCTATCATACTTGTATTTCCACTGGTTTTTCATGGTTTTTAGCTAGCTCTTTCCTTTTGTGTAGTGGAGAGAAGAATACACAGTCTACAAGGTACCAAGGGAGCAAGCTTTTTTTTATTTGTGCAGCTCTATTTTGAATGATTCAGAGGAGCAGAACAGAGTGACTATGAGTAAAAGTGAAAGGGCAATCATGCTTGCTTCTTTCTCCAATTGCTGCCCCTGTTTTTCAGCGATCGCCGCTGGCAGCTTTCAAAAGGGGAACTTATTATGTTGATTGTGCGCATGCGCAAGAAACATATTGCAGCAGCTTTCACTAGAAGCAGGTTGTGGAGGCATTGCACTGTTGTGGCCAATGCCCCCACAGCCTGTAAAGGCTTGGCCCACTTCCCCTAATGCCGTGGCACACTGCTGCTGACACTATTTCAGCCAGCATGCCACCAACTTGTAAAAATGTTACTGCTGCAATCAGGGGCCGCCTTGTCACTGCAGCATCAGCCATTCGCTGCAATGAGGGAGCAACCTGTCATTGCAGGGCAGGATCTTGAAACCCTGATATTGTTTGTGAACATGGCGGCGGCTTTCCACTGTGTTCTCAAACAATATTAACCCCCACGTGTTTATTTGACAACAGGGGCCCCAATCCCAGTCGACTTAGTGCCCCAATGTTTATGTTATTATATAACCCCCCTCGCTTTATTGTCTGCCGTCGACGTGCCCAACTCATTGGTATAATGTAATAGCCCTTTTTGTTGTAGCCGACGGGGGCGTTTAACCTCTCACGGGTTATAGCTGCCCCCAAAAGAAAGACTCCGGTGGCATGCTGGGAGCCCACCCCAGCATGCCACATGCCCCTGTAAAATAAAAAAACAGTCTCGCGATATCTTTTTTTTGTGTTTAACCTGTAAAAAAGGAACCTGTCCCTTGGTGGTCTCCCTTCTCCCCTTCTGCAACCCGCGCCCTTCCACTGCACAATCTGCCTCCCACTCTCTCCCTCGCTCCATACTTACCTCTGGAGCTCGGTGGATCTTCAGTGGACCAGGAACACGTCTGCACTCTTCAAAGCCAACCGCGAACTGAGGAAATGCCGGTAAGCTGTATAATGGAATACTATAAATGGGGGATTTAATGCATATCTCAGTCATTTTTGGAATTTTGGGCACCAAATTTTCAACATGGGGTTTTTGGGACCCCTTCTCATGAATTCTGGCACTTTCATGGCGTTAATCGGCACACAAAGGTGATTTCAAGGTCACTGCACGGAATCACCTTTCAGGGCCGATTAACGAAACAGTGCCAGTGTTCATGCGGTGGGCTCCCAAAAAGCCTATGTTGCAAATTTGGTGGAAAAAATCCAAAAAAATGACTGTTTTACGAGCGTGTGTTGTGCAGTTGCTATGCACATTCGTAACTTTGCGAATTTGCAATATTTTCACGCCAGATTTTCAACACTAGCATTTTTGACACCTCCTTGTGAATAGTATATCCTGGCTGAAATGTGTTTTTGCACTTCTGGCAAAGAACAGAGCGGTCGCTGTGGGAAATCACAGTGTGCGTTTTGCGCTTTCCGTGCACCCTTGTAACTTCGCAGATTTGTAATATTGTCACACCAGATTTGCAACAGTGCCATTTTTTCACACCTCCTTGTGAGCAGTACAGCTGTCATTTTTCACATCCTGACCGAAATGTGTTTTCACAGCTCCAGCACAGAATAACGCGGCCACTGTGGGAAATCAGTATTCGGGACAGATTAAGAAAATGACAGTGGCACTGTTGATGAGCAGAGAGCCTAAAATCCCTATGTTGAAAATTTGGTGATGAAACTCCATAACATGACTGTGTTATAAGCATGCATTGAACTGTTTCCATGCACCCTTGTAACTTCACAAATGTGTAATATTTTCACACTACATTTTCAACAGTGGCATTTTTTCACACATCCTTACGAACAGTACAGCTGACATTTTTCACATCCTAGCTAAAAAATGTTTTTGCACTCCTGCCGGAGAATAGCACGGTCGCTGTGGGAAATCAGTGTTTTGGACAGATTAAGATTGAGCGAGTGAGGGGGGGAGTGACTGAGCTCAACTGAGCTCTGTTGGGACTGCTGTGGATTTTTCTGTGGGCAGAAAAAGGCCCCAACGCAAGAGCCCAGTACAAAAGGGCAGCCTGCAGCACTGGGAGAAACAGAACAAGAGAGCGAATGAGGGAGGAGGAGTGAGCGAACTCACCGGAGTTGTGTCAGGACTGCTGTGGATTTCTTTGTGGGCAGAAAAAGGCATCAATGCAGGCAGGGGTCCAGTACAAAAGGCCAGCCTGCAGCAGTGGGAGAAACAGTACGAGCAAGTGAGACAGGGGGACTGAGTGAGCTCAACAGAGCTCTATCAGGACTGGTGAGGATTTCTTTGTGGGCAGCAAAAAGCTTCAATGCAGGCAGGAGCCATGTACAAAAGGGCAGCTTGCAGCACCAGGACAAACAGAATGAGCACGTGAGAGAGGGAGACTGAGCGACCTCAATGGAGCTCTGTTGGGACAGCAGCAGATTTCTTTGTGGACAGACAAAGGTGCCAATGCAGCCAGGAGCCCCGTTCAAAAGCACAGCTTGCAGCGCCAAGAGAAACAGAATGAGTGAGTGACAGAGCGGTAGTGAGCGAGCTCAACAGAGCTCTATTGTGACTGCTGCGGATTTCTTTGTTGGCAGAAAAAGGCAGCAATGCAGGCAGGAGCCCAATACAAAAGGCCAGCTTGCAACGCTGGCAGAAACAGAATGAGTGAGTGAAAGAGGGGGAGTGAGCGAGCTCAATGGAGCTGTGTTGGGACTGCTTCAGATTTCTTTATGGCCAGAAAAAGCCGCTAACGCAGGCAGGAGCCCAGTACAAAAGGGCAGCCTGCAGCGGCAGGAGACACAGAACGAGCGAGTGAGGGAGCGGGAGTGAGGGAGCTCAATGGAGCTCTGTTGGGACTGCTGTAGATTTGTTTGTGGGCAGAAAAAGGCAGCAATGAACACATGGGCCCAGTACCAAAGGGCAGCCTGCAGTAGTGGGAAAACCAGAATGAGCAAGTGAGGGGGGGAGAGTGAGCAAGTTCTACTGAGCTCTGTCAGGACTGCTGCAGATTTCTTTGTGGGCAGAAGAAGGTGGCAATGCAGGCAGGAGCCCAGTAGAAAAGGGCAGACTGCAGCGCTGGCAGAAACGGAATGAGCAAGTGAGAGAACGGGAGTGAGCGAGCTCAAACGGAGCTTTGTCAGGACTGCTGCAGATTTCTTTGTGGGCAGAAAAAGGTGCCAACAGAGGCAGGAGCCCAGTACAAAAGGGCAGCCTGCAGCGCTAGGAGAAACAGAATGAGTGAGTGAGACAGGGGAGTGAGCGACCTCAATGGAGCTCTGTCGGGACAGCTGCGGATTTCTTTGTGGGCAGAAAAAGGTGCCAATGCAGGCAGGAGCCCAGTACAAAAGGGCAGCCTGCAGCACTGGGAGAAACACAATGAGCGAGTGAGAGGGGGGAGTGAGCAAGCTCAATGGATCTCTATGCGTGACTGCTGCAGATTTCTTTGTTGGCAGAAAAAGTGGCTTAGCAGGCAGGGGCCGATACAAGAGGCCAGCCTGCAGCGCCGGCAGAAATGGAATGAGTGAGTGAGAGAGGGGAGGAGCAGGCTAACAGACCCCAGTTCGGGACTGCTGCAGATTTCTTTGTGGGCAGAAAAAGCCACCAACAGAGGCAGGAGCCCAGTACAAAAGGGAAGCCTGCAGCGCCAGGACAAACAGAATGAGCGAGTGAGAGAGGGGGGGAGTGAGCCACCTCAACGGAGCTCTGTCAGGACAGCTGCAGATTTCTTAGTGGGCAAAAAAGGTGCGAACGCAGGCAGGAGCCCAGTACAAAAGAGCAGCCTGCAGCACCGGGAGAAACAGACTGAGCGAGTACCAGAGGGGCAGTGAGTGAGCTCAACAGACCACGCAATCAACATTCAACATTGACAAATGCTTGTTTTTATTTTATGTATTTAGTTGTTGTTAATCGGGTAAGTACACTAGGCAGAGACTGACTTTTTTTAGGTACGACCTGGGATATAACATCACATACGAGCAATACATAATGCATACATTACATATTGACAGAATTCAATATATAGCTTTGTACAGGAATGCAGGTAGACTTGCGACATAACATAAGCATATTCAGTAGGAACAGGTATCCTCATAAAGTGAGGCATTGACATAGGGAGTTAATAAAATGTAAGGGTTAACCCAGTAAAAGCAACTTCATACAAGAGTAGAGTAAGTGCAAACAAGCAAATCAAAAGATTAAATAGAAAAGGAAAATATTGAAGTGGTATGTGCCTGATAGTGGAAACAAAAGGAGATTTGATGTTGTTTGGTTGTGTGGAGTGCAGCTTTGAACACAAGTTCGTGTTCACATACTGCCATTACTGAGGGAAACATGGCTGCCAGATAATATTTTTAACGGAGACTCAGGCTCAGCTACAAATGGATATGTAAAGAAGTTAATACCAGGCTGACTGTGGTGGTCAACATCTCTGCATGGTCATGTGACTGATCTTAGCCAATCGGGTTGCTGGATTTCATCTTTTCATTTTATAAATATAGTCAAAATTGGGGTTAAAAACTGCATTGGGGCAGAAAACGTTATAATGGACATGCAAAGGTCTAAACATTAACGCATGAATGGGGTAAATAAATGGGGTAAATATTCAGATGAAGTAAACTTGTTAGAAATTTCATGCTAAAAAGCACTTCACCTGATCCATGAATTGCACAACAAAAGGCATAATGTGTGAAACAACACAAAGGTACATGCATAATAAAACCAGGTGAAGAAGCATGAAAAATCACATATATGCAATGAATGTTTGAAATTTTTTTAAAGCAAACTTTGCCTAATCCAGGTAGTGCACAAAGGAGGCACTAAAACTTGAACATTTTAAAAGCTGTCCGGCCCTCCTGCATAGAGGCAAGGTGTCCGCCTGCAACACTGATGACCTGAGTTCAGGAATGGACCTGGGAGCCATAGGGCAGGCTGGGGAGAAGGGGGGTTGTGCGTCCCAGGAACTGCTGTCCTCCTCTGGGGGAGGGAAGGGATCGCTGCCGGCACCTGCCTGACCTCTGCAGCTGAGGCTGGGGGTTGAAACACCAGAGCTCAAATGGAGAGGGGTGGGCCGATGCTGACATATATGTCCTGGCATCACTATACATCTGCCACTCTGATGGGGGAGTAAAATGTGTAAAATGCCCAGGCACAGCACAGATGATGCTGGCCTCCACTTAGCTCTGCACATGGGATCCCTCTTCCACACCAGATCCATGTGTCAGGGGGTGGCACTGTATCGGACCCCTGCCATGAGGGGGCATGCCATGGAGAACGGGCTAAGGGCCCTCTTTGGATCCATGTTGCTGGCAGCATGGCACCCTGGATGACCCCCACCATGGGGAGTAAGCCGTGGGGGATATTCGGGAAAAGGCATGTCCCTGGGTGCCAAATAGTGGGGCTTGGGGAGGTTGGCACAGGGAAAGCTGAGCTGCAGTGTGGTGGAACAAATGTCTAAGAAAAAAAAATGTAAAAGTTTATGTTGCATTGTATAAGTTAAAGCAGCCAAGATACTACAGAAAAACTAAGGAATCATCCATAATCTATTCCGCTATGCCCTCACACCTGCGGCCAGGGTTGCTATTGCCCAGGGAGTCCTACTTCCCAGCCTATGCTATGGGCTTTCCTCCTTTTATCAGGCCAATGCGAGCTGCTTCCACAAATGGAATGTCTACTACAACAACGTGTATAGGTTTGCCCTATCTGCTCCTTGACTTACCCACCACTGCTCGCTCTATTCCAATCTAAACTGCCCCCTGGGCACTTCTACATTCTATGCAGCTCAATTGATAATATCCTTAGGTACTCTGAACTTGCATCTCTGGCCTCGATGTTCACTTCTGCTGACTCTGCCTACCCTCTACACTCTAAAGATCAGACCCTCCTGGCTGTTCCCAAGTGCTCCTCTAAAATGGGTGAGTAGGCATTTGCCCATTTTACCCCTAGAGCTTGGAACTCCCTACCCTCTCACTTTTGGGTCTGCCAGTCCCACCTCACATCAGAAGAGAATTATTCAATTATCTTAGCTCCTCTGAAGTATGATCATGCTCCTGACTCATTTCCTAACATTACTTTTACACCTGTTCCTGTCCATATCCTCTAGTGATGTTTATTTTTCTTTTCACTTTTGTTTTGCTCTTTTGGTGCTTTGCCTACCTTGGTTACTTGATTACTTTGGATGTTTCTGCCAATACATACACGATGCACTACTTTTGCTGTTTGCTGTTTCACGATCACTTGTTACCATTCCTGAATCCACTTATTTAATTTAGGTTCACTTATTGTTCAGTTATTTTGCTTTTGCCTATTCATGGCTATTGCTATGTGTTCTGTATCAGTCATTTGTACCATTAGCATTGTTTATCCATTTTGGCAGCTGTTCTGAAAATCTTTAGGCCCGATTCTCAAAACTCAGTGTGAGCCATTCCAAAGGTGACTTGCACTATTTGCCAGTGTGACAGGGACCCTGCACAAGATTCTCTATCTGGTACGGTCTCGGAAAGTCCCGCAGCATGCAGCAACTGTGGTCATGCAACAAACAGACGGCACATCTGGATGGGTTTCCACAAGTTGTGGGGCGGCCGTGCAGCACTCTAAGACATTCCAGGTGGCTAGTGCCCCTCCCCCGACCCTCATGTTATAAATAGTGATCCTGTCCCTGGTGGTCTAGTGGACCCCCGATCTACCCCAGTAATAAGACATTCTTTCCCTGGTGATCTAGTGGACCTGCCCAGACCTGATCCCCTTACCATTAATAGCATCAGGTCCCTGGTGGTCTAGAGGCCCCCACCCTGATCTACCCAAATAATATAATATTCTTTCCCTGCTGGTCTAGCAGACCCCCCTATCCCTGATCCCCTTATCATTAAATTATCAGGGGTCGGCTCCATTTCGCTGAGCGATGGGCATTTGCTTGGCATGTTGGTGACCCAGGTTCATGCCCTGAGCTCGGACGTCAGAAGTGGAGTCCAGCAAGGAGTGAGTTTACAGCATTAATCAAACACTTTCCTCCCCTGGGGGGTGGTGGACAGTTCCCTGGCTGCTGTTTGTCAGCTCCTGGTGGTGGCTAGTGGTTGGCGTTCTTGGTGGCATGTGGCCTTGATGTACCAGTGAATGCCCCTGCCCCCAGGATGCTTCTGTGGCTGGAACACTTCAAGGGTAGTGGGAGGATCAGGAGAAAACCAGAAAATTAGCTGCTCAGGCAACCAGATGATGGCCACCAGTCCCCACCCACCACAAAGTCCAGAGGTGTCTGTACCGACCCCTGCCATGCCCAGGATATGCAGAATGCCTACGAGCAACTCTCCTCTCCTGGTTGTTCCCTGCAGGGAGGGGCCCTCCCGGCAAAGGGATACATTGAGTTACCCTGATTGTGGCACTTACAGGAGCAGCAGATGGTGAAGGGACATGGCGGCGGTAGGTCTAGAAGCCCTGAAGGAGTGGCCAACCTAGGGTTCGGGGGGGGCATAAACAAATAAGACAAAAATAAAAATCACCAGGTCCCTGGTGGTCTAGCTGAACCCCCTTCACCCTGATCTGCCTGAATAGTGTAATATTCTTTCCCTGGTGGTCTAGCAGACCCCTTCCCTAACCCCAGTTAGTCCATATAATAAATATATATTGTTCCCTGGTGGTCTAGCAGACCCCACCCAAGCCCACCTTGGACAGGCAGTGTCCAACCACCCTGCTCCCCCATCCCTTCCATGAGCCAGTGACTGGCACTACCCTCCATTCACCACCATGGCCAACTGCTGACTGAGCTGCAAGGAGACCGTACTGTATACAGTATGCGCTCCTTGACAGTTCAGTCAGTGGCTGGCCATGGTGGTGAATGGAAGGCTGGGCCAGTCACTGGCCCAGGGATAGGACAGGAGGGGGAGTGGGGTGGTGGAGCACTGCCTGCCAGGGTGGGGGTCCACTAGACCACCAGGGAACAATATATATTTATTATATGGGCTGATCGGGGATAGGGAGGGAAGGTCCACTAGATCACTGGGGAAAGAATATTATACTAGTTGGGCAGATCAGGGCGAGGGGTCTGTTACTCAACCAGTGAAAGAATATTTTAATATTCAGGCAGATCAGGGCAGGGGGGTCCACTATACCTCCAGGAAACTGATTATTTTAATAAAAGGGGGATAAAAGAGGGATCAGGGCTAGGGATGGAGGACTGTGGCATATTGGCGCAAGTTGCTAAACCCTCCCAGAGGACACATTTCTAAGTACACCTAGACCAGCCCTGGCTGGTCTAATTGTACTTGGAAATTTGCCTTCTGGGAGAGTTTTGAGAATCCCAAATTAGGGGATTTGGCAGCCTGTGTCTGCGGCAAGCCCCCTAGTGCCATGCTGCAGCCCATTTTGTGCCACAGGGATGGTGCAAGCCCTCTCTGGTGCCCGTTGCCCATGGTTGATGCAGGCTGCATTTGAGAATCACTCCTGGAGCATCTTTTGGCTCAAAGGGCACTTTGCACCATTCCTTGTGGTGCAAGTCCCTTGCTCCATTCTGGGATCTTTGAGAATCAGGCCCTTTGTATGCTTTATATATTCTGCTTGTTTGCCCATCCCATTGTTATTTATTGTTACCCTGCTATTGTAATTCTCTCGGGTCATGCCTGAAAATAGGCATTTTATTTGTCTTGTGCACTTACCTGGTCAATAAAAAAATAAATACATACATACATACATCAATAAATAACTAATCAAATACCATACAAAGCAGTTAGCATGTGTCATGATTTCCTTTCACTTATTCCTTTAAGAGCTGATCTGTGTAGTGGCTTGAAAAAAAGACTACCATGGCATTGGGGTAGTCCAAGGTTGGGCACAGAACTGGGGAAAAATAAGAAATGCAGGAATTAGCAAACCAGGAATAAAACATAACATGCCAATAGAAACTAGTATGACCATAATGTAAACAGAGTCCAAGACAATCTCAGATGGACAATAATGAACCTTGATTACACTGTGGTCCCATTCAGGCAGAAGCCCTTCACACAAAAGGTCTTACTTCTAATCTGTCATTTAAACCAGATTTTTGTGTGTCAGCCATGGAAAAAAATCTAGAATTGCTCCCTTTTTCATAGAAGCCTATCATAATCACTACTCCGGTTCTTCATTGGCTTTTCAATGCCAATAAATGAAATGTTATGTCCATTTCATTCCATTTGTCTGCAGATGTATATCACCAGGGCATTACTAGGATCATTGTTTTCAACAGAACACATATGCTCTTCCACTCTGACTTTAAAGGGAAATTTGGTCTTCCCTATGTAGAAACTACCACAACTGCAATTTGCTATACAGATGAACCCCTCAGTAGGCAAGTAATAAACTCCCCTTACTTTAGCTTCTTTGCCAGTTTTGGGTTATGAAAAATTTGGCTGTGGTGCTTACTGGGCAATATTTGCAGTTCCCACACCAATTGCTACCATCATCTATGCCACATCTGTCACCTTTTCTCTAGTGGTTGAACAAAGTGTACAACATAATCCCTTATATTTTTGACCTTTCGATGTACCACGATAGGGTGTGTATCTGCAATACTGTTGAGTCCATTGTCCAGGCCCACCACATGCCAATGTTTTCTAATTATTGTGCACTGTAAGTAGTGATAAAATTAATTTTGGGTCCCTGGTGTAGGTACTTCATTTTTCTTCAAGGAGGGCAGCTCTAGGCATGAGATCCTCTTCAGTCCTAGCTGAAGAAACAAGCTTCTCTGTATATGCCCTTTTCTTCAGTCTGATGGACAGCTCATCTGCCCTGATCCCATACTTGGCTTGGTCACTGCAATTCCTTTGTTCTTATAAATTGACCCTTTGGGATACCCAAGATTATGTGGCATGAACAGCTGCTGTTCCTAACAAGCATTTGTCAATGCCGAATGTTGATTGCTTATATGTGCTGTTTAGGTATTTGGAAGTGAAAGTACCATGCCTAAGAACTGTCATGCCCCCCCCCCCAAGACATCCACTGTGTCTTTCTATTTAGTATTCACAGAAGAGGGGAAGGGGCAATGGCCACAGCAGTACAGCAGTTGCAAAGGCTATAGGCCGGTCAGCCTCACTTCAGTAGTGGGGAAGATCATGGAGACATTGGTTGAAGAAAGGAGAGTGGGGCATGTAGAAGCCGTCGGAGCCCAGGACCATAGGCAACATGGATTCACAGTGGGGAGGTCATGTCAGACAAATCTGGTTGATCTCTTTGACTGAGTGACAAAGGAAGTAAATCAGGGTGGGTAGTGGATAATGCTTACTTTGATGTAAGCAAAGGCTTTGACACCATCTGACATAGAAGGTTGATAAACTAGCTGAGTAGGCTGGGCATGGGGGAAAGGGTGGTAAACTGGGTTAGAAACTGGGTAACAGACAGGAGGCAGAGAATGGTGGTAAATAGGGTGCAGTCTGCGGAGAGGGGGTGACCAGTGGGGTGCTGCAGGGATTGGTCCTCGGGACAGTCCTGTTCAGTGTCTTCATTAGTGACATTGCAGAAGGGCTGAAGGGAAAGGTCTGCCTGTTTGCAGATGACACCAAGAACTGTAAGACAGTGGATACCCAGAGGGGGTGGAGAAAATGAGGAGGGACCTGGGGAAGCTTGAGAAATGTTCTGAGGACTGGCAACTGAAGTTTAATTCAAAAAAGTGCAAAATGATGCACCTGAGACACAGAAACCCTGGGGAAAGGTAGAGGATGGGGGGTTGCTGACAGTCATAAAGAAGGAAAGGGACCTGGGAGGGTTGTTATTTCAGATGACCTGAAAATGTCAAAGTGGTAAGGCACCTGGGAGGGCCAGTGACTTGCTGGGGTGCATAGGCAGGGGTATCACCAGCATAAGGAGGGAGGTAGTGATGCCATTATATAAAACCATGGTCAGGCTTCACATGGAGTACTGTGTGCAGTTCTGGAAGTCGCACCTTTGTTAGGATATTAACAGGTTGGAGATGGTCCAGAGAAGGGCAAATGAGATGGTACAGAGTATGCAACACAAGACTTATAAGGAGAAATTAAGGGACCTCAATATGTACTGAGTGGAAGAGAGGTGGGAAAGAGGGGATAAGATAGAAACATTCAAGTACCTTAAGGGTATAAATATAACTACTGAGAAGCAGGAGACAGCTGCTATAGGCATATGTGCCAGCGTCTGTGTGATATTCTTTTGTTCTTCTAAATTTGTAATCTCCAGTATTTCAGTAACCACATGACCACACTGTCTTCTGTAGGCAATTTTATGCTGGTTGATGCCTGGTGTCAGATGGCAGACAGAGGACTCACCCGATTGTGTTGCCATTTGAACAACTTCAGAGTGTTCTTTTACTGGTAAGCATTTTAGAAAGCTGGTGAAGCTCTCACAATTTTTATTATGATTGTATCTCCTTATGTCTGTCCCCTTTGGACCCCCCATCCCCACACCCCAACAGTCATCAGTGGCCATAGCTGCAGCCTTCTTCTTGCCAAGATGGTGGGTGAGAAACATAGAAACATAGAATTTGATGGCACATAAGGACTGCTTGGCCCACCTAGTCTGCCCATTTCCCAACCTGATGGATAAGCTGCAGATTCTAGTTAAACAGCTTACTTCCTCCTACCCCCCAGTAGAACTGCCTTATGTCTGTCCGTGAGAAGCTGCCTTCAGAGTCTGTGAAGTCTGATGTCTTTCAGTGCCGCTTATTGGTCACCTTCCAACACAAGTGAGGCACTGCCAGCTGAAAAGTAACTCAGGACAAGCAGGTTTCAAAGTGGGGAAGAAATGGAGTGAGCAAGAATGAAGTACTCATTCAGATGCGGCATCGATTTTGAGATCAGTATACTGGTGTGGACACTGCAAATAGAACCCCATCTCTTTAAGCAGCCTTATGTTCAAGTTCAAGTTCAAGTTTATTGCAGGAAAACTCCATTGAGCAAGCTCATTCACAAGGAGGTCCTGTGGCATATAGACTAAACAATGAAGAACATAACAGGTAATAACAGTAAAAACATGAAACGCACATTACATGGTAGAGACTGAATATACATACAAGAGCACCATAAGGGAAGACCACAGGTGGCAAACACTAGTCTAACACAGGGTAGACTTACAGGTTGCATATTGATAAATGAAACATGAAGCCTGGTGTATACAATACATATAATTTTGGCAGCTAGAGAAAACAGAATACAACTGATAAGGGGGGTAGGAGAGATTTAATAGTGTAGCATTACAGCTTAAACATAGGTAAAGCCAGGAGTAGATGGGGAGAGAGAGCAATTAATATGACAAGGCAATTATACCTTACCCGTGGATAAATATGGAACAAGTGGGGAGAGAGAGACTTAATGACAGTTACAGATGTCTTTTATTTTGGCTGAACTTAGCAATTTGTAAAAGTTTATCGAAACTGTGCCAGTTAGTTTCAGTACGGCTTGTAATTGGTTCCATGTGGAGGGAAGGACATATGCAATAGCACGTTTACCAAAGGAGGTCCGCGTCCTTGGTATATCAAGCATAATAAAGTCAAATTTTCTTAACGAATATGCACTGTATGAGATACTAATAAGGGATGAGAGATAGCTTGGCAATTTCTGCAGGAGCAGTTTGAGAGTCCATAGGCCAGCATGGAGCAGGCGTCTAGTAGTAAGGGATGTCCAACCAACAGCTGCATGTAAGTCATAGTGATGTGAACGGTAAGGGGAGTTGGTAATGAACCTTAATGCACGGTGATAGAGGATGTCCAGTTTGCTTAGATTTGAAAGAGTGGTAGAGGAGTAGATTACATCTCCATAGTCGAGCAGAGGGAGAAAGGTGGCCTGGACAAGCTTGTTACGAGTTTCAAGGGGGAAAAGGGGCCTATTTCTATAGAAGAACCCTAACCTGGCTTTTAACCTTCTAGCGACATCTTCAATGTGGTCATTGAAAGATAATTTATTGTCAATCCAGATACCCAGATATTTAAATTTAGATACAACTTCTAAAGGCTCTTTTAGCGTGGTGACAATGAAGTCTTGGGCAAGGGTATTGGGGGGGCCTGTGACAGCACTGCGGGAGAATATCATTGCTCTAGTCTTCTTAGCATTGAGCAGAAGCTTTGCCTTTATTAGATTATGCTCAAGTTGTGCGAAATCCGCTTGAAGCACTCCCTTGACTTCAGATAATGATGAACCAGAAGTGTACAACACAGTATCATCTGCAAAAAAGTGCAGGTTGGATGTAGATATGTTAGCGTCTAAGTCATTAATGTATATGGAAAACAAGATAGGGCCTAAGATGAATCCTTGAGGGACTCCTCTTGCAACTGGCAAGGCAGCAGAAAAAAAAACCTTCTGCCTTTACTTTTTGGGATCTCCCAGTTAAATAGCTAGAGAACCACTGGGTGGTATGGTATGTGGTACCCAACTTAGCAAGGCAATTGACTAATAGTTTGTGATCCACAGTATCAAAAGCCTTGCTTAGGTCCAAAAAGACAGCACCAGTTACCTTCTTAGCATCTATAGCAGAGATCCAATCTTTGGTTACTTTTGCTAGAGCAGTGATTGTGCTATGATTAGCCCGAAAACCGGATTGCGCTGGGTTAATGAGAGAGAAGGTTTCCAAGTGGGATTTTAACTGAATATGGATCAGTTTTTCAAGAACTTTAGAAAGGATAGGTAATATGGAGATAGGCCTATAGTTGTTTACATCGCACGGGTCACCAGATTTAAATAGGGGGAGGATATGAACTGATTTCCAACAGGATGGCACAGTAGCAGATGTAATGGAGAGATTGAAGATACGGAGAATTGGGGCAGTGAGATGGGCATAGCCTGACCTTAAGAAAAAGGGTTCCAAGCCATCATCCTCTGCACTTTTTTTGGTGTCTAAGTTAAGAAGAGAATCTTCTACTTCTTTATAAGTTAACTCATGCAGTTGAAGAGTATGAAGAGTAAAGGCTTCTCGAAGCACTGGGGTTGTGTTTATTGTACTGTAAGTGGGCTGCATCTAATTCGGTAATTTACTGTACCGTACACCTGGATGTATGGTAGGGCCAACTTTAAATAAACACTGCACCTGAATTAACACATGATGCTACAGAAACATAGAATTTGTCAGCAGAAAAGGACAGCCCAGCCCATCCAGTCTGCCCAAGTGTTCTCTACCTACTTGTAACTCCTGCTTGTATATGTTACTGCATGTCTTATTCTGCCTGCGTCCATCAGAATCTCCTTGTGTATGAGCTTGCTTAATGGATTTTTCCTGCAATGAACTTGAACCTACTCCACTTCCATAGCCCTATTGATCTCCATTGACCCCCTCCTTCCCCTTTTTCTAATATACCCCTCTGTTTATCCCATGCATGCTTCATGCCCCCTACCATTTTAGGTTCCATCACTTCTCCTGGCAGTCTGTTTAAGGCGTCTACCACCCTTTCAGTAAAGAAATATTTCTTCACATCTATCCTGAATGCCCCACCCAGCTTCACTGTATGTCCCTTGGTTGGGTGCTCATCCTCATTTGAAGGAAACTCCCCAACTGTATCCTCTTTACCGCTGTGAGGTACTTTGTAGGTCTTGATCATGTCACCTCTCGCCCTCCTGTTTTCCAGAGTGTACGTGCTGAGATTCTTCAGCCTTTCCTTGTAGGGATTCCTGTGTAAATTCTGAATCATTTTAGTTGCCCTCCTCTGTAAAACCTCTACCTTATGTCCTTTCTGAAGTGTGGACTTCAAAACTGGACACAGTACTGCAGCTGGGGGTATACCATGGAGTGAGACAATGGCAGCACAATATCCTTCCTCCTCCTACTGGAGATGCCACTCCTTATGCACCCCAGAATCCATTTTGCTCTGCCCATAGCCTTGTGACACTGTACTGCCTTCTTGAGGTCCTCTGATATAATAACCTCAAGGACCCTTTCATGTCTAGTGAGTATCAGTACCGCCCCCAATCCTATACCCAACATTGGGGTTCCTATGCCCTAGGTTGATGATTTTACACTTCTTGGCATTGAACCCAAAGTACGTAAGAAAATGGAATTGATTTGAATAAATTGCAGACTTTTTAGCAGCTTTTCAGGGAGTGTGTATGTGTGTGTGTGTAGGGGGGCTCTGCTACTATAAGTATTTGCTTTTGATTTGGTATAATGTGCGAACAGACTAACCCTGATCCCCACTCCATGTGCTATATCAGAGATAAAGAGCCCAAATAGCATTGGGCCAAGCACTGAGCCCTGCAGCACCCCACTTGTCACTGCTCTGGGTGCCAAGAGCTACCCCACCACCATCACCCTCTGCACCCTCCCCTGTAACCAGTTCTCCATCCATTTATTCAGACCACCTTCCACCCATACCACCCATCTCCTCACTCTTCTCCTCCTTGGCCTGTATCCCTCCTCCTTGTAGTCCGCACCCTTTCTCCTTCTTATTCTTACCAGGTGGTGGTGCCTCCTATATTACACTCAGACCACTCTGCCTACCCCCCTTCCAGGGTTACTACACCTCCGCCTTTACCTATGTCTAGGGCAGTGAGATCATCGGGCACCCTGTCCGGACCTTTCTACCAACCTCAGTCTTTTGACCCCTCCCCATTTGTTTAAATCCACCTTAGTAGAGATATGCCCTCTAATCCTGGCTTTTTTATTTTTCTTTTACATATTTTTTCACAGGGCTACGGTCGGCTTGATCATCCCGACCGACCCCCCACCAGCCCTGCCCCCGACATCAGGCCAACCTACTCACATCCACGGATTACCCCCGTGCTGGGGTGGTGAGGAGCTTCCCAGGTCCCCAGGATCTGGTTGAGGAGGCACCAAATCGGGGTGGGCAGGGGGGTCGGAAGCTCATGTTGCCTGACCGCAGCCCATTTTCCACTTTTCTCCCCTTTGCGGAGTGCGGGAGTGCAATGACGCTTAGACACAGTGTGCCAACGTCTGCCACACTCCGCCACCCTTTACTACACCACTGTAGTAGCATCCACGGTCATCACCAGAGGCCGCTACTGAGTGGTGGGACCCTGGATCCCGCCCTGGGATAGGACAGCAGTTCACCGGACACTCAATCCTATCCCTCCCTAGCCAAACCCTGGGGACCCAGGCTTGCATCTGAACCCGGGTCACCAGCATGGTGTGAGGTGTGGCATCCAGTGCCTCAACCCTCAGTACCAGTGCTGCCTTTAATATTCCCCTTCCCTTCCTGCTCCAGTGTAGCCAGTCCCCCATGTACAAGTCACTATTCCCCTCAGGCCCTACCCCAGTTAGTCACTAACCCATAATGTTTCATGTGGCACCAATTCCTTAACCACTCAAAATCCTCAAGCCTACTCTTCGTCCCCATGCTTGCACATGGTACCGGCAGTACCTCCAAGAATGCCACTGACTTCCCCACCCCCTCACATTGCCTGCTCAAGTACTCAAACTTCCCCCTCAGTACTTCCACAGTGTCTCCCGCCAAGTCGTTTGTACCCACATGCAACAGTAAATGAGGTTTCTTCCTCCCCCTTGCTGCAAGCTTGAGCAGTGCCTGCCCTGCCCTTCCTGCAGTCAACCTGGGGACAGCTTCATCCCAAATATGGCTGTGCCTTTCCCCCTTTCAGCCCCATCTCACCCATTTCAGTATAGAATCCCCCAGAATGAGTACCCCAGTGCCCCTTACCCACTTTCCTTTCTAATGTCCCTTCCACCACCCCAGTATTCATTCTTCCCTGTCCCTTACCCCCACCAACTGCACCCTCTGTGACTTCTATATCTGTACCCCTTACTTCCGCCTCACCCCTTTTCTCTGCCTTATTTCTCCCATCCCCCTTGAACCCCTTCCCAGCCTGACTACTTCCTACTGGGCTTCCCATGTCAGCCTCCCCTCCTACCCTGCTGATTTCCAACCCCTCTCCTATCCCCGTTGTTGTTGATTTAGAGCCCCCATTCCCTTCTACCCCGATAGTGATGCCCTTCCCATCCTTCCTCCTTTCCATACCCTTCTCTCCTTCAGTCACCATCCCCTCCTTCCTTACTAGCCCACTTCTACCATTTTGCCCTCGCTATCTCTTCCCCTACCTGTTGCCATCCCTCTCATGCCCCGCTTGTCCTTCCCCTTCAGTATGTTCCTGCTCCCCCTCTCTGTCCGATAGCAGAGTTTCAAATCTATTCCTAGTCAATACCTGTCCTACATCTCTTCCCCTATCAGTTCCTCCCTCCTACTTGTTCCCCTACGTGCCACCCCTGGTCCCTCCCTACCTGCAGCCATCTGCTCTCTCTCCTGGTACTCCTCGTGGTCTCTTCCTCCCCCATCAAGAGTCCTCCCGCCCTCGACTCGGGCACCCCCTTCCTTCTCCTCTCTTTTCTGCTAGTGCGTCTAATACTGGGATCAGTTTCAGCCCCTAGTTATTCTTCCTCTGTCCCCCTTTGCTATCCCCTATTCCCCCCTCAGGATGCCTACCAAACTCATCTGCCCTGCCACTTAGATTCCTTCCTAACCTCCACAGTTCCTCCCTCAAACTAGCCAGTCATCTACAGACCACACCCCCCCATCCTCCAAGCCCAGTCCAGGATCATGGCAGACCCACACCTTGTACACCCCTCCACCCTTCCAAAGATGCCCGCCCTATTGACATGTGGCACCTGCCCCATTTTGGCCCCCATCTTATGTTATGGGCTCTAACTCAGAGGTTCTGTACCCTACTACAACTGTTAGGCCCCTATTTACTCAAATTCCTGCCCCCCCCCCACAGTAATCCCCCTACTGACCCCTTGCCGATCGGGGTAATTTAGTCTCAAGTCTCATCCTTTAGATACTGTATTACTGTAGCAATCCTAAAGCCTCCTTGTCTGGTTTTCACCCCTCAGCTACCATACTTTTTGTTCTCGGCTCTCATATAGTTTCACTTAGCCCAGTTAGAAATCCTATTGCACTCCAAGTATTATTCAGCTCAGTTAGAGAAAGAAACAAAACAACCCAATCTGTATTATTACAGCAATCCTAAAGCATCCAATCATTGCTTTGTCTCCAATCCAGAGACCCTGCTGTAATATAGGACCACAGAGGACCATGGGCGGAGGGTGGGCAACTGTAAAGTCCCGCAGAGCTCCATTGAGCTTGCTCACTCCCTCTCTTTCACTCGCTCATTCTATTTCTCCGACACTGCAGGCTGCCCTTTTGTGCAGGGTCCTGCTTACATTGGTGCCTTTTTCTGCCAACAAAGAAATCCGCAGCAGTACCGACACAGCTCTGTTGAGCTTGCTCACTCCCCCCCTCTCACTCACTCATTCTGTTTCTCCCAGTGCTGCAGGCTGCCCTTTTGTACTAGGCTTCTGCCTGCATTGGCACCTTTTTCTGCCCACAAAGAAATCCGCAGCAGTCATGATACAGCTCCATTGAACTCACTCACTCCACCTCTCTCACTCGCTCATTCTGTTTCTCCCACCACTGCAGGCTGCCCTTTTGTACTGGGCCCCTGCCTGCATTGCTGCTATTTTCTGCCCACAAAGAAATCCACACCAGTCCCAACAGAGCTCCACTGAGCTCACTCACTCACCCTCCCTCACTTGCTCATTCTGTTTCTCCTGGCGCTGCAGGCTGCCCTTTTGTACTGGGCTCCTGCCTGCATTGGTACCTTTTTCTTCCCACAAAGAAATCCGCAGCAGTCCCAACAGAGCTCAGTTGAGCTCGGTCACTCCCACTCTCTCAGTCGCTCGATCCTTATCTGTCCCAAACACTGATTTCGGAAAGCGACTGCGCTATTCTGCGCCAGAAGTGCAAAAACACATTTTGGCCAGGATGTGAAAAGTGACAGCTGTACTGTTCATAAGGAGGTGTGAAAAAATGCAAATGTTGAAAATCTGGCGTGAAAATATTACTAATTTGTGAAGTTACAAGGGTGCAAGGAAACTGCACAATGCACACTTGTAACACAATCATTTTATGGAGTTTCATCACAAAATTTTCAACATAGGCATTTTAGGACCTCTGCTCATGAACAGTGTCACTGTGATTTTCTTAATGCGTCCCAAACACTGATTTCCCACAGCGACCGAGCTATTCTGCACCAGAAGTGCAAAAACACATTTTGTCCAGGATGTGAAAAATGACACCTGTACTGTTCATAAGGAGGTATGGAAAAATGGCAACATTGAAAATCTGGAGTGAAAATATTGAAAATTTGTGAAGTTACGAGCGTGCATGGAACCTGCACAACACACACTCGTAACACACTCATTCTATGGACTTTCGTCACAAAATTTTCAACATAGGAATTTTAGGACTTCTGCTCATGAACAGTGTCACTGTGATTTTCTTAATGTGTCCTGAACACTAATTTCCCACAGCGACAACGGCTCATTCTGCCGGAACTGCAAAACAAATTTCGCCAGAATGTGAAAAGACAGCTGTACTGTTCATAAGAAGGTGCATAAAATGGCAATGTTGAAAATCTGGAGTGAAAATATTGCAAATTAGCGAAGTTATGAGCGTGCATAGCAACTGCACAACGCACGCTTGTAAAAGTCATTTTGATTTTTCCACAAATTTGCAACATAGACTTTTGAGAGCACACCTCATGAACACTGGCACTGTCATTTCATTAATGAGTCCCTAAAGGTGATTCTGCACAGTGACCGTGAAATCACCTTTCGGGACCGATTAACACCATGACAGTGGCTGAACTCATGAGGAGGGGGCCCAATAACCCCATGTTGAAAATTTGGTGCCAAAATTCCAAAAAATGCCTGAGATATGCAAAAAAGTAGAAAAAGCTCTATTTATGCCATTATACAGCTTAAGGGCATTTCCTCAGTTCGCGGTCAGCTTTGAAGAGTACAGATGTGTCCCCGGTCAACCGAAGATCGTCGCACCAGACTCCGGAGGTAAGTATGAGGTGAGGGGGGATGTTGGGAGGCAGGGTACGCAGTGGTTGGGCGCGGGTTGTGGGAGGGGGCAGGGAGACCACGAGGGACCGTTTTCTTTTCTTTTTTACAGGTTTAAAAAAAAAATACTAAATCACGGGCCATTTTTTTCTTTACAGGGGCATTGGGCATGCTGGGGTGGGCTCCCAGCGTGCCACCTGAATGTTTGGGGGTGCTGAGTAGCTGACAGGGGATTGGGCACCCCCGTCAGCACATATGGAGTGCTGGGCGGGGGACAAGAGCCGAGGGGGATTGGGCGCCCCCTCGGCATAAACCAAACATTTTGGCGGGGGGGACCATTATGAAAACGGGGAGAGGGCTCCCTGCCAGCAACCTGAACTCGCACGGGGACTGAAGAAGACAGGAATTGGGGCCTCCCTCTGCAAACAAACACTGTTGTGGCTGGGGGCACATGCTGCCGAGGGGATTGGGAACCCCCTCGGCACTGGGGACTCAGTCATGTTCACAAACAATATTACAGTACCAACGTTCCGCCCAGCAAGGACGGTCACTACCTCATTGCAGCAGAATGTAGCGGCTGAAATGTTTCAAGGTTGTGGCACACTGGCTGAACTAGTGTCAGCAGCAGTGTGCCACCCCATTGGGGAAAGCGGGCCAAGCCTTAAAAGGCAGTGGGGGCATTGGCACAAAAGTGCTGTGCCTCCACAACCTGCTTCTGCAGCAAGCTGCCACAATATGTTTCTTGTGCATGCGCTCAATCAACATAAAAAGAACTGTAGTAATACCTCCTTGGGACCCCTGCTGTCCTTCAAGATAATAATGTCCAAGAAGCTGATTTGTGTGAGGCTGAAAGAAACATTAAAGCTCAGTTTAGGATGACTAGCTTCCAGGAATTTAACAAAGCTAAACAGTTCAACAGCAGTTAAACCTTTGCAATGTCCATGTTTTCTGCCTCAGTGTAGCTTTTACCCAGATTTCGACTGTATTAATATCATACATGAAATGTTAATTTAAACAAGCACATATTTCATTAGTGCCTCTGCTCCCTTGCAAATTCCGACCGCAGTCTACACATCATGATTTGGTAAAACGTTTGAGACACTGAAAACTGGCAGTGCTCTTTTCAGAAGTTAAATTGGAAAAGTTTGGCTGGGTAACTCTCACAGCTGGATTGGAATCTCTAGGTGGTGGAATTGTCTTATGTTACTCAATAGAGAAAGGTGATGAGAGGTGCAGGAACTCTTCTGTTGTAAGAGGTGGTGAAACTGAGTTCATGTTGGTTCCTGCTTAGATCCATCCCTGCCTCCTTAGTTCATGAAGCTGCAGTGTCTATTCCTACACTTAATTAACTGGAAGCAGATTCATCCCCTTCCTCCCTCCCCACCCCACCACCAAATTCAGTCTAAGTGAGTCATCTTGATCGTAAAAGGTTGGCTGCGAGTACAAGGAAACTTGGTCCTTCTGTTACATAAACTATTTGCTGCTTGTGTGAGAAGTACAGTACTGTACAAATAGGAAATATTATTTGGTTTCTGGCTGTGCTGGGATAGGATCTAGCATGCATACCAAATTAAAAGACCCTCAGTAAAGAAAAATTATTTTCAATCTCATGAATGACTTATTCATATAGCAATTATATATAGTGTGTGTGTATATATATATATATATATATATATAGTATTTATTTACTGAAAAGAAGGTAGGGCAGGGCCCACAGCTCAGCATCATGGACACAGGGGGGAGGGAGGTGAGCACTACTCCCTTCACAAAAGAAAGGGTCCTACAAGAGCTTGCTAAGCTCAGGGTGGATAAGGCAATGGGACCTGATGGCATACATCCCAGGGTACTTAAGGAGCTAAAGGAAGAACTAGCAGAGCCATTAGCAGAATTGTTTAGTGAGTCTCTGAGCACAGGAGAGGTCCCAGAAGACTGGAGAAGGGTTTATGTGATCCCGCTCCACAAGAGTGGTAGCAGGGAGGAGGCGGGAACTATAGACGGTCAGTCTTACCTCAGTAGTGGGCAAGATTATGGAGGCACCTCAAGGAAAGGATAGTGCAACACCTGGAATCCATAGGGGCACAGGATCCAAGACAGCATGGGTTTACAAAGGAAGGTCCTGTCAAACTAATCTCATAGATTTCTTGGACTGGGTAACCAGAGTGGTGGACCAAGGGGCAGTTGATGTCGCTACCTTGACTTCAGCAATGCTTTGACACTGTTCCACATAGAAGATTGATAAATAAGCTGGGTAGGCTTGGGGTGTGTCAGAAGTTGGTCAACTGGGTGGCAAACTGGTTGACGGGCAGAAAACAGAGAGTGGTGGTAAATGGTATACAGTCAGAAGAGATGCAAGTCACAAGTGGGTACCTAGGGATCAGTCCTGGGGCCAGTCCTCTTCAACATCTTCATTAGTGACCTTGCAGATGGACTAGAGGGTAAGGCTTGTCTGTTTGCAGATGACACCAAGATCTGCAACAGAGTAGATGATCCAGATGGGGTGAGCAGAATGAGAGAGATCTGGATAAACTAGCAGAATGGTCAGAAGAGTGGCAACTGGGATTTAATGCAAAGAAGTGCAAAATCATGCACATAGGGAAGAGAAACCCTGAAGCCACCTATAGGCTGGGAGGGGAGTTGCTAGCAGTCAGAAAGGAAGAAAGAGACTTGGGCATCATCATCACTGATGACCTAAAATCATCCAAGCAGACCTCTAAAGCAGTAGGTAAGGCTAGGGGGTGTTACGGTGTATTAGTAGGGGTATCACAAGTCGTAAGAGGGAGGTAATAATCCTCTGTACAAGACACTGGTTAGGCCCCATCTGGAGTACTGCGTGCAGTATTGGAGGCCACACCTTCACAAGGACATTAACCAAATTGAGGCAGTCCAGAGAAGGGCAACCAAAATGGTGCAGGGACTGCATCAGAAGACATATGAGGACAGATTAACGGAGCTCAATATGTATACCCTTGAGCAAAGGACGGAGAGAGGTGATATGATCGAGGCATTCAAACACCTTAAGGGCATAAACAAGGTGAAAGAGTCTAACATGTTTAAATATAAGAAAAATAGCAGGACAAGAGGACACAGCATGAGATTAGAGGAGGCCGATTAAGGGGAATGTGAGGAAATTCTTTTTCACAGAAAGGGTGGTGGATGCATGGAATGGCTTACCACAAGAAGTGGTGGCTATGAATACAGTGCAGGGCTTCAAACAGGCATGGGATAGGCATAAGGGAGCAATACAAATGAGTATGAATAGATAGGCCACTGACAGAGCAAAGGCCGATGGCACATTTATAAGGTAGAAAAAGAAATGGGCAGACTGGATGTGCCTTGCGGTCCTTATCTGCCGTCAACTTCTATGTTTCTATGTTTCTATATTGTTTGGTTAAAACTCTTGGTGGAAATGGGTAAGAATTTGTCCCAGCTCTTTCCTTGGATACCATATACTGATTTTGAAAAGCTTCTATAATCAGTGTGCAGGTTTTATATTCCATCACTGTTGAATGGCATTCCATTGGGGTTCAGCGAAGGGCACACATAACACAGAACCCTTCCCTGCTTAGAAGTTATCAGGGCTTGAGGGGGAAGTCCCCTACGATGGCCATCTCTATTTCTTCAGCTAGTGGGTGTATGAAGCCTGTTCCCTATGGCCTTGTCTGAGACCAGTTTCTCTTTTTCCAAGTTTACTAATCTGAGATCATTCTCCTTAGCAGTGCATGGAAGGTGCCATATTGCCTCCTCACTGTATCAGTGAGATACTACAGCATAAAGATTAAGGTGCCTAGCAGTCTCAAAATGTTTAGGGACTGATTCACTATTGTTGCTCAGTACAACAAATTTCACTTATAGGAATGTTTTGATTACTATTTTCTTTATCACCCTGTCTCCGATGCAGCTCTGCTCCACCTGGCCACCTCCTAACAGTGTCCTTGCTGGTATCACATCATAAGAGTGACCAAAAATGAGTGACTAGAAATATAGCTACTCATTTTGGGAGCTTTTATTGTGGGCTACCCTGCAGAATAGCGAGGGTATGGGATAGCAACCAAGAGGAAGGGCGAACGGAAGAGAGGAATAGCTAGGGGAAGGGGAGGGACAGGGAAGGGGTTTTCAAGCACTGGTGTACCTGCTACCACTGAGCTAGCTGTGTGGCATGGTGGTGGTGTGGGAGGCTAGCTCTGGCAGAGCAGGTACTGGGTTTGAGACCAGGAGTGGGTTACATTTGCCCCGGAGTTGAAAATCTAATTCAGAAGTGTGAGCAAAGCCCTCTGCAAGGTGGGTGGGTGAGCCCCTCCCCGGCAAAACACTTATTTTTTACACTGGAAATTAAGTTGCCTTTAAAGTGCATATCGACGCATTTGCTTTTCGGCGATATACACTTCTGCCATAATAGCGATCATTGTTTTGTGATCGCTATTATGACATGGAACCGTCCTTGCCATCTTTGTCACTCATGCTGGTGTGCAGGGGCCACGCATCACTCTTCCCTATGCAGTGGTCCCAGGGGGGAGAGGATTAGATAGCCTCCCAGCAAGTCCTTTAGTGTGGGAAGGCTGCTAGTCAGCAAGCTTGGTGGGGCCTGAAAATGATGGCTTCATGCTGGGGATTTCCTCCTTTAGGTTTCACTCACTCCTCAGGATACACTGGGCTGGCAAGGGCTGTAATTCATGCATGCACAAACAGTGCACATGCCGGTACTGCCATTGCCATGCAATACCACTGCCAAGTGGCTTAGTTTGTAGCGTCAGCCATGATTACCCAGAGGGCAGTATAGCAATGAAACCCACTGCCCTCCCTCCTGCATGCTTGATCCCCCCCTCCCCTGTTAAGACTGCAGCATCCCATGCTTTTTCCCAAATCTAGTTACCAATGCCATGAGCAGCAATGCCACTGTGGCAATAGGAAGCCCTATAGAAACATTTCATTTAAAGTTCAACAAGCATAACAGCACATATACAGGAATATATCATTTCTAAAAACATTTGCCAGGTTTTAGCACCCTTCTCATTTATAAATCATTGCTCCCACCATACACCCTAAGGCCCTTCTTTTCAAAAGAATTTTGCCATAGACACTGTATTGGGAAAACCCTGTTGAAAATAGGGCCCTCTATTGAAACATAGAAACATAGACTTTGATGGCAGATAAGGACTGCTTGTCTCATTCAGTCTGCCCATTTCCCTACCTACTGGATAAGCTGCGTTTCCTAGTTAACCAACAGCCTACTTCATCCTACCCCCCACAAGAATTGCTTTATGTCTGTCCCATGCATTCTTGAATTCCCCCACTGTTTTTGACCACACAACCTCCTCAGGAAAGCCATTTCATGCATCTACTACCCTCTCTGTGAAAAAATACTTCTTTACTTTGCCCCTGAGCCTTCCCCCCTCTATCTTCAAATTGTGCCCCCTTGTTCTTGCACATTTCTTTTTCTGAAATATGCTACCCTCTTGGACTTTGTTGATTCCCTTGAGGTACTTAAATGTTTCTATCATGACCCCCCTCCCTCCTTTCCTCCAGGGTATACATATTACGCTCCTTTAGTCTCTCTTTGTATGGCTTCTGGTGCAGACCCTGCACCATTTTAGTTGCCTCTTCTGGACTGCCTCTATCCTTGGGGAGATGGGGTCTCCAGAACTGCACAGTGTTCCGGATGGGGTCTTATCAAGTGTCTGTACAGAGGGATAACAACTTCCTGTTTTCTACTGGTGATGCCTCTTCTTATGCATCCCAGTATTCCCCCAGCCCTCCTTACTGCCTTCTCACATTGCTTGCCTACCTTTAGGTCATCTGATATGACTACCCCCAGGTCTCTTTCCATTTCTGTTGTTGCTAGTACCTCCTCCCACATTGTATACTCTTCCCCTGGTTTTTTGTTTCGCAGGTGCCTTACTTTGCACTTCTTTGCATTGAATCTAAGCTGCCATATTTTTGACCATTCCTCCAACCTTGCCAAGTCCCTTCTCATCCTTTCCACCCAACCTTGTGTATCAACCCTGTTGCAGATCTTTGTGTCATCTGCAAAGAGGCATACTTTCCCTTCCAGTCCCTCTGCAATGTCACCTATAAAGACATTAAAGAGAATTGGTCCCAGTACTGAACCCTGTGTTACCACACTAGTAACCCCCCTTTCTTCTTGCATTATAAGAAATAGGTAGATAGAAAACTGGCTCCTGATTGGCCAACATGTACTTTCGGCCAGGCCATTATCTCAGCTCAACAACTCATCTGAAAGTAGCTCAACAAAAATATGTTTAAAAAATACATCCACTTTACTAAAAAGGACCCATTTCATAACAGCAATAAGGCACTCCAGCGGGTGTGTTAAGGTGAGCTAGTGGCCCTTCTCGAGTGGTGGAAGCACTCAGCTTCACTTTATGCTTAGACCCACCCAAAGCGGGCCATTATCCCACCATAATGCACCCCCTCCGTCATGCCTTATATCCTTATTGCACATTGTTAATTGTTTTCCCTCAGCACTTTATACATTGTAGTGCACCTACTTACAAAGTATCTGTTGCTTTTGCACAATTATTAATTGTTCATTTTTATGCTTATTACCTTTTATTTCTATTATTTGCACTTCTGTTCCCCATTGTTTCTATTCAGATTTTCCCTCTCCTTCTTCCCCTAGGATGCATCCGGAAATCAGTTGTTCTCCTCTATGGGCTAGCTCCTGCTACGAGGACCCAGTATGTCTTTCCTTGTAAAACTTATGAAAGCACATTAACTTATCTCAGGGGTCCTTACTCTCCCTCACTCCATCCCAATGCAGATAACAGTTGTCTACTGCACACCAGGCAGATCCTCCAATGAGGGCACAGATATACTCCAGAAAGTTTTGGACCTTTTTTCCAAAGGTGAGCATCTCATGCTAGGTGTCTTTAACTAGTTAGCTGGCACCAAGTTCCCATCACACAGTGACCTCTGCTGCAGGATCAAAGCTCTAAATTTGCACCAACTAATCTCAGCGTCCGTATACTTCAACCCCAAAACAGACAATCACAGCGCGATTGACTGGGTGCTGGTATCCCACCCACAAAGAATGCTATCCTATTATATGGCACCTTGCCAGACATTTTCAGCGAGCTCTGTATGCTGTATTGTGGGCAGAAAATGAAATCCACCAAAGCCCCCTCATAACCTATATCAGATCATTTAAATTATTCTGCCCTGACAGTTTCACTCTGAATTTCCTGGCAGCCAGCTGGTCCTCTGAGGCATTGATACATTTTTACTTTACATTCCTAGATATCTGTGACAAACATGGACTAACTAAACGGCACACAGTCCATGGCCACCACCTCTCCTGGATCACACCAGACATAATTGAATTCTCCTAGTGGAGGATCATGGTCTGGGCCAGACACAAGTCAAGTGGGCTGCCCTAGGACAGGCAAGTTGCAATGCCCTTGACCTTTCTAAATTCTGGAAAATGGTCAATGGTTTAGTTAAAATCTCCCTCAGTGGGGGACAGACCCCATGTGGTTCCGTCTTAACTGCTGACACCCTCAATCAATACTTTACAGAAGGCCCAGGGTTCTTATGCCTATCCTCCCTCATCCCCCCCCCACAACCCAATCCACCCAACAGTGACAACTTCCACCTGCAGGCAATCTCAGTGGCCAATGTTCACAAACTGCTTTCTGCATTAAATGATGCATCCAGCTGTGGAGCTGATGGCATCATGCTCAAATTCCTCAAAACCGATGCTCCAGCAATAGCTGTCCCTGTTGCCCACATACTTAATAGATCACTATGTACCAGCTCCTTTTCTCGCAGCTGGAAGCATGCACTGGTAGTTCTGATCCATAATGGTGGCCCAGCTGAATCACCTTCCAACTGCCAACAAATCTTTCTGCTCCCCATCCTCTCCAAAACCCTTGAGAGGTTTATCAGCAGGCAGCTATCAAACTATTATGCCCAGGCTGGCTTCCTAACTCCCTACCAATCTGGATTTTGCTTCAGCCACTCAACCTCCTCCTCCCTTCTTAGAGTTACCAACCACATACACACCAACATGGACAAGGACCTAGGCACACAGGCACCATATTTATAAACCTAGCAAAGGTCTTTGACACCATAGATCACCATTGTCTTCTACTCAAACTAGCCAACTCTGGTGTCTCCCTCTGTGCTCTAGCAAGGTTCCAATTTTACCTGACCAACTGGACCCAGTCAATCAAACTTGGCCCATGCTCCTCACTCACCCTGCCAGAAACCCTTAGGGTTCCACAAGGCTCAGTCCTGGGGCCCCTGCTCTTCACTACTTATGTCAGTGACCTACCCAACTCCCTCACTGCCAGCAACATACACATGTGTGCAGATGATACTATTTTATATGTATCCGGCACCTGTACTCCTGCCACTGAGGGTCTCCTCCAACAAGACTTTACCACAGTTAAACAATGTTTCCTGGATTACTGCCTCTTCAAGAACCAAACAAAAATGGTGTCCATGTTGTTTAGTACCTGGAATTGGTCAGATCTACCACCCCCCACTCTGACTTTAAGCATCCCAGACAGGTTCTTCCTAGACTCAGTTTCCTGCTACAAATACCCCGGAACTCCATCTGGACCTGCACCTTGACTATTCGGGGCACATCCCCAGGGAGTAACTAAGTAGAGATGCCTCCATTGAATCATCAGAAAACAGACTGTGGAACAATCAATCCGGGGACGTAGTCTACTCAGGTGCTACCTCCACCTCCCTTGATAAATAAACATCCTGTTCAATGCACTGTGTAGATTCACCTGGGCTACCCTTCCCCTGCTCCCACTGACGCAGTATGTACAATGAGCTAGAATGGCCCCCTTTCCTTGAGACAAATGATGCATTCTGCCCTCCTGGGTGCCAAGTATTGGTCTGGAACACTGCCTTGCTATCTACCTGACCTCTTCTGCTCTACAGCAAACCCTTTATTTTCTTTCCCTGTGCTAACCTGTCATGTTGCTATAATTTATTGTACCAGGACCTGCTGCTTACCATGTACTTGTTTCATCTGTTGCTCATGTGTGTAATGTATGTAATGTAGGAACACTGTACTATTCCTCACTAGTGTCCCGTTCCTCCCCTCCCCCCAGATCGTAACTGGAAATGAGCCCTGTGCGCTGTGTGCTTACCTGGTAAAACAGGTTTAAAACATAGAAACACAGAATCTGACAACAGATAAGGCTGCTTGGCCCACCCAGTCTGCCCTTTTTTCCATACCTACATTCTCACCACAACCCTACTTGGTCTGCAGCTCTTTTTCTCTCCCCTCTTCCTTTCCACTATGATTCCCTTGTGCCTATCCCATGCATTCCTAAACCCCACCACTGTTCTCAGCCCCACCACCTCTGCTGGAAGGCTATTCTAGGAATCCACCACTCTTTCTATGAAGTTCTTCCTCACATCTCTCCCGAATCTACCCCCTTCCAGCTTCACAGGATAGCCCCTAGTTCTTGAGCACTTTCTTTTCTGAAAAATACTTCCCTCAGGTACCATTTACCCCCATGAGGTATTTAAAGGTCCCTATCATACCTCCCTCTCTTCCAGGGTGTGCATACCATGATCCTTTAGTCTCTCATAGTAGGGCTTTCAGTGCAGACCCTGTACCATAGTAGTTGCCTTCCTCTGGACAACCTTCACTCTGTCTATGTCCTTCCGGAGATGTGGTCTCCAAAACTGGACACAGTACTCAAGGTGGGGTCTTACCAGTGATCTACACAGGGGCAACACCACCTTCCACTTTCTGATGGTCTTGTCCCTTCCTATGCACCCCAACATCTCGCTAGCCCTCCTGACTGCCTGTCGTACTGCCTGGCCACCTTTAGGTCATCCGATATGATTATCCCCAAGTCTCTTTCCTGCTTGGTAGTCATCAATGCCACTCCACCCATTTTGTACTCCATCCCAGGGTTTCTGTGCCTCAAGTGCATTATTTTGCACTTTTTTTGCATTGAAATAAAATAAATAACTAAATAAAGCTAACAAATAAATGAATGAATATATTCTGAACTTCTCAGAAATATTGGAAGATCAGAACATTTGCACATTGGAAAATGTCCTAGTTTGGTGTTAGCTGGAACTCATAGAAGATACTGTAGCTCCCAAGCAATCAACAATACCAAACAAGGGGAAAAAGCCTAATTAGAAAACAAATAGAAAAATCCTGAAAGCTGAGTGGTCTAGTGGAAATTCAAGATTTGATATTATCCCAGCGAACTAGAATGGCCTGAAAGTAAAGAAAACCCAACATACATAGCCTTTTTTATTTCAAAGGATCCATTTCACAATAGCGTTAAGATACTTTATTAATACATGTCATGATTTTAAAAGTACGTCTTGGGTGGTTTAAGGCACAATGCACCCAAGGTGTCACATTATCTCATAACAACACACACCCTGCTTAATTACATTCATGCTTTTTGATTACAGGCACAAATCAATGTTAAGACTTGTATTGTGAAATTTAAGCTATCTGGTTTTAAATAGGGTGAGGAATTTTAACTATCCTAAGAAAAAGACACTGCACGGTGGTCTAGCTGCATAGTGGTAGTAGTGTACATTGCTTTGCCATTTATGAGATAAGTGTTTGTATATGCATCCCAGAATCCCACATCAGGGATGAGCACATTGTAAAGGTAGGGTGACTGGCTTCTGCAGAGGTCAGGTGGGTGTCATCTGTGATCCATACCCTCTATAAAAACTGGTCTCTGAAGACCCTCCCACCCCCTCCATGGCTATTTATTAATATTCCCCTAGGTCTATCCCATGCATACTTGAAGCCCCCAACTGTTTTTTGTCTCCACCACTTCTGCTGCCAGTCTGTTCTGGGCATCTGCCACCCTTTCAGTGAAGTAGTACTTCTTCATATCCCTCTTAAACTTTCCCCACTCCAGCTTCATTGCACGTCCCTGGTCCTGGTGCTCTTTCTCACTTGAAAGACACTCCTCTCCTGCACACTGTTCACCCCTGTGAGGTACCTATAGGTCTCTATTATGTTCCCTCTTGCTATTCTCTCTTCCAGTGTATATGCTGAGATCCCTCAATCTATCTTTGTAGGGATTCTCCTGCAACCTCTGCACCATTTTATTTGCCCTCCTCTGGACTGTCTCCACTTTTCCTATGTTCTATATTAAGGTGCAGCTTCCAAACTCCACTCTTCCTATGTCCTATATAAGGTGCGGCCTCCAAAGCTGGACAAAATACTCCAGGTGTGGTCTCAGCAATGAGCGATACAGTAGCAATACCACCACCTTCTTACTGCTGGAGATACACCTCCCTATGTACCCTAGCATCCCACTAGCCCACCCCATCCACTGCTTTGTCATGCTGCCCTGCCAATTTGAGTTCTTCAGTTATGATGACACCAAGGTCCCTTTCCTGTTTAATAACTGTCAGCACCTCTCCTCCCCCATCCTACATTCCACTCCTGGATTCATATGCCCTAGATGCCTGATTTTGCACTTTTTGGCATTTAACCCCAAATGCCATGTTATTGAACACTCCTCGAGTTTCCCAAGATTCCTGCACATTCTCCTTACCACTTCCTTAGTGTCCACCCGATTACAGATTTTAGTATCATCTACAAAAAGGCATACTTTCCCTTCCAATTCTTCTGTAATGTCACTATTGAAGACATTGAAGAGGACCGGTCCCAGTACTGAGTCCTGCAGCACCCTGCTGGTCACTCTCCCATAATCACACTGAGTGCTGTTAACCACTACCCTCTGTCTCCAATACGTTGACCAATGTCTAACTCAGTTGACCAGTTTGGATCCCACTCTTTGGCTGCTCAGTTTCTTTAACAGTCTCCTGTGCAGCACAGTGTCAAAGGCCTTGATAAAATCCAGATAGGCCACTTCCACCAACCTGCCCTGATTTATGCCCCTGGTCACCCAGTCAAAGAAATTATTCAGTCCTGTGTTCGGATCTTTGCATGGAAAGGATTTTGCCCCTTATAATTAATATGCCCCTACTGCTCGTCTACCCAAAACAACAGATTTTGATTTTAGAGTGGACAATGACTTCAGGGGTAAGCCATCAGTATGTTCGATACTGTTTATAGTTAACATGTTCTCCATGTTTATCTTCCCAGCTTTCTTTGTTGTGAAGGACAGCTGCTCGAAAATACAGTAGTATTCTTGTTCCTCAGACTTCATCTGTTCCTGCAGAATAGACACATCATGTCGTAATCCTCTGTTTAAGAATCAAAACTGCTTACCATGAAACTAATGATAATGTCACAAGCAGGACATTAGCATATCACATATAGACTAGCAGCAAGAGCTGATGAGGTCCAGAAGAACAAATATCTGTTTACATACACATTTCTTCAGTAATAGAAAATAAGAGTCAAAAACAGGAAATCCCAACCATGCTACCTGCTCTGGGGTTAGGAGCCACTGTTCCATTGGCCGCAACTGATGGGTCTCCTCTCCTGACCCCAGTGTCTGCCCTGCAATTGGAAGCAACTGTCCCATCAGCCAGGATTGCAAAATACAAGCAAGCAAACAGCTGGCATTAACAAATGCCTGTTTACTTTTGGAACCGAATGGAAGCTCTGCATGGAAAGTTTCATTGTAGACTTCACCTCAACTGATACCACTGGGTTCCCGAACTCATAAGTAACTAAACTAGAACTGGCCAAAATTTGTTTGCCAGTTTTTGTTATGAAGTTGTTGTGCTTAGTAAGTTCAGGAGACGATAGTGCCATAAAGATTACTGGTGCTGTCAGTGTTAGAACGAGCAGGACAGGGATTAGGACCCTAACAAGTGTAGAATAGAAGCTGTTAGTATTACCAGGTGTGTGGAGGGTTTACTGGAACTAGTGTGAAAACAACTGGTGCACAGTATTATTAACTGTATTATATTTACTGGCTAAGGGCAATAATCTATCACTGGTAGACCCTCATAAACTCAATAATTCACACTTGTGAATTATGGAGTTCCATAAACCATGGGTACCATAAACCGTAGAGGGTCTCCCTGAGTTGTCCTTTGAGAACATCTCCTTGTGCTGGCAGGCCGCTTGAGCTCCTCACTGAAAACTGCCAGTGCAAGAAAAAAGTCTTTTACTTGAAATAAACGAAGAACAGCTACGGAAGAAAAAAACTTCTCAAAAGACCATCTTTCACTTAGAACTTCCCTCCAGATAAGTTAGCCATTATATTACACCGAACTGCATACATGTCTAATTAAAAAAATGCTCAGGATGTTCTCAGCTGAAACGGGACAGGGTGCGGGAAATTAAAAGAATGTTTAAAATGTTGTGAATTCAGTTAAAGCCCTTGTTAAAAGCTCTTCACACACAAAAAGCTTCAGCTGTTGTTGTGTACTTATAGCCTGTTCATTTAGTTTTTCTCTGTTCCATTTAAGTGAAAAAAATGTTCTTCGCAGAATCTGTTTCAATATCTTAATTATTAAATTAAGCAGTAGTAGCCAGTAAATGTAAAAAATAAAACATGGGGAATGTGGTCATTTGGGTTTTATACATACCCTCGGTGTGAGATGCCCAGATAAACCCCCGAGGGCATTTATGGGGCATCACACACCTCAGGGGTGCATAATATCCTCATAAACCATACTTCCCCATGCATTTTTCTATATGTCACTGCTGGTGTAAGAATGACTAGAAATAGAACATATATACTGTGTGTGTGCATGTGTGTGTGCGTGTGCGTGTGTGTATATATATATATTACATCTAAAACATGGGTTGACCAAAACGTGCAACCCAATTGGGTGAGCTTGATGCCTCATGTCTCACAGTGCACCTGGGGTGTTGATTAATCCCCAATAACCACATACCCTGTCTTGGGTTACTACTTACTTATAACATGGGTTGACCAAAATGTGCAACCTGATTGGGAGAGTTGCTTTGCAGGGCCTTGGATTAAGTAAGCATTAATCCACAGTTCTGCAGAGTGAATCTGGTGATCCGCCGTCAGTTCTTGTTGTGAACATTGCAAGGCAAACTCTGCTGACAGCCATTTGCAATCCCCACTTTGAGAGTGGGACTGTGTTAGTGGTGCTGTTCCTTTGGTCTGCATTCATAATATTGTGTGTGTCAGGCAGCAGGTTTGCTTACTGCCAGATGTGAGTGCCACCAGAGCTGTTGTCTGGCGACCGAGCAAAACATGAGTTGTACAAGATGTTCCTTGTCTGTTCTAGCCCCCCCTCACCCCTGTTCCCTCTGTATGATGGTGAGAGAGAGAGAGAAATGGCCACAAAAGCATAGAAAGAGACAGCAGACACAGGATACATTGCCTCTGAGTCCCTGCCACTCCACTTCATTCCAACTTAGTGGTGCTGTATGTAGTTGTTGCTGTGCCTCTCTGTGTGCATGAACCCAGGCAGTTTCTCTGTGTTTTTGTGTCTGTCCCAGAACTGCATATCCTACCCCCTTCTGTCCACTCTGAATCTTGCAGGGTGAGAGAGAAACAGACAAACCAGCAGCCAACCACAGCAAGAGACAGAGAGTGGACAAAGGACACATTGGCACTGAAACCATGCCACTGCACTTCATTCCCAGTCAGTGTTGCAACACCTAGCTGTTGCTTGCCTGTCTCTGTGTGTGAACCCCACCAGCCTGCCATGTGATACCCCCTGATATACCCTATGCATTGTCAGACTGGTTAGGGAATTGTAGGAGCCACGCAAACAGAGCAAAGAACAAGGTCCATTGCAGGTGTGAAAGGGGGAGGGGAAAATTAGGTGACAAACATTACATGAACAGTGCTCTGGTGGACCACCTGTCTGTGTAGAATAGGACACATTGCCAATGATTCCATTCCACTCCACTTCATTCCCACAGCATGACTCTGGCAGACATTCACACTGTGCCCTCCCAGCACTTACCATACAGTGCTGTGGAGCTATCCCACTCCCAATCCCTATACAGATACACAGTATGCCCACAGAGACACGGAGTCAGGTGGGTCATGTGTGGCAGGGCAGCGCATTAGTGAGAGAGAGAGATAGACAGGGGGACACAAAGAGTAAAGTCCTGGAACAGAGAGTTGCCCCTTGCTGAACCCAGAGATCTGAGCATGGGGAGGGAGAGAGATACAGAAGAGAGCAAGACAAGACAGACAAAGCAAGGTACAGAGATAGAGGGACAGGGAGTGCAGGGTGTCACAAGATAAAGTAACTGCACTGACAGCAGAATCGGAGTCCCAATGGCAGGTAAACCCCCCCAACCCACTTTAATTATCACAGTCCAACGTGTAGTTGGTGTAGGGAGAGGGACTGCAAGAGCCAGATGCAGCAGTCAAGTGTGGTTTACTCTCTCTTTCTGTGTGTTGTATAGAGAGAGAGAGAGAAAGAGAGAGAGAGATATGCTGAGCATGGCGCGCTGTGTGACATAGAAGAAGCCAGCGCAGCATGAGAGAGGGAAGGAGAGAGAGACACACATAGAGGGAACCAGTCATCAGAAACAAATGTCCTTTTCTGTCTCTGTCTGTTAATGGGAGGTGTACTTGGTGTGGGGGGAGAGAGAGAGCTTGCAAGTGGCAGCTGCAGTAGACAAGTGTGGTTTTCTCTGTGTATCTCTCTGTGGCTTCTGTAGTTGTCTGTCCATGTGCACAAAACAGTTTGTTATTGCGCAGCACACAGTGATTGGGGAGAGAGACACAGAGTGAAGCATAGTGACAAAGCTGCAGTATTGCACCTCACATTGACTAGCAAGCCCTGGCTAATATGTGTGCATCCTTCCTCAGTGCTGTGTATGTGGCTCTGGGGGGGCTACAATAATGGTGGTATGTGTAACACTTGGACAGCTGGTTCTGATCACTGTATCATTTTTTGTAATATAAAAATGTGTTATGGACTGTCTCTCATGAGAAATATTGAAACAGCATGTAAGTATGACACACACATGTTTTAGATACAAGGTGTTACCTGGAAGACCAGAAACTAATTATAGAGTAGAATAGGCCTTAATCAAGGATCTCCTATTTATCTAAGTTAATTGTAGCTCTAGTTGTTAAGAGGGAAATCATACACTTTTATGGTGTTTAGGGGAAGAGTGCTGAATTAAGTGACAGTGGTGTGAAGTTATAAATGCTTTGATGTCTGTATGAGAAAGGATACTGCTTATAGATGAAAGAAAATTTACAGACTTGATTGGGGAAGTCACATGGGGAAAGGAGTTTCTGCTAATGTAACCTTAATTATCTTACCTTCTAATATGATAAAATATCCTGGGTGTATCATTTTTCCTAAACAGAGGAGGAGCTAGGTGACCTCATGCAAAGAAGTGGGCAAAGCCAGCTTTTAAACAGCATTCAGTTTTCCTTCAGAGTCTTCTATCTACACTCTGACAAAGAAACATCTTTGAGCACTTTAAACAAGTATACAGGTAGAGAGAGACAAAATCTAAGTACTGTAGCAGGAATTGCACTGCTAAAACATTGTTCTTTTAAAAGATTTGTATGTTTTGTGAAATATGGTTCTGTATTATGTTTTACATATTTTTTATCTATTTTAGTAAAACTCTATTTTTAGAGCCTACTTGGTCTGTCTTTGAATTACTTTCTTTAACAAGTAAAGAATATATGGTTAAAGCAGACACTGTGCATAAGCTTGAATGGTAATACCAAACTGGAAAAAGGTAAGATTAATCTGAGGTCTTTATTAGAGTTTTTAAGGGTTCATTTCTGTACACCTGGTTAGGTGCCCATAGGCAAAGATATCTGGCCCCCCAAAGACAGAATTATCTGAGGCTGTGCATTGGGTAAGCTAGCAAGAGGTTCACAGTTTGAATCCCTCCAGAACTGAGACCAAAGGTTGATTCAAACCCACAAAACAGACAGGAGGGTTACCCTGTTTCTGTTTACTGTTCATACGACTGTGCTCGGAGGTTGGCACTTTGGGAGTAGAGGCCTGCTGAGTGGGTTTGTGACAGTATGTACTGTACCAGAAGGTATGATATACAAGAAATGTCACAGATCATGTCAGTGATGTATCTGTGACATTTCTATGTACATAAGAGCAATGTAGTATGCATTGTTTATTAGTGACTATTTTGCATGGTAGCAAGATACAATACATTTTTTTGGCTCTTTAAACAGCAAAAAAAAAACACCTTTCTGGAAATATTTTTTGTTTAAACATAACCCATGTTATAAGTAATAAATAATAAATAATAAAGATGTATTTATTTAGCGCCTTTCAAGCACCAAGGCACTGTACAGATGAATCATAAAATCAAAATATACATATAAAATCAGCATTCACAGCAGCATCAATCCACGAAAGCCTTGCTCCACAAAAAAGTCTTAAAATCACGCTTAAAGGATTCCACGGTCGTGCATTCTCTAAGTGCAATAACCCACTCCAGGGTAAGCGGTTATTGAGGATTAGTTAACATCCCGGGTGCTGTGCGGTCACTTAGCCTATGGCTTCATGCCTCACAATGCACCCGGGGTGTTGATTAATCCCCAATAACCGCATACCTTGTCGTGGATTATTCCTTACACACACATACACACACACACACACACATATATATATATATATATATATATATATATATAAATATAAATTCATATTCGTTGCAAAAAACTTTGTTAATGTATCAGTTAGGGTTGTTAATACAGCAATAAAAGCAGGGAAATATGGTGTTAGGGTTTCCAACGCATTCATTCACTTTGCAGAGACCGACAGGCATCGGGGGCTCTGAGATGTTATCCCAAACACTCACCCATTCCATAAGTAAATAAGTTGAGATGGGTACAGTATAGGAGAATGGGATGAGTGTTAGGGCTTATGACTCCAAAGCATGCCCTCTATTCCTGTCAGTCTCTGCAGGGTGGGGATGGTGTGTCAGGGTTGGAAACCCTAACACCACATTTCCCTGCTTTTATCAGCACGGAGTCAGAATGTTGAATACAATAACCATGTGGCAAACAATGCTGTAGCAAAATGCCATCCGTAGCAATAGCGTTGTGAATAATAATGACTGTCCCAAACACAACGCACACCATTGAAAGTAATTGATCATTTTTGTTTTTGCAGGGGGCTCTGCCACCTGCACCACCACATGAGGGACTTCACCCCCACACATACCCGGACTTAAAAGAATCAACTCCGGAGGGTTGTGGACTTTTTGGATGAGGATAAAATTGGGAGAGGGAAAACCCTTTTTTTTTTTTAAAGTAGCAACACCAGGAGACCTGAGGGGAACCGCACTGTGGTCCCAGGTCTTCAGTCCTGCCATGTGCTGATGTCTTAGCCTCTCCACCAGAGAAGTGGCTTGACCAGGCACCACACACATGGCAACTTCATCACATCCAAATAACAGCACAGCGTGATCTATTACACACCTGTCTAGATGCTTTTACACTTTGCACAGAGTGGTTTTGCAGTGCTCTTCTTAAAGTGCAAAATTAGGGAGGCAGTATAGCGCAGTGGTTTAAGGCTCTGAGCTACAAATCTGGAGACCTGGGTTTGAATCCCACAGTCCCACTTGCATACTGTGTGACCCTGAGCAAGTCACTTAACTTCCCTGGGCTCCCAGGTCGCATCTGTAAACAAGCTTTCAGCTTAGTGTGCTACTCCTGGTTAAACAATTTGAAAAAAAAAATTGATCTTCGTACCCTTTTATCATTGTAGTAACAACCCTAACTGATACATTAATTAAGCATTTTTAATTAATTTCCCTATATTTTCAGATATCATGATCAAATCCTTATTTGTCTCTGGAGTACAGGGCCCTCTAGGCCCTGCGCTACCATCCCTTGATAGATGCTTATACAGTGAAGCCCACCAGGATGAAATGCAGTGTCACAGGTTTCCTGCACGACAAAAGGGACCAACTCCCATTGAAATTGCATTGTTTGGTGCAGTAATTCTACTGCAGAATTCTGCAATGCTGAGCTTCATCCTGGCAGACTTCACTGTTTGTATATAGTCGTGGCCCTGTGCTTCCATTTATAGGACAACCATAACCAAATTGCCAGCATAGCAATCTTATAACCCCACCTCAAGTACCCCGGTACAGAACATTTTCTAATCCACACCAAACGTACTTCTGCACAACTGCAATGGCATTGCATGCCACAGGTTTGAAAACACATTTTGGCAAGGATTTGAAAAATGACAGCTGTGACATACATGAGGTGAGGTAATAAGAAGGCTATGCTAAAAATCTGCAGTCAAAATATTTAATATTTCTGAAGTTACAAGAGGGTGTAGCAAAATTGCAATGAATGGTCATAACTTTGGCATTTTTTCATATTTTGACCCACAATTTTCAACATAGTCTTCTTATGACCCCACCTCATAAACCCTGTAGGTGAAAATGTTCAAATCTATGCCAAAATGCCATTCCATGCCACAGGACAAAAACAATGTTTGGACAGGATGTGAAAAATGACAGCTGTACTGTTCATGAGGTGGTGTGAAAAAAGGCTATTTTGAAAATGTATAGTCAAAATATTGAAAATGACCAAAGTTATGTGTATGCATAGAAAAGTTTCAATGCACACATGTAACTCAACCATTTTTACGATTTTTTTCACCAAATTTTCAATATGGACTTTTTAGAACCCCACTTCATGAACACTGGCACTGTCATTTCATTACTCCGTCCCAAAAGGTGATTTCATACAGCGACTGCAAAATCATCTTCCAGGCTAGATTAACCAAATAACAGACACAGTATTCATGATGTGGGGTCTCAAAAAGTCCATGTTGAAAATTTGGTGAACAAATTCCTAAAAATGGCAGGTTTTTTGTTTTCTTTTTCTCACCCAGACTTCCTCCCCCTTCATGGCAAACCTCTGGCATCTACTCCATCCCCCTTCCTGCGAATCTTTTTAGTTCACCTCCCTACTACTCCTTACCACAGTTCCTCCTGTATGACATATGTTTTTGTACATTAATTTTGTTTAATTAAACCGTGTTTAGGGGCCTACTGAGTACATTGATCGTCATGCTCTGTATGCTGAATCCTGTTCCACTGTACTACTGTACCTACATTTGTCCTTTATGTCCAGGACCATCATGCAAATGACCTTGCTCAATGATGTAATTGCCTGATTAAATAAAGTCTGATTGATTGATTTAAGTTCAAAACACCATTGCAATACATTATATGGCACTTACCTTGACTCCTCAGTTCGCTGTTCGGCTTTGAAGAGTACAGACATATTTTGGTCCACAGAAAATGACAGCTGGCAACCTCCAGTGGTAAGTATAGGGTATAGGGGGTGGGATGGTGGGTGATCAGTGGGAGGGTCAGGATGAGGGAGGGGATGGCGGGGACAATGAGGGACAGTTTTCTTTCTTTCAGGGTAAAAAAAAGATGTTGGGGGATGGTTTTCTTCTTTACAGATAAAAACAAAGGAAATATGTTGGGACACTGAGAGTGGGCTCCCCAATGTCACACACTGCTGGGGGGGCTTCTAGTGCTGACACAGGGATTGGGCCCCCTGATGTTTACAAATTACACAAGGGACTTGGGGGGGCATATGATGCCAGGGGTAGGATTATATAGCTAAATAAATACACACATAATAAATAAAACAAATGGGAATTGGAGGGTGGGGGGTGCTACTTGACACCAGGAAAAAGATGATCCATTTTATTTACGCATACAGGGTCATACGGTGTCACAGGCAGTGCCCATATATTTTCGCACAGTGCTCCTGGAGGGCGCCACTACACACCAGAGAAATAGTGGCTCACAGATGACACTGCAGCTGGCAGCACAAGTTCCAGCTGCAGCTGCAGAAGTCAAGAAAATCCCACTGTTCTCATACAGAGAACGCAAGGAAAGTGGTCCTTCCACTAAACTAAGCATCCAGGATTTTGGGTGGCCACTGGCCAGAAAAGGTGTTTCTTGTCAAGATGAAAAGGAACAAACATCAGAATGTACTGTAGCTAAATGGCTGTCATTTAGCTAGGTTCTGATGTTTGTTTTTTTAATTCCATTCATTTTAATCTGTTTACTTTCATTGTCTTGCTAACTGAAAAACAAGATGGAGGACACAGGAGCCTACTACAAAAACACTGTGACCCTGTGTGCGCAAATACTATCTCCAGTGACAATAAAAGTGCTTTCATGCCTGAGATCTATTTTTTTCCTTAGAAAATAATGGCACATTTCAAAATTTTATAACTTGAATGGATTAATATTTTGATACCAAACCTTCGCATGGCAAGGAAAAGGCATTCTACCCTGAACATTTCAGACCACAGCCTAAAACCATTTCTGAGATACAGGTGGACAAAGAAATGACAAATGAGGGGTACATTTAGGAATTTTTGACACCCTGTATCTCAGAAACCACTCAACAGATTCATACAGAATTTGACAAGTCAAGAGACCTATCCCTTGAAATTAAGCATGCCAAATTACATGCAAATCTGTTGAATGATTCCAAAATTATTAAACTTTGTAAATCTGTCTTTAACATAGAAGTTTGCACTCAACCCCAAACATATATAGATATAGATATAGATATAGATATAGATATAGATATAGATATAGATGGATACAGAGATAGATAGATAGATAGATAGATAGATAGATAGATAGATAGATAGATAGATAGATAGATATTGTAAAAAACTCCATTAATGCATCAGTTAGGGTTCATAACACAGCGACAAAAACATGGAAATGTGGTGTTAGGGTACACAACCCTAACACTGCATTCCCCCCCTCCTCTCCCCACCACACACACACATGCAAGCAGAGGAACGGGCAAGACAACACAACCAATCATAGGCAGCCATCGTCAGATATGAGAAAGAGCATACAATTCACTGAACATGCCACAAGAGACATTCATCATCATGTATAGAAACATAGAAACATAGAAACATAGAAATTGACGGCAGATAAGGACCACAAGGCCCATCCAGTCTGCCCATTTCTTTTTCTACCTTATAAATGTGCCATTGGCCTTTGCTCTGTCAGTGGCCTATCTATTCATACTCATTTGTATTGCTCCCTTATGCCTATCCCATGCCTGTTTGAAGCCCTGCACTGTATTCATAGACACCACTTCTTGAGGTAGGCAATTCCATGCATCCACCACCCTTTCTGTGAAAAAGAATTTCCTCATATTCCCCCTTAATCGGCCCCCCTCTAATCTCATGTTGTGTCCTCTTGTCCTGCTATTTTTCTTATAAAAAAGATGGGAGGGTGCTACTTCATATGAGTTCTGCTGACATGCCACTGTCTTGGGGAAAAATCTGCACTGCCATGCAAATGTCACCATTACATAATGTTGGAGCACAGTGTCCTCCAGACCCTGCACTCCAACATCATGTAATGGTGACATCTGCATGCCAGCGAAGGGTCCATAGGACAATGCAAAACATACATTGTAGACAAATGTAGTTGCTATGGGACTACGCAGTACACAAGACCCTACTTTTACAAAGTGTGGTAAAAGTATGTTTCTGTTGAAATGCAAGGTCTGAAGGACCCTGCACTCACACAGTATCAAAGAAATATGGCTGACTGAGAGTACAACCTTTTCAGTAACCTGTGCTTGTACAACCATAAACAAATGTTTAGCTGCAATTCAAGGTGTGTTGGTGGTACACCCACATGCTGTGGAACCACAGTGGCCACAACAGTACATGTAGTGTGCTGCAAACTGCATGCTGGAGACATATAGAAATGGACTGTGGTTACAGCATGCAGTATATATATATGTGTAGCAAAATTATGTATGTGTGGGAAGGTGAAGACTGCAGAGGACCCTGTACCTCCACAGTATGTAATGGTGATATTTACATGGCAATTGAGGGTCTGTAGGACCTTGCACTTATACACTGTTGGAAAATTATTTTATTTTAGTCTTTGGTAACTGAGTAAGGCCCACTAGGCACAAGTACTTGTTTTCAGGGGTGATCTGGGAGCACTAGGTGGTTAAGTGACTTGCTCAGAGTCACACAGTATACAAGTGGAGGTTGTGAGAATCAAACCCAGATCTGGTCTTTTGGATGTACCAAGCTCATTCACAGCTCATTACTCTAACCTCTAGGCTATACTGCCATCCTGAAATTACAGTTTCGTGCCAGTACACTTTTTTGATGGAGTGTGTGCTAGCACATTATGTTAAATTTATGGTTCTGTGGGAACACCAGGTATGAACTCAAGATGGCTATCTCTGATTGATTGTGTTCCCTTGCCCCTTCCTCTGCTTGCATATGTGTGTGTGCATGTGTGTGTGTGTGTGTGTGCGTGGTGGGGAAGGGGGAATGTGGGGTTAGGGTTGTGAACCCTAACCCCACATTTCCATGCTTTCATTGCTGTGCTATGAACCCTAACTGGTGCATTAACTGAGTTTTTTGCAATGAATTTCCCTTCTTTTTGAGAAAGTGTAATGTAACTTGTAACTGGTATGTGTTAGTGGGATCGTAGGCCCTCCAGGCCCTGCACTCCCTTCATCTTGCCCATTTTTTGCATAATGGTATGTGTATGTGGAAGCTCTGGCCCTCCAGGCCCTGCGCTCCCACTTACACATAACTACGAAGTCATACAGCAGCCATATAGGGCAAGGAACCCTTATAACACTAATCTGCCAATATCTCAGCAACCATAGCAGCTATGAAAAAAATTGAAGTGCCATTGTAATCATGACAGTGAGACCTTCATGTGACATAAATCAACAAACTCTGTATCTTGCTTCATTTACAAGATATGGGCACTGAACAGTGCTGAAAAGGCACCATTGGAACCTTTGTAACACTAATTTGCCAGTATATCCTTAACCCTAGCAAGCAGGAAAAAAATTCCACTCCTGGTGCAATCTATGATTTCTAAACTTGTTTCTGCAGATTAGCTGCTGGTAGCATAAACTCTGTATCTCACTTCGTTTTTGAGATATGGGACCAAAAGGAGTCAGACACCTCAATGTTATCCCATGGGAAATCTCAACTTCAGAATGTTGTAACTTTGGCCCCATTGAATGTTTTAGCACCAAACCACCAAAAGACACATCTGTGGGACCAGGGCTCACCATCCTGCAAACTTCAGCCCAAAAGCCCAAACCATTTTGTTGTAGGGGGGTGGCAAAGATTTGTAGTCTTTGGGCAAATTTCTTTTGCAAATTGTGAACATTTCACAAAAAACAGCATGAAACTTTCGCATTTGCAAAACTTTGGCAGACATTTTTCCATGATTTGTGAAAGTACTGGGGTGCTGAGTTTTAAAATGGCATTTCTGGGGGGGGTTTACCCCAAAATAAAGATAGGGCTGGCATCCTCAGGACCCGACTAAGTAAACTTAACAGTTAGTGTTTACCTAGAGGGTCCTAAATTTAAACACCAATCATTTTTCTCTCTCACTAATTGAAAACAAAATGACAGCAGTACAAAAGTAAAAGGGCCATTTGTGAAAGGAAAATTATACTTGTGACACTTTCGTGAGACATATATTTTTTCCCCATTGACTATAATGGGAAATGTGTTTTTTTGAATAACATTTGAAAAATTTTATATTTTTGCACCAAATCTTCAAAAGGCACATTGGTTGACCCAGACTGCATCTTCCCTGAAGATTTCTGACCAAGCAGACAAATCATGTGGGCTGTGGGCGCGAGTAAAGAAATGGGTAAAAAGTTCTTAGCTCCACAACCGTACATCCAACTGTAACACAACTTGCCAGATCCAGAGAGCTATGGTACCACACTACACATGCAAAATGTCAGGCAAATCTATCCTATGGTGGCAAAGTTATTAAGGTACAAAATTTGAGGTTTAACATTAAAGTGCTTACTGAACCCTAATTAAAGTGCCACTACCATGGCACTATAATAGATATAGATATAGATATAGATATAGATATAGATATAGATATAGATATAGATATAGATATAGATAATTTATATACATAAAACCTTAAAAGACATCCATTACAAGACAACAATTTACTTAAAACATTAGTGAGGGACTAGACATGAAAATGCCAGGGAACTGGTGACAAGGGAAGAGAACTGCATTGCTGTACTACATATATAATAGACTACAGTAGTGTCTATAAATATTGACTTATAAAAACTATTATTATTTATGGAAATAAAATATATGCATTCCATAAAGGTATAATGGACAGAAACTCAACAACAATAATTAGACAGTTTTACTTCAAAAAGGGGTGCAAATCAAATGTATCATTTTAGCAGCTAAAGTATAAATCCAATAAGATTCTATTTGTATCAAGAAATTAACTTAAATGCTCCATTGTGGATTTGGGGTTGGGTTTTCAAATCCAATAAACTTAACTCTATGTGTAGCACCCCTTTCTACAACATAGCAATCTAATGCATTTTCCTTTTTCTTATGTTCAATAGCAATTAGATGTTCACCAGTTCTAATTTTGAATTTTCTTTTAGTTTTGACAATATAAAAACATATGTCTCTGTTAGTTTGTACAGCCCTATGCATCCCCACAATTAAGTGGCAGAAGCAACAGGTGGGAGGGAGGTGGGTACCATTCCATTTACGGAGGAGAGAGTTCTAAAGGAACTCTCAAAGCTGAAAGTGGGCATGGCAATGGGACCAGATGGGATTCATCCTAGAATATTAAAGGAGCTTAGGGAGGTGCTAGCAGCAGTACTGGCAGCCCTGTTCAATGACGCGCTGGAAACACGAGTGGTTCCAGAGGACTGTGAGGAGAGCAGATGCAGTCCCTCTACACAAAGGTGAGAGCAGGGAGGAAGCTGGGAACTATAGACCAATCAGCCTGACCTCGGTGGTGAGGAAAATAATGGAATCACTTCCAAAAGAAATGTTTGCGGAACATCTTGTATCCAGCAGTGCACGGGATCCATGGCAGTATGGATTTATACTGGGAAGGTCATGTCAAACAAATCTGATAGATTTCTTTGAGTAGGTGAGCAGGGAAGTGGATCGGGGGAGTGGTGCTTGTGGCATACCTGGATTTCAGCCAGGCCTTTGACACTGTTCTGAATAAAAGGCTTGTAAACCAGCTAGACAGCCTGCGAATTGGTACTAGGGTGGTAAACTAGGTTAGAAAGTTGTTGAGGGATGGAACACAAAGGGTGGTGGTAAATGGAGCTCATTCTGAGAAAAGGAGAGTGACCAGCAGGGTGCCACAGGCATCACTTACCAGTCCTATTCAATGTCTTTATAAGTGACACTGCGGAGGGGCTAGAAGGAAAGGTATGCCTCCTTGCAGATGACACTAAGATCTGCAACACAGTAGACATGCCAGGAGGAGTGCAAAAAATGAGGAGGAACCCAGGAAAACTAGAGGAATGGTTAAGAGTGTGGCAGCTAAGATTCAATCTAAAAAAGTGCAAAATCATGGATTTGGGGCACAGGAACCCAGGGGTGACCTACCTTATGGGGGGAGAGATACTGACGGCAGCGAAACAGGATCTGGGCATAATCATATCAGATGACCTAAAGGTGGCCAAACAATGTACCAAGGCTGTGGGGAGAGCCAGTGGAGTACTGGAGTGCATATGGAGAGGCATCATCAGCAAAAGGAAGGAGGTGGTGATGCCTCTACAAATCATTAGTGAGACCTCATCTGGAGTACTGTATCCAGTTCTGGAGGCCGCATCTCCTTAAGGACATATACAGTACAGAGGCAGTTCAAAGGAAAGCAACAAAAATGGAGCAGGGTCTACACCATAAGTCATATGAGGAGAGACTGGAGGACCTCAGTATGTATACCCCGGAGGAGAGGAGGGAGAGGGGGGATATGATAGAGACCTTCAAATATCTCAAGGGCATAAATAAGGTACAGGAGGGCAGCATCTTTTGGAAAAAGAGATATTCTAGAACAAGGGGTCATGACATGAGGCTGGAAGGAGTAGACTATATGGGGCAATGTGAGGAAGTATTCCTTCACTGAAGGGATGGTGGATGCATGGAGCAGCCTCCCAGCAGAGGGGATGGGGACAAATTCGTTAGGGGAATTCAAAAATGCATGGGATAGGCATAGGGGAGCCCTAGTAATAGGAAAGAGATCAAAGCCAGAGATCAAGTAGGGTCTGTGGTTTCTGCAGCATGTAGAGAAAATGGGCAGACTGGGTGGGCTTGGTGGTCCTTATCTGCTGCCAGTTTCTATGTTTCTAGTAGTGGGAGATCTAAACCTGCCAGATATTGATTGGGTCATTCCAGTGGCCAGGAGCTCCTGATGTCAGACGCTGCTGGATACATTGCAGGACTGCCTGCTGATACAGAGGGATAAGGAACCCACTGTGTAGGCCGCCATTCTCAATGTGGTACTCACCAACTTGGAACTGGTAGGACGAGTAAGGGTAGGGGAGCCACTAAGATCCAGGGATCATAACTCTGTACAGTTCAAACTAGCCACTGGGACAAGAAAGCTCTCACCAAATGCTAAAGTCCTAGATTTCAGAATGACAGACTTGAGTTGGATGAGGCAGATGGTCCAGGACAAGTTAGTAGGAGTGGACAGCATCAGGGATATGGGGGAAAGATGGGGGGCAATCAAGGGGGCCATTCTCGAGGAAACAAAGTATTGCATCATAACAGTAATCAAAAGTAAAAAGGTACTAGAGACCAAGATGGTTCTCTGTAAAGGTCAGGGAAGCAGTGACTGCCAAAAAGAAGACCTTCACCAGGTAGAAGGAAAAACAAACAAAGAAAGGAAGGAGAGAGTACCAAATGAGAACAAGGGAAACCAAAAGGGTGGTCAGAGAGGCAAAGGCAGACACAGAAATGCATATTGTGGAGGAGGTCAAGGGAGGGGAAAACAGTTCTTTTAGTATGGAAAAGAAAGAAGGAGGAATTGCTAGGCTAACAGAGGATGGTGGGGTAATTAAGGAGGACAGGCAAAAAGAAGTCATCATTGACTACTTTTGCTTTGTATTCAAAAGGGAAGACATAGGGCCTCTTTCAGACAGTAGCATTAAGGCAGCTGTAAAGGAGATCCCTGAGAAGAGGCAGCAAGTATTCACCAGTGAAATGGTTTGGAAAGGGTTATCAGCACTAAAGATAGATAAGGCCCTGGGGCCAGATGGGATGCATCTGAGGGTGCTCAAGGAATTGATATCGGAACTAACTGAACCCCTGGTAGGGCTATTCAATAGCTCAATTAAGACAGGGCTAGTTCCAAAATACTGGAGGGTAGCAGATGTAGCTCTGCTCCATAATGGGGTCAAGGAGCAATTGGGTAACTACAGACCTGTTAGTCTTACCTCGATTGTGGGTAAACTGATGGAGACACTAGTCAAAGAGGATCTTGTGATGTACCTGGGGGGCAATGGACTCAAAGGTAGTAAATAGTGTGGGTCTGTGGCAGGGAGGTCTTGTCAGACTAACTTAATAGTATTCTATGACTGCATAATGAGGGTAGTGGACTAGGACCATGCTATTTATTTACTCCACTTCAATTTCAGCAAGGTTTTTGACTCAGTACCTCACAGAAAGTTACTGAATGAGCTAGAGGATCTAGGTACAGCAAAGGGCATCATTAGATAGGTGAGAAACTGGTTGGAAGGGAATACAGCAGACAGTTGTGGCTAATGGAGTCAAATCAGGAGAAATGGGGTTCGCCAGTAAAGAGCCACAAGGATTGATCCTGGGTCCAGTCCTTTTCAATATGCTATTCAGCGACATGGGAGAAGGAATCCAGGGCAGTATGTATCTCTGCAGATGACACTAAGCTCTGTGGAAAGGTAGACAAAGAGGAGGGGTTAGGGAGATATAGAGAGACTTGCAAAGGCTAGAGTGGTGGTCAAATATTTGGCAGTTGAAATTCAATGCCAAAAAGTGCAGTGATTCACGCAGGGGATAAGAACCTGAGGACAAGGTACTGGATGGGGGGGAGGTGTTAAGCTGTGTACGACCTCTGAGGAATGAGAAACAGGGGTCATCATCAGTGACTCCCTAACACAATCAAGCCAGTATAATAAGGCCTACAGTAAGGCAAACAGGATGCTGGTGTGTATAGGAAGGGGTACTGACAGCAGAAGGATGACAGTATTACTTCCTCTCTATAGGTCACTGATGAGACCACACCTGGAGTACTGTGCCCAGTTCTGGAGTCCTCCTCACCTAAGAAAAGATAAGGACAGGCTGGAGACAGTGCAACATAGAAACATAGAAATTAACAGCAGATTTGGGCCTCTTGGCCCATCCAGACTGCCCAGTTTCATTATGATTGCTTTCGCTGCAGACCCTTTTTGGTCTATGGCAATGTCTCTTCCACCCCCATCCTTTTCCTTATGATTCCCTTGTGCCTATCCTAGGCTTTTTTTAATCCCACCACTGTTTTCACCCCACCACCTCTGCTGGAAGATTGTTCCAGGCATCCACCACCCTTTCTATGAAGAAGTATTTCCTCACATCTCTCCTGAACCTGCCCCCTCTAGCTTCATATCATGACCCCTTGTTCTGGAGCACTCTTTCCTCCACAGAATACCTCCCACCTGTATCTTATTCACCCCCGTGAGGTATTTAAGGATCTTGATCATATCCCCCTCTCCCTCCTCTCCTCCATTGTGTACAAATTTAGTTCCATTAGCCACTCCTCATAGGGCTTTTGATGAAGACCCTGTACCATCTTGCTAGCCTTCTTATGGACCACCTTTACTCTGTCTATGTCTTTCCTGAGATGTGGTCTCCAAAACTGGACACAGTACTCCAGGTGGGGTCTTACCAAAGATCTATATAAGGGAAACAAAACTTCCCTCTTCCTGATGGTGATATCCCTACCTGTACACCCCAGCATCACAGTAGCTCTCCCAATCACTTTGTCTCATTGTCTGGCCACCTTCAGGTCATCCGATATGATTCCCCCCAGTTCCCTTTCTTGCTTGACCATTGCAAGTATCAATACCCCCCATGTTGTACTCCACCCTTGGGTTTCTGTAACCCAAGTGCATTATTTTGCACTTTTTTGTACCTTAGCTGCCAAACCTTTGACCACTTCTCAAGCCATTTTAAATCTCTTTCCATCCTTTGCAGCTCCCCCCTATGGAGTATCCACTCTGTTACAGATCTTGATGTTGTCTGCAAAGAGGCATACCTTCCCTTCCAGTCTTCTACTATGTCACTAATAAAGACATTTAGGAGGACCGGCTGTAGTACTGACCCCCTGAGGAACCCTGCTGGTTACTCACCCCTCCTCGGAACTAACTCCATTCATCACCACTCTCTGCCTCCTATACCCTAATCAATTTCTTTCCCCGGTTACCACCTTATTACCCACCCCCATGCTCCCTAACTTGTTTACCAGTCTCCTATGTGTGTCGGTGTCAAAGGCCTTGCTGAAGTCCAGGTAGGCCGTGTACACCACCACTCCCTGATCAAACACCCTGGTTACTCAGCCAAAAAAGTCTATTAGATTTGTTTGGCACGACCTTTCCTTTGTAAAACCATGCTGTCTTAGGTTCTGTAGCCAGTTGGATTCCAGGTTTTCCACAATCCATTCCTTTAATAGTATTTCCATTAATTTCCCTACCACCAAAGTTAGACTGACAGGCCTATAATTTCCCACCTTCTCCTTGCTACCACTTTTGTGAAATGGGACTATGTTCACTCTTTTCCAATCCTTTGGGACCACACTGGTCTCCGGTGAACTGTTAAACAAGTATGCCAGGAGTGCAGCCAGCAACTTCCTGAGTTTTTTAAGCACTCTTTGATGTACTCCATCTGGTCCCATGGCTTTGTCCACCCTCAGATTACAGAGTTCTTTCTCGACCCTCTCCTCGGAAAAGGGATTGGTGTCCACTTCCCTCCCCTCAAAGCCCTTGGTGCCTATTTGTGGTTCCTCCCCTTCCCCTTCCCCTTCTACTGTGAACACAGAGCAGAAGTATTTGTTTAAGATGGTTGCATTTTCTTGGTCATGTACAGCCCCCCTCCCCCTCCTTTTTTAATTGTACAGTCTCTCCCTTTGTCTTCCTTTTCTTGCTAACATACCTAAAAATGTCTTGTCCCCTTTCAATACTGTTTGAGCTATTCCTTCCTCAGCTTGCACCTTTGCACTCCTTACTGATTTGCCTGTTTCCCTATGTTTCCCCAGATACACTTCCCTATCCTCCTCTCTCTGGGTCTCCTTATACCTTCTGAATGCCAGTAGTTTTGCCATTACCTTTTCTGCCACCTCCCTCGAGAACCGTAAAAGTCTCCTCTTCCTTCTGCATTTGCTTACTTGCTTGACTTACAGGTTTGTTGCTTTTCCTATGCCCTTTTTTAATCTGGCCCATTTACCCTCCACCCCAACCAGGACATACCCCCCACCAGGTCCTTTCAGAGGCATTCCCCACCTTGGTAAAGTCATCCCTTCTGAAATCCAGGACCATCACCCTTGTGTGGTTGGATTCCACTGCTGTTTTTATATTAAATCACACTGTGCAATGGTTACTGGTCCACAGATGACTTCCCACCCTGATGTCTGCAACACTGTCCTCGTTAGTAAGCACCAGGTCCAGTACTGCTCCACCCCAAGTGGGTTCACTGACTAGCTGCTTAAGGGATGTCCCCTGCAGGGAGTCCAGGATGTCTCTACATCTATCTGATGCTGCAGCAGGGAGGCTCCAATCTACATTTGGCAGATTAAAGTCCCCTATCAGCACCACCTCCCCCTTCTGAGCCATTTTGTCAATATCTTCCAACATATGTTTACCTAAGCCCTCCCCCTGTGTTGGAGGCCTGTAGACCATTCCTATTTGAATATCGACTCTGTTTCTTGACTCATGAATGACCCACAACACCTTGCCCCCCCTTGAATTCTCTGTACCTCTGTCGCTTTTGTTTTCCTTAACATAAAGCACAACTCCCCCTCCTTTCCTTCCTACACTGTCTTTTCTAAACATTGTATAGCCAGGTATGACCATTTCCCATTGTTGTCAGTGTACCATGTTTCGGTAATGGCCACAGTACCCAGATCTGCCTCCTCCATGGTGACCTCCAGGTCTGGTATCTTATTTCCAAGACTTCTAGCACTGGCACTCATGGCTGTTCAGATTTTGTTAGCCATTCTCTTGTCTTTTCCTACTTCTTCTAGCAGTTCCCCCTTCCTAACCTTTTCATATTGCCTGCTCCTCTTCGCCCCTTTCTCCCTTGCTAACCCCTTGCTACCTTGATTGCCTTGCATCCTGAAGGGAATCTTTTCTTTTGGGATTTCCCTACCCTCTATCACAGTTGCTGTCTTCCCTTTGCCTTCCGCCACCCCCCACAGTTAGCTTAAATGTTTGTCAAAGTAACATTTAAACCATCCACTGAGGACTGCTGTTCCCTTCCTGAATAGATGCAGGCCATCCCCCCAGTATAAGCTCTGATCCCCCAGGTAGAACCCAGTCCCCAATGTAGCCACACCCCTCCTCTCTGCACCATTCCTTCAACCATGAGTTGAAGGCCTTAGTGCAGAGCTCCCTCACCTTCCACCTGTTGTAGATAGGCAGTACTTCCATAAAGGTTACAGTGCATGCTACCTGCATAAGACCCTTTCCCAGCTCCCTAAACTGCTCCTGCACTGCCCCCATCCTATCCAAAGCTATGTCATTCATCTGCAGGTAGACAATACAGTGTTCACTATAGGGACCAAATTTGGTGGGTCAAATGACCCACTGGCCACTGAAAAGGTGGGTCATTTCAGGAAAAATGTGAGTCATACATGACATTTCTTTAAAAATGTGTATACAACATTTTAACTAATGCGGCATCAGTATCATAAGCTGATGAACTATTACAGCAAGTGCAGATCAATAGGGAAGGTGTGAGTTGTGACTCAGAAAATAAATGACATTTACATGATGTCAGAGGTGGATAGCAGTTTACAAGAAGGCACTGACATCTCTGTCACTGCTGGGCATCAATCAAGGTCATAGGCCTGAGGCAGCAGCCAGAGGTCTTGTGTCCATCCAGTAGTAGTGTCCGTTCACAATGTGGTAAACTGTGAATTTTTGCCAGTAAAAACAAAAAGCACCACCCTTGCACTCTTATGAGAGAGAGAGAGAGAGAGAGAGAGAGAGAGAGAGATAAGAGATATTAATCATTTTGGAAGAATACACAGAGGCATTAATAAACATCCCTAGTTAGAGTCCTGATAGCAGTTACAGATCTAAAGTCATCAGGCTATATTAAGATATTTATAACCTACCAAATAATTATTACTTTAATATGAGGCATGATATCAAGAGGGATAAATTAAAATATTTGAAATTGTTTTTGAGATCTTTGAGGTCATGGTAAGTATAGAGTAGTAAGTTGTCAGTACACACACTACAGTCACAGTTCGGTTATGTGCTGAAGTATAAGTCAGTCAGTGCAGTCCACATGCTGAAATTACCTCCTTTGTTTTTTTCCCCCCTCCAAATATTGATTGCAGAAAGAAAATCAAATTCAGCCTGGCAAGGTCCCTCAACCACAACAGTCAGCAGATCATTGACTCTAGCAGCAGACAGTCTATTTTGCATGCTAGTTTTTACAATGTTCTGGGCATTGACGCCCCTCTCACAGTCTGCTGTATGGACTGGGGCAGTTAATGCCAATGCAGACAGTGTCAAAAGATCTCAGAAGTCTGACTTATGATATTTGTTTAGGAACCCCCAAAGAGTTTGCACGTTGTCCCTCGGGTATCCCTCTCTCACAACAAGTGGCTTCAGCAGTTCCCATTCTTCTTTGGTACAGTCTACATCCACAAGTGGTGGTGCCACTATCACAAACTGTTGGTGTCTCTGCTCTTGACTGTAATGATCAAGCAGCACATGAATTTTTTCATTTCCCCAGGTTTCAAGTTCGTCTTCAGAAAGGCTGTTGAAAGGCTTAAGACCCGATACTCCAAAAACAGCCAACTTGTTTCTGTCATACCCAGGGAATCTGTCTTTTAAATTTGCAACCAACTGGTCAATAAAATGGTCCTTGATTGAAAGACTTTTGCCTTCCCTTAGTATGTGATACCCCTTGAACATCAGCCTTCCCTCCTCATCTTCCTGGATATCCTTCTCCACTTCATGTAGATACATTTTTTCCTTTGTTCCAAATTTTATTTTTTCTAAATCAGAGAAACACTTCTCCAAACTGACATGGACCATCGAGATGTCCAGATCTCTTTTCTGAAACACTACACTAAGCTGGGTAATTATAGCAAGTACATCCATTAGCATATAGTTTGTTACTATAAAGTCATATTTGGACATTTTTAAGGCATAACCTTTTGCTCTAGCATTCGTCTCATTGCAGAAAAAAGTGAGAAGGGAGTCTAGGGTGTGATGAACGGTCTCAACCACTTTGTAAACTGCTATCCACCTCACATCATGGACCTCCTTCACTTTTAGAGTTGGTTCCTCCAGCATTTCTTGTATTTGTTTTAGTTCGTCAACTCTTTTGGCTGATCTTTTAAAATGGTAGAAAATACCAGTTAGCACCTCTTGGTATTCTTTTAGGTAGGGGACAGAGTCTGCTGCTTGAGAACTACATAGCGCAACCCTGTGAGCAACACAATGTATATTTACTAGCATTGGGTCTTCATGTAGCATGTGCCCAGTGACTCCCTCATCAGTCCCAGTCATGACTTTTGCTCTGTCACTTCCCAATCCCATTACTTTTTTCATGCTAATTTTTTTCCTGGCTAGGAATTGCTTTAATTCTTTAGCTATCCCTGCTCTAGTGGCATCAGAGATCTGTAAGTTCTCTAGAAAATGAGTAGATGGAACAAAACATTCAAGATCTTGCACTTTTGCATACAATACTAATTTTTTGGCAACAGTGATGTCTGTGCCCTCATCACAAATTAATGTGATGTATGGGCTATTTTCTAATTTTTCACTTGTCTCCTGCCAAATTTACTAAGGCTATGCATTCGAGGATGTCATTGGCTGTAGTTTCTGATGAATACGAGGCATTTTTGGCCACAGACAGTTTGTCAACAAAAGGACAATCTAAACTAGACAAAAATTCCATTAAACTTGTATATTTATGAACTGGCAAGTTTTCTTTGGCCATCCAATAAACATTCTTCATGGCAACTAAAATAGCTTGTTCTTTTTTCAGATATAGCTTTTCTGAATGCATGCTGCAAATCCCCCTGCATATTTTCTGCAGCCATAGCATCTCTGTGATCTGCTGAGTCAGCATGCCTAGTCGGGGTGCTTGTCCCAAAATTGTCAGTGCCAGAAGTCAGAGCATTTTGTTTCTTTCTACTGATGCACACATCACAAGTCATCACATTTTTTTCTGAATTATATCTCAATCACCTGTACATTGTGAGCCAGCGTCCCTGAAAATTACGTTTAATACTGGCCACATGGGACTGACTACTAAGTAGTTCACAAGCAGCAGACTCAAAATCAAGTTGTGACTAGCTAGCACTGTCAACAGGTCCCAACTGTATGTCCACTACAGTGACAGACAACACAGTCTGCTTCTCGGAGGACAGAACTGGCACCACATTGCTCCCATTTGAATTTTTAGAAGACCCTGATCCTGATGCAACAGTACATAGTCTCTTAGGTGCATTAGACCTGAAAAATGTTTTAGTGTTCACTCGTTTTTTGCCATGACTGTTTTAATTTATAAAAGCTGCAGCAGGCCTTGTTTTTATATTCTAGTTCTTAAAAGGAGGGCGACTGAGAAAGTAAGCAAGATTGCCGAATAATAGGGTTGGTGTGTCACTGACAAAGTGTTTTAATAAAAAACAATTTCTGACAAATGTCCTGTGTTTGAGTCTTTTATTTTATGTTTACATTAATACACCATATGCAAACAAGGTAGAGAGTATAGTCAGAGGGAATTCAGAACACACTCTAGCAGTCAGTCACTGTCTGCTTACTCCTTTATTTTTTTCTGTCCCACCTACCCACCCTGCTTTTTCCTAAAGTTTCTGCTGTGTCTTATTTCCTTTTCTAATTGCAGATATATATATATATTTTTGACCGTTCCTTTTAATAATGCAGCTCTCTGGCTTTCCCTGTCTGAATCCAATGTGAGTGTAAAAGCAAAGACAGAACCCTGCCCCTTGCTTCTTTACTTCAAGTTCACTTCTTAGACTCTCTCAAATCTATTTCTCTACCTGCAGTAGACTACATGAGATCAGAAGTTCAAGATTCTGCCCCCTCACTTCCTTGCTGTGGTAAAATATTTGATTTTGCTTTAATCTTCTGAGGTTCCTGCCAGTGGATGCTGTCAATATGTCCCCCACACTCTGGCTTAATTCACAGCCAGTGTGGCTGCTATTTATTTTTATTAATGATTATGAAATAATGATTATGAAATCTGCAGCTTGCCTCACGCAGAGTTTGAAATTTTTGTGGGAGGAGGTGAAATTCAGACAGATATTTATTAATCCGCTTTCCTTCACAGTTTAGCAGATATTGACTGCTCAAGCAGTGTAATCAGATGGAGACAAAAAAGGTGAACAAGACAGCCCCCCCCTTACACATACAACCCCTCTCCTGTATTCTTATCCATTTATTTTTTTCAATTCTTTTAAGTCTACTGTGGCTTTTTAATTTAACTAGACAGTCCCCCCCCCACTCTTTGCTTCAATTTCTACCTTTCCTGTGCTGCAATTCTTTTCTTTACACTTTTTCAACCTGCTTGGGCTTTCCCCTGCCTGCGCTGCTATTAGGTGAGATAGAGCAACCCTCCTCCACACAGAGATCTGACTCTGTTCTATAAAATGTCCACTCTGGCTTTATATTTCTTCACTTTAAGTTGTTCTGGAAAAGCAATTTATTTTCTTTGCCTTTTCTTAGTAGGTAGATGGTTCAGAGGGCAGAGGCCCCACAACTCTGCCTTGTTGCAGTCTCAACTACCCTCCCCTATCAAAATTGTTTTAGTACTAGTCCAGTCGTCTGTAATATAAATTTCACAAAACAATCCAAAGTCTATTCTCTCAGACTCTCACAGCTAAATATCAGCTGTGATTTGCCTGATACACTATCAGAATCAGCGATTATAGTGTCAACGCAATTATAGCTCAGTCTTTAAAGAACTACAAGCTGAAGCAGCTCACTCCATGAAGGTGACTCCAAAGTGTGCAACAAGGGAAACAGCGCAGTTTTGGTAGCTCTGTTCTGTACCATGTGATGTGTCTTAGTGTACATCACATGGTCCACAACAGAAGCGCTGGCCCCTTGCATCCAAATCAGCCATTCTGTGGCTGAATACTGTCAGAAACACCTTCCCCCAATGACTGTGTTGCTGCAGTTCGTAGCTTAAGCTGCCACTCAAACTGAATGATCACTCAGATCTGCAAACTTCTTGTTTACCCCCCCAAAAGAAAAAAAAACATGCTGATCTCTGTTTGCTGCAATAGGAATCTTGTAAAAACAGCATGATCACCAGCCTGGCGCAGCTCTGAGTGAAGAAATAATAGATTGTTATCTCTCGATCGGAACACACACTAAAGGCAGAGATGTATTTCTAAGTACTCGTATGTTGCTGGGCTATGTCTAACCTTTTATTTACTAACTACATGTTGGCAGCACTCCAAACTGGCAACTACACAAATCTATGATTCTCTTTAGCAGATCCCTTAGAGCTCAGCTCATGCAAAGGCAATTATCTGCTAAAACAGGAAAATCATGTGGTTGCCACTTTGGAGTGTAACCTGACATGTAAAGCTAGTAGATAAAAGGTTACACATAGCCCAGCAAAATAACAGTACTTAGAAAATACATCTCTGCCTTTACCCCTTTAGTGTGTGTGTTCCAATCGAGAGATAACAATTTACTGTGTCTGCACTCAGAGCTGTGCCAGGTTGGTGCACATATAATTTGATTCCCGATTTACAGCAAACAAAGATTTAACAAATCCATCTATTCAACATTGTGCCACGGCATTCCTATGATTGGCATCCTGTCCAGTGCACTGTTCTTAACTGCTCAATCCTCCATACCTGACATGCCCCCAAGGGGTCACTAACTTTTCCTTCGGCGTGATTCGAGTCAGTCTGTAAACCTGACACGCCCCCTGGGGCTGAGGGCATTCCTGAGCCGGCAAGCTGTCCCTCCTTTTTTCCAGCATGACATGCCCTCCCCAAGACAATTTCAGTGCTCCGTGTCTGTGGACGACTTAAAGTGCACTCGTGCCCTGTATGCGCACCCAGGATTCTTAAAGCTGCAGGTGCGGCAAAAGACCCACGCCACAATATGAAGATGGGTCAGGCCACATATCTGGTGCACCAGTGGTGCAATCCCACTGCCTGAAATGAACACTGACAATAATATCCAGCTCCCCCTTCCTTCCTATTGCCCTCGCGATCCACTGGCTATGCTTACCATTCCTTCGAGCCATTTAGTAGGAACTTTACCTCCCTCTCTACTCACTTTCCTTCCCCTGTCTCTATCCCCCTGACAGTAGAGTACACCATCACAAGTTGCTTCATCCTTCTCTCTGGTGGTCCTCCCCCCCGGGACTCCATTCAGGCGGACCATCATATCCTCACTGTCCACCACCTTGGGTGCCCCATCTTGGCAGTCCTGCTCTGACAGAATGGTGTAGGAATTTCTTAGTGGCATTGTTTGGGGAGTGTGCCTGTGACCTACTCCTCCAAGCCTTCCAGATCCCACCACCCCGACCTCCTTGAGTCCACCATAGTCCAACTGCTCCTCCCTTCTGACATCCTTTGAGGTAGTGGCATCTGGTTAGGTGATCCTTGGGGGGGATGGTTCCCCCAACAATGCAACTTTGAGTCTAGTGACATTCTTATGTCTCTCAGCCAGTGCTTCCTGCAGCATTGTGACTTGTTCCCTCCACCCAGAGAGGTTCACGCAGATGGAACCGCACTGCAGTCTCCGGAACCGCTCCCTGTAGACTGCCTCCCCACAACCACTGCATTGCACCACTCTCCACATTTCCATTGTTCCTGTTCTTGTCCTTCTGGCCCTCCTGTCCCTGACCCCAGTAGAGGTATCAAGCACCTAAACCCTGAAGTTCATTAATACTCAGTAATCATTTTACAGCACATCCCTACACACTAAAAATACCCAGCAACAATTTAACAGTGAGCCCCTGAACCTTAAAACACACTAGTACCTAGCAACAATCTTCCTGCAATCCCTTAAACCCAGAAACACACACACCCAGTAGCAGTTTAAAAATCAAGCCCCCAAGCCCAGTGTCACACATACCCCTCAAATGCTTAGCTAGCCTCCAAAGTATAGCCTCTTTATAACAGGTGTACCTGGGATCCAATGAGAAGGTGCCCACTTGGTCTATTTGAGTAAGCAGGGTATCATACTGGCTGGCTGCCTCTTTAGGCTGACATCAGTGGGCAGACTCTGGCATCCTTTGTGCATAGGTCCTTTCATGTGGGGGGCACAGTACGGGGGGGCGCTTGGTGGCTATGTCCTTTTAAAGCAGACAAAAGGCTGATTGATTCCTGGAGGAGCATTCCTATTGGTTTCCTGGAGGTCGGGGGGTGACTCCTCTTCAGTGATTGGCTCCCTCCAGATCCTCCTGTTGTGGCCAATCTCCAGTGCTCTGGTGTGGTGATCTGTTCAAACCACAGCTCCCAGTTCTCCGTGAGAGGAAGAAGGGGTATTGGCTTCAGTCAGAGCCTTTTTCTCTAGTCAATCTGGTGGTGGAGTGAGGTGAAAGCAGCAGGGCATCAGGGAGTCTTAAAGCCCTGGAACCACTTCCTGCTTCCTGAAGCCGAGCTCCTATTGGATTCCTGGAGGTCGGGTGAACATCTTCTCTTCAGTGATTGACTCCATCCCGATCCTCCTGTTGTGGCTGAGCTCCAGTGTTCCAGTGCAGGGATCCGCTTAAACCACATCTCACAACTCTCTATGAGAGTGAGGGGAGGGCTCTTGGCTTCAGGCAGAGCCTCTCCCTCTTGGGTGACCAAAATTATTCAGGGCCAGCAGGGCAGATCATATGTGGATTGGCTCAAAATACTGAATATGTACTCACTGGAGGCCAGACAAGAGAGGAAAAATAGAGACCTTCAAGTTCCTGAAAGGAATGAAATAGGTAAACTGCTAGGAACTATTTAGCATAAGTTACAGATCAAGAACATGGGGGGCATGACTGGAAACTGAAAGGGGGGAGATTCAAGAGGGAAGTGAGAAAGTTTTATTTTACAGAAAGGGTGGTGAAACCATTGAATCAACAGATGTGGTGGGTGCCAAAAGTATCAATTGGTTCAAATATGGCTGGGACAGAGTGAAGGGCTTAGTGGTTGCTCAGGGTGATAGCAGTAGGGCAGGGAGCATGGCACCGGACAGTGTGTGTTAGAACCCTGTATGGACAATAGGTCTCTGGTTTGTTAGGGTTTATGGGCAGACTGGATGGACCAATGGTCTTTTTCTGCCATCATTGTCTATGTTTCTATGTTTCTAATAACGTAACATGTAATGTAACATAATGTAACAGAACAGAAGGAGAAAAACCTGTTAAGACTGTTCCCCCATCATGCAATGGGTATATTCTGGTATCCAATTTGCTTGTGAGGATTGCATAAAGATTAATTATAAATGTAACCAGCATTTAAGTTAACACCACCTCCCCAGACAATCTGTGTCAAGGGTGGGTACCCTGATGTTCCAACAACCCCCCCAAAGAAATAATAAAATAATAAAGTGCCTAAGGGAATGTACTAGGTATAAGAAAGATAAGGCAGGTTATGGCATTAAAATGTCCATGTGTATGCTGCTATGTTTGACAAAAGGGGCTAAGGATAATCATGTGCAAAATGCATAATGTATTTATGCTAGGAAGGAATACAGGACAGGAGCAGCATCCTGTTATTTCTGTACCCCCCCCCCGTCCCTGCTGTTTTCTGTCCTGTGGCTTTTTAACACAAAGGAGGCCAGTAACAATGTTTTCAGTGGCTCTTTATGCCTTGTATGACATTTAAAATAAATATGCCCCTATTTCAGTGGAGAAGCGCATGTTGCGCCTTTGTACAGCTCCCAAGGGGGTGCCTGAAAAAAAAAGTTACTTACAGCCCTTCCATTTTAATTTATAAATATAGCGCTATGCACTTAAAAGTGAGCACTTGCATATATAGGGACAGGGAAATCCCTAATGAGGTAAAAATAAAATTAGCCAGGTTACCTTGTGCTAAATAAAGAAAAAGATTTTATAGGGTCTTGGAGCTTTACTGAAGGGCAAGGAAAACCTTTCATACTGTACAAGGCCCATTTGAAAAGTTCAGCCGATGGGCTGAAAAATGCAGCCGTCAGGGAAACCAAACCAAATTCAAGATCGATGTATGCTTAAAGAGATAATTTAACTGTGGGGCTTAAGGAGAGGTTCATCAAGGTTTAAAGTTGTAAGACTGAAATCCAATAGTCCATTGCAGTTCTTTAAACTTCTTTATTAGTTCTTGACTTCACACCTTATATTCAATTGGCAACAGTTTTGTTGCTAAACACCACTTCTTCAGGCCAAAAATATATTGCAGTGTTAATTCTAAATGTAAACAAAAATAACAATGAATATTTCATTTTTCTTATGCTTATTTTCTCTTTATAGACTACATTACAGTTACATAACTAACCAACTCCCTAAGTAATCTACGACCATATCAATTAATGTATTTTAAATTGTTAACAAAAAACAAAAATCAGTACCCAATACAGTTTCTATTGCTTCTTCACCTTTTTATTACACTTATTTTTCCAGTGTAGCCACACTTTAACAAATTAACCAAACCATAATTTATTTCTTAACCCACTGCATACCTGTAGAGTCTGCTTCTCAATAAAACCATATTCTCCCTTCTTTATTTAGTGAATTGATTTCCACTTTACTAAGTTCAAGACACATAAAACATAAAACTTTTATGAACATAATCTGTTTAAAAAAAACCACACCTTATTAATTGCTATACAGATTATGTATTAGTGTATTATCTTACTTTCTTTAAGAGGATTTATTGTTCCTTATTATTCCTCTGTATACTATGTAGAGGTCATGTTTCACTCATCATCAGTTTATTCTGATTTCTTTCCACTTGTTCTGAACTGTATTGAATTTAATAAATAATGAGTTTAGAGCTTTATTGCTTATTCTCTGTGTATATATAATATTCAGGACTCAATGTACTGAAAATGCTTAACCATACCAAAATGGAGTGTTTCATTTAAGATAATGTTACCTTATATTATTAACATCACTGTTAGAAGACTCCTTTTAAAACATCTTTTCCATCCCATTTCTTGAAACAGTTTACGCTAAAGAGAAACATATCATGTATGCAGCTATTGCTATTTGTATTGGTCTATCATTATTAAATCCTTTAAAATGAATTTCAGTGAGTTTGTTAAACTCTTACTTGGCAGAGACACCATTCAGTGACCATCTTCCTTGAAGAGAGGTATGGTCTGAATCTAGGATTCTGCGCAGTTTAAAAAGACCGTGAAAATGACAGGGGGTACTACGTCACTCATGACAACACTACTATTCCCATTTATAGGTGTGGCCTAGGATTTTAAACAATTGAATGAGACAACTGACAATCCCTGTAGCCAAGTGGAACATTACAAGTGGGCTCACTTGGTACTTGTGGAGAGTCGGCGGTTCAACCCCCGCCCTCGGCTTGTGACCGAAATGTGCATACAGTTACTATTATGAACCGTTTTATTTATCAAATTAATACCACTACTCAAAACAGATATTATAGTTCCATATTTCCTATCACAGTAATTACACTTCTCTGTTATGGTCCTAGTATGTACAGTCTGCACGGGGTAAGACTATTCATTCCTTACTTAGGATTCTCAATTAAAATAATCAGAGTTAGTAATCTGTTGAAAAAGATTACAATTTGTAAATTAACAACCAGTTCAATAGATTGTGGTGTAGTTACTTAGCTATACTTTTTCCTTATTCATTTCACCTTAGTAAGCTAACCTAGTTAGCAGTTCATACTCCGCCTTCGGCAAATTCAAATCACTCAAAATAATGGAATAATACTGCTTCCTTATTTGTATCTTCATTTGTTCCTTATTCACATATACATTATTGCCTTTTTGCATTATCTGTCTTAACTTCTAAGATTTAATACCCCAGAGGTTATACCTTGAGTACATTATTTTAATGTTATCAGTAGCTTATGAATATATAATCAACCAGCTAATCTGTGGTTCAAATCCCGCTCTCAACCACTACATACCAAAATCTCTGCCTAGTTAAATTCATAACATCTAGATACCGTTAAAATGTATATTGTAACATTTGTATATGTAGTATAACATTAGTAGGTATCCACAAAGTTCTTTCAATTGGTTAGATGATTCTTTTTAAAGGAAACAGAGTCACTAGGATGTGAGTTCATTATGATGTTTGAAATAAAAATGAAATGGTTACTTCCAATAAAGATTCCAATTGCATGATTCATTCATGCCTATTCTTGGATTCGTGCTGTCCATCGTAAAGATCCAATACACTTCTCTGTTTAACAAAAGATCATCCCGTGAAACATTTTGTCCAAGAGGTTCATTAATTTTTTCAAGGCCCCAAAATCTCATGGAAGCTGGAGTGTGTCCTTCACTGTTAAAATGTTTGGCCACCGATGACTTCTCGTCTTTCGTCCTGATGTCGCTCTTATGTTCACTTATCTGGATTCTTAACTCTCTTGTCATTTTCTCCACACATAATTTATCACATGGGCACTGTATAATATATATCACATGGTGCGATTTGCATGTTATATGTTGTCTAACAAATTTCTTGTTGGTATATGGATGTTCAAATTTCACTTTCTTCATTGTGTTATTACAGTGATGGCACTGTCCACGGGGGAAAGCTTCCTTCTTTTAAGGGTCCTAAAAGTAACTGCTTCTCTTGTTTCAGTTTAGTCATACCTTTTATATGTTCAGTATGAACTAATCTATCCTGCAATGTTATGTTTTATGCAATGGTCTATCTGAAAATCTCTTGTTATGACCATCACTCGCCTGTAGTATGTGCCAGTTACCTATCAATGTCCCCCTTATCTTGTGACTCAAATGACTGTAGGATGTTGAAAATACTATCCTGTTGTCCATTGTATTTTTTCTTTTTTTCTTAATAATGTCTCCCATGTCATAGATTCCACGTCAGAGACTGATTCCTCAATGTTATTGTGCTTATATCCTCTCTGCTGAAATCTTATTTTCATTCTCTCTGTTTCTTTTTTGAAATCCTTGTCGGTACTGCTATTTCTTTTTGTTCTAATCATTTGTGATTTTGGTATACTTAACTTAAGTTTAGGATTGTGGTGACTATTGAAATGTAATAAAGTGTTTCTATCTGTTGCTTTACAGTATGGTTTTGTTTCCAATGTATTTTTATTTTTGTAGATTAATAAATCTAAAAATGCTATTTGTTGTGCATCTGATTCCATGGAAAAATGTAATTCTAATTTCTACTGTTTAAATAAATTTTGAACCTGTCCGGTTCCTTTTTTGTTCCTTCCCATAATAGGAGTACATTGTCAATAAAGCGTTTCCATTCTTTAATGTTCTTAAATAATGGATTGTTATTCTCATTTATGATGTGTATCTTTTCAAAATTCCACATGTATAGATTGGCATAAAGGGGCCATTGTACTCCCCATTGCTGTGCCCTGGACTTGTAAATAATAATGCCCTTCAAAGTCAAAATAGTTCTTTTGTAGTACTAATTCTGATAAACCTATCAAAAAATCAGTATCTGGGACTGTGTCCTCCCTGTTTCTTAATGCATGCCTTAATGACATCAATCCCTCTTCATGGGGTATACTAATATATAAGTCTTTTACATCTTGGGAAATCAACCATAGATCTTTAATATTTATATTACTTTCATTAGTCTCAGATATTATTTCGATCACATGATTGGCATCCTTGATGTAAGTGTCCATTTTATGACTTCTTGTTGTATGTGATAGTCTACATATTTGGATAGGGGATCTAAGATTGATTTGGTTTCTGGTACAATCAGTCTGCCCTGTGGTTTCTGGAGATTTTTATGTATTTTTGGTAATACGTAGAATTTTGGTGTTCTGGGTTATTGATTTATTAACATTTCCTTTTCTGTTTCCGTACACCATCTTTGTTCAACTGCTCCTTCCAAAAGATCTTGTATTTCTTCCTTTAACTCATTAGTTGGATCTCTATCTATTTTACAATAGTGATCACTATTGTCCAGTTGTCTATAGCATTCTGTCTTGTAGTCCTGGTAGTCCCAAAGGAATATTCCTCCCCCTTTGTCTGCCAGTTTAATAACTATTGGTTTGTCCTCCTCCAGACTTCATAATGCCTCCCTTCCTTTTGGTCATGTTGTTGTATTTTGGAAATTTAGATTTGTTTTCAATTATATTTTTTAATTTCCTAGTCCACTACCTTAATGTAGGTTTCCACCACTTCTTTCCCTCTGGGTGGAGTAAAGTCCGATTTAATTACCAATTTTTTTGTAATTGTTGTTTTCTGGTTGATGGCACCTTAGGTTTATCTTGGAACCAGTCAGCCACTCTTAATTTGCTGTAACATTTCTGTAGATCAGTTTCTTAATTGGAATGGATCTATCTCCATTGTAGGTGTGAAGGAAAGTCCCTTGCTCAATACATGAACTTCAGTCTCTGATATATATCTCTCACTTAGGTTAAATACCACTATTGGTTCCTCTGTCTGCCCCTGCTGCTGTACATGCCTCCTCATCTCCCCCCTCTCCCACCTCTTCCAGTTCCTCTGGTTTGGTTTCCATATGTTTGTCTGAACTGTTCTGTATTTTGCCAGCCCCTTTCCATCAGATTGTATCTCCTGGGTTCAATTTGATCTTGCTGAGCTCTTCCACCCTCTTCTACCATCTGTTGTTGGTCTCTCCCTAAAAAAACTTCTCTGTCTCTTCTAGTTTGCTGTCATATGTGTTCAATACATAGCTATCCCCATTATCTGAATCTGTTTGATAATCTGACGGCCCTGTGTGTATTGGGTACCCCCATATGTTTTTTGTTTAATGAACCAACTGTATACTTTATTGTCCCTATAGTCAATAATATCTCTTTTGAATTTTCTTATTTTTTGTTGTTTTATGTATTCTTCATATTCACCCAAATCTTTTTAGATTTTTCCTAGTGTGGTTGTAAATTCCTGAAGTTGTACCCTGGATTTATATTCCTCCTTAACTCCTTGAATTTTTACTGTGAGTCTGTTTCTTTCTTCTATAATGGCTTCTACAAGAGCCAGCACAAAATCTATTGAACACTTCTTTCATATATCTATCCATTTATCATTTAGTTTTACAGTCATAAATCCTAAATTAGGTTCTACCAATACCTGTAGGCCTCTAGGGATTCTTTTGTTTTTTATATACTCTCCTAGAGATAGTGCATGCCATTCTAGTCTAACATATTTTTGTTCAAGATAGTATATTTTATTCATAAGAGATTTTTAACTAGTGACCTCTGTCCAAGTTTTATCTCTATTTAGTAAACTCAAAACTTGTTCTTGTTCCTCAAAAGTAAATTGATATGTGTGTAGAGTACCCTCTGCTGTGTGCTGGAATTCTTGAAATGGTTCCTGTCTACTCCCTGTGCCACGTGATGTAGTCATATTGGGAATATAACTCTATCAGATAGATGGTATATACCAGTCAGGGAGGAGAATGAGGCTGGGAGGGTTAAGATCAGGGTTCGACCTTAACATTGTTTTAATAGCCCTGAACCTAGTGCAAATTGGCCAGGGCTAGTGCAGCTAACCCTCTACTTGTCCGTCTTGACTAGTGCAGGATTTTCATGGCTGTTAATGAAGTTGAAAAAGTCCCCACTTTAGCAGGCTGTAGTCCTTTTGCTAGTCTCCCTCAGTGTTCCAGGTGGCCTGGTGTGATTAACAGCTCATTAAGAGATGCAATTATCTGGCAGTTTAAGAAGGGGATCCAACAAAAGACTCAATGTGAGTCATTATTACTCAATTGTTAGGACATTCAGCTAGTGTGCATGCTGTGATCAAGGGCAGAGTGCTGTTAAGTAACTAGCTTCCAGTTTGCTGAACTTATCTTTGATTTGTCCCACAATATTAAAACCAGTGTGCCTCATTTCCCAACCTTTTGAGTGCCTGTATCCAACACTGCAGTGACAGATTGCTATCATGTATACACGGTCTGCCCAGCCAGGTGGTCTGTCCATTCTATACTTTCTCTGGACACCACTGCAGACAAGACTCTGAAGTGGCCATCCATAGACCCATAGCTGCCATTACTGACTGGTGTATGGTTCACAGCTCCTCTTAATGGATCACACCAGTCAATGCCATCAGTGCAGTACCACCCAGAATGTCATTTCATCCTAAAAACAATGCTTTGGAGCATGTATAGTACAAAGCAATACCTTAGTAAAATATGTAATTTGAAAGGTTGAAATAGGTATTCCTGGTGTGCACAGATCATCCTATATAGAAAGAGAGATAGTACAGCATCATGCCTGTATACTGCTCCCATCTGACTGATGAAAGGACACTGTTATGAAAAATCTGTTTTTGTTAGGGCAGAGCATATTAAATCAATATTTGTGTGCCTGGTATATATAAACAGATATGTCAAAGTTTCTTACATCCCAGCCCCCTGTTTTTGTTTAGCTCTCTCCAAAGAAATCCTAGAACTGCCCCAGGCTCAATTCCAGTTTAAGAAAACTTCCAGAAGTGCAGTTCTGATTAATCACAGGGTGAGGGATGAAAGTGTCTTTCTGTGCCTGATTCTGTACATTGCCCTGCAGGTCAGGTTGGGACTGTGGTGACGTGCATGATGATGTCAGCTATTGTGTGTGCAGAGCTAGAACTGCCTGATTGAACATTTGCTATTATGGTATTCTCTGGTTTGGCGGGAAGGGGGTGAAGAAAGAGGAAGCAAGGGGCATGTGGTAAAAAAACAATGGGGGTACACACTGCGTGTGATTGGACTGCAGTCTTTTTTTTTGCTGGGGCAGGAAGCAGTGTGGGAGCAGGATAAATATGCAATAATCAGAGTATTTCTTGGTTTGTATATTCCTGTATAACCAATCAAAACTGACCATTATTATTGCGGGCTAGTGCAACCATCTGCGGGCTCGTGCAATTTTTAATCAACTTGTCCGACTGGCTAGTGCAAAAAAAAAGTAAAGGTTGACCCCTGGTTAAGGTATATGAGAGAGATGGGCGATACCTAACTGTAATGTGTCAGTATTTATGAATAGTCTCTTTGACTGACTTACAAGAAATCGGGCCACTGTACCTAGGGTTAGCCACCTCCTATATACTGATATGTGTGAATGTTGGTACAGGATGCCCAGTTATAATCGCTAGTACATCTGGACCATCTTACTGAGGCTCTGAATACATCAAGGTTTAAAGCTGTAAGACTGAAATCCAATAGTCCATTACAGTTCTTTAAACTTCTTTATTAGTTCTTGACTTCACACCTTATATTCAATTGGCAACAGTTTCATAGCTAAATGCCACTTCTTCAGGCCAAAACTATATTGCAGTGTTGATTCTAAATGTAAACAAAAATAACAATGAATATTTCATCTTTTCTTATGCTTATTTTCTCCTTATAGACTACATTACAGTTACATAACCAAAAACTCCCTAAGTAATCTATGACCATATCAATTAATGTATTTTAAATTGTTAACAAAAAAACAAAAATCAAAATCCAATACAGTTTCTATTGCTTCTTCACATTTTTATTACACTTATTTTTCCAATGTAGCCACACCTTAACAAATTAACCAAACCATAGTTTATTTCTTAACCCACTGCACACCTGTAGAGTCTGCTTCTCAATAAAATCATATTCTCCCTTCTTCATTTAGTGAATTTATTTCCACTTTACTATGTTCAACACACATAAAACATAAAACGTTTATGAATATAATCTGTTTAAAAAAAAACCTTATTAATTGCTATATACATAATGTATTATTGTATTATCTTGCCAAGTAAGAGTTTAACAAACTCACTGAAATTCATTTTAAAGGATTTAATAATGACAGACCAATACAAATAGCAATAGCTGCATTCATGATCTGTTTCTCTGTAGCATAAACTGTTGCAAGAAACAGGATGGAAAATACATTTTAAAAGGAGTCTTCTAACAGTGATGTTAATAATATAAGGCAACATTTTCTTAAATTAAACACTCCATTTAGATATGGTTAAGCATTTTCAGTACATTGAGTCCTAAATACTATATATATATATATATATATATATATATATATATATATACACACACACGACACACAGAGAATAAGCAATACATCTCTAAACTCATTATCTATTAAATTCATTACAGTTCAGAATAAGTGGAAAGAAATCAGAATAAACTGATGATGAGTGAAACATGACCTCTACATAGTATACAGAGGAATAATAAGGAACAATAAATTATCTTAAAAAAAGTAAGATAATACAATAATACATAATCTATATAGCACTTAATAAGATTTTTTTGTTTTGTTTTTTTAAAAACAGATTATATTCATAATAGTTTTATGTTGTATGTGTCTTCAACATAGTAAAGTGGAAATGACTGTGCGGACATCCTGAGACAAGCTATATAAGCCTACCACTAGGGTGGATTTTTTAGCTAGGGAGTCAGTCTAGTGCTGACTGTGAGGTGAAGACCTCAAGATGGGAGAGTGTGTGTCTACACACTAGAAAGCTTTGTTTGTTTGCAGAACTAACATATTTATTTTGGATTTTTGTTACATCTGCTAATCATTTTATGCCAAGAAAATAAAATGATAAATGCCAACCTGGCATTTTTTATTACTTTAACATTTGTTGTCTGCCTGCATTTGTCTCCTGAACAAGTGAACCTATGACTGTTGGTATCAGAGGTGGGATGTCCTGGCTGAGTGTCTGAGGGATACGCAGGAGAACTCAATCAGGGGTGCTAGACCTAGTACTTCAGAAAAAAGGCAGAAAAGTGCATGGCACCAGTGGAGATGAGGATGTGTGGAGACAGTGACCTGGGCGAGGTACCATGGGACCAGACAGCTGACCAGAGGAGGATATTACAATGGATAAACAAACACTGGTTGGATGTGGAGCATTGCTGGAGGGAGGCAGAGTGGAAAAGTCATGAGCTGAGGATCCATATGGAACAGGCCAGGGATATATCTAGGAGGGAAGAGCCTTGGATTCTGGAAATAGAGGAAGCCCTTATGGAGCGTTTGAAGTCAGATGTTCCTATCCTGCCCATATTTCCAGGGATGTATTGGATTAAGGACAATGGAGTGGTAACGTTGGAGAAGTCCCCAGGTAAGACAGGTCTTGTGGACCTGGGGTGAAGACTATAAGCAACTTAGAAGAGGCTGTAGTGGCTGAAGGAACTTTAAAATGCATTGTAATCCCTAACATGCAATGTAATGATTTGCTTACAATAAATTGAGAAAAAGTACAAAGGTAAGATCCTGAAGTCACTAGGTTAGGGGCTTATGTCACAGTACAGGATAGAAAACAGATCAATGGGGGAGTACAGAGGAATCGGTTGAGGTGGTATGAGATAAATGATAGGGTTCTCTACCATATGAGGCCTAACCCCCAGAACAAACATGTAGAGGCAAGGGTTGTGGTCCCCATGAGCTTAAGACAGAAGATGTTGGAGACTGTAGGAGGCAGCCAACCGAGGACTATAAGTCATGGGGAGGTACTGTCCTGCATCACTCAAATGTATTACTGGCTTGGCATATATCGGCAAGTGGCCAACTGTTTGAAAGTTGGTACTGGCTGCCGCCAGAGAAAGGTACCAGAATTATGAAAGGGTGGAATCACTGCCAGAGCTGAAGGCCAACACACATGGCACTCGTGGAAGAGGTGGCGATTTCGACATAGAGTAACCAGGTCAGGGTGGTAACTATGTAACCCCTTGCTGTCTTTAGATAAGAGTTTCTGTAATAGTGTAAAGTGACTTCCCAGAAATGTTTTTTTTTCTAAAGAGGGGCAAGTTATACTTGGAAATTCCCTTTGGAAGTTTATTGGGAAGAGAATCTACCTAAGACAGGTCACAATTTGGTTGCATTTGAAAAAAAAAATGTGTATATGTGTAAAATGCAGTATGATTAGTATGAAATGCCCACTTGAGGGAGGCAGCCTCAGTCAGCATACAACTGCTGTATACCTCCTGTCTTGGTATTCAATGGTAATGAAATTGAGTGTCAAAATGTCTCAGGGTAAATGTAAGCAGTAAATGACAAAAAGTTACATTCCATGTAGGGAATTGGTGTCATTATAAGGGACCCCGAGACGGAGTCAATGGATGAAGGTGGGCCATGGCTCCGTCCCCTTCCAGAGTAAGGGAAGGTAGAAATAGAATCACTTTGATTGACCATCTGTTCTCCTCTACAAAAACTGCTGTTGCAACAGTTACCTTTTAATTTTATCTTCAATTTTTCCAAACATCTGGATGGTTGGCCACCTTTGGGCAATTTCTTCTCCTTCTTTGATCTATTCTTAACCTGCTGATCTATTTATATCTTTCTTCTAGCTCAAATAAGAGAGGTTCAGGACATGACCTCTGAGAGTATATCAGAAGGTGCATTCTTAGAAAATGGGTGTCTGATAGTACTAATGCAAAATGTACATGTGAATTCTAGTGATTAAAAGAATTCAGGTACAGTATTTCCGGTCAGAGTTGACTGGTACTGGTCATTACTGTAAGTAATATGAGACTGTTAACTTAGATGTTCACTAGGTCGAACAGAATAATAGCCCCAAGGAAATGTTATATCAGTATTGTTATATAGGGAGGTTTAGTACTGTACAATCTGATTGAAAGGATCCTGGGATGGAGCTTCACGGTGAAGGTGAGTTGGAGCTCCACCATACTCTTTGTTGGGATGGGTATAGGTATTGGACAACCAGTAGATGGTTGCCTTCTTAGGTGGGAAGGAATGTGACAGGGTAACCCCTATCAAGGGTAGGTGCCCTGATGTTCCAACAACCCCCCCAAGAAATAATAAAATAATAAAGTGCCTAAGGGAATGTACTAGGTACAAGAAAGATAAGGTAGGTTATGGCATTAAAATGTTCATAAGCATGCTGCTGTGTTTAACAAATGGGGCTAAGCATAATTATGTGCAAAATGCATAATGTATTTTTGTGAGGAAGGAATACAGGACAGGAGCAGCATCCTGTTATTTCTGTACCCCCTGTCCCTGCTGTTTTCTGTCCTGTGGCTTTTTAACACAAAGAAAGCCAGTAACCATGTTTTCAGCAGCCCTTGCCGCCTTGGATGATATTTAAAATAAGTGTGCCCCTATTTCAGTGGAGAAGTGCATGTCGTGCTTTTGTACAACTCCCAAGGTGGTACCTAAAAAGGAAAGTGCAGGTAGCACTTTGTTAATAATAATACTGGTGCCCCAGTTCATGTTTTAGGAGAACAGGGAGCTGCACAAAGTTAATTTAAAGCCCCTAAGCTCCCACTTCCAGGTGTGCAGTGCACTTGTGATAGCAAGTGGCTGGCACACTGCCAAGATACAATTGCAGCTGCCCCACTCTCTGATAGGTCTAAAGAAGAGAGGAGAGAGTTACTGGGTCTATATAGTTAGAGGAGCATATGCACCTCGTTAGTTCCCCACCCCGTAAGGAGACAGCTGTGGTGCAGTTGTAACTGCAGGAGCAATTACTTACAGCCATCCCATTTTAATTTATAAATAAAGTGCTATGTGCTTAAAAGTGAGAACTTGCATGTACAGGGACAGGGAAGTCCCTAATGAGGTGAAAATAAAATGAGCCAGATTACCTTGAGCTAAATAAGGAAAAAGGTTTTATAGGGTCTTAGAGCTTTACTGAAGGGCAAGGAAAACCCTTCATACAGTACAGGGCCCATTTGAAAAGTTTATCTGATGGGCTGAAAATAGCAGCCATCAGGGAAACCAAAGACAAACATACCTTAGCAACAGGAGACTCCAAATTCAAAATAAATGTATGCTTAAAGAGATAATTTAGCTGTGGGGTATAAGGAGAGGTTGAAATAAAAAAAATAATAGTATAAAGCAATATAAAATAAACCTGTTGCTATTGCCCCCACATAAAACAGTTGAAACAAAATGATAGAAAGAAAATAAGTACATAACAAGACTGTGTTTAAAATAAAGGGATTGAGACAGCGTGTGTCTCAAAGGTGTATTCCTCTTAAAAGTAAAGCCCTGTGAGGAATAAAACAGAGGGCTGTTCTTTATTTAAACTAAGTAGTTATATTAAAATGTCTATGGTGCTTTAGACTGACCTGTTCCAAAGAAGATCCTTCAGAATGAAGGAAGGCTTTAGGAAAGCAACAGCCCCTAGTGGCCTATATTTATTGTAAACTGCATGCTAGTTATTGTTCCCCAAAGGGAGGAGCTTACAGTAATTAAAGATAATTAAGTTTTTAGAGCCTAAACATGATTATGGTGTGTAATATGGGTGTTGGAAAGAAATGATTATTAAAGTAATAAGGCTTAGAAGCAACCTTTTGTATTCTGTATAGGTGCAGGTTGTGAGCCTAGAAACCTAAAAATGTATTGATTAGAAAATGAATAAGAGTCACATGACTGTGAGGTCATCCTAAGACAAGCTATATAAGCCTACCACTAGGGTGGATTTTTTAGATAGGGAGTCAGTCTAGAGCTGACTGTACGAGGTGAAGACCTCAAGATGGAAGAGTGTGTGTCTACACACTAGAAAATCTTGTTTGCAGAACTAACATATTTATTTTGGATTTCTGTTACATCTGCTAATCATTTTAAGCCAAGAAAATAAAATAATAAATGCCAACCTGGCATTTTTATGCACTAACCTTTGTTGTCTGCCTGCATTTGTCTCCTGAACTATTGAGTCTACGACATCCAAATTTTCACTACCCTATTAGAGAAAAATTGTTAGCCATTCCTACACCTGACTACTTTTGAAGTTTCTCTGTCTCACTCAAAGGCTCTTGGCCTCCTGCACCATCTGCGCTACTCTAGCCAGCTTCATATTGTTGCTATCTACCTAGATAAACCTTCCTCCATAGTGACAATGTATATGCTAAAAAGAGTTGGACCCAGGACAGACCTCCTTGGGGCTCCACTAACCACCTCTGCCAATGCTGAATTACCTGTATTGTGATTTTTGCTATTGTTGTGACTGTATTCACAATGGTTCTTGTGTGCCCATTGGGAATTGCAGAAGGTGCTGAAATACAAAAATAATTCACAACTCCAATATAGATTTGTAAAGTAGAGTATGGTTGGTCTGTCAGTTGTGGCAATGAAAGAGAAGATTTCAGTTTGAATCCCACCACAGTCACAGGCTAACTTGGTGATTACACTGTGCTTCTCAGCTCCTTGGTGTAATATTGAGATAGAAGCAGGACCCCACTGAAACTGAGATGGTACATCTTGGCTTGATAAGGGGAAACCCATTTAAATTCAGATCGAGAACTTGATCCCCTTCTTCCTGAATTAGTTTGGAAATTCCCATAAGTTGGAACAGTGAGCTGCTTCTAAGCTATGACCCTCCCCCCAGATCCAAAAATGCACTTTGGGATCCCTATAGAAAAAGCACCATGCACTACTTTACACAGTACAGCAAAAAAAAATGAAATGAATTGTTAATAAATTACCAGGTTTATTCACCAGGCAATAGTGACATTCATTTTGCCTCACCTCTTCAGTCAAACATCCAAAACTCAAAATTAAAGGAAGTGGTACAATACAGTTTCTGTCTTGTTGGATCCTGCCCTGGAACAGATACGGAATCTATGAATAACGTAGGCAGCTGATGCGGTGCTCCGGATTTCCCCTGGCTTTTGGTGTGTCCTCTTTAGCAGAAGTAAAGGTGGAAGTTGAGTCAGTAACAGTCATCATGTACAGATGAAGAAAGCATGTCCAAGAAATATCTTTCCTGAGGCACATTAGTCACACTTCTAAATGCAGATGCTTTTGGTCCTTGCAGTTTGCAACCTCTTCCCCCACCCAAAACCACAGGAAATGTCTAAGGGCTACAAACCTTGTGTAACCTGATTGACACACTACTTTTCAAAGCTGGTCCACATTGTAGCTTTTTCCATAGTAAATGGAGGCCATCATACACCTATCTAGTAACAACCAGCATACCAGGCAGGCAGAACTGTACAGGGAGCTGTTAAGTATTGAACTTGGGGGAGTAGCACATTCTCCTTAACACATCAAACATTCCTCCCTTAAGTCCACAGCTCCTACCCAAGCTCACGTATACAGAGTATCATTCATTGAAACTAGAAGTTAGGTGCCACACATAGAGATCCACTAAATATTATGGTGCCACCTGGCACCCTCCCTAGCAAGAAGCGACCATCCTCCCTAGGAGCTGCTATTCCAAACATACAGAAAGCTACAGGAAGACATTGTGAATGTCAGAACCCTAGGCCTGTATATCCTGCATCTAACACAGTAACAAAATAACATAGTATTGTGATGACTGAAAGGACCTAGGGTCGATTTTGACCACTCCTATTGCTGCTTGGCAGTGACTATATTTACTTAATTTGAGTATAGATGCACTTCCAAGCATACCTCTCAACCTTTTGTCCCCCAAATGTGGAACATTGCCTGTCACAATGTGGAACAAATGGGCAAAATGTGGAACACTTAATCAAATCTTTACCTAAGAAGCTCAAAACACTATTAAAATGTTGCATTTATGTTGAGAATGTCTTTTATTAATTGAATCAGTTATTTTTTCCATCATTTACTATGGATATTTGCTTTAAAATGTTGACTCTGAATGTGGAACAAGTCCTCACAATGTGGAACAGAGACCTTTTCTGAAGTAAAATGAGGAACGCTCCTCGTAATGTGGTACAGTTGAGAGGTATGCTTCCAAGCTTATCAGTTGGAATGCTATCCTCTATTGTGTAACCTTCAATGCCATTCTTTCTTGTAACCTGTGTCCTGCTTTGAAAGTCAGAACAGTGCTAGCTTTCACAACTTGATGGGTAGGCTGTTCCAAATGTTAACCACCATCTGTGTGAAGTAATTATTTCTAATGTTTGCTTTTATTTCCTTTATTCTGCTCCCCCCACTCCCTAGTTTGAGGGAATATCCTCTAGTTCTGCTTGCATGCACATGCACAAACATCTACGTATATTATACTTGACCCTATCTACACATAGAAAACCATGATCATGTCCATTCTTGGTCTTCTCCTCTAGTCTAAATAATTTGAGTATATCCAGTATCTCCCTAATGCTTTTCACTCTAGTCACTAATCACATTGGTGGAACAGTGATGGGCCCCCTCGATCTCTTCAATATACTTTTTTGCAATGTGATGAACTGAATGAAGTACTCCCTACCTTATGACAGCTGCACCAGGGTAAGCCTAGGGGTACCACCTCCATCTGGCGTCTGGTAAGGTTCTGTGGCACAGGGGATCCTCTTGCTCTGCTGTTAATCCTGATGATCCAACAAGTCAGGTGTCATGTCCAGTCATCCTTCATACATAATTACAAACTGAGAGACCCCCCCAAACCTGCCACCTCTCTGCAGTCACTCCATGAGTTCGATCCCTGTGACAATTCTCGAATGAGTCACCAAAGCTCAAGTTACACAAATGCACACACACTTGACTCCAGAGATACCCAACACAAGCCACAGCCAAAGGCAATTAGAATCAGTCACTGCAGGCAGTTACAACTGCCTCTGATAAGTCCCCTCCTCCCCCGAACTGACCATGAATGAAAGGCTGGCCAAGCCATCATGCTCTTCCTGACTCTGTCCACTGTCTCTCCCATATGAACCTCTGTGAGTGACCTGGGAAAACTAAGTGGTGAGAAGGTGGCCTACTTGGTACCTTGCAATTTTGGGCCACTCAGGAAGCTGTACTGATAGTAACATGTCTAGGGTTTCCCAGGGTTTAGGGAACTCCTTGGAGGCAGTGTTGACTGCCTGGCATTGCTTGGCTCTGGCTGTTAGTGGCCAGGGCATGGGTTTGGTATCTATGTGGACAAGTGTGTGTGTGTATGTGTGTGTGTGTGTGTGTGTGTGTGTGTGTGTGTGTGAGCATTTGTGAAACTTGGGCTTTGGCGAGTTATCTGAGGGCTGTAACTGGGAGTGGTAGCAAAGTGGTGGGTTGAAGACAGAGGTTTCTCAGTCTGCATTTGTGTATGGAATTTGATTTGACCTGTCACCTGGCTTGTTGGATCATCAGTATGGTAGAGCAGGAAATCCCTCAGTGCCACAGGACCTCACCAGACATCAGACAGGGGCCAAATGCCCCCGAGCTTCATTGTCACAGCCATCATAAGGTAGGGACAGTGAGGAGACACAAGGGGGAGGGAAGGGGGAGATCGCAGGCAGGAGAATGAGTTTTGTTTCATTTACAGTTTTTTTTTTTTTTTTTAATACTAATGTGTAGTATGTAGGTGTATGGATGGGAAATATTTGAGTTGAGTCAGAGAACTTCCAATTCTGTCTGCAATTCCATTCTGATTCCTTAATCTGAACTGGAACATAATCGGACTTATAACAGGAATTTCCAAAATTTCAATGACTGCAAACTGAAGTGATTCCAGAGAATCTGAGTACCCTAGTATCAACCTCTGTCTTCCCAGGATCCAGTTTAGATCTGCACATGTAGCCTCTTTTGCTTCTATGCATTTAGGAGGACTCTGGAATAGGGTCTTCAGCAATCAATTTATAGTCGCTCCTTGTTGGAAACTTGTTCTCTCAGTGGTTTCTCAGCATCGCTCCTTCAGCTCTGGATGCACTCAGCTGACTGGGCTTCTGTCTCAGGCCTCCACCACTTCTCCCCAAGACTATTAGGGCTCAGCTGCAGACCCAGAAAAAAGAAGTAGGCCCTGACCCACCAGGGGCAAACTGTATGGACTGGAAAGGAATGCACACATAGACACCATCTCCTCGTCTTGCTTTGCAGATTCCAGATCTCTTTTGAAAATGGCTCCACCCATTTTTATTACCTTCAGGCAATGTCACTTGTCACTCATGCATGCAATATGACATGACACTCAGCCATGAAATGTATCTTGTCATTCAGCCAGTGGGGCTGAGCAGACTGTTAACTTCTTCCATGCACATGAAGGTTACACAAATTTGGTGTCATCAGCAAACTTCAGCAGCCTGTCTTACAGGGCATAAAATGTTATAGAGCAACAAACCCAGCACGAAGTCTTGACACCTGGAGTACACTCCACTCAGTACATCCCTCCACTCTGAGTGAAGATTGCATTGGCCACCACTCTGCTTTCTGTCAGCCAACTTTCTATTTAACTCCTGTATACTTTAAAGTGTCCATATTAGTTTAATCTTTTTTAGCCTACATATTTGATTTTGCACCAAATGGTGAGGTGATATGTGTTAACAGTGCCAGCACACCTTGGTTTGTTGGGGGACACATCAATTCATCCTGGGCTCTTTGTCGTGTGGCAATGCACTCTGTCACATTAGCTCCCACATCAATTGGTCCCCAATACAATTCGTCCCTGGACAGTTCGCTCCCACTAGATGTCCTACTGTACTGCAAATAAAATTACATTAGGAGTTCCCCTTCTACTACCCTTGCGCACATTGCCTCATGTGGTGGGTGAATCACCTGAAGTTCATTTTATATTATTTGTGCAGGGAGCGAATTGTCCGTGGATGAAATGTCTTAGGGAATGATTGATGCTGGAGCTAATGTGATGGAGTACGATGTTGCGCGATGAACTGCCTGGGATGAATTGACATGTGACCATGTAGTTGCTATGCACAAGCCATAGCCGAGTGCTGCAACCATCCAAGAAATGCATTATTCCCTTATGACAGCACACCCCGGAGTGTTTTATTCCTCTTATAAAATGGACTTTTTTTAAAATATGTAGTTCAGGTAAGGTGTGTGGTTGTAAGAAAAGAATCATGTCATATGACATGTTTTAGTGATTATGTAACATGATTTTCATAGACCATTTATTAAAAGGGTATTGATATGTATAAGGGCAGTACAAACCTCAAGAAGTTTGACCTCATGAACTTTGACTGTCGAGCTGTATAAAGTTCGTTATATTTCTCCTAATGGCAGAATAACTCACACTGGTTCAATAATTAGTAAGTATAAGGAAATGGGAGGAAATTAAATGGTTCCACCAAGTCGCCTCGACAAGAAATATGTTACAGGACGACTTTACAGCGATAGCGCTTGGCCGATGGCAATCACATCGCAGCGGCAAAGTGCCAACGGACCCAACAGCGGCCGCAGTTATGTACTGCTTGCGGGGAGCTTTGCCCCCTGAACCCACATGCGGGGGGCTCTGCCCCTCTGGAATTTCACATTCCTAACTCCGGGAGGGGGTGGATGTTGAGGGAGATTGGACAAACCCGGGAGTCAATAAATCCGTTCCTCGCTCTCACAACCCATTCGACACTGCGGGTGTCGAACGGGTTGAGTCACTGTGGCGGATTCATTGTAACAGCATTGCTGTTACAACAGTATATGAAATTAAATAACACAATGCACTGGGCTGATAAAGCACCCAAAACAGCGGGATGATGCAGTAGGCCATACTGAGCGGGTACTGGTTTCAAAAATTGTGTCTGCTCAGTCAGTGCCAAACATGGACAATGCTAGCAGTAATAAACAAGAGTATGTGGTTAAGTAACAATGCCCAAATAAAAATTAAAATGGCTGGAATTGTAAGGCCTGCGTATGCTCACAAAATATCAGTACAGAATCCCTCAGCATAGGCTACTGGTTCCAAAAATTCTGTGCCCATTGGGACAGTGCCAAACCATAAATCTGAAGAAGACTGAGTGAAGGCAGTAGTGCAGCATCCCAAAGTGTGGGTTACTGTTTCCAAAAATTGTGTGCCTAGTGGGACAGTACCACACATGGGTAAGATTTCCGGGTCTGTCAATGATAAGTATTGCACACTGGTTTCAAGAGAAGCATTGCACCAAAAATGTATGTATTCAGCCTGCGTAGACTTGGTAAAAATTCAACAAACATTAATCTGAAGAAGACTGAGTGAAGACAATAGTACAGTATTCTACACTGTGGGCTACCGGTTCCAAAAATTGTGTCCCATTGGGATAGTGGCACACATATACAAGACTTCTGGTTATGCCATGGATAAGTGTTGTACACACTGGATTCATGGGCAGCATTGCCCCCCCCCCAAAAAAAAATTATTTATTTCACCTGTGTAGTCCTGGCAAAAATTTACCATACATTCATCTGAAGAACAAGACTAAGTGATGGCAACAGTGCAGCATCCCACAGTGTGTGTGTGTGTTTGTGTGTGTTTGTGTGTGTGTATGTGTGTGTGTGTTTGTGTGTGTATGTGTTTGTGTGTGTGTGTGTGTGTGTGTGTGTGTGTGTGTGTGTGTGTGTACGTGTGTAGCCTACTGGCTCAAAAAAGACTTAATGAGCACAGAAACTCTCCTCATCCACCTCATCATCTTCCTCCTCCTCTATCTTTAGCCCAGCTGGAAGTGTAGGCGATTCATCATCCATAAACCATGGAAAAAAGAGCTTTGGAAAAAGGGGCAGGTTAATTTTTAAAAAAGTGAGCACTATACATTTTGTGTCAAAAGGCACGTTCTCCTGTTGATGGCAGTATTGCCTGCAGCACTGAAAATCCTCTCTGAGTAGTACTTGAAGGTGGGCAACTGAGGTGTCCAACCACTACCTGTGTCAAAGTGGGACAAACTGCATTTGTTTTATATCAGTACACTAGAGGCTCATCTCCTTCTGCCAGGGGCATGTTCTCATCCAGATAATCCTGTATCATTTTGTTTGCTGGCATCTCAAGCATCACTGTGTCAGAAAGTGACTTGCCATGTTTGTTTTCTCAAGCTACAGTCAGACAGTTTTTCCCTACAATGGGCTGTTATCAATGGCTATCTTTCTGGGGAGCCCAGCAGCAGTAGCAGCAGTAGCAGGTTGACTTGGAGACACAAGTGAGTGATTCCTTTGACATTCAGAAGTAGCACTGGAAACACATTGGAATCCTCCTTTATCCCTCTCCTTACAACAAGGGATAATGATGAGTGTTGCTCTTCTGCTCTGCTTGTGTTTCTGTTCTTGTTTTGTGCCAGACTTACAGAGACCAGACGGATAAGCCAGGCTTTATATGACTGCAGATCCTAATCACATTCCTGTGCATCAAATGTGTCTTTAAACTGAGGGTCCAGGAAAGTGGCCTGGATGTAGTGGCCATTTGTACGCATTTTTGAAATGCATGAAGCATTCCTGAAAAAGTGACCTTATCCTTTCTACTAGACTCACAGCAGTGATATCCTACTTTTCCTCATATGGAGCCCCATTCATTTATTCAGTTTTTTTGTTGACCGGGTAAGTGCACTAGACAAATCCTGCCTGTTTTCAGGTACGACCCGGGGGAGGGGAATACAGATGAATGCCAACTGACCTTGAACCAGATTAAGCTTTTGGTGGTATTTTTAGTGAATGAGGGAAATTTGACCAGGACACCGAGGGAAATTCCCCTATTCTTTTCGATAAGTGCCATGGGATCTTTAACATCCACCTGAACTACCACCAATCCAAACAGATAGGACCTCAGTTTAACGTCTCAACCGAAAGAAGGCACATCAGAAGTGCAGCACCCCTCTCATGCTGCACTACAGTGTCAGTACTGGGATAGTAACCCAAGTGCCAGATGTGGGGACTGATCCCACAGTCCTCTGATCTCCTGGCCTCAGAGGCGAGTGTGCTACCTACTGAGCCACTGACACATAAATGGCTATGTGGCTATGTGGCCCTAGGCATGGTGCGTAAGATCTGCATGGAGACCGCTACACGTGGAACGTGTGTAAGCAGCCCCCATGCAGCATGCATAACCCATGTGCAGGGCCATGTGCAGAGCCACCACGTGAACATGCATGCCTTAGTGGGTACGTGATTGTGCAAGGGTATTCAACGCAAAGAAGTGCAAAGTAATGCACCTTGGAAACAAAAACCCAGGGGAGAGTACACAATGGGGGGTGAGATAATGACAGCAACAAAAATGGAAAGGGACCTGGGGGTAGTCATATCAGATGACCTAAAGGTGGGCCAGCAATGTGAGAAGGCAGTAAAGAGGGCTGGGGGGATACTGGAATGCATAGGGAGAGGCATCACCAGTTGAAAACAGGAAGTTGTTAGCCCTCTGTACAGACAGTTGGTAAGACCACATCTGGAGTACTGTGTACAGTTCTGGAGACCCCATCTCCGCAAAGACATAGACAGGGTGGAGGCTGTCAAGGGGAGGGCAACCAGAATGGTGCAGGGTCTGCACGAGAAGACATATAAAGAAAGATTAAAGGAGCTTAAGATGTATAGCCTCGAGGAAAGGAGGAAGGGGGGACATGATAGAAACTTTCAAATACCTCAAGAGAATCAACAAAGTCCAAGAGGATAGCATCGTTCAGAAAAAGAGATGTGCAAGAACAAGGGGGCACAATTTGAAGATAGAGGGAGGTATGGCTCAGAGGTAATGTGAGGAAGTATTTCTTCACAGAGAGCATTGTAGATGCATGGAACAGCCTTCCTGAGGAGGTTGTAGAGTCAAAAACAGTGGGGGGGATTCAAGAATGCATGGGACAGACATAAGGCAATTCTAGTGGGGGGTAGGAGGAAGTAGGCTGTTGGTTAACTAGAATCTGTAGCTTATCTGTTAGATATGGAAATGAGCAGACTAGGTGGACCAAGCGGTCCTTATCTGCCATCAGATTCTATGTTTCTATTTTTCATTCCCACATACGTGATATGGGCAGGACTCCGAATGTGCATGCATGATGCATGTTGTGTCAGAAACGTGCATCGTGTCTCCATGTACATGATACATGTACTGGAGGCAGTTGTAAACGGCCTACATGTCACACACATGGCAGAAGTGGCCAGCAAAGCAAGCCGGAGGGGGCATGGCAATGCCCACAGTGGCACCACAAACCAGCCACACATGTAGTAATGCAAGGCAAGTCAGTAGTGCCAACACACGTGCCAGCCACCTGTCACATGCAACCATCACACATGTGACAACAAGGGCCATATAATCTGCCCCAGCATGGCACATATGCCACCCAGCACAGGATGGCATACTGTGGTGAACAAGCAGGCACACATGCCATGCATGCCACAAGGCCCAGTCACGGAAGCTTGTAGAACACACAGCCCCACACACACACACACACACACACACACACACACGGCTGACCGTGCACACCATGCCAGGGCGAATAATGAGGCACACGGACGTAGCTTAATACAAAAGCCTTTACTGGTACCCAAATAAAACCAACAAAGGGCAGTAACGGCAATAGAGCAAAAGGGGGGGGTCGGCTACATGGACAGGCCTCTGACTCAATCTGAGTCCTCCTCCGTGAGCACCTTCGGGCTGGTGGATGGTGTCAGCTGCTGGGGAGTGTGGTGTCGGTGAACTCCCTCTCCTTGAGGATGAGCCACCAGATAGGGTCACAGTAGCACTGAAATGACAAGAGCAGACAGAGAAGACCAACATCAGTAACCCAGTAACCTGCAACAGCTCCTGCCCCAGCAATGCCACACACTCACACATGGCCAAGGGCCACCTACTTTGGAGGGTGTGCGGATGGCCCACAGGTCCCCCGGTCATCTCGATATACAGTACATAGTCCTCTGTGCTGCTCCACAGCTCAAACCACCATGGCAGGTTGTGTGGCAGCCCCCGTTGTGGGGTCACCACACATGCAGGTCCAGGCCCGCCCACCTCCTGGTGCTCCAGGACCAGCACTACTTTCCAACACCTGGTCCCCTGCAATGAAACACAGGGAACATGATTAGCAGTCATGCCCATGGCACAGGCCCCAACCCACCTGACATACACACACACGGCCATAAGTACCAGCCACAGGACCTACTGTAGCTGCCTCTTCTCGGTCACCTCCCTTATGCCTCCCCCTGGCATCCCATCCCGGTAGGTGGCCTCCGGCACCCAATACTGATGCTGTGGCAGGGCAAGCCTGACACGGACCTTCCCAGCCAGCGTGGGTGGAGCTGCTGCTGCCATTGTATCCACAGCTATATTGGCAAGCCATGGCAGGCACATCTACACCATGTGGGCATGCCATGCCCATAAGGGCATCTGCGACATGCCACACAGCATGCATGGCACACACGTGTGCACATGCAATGCTACAGTGCAGAGGCTAAGAGCAGTTCATGTATTGGCATTGTGATGTGCCATGGGGCACTACTACATATGGTCCTCCTCGAGGAGGCCAATGCTGAGCGATGTGGCAGACAGAGGCACCATCATGGGCATCAGGCCACGACTTGTTGCCCAGACACTGTACCCCACTGACATCCTACAGTGGTACTGGTCAACCATGGCACGCTATGTTACATCTGTGGCCTGGTGAAGGATGCGATCCGACCAGCCACTGAGCGCTCCATGGCCATGTCCATGGAGACAAACGTGTTTTGCACCTTGCAGTACTATGCTACGGGCACCTTCCAGAGGGTGATGGGCAACATGACAGGGTTGAGTCAGTTGTCCATGTCACAGGCACTGCACCAGGCTACCGATGCCTTGGTGAGGCACTGGGTGAGGCACATCCTGTTCCCCACGGACAAACCAGGGCTCAGGGCCATCAAGGGTGCATTCCTGGAGATGTATGGCATGCTGAGCATGGTAGGTACGATCAACTGCACTTATGTGCCCATCCTCACCCCGTCCAACAACAAGGAGTCCTACAGGGACTGTAAGGGGTTCCACAGCATCATCTGTCAGGTCATCTGTGATGCAACAGGCATTTTGACCAATGTCTTGGCACGGTACTCAGGGTCGTGTAGTGACGTACGTCTATGAGAACAGCTCCCTGAGGCACCATTTGGACCAGCAACTGGAGGACTACGGTTGGCTCTTGGGTGAGCCCCCATCACGTCATGTGGATACATTGGCTGCACATTGGCTCCAGCATCACTAATGTATCTGTTCCACTCCAATTACACAGGTGACAGTGGGTACCCCTTGAGGAAGACACTCCTGACACTGTACCTGGCTCCATAGCTCCTGGCTGAAGAGACATACAATGCAGCACACACACGGGCACGTGGCATCATGGAATGCACCATAGAACTGTTGAAGATGCGTTTTTGATGCCTGGACCATGTGAGTGGCACGAGGATGCTTGCACTTGGTATGGCGTCCAGAGTGTTCACTGCCTGTGCCATGCTGCACAACATCTGCATGCGTAGCGTGGTGCCGGAGCCCCCTGACATACACCCAGAGAAGGATGGCAGGGGACCACTGCAGCAACCCCATAGACCAGCACCACTTGATGAGGGCACCAGGGTGCCACCAAGGGGCAACCAAGTGGTAAGATTCATGGCAGCACGGGCTGTGCACCATCGCATGGCCCATGGCACATTCGGCAGGTAAGGAGGAGCGCATGCCAGTGGTGATGAGTGTGCCAGACTGAACCAGCATGTGCATGGCATGCACACCATGGTGTGGTCACAGACATGACATGCCACCAGTGTGCAATCTGCACATGCAGTCTGCCATGTGTGATGCATGTGTGTTGCATGCCTTAGGCCGCACTGTGGGCACATTGATGCCTGCAGTGTGTACCACCATGTGAGTGCGAAATGGTGGGGGTGTGTGCCAGGGTGTTGCATGGTGTGGACCTGCAGTGCAAGCACCCGGCACCCTTCCCAGGCACTGTTGGTCTATGGGGTGTCATTACCAACCGGCATGTGTGCTGTGGTGGGGGGGATTGGTGGTGGTGGTGGTGGTGTGTCTGTGGTGGTCCATACATATGTGTGTGTGTGTGTGTGTGTGTGTGTGTGTGTGTGTGTGAGCTGCACCACCTCACTATGTCTCTAGCCTCGGTTGGTGCCCACTGTGGCCACGCACTCTTCCGTCTGCTGTCATGCGGTATGCCATGCCTGCTGGCTGTGTGGCCCCCTGTGACACCTGTACACGGTGCGAATGATGTCTTGTCATGCTCATTCTGGGTTCTGGCCCAAGCCACCCGCCGAGGGTTGGGGTGCTGTCTGGTACTGTCACGCCTCACCTGTGATTCCACAGAGGTGGAGTCAGGTGCACTGGGCAATGCCACAGGCACAGCCATGGCAGGGCAGGGCATCCCTGTTAGGTGGCAAGGTGGGCGGCTATGACCAGGAGGGCATACACAGTCCACTCCTATATGCTTGCCCCATGGCCATCTCATCTGCCAGGCATTCCTGTGCACACACACCTGCAGCCACCACCTCCGCCATCCACTCCTGCACCCTTATGCCTTCAGTGAGCCTCTCCAGCACCCCCAAGGACCCCGCCATGAGCTCCATGAGGTGGTGCATGGCCTCCTTGCACTCCCTGGTCACCTTCAGGTGGTCCCAATCCAGACTGCAGAGGTCACGGAAATAGCTGACAAGGAGAAACCTGCTGGTGCCCTGTCTACAGCACCTCACAGGGGACCCTCGGAGGCACCCATGTCAAGCTCCTGTGTGTAGGGTGGCGTAACGGGTGCTGATGTGCCCACGGTCATGGCACAGCTATCCTCAGGGGGAACAGAGCCATCCCCACTGCTGCTGTCCGGTCCGGACGATGGCTGCTCTGCCCCAGCACTGCTCTCCTGTGTCTCCCCATTGTCTGTCACCTGTGTGTGCTGACGCATGCCAGGGTTACTCTCATCCTCCTGCAGCTGCAGCTCCAGGGTCTGTCCCCGGTCCCCGCTGTGGTTGTCTTCAGGTGTGGCGGACTGCTGAGTGTCGTCCTCCTGTGTGTCCCCTGTTCCATGCTGCTACATTCTTGTATGGGGGATGGGGGGACATTGGTTAGTGTGCCTGCATGTCCGTCGTGGGCAGTGTCATGCCCTGTGTTAGTGCCATTGCCCACCTTCAAAGCCTACCCTCGGTGGCCCTCTTCCTCCTCCAATGCTGACTGGTCCCTCTTCGGCACTGTCTTTGTCCTGCACTGTGGGGTGGAGCATGACAGGTTGCCATACAGTGGTATTGTGGTTATGATCTGTGTACCCCTGTGTAGCACTTACCTGGCATGCTGTCCAGCCCATCCAGCTCGCCGTCCATGAGGACATCACTGATTGTATCCACCACTTGCTGCTCAATGGGCATCAGTGGTGGGTCAGGGGGTGGTGGTCCACCTCCTGTGGTGCTCTGCAATTGCCATGCCCTGCTCAACTGTCTCTTCACCTGGGACCAGAGGCACTGATTGCCACCTGCAGGTCCAGCCATATGCGGGCCTTAGTTTCAGATGCCCAAACAGCATGTCGTAGTGCTGGTAGATTTCGGTCATGAGGATGGCTACTTGTATCCCCATGAAGTTTGGGGAATGCTGCCTCCTTCTACCACCACCCCCACCCATGCTGCATCCACCGGCAGTGCCGGTTGGGTGCATGGTGGTTGTCCCCACATGCTCCTTGGGCGCGCAGTTGCTGCTGCCATTCTCTGCAGACATCACTCTTCTGCAATGTGTGTATCGGTGGCGCTTTGAGATTCTGCATTGCCACATGTTGTGGGGTCAAGTGGCATTCCCATCATTTTGCATTGGCTCCGTCCTGCCCCGGCGCATAACTGTGTACCTCCTCTGTCACCACCTCAGACTCGATTTGGCTACATGGTGTGCAGCTGCACGCTCGCTTTTATGACACTTTTCCTTTTTCATACTAAGAAGTCACAAGTTAATGAGAGTGATGCAGGGAGTACCTGGCTTAGACCAGCTGAATCAACACTTACCCCCCTTCAGGTCTCCTCAAAAGGCTTCAGCACAGTACAGAGGGTCTGCATGAGGTACCAGTGATTTGGGCTGATGTTTACCTCTCACTTGCAAATACCATGCTCAATGGCATACTGGTGAATAGCTTTCTGTTGTTCTAGCAGCCATTCTCTTATGTACTAGGTGGAATCTTGTTGCCACATCCTGTTTCAGGTGGTGGAGGGGAAGGGGGGTTCCACTGCTGAATTTTTTATAACAGCTTTCATGCCCTTACAGAATGGCTAAAATGGCCACAAAGGTTTTTGGCTAAACCTACACTTGTCGGCACAGTGATGCCTTCCTCATCTAGGAATACCTGAACTACCAGATCTATACAGTGAGAAAAACATGGAACATGTGTATAACCCCCATAGTCAACTGCTGTCTAATTGTTGTTTACATTATCTGATACTGTAAAGCCTGATGTTATTGAGTGTGATTTTAGCCACTCATCAAACTTCTGTTTAAGGAAGCATATCAAGTTTTCTGCACGCTGGCCATTGTCAAAGCCAGCAATACATAAATCTGCCTACTTTTGAAGGTTTGGGGGCACTGGTGACTTGTGGCTACTGGTCCTTCTGCTGCTGGTGCTTAATGCAGAGGAAGAGGAAGAAGAGGGGAATGAAGAGGGGGAACCTGGCCCAATGGGCAGTCACTGCCATGTAATCAGTGTTCTGACAAATGGTCACACTTATCAGTCGTTATATGTAAGGCTGGAAAAAAATGATGCTTTCATGGCATGTGACACAGTCTTGTAGACACTGTGATACAAATCAAGAACCACCATGGAAAAGTAGGTACGGCTCGGCACTAGATACCTTGGCACTGCAACTTTCATTAGCAGAAGAAAACAAGCATTGCTCACAAAACAGATTTGCAGCAAGTCGGTGACTAGCATTTCCACAGTTGATCTTGCTAACTATTTTGCATCTGGTCTGTTGTCTTTGTATTTCTGGCCCATTTACAGGGTCTTGACCAGTAAGAAGAGTTGAGTGCTTTTTTTTCCCCTGGACATAACAGATGACTCCTATTTTTGCCACCCCTGGGAGTGAAAGTGGCTGGGAATTTGTGTCCCCTTGGAGATGTGTGACTCAATGGGCTAAAGAGCTGATGAATGGAAGATGTTGGAGTTGTGTATCACCTACCACTAGAAGGACTTTCTTCCTTTTCCTCTCTACCCGGTTTCCTAATGTTCTTCCCCTGGCCATCATCATCACTGCCTGGTGCTAATGCTGCTGACACCGTGCATTGACATGCTTTCTTATACTGAGATCTGTGGAGCTTCAGCAAATGATTTTTCATGGTAGATGTTCCCAGTCTTGTTCCCTCCTTACCTTTACTCAGTCTGTCTTTACACAAAAGTCACATTACATGCGTCCGTGATTCTTTGTCCATTTGAAAGAAATCCCACACCACCAATGTCATTGATTTGGTCTTTGCTCCTGGCACTCTCAGTTGTTGTCTAATGAGTGGGCTAATGTGGGCTGCTTCCTCCACATCATTACCCTCCTCCTCTTCCTCCACAAGTTCTCTAGGGTCAGGGAATGGGTCAGGGAATGGTTCTTCCTCCTCTACCATGTATCCTGAGCCACCAGTTTTGACTGTATCTTCTTTATCTGCTGTCATGTCACATGCTTGTTGTGTTTTCCCTTGATTTGTGGCCTTACTTTTTTTGGTTTTACCATCACTTTTGTCTTTTTTCATCTCTTATGTGCACCTATCACAAGTCGAACTCTCACCTGTTCCACCTCCTCCTCCTCCTCCCAAAACTGCTGCTGCTACTGTCACTTTTATCGAGTATATAACCACAATCTGTATCTCTGTCCCAAACTTCACCAAATCACTTTGCTCCTCGTCCTTTGCATATGTCACTATTTGATTCAGTCCTTTCTTATTCCTTTTTTCTACAATAATTGCTTGTGTTGCAATATTTGCAGTGCCACTGCAAGTAGTTTCTACAATGTGTGATACTTTATGGGCTGTTCAACTACTGTTGTAATGGATCCATGAGTCAGCACACAAACCTCAGGGAGCTAGGCATGTACTTTATTATAAAACCCACTCTGTTTGGTTAACACTCTCAACATGCTATACAGATGCAGTATACACTGAAAACCACAGGGTGGCTCTATACCTAGAGCATGAATGTGCTTTAGTCTACTACTGTATATTTGCACAATGTAATCTACTACTTTCTGTTACATCTTCCTTTTTTTTGAAAAAAGATGAAAATTGTACCTTTTAAAATGTAACTAGTAAGGAAACTTAACAAACATCACTACAGCTTGACCATTACTTGATTATTTAAGACTTTCTTTGCTCCGAATGCTTCATACATTATCACAATCAGTTATTTATAATGCAATTAAGTACAGAATATGGAAATATTTTAACACGAAATTGGTTTTAACCAATAACTGTTCACTCAACATACTTGTGCTGAAATGCAATGTTCAGTAATTTCAGTGGTAAGAAGAGTCCCAGACATAACTACAGTAGTTAGTGTAGGGACCACAGGTTGCTAGCACATGGTCCACCGTTGGAGCATGATTTTTATCACCAGCTCATAACACATAGTCCTTGTATGTGGAGGAAATTCTCACCTCCCTCTCTCTAGACTTTACCTTACTGGTGTTGCTCTACTCTGTATCAACACATTCAGCATCTTGTTGATAATCTCTGGTGCCAGACAAATGAACAGTAGGATCATGCCTCATCCCAGTGTTCTGAACATGTGGTGTTGGGTCAAATGGGTCATCACAGTGTGAATCCATAATGGTGACAGGTGGTTCATCTGTCTTCAACAGGTGTCAATGATTTCTTTGGTATTGTTGTCCTTCTGCATTAGTCACAAGGTATGACTGTGGATGAGGGGTAGTTCCAGTTCCTATGGCAGGCACCCATGTGCCTTCACATTAGATTTGGACTATATCTCCTTGATTGATTGTAGGAAGTGGTCTAGCAGCCTGGTCATAATAGTATTTTTGATGTACCTGATGTTTCTTCAACTGATTGACTGCATCTGAGACTACCTGTGGCTTGAACAGACTGTTGGTCATAGGAATCTTGGAGTGCAGCATCCATTTAATTAGTAACTGTGCTGGAGAATATGGCATGCCAGTTAATGGGGAATTTCTATATTCCAGCAGGCTACATAGGGTCCTGTCCATCACTGTCTGCCTTCCTGAGAAGCCAATTGATGGTTCGTATGGCATGTTTTGCCATACTATTGGATTGGGGATAGGTTGGTCTGGAGGGTGTAAGCTTGATTCCCCTGTCATGTGCAAATTTCTGGAATTCCTTACTTCCAAGTGGAATGATTTCAATGACAATCTCTGAAGGAGTACCGTGACATGCTACAACAGACTTCATGTGTGCTATAGTAGTCTGGGCATTTCTGTCTTTCATCAACGCCACTTCAGGAGACTTTGAAAAATAGTCCACCACCTGTGCCCTAGACTCACATATGCCTGCTGCAATCTTCTGCCATGGCAGTTTAGGAACAGCATGAGGTGTAAGTGGTTCCTTTTGGTTGTCCCTTCGAAACTTTGCACATGTTGAACATTGTCCAACCAATCTCTCAATGTCTTAAGCCATGCCCGGGCAGTACATTGCTGCTCTAGCTCTGACCTTGCATTTCTCTGCCCCTAGGTGGCTCTCATGCAGTGTGCTGAATATATCATTCCTAATCTCTCTTAGAATGATCAGTTTGTCTCCATAAAAGACTAAACCTTTTTCTTCAATGTGAATCTCATCTCACATGGACCAAAGGGGGTTCACACAGTATTTCATATTTTTCTTGTGCCTTGGCCAGCCAGACCTAATTACTTTTGCAAGGGCTTGCAGTGTCAAGATGGTTGCTGTGACTGTTTTATCTCTTCTAGTTTCTTATCACTCACTGGTATATTTTCCATAATGTCATGTATACTTGTATCATCCCCAAAGTTTCCTTGTAGCTCTGTTTCTGCCACTGATCTGGATGATGTCTGCTACATACACAAACCTCCCTGGTACATATTTCACATGCAAGTAGTACTGAGGCTTTATCAGCATGCGTTGCAACTGGGGGGATGCTTTACACGGTGGCTTCTTTACTATTACCTCTAGAGGCTTGTGATCTGTGTGTACCTCCACCTCTTTGCTATATATATATATATATATATATATATATATATATATATATATGTAGATGAAACTTGTTGCATGCAAAAAAACTGACAGTAGCTCTTTTTCTATTTGAGCATAGATTTCTTTCAATTGATGTGAGGGCTCTGGATGTATATGCAATGGACTGACACTCTTGTATCGAGCAGGTTCCCAGTCCAAAATGTGATGCATCCAACTGAATTGTAACACATTTCTCTACATCATAGAATCGGAGGACTGGTCCTGAGCTGAGAATATCCCTGAGCTGTCTCATGGCTTGGTCATGTTCAGGGTCCCACTGCCATGTTGCATCCTGCTGTAGCAGAGCTCTAAAAGGAGCCATGATAGAAACATAGAAACATAGAAGTTGATAGCAGATAAGGACTGCAAGGCCCATCCAATCTGCCCATGTTTTCTACCTTAAGAATGTGCCATAGGCCTTTACTCTGTCAATGCCCTATCTATTAATACTCATCTGTATTACTCCCTTGTGCCTATCCCATGCCTGTTTGAAGCCCTGAACTGTATTCATATCCATGACTTCCTGAGTTAGGCCACTCCATGCATCCACCACCCTTTCTGTCAAAAAGAACTTCCTCACATTACCCCTTATCAGCCTCTCTCTAATCTCATGCTGTGTCCTCTTGGCCTGTTATTTTTCTTATATTGAAACATGTTAGACTCTTTCACCTTGTTAATGCCCTTAAGATGTTTGAATGTTTTGATCATATCACCTCTCTCCCTCCTTTGCTCTAGGGTGTACATATTGAGCTCCATTAATCTGTCTTCATATGTTTTCTGATGCAATCCCTGCACCATTTTGGTTGCCCTTCTCTGGACTGCCTTCATTTTGTTAATGTCTTTGTGCAGGTACAGCCTCCAGTACTACATGCAGTACTCCAGATGGGGCTTAACCAGTGTCATGTAAAGAGGAATTATTATCTACTTCTTACGACTTGTGATACCCCTACTAATACATCCAAACATCCCTCTAGCCTTACCGACTGCCTTAGTGGTCTGCTTGGATGATTTCAGGTCATCTATGATGATGATGCCCAAGTCTCTTTCTTCCCTTATGATTGCTAGCAACTCCCCTCCCAACCTATAGGTAGCTTCAGGGGTTTCTCTTTCCTATGTGCATGATCTTGCACTTCTTTGTGTTAAACCCCAGTTGCTACTCTCCCGACCATTTTGCCAGTTTATCCAGATTTCTTCTCATTCTGCCCACCACATCTGGATCATCTACTGTGTTGCAGATCTTGGTGTCATCTGCAAACAGACAAACCTTACCCTGCAGTTCATCTGCAATGTCTCAGAGGAAGATATTGAAGAGGACTGGCCCCAGGACTGATCCTTTAGGTACCCCACTTGTGACTTGCATCTCTTCTGATTGTATACCATTTACCACCACTCTCTGTTTTCTGCCCTCCAACCAGTTTGCCACCCATTTGACCAACCTGTGACCAACCCCGAGCCTACCCAGCTTATTAATCAGTCTTCTATGTAGAACAGTATCGAAGGCTTTGCTGAAGTCAGGGTAGGCGACATCAACTGCACCCCTTTGGTCCACCACTCTGGTTACCCAGTCAAAGAAATCTATGAGACCTTCCTGTTGTACACCAATGCTGTCTTGGATCCTGTGCACCTATGGATTCCAGGTGTTGCACTATCCTTTCCTTAAGGTGTGCCTCCATGATCTTGCCCACTACTGAGGTAAGACTGACTGATCTGCAGTTCCCTGCCTCCTCTCTGCTGCCACTTTTGTGGAGCGGGTTCACATGAGCCCTTCTCCAGTCTTCTGGGACCTCTCTTGTGCTCAGAGATTCACTAAACAGTTCTGATAATGGCTTTGCTAGTTCCACCATTAGCTCCTTTAGTACCCTGGGATGTATGACATCAGGTCCTATCTCCTTCTCCACCCAGAGCTTAGCGAGCTGTTGTAGGACCCTTTCTTTTGTGAAGGGACTTGTGCACACCTCCTTCCCCCCTGTGTCCATGGTGCTGAGCTGTGGGCCCTGCCCTATCTTCTCCTCAGTAAATACTGAGCAGAATTATCTAAGCTGATTCACTGATATGATGTCAGCCTCTTTTGGTATGTACAGTACAGGTATGAACAGTACTGAGAGAGGTATTTCACCACACCTAGGAGATGTTGCAACTGTTGCTTGCACTCTGGTTTTGGCATATGCATTATCACATGTAACTTTAAGTCATCTGGTCTGAGTCCTTCTGTAGTCACCACATTATCCATGTAGTTTAGCTGACTGATTTTAAACAGAATTTTATCTTTGTTGAATCTGATGTTCTCAGGCCATGCTCTGTCCAAATCCTGACATAATATCATGCGATACTCACTATCATCCATGGCAGCAAGGATTTGAACTCCGGTGATGTCTCCAAAGATCTGCTGGTTCTTCTTCTGGAACATTTCACTGGCAGATTTAATACCAAAAGGTATTCACAAGAATCTGTATCGCCCCCATGAAGTACTGAAGATGCGTAAGTTTGATGACTGCTCATCAAGTTTCACCTGCCAATATCCATCTTTTTCTTTCAGAACAGTAAACGCTTTTTTACCAGCCAAGCAGCTCTGGACTTCCTCGAGTGAAGGAATGTGGACGCGTTCCCACTTGATAGCTACGCTTAGCTCATGGGGGTCTAAGCACAGTCTTAGTGATCCATTCTTCTTCTCTATGGTCACTAAGCTATTTACCCAGTCTGTGGGCTCGTCATCTTTGGCAATGATTTCCATTTTTACCAGATGATCCAGGGTGTTTTTGAGTTGTCCCTGTCTGCTGAATGGTATTTTCAACTGTTGTGCATTATCAGGCATCTGCCAGTAAATACATCAGCACATTCTTTCACTAGAGACTGCTTTGTTATAGATGTTCTGACTTGATCTACTTGTCTGATCAAATTTAATTTCTTACAAGTGGATTTTCCCAATAGTGGTGTGGTTGATACATATGTGACATAGAAAGGAAAGCTTCCTTTTGCAGTTTGTTCTCTACACTCAAGGCTGACCCTTTCCCAGTGGCTTTATCATAAAGCCACCATAAGTAGTCAAAACCATTCTGGTTTTCTCTAGGGAACCACACTGGGCCAATTTATTATACTAAAACAAAAGCAAAATAGCTCCAGCTGATCAGTAGGAGCGTGCCCGGTATAAGTAAGATCCAAACAAAAAAACAAACCGGCACTGCTCCAGGCTATTAGAATAAGGCTTTATTCAATACAAAAGTTAAAAGGCAACATACCCTGTAAGGCAGGCTCCACATGAACAGGATGCAATATTGACCCTGACCGGTTTCGCACCTAGTGCATCATCAGGGGGATGATGACGCACTAGGTGCGAAACCGGTCAGGGTCATTATTGTGCCCTGTTCATATGAAGCCAGTTTGTTTCTTTGTTTGCAATTTATTATACACTCTTTGTGGCCCATTTACCTGCACTCCAGTATCAAATTTAAAGGTCATAGGCGTGCCAGCTGTGTCATTAACTGCATACCATGTGTGATCATCTTTACCTTCCTCATGCACACTCCCTATCGTCAACTCCCCAGTAAAAATATCGTCACTGTCAGAATCATTGCCTTGCATGACTGAGTTTATTTTCTGCTTTAGCACATCTTGGCAAAATGGTTCTGGCCTTTGAAGTTGCGGCATGTTTGCCCAAAAGCTGGACACTGGTGTTGCTCATGCTTCCTTCTGCACCTGCCGCAGGGTTTATCACCAATGCCATTTTAACTGTTCTTTGGAGGTTTGGCATTGCACTGTATTTAGGTTTGCCTTTGTGCTTAGAAATATCTACCTTTTCAATACAAGTTGCAATGTTATTAACACTTTTTGCTTTTAGGTTGCCTGCTGTCATTGTTTCAATCTGAGCTTTACTAGCTTCCGATGCACGGCAAATATCAACGGTTGTATACAAATTCAACTCATTCAACTCACATTCACACAGTAGCCTCTCCTTAAGCTTCCCACCTCTAATGACAAAAACAATCTTGTCTCGTCATGTCACCTGTTTGGTCCTTAAATTTACAATTCTTTGCCCTGGTGCATGGCTCTGTTATATATTGATCAATTGACTTTCTCTCAGCTTGCTGTCTTTCCCAGAATTTATATCTTTCAAATACAACATTCTTTCATGTGTTGCAGTATGTCTGAAACATGTCTAACACTGTTTCTAGATCATCCTGACCATCATCTTCTGCAAATGTACAGGTATTGTACACTTTGAGAGCGTCCTCCCTCACACAGTTAAGTAAAATTGCTACCTGAGTATCAGCAGCTTTCTCTGAACCACCAGAGGCCTTCCTATGCAGTTCAAATTTCTGCATCCATTTCCTCCAGTTCTCACTTAAATTGCCTTCCAAGCAAAGGGTTGTTGGTTGTCTGAATGGTTCCATCTGCTTTTCTGAACTTTCAGTAGTTTTGTTACCTTTTGCAGTAGTTTTTATTATGTTTGCTTGCATGCACGTGCAAGAAACATAGTGCCATCATCCGAGTTTTCAGAGGTGTGGCAGCCATCTTCCAATTCTGTCAGTGTGTTTGCAGGCGCGGCCGCAGTTCTCCAATGGCTGCTGGAGCTGTCTATGACAGCAGTCGAAAATGCAGTGGAGTACAGTTGAAAGGGGGAGCTACGCTTCAGTGAGCAACGATAAGATATCGCCTGCTCATGCGTGCTTCCCCTACACACACACACACACACACATGCACGCATACTGCATGCTTGCCCTCCCACGCACACACTGTATAGCCAAAGGGGGTGCCCAATCCCCCGTTGACTGTGCTGTGCTCCCCCCCCAAACAGAGTTCCACATGCCACGCTGGGTGCCCACCCCAGTGTGGCTACACATCGTATAGGGGATGGGGGTGCCCAATCCCCCGTCAGCTCCACTGTTCCCCCCCAGAGAGTACAGGGTGCCACGCTGGGAGCCCATCTCAGCGTGGCAACAGATGCTATTGCTGACAGGGGTGCCCAATCCCCTGTCAGCTCCATGCCCCCCCAAACAGCCGTCCTTGTGCCACACTGGGAGCCCACCCAGTGTGGCAAACATCCACATCGTCATCCTTTTTTAAAAAAACAAACCTGAAACACAAAAATGGTCCCTCGCTGTCTCTGCCCCCACCGCACCCACCCACTCGTACCCTGCCTCCCCACCCCTCACCCGATACTTACCTCCGGAGTCTGGTGCGATGATCTTTGGTGGACCGGGAACACGTCTGCACTCTTCAAAGCTGACTGCAATCTGAAGAAATGCTGGTAAGCTGTATAATGGGATAGATAGGGTTTTCTCAACTTTTCTGCACATCTCAGGCATTTTTTGGAATTTTTGCACCAAATTTTTAACATGGGGGTTTTTGGGACCCCTTCTCATGAATGCTCTCACTGTCATGGCGTTAATCAGGCCCGAAGGGTGATTTCGCAGTCATTGCGCAAAATCACCTTTCGGGACTGAGTAATGGAACAGCACTGCCACTGTTCATAAGGTGGGCTCTCAAAGAGCCTATGTTGAAAATTTGGTGGAAAAATTCCAGAAATGACTGTTTTACTGAGTGTGCATTACGTGGTTCCTATGCGCCGCAAGTTCACAAATTTTCAATATTCACTCCAGATTTCAACATTGCCATTTACCACACCTCCTTATGAGCAGTACAGCTGTCATTTTCACATCTTTCCCAAAGCGTGTTTCCCACCCATGTAGCGAACAATGGCGCGGTCGGTGTCTTGAAAATCAATGTATGGGACACATGAAAATCACAGTGACACTGTTAATGAGCAGAGGTCTTAAATGGCTATGTTGAAATTTGGTGAAAAATTCCTAAGAATGACTTGTTTCGGCGTGCATTGCGCAGTTCTCTGCTTTTACTAGTAAGTTGCGATTTTCAATATTCTCTCTCAGATTTTCAACATTTCCATTTTATTACACTTCCTTATGAACAGTACAGCTGCCATGTTTCACATGTTGCCCAAAATGTGTTTCCGCACATGTAGCGCACAATGGTGCAGTTGGTGTGCGAAAGCAATGTTTGGGACAGATTAAGAAAATCACAGTTACACTGTTCATGAGCAGAGGTCTTAAAATGGCTAGATTGAAAATTTGGTGACAAAAGTCCATAAAATGACTGAGTTACGAGTGAGCATTGCGCAGTTTCCACGCACCCTCGTAAGTTCATGACTTTGTAATATTTTTAGTCTAGATTTTCACCAGTGGCATTTTTCCACACTTCCTTATGAATAATACAGCTGTCATTTTTCACAACATGGCCAAAATGTGTTTTCATACTTTCAGCGCAGAGATGCATGGTCGCTGTTGGAAATCATTGTTCGGGACAGATAAAGAAAATCACAGTGACACTGTTCATGATCGGAGGTCTCAAAATGCCTGTGTTGACAATCTGCTGTAAAAATTCCCCAAACTAATTACATTACGGGTGTGTCGTTGCACAGTTTCTATGCTACGCTAGTGACTTCACCAATTTTTAAATATTTTACTGCAGATTTGCAATATTGCCATTTTACACCTCCCCATGAACAATACAGCTGTCATTTTCACATCCTGTTCGAGAATGTGTTTTGCACTGTGGTGCTAAATGACCATAACCGCTGTGCATAAGCAGCTTTAAACTAACAAACTGATATTGCCACTGTTCATGAGGTGGGGTCACAAAAAAACATGTTGAAAATGTGGGTGAAAATACCAACAAATGCCTGAAGTGTTAGGGTTTCCAACCATAACACCCCACCCTGTAGAGAATGACAGGCATCAGGGGTGTGACTTGGGATTCTTGCCTGTAATGCTCATACCATTCAACACCCTGCAGCCAGTGAGAGACATCGAGGTATGCCTTGGACTCTTCAGCCCCAAAGTTCACCCCATTCTCCTATACCGCATACATCTCACCATATTTCCTGATGGAATGGGGTACGCATAAGGGTCAAAGACCCCAAGGCACACCGTGACACTTGTCAGTGTCTGCAGGGTAGGGTGTGGTGAAATGGCGTGGCCGTTATGCCTGACGACCCAAAGGCACACCCCAATGCCTGTCACTGTCTGCAGGGTGGTGGTGGGGTTGGCTTCAGTTCAATACTTCACTGCCAATCCTATTATGCAGCTCTGTAACTTCTACACTACCAATGCCAATGCCAGCACGCAAACATTCAGCATTGACCAATGCTTGTTGTACTAGCTTCTGACACTGTGTAATAGATTTATGAGTCAGCACACACACACTTCAGGGAGCTAGGGATGCACTTTATTGTAAAATCAACTCTGATTGGTTAACACTCTCAACATGCTATAGAGATGCAGTACACACTGAGAACCACAGCATGGCACTATAACTACAGCACTAATGTACTTTAATGTATTGTATTTATATATATATATATATATATATATATATATATATATATGTATATATATATATGTATATATACATTTACATATACACAGTGTAATCTACTACTTTCCGTTATGGCCACTGTCATCTTCCTCTATACTTGTAATTCCCACTGAGGCAGAGGGTCTATAACCAAGCCCCTCCACTTTTGTTTTTCTATGATGTGACTGGAAGATCCCATGCCACCATCACCTTGGGGTCGCTGTTCTGCATTTCCTAATGCACTTACTACAGGGCTCAGTCACTTGGGTGACAAACGATAAACAGTAAGACTTCATTTAATTTAATTTTTATTTTTTTTATTTTATAAATGGGATGCCATCAAGGATTACCAGAGGCCAGACACTGACTCGCTACCAGCTGACACACACTTGCTGCCCACTGCCCAGATCACACTGCAACAGCACAACTCAGGACAACACACACAGGCTGCTTCAGTATTCAGGAGAAGGAGGAGGAAGGAACTTCAGTAACTTGAGGAAATAGGAGAATTTTTTTTTTAACCTTTTTTGTGGGATGCCACCAAGATGCCAGCTACCAGGGGCAGGGTACTGGCATGTTTCCAGCTTCACACATATGCTACCCACTGCCCAGATCACACTGCAAAGGCTGCTTCTGGACTCAGGAGGAGGAAGAAGTAACTGCTGAGAGCATGCCTGCAAGTTCGCAAATATATTGTAAAGAGTTTGAAACTGCCCAATAAGAAATGTGAATTAAGAATTTCTTTTTTATGGGATCCCTCCAAGGTGCCAACTACCAGTGGCCAAGCACTGCCCTGCTGCCCCCTTATAAAGTCTCCTTGACAGATGACATGTAGGAGTACTTGCTGTTGCATTCTCATGCACCACTACTGAATAAAATGTTTGGAATATACCTGCTTGGTGTATGCACAGCTTTTTCCTGTACTCCTTTGCTGTGATATTTGGCTGTAGCACATTTGCAGGCTGCAGTGTGCAATCCTTGGTACCTTTCCCTTGTCTACTGTCCTGCTGTCAGCTGGCACACACTTACTGCCCAGTAAAATTACTAAATAACAGTAACCCCCCCCCACAAAAAACAAAAATCACATCAGGCTTCTGCAAGGGACTTCAGTAAAAAAAAAAAAAACGGTTTGCATTTGTAATGTCCTACAAAAATGCTAGTTCTATAAAAACAAAATGTGTGCTCAACTGTTGAGATTAAATTTATTAGGCAACAAGTGGGCACTGGCAGACTGCCACCTCATGTGCCACCTGCTCACTGCCCAGCTCTAAGCACACTCCTTCTCCAGTCCAGAGTACAGTCTTTATCTCCCCTCCCCCCCAGGCAAGCCCCTAGTCCTGCAAGCCTTCAACAATGCAGCTGCTCAGTCTGCCTTTTTTACGTTCGCTTGCGCGCATGCGCAAGGAACGTCTTGGGAGAATGGGACACTTTGGAGGTGTGCCCCTCCCCTGCAATCCCTGCTCCATTGAGCAGGCGTGGCGATCCTGCACCAATCTGGCGCGGTGCTGTGTGACAGCGGTGGTCTTCTCTTCAAAGCTTCACTGCTGTCATACACAGCCTGTATCCGCCATCCTCAAATCTTTGCTGCCACACTGGGGCCCACCCCAGCGTGGCAAACATCCATCATCTGCCGGCCGGGGTTCCCAATCCCCGTTGGCTCCCGACCCCAAGCCATCCTTCTGCCACGCTGGGAGCTCACTCCAGCATGGCAAACGTCCCGCGTTGTCTGCCGACAGGGGTGCCCAATCCCCCGTCGGCTCCTCGGCCCCCCCAGCCATCCTTCTGCCACGCTGGGAGCCCACCCCAGCATGGCAAATGTCCCACGTAGTCTTTTTTTTTCACCTGTAAAGCAAAAATGGTCCCCACGGCGCTTCTCCCAGTCCCCTCCACAACCCACACCCACCCACTGCGCACCAGCCTCCCCACACCTCCTCACCCCATACTTACCTCCGGAGCTTGGGCGACGATCTTCGGTGGACCAGGAACACGTCTGCACTCTTCAAAGCTGACTGCAAACTGAGGAAATGCCGGTAAGCTGTATAATGGGCTAGATAGAGGGTTTTCAACTTTATTGCATATCTCAGGCATTTTTTGGAATTTTTGCACCAAATTTTCAACATGGGGTTTTTGGGACCCCTTCTCATTAAAGATGTCACTGTCATGGTGTTATTCGGGCCCGAAGGGTGATTTCGCGAGTCACTGCGTGAAATCACCGCGGGCCTGAATAACGCCATGCTCGTGACATCATTCATGAGTCCGGCAAACCCCATGTGAATGATGCAAAAATCAAACAATGACTGTTTTACAAAGAATGCGTTGCGCGGTCCCTACACAGGCTTGTAAGTTCGCGAATTTTCAATATTTTCACTCCAGATTTTCAACACTGCCATTTTACCACACCTCCTTATGAGCAGTATAGCTGTCATTTTTCACATCCTGCTCAAAATGTGTTTCCGCTCATGTAGCGCACAATGGCGCAGTCGGTGTGCAGAAATCAATGTATGGGACACATTAAGAAAATCACAGTGACACTGTTCATTAGCAGAGGTCTTAAAATGGCTATGTTGAAAATTTGGTGAAAAAATTCCTAAAAATGACTGTTTTACAAGCGTGCGTTGCGCAGTTCCTACGCACGCTCGTAAGTTCGCGAATTTTCAATATTTGCACTCCAATGACTTCCAAATACCTGAACAGCACATAGAAGCAAGCAACATTCGGCATTCACAAATGCTTGTACTTCTTTGTCACTGATTTTTTTAAGCCATGTCCAAGTGCCAAATACCACTGCAAATACCTGCAAACGAACGTTCGGCATTGACAAATGCTTGTTTCTTTCCTTTTCCTCCTAAACATAGTATGCCCTTCAGCATTCCTGCTGTTGAGTAGGACTAGAAGGCTACATTTTTTTTTCTTTGTTTGGTTCTTCTCTTGCATCCCTGGTCCTGGCAGCATCCCTCCCCCCCCCATCACTGGCCCATCTGGTGGAATTACAGGTTAACCACAACTTACATAGAGCTGCATTGACGGATAGCTAGCCATATAGGGTTGTGTGGTGCCTGTGGGGGATGATGAGCAAGCCAAAGCATTTTCCTCCTTTTACTCCCCTGTGACATCTGTAGTAATGCAGTCATGTATGTATGTATTGAAGCACATGCATGCTGTGTCAGTGAGCGTCCCTCCATGTCTGCTGGTCCCACTGGTACTGCCACCAGCCTCTGCTGGGTGGCAGGCAAGCTGCAGGACTCTGAGTCTCTCCTTCTCGAGGGAGGAAAACTGTCTGACTCACTCCTCCATCAACCCACTGGCTCCTGAATGACCCTGGTCTGTTTCTGAGCCTGGGTCACCAGTGCGGCTGGAGGTAAGACACCAGTGTCACAGCCCTCCACACCACTGGGCTGGTTTAATAGGTTGAACTTTTGAAGATTTTCACTTTGTTTTGAAGAATTTCCTAGCTAACTAACTAGAGGGAATTACAGCCCTGACTGAGCTGCCTAACAGCCTGAAAAGCACATGAGTGAGGTTTACCACTGCCTCACATGGTTGAGCTGAGTCTAGTACTCCAAAATGAGGCTGGAGCATGTGACTCACACTGTGCCCTAGTGGACTGTTTCAGGTGCAAACTGTTTTTCGTAGTTTGACTGGTCCTCACCATTCAGACCAGTAGAACCAAAAGTCTGGCTATTTCCCATAAAAGTTTGCCACCATCCAAAGGAATTGAATATCTGAAGTTCAACGTGTTTGATTCTTTGGTAGAACCGAACTTGCAGCCCTAATGTATATCAGAGTGTACTGACACATGGAAAAAGTAGCAACAGGACAAAACCATGCCATCATGACTCCAAGCATTTGTTTAAAAAAAAAGTTCCTTGTTCTAAGGATTCCAATGTTAGCACTTTGCAAAGAAAATATTAAGATGGGTTAACTTTAGAATCATTAAGGCCATGAAATTATTTATTTTTTTAAATGAGTAAGAATTTTTAAAATAGAAGCTTGGAGTCAGGTCAGTGTAAATAAGTCTTGTTGATCCATGTATTGATGTGTTAAAAGGTTTTTTTTAATTATTATTTATTATAGAACCTATTTGCCTAGGGTAGCCCAGCTGAGATATGACATCTTATTTTAGTAGGGTCCTGCTTTTAACTGTTTCCATAACAGGGTAACTGGGGCACTGAGATAATAATTAAAAATATACAAACATATGAAAATTGCCAGCATAAGAAGGCATAGTGTTCTATCAAGTTTGCTTCTGTTGTGGAGTCTTTAACGGTATTAAGGGTTCTGTCCCTCCAACATGTACCCATCCCTTACTGCCGAATCCCTCTTGACCCTGACCTTCCCCTATGCTCTGTTCCATCCATTTTTGAAGCTGTCCATTGACTCCAGTGAGACCACCACCTCAGGGAACGTGTTTCACCCTGTAACCACCCTCTCAGTGAAGAAATGCCTCCTAAACTCTCTCCTGAACATTCCCCCTTTCAGCTCAAGGCAATGTTCCCTCATAGTTTTAGACTGAAGAGGTTCTCCTTGTTAACCGTGTTATTGCCCTTCATGTGTTTAATGATCTCAATCATGTCCCTTCTCCCTCTTCTCCTCCAGGGAGTACATGTTCAGGTCCTCCAATCTCTCTTCATATGACCTGCCCTGCTGATCTTTAACCATCTTAGTCACCCTCCACTGGACCGCTTCTAGCAGATTAATGTCCTTCTTCAGGTAGGGATGTCAATGTTGTACATTATACTCCAGGTGTGGCCACACAAGCAATCTGTATAATGGCAATATGACTTCCTCCTACCTACTACTGATTCCTCTGGCATGCAGCCCAGCGTCTTGATGGCTTTTGCCACCATCTTCCTGCAGTGTGTGGAGTGCTTCAGGTTGCTAGTGCTCATCAATCTCAGGTCTTTTTCTTCCTTAGATTGGGTTATCACATCCCCCCACACACACACACACAAGCTGTTTTCTGTTCTCAGGTTTTTGGCTGTGGTGTACATGATCTTGCACTTCTTTGCATTGAACCCCAGTTGTCATAGTCTGGACTAGTTCTTCAGCTTGGCCAGATCTTCCTTCAGCTCTGTATCTGTTCTGCTTTATCCACCCTCCCATAGATCTTGGTATTATCCGTGAACAGGCAAATCTTGTCTTTGATGTCAACTCCAATGTTCATTAATGAAGGCATTAAACAACAGCGGACCAAGCATCAAGCCCTGTGGAACCCTGCTGGTATGTTCTCTAGAACCTGAGAAATCCACTCCCCCGCGAGTCCTGCTCTCCAGCCAGTTTGCCACCCATCCAAAGAGTTTATCCCCTACCCCCAAATACTCCAGTTTTCTGATCAACCTCCTATGTGGCACAGTGTCACAAGCATTGCTGAAGTCCTGATAAAGAACATCAATCATTTGGCCCTTGTCCACTATTTTTGACACCCAGTCAAAGAAATTGATCATTTTTTTTTTTTGGCAGGCTCTTCCAGCCATTAATCCATTCTGCCTCTCATCCTGGAGATCGCTTTCTTCCAAGAAACCCACCAGCCTTTCCTTTAAGATTCCTTCTATGAACTTACCCATGATACAGGTCAGGCTGACTGGTCAATAGTTACCCAGGTCATCCCTAGGTCCACTTTTATGGTGCAGCACCACATGCCCCATTCTCCAGTCCAATGGTACAAACCCCAATTCCAGTGAACTGTTGAACAGGTCTGCCAGAGGCCTATTAATTCTGTTGCTTGTTCCCTTAGCATTGTGGGATGGATACCATCCAAACCTGAAGATTTATCTACCCTGATGGATGATAATTCTTTCTTCACCCTGTCCTCACTGATCTTATCATCTGTGCTCCCTCCTCCTCCTCCACTCCTCCTCCACTGCGGTGCCGGGCAATCCCCCTCCTTTGTGAAGACAAAACAGAAGTATTCATTCAATACCTCTACCTTTGCCCCACTACCTTCTACCCACCCTCACCTCTTTTTAGCAATACAATTCCATCCTCTTGACCCTCTTTTCACTAATGTGCTTAAAAAAGGCTTTTTCTCATTTTTACAGCTGTAGTGACCATAGTCCTGCAGATGTGTTGCTATCACAGTAGGAAAAGGGAGCTTACTGGATTCTGAATGGACTTGTTAAAATTGGAGGTGAACAGCAATCACTTCACGTCCACTGCACTACATTGTCAGCCAGCAGAACATGGCACAGTCCACCATGTCCAAGATGGTCACTGGAGCCTAGTGTGCATGCGTGATGACTCGTGCATCCACAATGAACTCCAGTGGCACAGTCCACCATGTCCAATATGGCCACTGGAGCCCAGTGCACATGCACAAGTCATTGTGCATCCACAACGACTCGCATACATACACTGAACTCCGGTGGCCATTTTGGATGCTGCAGACAGTGCCTTGGCTGCAGCTGCACTGGTTCTGGCCAGAATTTGTTTAATCCCTTCCACTAGCTGCAGTTCCTTTCAGGCTTTGTCCAACCAGACTGCTTTCCCTGCTTCTTTGGTTTTAACTTGGTAATCCTCCTTGTCCTCATTCCTCTGATTCCTCTGGAACTTCCTGTAAGCAACCTTTTCATCCCTGACTGCCTGGTCTACCTCTCTGCTAAACCAGGTGGGTGCTTTGGCCTTAGGGTTTTTCCCATTTAGCCTGACACACTCATTTGTGACTACTGTGCTTAAAGGAGAAGTCTTGCATCTGCAGTGCTGTGTATTTGCTTACCTCACTCCTCCCATTTTATATTCATCCCTCTCGTGGTATTTCCAGTCAGCAATTGTGGTTTATGGAGCATTTGAAAAGTAAAAATAAACATTTTAAATTAAGTGATCTAGCTTTCTATTTTTCCAGCTGCTGTAAGGAAGATGTGTGTCATCTGGGCAAAGGAAGCATTCAGTCTGCTCCTCTGCTACAGCATGTTACATCTGTCTTACAGTGAGAGATGAATTGCACAAAGAAATAGATTTGTTCTTGCAAATGAAATAATTTTAGATGTATTATTTATTTGCTATGCACAAATAAAGGCTACTAGGACTACACACTGTGTGAGTGGCATGACAAGACTGTTGTAAGCCCTTGCAAATGTAAAATAAAATATGGATAGGAAGCAATGAATACCTTATGCTTTCTTCTGAGTTGCTGCTCCAAGGAGTAGTACACCCTCATATCTTGTAAATGTTATTTGTTTCCTTGTCAACAGGTAACTCATTTCATGTAGCTGTTGGGGATATACCTGTATGCGTTTGCGTTAGTTTGTTTTCACTGTTCACAACTGCCCTTGTAACTAGCCTGGGGGGTCTTCATTTTCTGGTTGCTGAAATCTCATTGTCCCTGAGAGCTACATTAGCACATGAGAACACAATGCCACTGCACCCATTTATACCATGTATCTCTTTTATGAAAGTACACATAACCTGAAAGAAGCTCTCTAGGAACACACATATTTAATGCAATTCAAAGTAAAAAATCCTGCATGACATCTAAGACAGTTTGTAAAGTTAAGTGAAAGAAAATGTGGTATTTCACACCTTCCTGCAATTTGTTCTCTTGAATGAATTCTACGTAAGCAGACACAAAAGCAAATAGTTTGATACCTTTTATTGGATCAACATAGATGTTACAAAAAGTAAACAATGTCTAAGCTTTCAGACCAACCAAGTCCTTCCTCTGAGACTTATGACCTAATGAAGTTTAAGTGCTTATGAAGTAAGCAGACAGGCATACAGTGGCATCTAAAGGGAGCTGAGACATCATGTTCTCATATGCTAATGCAGCTCTCAGACATAATGAGATTTCTTAAAACATAAAATGGAGACCCTCCCAAAAGGCTAGTTACAGGGACCAATGTAAACAGTAAAAATAAACTAAAACAAACACATATACCCCCAATGGCTTCAGGATAAGAGTGTCTATTGACAAGGAAACACATAACCTTTACAAGACATGAGGGTGTACTACTCCTTTCAGTGTCATCCAAGAATGGAAGGGGTTGTAGTACAAGTACCTCATTTGCATGTAAATCAAGGCTTGCCTGTACTTTGCAAGCTTGTGTCAGAGCCTCAGTGACAAGATATTCGTTAGATGACTGATTGCGTATTGACATACTTGCAGTAATTAATGTAATATATGAAAATATGTCATAAATATCAAATTCATAAATAAACAGTAGTCTTCGCCTTAATGGTCACACTGCGAGTATTTGATTGTGGTGGGTTTTGAAACAGTGACCTCCAAGTTGGATTGGATAGGGTTTTTAAAAAGCACTGTTCAAAAATCTCAGATCACTGTTCATAAGCACAAAGTATAAATACATAAGTAATACAACACTGAAATAGATACAGGAAAATAATAAAAACAGACATGAGAAGCAGTACTTTAGAAACTCAAGTTATGCCATCGGGCCAAGGAATGCCTGACTGAAGAGCATCTTCTTAATCATGCAGTGAAGAGTTTTAGAATTTATTAACTTACATATTGTAATTTGCAGTGAATTAGTATTATGAAAATTAATAAAGGCATATTTATTTTGTCTGAATGTAAACACAAATCTGAAAAATGTAAAAGTATTTTTAAATATTCTGTCAAAAATGTTTACATATTTGTGAACAAAAAACAGGCAAAAAATATATATTGATATTTTTTTTTTTTTTGAAATTTCTATTTATTCACCTCCCTGCCTGCCGTCCCCGACCCTTCAGGAGCCTCAAGACAGACATCCCTCTACCTTCTACCCTGCCCGTATGACCCTCTGGAACCCATGTAGCTTCAATTTACCTGGCGGGGATGGGGCAGAGCCCCGCCCCATCAATCAACTTACGTCGTTCCAAGGGCCATCGAGGTAGAAGCCAGGCCTGTCGAGGCACGTCTCTGGAAGCTCCGTCTTCAGCGACAGCAGGCATTTTCCACTTTTCTCCCACCCCTACAGCGTAGGACCCCTGGCAGTCAAGGCGCAAGGCACTGGCGTCGTTATATCAAGGCAGCCCTTCCCTAACATTAGGGGCTTGCAGTACTCCGAGCCTCGCTCGAGTCGAGCAAATGTTGACCGTACTCGCCCTCCCAGGTAGGCGAGCTGTGTGGATGCTCAAGCCTAACTCCCTCAGCCGCATACCCAGCGACCCGAGTCCACTCCCGAACCCGGGTCGCCGGCGTGGAGTGAGGTGTGGCATCCAGCGCCTCAACCCTCAGCGCCACCGGGCCGGCCTTATATTGATATATTTTTAAAGACTATCAAAATGTTACCATCCAACACACAATATCCAACAGGACTGAAACTGGTAAGGGTTCAGTTAATATTTCCTTTTCGTGGAAGTCAAAAAATTCCACGTGTCCAAATTAGAATGTTGTTCTCTAAGGGATGTTCAGAGGGGGTTGTTCTCCTCAGAAAGGTCCCACAGTGTTTTCCTATCAGTAACTTCTTGTCTGACAGGAACATTTTATACCCGCACAGTTTTTTTACATAGTTTGTTATCTGTAAAATGTACTATTCCAACTCCACACCACCATGGCTCACTACTCATGTGTTATGTGAACTATATATGTATATTTGGAAAAAAAATATGTTATCACTGTCAAAATTTTGAACCATGGTCTCTTGCAGAAAATACAAAATAATATCTTCTTACCCAGATTAAACCACTGGTCTGTTACTTGGTAACCCAAGACACAACCAGTGCACCACATACTGTACAGTAGCTTTACTGTAGTGAATGTCAGCTCCTGTGGTGTAGATGTTAAAGGAGTAATCAATAGTCACCTCTTTTCCTGTTGCTGGTAGGAATATATGTTTGTTTTTGTTTATTTTTACTGTTCATACTAGTCCCTGCTAACTTTCCTGAGGATTCTATTTTCTGGTTGTTGAAATCTCATTGTCCCCGACAGCTGCATTAGCATACGAGGACAGGATGTATCCTTACTCTATAGAATCTACAGTGTGCCTGTCTGCTTATTTACAGTCCAATAAAACAAGTTACAGAATGGTGTGGAATACATTTAACTTCATTTTGCTTTGAAAATTGCTTAGATATTGCAGTGCAGTTTTGTTAATTGCCTTCACTTTGTGTTTCCAGAGAGCTTTTCATGTTATTTATACTTGTAGCATAGAGATATGTGGTGTAAATGGGTGTTGTGACATTATCTTTTCACTGCTAATGCAGATCTCAAAAACAAGTTAGATTTGAACAATCTGAAAAGGGAGTCACCCAGAATAGTTACAGGTGACATACTACCAGTAAAAGCAAACTAAAGCAGCAGTGTATTTACCCAACAGCTACAGGACTGGAGGTAACTGGTGACAAGCAGACAGATGAAATGTGCAATATGAGAGGGTGTTGTGTCACACACCTAGGAAGCAGTTGACTGGGATTGTAATACCAGCAGAATCATATGTATTGTAAGCTACAGTATCTGAAAAATAGAATGCTCCTGTCAGAAAACTTTATGGAGCCTTTGTACATACTGTGAGGTGCCGGGTGGGGGGTGGAATCTGTGAGATGCAGGTGCAATTTCTGGAAATGTAATTATAACCAGCACAGACCTGATCAAAGTTTAGAATACTCCCTCCCTTGCCCCAGTTTATAATTTTACATACTCTAAGATTAAACCTCATCGTTAAATGAGTTAATGTTCTGTAATGTATTCACATGCTGTATTTTATATGCTGTTCATGTTCTTGTATATTTCTGTACTGGAAATTCATCTTCTGTGATGTATCATGTTGTAAGTATACTTGCCTAAACGGGTGCGGTTGGAATGAGATTTGTCTAAATGTGTTTTCCCTGTCAATAAACATAAAAATTCCCCTATCCAGTGCTGCAAGATATAGGAAATGAGTGCTCTTAGCAGACAAAGAGAAAAACAATTACAAAAATACAAAGGGAATTGACAGTCATACTCATGGCTGACTTAAGGCTCCAGTGATGCCTATGGTTCCTTGGGGCCCCCTTCCTGTTTAAGGGAGAACATACCAAAGCCAGTATACCTCATATGTGTTTAAATGTTTAAGTTCCTTTATTATGTTTGCAGTGCACACATGCACAGTGAACAGTTTGTTACCAGAGTGGCTTTTGAGAGGTGTGACACTGTCAGTCCAATGCAGAGTGGTCTGCAAGTGACTCACCAGTGTCGCAACAATCATCAGCCAGGCTGGTCATGACAATGTTCTGGTTTGCTGGGCAGAAACTTCATATAGTTCAAAGGAGGGAGTCAACCCAATCAGAGGCTGGCTCTTTCCATTGATCTACATAATGCCGGCAAGCAAGCACAACTTATCTCTCATGATCAGCCTTTTGAAAACCAAAAAGCATCCAACAATGTCTGTTGCGGCTGCTGCCATAACGGTCCCACCCAAACCCAACCCATGTTAATACTCTGGGACGAGGCTGCTCAATCACCTCTGCTGGTTGCTACCACCCACCTTGATTATTTTACTTCTGCAACACTTGGGAATCCACCCCCGGTGCCACCAAACATAACACTGACCCTGGGGGTGCCCAATCGCCCAGTGTCACCACCTGAAATAAAGAAAACTGTCCCTCATAGTTTTCCTTTTTTTAAACACACCCTGTTAAAAAGAAGATGGTCCATCAGTGCCTGTTACTGATGTGATAACTGTACCCCCCAGCCCAACCCATGTTAATATTCCAGCATGGGGGTGCACAATCCCCCATACCTGCTCCCCACCCTGCCTGTTGTGATTCTGTGACACTGGGAAGCTTCCCTGGTGCTGCCAAGTATAACACTGACACTGGGGGTGCCCAGTCCCCAGTGTCTCCATCTGAAATAAAGAGGACTGTCCCTCATAGTTTATTTTTTTAAATACACCTTGTAAAAAAGAAAATCATCTATTGATATCTGTTGCTACCACCGTGGTAATTGTCACCCCAAGCCCGAGCCACACATGTTAATATTCCTACACTAGTGTGCCCAATCCCCCATGTCAGCTGCTACCCCCACCTTGCCCATTTTGAATCTACAACACCAGGGAGCTCATCCTTGGTGCTGCCAAACATAGCCCTGTCACTACCCAAAATAAAATCATCCCTCATATTTTTTTTCTTTTATAACCCTGTAAAAAAGAAAACAGTCCATCGATGTCTGTTGTTGCCAGCTGCCATAACTGTCCCCCCACCTGACCCTCCCACTCACACCCACCACCCAACAACCCCTAAGCCCTTACCTACCTACTAGGGGCCCAACGTCACAATTTTCTCTGGACTGCAGACATGTCTTCAGTCTTCAGCCCTGGACCGTGAACTGAGGAAATCAGCAATGTGGTTCAATGTATTTCAATGGGGTTTTCAATGTATTGGCATAACTTGGTCATTTTTGAATATTTTTGCCCCATAGTTTTTATCATGCCTTTTTGGAGGCTCACCTCACCTCACCTCATGAACAATGGCAGTAAAAATTAGGCAAATATGTCCCAAAAGGTGATTTTATGGTCACTGTGCGAAATTACCTTTCGGGCAGGAGTTGAAAATGTTCTCCACCCTTGTTCGTAAAGAGGGCCATAAAAAAGCTATGTTGAAAATCTGGGGTAAAATATAAAAAAAAGGTTTTGACCCTATTTTGAAATTTACAATCACAGGCCCATAACTTTGATCATTTTCCATGACCCCCAAATTTTCAGCATAGCCATTTCCTCACAGCACCTTATGAATATGACAGCTGTCATTTTTCAAATCCAGACCAAAATGTATTTTCACACTTGTGGCATGAAATCACTTTTTGGGCAGGATTTGAACATTTTCTCTGTCCTTGATCATGAAGTGGGCACATAAGAAGGCTATGTGGGGTCATAAAAAGGCTATGTTGAAAATTTGGGGTAAAAATATGAGAAAACAACAAAGTTGTAAGCTTACATTGCAGTTTTGAAATGCATGCTCGTAACTGTGGTAATTTGAAATATTTTGACCCCAACCTTTCAGCTTAGCCATTTTTTCACATCACCTCATGAATGTGACAGCTGTCATTTCTCAAACCCTACCCAAGATTTGTTTTTACACTTGTGGCGCAAAATAACATTTCAGTCATTGTTTTATAATGACACCTGTCATGCTCAGGAGTGGTCAAAAATTTTAAGTTGAAAATTTACCGTAAAAATGTAGAAAAACAACTAAGTTATGAGGAAACAAACTGTTCCATCATTTACTCATAACTTTATTTTTTGCAGATTTGGGCCCTTAATGTTCAACATATCCCCTAGGTGACTTGTTTTCACAGTTGCACAGCAAAATCACCTTTCAGATGGGAGCCGGGTCATGCCTGAAAATGGTCCCTGGGACTGGTGCACTTAACCGGTTCTCAAATAAATAAATAAAAATACATTTTAAAAATTCTACCTGCCTTGGTCATAACATCAGGTCATAAAAAGACTGTTGGACATTTGGGGGTCAAAATGTGGGAGCCCACTTAAAAGCAGATATTACCTCTCAGCTGCCCTATTCTGGGTAACTACAATCTAACAATGTGTTAAAGCAGGACATCACTGAAAATTAGACATTTCATCTCATCTACTCTATATATAGTAAAATGTACAAGCAAGACCCGGTACAACAGCAGTACCAATGATGAACATTCAGCATTGACAAATGCTTGTTCATTCATTGTCTCAGGTATTGTCTTGTTTCTCAGGTATTGTCTTGTTAAAAGTTCGAATGCACTGGGCTGTGCAGAGACTTCTACCATAGCGCATCACAGAAGTATCATGAAAGTACTCACAAAGGTGTGGCCCATACAGTCAGAGACAGCTGCCTTCCCTTAAAAAGATATTCAAAGCTGTCAGCACTTGCACTGAAAATACAATGGTGTGCATATGAGATAGAGTAAAGGATATATGGATAAGGTTGGTTCGGTAGGAGCATCCCATTACTAATCTTGCAGACCCCCCCCCGTAAGCTGTGATTTGCTTTGTTTGTAATTCTTTTTTAAATTAAGTTTTTTCTCACTCCCCGTCTTGCCTGGTGACACCACCCTCTCCCCAGCCTCATCCCCTTCCTTCTCATGGACTTACTGGTAATCAACCACTTTCACAGCACGATGATAGCAGTAGGTGGCCAGCCATGCCAGCATTTAGGGGCCTGTAGGGGGGATGCCTGCACAATGGTGGGTCTGGGCTTTTTTCCCCAGCTTCACATTTTCTCCCCAGGGGTTCTGGCATGCAATTATGTGTACCACATGTGTACGTGCAGGGGTTTGGGGGCTGTCCCTCCCCTAATTGCAGTCCTGCTGTGCTGTCTCCTGTCCTCTGCCAGGTGGCAGATGAACATCGGAATGCTGTGTCTCCTGCCCCAAGAGAGGAGAGCTGTTCCTAAGATGCTTGCTCCTCCCTCCCCTGAGCAACTAGTCCATTCCCAAACCCAGGTCACTGGTATAGGTAAGCAATAATACCCAACAGGGTGGGCGGTATTGTGCTATACCGGACTGCCCAGGGGCGTAATGAGGCCCAGCGCGCAGGCGGAGGCCCTGCGAAGGTCCCGTATAGCACAATACCACCCACCCTGGAGGTATTATTACGCTTAGAAATGGGCACTGTAAAACTATAAGTTTAATAACAAATTAAGTATAACATTAGTTTAATATGAATATTGTAATAAAAAGTTCCTCGCATGGATTTGAATGTTTTTTTGTTGTTGTTGTTTGCTGGTCGTCATGGTTACCTCCCCACACACACACAGGAGCTGCTCGTTTGCTGCCGCGATAAAATGGAAAGACTATTTCTGTTACACAGACACCTCTGATAGCTTTGTGTCACCCCCCACCCCAGTGGCAGTACACTTTACTTTCAAACTGGGAGCTGTTACAATTGGGATGAGAAGACTGAGCATGTCAAAGCGCCATCGGCAAATTGAAGACCGAGCATGTCAAAGCGCCGTCGGCAAACTGAGCAGAACTGCTGGCTCGGGGAGTGAGGGGAGACTGGTAAAATGGGAAAGAGTTTATTTTTATTTAAAAGAAAGCTTTGGCTGGTGCTGGAAATATGTGGGGGGCGACACTGAGCAGCCGAAATTAGGTTGCGATCTCGCTACATAAACTGTTTTCATTTTTTTTTAAACTGTTTTGGGACCAGAAGCATAAGCGGGAGAAAGAAGGGATGCAGCAGCACGGTCAGCTCTCGGAGAATTTTACTGTGAAGTCTGTCAGCAATCAGGGCAGCAGCATGTACAGTAAAAATTTAAAGTGACATGACATGAAAGCGATGTTGGTGTTCGGTTTCGTATAGGTGGCGAACTATGGAGCCTAGATGGGAGCATGAGTATCTCTCGCTAGCGATGTCAGATGTCTCGTTAGTGCACTGCAGTTATTTGTAATCATGCGGTCTGCTGTGCTGAGTGGATTAGTTTAGTTGTAATTTTCAACTTGCGTGTGGATTTCTTTGCGTTTGGACCACTCGTTAAACTGCTAGATTTTGATTTAATTATAGCGAGTGTTGCGTGTACTGTATTGTGTGAAATCACTCGCTAACTTGTATGAAAAATGGCGCGAGTTTGAAATTTTTTTCATATTGGCCAATTGGGAAACAGCGTGGGTGCTGGGATACTACAGTGGGTAAAGGGGCACTGTTGGCTGGCTCGCGTTTTTAGGTGGGCATCTATTGTCTGATAGATGCCCACCTAAAAACGTGTCTCAGCCAATCAGGGGAGAGGATTTACTTTACCCATTTTCTAATGAGCAATAATGCTACCATCATGCTAGCAGACCAGCCCATTATTTGTCCTTTTTCACCAGCATAGTCACATTAAGCTGTTACCAGGTGTATTCTAGGTTGTTGGTTATAAGAACCTATATCATTCTGACATGGGGAATGTTGCCTAGAAGAGTGGGGAAAAATAACCACTCATGCCATTTGTGCCTTAATATTTTTAACTTTCTGGACAGTGGTTTAATGTCTCATCCAAAGAATGGCAGCTTAACACTGCAGCTCCACCCACCCCCACCACCATATTGCATTACAGTGTTAGTATTGTGTATTGGCACAAGTTCCTGGTGCAAGACTTTAACCCATGACTTTCTAATCTTTTGGCACCAGAGCCAAGAGTGTAACCTACTGAGTCACTAACTCTGGTAACTGGTCTGGTCTTGCTTTACTCTTTCCAGGTCAGTAACTGAGGTTGTGTGGTCTGGTGGCAATAACAAAGAATTATAAACTAGAAGACTGTGGGTTCTAGTCCCACTATAGTCAATGACTTGCTATGCCTTGAGCAAGTCACTTGATCTACCTATGCTTAAGACCCTACCAACAGCAAAACTAAACCTTTTTTCTACACACTGAAAACAAGATATTCCATGTTCGTTTGGTATATACTGAGGGAAAAAATGTTACTGCATTTTTTCTAAAAACACAATTTGGATGATATTATTTGAACTCCAACTCTGAACCAACATTCAATGCCTCTGAACTGGACTCAATACTGAATGGCAAGGACTGTATGTAATTTGCCTTTCTCTAAAAAAGGAGGCAGTTCTGCACAGAGGTTAGAACACCAAGCTCTGAACCTGAAGACGTAGCTGACCTGGGTTTGAAGCCCTCAGTTGCCACTTCTGTACTATGTGACCCTGAGCAATTGACATTTATTTATTTATATAAGAGATTTACCAGGAAGGCATACTGAGCAGAGTACCGCTCGATTCCAGATGCGCCCGGGGGGGGGGGGGTTACAAATGGTACAGTAATACAGAAGAAAAACATACATAAATATGTTTGGTACAAAACAATGGATGAGACACAATCTTCCGTTGCTCCTGGGTCACACCTGGAAATGAGCTTCATCTCAGTGTGTGCTTTCCTGGCCAAAAATTCTAAAATAAATAAAATAAAACTGCAGCTGCCTGCACTCTAAATAACAGGGCTTTTCTCCAAGGCTGTCAATCCTTCACCAGCTACCAGCATTAAATTCATCACAGTATAGGGACGCCTGCCTGTGGGTAAAAGGAGGGGTTCCGGTGCCATCAATCCATATTCTTTAAACTGTGTTAAATGACTCATAAAATCACTAGTCTAGCCAGATAGTTTGCAAATGTAGCTGGCCCTCTGTATTCTAAAGGCCTATGTTTAACCACCTAACACAAATCACGTTTATGTCGTTGGTGGATTCTTACTGTCTGCTGTTCCATTGTTCACTTTGCAGAGCTGACCCCTCCCAGTGAACTCTGAGACTATCTATCTTGCTGCCTTGTGTGTACACACCTGGTGATCCCTCAGTTTGTTCAACCTCCCCCCCCCTCAGGTGACTTGGTGACCAACCTGCATCAGTGCCCTACATTGGAAAGGCATGACCCAAGTAACTCCTGTGTGTAGAGGTATATGGTGCAACTGCTCACTGGGAGCCCCTTGCACTCAATGATAGTGGGTTGCTTAACTGCCTGCAGGAGTTAATGAAGGTGGGCACCTTAAATAAATAACAAAACACTCTAGTTGTCTAAACTTAAGGCACCTACTGAAGGGATTCAAAGCAAAGTTCATTTGTACAGTTAAAAATCACAGGCTCATGGAGCCTAGAACATTGGCTTCTACATAGTCAGCTCATTATTGTAACACAAAAGTCCTGGGTATCCATTGCAACCCCTGTCTTAACTGACACAGCATGCTAACTATGAAGCAGCTGCTTGCTGTGGCATTTTTTTTTTAATGAAGCTTTTTCTTCAAGTCTTGGCTTGGCAACAGGTGAGCACCTCAGTTATGCCCCTGGCTCCTCCTATCAGGTGGCTGCCTCCCCTGAACAGCAGAGCCTGAGTTCCCCCTCAGATTACATCTATGGTGGAGCCAGGAAGGGGAGGCTGTCCTCTCCTGAACCAGTGACTGTCATCCACATTGGGCCCGGTGGTCAGGTGGTGGCACAGGATAGAGGCAGGCGGGCAGGGCTTCATATGTCCTGCACCAGCCAATTTTCCATTTGCACCCATGCCCCAGGGCTATGGCAAACATGGTTTGTGCATGTGCATGGAGGCATGCATTTGCACTGGGACCACCATCCCTGTACTACTCACCCAGTATGATGCCAGCCCCCCAAGCTTTGGTGCTACTACCAGATCACCATCTGGTGGCAGCCAAGAGCCAGGCAGGCTTATCCCTTCCCCAATCCAGGAGAGGAGAGCTGCCTGATGGTCACTTGCTCACCTCACAGCCCATTCCCCTCAGATGAATCCCAACAGCCCAAGCTCATTCCCATACTCAGGTTGCTGGCACGAGAGAGGTAAGGAAAAATACAGTGCCTCAACCTATTGCACCATCAGGCTAGCCCTGCCGTGGCAGTTTCTGTCCCTTCTTGCTCTCAGCAGTTTTTCTATAGAGCATGGTCTCTGACACGCTACCTTTTTATTGTTTTGTTCTGCATTGCAATTACAGGTGGCCTACCTGTACATAAACAGGGTGTCAAGGGATTCACTATTTATTTATTTTATTTATTTATTGAGTACATTCAGAATTACAAACCTTTGAGTCACAGATTCTTTTGCAAAGGCTCCACATCGGTTACAGGGGGTGGAGGGTAAACAAATACAGACATAAATGAAACATAAAACAGGCAGTAGTTACAGAAACAGTACTGACAGAGCAGTCCATGCTTAAACTTAGAAAACAGTGAGGTATTTAGCAGCATTCTTGTAATCCCTAGACAGAGACAAGGAGGTGGCTGATTCATGGGGTCTAGAGAGACCCTGTGTCCGGAGAAGGAGGTAGTTACAGAAACAGTACTGACAGAGCAGTCAAGGCTAAACTTAGAAAACAGTGAGGCATTTGGCAACATTCTTGTAATCCCTAGACAGAGACAAGTAGGTGACTGATTCATGGGGTCTAGAGAGACCCTGTGTCCGGAGAAGTGGAGGGTTTGGTAGCATAATTGAGTATGCATTGTTAGCTACAGACACATTTAGCACTCTCAAGTAGTAGGGCTTTGAGACCTGTTTTGAATAGTGAGATGCTGTGGGTCTGGGTGAGTGGTGGAGGTAGCGTATTGAGCCAGCAAGGGGCACTGTAGCGGAAGGATCTTTGCCCTAGGGATGTTCTACAGAGGGGGACTAGAAATGATGGGTTAGCTGCGAGTCTTGTGTTGTGCCTGGGGGGGGCTGCACAGATAATGGGGAGTAGGCCATTGGGGGCCATCTGAAGATGTATTTTTTGCAAGGATGCAGTTGTGGTACTTTACTCTTTGTTGGAGGTTAAGCCAACCAGACAAAGTATAAAGATCGCAGGTGTGGGTAAGTCTGTCACTATCTGTAACTAGACGGCAGGCTTTATTCAAGGCAATGTTTAAACCGCTAAGTGTGGAGGGTTCAGCAGAGCCATATATAACTATCCCATAGTCAGCAAGGGAGAGGATGGAGGCGGTGACAGCAAGTTGCATAGCCTGTACAGGTAGGCAGTGCTTGAGTCGGTAGATGATGCCCACTCTGGAGTTGACGGTGAAGGAGAGAAGTTGGATGCGCCTTTGGTAGGAGAGGGAGGTGTCTAATGTGATGCCCAGGTATTTAAAGTTTGTAACATGTTCCAGTGGGACACTAAGTGAGTTCTTAAGTAGAAGTGCTGACTGACTATGTGGGCTTTGGCGATGAGCAAAGATCATGGACTTCGTTTTTTTATAGTTGATGATCAGGCGATGGTCAGCGAACCAGTTCTCTAGCTCCCAGAAAAAACCCTGAAGGGACAGTTGAAGGGCGCTCGGTTGAGGGTGTTTCCAATACAGTATCGCATCATCAGCGTAGAGTAGTAGCTGACCACTACAAGCCTTAGGGAGTGAGTTTAAAAAGAGGGTGAAAAGCAGAGGGCCAAGTATAGACCCCTGCGGGACCCCAGAGCAAACTGTTTTGGAGGTGGAGATGGTGGTGTTTACTCTGACTTGTTGTGACCGTCCTGAGAGGTAGTCCTTGAACCAGGCAGTTGCCTCTGGGACCACATTTAGTTGTAGAAGGACACAGAGCAGTAGCTCGTGACTGACCGTGTCGAATGCCTTGGTCAGATCCACATAGATCGCCCCTGCGATTGAGCCTTGGTCGAGGGCCTCATGGATGAACGAGGTGAACTCACAAAGTGCAGTGACTGTACTATGGCCAGTCTGGAAACCATGCTGTTCCTGACTGAGAAGGTTGTGTTTAGTAAGGTGTTCTGTTATCTGGTCAGAGACTATTTTTCCAGAGCTTTGGAGAGAGGTGGGAGTACTGATATAGGGCTATAGTTGTTGGAGTTAGTGGGGTCACCGCTCTTCAGAATGGGGATGATTATGGCTTGCTTCCAGGTTGAGGGGAACTGACCAAGGCATAGAGAGAGGCTGAGAATTTTTGTAAGGTAGGGTAGTATGACATCCAGGGTAAGCTGAATGAGTTTCAGATCAAGGGAGTCATTGCTGTAACAGGTATTGGCTATTGCTTTGGAAATGTAGTGTTTAGCCTCGCTGCAGGGGATGACTCGAAGCCGGAAGGGAGGCAGGTTGACATTGCACTGGGTTACGGGGAGGGTGGGGTGTGGGTGGGTGGAAGAAGTTAGGAAGGAGGATATGGGAGAGGTCCGAGAAGGCGGAGTTAAGGGCTTCAGCGATAGTGGCAAGATCCTATGTGACATCCCCATTTAGGTTGAGTTGGGTAGGGTTGGGGGAGCTGGTTCTACCACTGAGTTCTTTTATGTTCCAGAATTTTTTGCCATCTCCCCAGGAGGAGGAGGTAAGGATTTGTTGGTAGAAGTTAGCTTTTGCCTGCCGCAAGGCCCAGGTACATTGATTGCGTGCCTCCCAGTATAGTTGTCTATCACGGGTGCGTTGGGAGTCAAGGGCCTAGTGCCAAAGGTTGTCCCTTTGTTGAAGCAGTTTAAGAAGCAAGGGTGTGATCCAGGGGGTGGTTCTGGATTTCACCACTTGCTTTGAGAGGGGAATGAATATATCACAGGCTTTGTTGAAGGTGGTTATAAAGTGGGTGAGTGCAAGGTCAACTGACTGCGTGTTGTAAATGGGGAGCCAGCTGCTGTTAGATAGATGGGCTTTGAGGTGCTCTAGGCCTCCTCTTTTAAGCCTTCACTGCAAGGAGATAATGGGGGGGCAGGGGGCAATTTACCCGACCACCAGCATGTAACTGGGGAGTGGTCACTGATAGCGTCGGGGAGAACAGTTGCTTGGGAGAGGTTACGTGGCCTGTTGGTGAAAATGAGGTCTAAGAGGGTGGAAGTCCTGGTTCTATTGTCCCTTCTGGTTGGGGAGGTGACTAGTTGGGTAAGATCAAATGCCAGAGCAGCGTCTTTGAAGCTGGATGAGGCTGGGGATAGCCAGTTGACATTGAAGTCACCCATTAGGATGATTTCACTAGTATTAGGTAGGTGGGAGATAATGTGGAGGATAGAATCAAATGCGAGTTTCTGGTTCCTAGGGGGGATGTAGGCCGAAATGATGTGGAGAGTTTTGGTACCAAGCATGAGTTTGACTGTTAGAGTCTGGGCTCCATATTGAGGTGCAGGGGTATATACTTCAGTGGCATTGAGCGGGGATTTAACAAAGATTGCGCAGCCACCGCCTCTCTTGCTGGTCCTATCTGCCCGGAAGATGGCATAATTACAGAGGGAGACAGCATCATTGGGAATTTTTTCCGTGAGCCAGGTCTCAGAGAGGGCTAGCATGTCAGGTGCATGTTGGGTGATCCAGCCTTGGAGAAAGGTGTGTTTTTTAGGCAGGCTGCAGATATTAAGGGTAGCTAGCAGCAGACTCCCCTGTAGGATTTTAGGAGAGGCCTTAGTGCAGGGTGGACCTGGGTTGGGGTGGATATTGCCAGATAATAAGAGAAGAAGGAAAGTGATCCGCAGGAGGGCCAATCTGCAGAGTTTGGAAGAGTGACGCTGGGATTGGTAGGGTGTAGGGCTTTTTGTGTTGGAGGTGGGGACAGGGAAACTAGGAATGATGCTGAATAGAAGGGTAAGGGATGTGTGTGGTACGATAGTGGGACTTATGTGGGTGTTGGGGGTTGTGGTCTGAAGTGGGGGAGGGCTGAGTTACAATGCTTTCCAAGTGTGAGTGTAAGGTTTAGTGAAATTGTGTGTAGGTAGAGGCAGTAAGGATCAAATTGGCATGAGTGTGTGATGTTGAGGGAACTGGATCTGCAGTAATCATAAAAAGCTGGAGGAAAAGGGAAAAGAGTTAAAGTTATGGTGGAGAGGTATAGGTGCCTCGGGGGTTGAAGTGCTAGGTGTAAGATTCTGGAACTCAGGAGGGTTGCAAATAGAAGGGATACCATCCCCACCCAGTGCTGAATCCTGGCTGCTCTGTCCCTTGTCTATGGATGCTACCTGCACACGTGAACCATTTCTCTAAACAAATTACAAGTACACCGAGAAGCTTCCCAAAACTGACAGGGTAAACATACAACTTGCACTGGTGACCAGTTGCAATCATTAGGTATCATCCAAGCCACTTCCTTGGTGTGTTCCTAGATGTACCATATGATCAACCCCATTGGGATGATGTTCCAGTGGCTAGGCCGTGGGTGCCCCTATATTTGATTGAAGACTTCTCCTCCTCTCATACTTCTTAAAAATGGAACTCCTAGCTGTCTGCTGCTGCTGTTTCTATGTGCCACATGCTTTACCAGCTCCTTGACTTTTGATGGTCTTAGAATGCAAGTCTTTGAGTTGGCTGCTCTACTGAGATGTCTAAGATGACTTTTCAGAGGAATGTGCCTTAGGCCTGAAAGCCATTGGGAGATGCCCCCTGAAAGGATGCCCCCTGAGGTTCCCACATACCCCCCCAGTGGTCTCCCTAAACTCCCAAACTATGGGCAAATCCCACAGACTATTACTTGCTACTCCCAGTGGTGTGAGATGTGTCACAGGTGCCCAAGGTACCTCCCAGAAGTTTCCAGGGTCTGTCTTGATGGCACCCAACAACATCACAGCAATGAGGTGTTCAGGACCTGGCACCACTCCTGGGGCTCTGATAGTGGCAGGAACCCACACTTCAAGGTGGAAGCATGCCTCAGGGATCTCATGTACCCATGGTCCAAGCCCTGTGCCCAGTCACTTGGAGAAACCACATGTATCTACCCCTGCTGAGTATCGCAAAAGCACCCCTAATACCCAAGCACCTTTTTGAAGTTCATCAGCTCATGAATTGTAACACATATAACACATTCATGAATGGCACATGAACATCATAACAATTTTTTTGTATTCTATTTTTGTTTTTGTGTTTTAATTTTTATTATCAATTACATCTCTGTGTTTCATCTGAGATAAACCTATTCAGTAAATTTAAGGTTCAATGCCACTGGAACCCTGGCCTGAGGCAGTCAGCTAGGAGGTTATTTGGGCAAACAATAGATTTCATGTCAGCTAAAGTGTACTTACACTTCAAAGAGGTGAACTGCTTTCATAATCACAGGCTCTGTTTTTAGTGTCAACAAACCCAGAGCAGGGGATACAAAACCCCCATGGATGTTATTACATGGGAAGACAAAAGAATGAATATTGCAATCCATGAAACCAGGGTCGGGAGTACATATCCAGTTTGAACCAGTTTTCCAGATGGGAGGTTTCCAGTATACAAAGGACCTGTCGAATCTTTAATGTCAGAGAGTCATATATGATGATACAGCATGGAGGCTGGCAGATGAAGGCTTTTGAGATCTACTGAGATCCCAAAGAAGTTAGTTAGGTTTGGATCCTCAAACAGATACCTTCTAAGGTTTGAGTCTACCCTGATTCACTAAGTTACTGTGTGGTAAGAAATTGTTCTGCTCTTTTAGTTTTAACATGCTATAGAAAGAGTTTTTGTATTTGTTTCTTCTGCTGTGTGCAAACCATGTTCTTTTTATTTTCTGTAGTAACCCTGTAATTTACACAGTATTTATGTATTGTTATATCCTGTATATTGTGTAAATATTATGAAGTACTTAATACTATTTTATATACTTCATGCCTCAGTAATTGAATCTTTTGGGGAAATAGTTAACTGTTGGAATTAACGAATCCACAGTCCATCTCTGAAGAGGGAGCAGATAGCTACAGTTACCATAGTCTAAGAAGTGACAAGTTGTCTTTGGAGCAAATGACTGGGAAAGGCCATGTCCATAGCTGAGGGAGCACTGTACTGTGTGAGAAGTGACACTGGTGGGATTCAGACCAAGAAAGTTCCCAGGTAACAGAATCACTTATGAGGGGTGGCAGCTACTGAAATGCCCTTACGGGTGTGGATGATTGAGAAAATTGGCAGCTTGTTGCAGACTGCATCCTGAATATGGATAGGTTGAGGCAAACTGGTGCTGGTGGTGTGGTTTGAAAAGGATTGTAAATAACCTAGTTAACTATCCGGTCACAAAACAGAATATTACATAAGGGAACATACTGCACACTACTGGCATTATTTTTGTTTTTAGCAGGAGTAGTTAGAGAGAGAAGACATTATGTCTGGACCATATGAAACGACCACTTTTCTAAATTTGCAAGTTGTACAAAAGGAGAGGACTGGGCTATGAGGATAGCCAAACACAGGCAGAATTCACAAACATCTTCAAAAAAAAGTGACTAGGGAAGTGGTGCAAAAGTGGTCACTATCGGCCAAAGTCATGAGATGGAGGCTAGAGAGAATGCAGATGAGTCAGGGCCTAGAGCCAATGACTAGGGCAGCTGCCCAAGCAGATTGGGTACATATGATGGAGCTGGAGCTCACTCTGGTTAAAGTGAAGGCAGAAACTGAGAGGCAAATGGAAGATGTGGAGCTCCAGAGGAGAAAGCTGAACACTGAGGAGCAAAAAAGCAACACCAACACAATCGAGAGGAGCAAGAAAGGCACAGCCACCAGAAGATCCAGATGAAGGAGCTTGAGCATGAGAGACAGATGGAGATTCTGGGCAAGAGGACAATGCCACAAACTGTGAGTAATGGCATGAGGGGTTCAACCTAGGAAGTCAAAATTAATTCTAATTTTGTGCTTCCGTGTTCCTCAAATGTTGTTTTACAAATGGCCAGCATATTTTTTTCCTCCCTTGTCTAGCTATTTTATATATGAAATGAAAGCAGATTATGGGCTGTTATGTGTGCTTGATATTTAGTCTTGGGTAAGGTCGTAGTATAAGATGGAGATGCTGCTGTATAAGCTATGTCTTCACTGAGTATGATTTATGTGACCATCATGTACAGAATTATAGTTTTTTTTTAGAAGTATTCAGGATATAATAATCCGATTATTAGTGTGGAGCAGAGGAATGTAGTAATGGACGGGGACAGACAGACAACCTAAAGGAAAAGCCAGCAAAAGAGTATCCTCTTCTGGATGCAAAATACAAGCAAGTGGAAGTATAAAAACTGAACATTTAAGTTTGAATGCAGTCAAAAAAAAGTTTGTCTTTACTAATGAATGGGTGCTAGGTTTACAGAAATGTAAAGCTCAGTTAATTTTCCAAAATACACTATGCAAGGAGAGAAACTAAAAATTGAATGTGCCATGTGGACTGTAAATGATGTCTCTACCCCTGCTGAAAGGAAGAAATATGCAAACAAAAAAACAAAAAACATTTAATTTTACAGGAGAAACATCTTCAAGAAAAAGAAGTTAAAAAATGACATACTTCATGGCAGGTGAGATATTTTATTCATTAGGGAAAACTAAAAGCAGAGAAAGTGTAATCTTGACAAGGAAACACACCAGTTTTGACTATCTTGATAGTTACAAAGACAAAGAAGGCAGAATAATAATAGCTAAAGAATGTATATATAATAAAGGGTTTATTTTGTATCAGTATATGGTCCATTTGAAGAATAATAAAATTTCTTGAATAACATTAAAGTGGGCATTACAGCTTTGGGTTTATTAACCATAATATTGGTGGTCAGTATGCCACCCTTATGGTGACACCAACACAGTGAAGTGCATACCTGTCGGCAAAATCAACACTTTGCCGACAGGTCACTGTGTTAGTGTGCCTGAGACAGGGGCATGCTGTCTCCCGGTCCTGCACCCCTATCCCGAATTAACTCTGACTGGAGTTGAGAATCAAAAAGACTGGGGGGTAGGGGGAAACACCTCCTCCATGGGGCATTCGGGGGGTGATGCCCCCCGATAAAACAAACAGGGCCGGGAGACACACAGGAATCATGTTGACTGCAACTTGCGGTCAGCATGATTCCTGTTGTCAAAATGCTGGTCTACATAAAGAATGTCGAACCAGCATGGTAGAGCCTTGGTGGTCAGCTCGCATCCAGAACAGAACTCCTATTCTTATGAATAGGTGGACCATTTGGTTCACATATATAGCTACTTGCAGACCAGACTTAATACAACTTTTATTTGGGACACCCCTTTTTGATGTTCCGGTCGACCCACGATAAATGTATTCAATTGCAGATATAATACTGGGAGTTAGAAAGATGGTAATGGAGTAACCCATATCTCCATTATATCAAAGACTAAGGCCTGCCCTAACTGCCTTGATATGATTGTAACACTGTACTATATTATCTTACATGTATAGATATTTAAATGGAACCATGGCTCGTACTGGATGTGAATTATTATGTAAATGCACAACCAAATAAAAATAAAAACTAAAGTTTTTAAAAAATATATTGGTGGTCGACCTTAATAGATACTTGAACCCAGAATTAGACAAAGCTTCTAATATAACAACTGAGCACAGGTTAGGAGCGCTAAGGTGCAGACAGAGGAAAGATTAGCATGGACAATAAAGAAAGGGGACAAGACATTCTATTGCTACATTAGAGATAGAAGGAAGGTCGGGAAGGGGAGTAAACACCAGTTCATTTACAGAGCCGAGAGTCCTGGAGGAACTCACAAAACTGAGGGTGGACAAAGTGATGGGGCCAGATGATATTTATCCTGGGATATTAAAGGATTTATGGACTAGCACCACTGACAGACCTGTTTAGTGATCACTCAATACTGGGGTGGTTTCAGAGGACTGGAAGGGGGCACATGTAGTCATGCTTCACAACAGCAGGAGCAGGGAGGAGGCGGGAAACTATAGGCCAGTCAGCCTCACCTCAGTAGTGGGCAAGATAATGGAGGCATTAGTAAAGGAAAGGATTATGAAGCACTTGGAAACCATGGCAGCACAGGACCTGAGGCAGCATGGATTCACAGCAGGAAGGTCATGTCAAACAAATCTGAAAGACTTTTTGACTGAGTGACAAAGGAGGTGGATCAGGGAGGTGTGGTAGATATTGCCTACCTCGATTTCAGCGAGGCCTTCAACACTGTTCCACACAGAAGACTGGTTAACAAATTAGGTAGTCTGGGGGTGGGCCACAAAGTGGAAAGCTGGGTTAGAAACTGGTTGAGGGACAGAAAGCAAAGAGTGGTGGTAAATGGGATTAAATCTGAGGAAAGCAGGGTGACCAGTGGAGTGCCTCATGGATCAGTCATGGGGCCAGTCCTTTTTATGTTGGCTTACGCATGCGCAGCCAACATACTGCAGTACTAGTAGATTTGGTGGCGCGATCACTGTTGAGCGAATGCAGAGCACGCATCAGTAGGAGCATCCCTCATTCCCAATAAGCCAGCAGCAGGGGCCGACACGCTGCATATCTAATGCGGCCACCAGATCTGAGAAAAGGTCCACTGCAATGAGAGTGAAGCTCTCATGCAGCATGATCACAACGCTCCTCCCAAAATGCAGGCAACATGGCGGCAGTGACTGCCACTGCCTGTCACAATGCTGACGGGGGAGTCCACTCCCCATCGGCATAATTTCCCCCACATTTCCGCTGTGTGCAGAGGGGGTGCCCAATCCCCCTTGGAATCATGCGCCCCAAAAAAATGCATTTTTTTGCTGACAGGGGGCCCAGTCACTGTCGGCTTCAGTCCCCCCCTTTCCCAGTTCAGTCTGTAGACGGGAGAGCCCACTCCCCATTGGCATGATGTCCCCTTTGTTCTGTGCTGAGGGGGTACCCAATCCCCTCAGCTTGTATTCCCACTACTATTCCATGCCCAACCCCCCATTGGCTACTGCATCCCCCAAAAAACACTTGGGTGGCACACTGGGAGCCCACCCCAGCTTGCCAAATGCCCTGTAAAATTAAAAAAAAGTCCCCCAATTTTTTTTTTCAGTTTCAATTGTAAAAAAGAAAACAGTCCCTTGCAGTCTCCCTGTCCCCTCCTGCAACCCATGCCCACCCTCTGCACACCCTGCCTCCCCACACCCCCCTCACCCCATACTTACCTGCGGAGTCTGGCACGACGATCTCCGGTGGACCGGGAACACGTCTGCACTCTTCAAAGCCAACTGCGAACTAAAGAAATGCTGGTAAGCTGTATAATGGCATAATTGGGGTTTTTTCAACTTTGGTGCATATCTTGGGCATTTTGGGGAATTTTTACACCAAATTTTCAACATGGGTTTTTTGGGACCCTCCTCATGAATTCAGGCACTGTCATGGCATTATTCCGTCACGAAAGGTGATTTCACGGTCACTGTGCAGAATCACCTTTCAGGACTGATTAGCAAAATGACAGTGCCACTGTTCATGAGGGGGGCTGTCAAAAAGCCTATGTTGCAAATTTGGTGGAACAAATCCAAACAATGGCTGTTTTACAGACATGCATTGCACAGTTTCCATGCATGCTCGTAACTCCATGAATTTGTAATATTTTCACTCCAGATTTTCACAATTGGCATTTTCCCACACCTCCTTATGAACAGAACAGGTGTCATTTAACATATCCTGGCTGAAATGTGTTTTCGCATGTCTGGGGCAGAATAGCACGGTCACTGTGCGAAATCAGTTTTCAGAACAGTCTGAGGAAATGATAGTGACATCATTCATAAGCAGAGGTCCTGCACCTGTGGCGCACAATGGCGTGGTTGCTGTGGGAAATCAACTTTTGGGACAGAGTAATAAAATCACAGTACCACTGTTCATGAGGGGAGGTCCCAAAATGCCTATGTTAAAAATGTGGCTAACAAACTCCCCAAAATAATTGGGTTACGGACATGAGTTGTGCAGTTTCTATGCATGCTCATGACTTCACCAATTTTTCATATTTTCACTCCAGATTTTCAGTGTTGCCATTTTTTTATGCCTCCTCATGAACAATACTGTTGTCATTTTCCACATCCTGCCCAAAATGTGTTTTCATCCCTGTGTCGCCAAATGGCATAGCCGCTGTGCAAAACCACCTTTCAGCTAATAAACTGATTGTGTCACTTTTCATGAGGTGGGCTCACAAAAAGCCCATGTTGAAAATTTGGAGTGAAAATACCAACATATGCCTATGGTGTTAGGGTTTCCAACTGTAGCACCCCACCCTGCAGAGACTGACAGGCATCAGGGGTGTGACTTGGGATCATCGGCTCTAATGCTCATGCTATTCCACCCCAACCCCCACCCTGTAGCCAGTGACAGACATCGTGGTGTGTCTTGCACTGTTCGGCCACAAAGTTCACCCCATTCTCCTATACTGCACCCACCTCAGTGTATTTCCTTATGGAATGGGGTAAGTATAATGCCCAAAGACCCAAAAGCATACCACGACACTTGTCAGTATCTACAGGGTATGGTGAGGTACAATGGCAAGAGCTTTATAGCTGATGACCCAAAGACATACCCCTATGTCTGTCAGTCTCTACAGGGTGGGGGTGTGGTTGGCATCACTTCAATACTACACTGCCATTCCTATTATGCATCTCCAACTCCAGCACTACCAATGCCAGTGAGACAACATTTGGCATTGACAAATGCTTGTTAAAAACTGCAGAGACATGCCAGGCAAAAGGCGGGAAGGATTGCAGGAGATGAAAGGAGCTTGAATCGCTGCTCTTATATAGTTAAAAGAGGTTGAAACCCAGTAGGCAGAACTGAGTGCTGGAAGGCAACATGTTCAAGTGGCTGAGAGGCTAGGTTCGTTTATCAAACTTGCACAGTAAATCTTCAGAAAAATACTGTCACTGAGCTTTAAATAAGCATCAGTAAAACAATAATGACTTAAAAAGAGTAGGGACTTGTCAACTAAGGGATGCCTTGTTGGAAGCCCACCGCACTTACAAAGCATGACTTTGTAAAAGGCATACTACACCAGTGATGAATAAATTGGATAAATAAATTTTAATATATGGATCATGAATTTAAGTCTACTAAAGCACCCACAAAAAAGTCGGTAATACCATTGTGCCTCCAATGTTAATACTATTGTCAATCAGTGTTAATAGTATTGTCAATCAATGTTAATACTATCGTTCCACAGCTGAACTATAGTATTAACACTGGTATCAAACAGCGCAAGTGCCCACAAAAATGCCTTCTGCAACCCACATTGTCGTAAGCATGCCTTTTGATTGGCCACTTTTCCTGTGTGGGTGGGCAGAACAAATTCAATAACATGGCGGCTTGTTCTCTCGCTTAGCGGGAGAAATCGGAGATGTTGACCAAAGCATTTTTTTACTCTGCTGCCTACTCTGGGCCATCTCCCCCTACTTTGAAATGCCTTCCTCGCTAAAAAATCCTTTGCTTTCACCCGGCTCCTCACTACAGTGCTTGATAGATACCACCGCAGAAGGAAAAAAAAAACAGGTTTAAACACAGGCCACATCGCCGATGGAGCCATATGTGTGATGCTTGCAAGAAGACAGCCGACAAACACATGGATTTGCGAACTGGAGGTGAGTCAGTTCACCTCGCATCCATATATTAAAAAAAAATAACTGATGCCTTACTTTGCATGACAAGACAGAAATCCCATCTCGACGTTCTGGGGACATGGAACCTCTCGAGCTTCACTCTTGAGATTATCTATGTCCCCAGAATGTCTCAAAGGGATTACTGCCTTGTAATACACAGTAAGGTATCTATTATTCTATTTGTTATTTTGGGATAAATATTTATTTTCACTTATAACACCATTTATTTCACTCAGAACACAATTTATTTAACTTAGAATGTGTTATTTCCAATTAGAATCTGGAAATAGAACACAGAAGAAAATAATGGGTCAGATAAAGAGTTTACAATGGAAAGAAAGGCAGTTTTATGCTAAAACAAGATAAACACCAGTATTACAAATGGTGTGCTATATATCAAATACATAATGGGTTGCAGTGAAATAACACATTTATCTCCAGGCATGAGTGGTAAGACCTTTATAACAAACTGGTGGCTTTGCCACTGGTGAGTTATGGGTCTTATTACTCACTAGTGGAGATATAGAGAAAAATGCATAGGTGGCTGTGTGTTTTGAAGTTTTTTTTAAACGCTGGAGATGTCTCATGACCCATAAACCTGGAGAGCATATCTGGAGAGGTTTATGTGGTCATTACATATGGAGGGTGTGTAAAAACACTTCATAAGCACTCAGTAGCTTATGTTTAATTTTTTATAATAATTGTTGCAGGGACATGCACACAACAATCAAGTTTCCCAACAGGGAAAGTGTGAGTAAGGCTGTAAAAATTGGATATGATGTCATACCCAGTTATTACTGTCTTTGATCACACTGGTAGTAAGTATGATAAAGGAGGTCACCAGTTATTATGTTAATACTGCTTGGAGACCACTCTTATGGTTGTAAATATGGGATACATAATGCCCAGACTCAGAATATGCAATTTATCACCATGAGTGAGGGAGGCAGTCTGAGGAGCTTGACAGGGAGCTAGCGGGACAAATCAAAAAGGTATGTAGAAAAGGAAAGGTGGTCATCGTGGGGGATTTCAACTTGCCGGGGTTTGACTGGAGCACTCCGGTCACCTCCAGTGCTAGGGAGCAAGTGCTCCGGGATGCGATCCAGGATGGTCTCCTGACACATTTGGTTACTGTACCTACTAGGTTAAAGAACACTTTAGATCTGGTATTGTCAAATGAGGAGGCAGTGATGGAAATAAAGGTAGAGGACCCACTATCTGACAGCGATCACCAAACAGTGTGGCTTAATATCACGATGTGTGGGGAGCCAGAGAAATCGGTTACTCAGTTGGTAAACTTTAGGGGGGTGGACTTTGGGAGGATGTAGGAGGTACTGAAAGGGAAACTGGAGGGCATAAGGCATGAGATGGACATGGAGTTGAAATGGGATATTATTAAATGGTGGGTTACAGAGGCAACAGAAGCCTGCACCAAGACACAAAGTAAAAGAAGCAGAGCAGGAAAACCATACTGGTTGAACGGCGAAGTTTTGGAGGTGACGAGGGCAAAACGAGTGGCTCACCAGATGTTTAGGAGGACAAGAAAGGAAGTGGACAGGGAGGAATATGTAAGATGGTCCAGGGAGTTGACCAGAAAAGTAAGAGAAGCCAAGGCCCAGAGGGAGCTGAAATTAGTACAGGGAATTAATGGGGGAGAGAAAGACTTCTTCAGATACATCAAGGAGAACAGAAAGTGCAAGGAGACAATAGTGAGGATAAAAAGGGGTGGGGAGTGGATGGAAAAGGGGGAGGAGCAGGCAGAAGCACTGAATAAATACTTTTGTTCCATGTTCACAGAAGAAAAAGGGGGACCGCTACCAGCATGGGCTGGGAGGGTGGGGACAGGAGGACAGGAGGCGACAGATAGAAGAATTGAGGCAAGTAGAGTCCTAGAGGGTCTGAGGGCACTGAAGGTAGACAAGGCACCAGGGCTGGATGGTATCCACCTCAGTGTGCTGAGGAAGATGGCAGAGGTGTTGGTGGAGCCACTGGTGGATCTGTACAGCACCTCCCTGGAGTCAGGATGTGTGCCAATGGACTGGAGGATGGCACATGTAGTACCATTACAGAAGATCAAGCCAAGGGATGAACCAAGTAATTATCATCTGGTAAGTCTCACATCCATAGTGTGCAAACTCATAGAACCGATACTAAAGAAAAGATTGGTGTCATACCTGGAGGACAATGGCCTCCAGGATGTGAGGCAGCATGGATTTGTTTCAAGGAAGTCTTGTCAAACCAACCTGATACAATATTATGACTGGGTGACAGGTGAACTGGATAAGAGTCATGCGGTGGATGTTCTTTACTTGGACTTCAGCAAGGCCTTCGATTTGGTGCTTCATGGGCGGCTTGGGGGTGTAGGAGTAGGGCCAAAAATTATAAACTAGATTACAAGCTGGCTGAGTGGGAGGCTGCAACGGGTGGTGGTGAGATGGGAGCTCTCAGCTCCAAGGCCGGTGACAAGTGGGGTGCCACAGGACTCTGTGTTGGGGCCAGTATTGTTTGGGCTCTTCATATCAGACATTGGACATGGAGTGGTGAGCAAGGTAAATCTGTTTGCTGACGACACCAAAATCGGAGCAATGGTGGATGGAGAGGAAGGGTGGAAGCAGCTGCAGGGGGACCTACATAAGTAAGAGGAGTGGTCAGAGAGGTGGCAGCTGGGGTTCAATGCAAAGAAGTGTAAGGTTATGCACTTTGGGGTGAAGAACCTAAGGAGAGAATACTGGCTGAGGGGAGTTAAGCTGGGGATCACAAAGGAGGAGAAGGACCTTGGGGTAATGATAATGGGGACCCTGAACAACACTGCCCAGTGCAGGAGAGTGGCTGCAAAAGCAAACAAAATGCTGGGGTGCATATCAAGGGAGTCTTTGTCCAGGTGAAGTGAGGTGATCTTGCCCCTCCACAGATCACTGGTAAGGCTGCACTTAGAGTATTGTGTGCAGTTTTGGAGGTCATACCTAAAGCATGGTATCAGGCTGCTGGAGGGGGTGCAGAGGAGGACAACAGAGATGATATGTGGAATGGAGGGGAGAGACTATGACAGTAGGCTGGGAGACCTTAATGTGTACACCCTGGAGGATAGAAGGGACAGGGGTGACATGATAGAGACATTCAAGTATATGAGGGGAATCAATAAGGATGGGGCAGATGGGGTCTTTAAGTTAAGGAGGGAGGGTCACCAGGGGGCATGGGCTAAGAATGGAGGGGGGAAGATTTAGGAAGGAAATCAGGAGACACTATTTCACAGAGAGGGTGGTAGTAAAACGGAACACCCTACCTGAATGGGTGGTATCATGTAAATCTGTGAACAGCTTCAAAAGGGCATGGGACAGGGAACAGGGGAGAGTGAGGGTGGGGGGTGACAGTGGGGGGTGACAGTGGGGGGTGGCAGTGGGATGACAAAAGAGAGGAGGGTTGTGGCAGCTGCAAACTAGGGATGTTGGCTGCACACTTGAGCAGACTTAGATAGACCGGGTGGTCTGTTTCTGCTGGTACATTCATATGTTCATATGTCCATAGGCAGGACCATGACTCAGGAGTGGCAAAGCCATGAATGAGTTATGAAAGCCCTGCCCCCTCACAAGTGATGATAAATGTCTTATTCTGAGTCAGGCCATCGTGTGTCCAATTTATAGAATGTATTTTAAATTGTAAAGCTTTCAGATTAGTTCTTTTAATAAAGAATAAACTGTTTCTGTTTCATTTCACTGCTCTGTGTTGAGTACAGCAGAGGTCACTGTGATGTCATCAGACATTGTTCATGCTGCTCTCCCATTGGTTAAGAACTCCTTTGTGACCAGTCTCAAGTGATGATAAATGGTGATGACCCACCTCTAGTGATAAATGATTTATAATATATGGTAGAACGCTGTTAACCTTAGGAAATCATCATTTCCTAAGGTTGCTATACCATTGTTGTGACGTAGAAATGTTGTTAACCTATTGATGCTACGTCACATCGATAGGTTTACAATGGGGATCAGTCTGCACACATGTGTGCTTTTTTTTTTTTTACTGGGGAACCAATGGATGCACGCAGCAGTAAGGGAAAGACTAAATGGGTGCGGCGGTGACTATATTTTCAAAAGTAAGGAGCCGTTTTCATTTTTTCTTGGGACCATACACTATAAAAAATAATGTATGGTCCTTCTATCGGCAACCGGTTACTGTTAACCATCTCGAGGTTGCCATGGTGATGTAAACCTCTTGAGTTTCGCTTTCAAGGTTTACATGGTCGCCCTGGCGAACTCTCGATGGTTAACAGACCGGTTACCGATAGAGGACCATACATTATCCTCTCTATCTTCACTCCAGGTCCTACTGCCATGTAAATATTTCATGTATAGTATATAGTAGAGCATTGTTCTGTATAGAATTCCATCCCATTCAAAATGCTGTTGTACCGCAGTTAAAAAGCCATGAAATGTGATTGTACCTTTCTGTGGTACAATAGCATTCTGAAACCTCCAGAGACTGCACAAGTCAGTTTCATTCTGAAAGCGAAAGAACCACCGCACGCACATTTCACATAATACTATAAAAATAGAAGATGAGCAACTTTATACACAACCAGTATATTCTGCCACCTTAATATTCTGATTCCCACATACTTTTGAGCTTTGTTCTCGAGGTCAGAGGGAATCAGAACCCTTCCATGGCAGAATACAATGGTTGTGTATAGTTGTGCATCCAGTATTCTCTATTATCTACACATTCTGTCTCACCCCAATTGTATAAGAGTGGTTAAACACTTAAACTCTTAAGATATCAGAACATCTCACCTTTATTTGGTTTGCAGTTCTCATGTGTTAAGAATGTGCATGGAACCACAACGGTGGTCTATGTAGCTGTATTAACATGCAACAAAATTTTACTTGCTGGTAGCCATGCAACAGCATCGATTATTACATATCCAGAATTCCTTTGAGAGGGTCACCTTCTCATTAGTAATCAGACATATCTGACAGCTGATTTATAAAACCAAGAACAACTATTAAAATCCGAATAAAGTTATGAATTAAGAAATGTAAGAATGTAGAAAATATTTGATTTTCAGGCTTTTTGATACAGATTTTTTGTAGGTGTGGCAAAGGGACACTATTCGGTTTGTAACTGCTGCTAGCCAGACACCAGTAACACCTCTAGTTAGAAACACAGAAACACAGAATTTGCCAGCAGAAAGGACTGCTTGACCCATCTGGTCTGCCCAAATGTTCCCTGCCTAATCTGTACCCGCAGACCCTAACTGGTCTCCAGTAAACCTCTCCCTTCCCTGCCTATTTACTAATATTCCCCTATGCCTGTCCAACGCATGCTTGACCCCCCCCCATTGTTTTACCCCACCATTTCTTTTTTTTAACAGCATCTTTATTAAGTTTTGTATTAATGAAGACATACAGACACATATCCTCTGGGTCAACTCAGGGTCCACAACCCCAAACTGTTATGGTTACTATATACAGGAAAAATATGTACACACACAGGTGCACTTCATCTTCTATCTTAACATATTATAAGTCTCATCAACTTACAATTTGGGGTAGGTATATATGTTTTATAAAGGAAAAGAACATCACTGACCCCCTACCTGCCCATCCCAACATGAGCTGTTAAGATATCCACTTACTAATATCCTACTATAAAAACTGTTTGCACCTGCATCCCCTGAAAAGAGAGTCCCCCACCCTTATAAAAATTAGCCCTGCAAACTTTTTATGTCTACTAAGTTTAAGCAGTACCTAAAAGTACTAATACTTTGCCTTAGAGATGTAAACACACAAAAATCAAACAGAAAATAAGATTAGAGTGTAAAAAACTAAATTTAGAACTGTCTATGTAGAAAAACCTTTATATTCCAGCCAGTAATATTAACTACTCCCAGCCTGACAGACAGACCTTCAGTTGGTCACTTTCGACCGGTATAGAATAAACTGCATCCATGACCATCCACCTTTTATCATATAGCCCTTTCTTGCCCTCTCTTAGCATTTGCTTCTTGATTCTTTCCATTACCCTAATGAGGTCTCTCACCCATTGCTCCTAAGTATAGATAAGGTGATTTTTCCGATGTTTTAGAACAAAGGACTTAACCAGAGCTGACATTAAAGAGAGATAATATTTACCCGCTGCCCCTGTAACCTGAGCCATGTCACCCAAAACACAAATCCCTGGTGTTATAAACTCTGAATAGTTCAATAAGGGGTCCATGTTTTGTTTAATTTTAACCCACAAGGGCTATATTTTGGAACAGTCCCACATCACATGCAGAATGTCCCCTGGTCCCGAACCACATCTAAAACATAGGTCTGTCTGTCTAAGGCGTCGAGCACATAGTTTAACAGGAGTGTAGTATAAATTGGAAGAAATAAAAAATTGCATAATGTTATACTTGGGTATATAGATATATTTGCAACTCTTCCATATACTTTTCCAATCCGGCCTCAGAGGAGCTATACTCTTGTCCCAATATAAGGTCTGCACCAGCAAATCCGGGCCCACAAAATCCAGTAACACCCGATAGACTTTTGATGGGGGTCTAAATACATAATTTACCCCTCTTAACTTTTCCTAATTAAACGGCTGTTACTGGGCTTCACCTGGTTCTCCCAACTCTGTCCCCACAAGTTTGGTAAGCTGCACCCTTTTATAAAAATCCATCTTGCCACACCTTGATGGAAGAACCACCCTACCCTCTATTATACAATCTGCTAGACTGAGACCAATCATTAGAGGTGACCATTTTTTAGTAATTATTTGTCCCCAAGACAGAAATTAGGATTACCCAACATAGGTTGTTCTCGAGCTCTCATTTGTGCTGTTCTCTGAATCAGGGTTAAAAAGGTCCACCAAGCCATTACTGTTTTATTTGTTGGAGTAGATTTTACTTTCTTAGGCAATCTTTCTGGATTTACAAAAAGCAACGCCTCCGGAGATAAAATCTGCGTCCTGCAGTATCCTCTTCTCCACCTGTAACCAGGTTGGCTAGTACTCCTCTCCTTCCTGAATTGTACCCCACCTTCCCATTAAACCCTCTTGCCCAGCCACATAGTACCCATGAAAATCTGGTGATTTAAGACCTTCCACATGCTGTGGAAGATGCATACTATTATGCTTTTTCCGGGGGGGGGGGCTTAGAATTCCAAAGGAAGTCCGATATTAATTTTTGGACTTTAATAAACCATATTTTAGGAATAATGTGCAGAGCAAAATGAATGGGGTATAGAAATCTGGGTAATAGATTCATCTTATTCGGTCCTAACCTAGTTGTAAAGTTTAAAGGGAGCTTATTCCACCGAAGAACATCTAGTCTGATTGTATTCAGCAGTTTTCCCAGGTTTGCCTCCGCCCCTTCCTCCATATTCGCAGTAATCCAGATGCCCAAATATTTGCTCTGTTGTGGGGCCCAGTGAATCTGAAGGGGCTCAAAGTCTGCTTTATATATATGTAAGGTAAGGGGAACTACCTGTGTTTTGGTCAAATTCAGTTTGTAATTCAAAACCTTGGAGAAATGCTCAATAATTTCTAGGGCTCTTTTAAAACTCTCCACTGACTCTAGTAAATGCATTAGTATATCATCTGCAAATACCTCAAATGTCAGTTTCTCCCCCCACAAAACTATTCCCTGTATCACCGAATCCCTACTCATTGCTCTTAAGAGAGGTTCCAAATAGATATTGAATAGAATTGGTGATAGTGGGCAACCTTGTCTGGTCCCGTTATGTAAATGAATGTCTTGTGAGCGATACCCATTACATAAAACTCTAGCTGTGGGGAACGCATATAGATTTTTAAGCCCCTTGAGAAGGCCTTCAGGGAAACCCATCCTCTTCATAACAGCAAACAAAAAGGTATGGGAAACCCTATCGAAGGCCTTCTCACTGTCCAAAGAAATCAATGCCATGGGTACTTTAGAACTAGATGCACAGCAAAGTATATGCTGAAGTTTCCTAAGCACATCATGGGCCTCTCTACCTGGCATAAACCCTACCTGATCTTGGCTAATTAATGCAGAAGCCACCTTAATAATTCTATTGGCCAAAATCCTTGTTAGTATCTTTATATCCTGATTCATCAAGGCTAGAGGCCTGTAACTACCTGGCATTTCTTTTGGTTTGTCTGGTTTCGGGATAAGTGTTATATATGCCTGATACAAAGGGGGGGAGTGAGGGACTCCCTCCTGCATTATTTTGGTAAATAAATCCTTCAACAGGGGAAGAACAGTAGCAATATGAACTCTATAAAATTGGGCTGTAAGACCATCTGGGGTTTTACCATTTGATAATGAGTTAACTACCTCCAAGATTTCAGAATCCCTGATTGGAGCTGCCAAGGTCTGTGCCTGCACCTGATCCAGTCTAGGCAAAACTGTACTATCTAGGAACCCCTCAATTTCTTCTTGAGCACTAAAAACCCCACCTTGGTAAATCTCTTTATAATAAAGTGCAAAAGCGTCGGCCATCCCCTGAGGGTCAGTTATAATTTCCCCTTTATAATGTATTAGAGTAATAGTACTCAATGCTTCCCACTCCCGAACTCTAGATGCAAGAGAATGACCAGGCACATCCCCCTGTAACAGATATTTAGCTTGGAGCCTTTCTAACCAGTAGTCTACCTTGCGATAGACTATATCTGCCATTTCATCTCTTAGGTCTTTAAGCTCAGTATCAAAATCCCTAGAGGAGCCTTCCAAAGGAGTAAGCAAATTGATAGCCCTCATTATAAATTCCTCCTGTGCCTTTCTCATGCTATTCCTTCTAGCCATATATCATACTAACATACTAACATACTATTTGCCAGCAGATTAGGCCTTACGGTCTATCGAGTCTGCTCGAACCTTAGATCCTTAGTTGGGTGCCGAGACCCTCCCATCCCTTGTGCTCCAGAAACCCGTATCATCCATCCCCACCCCCCTGGGACAGGCCATCATCTGATACATCCACTTTCTGTGTCTGTCCCACCCTCTCTTGAAGCCCTCCACTGTGGATCTCTGAACCAGCTCACCAGGCAGTGCATTCCAGGGTCCACCACCCTCTCAGTGAAAAACCTCCTTCTCTTTCCCCTCACCTTCCACCTTCCAACTTCAAACCATGCCCTCTGGTGATACCTCCTTCTTTAGTCTAAAGATCCCTCCATGTTTACCCTATTTATTCCCTTGAGGTACTTGAGACCTCAATCATGTCCCCCTGTCTCTCCTCTCCTCCAATGAAAACAGGCAGAGCTCCTTAAGTCTGTCCTCATCGTCAAATCCCTAGCCCTCGTATCATCTTTGTTGCCCTCCTCTGTACCCTCTCCAGGAGCTGTATGTCCCTCTTCAAGTGTGGTCTCTAGTACTGTACACAGTACTCAAGGTGTAGTCTAACCAGTCCATTGTACAGTGGCAGAATCACTTCCTTGCTCTAGATGTGATCCCCTCACGATGCATCCCAACATCCTGTTTGCCTTGCTAGTCGCTCTCCTGCACTGCTCAGAGTTATTCATACATGCATCCACCATGACCCTAGGTCTTTTCCCCTATTGAGGCCTCCAGCACCTTCCTCCCAGGGTGTACCTGTGTTTGGGTTCCCCGACCAAGATGCAACACCTTGCACTTAGTGATATTGAAATTTAATTTCCATGTGTGAGCCCAGCTTTCCAGGGTGTCCAGGTCCCTTGCAGGGCCAACCTCCCCTCTTCTCCCTCAACTACTGCTCCCATCTTGGAGTCATCAGCGAAGAGACTCATTTCACACCCTATACCCTCCCTGATGTCCGATATGTATGCATTAAACAGGATCAGACCCAGGACCAAGCCCTGCGGTACCCCACTACCAACCTCTCTAGGGTTCGAGAGCTCCCCACAGACCACTACTTTCTGAGTGCATCCAGCTAGCCAGTTTTCAATCCATCTGACCATCAAAGGGCCTACTCCTAACCCCATCAGTTTCTCCACCAGACCATTGTGGGGGACAGAGTCAAATGCCTTGCTGAAGTCCAAGAATAATACATCCACAGGCTTACCCCTGTCCAGTTCTGATGTTACCCATTCATAGAACTCCACAAGGTTGGTTTGACATGATCTACCTGGCACAAACCCATGTTGCCGACTATCCAGACCTCCCACCTCCTCCAAGTACACCCCCAATCATTCCTTTAGTATACTCTCCATTAATTTTCCCACCACCGAGGTCAAACTGATGGGTCTATAGTTACCTGGTACTTCCCTCGACCCCCTTTATGGATTGGTACCACATGTGCCTCTCGCCAATCCCTAGGTACCCTCCTGTCTCAAGTGACCTGCTTGAAAAACTCCAGCCAGGGTGCAGCAAGTATGTCCGCCACCCCATAGTACTCTCTGATGAATGCCATCCGCCCAGAGATTTGTCTTCTTTAGGGCCTTGAGGGCTAACCACACCCTTTTGGCGGAGATAGCATCAGCTGTCCCCTCCACCTTACTGGCCTTTTTATCCTTACCCAGATGTGACACCCCTGGGGTACCTCTCCCTCCCTCTTGCTCCATTTCTGTTGCTCCACTGATCCCACTTACTGGCGTTTCTATCCCTTTGTGCCTTGCTTCAGATATCCCATCCCTCCCTAGTGAACACAGAGGCAAAGTACTCGTTAAATACCTCTGCCTGGTCCCTCGCCTCTTCCACCCACCCTCCTTCTGATCTCAATCTGCTGAGATGGCCTTAGTTTTCTCAGCTCCCCAATGTACCGGAAGAACCCCTTTTCCCCTCCATGTATCCCCTGTGCCAGCGCTGCTCTTTACTGGACTTTGCTCCCCTCACCATATGGGTGACTTTTCTAGATGCAAGCTGGTACATTTCCTTATCCCTATCCCCTATATCTTTGGGCTATTCCCGCATATAATACCTTGCATGCTGGCCAGGCCAACCTTTTATCCTGTAATGTTGGAAGTTTGGTCTGAAAAATCTCAACAAGAGCCTGCTCCAACCTGGTGACAAGCTTATCATCTGTTAATATCGAATCATCTAGTCTACATCTATAGGGCCGAGGTGGAATAGAGCCACTCTCCCAGATCAACTGGATTGGAGAGTGATCGGATAGAACTCTACCATGTGTAATCAGCTCTTTAACTCCCCCTAGTGCCTCATTATTAATCAAGAAAAAGTCTATCCGGGTCTGGGTTCTGTGTGCCCCTAAATAAAAAGTCATATGATGGTCCCCCTTACTATGTGTCCTATAAGGATCAACCAATGCTGAAACCTCTAGAAATCTATGTATAGCCATTTTGGCCACGGATATCGGCCTCTTGGTTGGGGGCTTCCTAGCTATCCAATTATTTTTGTAGAAATTCCAGTCCCCCACTAATATGAGAGGATGTGTTGGCAGCGCTATCAGGTCCGTCTCTAAAGAAGCAAAAATTTCTGGATTGGGTGGTGTAGGGCCATAGACAGAAGCAACTGATAATTCCTTACCCAAAATAACACCTGAGGCAAAAATTCCTCTACAATCCTCCCTCTCTATAACCTGTGTTACAACATATGGACATGCCTTCCATACCAAAATTTCCACACACCCCAAAGCCTTAGCCTTACCAACTCCTAGAACCTGACCCACCCAGAGTTTTTAAGAAGACTCAATTCCTCCATCAACAAATGCATCTCTTGTAGTGCTACAATATTTGCCCCCATTTGTTGGAGATGTTTCAAAATGACTAATCTTTTTTTTCTACCTCTGAGGCCTTTAACATCCCAAGAAATAATTTTAATAATCACCATTTTGCATGCCTTGCTTTTCCCTCCCATTGTGACCTTGTACTCTCTTTCTTTCCCCATCCCCTGAATCCCCCCCACCAACTTCCACAATCGTTCGATCGCCCTCCTGTAAGATACAGACCCATAGATGAGCTCATCTCTGTGTGCTCCCAAGCCCCCCCCTCTTCCATACGAGAACCTCTCATGTCCCTACTGTGGGTATTAGCCTCTTTAAGATCTCACAGACCCTCATTATCTAGCCTCCTCTGACTCCCTCGTTTTATTGTCATTTAGGATCCCAGAAGAATAGTGACCCTTTCTCTTATTTATTAACAAGCAGACATTTTGACCCATCACAAAATTAAATCAGGTACACACTGGGGCAAAAGGGACCCCCTTCAAACTCCAGCACCATAGCATAGGGCAGGGGATACATTCCTCCAAGAAAAAAAAAGAAAAGTATAGAAAGAACTCTATAAGTGCCCAATGAGCTTTAAACAAGTAAAAGTCCCCACCTTGTGTGCCTCCATATGTTTGCTACTAATATGGGTTATACTTTAACCGCAAACATAGGTCAAAATTAACTAAATTCTGCTGTCACCAGTTAGTCATAAATATGGCTCTAGCCACTCACTCAGAATTCGCTGGGTCAAACTGTAATTCCCCATACTAAAATCATGACCCAGAGAGTCAAACAGTTCAAAAATAGCCCTAAATAGATTAACAATAGCAGCATTCTCTGCAGCCACTCAGTCCTGTTGCTGTTTACTCGAATAAAAAGAAATTATAACAGTTATGGCCATAGCACATGAATCTTGAATTCTGCAGTCCTCATGTGATCTTATGTAGCTTTCCCACCAGTAGCATCTCAAATCCTGCTAAAACTTCCTTCCTTCATGCAGTTTTAGGTCACTGGCTTGAAAAGAGCCGGGAGTTCCACCTGCAAACCCTCGAGAGCATCCCTCGCAGTTGAGTACTTTCTCTCTCCTGATTGCAGCTTCACCATCAAAGTTGCCAGGTGTAGAATTTTAAATGTAACCCCCGCAAGATACAGCTTTTTTTTAATGTCTATATACTCTTTTTGTTTTTCCTGAATTGAAGGGGGTTAGATCTTGAAACAACCAAATAACTGCCCCATTCCACTGGAGATTTTTGACAGCTTTAGCTTTGTTAAGCACATGAAGCGTTTCCCTGTAATTCAAAAATCTCATTATAAAGACCTGGGGATGTGCTCCTGGTGGGAGGACTTCTCTCAAAGCTCGATGCACTCTCTCTAAATTATACACCTCTCCAAATGGCGTTGGGCCCATAAGGTTCAGCAATAAATCCTGTACAAAGGACAAACAGTCCGCTCCCTCAGTTCTCTCGGCTCCCTCAGTTCTCTCCGGTAATCCAGCCATTATTAGGTTGTTTCTCTGACTTCATGCTTCTTGATCCTCTACACGATCCTCCAGCTTCCTGACTTGTCTATGCAAAGCTATCATTTCTAAATCCACTGAAGATGTTTTTCTTTCTTGGGAAGCAACCCAGGCTGCCACATCTCCCATGCTCTGAGCAAGGGCCTGCAAGGTTGGTTTTACAGCTGAAAAATTAATCACAAGCACCTGCAGCAGCTTTTTTATATCCAGAATATCGTCCAGTGATGAATGACTCCCCTCATCTACCGCTGGCTGATTCTCTATGGCATCCGGAGTTGGCGATTGGGGTTTTGGGCGCTTCACCACTGGGGTTCCCTCAGCCAGAGGTTCCAGGCTTCCTCACTCCATTTCGGCCATTGTCCTTGCGTATCTACCTCTAGACAATGAAAAACCGCACTGCTGTGCTCCATTTCTTCAAGCAAGCCACCCGGTGCCACTCTGAAGGGAAAGTTTCAAAGCTTGGTCTACCACAAGTAAGTCTGGTATATGTTTTAATATGAGAGAACTATAGCGAGGCCTAGGAGCACTACTAAAGACGTCTTCTCGGTTTTAGCTCATCACATGATCCCCACCACCATCATTTCTGCTGGCAGTCTGTTCCAGGTGTCTACCACCCTTTCAGTGAAGTAGTACTTTGTCACATCCCTCTTAACCCCCCCACCCCAGTTTCATCACATGCCCCCGGTCATCCTAGTCCTCATTCTTGTTTGAAAGAGACTCCCTCCCTGCACACTGTTCACCCCGTAAGGTATTTGTAGGTCTCTATACTGTCCCTTTCATTCTCTACTCTTCCAAGGTTAAAAAAATACCCTACGATCTTGGAATGAAGAGAAAATATGAATAAGAAAGTAGATAAACCTTAAATGATTTTCAGGCTCTTTTTCTGAAGATTTTCTAGGGGGTGGATGCATTGGATTCTGTTTATATTTAGACCAGCTATTACAAAATAGCCCTGCTAGAAGGTGCTTACTGATTCCTACTAGGGACTATTTTCCCAAGCAGCTTGTTGCTAGGTTACAGTCATCACAGCTGTGGGAGGAGAATGCTTGGCCATTTTTGTTGTTGTTTTTTTTAGATTGGTTAGGTTAGTTTGTGAGAAGTGAATGGTGACTGAATCACCTGTGGACATTGTCCAGTAGTATGTAATTTTGCTGATATGTTTGAATTATTGCTCTGTCCTATGGGCCAGCTATCAAAACAGCCAAGTTACATGGGTTTGATTCCAGCAACCTCCTCTTGCATACTGTGTGACTCTGAGCAAGTCACTTAACCACCCCACAGATCCCAGGTTGCCACAGAAAACAGGCACCTGGTTACCAAAGAATAATACAAAATAATAAATAGTAATACCAACTAACCATAAATGGCATAACTAGTGTAGGATACTGGTTACGCTAGTTATGATGGTCTGTACTCCTCCACTATTGCCCAAAACTCTGTATGTAGAAGGATTACATAAAATCAGATCTGATATTTATTTATTTTATTTTATTGATTTCCTTATTTGAAAATCAATGACTGGGGAATGCACACTGAGTCCATACTCATTTCCAGGTACATCCCAGTGGACAGGAAACAGTAGGGAGAAGAAGCACAAAGCGATGATAATTGCAATGATAATAAAAGAAAAAATAGTTATGAATAGTATAACAAGCATTTGTCAATGCCGAATGTTGCTTACTTCTATGTGCTGTTTAGGTATTTAGAAGTCATTGGAGTGCAAATATTGAAAATTTGCGAACTTACGAACGTGCGTAGGAACTGCGCAACGCACGCTCGTAAAACAGTCATTTTAAGGAATTTTTTTACCAAATTTTCAACATAGCCATTTTAAGACCTCTGCTTATGAACAGTGTCACTGTGATTTTGTTAATGTGTCCCTTACATTGAGTTTGCACACCGACTAGCGCCATTTTAAGCTACATAAGCGGAAACATTTTTGGGTGAGATGTGAAAATGACGCTGTACTACTCATAAGAAGGTGTGGTGAAATGGAATGTTGAAAATATGGGTGAAAAAATATTGAAGAATTTCGCGAACTTCTGAGCCTCGTGCAAGACTGCTAGCCTTGCGTTAAGTAAAAACAGTCATTTTGGAATTTTTGCAAATTTTCAACATGGGGTTTTGGGACCCCTTCTCATGAATGATGTCACTGTCATGGCAGTATTTGGGCCCAAAGGGTGATTTCTCAGTCACTGCACAGTCACTGGGCAAATCACCCTTCCGGCCTGATAGCGCCATGACAGTGATTATCGATTATGAAGTATATGATTGATAGGTTCAAAAAATGCCTGAGATATAAACAAAGTTGAAACCCCTATCTAGGCCATTATACAGCTTACGGCATTTCCTCAGTTCGCGGTCGGCTTTGAAGATGCAGATGTGTTCCGGTCCACCAAAGATCATTCGCTGGAGTCCGGAGGTAAGTATGGGGTGAGGAAGTGGGGAGGCTGAGTGCGCGGTGGGTGGGTGCGGGTTGTGGGAGGGGGTCGGGGAGGCAGCTCCAGCGGAGACCCGTTTTAGATTTTCAGTTTAAAAAAAAAAGGCGTGGTGGGACCGTTTGCCACACTGGGGTGGGCTCCCAGCATAGCACAAGGATGTTGGGAGGCATTCAGCCGGCGGGAGTTAGGCACCCGTCGGCCAAGGACTCATTGCCACGCTGGGGTGGGCTCCCAGCGTGGCACCTACTGGGGGGAGATGCAGCTCAGCTGACGAGTTGGGCACCCCGTCGGCTAAGCAACCAGAGTGCGGGCGTGCATGCCTGCGTGTGGGGGAGCCTGCACGCTTCAGTGGGCTTCTTATCTCTGCTCACTGGCGTGGCTCCCCCAACTATAGCCACTGCATTTTGGAGCATGTCATAGACAGCTCAAAAATGCATTACTTAACAGGGCCGTGGCCTGCCAGCTCACTGACTGAATTGGAGGAGGAGGTGACACACCTCCGAAATCTCCGATGATGGCACTATGTTTCTTGCACATGCATGCAAGCAACATAAAAATGCATTATTGCAGTGCAGACAAGATGTAAAACAATAAAAGCAAATGGTTTCCAGAGCTCAATATAAACAGGGATGGAGGTGGGGGCTAGGCACAGGAACAAGTGAGGGAAAGGAGGTTGCTAAGGAGGGACTGGAGAGAGAAGTAAGAGGAGAAAGATGTATAGGTGCAGAACAATTATTCTAACTGTAAGGTGCACATACAGTACAGAGAATGCAGTTTGACTAGCTGAGGTCTGGTGGTGGGAGACAGAGAAGGCATGTAACATATGCAATAAAAAGAGTAAGGAGAGGAAAATAATTGATAAGGGGATCAACACAGAGTGATCATTGCAGGGAAAATGCAGTACAGTACATGGCAATTTAAGAGACTTGAGCAAACTCAAAGACAGTTGGCAGTTGTAAATGTCAGCAAGATATTGTTAAATGGCACGGGACCAATAAACAGATAACACCCCGTAAAACTGGATGGAAACCCAGGGCTTGTAGGTAAGAGAGAGCAGGAAAGTAGAGTGTTTTTAAGTGGGATCTGAACAGAGAAGGTGAAATCCATGGGGGTAGGGTGAGGGAGGGAGTCTGTTCCAAACTGAAGTGGCAGCGATGAGGAAAGATATATTGAAGGAGATATGAGGACAACCTTTTTATTTATTTTATTTATGGTCATTTTGTTACCTGGAATGGTAGAATGAGCTGTGACAGCACATTTTGAGGGGCTTCTAGGGGAGGGGGTTCTTAACAGGAACCTGTTTTATTGGCGGGGGAATATTGGCTAGAACACTGGGAAAAGTCTTCTACTCTTATGATAAGGGCAATGGGATCTTTAACTTCCACCTAGACAACAACCAGAGATGGGGAAAAAAGAGACTTCAGTTTAAAAAAGGAGTCTGTCAGCAATTCCTAAAATATAATTAATTCTAAATTAGGATCTGAATATCCCCAATAAGCTTTACACGTAAAATGAGATCTCTTAAGTTACTTTGTTTAAAAGTTGCAAGCCAGGTCAGACCAGTGGCACAGAAGGTTCAGTTGCTGGATGTCATACTGCTGCCACACTGGTGACCCGGGTTCAAGACTGAGCATGGATCATTGGGGGCCTGCTGGGGGAGAGGAGGACTGAGTGTTTCAGAGGACACTGTCCTCTTCCTGGGAGGGAGGGCAATCATGCTCCTGCTCAATAGTGCCACCTGGGTGGCCAGAGGTGGCAGTGTACATGTGGAGACTTACTAGGTGGAGGACGCTGGTGGTGATGCATGCCGTGCTTGCTTGTGAGCTTGGGTACCACTCCGAAGCTGGCATCCCAGGGGAGAACACTGGGAGGCAAATAGGCAAATCCCAGACAGAGCAGTGATAGGAGGTTCAACCCGTAGAGGGAAGTAGGCAAGGTGGTGATGTGAGCAAAAGTACAGACAGAGAAAAGAATAATCACAGGGCTCACTAAGTGGGATAAAACCTTCTTCAGATACATAAGTGAGAAAGGAAAGCAAGGGGAGTGATAGTGAGTATTAGAAAAGCACAGGGGAAGATTGCACAGTACAGGACCAAGAAAAGGTAGACATCCTGAACAGGCATTTCTGCTCACTCATCACAGTGGAGGGAGCGTGGAATGTTTCACCAGGGAATGGCAGGAGCAGGGGGCCAGAAAGTGGACACAAGTGCATTCTTAGAAAAAAGAGTCTGGAAGGGACTTGCTGCTCTGAAGGTGGACAGAGCCAGGGGACTGGATGGGATACATCCAATGGTTCTAAAGGAACTCAGGGAGGTTCCAGCTGCTCTATTTCCAGCCTTGTTCAACAGCTCACTGGAAACAGGCATGATTTTGGAGGACTGGAGAAGAGCTGATATATTCTTCTACAAAACAGAGGCAGCAAGGAGGAGGATAAAAACTATATGTCAATCAGTCTTACTTCAGGGGTGGGGAAATTAATGGAAATCCTGATAAAAGAAAGACTGGTATCTTAAATCCAGTGGGTTGCAAGACCACAGGCAGCATGTTTTCAATGGGGGGGGGTCATGCCAAGCTAATTTGATGGACTTCTTTGAGTGGGTGACAAGATGAAAAGGTCAGGGGATGGCAGTGGACATGGCCTATCTGGATTTTAGCAAGGCCTTCAAAGCCCACAGAAGGCTGATAAAGAAACTGAGCAGCCTGGCGGTGAGATCCAAAGTGATAAAATGGATTAGAAACTGACTAACAGATAACAGACAGAGTGTGGTGGTAAATCATACTTACTCAAATGATGAAGTGCCCAGCGGGGTGCTGCAGGGCTCAATACTGTTACTGGGTCTTCATAAGTGACATTGCTGAAGAGCTGGAAGGAAAGGTATGGCTTTTTACAGAGGAGACCAACACCTGCAATAGGGTGGACACTCAGGAGGGGTTGGAAAGAATGAGCAGGGATCCAGGGAAACATGAGAAGTGGTCTAAAGCATGGCAGTTGGGATTCAATGCCAAAAAGCGTAGAATCATGCCAGTATACGATGTGGGGGGGGTCTACTGGCAGTCACTAAACAGGAAAGGGACCTTGGGATTATCATATCTGATGACCACAAGGTGGCAGGGCAACATAATAAAGCAATGGGTAGGGCTAGTGGGTTGCTGGGCTGCATAGAAGGGGTATATCCAGCAGGATTAGGGAGGTGGTGTTCTCACTGTATCACTCACTGCGTAGACCCCACCAGGAGTACTGTGTCTGTTTTTGGAGGCCACACTTCATAAAAGACACAGGCAGGGTGGAGACAGTCATGCAGAGGGCAACTAAAATTATGCAGGGGTTGCACAAGAATCCCTATGAGGATAGAGGAGACACTGAGAGATCTTACCATGTATACCCTAAAAGAAAGGAGAGCAAGAGGGGACATGATAGAGACCCACAAGACCTTATGGTAATAAAAGAGTGCAGGAGGGAAGACTCTTTCAAATGTGAAAGAGCTCTAGGACCTGCAGGCATGCAATAAAGCTGGAGGGGTGGAGTTTAAGAGAGATGTAAGGAATAATTTGTTGACTGAAATGGCAACAGACACCTGGAACAGACTGCCACCAGAAGTTGGTGGAGGTGAAAACAGTGGGGTGCTTCAGGTATGCATGGGATTGACACAGGGGGTGTATTAGAAACAGGCATGGAAGAGGAAGGGTTGCCAGAGACCAGTTAGGGACAGTGGAAATTAGTTAGGCAGGGAACATCTGTGCAGTAGTGGCGGGCGAGGTGGGCTCAATCCGCTCCATGAAGCGTTTCGCAGAGCACAGGTGGATTTGCGGAGTGTTCTGCAATGCGAAGTGGAGTACTTCACGTTATAATGAAGAACATGAAATGCATTGGAAACAGCAACTTCGCGTTACTTTGCCTCCACTGGTCACTACTCTTTCAATTTTTAAGGCGAAGTACATTGGTGGCAGTTCACCTCGCCTTGTTTTTGAGCTCCGAAGGTGGATTTTGCAGTGATTCATGGGAGTTCAGGTCACATGGGCTCTATATTGATCTGCACAGCCTCAGTTCAGGGTAGGATGAGTAGGAAGGAGTAGGAGACAGTGTGCTCTGATAGCTGTCTGTAGGAATCTTTTAAAAGCTGTTCAAAAAGCATTTTTACTTTTTTGGGGGGATCCAACTGTAGTTCATCGATTGTAGAAAACCCTCCTGTGCTCACATCATTGAGCGTTTTTGTTTGTGTGTGGATTTTGAATGTTAATTTACAACACTGAGTGTGTGTGGTGAAAGACAGTGAAGTGTACTGTGTGGGGGAGGGGTGTATCTGTGTGTAGATAGATTTAAGTTGGAGAACTAGTGATTTCTTTGTATTTTGGTTATATCTTTGTTATATAACTGACTGTGTTACTGTATACATAGTAAAATTGTCAGTAATAGTACAAATTTTCTTGCTGTTTGTTGTGTGAATGTGGTGCAGCATTTCATAAGGTCAAGTTGTTTACATTACAAATTTACATTCCGTGGCACTGAGTACACAGAACTTTTGCATTTGCATCGCATTCCTTGTTCAGCATTGTACACAAAGTGTTCTGTGTTGTGTGCGCAGTGTTGCATGCATCAAATATAATACACCTTTTAAAATGTGTGACACAGACTAGTGCAAGTGCAACTAAGCGGCAGCAGTGTGAACCTGCTATCCACTGCAGCTGCCTGATTTTGTACTGCGATCGTGTTTTCTGTTCTTAGTTTTGCTGCTTGTAGTGCCGTAAAAATCAGCACTGTCTGTATTCAGTGCTCCCCACCCCCACCCCTACATTGAAAAGGTATTTTTTACCAGACTGGATTGTTTTTGTGACCAAATCAGCACCACTGGTTACTGAAGTTGTTTTAATTCCATGACAGTGTCACAACACAGTAGTCTCTTATCTGTTGCTGAAGCCACAGTTGTTTATTTTGCTTCACATCCAGCCAGTGTTCCTCCAGTCAGAAAGTGAACGTATCAAATCTGAATTTGGTAATAATATTTGTGGTTGATCCCCCAAAATGCCTGCAAAGAGAAGTGCCAGTAAAGCTATTTCTGGCCATGGCAATGTTGGCAGTAAGAGGGTCTGTGGGCATGGTAGTAGTACGCGGACGGAGAAGTGCATTGCTGATGTGAGGAAAGGTATTTCTCTTGCAGTGTTTTTTTACAGCCCAATCAGTAGCTTCACTGATAGTTGGAGGAGATGATGGAGGAGACGATGTTTTCCCAGCCGGTAGTGTTAGTGTTACTGGTGTTAGTGGTGGTGAAGGTAGTATTAGCATTATTGCATCAAGTTCTAATTCTGACCAGTGTACCATATCCAAACATATTGAGTGTGAAGCAGTGCAAGTGAGTGACAGCGTAGATGATGTCATACTTCCCAGTAACATCCCATTAACTGAACCTGATGCTGATGATCATGTCAACGATAACATACAATGTGATATTCCATCCACCGTGGCAGTTAATGTCATGCATTTTCCATGCAGTGATTCACAGTGTGGTGAAAAAATATCAGCTGATGGTGGTGTAGATGCTGATAATGAATGTGATGATGCTGATGATGATGATGTTGCTGTTGTTGCAACATGCAGTCCACATGTTAGCATCCAAGCAGAAGATGTGGATGTGTGTGACAGTGACGTTGATGAATATGATGATGATGTAATTGACCCCAGTTGGGAACCAGAGAAAAAGAAATTAAAAGTGGCTGTGTCTGAATCTGTTTGCAGGAATCCCCCCCACCCCGTAAAAATTTGTGATTTACCGGTTTTAGTTGACGATGATGAAGATGATGACCCAGTAATCAATATGATAGGCAGTCATGGTGGTCAGTTGCAGTCCAGGTGTGCAGTGCCAGAAACATCACGTGCCCCCACTTCAGTGCTTAAAATAACAGACTTAAATAAGCCACATCATCATGGACATGTTAAAAGCAGAGCATCACACTCCCTTGTTTGGGATTTTTTTGTTCAAGATGCAAATGATGATTCAGTTGCAATCTGCCAGGTTTGCCATGTGCGTGTGAGTCGAGGTAAAAAGAGGAACCATTTTGGGACAGGAGGACAGCATACGCATCTTAAGAATAGGCACTTAGCTCTGTGGACCCAGCACAAGCTGGCAGCTAATACCAGACTGGGGCATTCACCCGTATCACCGGCAACCATAGCCAGCATGTTATCCCCTTCCATGACTGTTAAGCCCAGTAGGAAATTAAACGTGTGCAGTAGTGCGGTAATAAGAGCAGAGGATTACTACAGGCATGATGAGATGGAGGACCATATAACTTTGAAATGTTGTCCGGTGCTGGTGAGAGAAGCAGTTTTTGTGGAGGTGGTGGTGGTGAATGCAGTATGTCTAGTGCAAGTGGTACATCAACCCTGGTTGGCAAATCTGGGAAAATAACATCATTTCTGGGTTTGTCATCATCACCTGTGCAACCGTCTTCATCAAATGTCCACACTCCACCCCCTGCCAATGGCATTCATCACAGAGCACAACCATTTGTGACAAACAACACACCCCATGTAAAACGTTTAAGCCAGCCCACATTACAGAGTGTTTTTGTGCATAAGCTGAAGTACCCCCCCCCAATCATACAGTGTCACATGAACTTAATGCTGCTGTAGTGGAAATGCTGGCAATCAATCTTTTGCACTTCTTCTTTGTGGAGAATTCTGGGTTCCGGTGGTTTGCTGCCCATGCCTATCCAAAATGGAAAGACCCATCCAGGACATACTTTTCTACCCGTGCTGCTCCCGAGTTGTTCCGCACTGTCTCAGACTCAGTAAGACATGCCCTTCAACAGTCCTCCCCTCCATTCATCCATTTAAGTATGGATATGTGGACAAGTGGCAAAACAGCGGGAAGTTCATATCTGTGTATAACTGCACACTGGGCGCAGGTGCTGGGGGTTGTTTGTGCTGCTGGTAATGTGAATAATCAGTGCAGTAAGATGGATTGTCGCGGTAGCAATCTTCCTGGAATTTGCCAGCATGCAACAATTGCTATGCACAGTGTGACCTGTTCACACACTGGTGAGAACATGTTGGACATGGTACTGACTGAAACTGACAGATGGCTAAACCCTCTGTCCCTGAGAGCTGGGTTCATAGCAAGTGACAATGGGTCAAATGTGGTGAAATGCATCACGAATGGCGTTTTTTTTCGTGTTCCATGCATAGCCCATTGTTTAAATCTTGTGGTTCAGGAGTTTCTGCAGCACCTTGACATAAAGGAAATGCTGACCATTTCACGACGTATCTGCTCTCACTTTTCAAGATCTGGAAAGGCCTGTGACCAACTGCGGCAGTTGCAGATACAAAACAGCCTGCCTCAGCACTGCTTGAAGCTGGAAGTTGTCACCCGATGGAACTCCACGTTATACATGGCAGACAGGGTTGTATGAACAATACAAAGCCATCTCAGAATATCTTGTTATGCACAGTAGCTGTCACAGTTCTGGGGCCTCCATGTCTATGACGACTGAACAGTGGCACCTCATGGACTCTGTAATAACAATTTTGTGGCCTTTTGAACATGCCACACAGGCAGTGAGTGGCGAGTCTGCCTCCATTAGCCAATCAATTCCACTGCTGCAGGTGCTGAGGCAGACATTGGTGAATGTACAGCATAGCCTTGATGTTGCTGGAGACGGTGGTAGCAGTATTTTGCTGCAACACATGCTGACAGTATTCAACCACAATCGTCACATTGTTAGCATTCAGCGTAGTGACAACTTTGCCATGGCAACAATGCTGGACCCACTATACAAACGTGGAATTGCATGAGTACTGGAGGGAGGGCCTGAACAGGTAAAAAATATCAGTGGTCAGCCGATTCGCTTGGTTCATGGTGCACAGAGGTCACGTGCCAAGGTTTGCAAACCTCAGCAGCATAATCCAACTGAAGGTGTAGCTGGAGGACCAGCAAGCATATCATGCAAGGGTAAGGGGATTGTAGTTCCAGGTGGTCTGTCATCCAAAGTGGGTGGCGTCAACCTGCTTTGGGAGGCTTTGTCCCAAGTGGGTATTTGTGAAATCAATACTTCTGTTGAACAGGCTGATGCATCAACAATTGGACTTAGTGCAGCACAGAGAATGGTTGAGTCATATTTGTCTGAAAACAGGCATCTGACAGTAAGTGAAGATCCTCTTTTGAACTGGAGTAGAAAGGTCAGTGAATGGCCAGAGCTGACTGCAGTGACACTGAAGTACCTCACATGCCCACCCTCCAGTGTAAGTGTTGAGAGAGTATTCAGCTCAGCTGGTGCAATAGTCAGGGATCGTCGGACAAACCTGTCTCCTGCAAATGTTAGTTTGCTAACATTCATTAAAATGAATGAGAGGCACATTCCAGCACAGACTGCAACCTCGGTATTCGTACCCCGGCCTAGTCATGGTGGTCTTGCTGATGTGGAAATGGAGCATCCTGGTGGCACTGGCAGTGGCTGTCTGAAATGGCCCACCACTGACGTAGATGATTACACAATGGAGAAAGAATTTCCCAGTGGTCAGACTTCAGACATTGATGACTGTGAGGGCAGTTTTCTTTATGAGGATGATGATGTGGTTAATGTTGGGAGGTTTTAACTTCAGTATTGAAAAGGCGGTGTGCCCCCCCCCCCACCCTGGACCACAACCACCACCGGGACTGATGTTATGCAAGTCTGCCACCATGAGTCTGTCTGCCCCCCACGGACCACCACCACCACCAGGACTGATGTTATGCAAGTCTGCCACCATGAGTCTGTCCACCCCCCATGGACCACCAGTCCACCAGTGCATCACCACCACCAGCTTCTTAATATTTAAACTATAAAGTGAGTATGTGCACTCATGTTTTGTTATGCTGCCTCACTTTCTTAAGTTGTATGTTTTGTTTTCTGTAGCTTTTCAGAGCGGCAGTGGCAAAACACATACAGTACACTTCCTTTGTTTCTTTCACAGGAGAATAAAAACAGGCTCCATCACTAATACTCATTGGGAAAGATTCTGTAGCTATACCGTACAGAGAAGAACCAATGTAATGTCCATGTTAAATCCATTCTGGTAAGTATGAAGATTTTATTTCATCCATTTCATTGCTTTGTAAAGACTGTTGCAAATATTACACACAACATGTTGTCTTAGTAGTTGACAAGATGTGTCTCTGAAATGTAACTTGACAATAGGGATTGAGATTTGAGAACCAGGGAGGGACACATAACAATGAAGTTGTAACTTGTAAGAAGTCATTCATTTCTTTTTTTAGGAAACTTCGCAAGGCTTTGTTGTTCTGTCAAAGTGGCCTTATCCAAAAAAGTTCTTCAACATCAGGCACACCCCTCGCCTGAGCTTGGGCACACATGCAACACGCAGAAGTCGTTTCATTCGATGACCATGACCATCATTAACAACCGGACTCCAGAAGGATGCTGATGAAATCTGTGAAGAAGTAAAAAAATAAGAAACCATTACAGACAAAACTGAGAATATGATTCCCCCCACCCCCAAAAAGAAATACTTACCTTCATGTGCATGAGAGTTATCTGTTTCCATTTAAGTGCAAAAAATTCTCATTGAGTACTGGAGTGTGCACAGCAACAGTTTATGAGTCACCTGTGTGATGCAGAACAATAGCATGAGTACATGTCCGTGTCAAGTTCAACCCCCCTCATCATCATCTACAAAATACACAACCATATATCTATATACAGTATATATATCTACTCACCAAGGCTACTATTAGTGTAAATCCAAAGGGTACCTTGCAATCCAGTTGAGATGATCACATTTCATTTGGTGGAATCGTCTCGCACAACACATTGGACCAGCAAAACAAACAAAACAGTCATCATTTTATACTGGGGTATGTGCTGAAACAGTTTATTTTCACTTCGTTACCACTTGTCAATTTTCTGCACACAAGGAGGATGCATTGTGGCCTGCAGAAAAAATCTGGGGACTCTGTGTCACCACTGCTCACATGACTGAGTGCGCCATTAATTCTGGGGGACTTTGTATGTGCTGAAACAGTCTCTTTTCACTTCGTTACCACTTGTCAATTTTCTGCACATAAGAAGGACGCATTGTGGGCCTGGAGAAAAGATCTGGGGACTATGTGCCACCACTGCGCGCATGACTGAGTGCGCCATTAATTTTGGGGGACTTTGTATGTGCTGAAAGTGTCTCTTTTCTCTCCGTTACCACTTGCCAATTTTCTGCACACAAGGAGGACGCATTGTGGGCCTGCAGAAAAAATCTGGGGACTCTGTGCCACCACTGCACGCATGACTGAGTGTGCCATTAATTCTGGGGGACTTTGTATGTGCTGAAACAGTATCTTTTCACTTTGTTACCACTTGTCAATTTTCTGCACACGAGGAGGAGGCATTGTGGGCCTGCAGAAAAAATCTGGGGACTCTGTGCCACCACTGCACGCATGACTGAGTGTGTCATTAATTCTGGGGGACTTTGTATGTGCTGAAACAGTCTCTTTTCACTTCGTTACCACTTGTCAATTTTCTGCACACGAGGAGGACACAAAACTCTGGGGACTGTGCCACTTTTGTGTGTTCTGTGATTGTTGCTGTGAGCTCATAGTCATGATGTCATAGTGACATTTTTACAATTAAAGCAGCATTGCAAGAATGTCCTCACAGTTCTGAACTGTACTTTTTTATGCTACTTTAAATTGCCACAGCAACCACTACTTACGTGCCAGCCGTCAGTGACTTGAATGATACAATTCTTCTCACAATTTTGTCTGCTTCTCTTACTCCTTCTTTTTTTCATGTACGAAAACAAAATGAGCACGTCTTCCAACATTGTTCCGGCCAGCTTTGTATTTATTTGCAGCTGCTTTTCAATAACTATTGTTCTGTGGTGTCATATAAAACACTGACTGATGCATAACTGTTAGTTAACAACAGAAGTGATATATGACAACTACTTGATGTGACGGAGAAAAGCAGAGGAAAACAATGGCAAAGACCTGGTCAAACTCACTGTCAGCAGCACCAATTTAAAAGGAATGCTCCTTTCATTATTTCACACATGAAACAAGCATTTGTCAATGCCGAATGTTTGCTTGCTGGCATTGGCATTGGTAGTGTAGAAGTTACAGATCTGCATAATAGAAATGGCAGTGAAGTATTTAACTGAAGCCAACCCCACCACCACCCTGCATTGGGGTGTGTCTTTGGGTTGTCAGGCATAACGGCCATGCCATTTCACCACACCCTACCCTGCAGACACTGACAAGTGTCACTGTGTGCCTTGGGGTTTTTGGGCCTTATGCGCACCCCATTCCATCAGGAAATACGGTGACATGGGTGCTGTATAGGAGAATGGGGTGAACTTTGGGGCCGAAGAGTCCAAGGCATACCTCGATGCCTCTCACTGGCTGCAGGGTGTGGAATGGTATGAGCATTACAGGCAAGAATCCCAAGTCACTCCCCAGATGCCTGTCATTCTCTACAGGGTGGGGCATTATGGTTGGAAACCCTAACACTTCAGGCATTCGTTGGTATTTTCTCCTCCAAATGTTCAACATGTTTTTTGTGACCCCCACCTCATGAACAGAGCGATATCAGTTTGTTAGCGAAGTTGCTTATGCACAGCGACTATGGCATTTAGCACCACAGGTGCAAAACACATTCGAACAGGATGTGAAAATGACAGCTGTACTGTTCATGGGGAGGTAAAAAATGGCAATGTTGCATATCTGCAGTAAAAATATTAAAAAAACTGGTGAAGTCACGAGCGTGCATAGAAACTGTGCAGCGCACACACGTAATGTAATTAGGTTGGGGATTTTTTACAGCAGATTGTCAACACAGGCATTTTGGGACCTCCAATCATGAACAGTGTCACTGTGATTTTCTTTATCTGTCCCGAACAATGATTTCCAACAGCGACCACGCGTCTCTGCACTGAAAGTGTGAAAACACATTTCGGCCATGTTGTGAAAAATGTCAGCTGTACTGTTCATAAGGAAGTGAGGAAAAATGCCACTGGTGAAAATCTGGACTGAAAATATTACAAAGTCATGAACTTACGAGGGTGCATGGAAACTGTGCAATGCTCACACGTAACACAGTCATTTTATGGACTTTTGTCACCAAATTTTCAACATAGCAATTTTAAGACCTCTGCTCATGAACAGCGTAACTGTGATTTTCTTAATCTGTCCCAAATATTGCCTTCGCACACTGACTGCACCATTGTGCGCTACCTGTGAGGAAACACATTTGGGGCGACGTGAAAAATGTCAGCTGTACTGTTCATAAGGAAGTGTAATAAAATGGCAATGTGGAAAATCTGGAGTGAAAATATAGAAAATTAGCAAACTTACGAGTGTCGTAGGAACTGAACAACGCACGCTTGTAAAACAGTCATTTTTAGGAATTTGTTCACCAAATTTTCAACATAGCCATTTAAGACCTCTGCTCATTAACAGTGTCACTGTGATTTTCTTAATGTGTCCCATACATTGATTTTGCACACCGACTGTGCCATTGTGTGCTACATGGGCGGAAACACGTTTTGGGCAAGATGTGAAAAATGACAGCTGTACTGCTCATAAGGAGGTGTGGTAAAATGGTAATGTTGAAAATCTGGAGTGAAAATATTGAAAATTCGTGAACTTACAAGCGTGCATAGGAACTGCGCAACGGACGCTCGTAAAACAATCATTTTTAGGAATTTTTCCACCAAATTTTCAACATAGGCTTTTTGAGAGCCCACCTTATGAACAGTTGCAATGTCATTTCGTTACTCGGTCCTGAAAGGTGATTTTGCGCAGTGACTGCGAAATCAACCTTCGGGCCTGATTAACGCCATGACAGCAAGAGCATTCATGAGAAGGGGTCCCAAAAACCCCATGTTGAAAATTTGGTGCAAAAATTCCAAAAAATGACTGAGATATGCAGCAAAGTTGAAAAAACCCTATCTATCCCATTATACAGCTTACCGGCATTTCCTCAGTTCACGGTCGGCTTTGAAGAGTGCAGACGTGTTCCCGGTCCACGAAGATCGTCGCGCCAGAGTCGGAGGTAAGTATGGGGTGGGGGTGTGGGGAGGCGGGGTGCGCAGTGGGTGGGTGGGTGGGGGCAGAGACAGTGAGGGACAGTTTTCCAGTTTCAGGTTGTTTTTTGTTTAAAATGATGACGCGGGAAGTTTGCCACACTGGGGTGGGCTCCCAGCATGGCACAAGGACAGCTGGGGGAGGCAGCACATCCCCCGTCGGCTACACAGTGTGTGCATGGGGGGGCGAGCACATGCATATGTGTGTGTGTGTGTGTGTGTAGGGGGAGCACGCATGAGCAGTCCATATCTTATCACTGCTCACTGAAGCGTAGCTCCCCCTTTCAACTGTACTCCACTGCATTTTGGACTGCTGTCATAGACAGCTCCAGCAGGCATTGGAGAACTGCGGCTGTGCCTGCAAACACACTGACTGAATTGGAAGAGGGCTGCCACACCTCTAAAAACTTGGATGATGGCACTATGTTTCTTGCTCATGCATGCAAGCAAGCAAACATAAAAAGGTAGTAAAGCACACTCAGCTACTGAAAATTATCGTATCATTCCAGTCAGTCAGGATGTAAGTAAAGGAAGTTGTAACATAGCATTAAAAAATATATGTCAGAGTTATCAACAGATTGTTGCGCTGCTGCTTTACAGACAGTCACCATATTACATAGTTATGGTGATGCACATAAACTAATATATGGGGGCTGGGGGCATTACTTCCAGTGGAATATTTCTTGCTCCACAGAGTGCAATATATCTCTGTGAAAACCACCCACAATTTCATTATGGCAAGTCACATGACAGAGGAATTAACAATCTGAAAAGCAACCCACATTTGTGCCATACTTCCTCAGCAACGTTAAGACGTGATGGCAGGGGGAGCGCAGGTTCATGCTCCACTATACTGAATGTCCAGCAGCTATCCCAAGCAATGTTTCCTAATGTTATAAGGTTCACTTTGTGGTGAAATCTGGGATGTTTCCGCTATCAAGGCTCTTCTTACTGGAAACGTGGCCACACATTTCACAACAAACTGACCATTAACATAAAGAAACATTCGCAAACCTGTACATTCCGATATTCACTGTAAGGCACGCACACGCGCTCTCCCTGCCATCATGTCCTAATGTTGCTGAGAAGGGAGGCAGAATGTGGGCAGATTTTCAGAATGGGAATGCCTCTGTCACATGACTCACTGTAATGCATTTACGCATGGTTTTCAAAAAAATATATTGCACTATGTGGTGCAAGAAAGATTCCCCTGGAAGGAAAAATGTGTATGATTTAATAATAACAAACAAAAAACACAATACAAAAGTACAACACAGTAGTGGGGTGGGGTCAGTGGGGGGGTGTGGGGGGCAGAAAACAATACCCAGACTTACTATGGCCGTGGTATGCCGTGGTGGTCCAGCAGCAGGTGCATAGATATAGAAACACAGAAACATAGATTTTGACAGCAGATAAGGACCACTTGGCCCACCCAGTCTGCCCATTTCCCTACCTAATGGATAAGCTGCAGATCCTAGTTAACCAGCAGCCTACTTCTTCATACCCCCACCCCCTAGAATTGCCTTATGACTGTCCCATGCATGCTTGAATTCCACCACTGTTTTTGACTCCACAACCTCCTCCAGAAGGCTGTTCCATGCATCCACAACCCTCTCTGTGAAAAATTACTTCCTTAAATTACCTCTGAGCCGCCCCCTTCTATCTTCAAATTGTGCCCCCTTGTTCTTGCACACCTCTTTTTTTGAAAGATGCTACCCTCTTGGACTTTGTTGAGTCCCTTGAGGTACTTGAAAGTTTCTATCATGTCCCCCCTCTCCCTCCTTTCCTCAAGACTATACATATTTAGCTCCTTAAGTCTCTCTTCATATGTCTTCCGGTGCAGACCCTGCACCATTTTAGTTGCCCTCCTCTGGACAGCTTCCATCCTGTCTATGTCTTTGCGGAGATTGGGTCTCCAGAACTGCACGCAGTACTCCAGATGGGGTCTCACCAACTGTCTGTACAGAGGGATAATAACTTCCTGTTTTCTCTTGGTGATGCCTCTCCCTATGCATCCCAGTATCCTCCCAGCCCTCCTTACTGCCTTCTCACATTGCTTGCCCACCTTTAGGTCATCTGATATGACTACCCCCAGGTCCCTTTCCATTTTTGTTGTTGTTAGTATCTCAGCCCCCATTGTGTACTCTTCCCCTGGGTTTTTGTTTCCCAGGTGCATTACCTTGCACTTCTTAGCACTGAATCGAAGCTGCCATACATTTGACCATTCCTCTAACCTTTCCAAGTCCCTTCTCATCCTTTCCACCCCCTTGTGCATCAACTCTGTTGCAGATCTTTGTGTCATCTGCAAAGAGACATACTTTTCCTTCAGTCCCTCTGCAATGTTGCTTATTAAGACATTGAGAGGACCGGTCCAATACTGAACCCTGCGGTACCCCACTAGTAACCCCTTTCTTCAGAGTGGACTCCATTTACTATTACTCTCTGTGTCCTATTCTCCAGCCAATTCTTTACCCAGGCTGTCATCTTGGGACCCACTCCCAGGCTGGCTAACTTGTATATTAATCTTTTGTGTGGGACTGTGTCAGAAGCCTTGCTAAAGTCTAGGTAGGCCATGTCCACAGCCCCTCCCTGATCTACTACCTTGGTCACCCAGTCAAAGAAATCTATCAGATTTGTCTGGCATGACCTTCCCACTGTGAATCCATGCTGCCTTGTGTCCTGTGCCCCTCTGGCCTCTAGATACTCAACAATTCTCTCCTTCAGAAGTGATTCCATCATTTTCCCTACCACTGAGGTTAAACTAACAGGTCTGTAGTTTCCTGTTTCTGCCTTGCTCCCACTTTTGTGAAGGGGAATCACATCTGCCCTCCTCCAGTCCTCGGGTACCACCCCATCCTCCCATGATTTGTTAAAGAGGGTAGTCAGTGGTGTCCCTAGTTCTACCCTTAGTTCTTTTAGAATTCTGGGATGAATCCCATCAGGCCCCATTGCTTTGTCCACCTTCAGTTTTAAGAGTTCTTTCAGAACCCTTTCTTCTGTAAATGGGCTGGTATCAACTTCTGTATCCAGAGTGTTTCTACTGTTTGTTTTAGGTACCTCCCACTTCCTTTGTAAACACTGAGCAAAAATATTTGTTTAGTATCTCTGCCTTTTCACAGTCACCCTCTGCCCACCCTCCTTCCCCTTTATTAAGCCTCACTAACCTGCCTTGGTCTTCCTTCTCCCTGATGTACCTATAAAGGTTTTATCCCCTTCTTAACTGAGTTGGCTATCTTTCCTTGGTTTGCACTTTGCTGTTCTGACTGCCTTCCCAGCCTTTTGCTTTAACTGATACAATTCTCTGTCCTGCTCCTTCTGTGATTCCTTGTACTTCCTGAATGCTTTCTTTTTCTCTTGAACCTTCACTACCACTTCCTTTGAGAACCATAGAGGTTTCTTACATCGTTTCATTTTGTTTATTTGCTTCACACAAAGGCTTGTAACCTCTGTGATGGCAGTTTTTATTATTCCCCATTGTTTTTCCACCCCTCCTTCCTGCCCATTTGCTAGTGCATTCCTTAGGCACTCACCCATTTTGCCAAAGTCAGCCCTCCTAAAGTCCAGTGCTTTTGCCTTTGTATGGCTTGACTGTATTGCTGTGTTTATTGCGAACCATACTGTTCAATGGTCGCTAGTTCCCAGATGGCTACCCACTTCTACATCTGTGATCCTCTCTTCATCTCCATTTGAGAGAACCAGGTCTAGGATTGCTCCCTCTTGAGTGGGCTCCAATACTAGTTGTCTAAGGCATGCCCCCTCTAGGGCATCTAGAATAACCCCACGCTTCAAAGTGGCAGCTGCAACTGCAGTCCAGTTAACATCTGGCATATTCAGATCACCCATCAGCAATATCTCCCCTTTTTCTGCCATTCTAAGTATTCTTTCTATCATTTTCTTGTCCATTTCCTCCCCTTGAGAAGGGGGTCTGTATACAACCCCTGTACGGATTGTGGTGCCATTGCTGGTCTCCAAATTTACCCACAGTGCTTCTTCTCATCCCTGTTTTCACTTTTGTTCTGTTGCTTTGAATCCTTCCCTCATGTAAAGAGCTACTACTCCTCCTCTTTTACCCTCCCTGTCCCTCCTGTAGATAGTGTATCCTGCTATGTTTACGTCCCAGTCATGGTTTTGTGTGTACCACGTTTCTGTGACTGCCACGATATCCAGATGTTTCCTCCATCAAGGCCACTAATTCAGGAAGCTTGTTACTCAGACTACAGGCATTGGTACTCATTGCTCTCCATTTTTTGATGGCTTTACCTTCTTTTGCAGCATCTCCTACTGACCTTTCTACCTCGGTCTTTTTCTCATTTAGTACCCTGTTTTGTAGGGAGAGGCTGGGATTTTCCTGCTGCTTATCAGTGCCTCCCCTTTGACTAGTTTAAAAGCTTGCCAATGAAGCATTTAAACCAATTGCTCAAAAGACTTGTTCCCTTCCTGGACAGATGCAGACCATCCTGCCAGTATAGGCTGGTGTCCCTCCAGGTGGAACCCCAGTCCCCAATGAAGCCAAACCCCTGTGCTCCACACCATTTTTTCAACCATTCATTAAACTGCATGGTGCAAAGTACCCTCGCCTCACTGATGCCATTGACAGGCAGCACCTCAGAGAAGGATATTGTGTGTGCTACTTGTCTTAGGCCCCTCCCCAATTCTACAAAGTCCTTCTGCACTGCTATAATCTCGTGATGAGCCAAGTCATTTGTCCCTAGGTGGACAATGATGTCCAGCTCAGACTCCCGTGCAGCTGTTCTCGTGATCCTGAGGATGCGCTTCCTGTCTCTCCAAGCCATGGCACCAGGCAGGCACCTTACTTCAGTCTTCCTTGCTCCCCCAGTTCTATCCCCCTAATAATTGAGTCGCCCACCAGGAGCTGCTTCCTTTTCTTGTGGTGTCCTCTGCCTGCTTCCTGTGGGCCTCCCTTGTGACAGTTGTCCTCAGCCTCCTTAGTCTCCTCTGAAAGTATTTGCTGCTGCTGTGCTTCCACTCTGGTAACCTGCTGCTCCAAAGCAATGAAACACTTGTTGTTTTCCTCCAGTGCTGCCCACATCAGGAGGAGGTCAGACTGGCTAACAGGAACTGTGCTGGGTTACACTGCAGCGGGTAATCCAGGTAGTGGGGCTGGTGGTGGACAGGGTGGTGCTGGTGGTTGTGGTGGTGGTGGTGGTGGAGCACCTGATGTAGCCCTCCTCCTCCTGCTGTGGCAGTGACTGCTGTGAGGCACATCTCCCACCCCAGCAGCACCTTCAGCCACTGCCATGAAAGGACCAGCAGGTGGATGCATGGCTCCTTCCATGGCAGCCTGCCACTCTGCCCTGTGGTGATTCATCATGCGGGTGCGCAGGCCACCGGTCCACAAATGTGTCCCAGGGGGCCCATGGCACACCAGCACACCACACACATGGCACTGCACCACTGTGCTGTCTCCCCCCACACAATTAAAAAACTACCACACTGGGGAGCTGCGGGGGGACCAGACACAGTACGCACTTCTCGGGCACAAGTCCCACCACCACCCACAATTGCTGGGGCCACCTCCTGTGGCTGTGGAGGTGGTGAACAGGGTGCTGCTGGAGCCCCAAAAGCTTCTGCTAGTGGTGGTGGCGGAGAAGGTGGATGAGCAACAGCCACCGGTGGCATTGGTGCTGCTGCTGCTGCTGCTGCTGCTGCTCCTGTTGCTTCCATGGGAGAAGCAACACTGATCAGGAGTCTAGAGCAGTCCAACATAACATGACCACCCCTCCCCCCATGGGTCCTCCCCTCCTAACGCTCCCATGTACCAGTGACTCGCCTTCCCCAACTCCAACGTGACCCTCCATCCTCCTGGGTCCACGGGATCACACACACACACACACACACACACACACACACACACAGAGTGGACACACACATACATACACACACACACAGTCACACACTCAAAACAAAAATAAAGCTTATACAAAAAAATTCACTAACCAAAAAAACACTAAGGCAATACAAACACTAAATAAAACAGCTTTTAAAAAAGCTGTTTGAATTGGATTGGCAGTAACAAGAGACAACTCCGAGAGCCAAGCAAACTCCTCTCCTCTCACAAAACAATTTTACTTTCTCCCTGTACAAATGCAAAGGAGAAAGTGAAACTGCTTCTCTGGTTCACTTCCTTCCTGCCTGGCTAAAGCATGTGACTTACAGTACTGCAGGCCATGTGATGTGCCTATTTTCTTCTCACTTCGCCTTACTTCGTGTTAAGGCATAATGAGAATGCAAAGTGGCAATGATAATGTGAAGTGAGCACTTTAAAGGGTCCACTTTTCGTTGTGCTCCGTGGACCCGAAGTGGTCACTTCATGTCCACTTTGCAGGTGGATTTATAATTCGCTGTATCTCTACTGGACAGACTGGTGTGGCAAGAGCAGTTCTTCTCTGATGACAGATTCTATGTTTTTATAACCCCTCACAGGCCTCGCACAGGTGACAGGCTCCTCCCTCCACAAAACAGGTCCATTCTCTGGCAGGTAAGAGGGAGCCTGCTGACTCTGTCAAGGGAGGCACTGTGGGGGAAATATGGAGGTCGAGCTAAGTCCTTGGGAAGCAGAGTGACAGGGTGGGGGGGTTGGACCATAATAATAGGATCTGTACTGGAGAAGCATTAAAAAAATTAGCAAAAAAACATTGTAACCCATTTTGTAACCTTGATTATACTGTCTGTTCAAAAAAGTCATTTTCAGTGAAGAGCGTCTGACAATATCAGCTCCAGATCCACAGCCTTGTTCTCCTTGCCTGCAACCCTACATAACGTATTTCTGCCAAGTTACATAAAACTGTAGTATTAGAAGTAGTAGTAAACTTTTGAGAAAGGAAGTCTGACACTGAGTGGGTATGGTGCATGCCTTTCCAGAATGTGTAGATGTAAAGTACTTAAGAATGTGCTGGAAGGTGACTTTGGAATGCAGCGGAAAACGTGGCTTTTGAATGCCATGGTTGTGAGATATTTCAGAATACCTTAGGGTTGAGATTTCAGAATGTCGCCAGGTTGCAGTTTTGGATTACAACAAGGGCACAGTCTCAGAAAGTAACTGGGACGCAGTTTGGGAATATGGCCAGGATACTGAAATTTGGACTGTGACAGTGTCAAACATGTTTTTAATGTGACAGAAATACACAATTCCATAATGTGGGGGACACATACTGAAGTTGCTGAATGTACCAGTGATGCTCAGTTTTGTAATGTGTCTGAAATGCAGAATTTTGAAAAGGGGTGGTGGTGATGCTCAGTTTCAGAATGTGCTAATGATGCTTAATTTCAGAATGTGGTGGTGAGGCTTGTTTACAGATTTAAGTGGCAATATGCAATTTCCCAATCTGGCATGGACATGGGATTTCAGAATACAGTGGGGACACGCAGTTTCAGAATGTGGTAGTGAAAATGCAGTTTTGATATATGGCAGGGATACACACTTTTGGAATGTGGTGTGATACATAACTGTAGCATTGCAGGGAAATGCATTTTCGGAATGTGACGGGAATGCACAATTTTGGGACGTGGCAGGAATGCACAATTTTAGAATGTGTCAGGGACACATAATGTCAGAATGTGGTATGAGTGCACAATTTTGGAATGTGGCAAGGATGTGCAATATCTGGAATGTGATGGGGATGGGCAATGCTGGAATGTGGCGTTGTTATACAATGTCTGAATATGGTGGAAGGCACAATTTCTGCATGCCACTGGGACACACAATTTAAGAGTGCGGTGGGAATGGCCAGTTTTGTAATGTGGTGGGGTTGTTCAATTTTGGGATGTGGTAGGAAAATACAATTCTGGAATGTGATGGGGACATACAATTTTAGAATGTGATGGGAATGTGTATTTTCAGAATGTGATGGGGACACAGTTTTGGAATATGGTAATGCTGCAATTTCAAAATATGGTAGGGACACAGAATTTCACAATAAAATAGGAAAAAAAATCAGAAGTTGGGCTTCCTCTATAGGAATATTTATGCTTTAACTGACGAGACATGTATGGTTGTAGCTAAACAAATACTGTTGCCAATTCTAGATTATTTAGCAGTTTTGTTTATGAACCAGGGTCACTCATTTATTAATAAGTATCAACTTATCCTGAACAGTATTTATCGATTTGGTTTGAGGGTTCCAACAAGGGCCCATCATTGTCTCCTGTATGAGAAGATGAATATTCTGCCACAAGTACAATGAAATGAGTATATTGTAGTAGTCTGCATTTACAATTTACCACAGCTCCTTACCTCCATGTCTTTTCAAGAAATGTATTTCAGGACAAAGGTTTATATTCAACTAGACACAGAATGGATTCCCTTTTTTACACGATCTTACCAAAATTAGTCACCAGCCAACATTCTTTTAAATGGTTTGCTCCAACACTTTTAAACTGTTTGTCAGCCTTAACTAAAACTGTAAAAAATGTAAAGCATTTTAAACACTTGCTGAATGATTACCATCACAAGAATAATTTATGTACTTGTAATGTTTGTTGAATTGTTGACATATTTTAGTATTTTCAATGTTTGTTGAATGTTTATTATGTCTGTACTGCATTTATTTTAGGCATGACTGAAAAAGGGCTGTGCCCAGTCACCTCCTGGTAAAAAATAAAAGTAAAATAAAAAATATGGCAGTGATGCACAATTTCGAAATGTGGCTGTGACATGCAGCTTCAGAATGTGGAGGGGACATGCAATGTCAGAATGTGGTGGGGACGCACTATATGTTTAGAGTTGGCTGGGACACACAATTTCAGAACGTGTTAAGGACATGCAATATCGGAATGTGACAGGGATGCACAATGTCAGAATGTGGTGGGGATGTGCAATGTTCAAATGCAGCAAGGATGGATAGTTTTGGAATGTGTTGGGGATGCACTATGTCAGAATGTGGTGGCAATGCACAATTTTGAAATGTGGTGGGCGTGTACAATTGGAATGTGGCAGGCACAAGCAATTTCAGAATTAGATTGCGTGTTCTGCGCCATTCTGATCATGTGCATCCTTACTATATTCTGTGATTGTCCATTTCCACCAAATTCATTGATGCATGTCCCTGCCACATTTGGTGACTGTGCATCCCCACCACATTGTGAGACTGTGTGTCCCTCATTCCAAAATGATGTGTCTCCACCACATTATGGTATTGCATGTCCTTACCACACTCTGAGACTGTATGTCTCTCATTCTGAAATGATGCATCTCCTCATCCTGAAATTGCATGTCTACCACATTTGAGATTGCATTTTCCCTCCCATCTTCTGAGATTGCGTGTCCCTGCCACATTCAGAGATTGCGTATCTCCATAACATTCTGAGATTGTGCAGTCCCTCTACATTCAAAGATTGTGTATCCCTGACAGAGTTTTAGATTGCATGTAACTAATTGCAAAATTACAAGACAGTCACTTCACCACATTCCACGACTGCATATCCTCTCCAGATTCAGGGATTGTCTGTCCCTCAGTACAAAATGATACATCTCTCCCATTCTGAAATAATATGTCCCCACCACATTTTGAGATTGTTTTTCCCCAATATATTCCAATATTATGCGTCACCTCCACATTACAAGATTGCATGTCCTCACCCTATTTCATGATTACGTGTCCCTCTTTTCAAAATTGTGTCCACCCACATTTTTAGATTGTTCCTTATACTTTCAAAAATGAAATATCCACACTACATTTTGAACATGAGTCAACTGAGTCCCTGTTGCATTGAAACATAGAAAGAGAATTTGTTGGCAGAAAAGGACTGTTTGGCTTGGTCTCCCCCTTCTACCCTTCTAACTCTCACAGTTGTGATAACTTGACCCTGCCATATGCTGAAATCTCATCACTGTAGTGTTCTGAAAATACTCACAATATTGACATTCCAAATCCATATCCAGTGTTCATCACTGCAATCCAAAACCACATCCCTGCCACATTGTGTAGTACAGTACCAGGCATCCTGAAATTTCTGGAAATGCATGCACTGCACCCAACCGAGTGTAACTTTTTATGATTACTACAACTAAAGTTTCTTAAACATTGGTGAAATTAGTCCAATGAGGTTTCTGGCATGAGGGCTAGCCTGTGAGTCCTGGAGCTGTCATCATTAGTAGCTCTTCACTGTAACCAGGTTTTTTGAACAGGCAGTAAAATCAGGGTTACCAAAATGACTTGTAACTTTTAAATAAAAGTAACCCAGAGAACTCATGTTTGGTTTGAGGTTTATTGGGGACATGCAGATTCTAATTTTACAATTTAATACTTTTGCCCAGATCCCCTCTTTCACATTTCATGTGAAGGCAACACCTCAGTGGTGTAGCACCCTCAATTTTCTTGCCCCAAAAATGTACACATAACCTACTGAGCCACCGAGACTACTAAAAAGAAGGCTAGAGGTGGAGGAGTGTAGAGTATGAGCAGGGACAGAATAAATTATGAGGTCAGAAGGAAGGCAATTTGAAGAGGAAGAGGAGAGAAATTGCTCAGTCATGGATATAGAATCTGTTAGGTAGTCTTCAGTAGAGGTGTCAGAGGACTGAAGGGATGCAGTCCTGTTTTCATTAGTGACTATGTAGACAGGCAATGTCTGTTTTTTGTGTCTGTCTCTCAACACACACACACACACACACACACACACACACACATGCACGCATGCATGCACACACACGCATGCGCACTCACACACACACACGTGCAGACAAACACACCCACACTCACACACACACAATCACCTACTGGATCCAGACAAATGCACTGGTACACCCACAACTGAATATATATGTATGTTGGATTTTATTCTTCAAGGTATCAAAATAGTATGTAGTAAGCAGACAGGCAGCATCATTCTATCATTCTCAACAGATTGCAGATTAGATAGGAGGGGCATGGGAACACCGGAGAGGAGAGAGTTATAGTTGTCATGGGAGGAAGAGTTGAAGCAATGAGCAAGAATTTCAGCTGAGGTGAGTTCAAAGGTGATAGGAAACAATTTTCATACATTTGAAATGCTCTGATGTGTATCTGATGTGTATCCTTAGGCATCCTTCACAGTTAGAAGTCAGTCAGTCTGACTTTGATTTGTCTGTGGAAGCTGAGAACATTGCTACACTGAAAAGAACAAACTATAACTCCATTTAGGACCTGGAAACCTGGTGAGGCATATTACTTGTAAAGAAAGGGAGCTACACTTTCTACAAAAAGTTTAATTTTTTTTTCCTTATTGGCATTAAGCAGAGAATTGCAGGATTCCATTAAAAGTGTAGTAATTTTATAACCAGAGGGAGTGAGATACAACTGAATTTGCTTGATTGTTGGAGTTGAGACCTAGGATTTGGAAGGATATTTTTGCAACATTTTAAAAGTGTCCTGCTGTCTGAGGAGTTAAGTTTTCATCCCTGGTTTCACCAAAAGATTTTGTGTATTGAAATCAGACATAGCAGACTGCCTGCATTGAAAGGCCTGCTTACATCACAGGTGTCACTAGTCAATCAATTGGCTCTGGGTGGGGTTTCATCACTGCTGTCTTGGGCATCCTTCACAGTTAGAAGTCAGTCAGTCTGACTTTGATTTGTCTGTGGAAGTTGAGAACATTGCTACACTGCAAAGAACAAACTATAACTCCATTTAGGACCTGGAAACCTGGTGAGGCATATTACTTGTAAAGAAAGGGAGCTACACTTTCTACAAAAAGTTTCATTTTTTTTCCTTATTGGCATTAAGCAGAGAATTGCAGGATTCCATTAAAAGTGTAGTAATTTTATAACCAGAGGGAGTGAGATACAACTGAATTTGCTTGATTGTTGGGGTTGAGACCTAGGATTTGGAAGGATATTTCTGCAACATTTTAAGTGTCCTGCTGGCTGAGGAGTGAGTTAATTTTTATCCCTGGACTCAGTAGAGTGATTTGTGCAGGAGACGTGGTCTAGTAAATTGTGGTGTTAGTTGAAGTACTATAAAGGGCAATACTCACCAGGGTGGTGGAGCAGTTGTGTATTTGATTGTTTCTAACAGTCACCAGTGGCTGTGAACTACCCACCCACCCTACCCACACCCACCCCCAGGCGCATTTCCTTTATAGCCACAGTTCTGACATCACTTCCTCAACAGGTCTTAGGGCAGAACTGTCATATCCTTAATAACCCTGCACAGTGCAAAAAGGGTAGGTACACACCACAAATAATAATAAAAAAGACATATATCTATATCTATATCTATATATATTATATTATATTATAAGGGAGAGGAATGTGTGGGGAGTAGTGCAATGCACTGGCTGTGGGGCAGCAGTTTTCTGGGAGACATTCTGGAAACTGCATTGCTGTCCTATTTTCAGGCAACTGTCAGCTCTGAGGGAGGAGGTTGCCCACCTCCAGGCTGAACTAGCAAGGACTAAGGAGGCCTCCCCCTTCCAAAGAGCACCACTGCCACAACCACTGCCTCAGAGGTTGCCAAGTATGAAGAGCAGTTGGACCACAGTGGGTTCTGGGAGGGTGCAGGTGGTGGACCAGAGGCGAAGCCCCCTAGTTGTACCTCTACACAAATCATATGCCATTCTGGCAGAGCAAGGTTCCTCTATGATGGCACCCTCAGTTGAGACCTAGAAGAAAGCTGAGGACATCCACAAGGGAGACCCACAAAAGGGTGGCAAGGGATACCACAGAGGAAGGAAACAGCTTCTGATAGGGGACTCTGTTGTTAGGGGGGTAAACCTGGGAAAGGGAGAGGAGAAGGAAGTAAGATGTCTGCCTGGTGCCATGGCTTGAAGGGACAGGAGGTGAATCCTCAGGATTGCAGAAGCAGCATCACAGGAGAGGGAACTAGATATCATAGTCCACCTTGGGAAAAATGACCTAGCTAGGCATGGGATCAGTGCAGTGCAGAATGAATTTGTGGAGTTGGGGAGGGGCCTCAGATGGGTAGCAAGCATGGTAACCTTCTCAGAGGTGCTACCAGTCCATGGCAGGAATGAGGCTAGGGTACTGCACACCATGCAGTTTAATGAATGGTTGTAAAACTGGTGCAGAGCACAGGGCTTTGGCTTCATTGGGGACTGGGGGGCCACATGGAGAGATACAGGTCTATTCTGGCATGATGGTCTGCATCTGTCCATGACTGGAACCAAGCTCCTAGATGATAGGTTTAAATGCTTCCTTGGCAAGCTTTTAAACTAGCCAAGGGGGGAGGCGCTGATAAAAGGCAGGAAATTTCAAGCCTCCCCCCACAAAACATGGCAGGTAGGAAGGTAAACACTGGGGTACAGAGCTCAACACAGGGCGGGACAGTGGTAACTGGAAAAATAGACAAGGACAGTAAGAGCAGGGATGGGGAAAAAAGGATAAAGCCAAAATTAAATGGAGGGCAATGAGTACCAATGCCCGTAGTCTGGGAAACAAGCTTCCTGAGCTAGTAGCCTGATGGAAGATGAACAGTTGGATATTGGCAGTCACGGAAACATGGTACACCGAGAACCATGACTGGGATGTCAACATACCAGGGTACAATCTACAGAAGGGACAGGGAAGGTAAAAGAGGAGGTGGAGTAGCTCTATACATAAGGGAAGGGATCAAAGCTACAGAAATAAAAAGTAAAGGGGGAGGACAAGAGGCACTCTGGGTCACCTTGGAGACAGGGAATGGCATCACAATCCACACAGGGGTTGTATACAGGCCCCCATCTCAAGGGGAGGAAATGGACAACAAAATGATAGAGGACATTCTCAAAATGGCTGAAAAAGGGGAGATACTGTTGATGGGGGACCTGAATATGCCAGATGTTATCTGGATAACAGGTACTGCAGCCACATCCAAGAGCAGGGTCATTCTTGATGCCCTGCAGGGGGCAGGCCTTATACAGCTTGTGTTGGAACCCACTTGGGAGGGAGCAATATTAGACCTGGTACTCTCAAATGGAGAGAGGATAACAAATTTAGAAGTCAGTAGACATCTGGGAACAAGTGACCACTGCACAGTATGCTTCACAATGAGCACAACCATGGAGATAAGCCATACAAAAACAAGGATACTGGACTTTAGAAGAGCTGACTTTGGCAAAATGGGTGAATATCTGAAAAATGCACTAGCAAATGGCCAAAAAGGAGGGGTGGAAGAACAATGGAGAAAAATCAAAACTGCCATCATAAAGGCAACAAGCCTTTGTGTGAAGCAAATAAAGAAAACAAAGCAGAGTAAAAAACCACTATGGTTTTCAAACGAGGTGGCAGGGAAGGTTAGGGAGAAAAAGGCTGCATTCAAAAAGTATAAGGAATCACAGAAGGAGCATGACAGGGAACTGTATCAATTAAAGCAGAAAGAAGTGGGGAAGGCAGTCAGACTAGTAAAGGCCCAAACCGAGAAAAAATAGCCAACTCAGTTAAGAAGTGGATACAACCTTTATAGGTACATTAGGAGCATAGAAAGGTTAAGGGAGGGATAGTGAAGATTAATAAAGGAGAGGGGTGGGCAGAGGGAGGCAGTGAAAGGTAGAGATACTGAATAAATACTTTTGCTCAGTATTCACAAAAGAAGATGAGGAGGAGTTACCTAAACCAGACAATAGAAGCACTCTGGGTAGGGGGGTTGACACCAGTCCATTCACAGAAGAAAGAGTCCTGAAAGAACTCCTAAAACTCAAGGTGGACAAAGCAATGGGGCCTGATGGGATTCACCCCAGAATCCTAAAAGAACTAAGGGAGGACCTAGTGACACCACTGACCATGCTTTTTAACAGATCATGGCAGGATGGGGCGGTACCTGAGGACTGGAGGAGGGCAGATGTGATTCCCCTTCACAAAAGTGGGAGCAAGGCAGAAGCGGGAAACTACAGACCTGTAAGTTTGACCTCAGTGGTAGGGAAAATGATGGAATCACTTCTGAAAGAAATAATTGTTGAGTACCTAGAGGCCAGCAGGGCACAGGACCCAAAGCAGCATGGATTTACAGCAAGAAGGTCATGTCAGACAAATCTAATTGATTTCTTTGACTGGGTGACCAAAGTAATAGACCAGGGAGGGGCTGTGGATATGGCCTACCTAGACTTTAGCAAGGCATTTGACACAGTCCCACACAAAAGATTAATAATCAAGTTAGCCAGCCTGGGAGTGGGTCCCAGGGTGGTAGCCTGGGTAGCAAACTGGCTACACAACAGAACACAGAAGGTAATAGTGAATGGAACACATTCTGAAGAAAGGGGATTACTAGTGGAGTACCTCAGGGCTCAGTACTGGGTCCAGTCCTCTTTAACATCTTTATAGGTAACATTGCAGAGCGTCTGAAGGGAAAGGTATGCCTCTTTGCAGATGACACAAAGATCTGTAACAGAGTTGATACACAAGGGGTAGAAAGATGAGAAGGGACTTGGCAAGGTTGGAGGAATGGTCAGACATTTGGCAACTTAGATTCAATACAAAGAAGTGCAATGTAATGCACCTGGGAAACAAAAACCCAGGAGAAGAGTACACAATAGCAGGGGAGGTACTAACAACAACAAAAATGGAAAGGGACCTGGGGGTAGTCATATCAGATGACCTAAAGGTGGGTAAGCAATGTGAAAAGTCAGTAAGGAGAGCCGGGGGATACTGGGATGCATAGGAAGGGGCATCACAAGTAGAAAAAGGGAAGTGGTTATCCCTCTGTAGAGACAGTTGGTGAGACCCCATCTGGAGTACTGTGTGCAGTTTTGGAGACCTCATCTACACAGGGACATAGACAGGATGGAAGCAGTCCAGAGGAGGGCAACTAAAATGGTGCAGGGTCTGCAGCAGAAGTCATATGAAGAGAGACTGAGAAAACTTAATATGTATACTCTTGATGAAAGAAGGGACAGGGGGGACATGATAGAAATGTTCAAGTACCTCAAGGGAATCAACAAAGTCCAGGAGGGTAGCATCTTTCAGAAAAAGAGATGTGTAAGAACAAGGGGGCACAATTTAAAGACAGAGTGGGGACGGCTCAGGGGTAATGTGAGGAAATTTTTTTTCACAGAGAGAGTGGTGGATACATGGAACAGCCTTCCTGAGGAGGTCATTGGGTCTAAAACAGTGGGGGAATTCAAACATGCATGGGACAGACACAAGGCAATTATAGTTGGAGGTTGCAGGAAGTAGGCTGTTGGTTAACTAGAATCTGCAGCTTATCCAGTAGGTAGGGAAATGGGTAGACTGGGTGGGCCAAGTGGTCCTTATCTGCCGTCAAAGTCTATGTTTCTATGTTTCTATGTTTCTATCCTGCAGTCTAAAAAGATGTGTCTGTTATTGTAAGTTAAACATTTTCATTCCCTTCCCTCCAGACAACTTTACATCGCTGTCTCTCATCAGCCTCTCCAGTTCATCTTTTCCATACTGCATGGGCCATTTTGTGATATCCAATTCCATCATTCCATTCTGTTCAGCAAAATGGTATAGAAAGGCTGAGCTGGATGTCAGAAGATACCAAAGAAATATGAAATGGGGGAGCAGTAACCACTAAGGACAGCGGTATACAGAATGGGCTCAAAAGCAATAAAAACTAGATTATTGATTTAGCAAAAAAGAGTCATAGCTGATCAAAATACAGGATAAACACTTCAGGGACTATAGTAGGGCATTTAAAGGGTCAATAGGCTGCCCAAAATTAGAGGACAAGAAATTATTTCAAACTGGCAGCTAGTTCATAGAATCATAGAAGCTTGACAGCAGAAAAGGACCACACTGGCACCTCTAGTCTGCCCTATTCCCCCCTCTGCTCTGCCCCTTCTGCCAGACCCCGCCCCCCCACTACTCAGCCCCATATGTCTGTCCTATGCCCTCTTGAATCCCTCCACCGATTCATCCCCCACTACCTCTTCTGGTAGTCTGTTCCAGGCATCCACCACCCTCTCTGTGAAGAATCACCCTCTCACACTGCCTCTATATCTTCCTTCCTGCAGTCTGAGGCTATGTCCTCTAGTTCTGGCCCCCTCCTTCTTATTAAGTAAACACCATTCCCTTACTTTGTTGAGCCCCTTCACATATTTAAAAGTTTCAATCATGTCTCCCCTTTCCCTTCTAGTCTCCAGTGTATACAGATCCAGCTCCTTATACCTCTGCTTGTATGTCTTACCTTGCATACCTTACTGTAACAGGAGGTCCAGTTTTGAAGGATAAAGCTGACACACAGAAGATGCAACAAACCCCCCTCCCCCTTTGGTTTCTGCTTTCACTCTATCCTGTCTTCTCCTTCTTATTCTTATCTATCCTAATTTTCTTGTCAGGGTGGCTAACCTGGCAATTTTCTACTTTGCCTTTACTGTCACTTTTTTTTTAGTCTGGTATTAAAAAACTTGCATCTTGTTTTAATATATGTAAAGAAGGAGCTGTGTCACTTAAAAGAAGCCCCAAAATGAGTAGAGGGCTGGGTTGTGTAAAAAGCCTTCAGCTACAATTCAATTACTGAGTAAGGAAAGCTGATGCTGTAAAATTGCTGCAAACAGTGGAAAAAATGTTTTAGGCAACACAAACAAAGTACAGGTTTGCAGAAAAGCGCTATAGAACCTGTACAATTACTGTATGAGTTTAATACCCCTGTATCTAAACATTTAAGTTTAAAATCAGGAGGAAATTAAAGCAACTGTGTTTGGTTGCTATGGTGCAGATTCTAATAAGCCCCAAAGCAATGAAAAATGTACCTTTGTTTTTAAAACACTTGAAAATGGGCTAAAGTAAGAGAGTATAATTAAAAACACTACAGGCAGACTGATTGGAGTTCTGTAAGTGTCAAAAAAGATTCATTCCAAGGGGAGTTGTAATTATTGAAGTTAAGCCTTCTGTGTTTTAGAAGGCTGAGTTCCACACCAAGGCGTTGGCTGAAAGTGCAGCAGCCAGATAAGCTGTTTGCTGAAAGTACAGCAGCCAGATAAGCTGTTTGAGAAAAATAATGAAAGGTTCTGGAAATATAAAACAAGGGATTTGGGAAGAAAATAATGCATGACCAAAGATTAGAGTACCATATTATATGAAACAAAATATAGATGCTACAGTGGTTCACTTATGTGTGTTTTCCTTATATGAATGAAAAGACAAATAAAAAGCTATAACCTTATATGGAGGCAGATAGGGAGTGCGCCCCTCATCTCTCTTTTCTATGCTAAGATTATAGATTGTTATTTGTTCTTAAACAGGTTTGGTTTATCCTTATACTTTTCACATTTGTAAAGAAAAGTTGTTTTACCTAGAGGTCGGTCTCATGCTGTAAGGTCCTACTATAGGGCAAGCTGCCCCTGAAATGGCAGGTTTTATAGATGCAAGGGAATGTGATGTCACAAAGGAGGAGGGGCTCAGTGAAAATCACACGCCTTTCCTTCACTATATAAACCCTCCACTAGGAGGCTTAGATAGATAGGTTGGTCAGTAGGGTTCTGACCAAGGTGAGAGAAGGATCTCAGCAAAGAGGTAATGTGCAGGCTTTCACATTAACTGAGGAAGGAGAGAACACAGGAATTTCTTTATAGCATCTGAAGCAAGAAATATTTCCTGATGTTTGAACTAATGTGAAGAAATATCATCATATTTTTCCTTTCTGTAAATATTAGATTATTCTTTTTTTTTTTTTTGGTTTTGTGTTTTTCTAAAATAAAATGATAAATGCAGAAGTTTGCATTTTTTATGCATCATAATCTGGTTGTATGATCTGTTTACTGAGACCCACACATTTACAACTGGTGTGAGAAGTGGGATTTCAACCTCTGGTGTGCCAGAATGTACTTCAGAGGGGGTGTTGCACTGAAAATACCCTGACAGATGCAACAACCAGAAGCAGAGGGTTTGGATGCATTACATTTGACCAGGTCTGTACGATTGAAGACTGGTGTTCAGTTGTTACCAGGAATTGAACCTGCAACCAGACCAAGAAGGATAGAAGAAGGAGCCACTGCTGCAGCTGGTGATCCTAAGAAGGAGGAAGGCCAGATGACCCCAGCACCAGAGGATCCAAGTGAATTACTGAAATGGCTCTGTTTACATCAGCTGGAGATGGAGCGCCAGAGAGAAGAGGACCAGAGACAGAAGGATGAAGACCGGAGGATACAGGCGGAAGAAAGAAGAAGACAAGATGAGAAATGGACAGCAACGTTGAAAGCTATCCAGGTCATGACCCAGGGGCAGATGGAAAGGTCAGTGCCTAGAGACTTTAAGTTAAATAAATTGACTGAAGTGGATGATATTGAGGCCTATTTGATTACTTTTGAGAGGGTGGCACAAACTTGTAACTGGCCCAGGGATCAATGGGTGATTCATTTGGTCCCACACCTCTCTGGCCAAGCCCAATTAGCTTACAGCCGACTAAGTGGGGCTGATGGTTCTAATTATGACAGAGTGAAAGAGGAAATTCTGCGGAGGTATAATATCAACACAGAAACCTACAGGCAAAGATTCCATTCCCAGAAGATGTCCATCATAGATACACCAAGGGAAACCTATGCCTGTTTAAAGGACTACTATGGAAAATGGTTACAGCCCACCGCCAAAACTGTAGACCAAATTTTGGAACTCATAATAATTGAACAATTCATACAGATCTTACCTACGGATGTGCAATTGTGGGTGAAAGAACATAAACCTGAAACAGCGGAAGATACTATCAAGCTGGCAGAAGATTATCTGGCTGAACGGAGCACTCGAGCCAGAAGTAACCCGGGCAATCCCGGACCATCTAATACACTGGTAATACCACTGTTTCATGCTTCCTATAATCAGAGACAGTTGTAGCATAGGGAGAGAGGTGGGAGAGTCCCATACACAGACATAATATGCCACGGTTGTCTTGGGAAAGGGCATACTGTCAGAAACTGCCCCAATAAAAAGTTTGACCGAGCACATCTTGCCCTAGCCAGTTTTGGTTATGTGACCTCTGTGGGTATTGAGGAACAACAAACTTTGGGTTTACTGGACTCTGGCAGTATACAGACCTTAATCAGAGCTGATCTAGCCCCCAATCTACCCCACAGTGACTCAGATACAACTGTTCAGTGTGTACATGGGGATATACACCATTACCCTACCACATGTCTTAATATAACTGTAAAAAATGAATGTCATGACATGCTGGTAGGCCTTGTTCCATGACTCCCTGTACCTGTCTTTGTTGACAAGACTTTCCTAATTTGATCTTTTACTGCAACAGCAGAAAACCACTTCAGGAACTGTTAATGTGATGACTAGGTCTCAGATGAAAAATCAGGCGTTACAAGACATTTTTCCTTTCGAGACTGATTATTTTGAGACTGCTAGTAAGATCAAAAAGTCTAAAGGAACTAGACGAGAAGAAAAGAAGAACTGGAATAATAAGCATCAAGCTATGGACCCACTTCATGTTCCAGAGACTTTAGTAAAATATATTGGACAAGAGCAAAAATGTGATGAGTCACTAACCCCTTTATACTTACCGATCAACAAGGTTGGACCCCTGGGTCAATCACGATTCATTGAAAGAAATTATATTTTATATAAAGTTACTGTTGAACCTGGTACTAATGAAGAACTTGAACAGTTAGTTGTGCCTAAAAAGTAAAGAGAACAAATCATGCATTTGGCTCATGATATCCCCATGGCTGGTCATGAAGGGAGAGACCGGACAGTCCAATGAATTCTATCTCATTTTAGTTGGCCAGGAGTCCATCAGGATGTGGCAGCCTATTGTAGGTCCTGTCCACAATGTCAGCTAGTTGCCAAGGGAGGAAAAATGATATTGTACCCCTGCAACCTATACTGTATGTAACTACCCCATTTGATAGGGTTGCAATGGATGTGGTGGGACCCTTGTTAAAGAGTTCTAAGGGGAATCCGTATATCCTAGTCATTTGTGATTATACCACCAGGTACCCAGAGGCAATACCAATGAAGACGGTTACTGCCCCTCGTATTGCAGAGGAACTGGCAAAGGTCTTTAGCAGGATGGGAATACCTAAGGTTATCCTGACTGACCGTGGGAGTAATTTTACATCCATCATGTTACAAGAACTGTACAAATTATTAGGGGTATCTGCTGTTAGAGCATCACCATACCATCCCCAAACTGATGGGTTAGTAGAATGTTTTAATAAGACCATGAAATGTATGCTGCAGAAGTATGTGCAGGAGGAAGGTCGGGATTGGGACAAGTACCTACCTTACCTGCTATTTGCATATAGAGAGGTACCTCAGGCTACTACAGGGTTATCACCCTTTACCATGCTATATGGGTGTAACCCTAGGGGTCCCTTAGATGTAGTGAAGGAGCATTGGGAACAGGCGTCTAATGTAGCCTGCAAAAATATATTGGAATATATGACTGCTCTGAGAAAAAGGTTGGTAAAGTATGTGACTATTGCTCATCAAAATGTTGACCAGAAACAACTTAAACAAAAAGAATGCTACGACCTAGGTCTGAAACATAAAACATTTTCTCCAGGTGAAAAAGTGTTACTATTGTTACCTTCCACAGAAAATAAATTGCTTATGCAGTGGCAAGGGCCATATGTAGTCTTACACCAGGTAGGCACAGTAAACTATGCCATTGAGATGCCAGGGCATAGACCAGTGAAGAAAGTATATCATGCCAATCTGCTGAGAAAATGGAAAGAAAAACCAGAGTCACCAATACTGTTTGTTCAAACAAATCCTGATACAGCAGAACTAGACATAGCTTATAACAGAATTGATAAAGCTATTAATGACACAGAGGTACATATCAATCCTGAATTGACCCCTGAACAGAGATTAGAAATTGATCACCTTCTGAAATATTTCTCAGGCACATTCACGAAGGAACCTGGGTGGGCTAAGGGTGTGGTCCATGAAATTAGGGTTACACAAAATAAGCCCATTCACCAGAAGCCATACAGACTACCTGAAAAGATCAGGCCAGAAGTAGTGGCTGAAATAAAATGCATGGAACAGGCTGGAGTGATAGTTCCTTCATGCAGTCCTTGGTCCTCTCCACTGGTAGTTGTGCATAAGAAAGAAGGGGGCATCAGGTTATGCTTAGATTTTAGAAAATAAACAAAGTGTCTGAGTTTGCTGGGTATCCGATGCCATGTATAGATGATCTCCTGGACCAAACTGGGTCTGCAAAATACATTAGTACAGTGGATTTAATGAAAGGGTATTGGCAGATTCCCTTGGCCCCTAAAACTCAGGAATTAACTGCTTTTTGTACTCCACTTGGCCTATACCAGTTCACCACAATGCTATTTGACCTGCATGGAGCTCCAGCTACATTCCAATGTTATATGGATTTTGTGTTAAGACCTCACAAAAGTTACAGTGCTGCTTATTTGGATGACTTTTTTATCTATAGCCCTGACTGGGAGAGTCATTTAGTTCATCTCAATGCTGTAATACAGAGCATCCAGGATGCAGGAATGACCATAAACCCTTCAAAGTGTGCTATAGCTAAAACAGAAACATGCTATTTGGGTTTTATTTTTGGACATGGGAGAATCAAGCCTGAAGTAGACAAAATTGAAGCAGTGGCTAATAGTCCCATACCAATGACAAAGTGCCATGTCAGGTCTTTCATTGGTTTGGCAAGCTTCTATAGACGCTTCACCCCGGAGTTTTCTGCCATAGCTACCCCCTTACAGATTTAACAAAAAAACAATTTCCAAATAAAGTAAAGTGGACTCCGACCTACCATGAGGCATTTCATAAAATCAAAGCCATATTGTGCTCAGCCCCAGTGTTATGTAGCCCTGATTTTTCTAAGCCGTTTGAATCACAGACTGATGCCTCTGACACAGGCATTGGGGCAGTATTGACTCAACATAGCCAGTGAGAGGAACATCCCATTTTATACCTTAGCAGGAAATTACATGAAAGAGAGAGAAGGTATTCAATGGTTGAAAAGGAGTGTCTGGCCATCAAATGGGCAATGGAGGCCTTAAAATATTATCTTTGGGGAAACCAATTTACTGTTGTGACAGATCATAACTCTTTATGTTAGCTGCAATTAATGAAGGACAAGAATGCTCACATATTATGATGGTATCTAGCCCTACAGCCATATAAATTTACTGTGCACCATACAGCTGGTTCTCAGCATCAGAACGTGGATTTTTTATCATGCTTTGGTGCTGATCCTGCCAGTGACTCTGCTGTAAAGTTGGATGATGGCATTATAAAGTGCCTTGACGGCACAACCCCAGGGAAATAGAATGACATATAAACAGGTATTGTCTGTTTTTGAATGGATGTTTTGAATACTGTTTATCTTAAGGGTCCCTGGGGGGAACTTCTGGAGTGGGTGGGCAGAAGTGCCAACCCTTCGCAGGGTGAGGGGTCTCAGTCAACACAACAAATAGTATGTTGACTTCTTGTGGTGGGAGGAGTGTAACAGGAGGTCCAGTTTTGAAGGATAAAGCTGACACACAGAAGATGCAATAATTCCCCCTTTTGGTTTCTACTTTCACTCTATCCTGTCTTCTTCTGCTTATTCTTATCTATCCTAATTTTCTTGTCAGGGTGGCCAACCTGGCAATTTTCTACTTTGCCTTTACTGTCACGTTTTTTTGCTCTGTTATTAAAAAACTTGCATCTTGTTTTAATATATGTAAAGAAGGAGCTGTGTCACTTTAAAAGAAGCCCCAAAATGAGTAGAGGGCTGGGCTGTGGAAAAAGCCTTCAGCTACAATTCAATTAGTGAGTAAGGAAAGCTGAGTCTGTAAAATTGCTGCAAACAGTGGAAAAAAATGTTTTAGACAACATAAAGTAAGTACAGGTTTGCAGGAAAGTGCTATAGAATCTGTACAATTACTGTATGAGTTTAATACCCCTGTATCCAAACACTGAAGTTTAAAATTAGGAGGGAATTAAAGCAACTGTGTTTGGTTGCTATGGTGCAGATTCTAGTAAGCCCCAAAGCAATGAAAAATGTACCTTTGTTTTTAAAACACTTGAAAATGGGCTAAAGTAAGAGAGTATAATTAAAAACACTACAGGCAGATTAAATGGAGTTCTGTAAGTGTCAAAAAAGATTAATTCAAAAGGGAGTTGTAATTATTGAAGTTAAGCCTTCTATGTTTTAGAAGGCTGAGTTCCACAGCAAGGCGTCGGCTGAAAGTGCAGCAGCCAGATAAGCTGTTTGCTGAAAGTGCAGCAACCAGATAAGCTGTTTGAGAAAAAAAATAAAAGGTTCTGGACATATAAAACAAGGGATTTGGGAAGAAACTAATGCATGACCAAAGATTAGAGTACCATATTATATGAAACGAAATATAGATGCTACAGTCGTTCACTTATGTGTGTTTTCCTTATATGAACAAAAAGACAATTAAAAAGCATAACCTTATATGGAGGCAGATAGGGAACGCGCCCCTCATCTCTCTTTCCCATACTAAGGTTATAGACTGTTGTTTGTTCTTAAACAGGTTTGGTTTATCCTTATACTTTTCACATTAGTAAAGAAAAGTTGTTTTACCTAGAGGTCTGTCTCATGCTGTAAGGTCCTACTATAGAGCAAGCTGCCCCTGAAATGGCAGGTTTTATAGATGCAAGGGAATGTGATGTCACAAAGGAGGAGAGGCTCAGTGAAAACCACACCCCTTTCCTTCACTATATAAACCCTCCACTAGGAGGCTTGGATAGATAGATTGGTCAGTAGGGTTCTGGCCAAGGTGAGAGAAGGATCTCAGCAAGGAGGTAATGTGCAGGCTTTCACATTAAGTGAGGAAGGGGAGAACACAGGAATGTCTTTATAGCATCTGAAGCAAGAAATATTTCCTGATGTTTGAACTGATGTGAAGAAATATCATCATATTTTTCCTTTCTGTAAATATTGGAGTAATTTTTTTTATTTGGTTTTGTGTTTTTCTAAAATAAAATGATAAATGCAGAAGTATGCATTTTTTTATGCATCATTATCTGGTTGTACGATCTGTTTATTGAGACCCACACGTTTTCACTTACACCATCTTGGTTGCCCATCTCTGAACCCTCTCCATCCCTTTTATGTCCTTGTGGAGGTGTGGTCTCCAGAACTGGACCAAGTATTCCAGATGCGGCCTCACCATGGCTTTGTAGAGGGGCATCATTACCTCCCTCCTTCTACTAGTAATGCCCCTGCTGATGCATGCCAACGTTCCATTGACCTTTCCCACTGCCCTGCTACATTGGCTTCCTACCTTAAGATTGGATTAGACTATAATCCCCAGATCTCTCTCCTGTTCTGTTACTTTGATTGCCTCCCCTCATTGGGTGTATCCTGCTAGTGTGTTCCTACTCCTCACGTGCAACACAGTGCACTTTTTGGCATTAAATTTCAGTTGCCATGTCTCTGACCATTATTCAAGTGTCTTCCGGTCCTGCCTCATGTCCTCCCCAAGGGGTGTCCACCCCATTGCAGATCTTTGTACTGTCAGCAAATAGGTACACCCTCCCTCTCAGACCCTCTGCTATATCACTGATGTAAATGTTAAAAAGGAGAGGTCCCAGTACTGACCCCTGGGGTACTCCACTCTTCAACCTCCCATCCTGGAGTACACTCTGTTCAGCACCACCCTCTGGGTTCTTCCTGCCAACCAGGCCTCCATCCACCTTGTTACTTTTCCACCCACCCCTAGACTTTCCAGCTTGCTTACCAACCTTCTATGAGGGAAGTTGTTAAAGGCCTTACTGAAGTCCAGATAGGCTATGTCCACTGCCCTTCCCTGGTTGACCACCTGAGTCACCCAATCAAAGAACCCAGTCAGGTTCATCTGGTATGACTTTCCCTCATGAAACCATGCTGTCTGCTGTCCCACAAGCCACTGTCCTCCTGGTAGTCCACCACTCTCTCCTTGATTAGTGCCTCCATTACCTTCCCCACCACTGAGGTGAGGCTGACAGGGCAATAGTTCTCCATCAATTCCCTACTTCCTCCCTTTTGCAAAAGCACCACATCCACCCTCCTCTAGTCCTCTGGCACCCTCCCCATATCCAGTGACAAGTTGAATAGCTTTGTCAAGGGGGCAGCCAACTCCTCCTTCAATTCCCTGATCACCCTGGGGTGTAACCCATCCAGTCCCATTGCCTTGTCCACCTTCAACCTTCCTAGTTCCTCCCTAACCCTATCCACAGTGAACGGGCTCTTATCCACCCATTTGCTCTCCCTCCACTTCCCCTTAAGCTCTGGTCCCCTACCCTCTCCTCCTCATAAATATCAAGCAAAAGTATTTAACACCTCTGCTTTTTCACAGTCCCCTTCCAATTGTATCCCTTACTCTCTCCTCCCTCAGCTTTACAATCCTCTGCCTTGCCCTCCTCCTCCTCCTCTCTCTCTCTCCCTCACATATCCACCCCCCCATTTGGCTTGTTTAGCTATTTTCTCTTCAGTATCTGCTTTTGCCCTCCTTATCTTTTGCCCTGCCAGTCTCCTCTTCTCTAGTTATACTCTGCCCATTTATGGAAATGATAGTCATATCCCTTAATGATCCATATGTAGCTGTAGCTGAATAAAAAGTGAAGCCAAAACTGTATATTGCATTGCTTTTGTCTTTATGGGCAGCATTCTGTTGCAGACCTCCTCATAGAACCAGTTATCTGGGGGTTTTAACCATAAGTATGTCACAGTTTGTATACAGAACTCTGAGTATGGTTCTCACAGGACATCTCATGCTTAGCATCCTATACAGAAACCATGACATAGTAAAATTTGCAAATTTCTGGTTCCTTAAACAGAACTGTGCAAGATGTCCATAAAAAGAAAATAATTGAAAACACATTTTTTTCAAATCAGTGTTTGTTCAGGTACAGTTAAATATGGATCATCTGGAGTTGTGAATTTGATTTCTGTAAACAGGAGCTTTACTAACAGTTGTCAATTAGCACATATTTCTTGTCCCCTTTAATATTAACTTACTAAAGCAGTCAACTATTTTTATGTTGGCTCGCGCTTGCGTGCCAGCCAACATATTGCAGTAGTAGCAGATTTGGAGGTGCAGTCACTGTGGGTAAATGCAGGGCATGCATCAGTAGGTGCATCCCTCATTCCCCAATAAGCCAGCATGCAGGCGTTGCCACCAGGAGTACGTAAACTGGCAACCAGATATAACAAAAATACCCCTGCAATGAGAAGCAACCTCGTCATGCAGTGGCACAATAACATGCCTCCCGACATGCCTTTACTGGTAAAGTTTTTCACCAAACATAGCAGCACTGATTGCCACCACTGACCAGGGGTGCTCAATCCCCCTGTTGGCATGTCCTGACCCCACTTCATTTGCCAATGGGGGAGCCCACTCCCCATCGGCATAATGCCCCCCCTCCCATTCCAATTGTGGGGTGCCCAATCCCCCTCATCATCATGCACCCCCCCAACAGTCTTTCTTTGCCAACGGAGGGCCCAATCCCTGTTGGCTTCAGTCCTCCCAGCCCAGTTCAGTTTGCTGTTGGGGGGAGCCCTCCCCATCAGCATAATGTCCCAACCCCGATTTGTGCTGCATACCGAGGGGGTGCCCAATGCCCCTCGGCATCATTCTAGCCCCCCCACCCATTTCTGTCCTGAAGGAGAGCCCAATCCCCATCAGCTGTGGTCCCCCTCTCCGTAATGCAGGTGGTACACTTTGAGCCCACCCCAGTGTACCAAGCAACACCTGCAAAAAAAGGAAAACCGACCCTCATTGTCTTTTTTTTTCTGTAAAACAAGAAAAAGGTCCCTTGTGGTATCTTCTGCCCCTTCCCCCAACCAGCACCCACCCTCTGCATACCCTGCCTCCCCACACACCCCTTACCCCATACTTACCTCCGAGCCAGGTGCAATGATCTTCGGTGGCCAACCGCAACTGAAGAAGCTGTATAATGGCATAAATAGTTTTTTTTTTTCAACTTTGGTGCATATCTCGGCATTTTGGGGAATTTTGTCATCAAATTTTCAAATTGGGGTTATTGGAACCCCTCCTCATGAATTCAGTCACTGTCATGGCATTATTCAGTCCCAAAAGGTGATTTCACAGTCACTGCGCGGAATCACTTTTCGGGACAGAGTAACAAAATGACAGTGCCACTGTTCATGAGGTGGGCTCTCAAAAAGCCTATGTTGCAAATTTGGTGAAAAATCCAAAAAATTACTGTTTTAAGAGTATGCATTGTGCAGTTTTCATGCACGCTCGTAACTTCATGAATTTGTAATAATTTCACTCTAGATTTTCAACATTGCCATTTTTCCACACCTCCTTATGAACAGTACAGCTGTCATTTTACATATCCTGGATGAAATGTGTTTTTGCACTTCCAGCACAGAATAGCGTGGTCGCTGTGCGAAATTAGTTTTAGGGACAGTTTGACAAACTGACTGTGACACTGTTCATGAGCAGAGGTCCTAAAATGCCTATGTTGAAAATTTGGTGATGAAATTCCATAAAATGACTGTGTTACAAGCATGTGTTGCACAGGCTCCATGCACCCTTGTAACTTCACAAATTTGCAATATTTTCATGCCAGATTTTCAACACTGGCATTTTTTCACACCTCCTTATGAACAGTACAGCTGTCATTTTTCACAACCTGCCCCAAATCTGTTTTTGCACCTGTGGCACACAATGGCATGACCACTGTGGGAAATCAACTTTTGGGACAGATTAACAAAATCACAGTGCCACTGTTCATGAAGGGAGGTCCTGAAATGCCTATGTTGAAAATGTGGTTAAAAAATCCCCAAAATAACTGGGTCACGGACGTGTGCTGCGCAGTTTCTATGCATGCTCATTACTTCACCAATTATTCATATTTTTACTCCAGAGTTTCAACGTTGCCATTTTTTTACGCCTCCTCATGAACAATACTGTTGTAATTTTTCACATCCTGCCCAAAATGTGTTTTCGTGCCTGTGGTGCCAAATGGCATAGTTGTTGTGCAAAACCACCTTTCGGTTAACAAACTGATAGTGCCGCTTCATGAGGAGGGGTCACAAAAAGCCCATGTTGAAAATTTGGAGTGAAAATACCAACAAACACCTACGGAGTTAGGGTTTCTAGCTGTAACACCCCACCCTGTGGAGACTGACAGGTATCAGGGGTGTGACTTGGGATCATTGGCTGCAATGCTCATGCCATTCCACCCCAACCCCCCACCCTGCAGCCAGTGACAGGCATCGAGGTGTGCCTTGGAGTGTTCGGCCCTAAAGTTCACCCCATTCTCCTATACTGCACCCATATCAGCATATTTCCTTATGGAATGTGGTAAGTATAAGGCCCAAAGACCCCAAAGCACACCACAACACTTGTCAGTGTCTACAGTGTAGGGTGAGGTAAAATGCCATGAGCATTATAGCTGACGACCCAAAGGCACACCCCAACGCCTGTCAGTCTCTGCAGGGTGGGGTTGGGGTTGGCGTCAGTCCAATATTTCACTGCCATTCCTATTATGCATCTTTAACTCCTGCACTACCATTGCCAATGCCAGCAAGACAACATTTGGCGTTGACAAATGCTTGTTATTGTCTGTATCAGTGACATTGCTGAGGGGCTGGATGGGAGGGTTTGCCTACTTGCTGATGATACTAAGATCTGCAACACAGTGGACACCCCATAGGGGGTTGAAAGAATGAGGGGGGATCTGGGAAAGCTGGAAGAATGGTCCAAGGTGTGGCAACTGAAATGTAATGCTAAGGAGTGCAAAATCATGCACCTGGGGCGAAAAAACCCTGTGGAGAGTTACACAATGGGGGAGGGGGAGTTACTGAGAGCTACTAGGGAAGAAAGGGACTGAGGGATAATCATCTATGATGACCGAAAGGTGGCCAGACAGTGTAACAAGGCTATGGGGAGGGCCATTGGAATGTAAGGATGCATAGGAAGGGGTATGACTAGCATGAGAAGGGAGGTGGTGATGCCACTGTACAAAACCCTGGTGAGGCTCCATCTGTAATATGGTGTAAAGTTCTGGAGGCTGCATCTTCACAAGGACATAGACAGGGTGGAGGCAGTCCAGAGAAGGGTGACAAAGATGGTGTAGGGCTTGCATCAAAAAACATTTGAGGAGAGATTAAAAGCCCTCGATATGTATACACTGGAAAACGGAAGGGAATGGGAGGATATGATTGAGACCTTCAAGTATCTCAAGGGCCTGAACACAGTTCAAGTGGGTGACATCTTTCAGCACAGGACTTGTACAAGGACAAGCGGGCACAGTATGAGATTGGAGTGGGGCAGGATAAAGGGGAATGTGAGGAAGTTTTTCTTCACAGAAAGGGTAGTAGATGCCTGGAATAGCCTACCTAAGGTAGTAGTGGGAGCTAACACAGTGGGTGTATTCAAGCATGCATGGGATAGATATAAAGGAAACCTAGAGGAGGGTAAGAGGCGTAGGCTAATGACCAAGTAGGGTCAGCGGCTGCTGAGGCAGGCAGGTAATACAAGCAGACTAGATGGGCCTAGCGGTCCTTATCTGCCATCAACTACTATGTTATTATGTTACTATGTAACTGAGGACAAAAGAAAAGCAAAAATATTTTTGAATTTTTTTAAACATTCATAATTTGGTAGATATTTGGTGTACCCGAAACCTAGACAAATAACAATATACATATTACTTCAAACACTTAAACTCATATTCTAGACTAGATTATATATTATATTCCACTGCTATACATACAGACTTTTTGAAAATAAATAGTGCACCTATAGAAACATAGAATTTGATAGCAGATAAGGACTGCCTGGCCCACTTAGTTTGCTCATTTCCATAACATCTTAAACTCCAGATCCTAAACGATCTGCAGCTTACCCTCTCTTTCCAACCACTAGGGTTGCCTTCTGTTTATCCCATGCATTCTTGAAGTCACCTATTGTTTTTGCCTCTACGACCTCCACTGGGAGGCTGTTCCATGCATCTACCACCTTTTCTGTGAAAACATACTTTCTCACATTACCCCTGAGTCTCCCCTTCTCTCCAGCCTCATAGTGTGACCCCTTCTTCTTGCACATCTCTTTTTTTGAAAGATGCTGCCATCCAGAACCTTGCTGATTCCCTTGAGGTACTTTAATGTCTCTATCATATCCCCCCCTCTCCTTCCTTTCCTCCAGGGTATACATATTGAGGTCTTTCAGTCTTTTCTCATATGTTTTCTGGTGCATTCTTCTCTGGTTCGCCTCCATTCTGTCAATGTCCTTTCGGAGATGTGGTCTCCAGAAGTGAACACAGTATTCCAGATGTGGCCTGACCTATTGTCTGTATAGTGACATCACCACCTCCTGTTTTCTATTTGTGATGCCCTTCCCTGTGCACCCCAGCATCTCTTTGGCCCTCCCTACCGCCTTTTCACATTGCTTGGCCACTTTCAAGGTGTCCATTATGTTTAGCCCAGGTCCCATTCCAGTTTTGTTGTTGTCAGTATCTCCCCCCCCCACACTGTGTATTGCTCTCCAGGATTCCTGTGGCCCAAGTGCATGACTTTGCACTTTTTTTGTAATGAATTTAAGCTGCCACTCTCTTGACTACTTCTCCAGTTTGCATAGGTATCTTCTAATTTTTTCCACCCCCTCTGGAGTGTGTACCCTATTGCATATCTTGGTGTCATCTGCAAAGAAGCTTCCCTTCTTTTTCCAGCCTCTCCATAAAGTCACCAATGAAGACATTGAAACATAGAAACATAGATTTTGATGGCAGATAAGGACTGCTTGGCCCACCTAGTCTGTCCATTTCCCTACCTACAGGATAGGCCGCAGATCCTATTTAACCAACAGCCTATTTCTTCCTACCCCCCACAAAAACTGCCTTATGTCTGTCCCATGCATTCTTGAATTCTCCCACAGTTTTAGACCCCACAACCTCCTCAGGAAGGCTGTTCATTGCATCCACTACCCTCTCTGTGAAAAAATACTTCCTCACATTGCCCCGGAACCACCTCCCCGTCTTTAAATTGTGTCCCCTTGTTCTTGTGCGTCTCTTTTTCTGAAAGATGCTACCCTCTTGGACTTTGTTGATTCCACTGAGGTACTTAAAAGTTTCTATCATGTCCTCCCTCCCTTCTTTCCTCAAGGGTATACATATTAAGCTCCTTTAGTCTCTCCTCATATGGCTTCTCTTGCAGACCCTGCACCATTTTAGTTGCCCTCCTCTGGACTGCCTCTATCCTGTCTATGTCCTTGCAGAGATGGGGTCTCCAGAACTGGATGCAGTACTCCAGATGGGGTCTCACCAACTGTCTGTACAGAGGGATAACAACTTCCTGTTTTCTGCTGGTGATGCCTCTCCCAGTGCATCCCAGTATACCCCCTAGCCTCCCTACTGCCTTCTCACATTGCTTGCTAACCTTAAGGTCATCTGATATGATTACCCCCAGGTCTCTTTCCTTTTTGTTTTTGTTACTACCTCCCCCATTGTGTTAATCTTCCCTGGGTTCTTCTTTCCCAGGTGCATTATTTGCACTTCTTTGCATTGAATCCTAGCTGCCATACTTCTGACCATTCCTCCAACCTTGCCAAGTCCCTTCTCATCCTTTCCACACCTCCTTGTGTATCAACCCTGTTGCAGATCTTTGTGTCATCTGCAAAGAGGCATACTTTTCCTTCCAGTCCCTCTGCAATGTCACTTATAAAGACATTAAAAAGGACTGGACCCAGTACTGAACCCTGCGGTACCCCACTAGTAACCCCTCTTTCTTCAGAGTGGACTCCATTTACAATTACCTTCTGCGTCCTGTTGTCCAGCAAATGTTTTACCCTGGCTATCACCCTGGGACCCACTCCCAGGCTAGTTAATTTGACTATTAATCTTTTGTGTGGGACTGTGTCAAATGCCTTGCTAAAGTCTAGATAGGCCATGTCCACAGCCCCTCCCTGGTCTACTACTTTGGTCACCCAGTTAAAGAAATCTATTAGATTCATTTGACATGACCTTCCCGCTGTGAACCCATGCTGCCTTGGGTACTGTGCCCCACTGGCCTCAAGGTACTCAACAATTCTTTCCTTCGAAGTGACTCCATCACTTTCCCTACCACAGAGGTCAAACTGACAGGTCTGTAGTTTCCTGCATCTGTCTTGGTCCCACTTTTGTGAAGAGGAATCACATCCACCTTCCTCCAGTCCTCAGGTACCACACCATCCTCCCATGATTTATTAAAAAGAGAAGTCAGTGGTTTCACTAGTTCCCCCCTTAATTCTTTTAGAATTCTGGGGTGAATTCCATCAGGCACAATTGCTTTGTCCACCTTCAGTTTTAGGAGTTCTTACAGAACCCTTTCTTCTGTGAAAGGGCTGGGATCGATCCCCCTATCAAGAGTGCTTCTGTTAATTGGATTAGGCACTTCCCCCTCCTCTTTTGTGAATACTGAGCAGAAATATTCATTCAGTATCCCTACTTTTTCACTGTCCCCCTCTGCCCGCCCACCATTTATTCTATTCACCTCACTATCCCTCCCTTTGTCTTTTTACGCTCTCTGATGTACCTATAAAAGGTTTTATCCCCTTCTAACCGAGTTGGCTATCTTTTCCTCAGTTTGGGCCTTTGCTATTCTGACTACCCTCCCTGCTTCCTTCTGCCTTAACTGGTACAGCTCTCTGTCCTGCTCCTTCTGTGTTTCCTTATACTTCCTGAATGCTATCTTTTCTCCTGACTTTCCCAGCCACCTCTTTTGAGAACCATAGTGGCTTTTTCTTTCATTTTGATTTGTTTATTTGCTTCACACAAAGGCTTGTTGCCTCTGTGATGGCAGTTTTGATGATTCCCCATTGTTGCTCCACCCCTCCTTCTAGCCTGTTTGCTAGTACTTTTCTGAGGCACTCTCCCATCTTGCCAAAGTCAGCCCTCCTGAAGTCCAGTACCCTCATTTTTGTATGGCTTGACTCTGTAGCTGAGTTTAACATGAACCACACTGTTTGATGGTCACTTGTTCCCAGATGGCAACCCACTTCTAGATCTGAGATCCTCTCACTGCCCCCATTTGAGAGTATGAGGTCTAAGATTGCTCCCTCACAAGTGGGTTCTGAAACTAGCTGTCTGAGGCCTGCCACCTGTAGGGCATCAAGAATGGCCCTGCTCTTGGATATGGCTGCAGAAAATGTGCTCCAGTTAACATCTGGCATATTCAGGTCTCGCATCAACAGTATCTCCCCTTTCTCTGCCATCCTAAGAATGCCTTCTATCATATCCTTGTCCATTCCCTCCCCCTGACATGGGGGTCTGTACACAACCCCTGTGCAGATTGTGATGCCCTTTCCAGTCTCCAAGGTGACCTACAATGCCTCCTCTCCTCCCTGTTTACTCTTTTGTTCAGTTGCTTTTATCTCTTCCTTTACATAGAGAGCTACTCCTCCCCCTCTTCTATCCTACCTGTCTCTCCTGTAGGTTATGTACCCTGGTATGTTAACATCCCAGTCATGGTTCTCTGTGTACCATGTTTCTGTGACTGCTATGATATCCAGGCATCCCTCTTCCATCAAGGCCACCAGCTCAGGGAGCTTGTTGCCCAGACTATGGGCATTGGTACTCATTACCCTTCATTTCCTGATGGCCTTACTCCTTTTTGCCCCATCCCTGTCCTTCTTGCCTTTGTCACTTCCCCATTTACCCCTGCCCTTCTCCCTATTCCCACCTCTATGTTGGTGTTTACCGTACTTACTACCATGATTTTTTGGGGGTGCTAGGATTTCCCTGCTCCTTTCTAGTGCCTCCTCCCTTGGCTAGTTTAAATGCTTGCCAATGAAGCATTTAAACCTATCACCTAGGATCCTGGTTCCCCTCCTGGACAGATGCAGCCCATCATGCCAGTATAGGCTTGCATCACTCCAGGTGGACCCCCAGTCCCCAATGAAGCCAAATCCCTGAGCTCTGCACCAGTTTTTCAACCACTGATTCTATCCCATGGTGCAGAACACCCTAGCCTCTCTCCTACTCCATAGATGGGCAGCACCTCTGAGAAGGTTACCGTGCATGCTACTTGTCTAAGGCCCCTCCCCAATTCCACAAACTCTTCCTTCACTGCTCTAATCCCTTTCTTAGCCAGGTCATTTGTCCCTAGGTGGACAATGACATCCAGCTCCCTCCCCTGTGCAGCTGCTCTGGCAATCCTGAGGATTCGCTCCCTGTCCCTCCAAGTCATGGCACCAGGCAGGCACCTTACCTCCCTCCCTCTCCCCTTCCTCCCCCAGTTCTACCTTCCTAAAAATGGAGTCCCCTACCAGGAGTTGTTTCCTTCCCCTGTGGGGTCCCATGCCACCCTCCTGTGGGTCTCCTTTGTGGAGGTTCCCAGCATCCTCCTTGGTCTCCACTGCAGGTGCCTCCATAGAGAAACCACACTTTGACAGAATGGCATAGGAATTGTGGAGAGGTACAACTGGAGGGATGTGCCTCTGTTCCACCACCCTCACCCTCCCTGAGCCCACTGTGGTCCAACCGCTCCTCTTTCTTGGCAACCTCTGAGGCAACGGCAGTAGCACTGGTGGTCCCTGGATGGAAGAGGAGGTCCCACAAATCCTGGCCAACTCAGCCTGGAGATGAGCAACCTCCTCCCTCAGCCTGGAGAGGTGCCTGCAGATGGGACAACACCGCATCCTCCAGAACGTCTCCCGGAAGACTGCTGCTCTACAGCAACTGCACTGCACCACTCCAATCATGTCTTATTTCTGGCCCCTTAACTGTTTGCAGTCCTTACTCTTTCCTCTGTTTTTTTTTCTCTCCTTACTTTCTGCCTGTGTGCACTTTAAGCTCCTGATTGTCCTGTTCTGCGACAAGAATATCCTATATTTCTCAGTAGACCAGTTACTTGCTCAGAGGCAGACCTCCAGCAGCTAGAGGGGGCCGGAGAGCTACTCTTGCCCTTCTAGGATGGTGGGTCTTTGGTGGTTCTGTGATCACTCACTTCCTGCTCCCAAACAGGAAGTTCCTGTTGTCAGTCAAATCCTGTGCCTATAAAAATAGAACTAGCTTTGGGTGGAGGGGACAGAAGGAGGGCAATATAGTCCCAGTAGAGAAGTTCAGTCACACAGCAGTCCTTTCTCCTGGTGTCTTCTGCCAAGCTACTAGCAGAATCTTTCCAAGGCAGTCTTTAAAAGTAGCTTCCTTCTAGCTAAGCCACTCCCCCTACTTACTAGATCTTTCTACAAGTAATTTAAACCTCACAGCTATTAAGTCCTTTCAATCACCTGAGATTTACAGCTAGATAACTGTTCAGATACCCATTCAGTTCAGTTAACTCAGACAAACACACACTTTTTTTTTGTTTTGTTAGTTTTTTTTTTACCCTAAATTAAAGGTCCAAGTACAAAAGTTCTTCTTCTTTAGTCCCAGCACAGAAGTCCAGTCACACAGCAGTCCTTTCTCCTGGTGTCTTCTGCCAAGCTATTAGTCGCTGTCCTCAAAACCAAAAGAAAGAAAATGTAGATGGTCCTACTCAGGATGTGAAATTAGGTTTAGATTAATGATTTACTCACAGCACAGCTCAATAATGGGGGAATATCCAGGACTAAGTTCATTCAAGTCCACTATTAAAGTTAGTTTCTTTCAGGAGAGACCTCGGGCTATCGTCACTGAAACGGGAAACTAGCATCACTAGCGTCAGCCGATTATGCCTACAGCCACTGTGTTTGCACGTAAATGGAGCTTGGTCTCTTTCTTAATTGTGGAACCCCTGATATGTCACACTATTTTGACTCACGCTATATTATCGCAAGCGCTAATGTCACTGCGCTATTTTGACTGCGCGTAATTGACTCGCGCTATTTTGCACACGCTATTTTGACTGGATCCCTTCCCCTGGTTGGAACTTATGGCCCAGGAAATGTGCCTCTCCCAAGGTATTCCAAAATCGATGTTGGATGTATTGATCATTTTGATACATAAGGAAGGGAAGAATAAAGAAAATCCAGAAAACTATAGACCAATAACATTACTCAACATAGATTAATAGACTATAAAATTATAGCTAAATTAATTAGGAAGCTAAAGGGCACACTTCCATGGACTATCAGCCCTAGCCAGATGGGATTTGTCAAAGGGTGCACCATGCATGACAGACTGAGAAACATTCAGATCATCTGAGAATAAACAAAAATAAATATCCAAACTGAAGCTATCGGCATTGCATTGGATGCTTCCAAGGGTTTTGATCTCCTACAATGGCCTTTTAGAACAAAAGCCTAGAAGGTATAGGTCTGCCAAAGCCATTATTAAATATTATACATTTTTTTTCATAGTTCACCTAAGACAACCTTTAAGATAAACAAACAAGGGAGGCAGAGCCAAGCTGGCAAGCAGGAAAGTCACACATTAGTTCGGCTCCACAAGGCACCTGAATAAACTGACATTTATTTAATATTTTCCGAGCTGAGAGTTAGTAAATTTTTAGCTCGAAATATGATGGATGATGACCACAGGGTAAAAATCATCAAAATAGTAGGCTTTATTGCTCTTTGAAGGACAAGCAAGCAGACTAGGGGCCTGGCTGAGCCACGTACCTGGGCACAGCAGAGTATCACTGATGCAGGAGGGGAGAGAGGGCAGTGAGATTCCGCTATCACTGATCTGTCAGGCATGATCAAAAACCTGCAAATCGAAATGAAGGCAGGCTTCTCAAATATAACTGCTCAAATTAGTCACATTCAGAAGGTTTTGAATGGACTGGCAGAGACCTCAATAGCGCATTTCACCCAACTGGAGGAGGCAGAAAAATGAATTGATGAGATGGAAGATAGAATTGTGGACATAAAAAGAGACAACCGGAATTTAAAAGACAATGTAGAGAAACATCTGCAGAAGGCAGAGGAGCAGAAGAACAGGGCCAGGAGATCTAACATTAGGCTTATTGGTCTGCCGGAGGGTATGGAGGGTAAGGAAGGTGGAAAGACTATACTGAAGTGGCTTGTGAAGCAGCTAGCTCTCCAAGAGGAGGCAAAACACTATGAAATACAAACAACTCATCATACCGGCCCATGTCCAAAACCGGGTGATTGAACGAGGCATTATTTAACCAAGTTTCTTTGATTTCCTGACAAGGAGGTGATCCTACTGGCTGCCAGAGTGAATGGTCCTACACCAGTGGAAGGAGGAAAGGTTTCAGTATTCCAAGATTACACCAGAGCTCTCCAGATGCAGAGGCAAACATTTCCTGGTGTAAAAACAGCTCTGTAGCATTGTGGATAGAATTGTGCACTCCTATATTCTGCTAAGCTGAAAGACATAAAGCCAGGATGTCCACCTCACTTCTCTGAGAAGCCTTAGGAGGCTGAAGATTTTTTGAACAATGAGGAGGCAGCCAGCGAAGGAAGGTCTAGACCCAGAGATTCACTGACAGCCTACTGACAACAGTGCCAGTCGATATGAGTTTTTATTTCTGAGTGTGGAGTACTTACCAGCATGGGGAGCTGAAATGCCAGACTGACCAGTTTAGGAGGTAAATGTATGTTTAAACTTTGGTGCCAATGTGGCCCAGGTACCCAAAGATGGCTGCGTGGTGGGAAAAGACTGTCATTTTGGCAGCACCCATCATGGGCATGTTTGTAATTCCACAGAACTGTCAATTCCACAGAGATATGTGACATAATCCAACGACAGGCTGACTGTTGCTGAAAGACAGAACACGCCCCCCACCTGCTTAAATATGCATTTTGCTAATGCGTAAGAAATAACAGTCAATTGTCCATCTCACTGTTTATTTTAAGCTACAGAGGCTTAGATAACTGATGAACTGAAGCATACTGGTTCAAGCAAATGTAAATGTCACTGGAGCACCTGTCAGACTTGAACGTTGTCTGTTTCATTGGTGGGTATAATTAACAAACTGTGCTATTGGGTGGTGTGTCAGACCTGGCAAATCAGAGGGAAGGAGTGTCAGGGGCTCCTGTCAATCAGATGGCTCCATGACTGTACATGCAGGATTTACTACGTATTCTTGATCCTACTCAGTATGCTGCAGATGACGGCTGGTTCAATCTCCAGTCGTGAGTATGTCCAATGAGAATAGCCTTTCTGTGATACAAACCATATTTCAGTGCCCACTGCCCACCCTTGATTGTCATGGTTTATATCAGGTCAGAATGTATCTGTTTTACTAATGGTCACCTGCTGTGGTGATTAATGTTTTTCTTTTTTAGTCCCACCACTTGCCACTGATGCTGAAGGTGGGGGTGGGGGGGCTCAGCTTGTAGTGCTATTCTGGAACAATGCTCGGACATACCTTGTTTGCAGAAATAAAATGCTAAGTAACAGTTCATGCCAACACAAGCATTGAGCCTGGATGTCCATGAAGTTTGAAATGGTTTCAGCAGGAAACTCTTAAATGATCTATGCAGCAAGTCCCAGAGGAAGAGACAGTTTCTCTCCCCAACCATGGCTTGGGCTATGGGTATTGGTGGGGGGGTGGTGTGAGTTCATCTTTCAGATGAGGGCATGCTATTCACCATAGATTCAGCATCAGGAGCCCAAACAGTGATGCAGACATAAGCAGTTTGCCCTCTCAGATTGCTGACTACCTGCAACGTAACCCACCTGGACAAATATCAGCAGCAGTGAGGTGGAATGTGCTGAAAGCGGTGCTCAGGGAGACTATAATCTCATATTCTGTGCATGAAAAGTGAATTAATTATCAGAGATTGTTTGAACTAGAGGGGAAAATAAAACAGGTAGAACAGGAGCATATGTTGAAGCCTACTTCGGACAAGTATCAATACCTCCAGTAGCTAAAGTGGGAACACAGCACTATACATAATACTAAAATAGAGTGAGCCCTTCTGTTAATGCAAGCAGGTCAGTATTTTGAGGGGGATGGGAATAATTTATTGTCATGATAGCTGCAAACAAAGGAAGGTGCCAAAAATGTGGCAGCAATTGTTACACCAGAGGATAATGTGGTGCAGGATGATGACTCAATTGGGGATTGTTTTAGGAAATGTTATGAGACTTTGTATTCATCAGAAGTATCCCCCACAAATGAACAAATCTTGCAGTTTCTGGGGAAAACTGACCTTCCCAGGATTACAGAGTCCCAGAAGGACTTGTTGGAAGCACCTTTAGATTGGGAGGAGTTAAAAACTGCAATTATGCATCTTAAAGGGGGCAAGGCACCAGGCCCTGACGGTTTCCCAACAGACTTTTACAAAGTATTTCTAGACCAACTACAGGACCCATTAATGGGCATGATACAGGAAAGCCTGGCTGAGGATTCCCTTCCAACATCCCTATTCTCAGCAATGATAATAGTACTTCCCAAACTAGGGAAAGGCACAAAGCAAAGCTCTTCATATCACCCAATCTCACTGTTAACAGCAGATGATTAGACTATTGCCAGAGTAATAGCAGGAAGACTTGAATCAGTGCGTCCAGACATCATACACCCAGATCAATCAGGCTTTGTTAAGAGGAGACAGGGAAAACATAACATTCGATGTACCCTCAATTTTGTCTGGAAATATATGTCACAGGGAGGTGTAAGCCTAGATTCTGAAAAAACATTTGATAAAGTGGAGTGGAGGCATATGTTCGAAGTAATAAAGAAATCTGGGATGGGGGAATGTGTTTAAGTGGATTAGTACTCTTTATAATAAACCTAATGCACAAATATTAGTAAATGGACAGTTCACTAAGCCTTTTCTTCTCACCAGAGGTACCAGGCAGGGTTGCCCCCTTTTGCCTGTCTTATATGTAATGGCCTTAGAGCCTTTGGCAGCTGCAGTGAGACATGAAAAACAGATTACAGGGCTTCAGGTTGGTGGGGAGATCCACAAAACAGCACTTTTTGCAGATGACTTGCTGGTGTATTTGGGTAACCCGCCTCAAAGTTTGATGGCTTTACATAACATATTGGCAGAGTATGGAGGAATCTCGAGCCATAGGATCAACTGGTCAAAATGTTAAATACTCTCAATGGGGTCAGAGGACCCAAATATTTTTATTTATTTTACTTAAACATAAATGACCAGGAAAGGCACTCTGAGCCAAGGCTCGTTTCCAGGTGCAACCCGATTTGTTGGTAAACATACCCTTACAACCTAGACCTGTGAACGTTTTAAAATATTTGGGCATTAACATACCTAAAAGGACCTCCTTGATGTATGGAGCTAATTTCAGCAAGTTGTTAGAGAGTGTAAAAAAAGATTGTGAAAGATGGCAAGGCCTACCTATAAGCCTAACTGGCAGAGTGAACACTATAAAAATGATTATTTTGCCAAAGTGCATATATTTGCTTCAGAGTTTTAAAATTAGAGTGCCTGAAATGTTTTTTAAGGAATTGAATACTATTACTAATAGATTCTTAATGTGGAGGGAAACCAGCCAGAATTAAATGTAGTATATTACAACTACCATTCAATAAAGGCAGTTTGGTTTTGCCTCACTTTAAGCATTATTACTGGGCAGCCCAAATTGTGTCTTTACTGCCCCCTGGGGTAAGGCTACTGGTATGGTGCAATATAGAAGAAAAGTATCTCTCCAGAAGCTTAGTACATGGTCTTCTGACTGCTAGTCATACTGTTCAGACCCCCACAAAAGTTAAGAAAATAAAGAACCCCTTCACACTTCAAAAGGTCAGAATATGGAAAAGGATCCACCAACTAATAGGCAATAGGCTATCAAACAATTTGACCTTCTAATGCATCCCTCTCCATAGACATTAAAGATCACAGGGACTGCAATATTTTCCTGCACCAGGCTCTCCTAAGATGGACGAAATGTGGCATTTCTTATATTAGAGACTTGTATTATGGCGGGGTCTTGAAATCTTAAGCTGAACTTATGCAGCAATATGGGATACAAGCAGGTGACTTTTTTTTGCATTTCTTAAAAAATCAGACAATTCCCAGATGGGATCAACCCGGGGCTCTCTCCTGTTGAAGAGATCTTGTACAAGCCACAATCCTCAGTTTCAATTGTGTCCACGCTATACAGACTGTTTTGGGTTCCATTCCTGGCCCTGAAGATAAGGCCAGGAAAGACTGGGAGCAAGAGTTAAATATAGAAATTGATGATGAAACTTGGTGAGCAGCTATATAACGGATCCATATTTGCTCGAGATCAAACAAACTACGTAAGATTCAGTTATATTTTTGCATAGGTCTTATTTAACTCCAACCAGACTATATAGATAAAACCCCAATAAGTCTGATTTATGCCCTAAATGTATGGCGGAGTATGGGAACTTCACACATATGACATTGTTGTGCAATAAGGTTGCTCCATTCTGGCACCAAGTACATGGAATCATGCGAAGAGTCTTGCGGGTCACTCTGCCGTGTACTTCATTGGTGTTCATGCTGGGTGCAGATTCTAGTAAGTATAACAACCAATTTATAGATAGACTATAGGATCTGGCCTTAGTTAATGCCAGGAAGATGGTTGTTCAGCATTGTGTAAGTACCACTCCGCCCAGTGTGGCACATTGGCCTAATAATTTAGCTCGAAGCTTGAAAAATGCAAATTGTGTGCTGATCGGCACCAGAAATTATTTTACAAAATTTGGAATCCCTTTCTGAAGGCAGTAGAGGATGGAGTTATAAGTTTATAATGTAGAAAACCATAGACCTCACACGTGTATTGTACCAGTTTATATATGTCCCTGTTCTCTCTTGTTAATAGCTGAAGCCTGGTGGAATGTACTTTTGTAGGTAGCCAATGTTTAGAACGTACACCTGTAACTATCCTGAAAATGATGTTCTTGTATGTAGTGCAAGTATGAAGGTTTTAATAAAATATGTTTTCAAAAAAAAGATAAATAAAAAAGCCAGGCTAACTAAGAAAGAGCACCCACTCCAATAGATTTGGACTCAGTTAAAACATTTATTTAAAATAAAATAAAACTGGCAGCAGCACCTCCGTCCTGCTGCCACCAATGTTTTGCACCAGAAACATGCTCTTTTTCAGGGTGTAAAATGCTCATTCACGAACTCATATTTAAAGCCCTTAATTAAAGGGACCACACATATTTCTTATTAGTTTTTTTAAAAGAAGTTTGTCAATGAACCAGCCCAACCCCAACAAACTATAAACGGGAAAACAAGGAAAGGATGGGGGGGGATAAGGAACAACTAATACAAAGGAGGGCATTATATACAAAAACCAATATGTACAAGACTATTTGCAATATGTATACAGAAAGACAGCAGAATTGTTTTGGGTTTTTTTTCTTAAAGGACCTAATTGAAAACTATCATTAAGTCCAGGTTTAATCCAAGCTTTCAGTTTAACCTGCCAAAAAGCTGCTCTTTGCAATAAACATTTTCAATGTCACCATCCCCGGGGCCCATTCCATCCTTTTCAATCCCCTGAAATGTCTGTAAAGTATGGTTACCTGAAGAGGTTTCCAAATGTAAATTGTGTGCTGATGGGGACGAGAAAGTATTTTACAAAATTTGAAATCCCTTTCTGAAGGCAGTAGAGGATGGAATTATAAGTTCATAATGTACAAAACCATAGCCCTCACACATGTATTGTACCAGTTTATGTATTTTCCCTGTTCTCTCTTGTTAATAGCTGAAGCTTGGTGGAATGCACTTTTGTAAGTAGCCAATGTTAAAAATGTACACCTGTAACTATCCTGAAAATGATGTTCTTGTATGTAATGCAAGGAAAAGCATTCTTTTTTTCCTTTTTACTGATACTCCTCAAATGTTCACAAATTCTTGTTTAAAATTTTTGATTTGTTTTTCCCACATAAAAGCTGTTGCAAGTAGACAAGGGCAAGTAAACCACACAAACACTGTTACAATCTATATAACTTTTTATCTTAAAATCTTTCTCAATATTTGCAATTGAAAAAATATCACCCATTTGTCTAAAATCACAAAACTTACAATTTCTGCATTTGAAAGTGCCATTAGGTAAATGACTATTTTCTGTAGGTAACTTTTCCTTATGCAAACTATGCGTTACCCTGTCACCTAAATTGTGACCCATTGTACACACCATACGTGGATTTTGTTTCACCACTTGCTATAATTTAGGTTCTGTGTTTAAAATGTGCCAATTATCATAAATCACATTTTTAAACAAATTGTGATTGTGTACTAAAAGTAGTGATAAATGTCGTAGGTACATCATTCTTGATTGTCTTCTTCCTGTTATCCCTTGCCCTTGCTCTGTGTAACAATTGACATCTTCCCATAACAGCAACAGTCTGTGATGCCTTCTCAATACAAGTTTCATTATATCTTCTTTCTAAAAAATGTTGCTTAAGCACATGAACCCCCTCCTCACATGCCTTCAGGTCACTACAATTCCTTTTAAGTTTAACAAACTGCCCCTTGGGGATATTTTCCACTAAGCTTCAAGGGTGTTGACTAGTAAAGTACAGAAATGAATTCCTGTCAGTCTTCTTACACAAGAGGTCAGTAACAATTTTACCATGACCATCTTTAAACATTTTTAAATCCATAAAATGTATTTTATGTTTATCATAAGCCATAGACAACTTCAGATTTGAGTTGCTCTCTTCTAAGAAGTGTACAGAATGGACCAACCTTTCCTCTGTGCTCATCCATATCAAAAATAAATAATCAGTAAACCTCTTGAATAAATAGATACATTCATAAAATGTGTTGCGCTCTCGATGAAATAACAACCCATTCCCGCATGCCAAGGTAAACATTGGTATAATTGGGGGGAAGCTTCTCCCATTGCCGTACCCTTTACAAATAAATAATGTCCACCCTGGAAAGTGAAATGGCTTGATGTTAAAACCAATTCTACCATACAGTAGTTAAAAGAAATTCAACAAAGTAAGAATGTCAATCTGTAAATTTACAAAAGACTTGTCTCAAAGCACTAATACCCCCTTTATGGGGCATATTTGTGTATAAAGACTGGACATCTCAAGTGACTAATAACCATTCTTTCTCCACAGCCAAATCCTGTAATAAGCATAACGTGCCCCCATGTATTTAATATAAATTGACATCAAACAGGCTAGCTCATAACTATGTTTATCTATGACCTGAGCCAGAGGTTCTGTTAATGATCCGATACTAGCAATAATTGGTTGGCCCGGTGGCTCTCTCACATGTTTATATATTCTTGGTAAACAGTACATAGTGGTTTAATGGGATGATCAACAGTTAAAAAGTCCATAGTCTCCAATGATACAAGGTTGGACAACAAAGATTCATTCAGGAAGCTGTCTATTCTTTTTTAGCTCCAATGTTGGATGACAAGTTAAACATTTATAAAATGATTCATCATCCAACTGTCTATTCACTTCATTCACATATTTCTCAGTATCCATGATAACAATGGCATCCCCTTTATCAGTGTTTTTGATAAAAATGGCTGTATTTGTTTCTAAAGATTTTATTATTGCCTGTTCTTCCACAGTGCAGTTCACATATCTAGGAAATGGTTCATCTTCAAACAATTTAAATAAGTCCCTTTCACACGCTATCTCAAAAATTGACACAGCTGCATTCATAAGGGGCATGAAAGAGGATTTTTTCTTTTTAAAAATTCTGCAATCCAGTAAATCTGTCACCTTTTCACTATTGCCATGCATTTCTTCAGCTGTGCAATTAATGTTTTCAGCCTGTTTTGAAAAAATGCTCTTAAGTTTTATAGTAAAGCATCTCTAGTCAATAACAGTTTCAAAATCCTGCATTTGCTCAGTAGGAACAAAACTCAACCCTTTTGCTAGTACTGTAAGTTCAATATCAGTTAGTTCATACTGTGAGATGTTAACAACCAAACAACTTTTTACTTGCGGCCCCTCTGATGGTATCTGTACCCTGGGCCCCTGTTGCTCCTCCAGCTCCTTTTCCAGTGGCTGGGTTGATTGTAGCTGCTCTGCTGGTTAATATCTGCATGGTCTGCCTCTGCCTCTTGTTCCCCTTTGGGTGTGTTTAGCCTGACAAGCCTGGTGCTGCATTTGAGTGGTGTTCTGGTAAGCATGGAATATGGAACTGTTCTTGTTGAATTTGCACTTGCTCCAATCTCAGTACTTGCTGGTTTGGTGGTATTGAATCCTGACTCTGTTCTAAAAAAGAAGATTCCATATCTGACATAGTATCCATCTCCAAACCACTTGTGTATGTTTCAGCTGGTACATCTATATTTGTACAGGACTGAGGCAGAACAGGCTGTGTTTTTTTTTTTCAATATAGATTTAAGTTGTACATTTTTGTGTTGCTTGCACACATGTGCAAGAAAAATTGCTTTCAGCAGTAAGGGAGAATGCCTAAATACGTCAGGAAATTTGGGCAACATCACCACTCAATCAGCTGTTTTGGTGCATTACAAGCTACCAAAACAGCTGATTGGTGTCTCCATGGTGACAGCTTCTCTGTCGGTCTCTCATAGTCCCCAGGAAGCTGACAGAAAGCTGCCACCCACCATTCAGTGTGCCTTCCTGGTGAAACATTTCAATAAAAAAAAAGCCAACAGGGTGCCCAATCCCCCTGTCAGCATGCCCCCTTCCAGTTCAATTTGCTGACAGGGGAGCCCACTCCCTGTCGGCATAATGTCCTCCCTCCCAAGTTTGTTGTGTGCTGAGGGGTGTCCAATCCCCCTCGGCTCTTGCCACCCCCCCACACTTATATGTGCTGACAGGTGCCCAATCCCCCAGTCGGCATGCCCCCTTCCTGGCAATGTTGCCAGCTGGGGAGCCCACTCCCCATTGACATAATGCTCCCCCCAATTTCTTGTGTGCTGACGGGGGTGCCCAATCCCCCATTGGCTACAGCCCCCCAAACACTCAGGTGGCATGCTGGGAGCCCACCCCAGAATGCCAAAATTAAATGTCCCTGTAAAAATAAAACCTTCCTGCAAGACTTTTTTTTTTAATAAACCTGTAAACTAAAAAATGGTTCCTCGTTGATTCTGGTGATCCTCTCCCAACCCGCACCCACCCTCTGCATACCCCACCTCCCCACATACACCCCCCACCCATACCTACCTCCAGAGCCCAACATGATGATCTTCGTGGACTGGGAACATGTCTGCACTCTTCAAAACCGACTGGAATTGAAGAAATGCTGGTAAGCTGTATAATGGCATAAATGGGTTTTTTTCAACTTTGGTTCATATCTAGGCCATTTTGGGGAATTTTTTCACCAAATTTTCAACATGGGGTTCTTGGGTCCCCGCCTCATGAACTCAGTCACTGTCATTTTGCTATTCGGTCCTGAAAGGCGATTTCGCGGTCACTGTGTGGAACCAACTTTTGGGACTGATTAACGAAATGACAGTGTCACAGTTCGTGAGATAGGCCCCCAAAACCCTATGTTGAAAACTTGGTGAAAAAATTCCCAAAAATGACTGTTTTACTAGCTTGTGCTGAGCAGTTTCTGTGCACACTTGTAACTTCGAGCATTTTTAATATTGTCACTCCAGATTTTCAACATTGCCATTTTACCACACCTCCTTATGAACAGTACAACTGTCATTTTTCACATCTCACCTGAAATGTGCTTTCACACATGTAGCTCACAGTAGCATGGTCAGTGTGCGAAATCAATGTTCAGGACAGATTAAAAAAAGCACAGTGACACTGTTCATGAGCAGAGGTCTTAAACTGGCTATGTTGAAAATTTGGTGACAAAAGTCAATAAAAGGACTATGTTACGAGTGTGCATTGTTCAATTTCCACGCACTCTTGTAAGTTCACAAATTCATAATCTTTTCAGTCCAGATTTTCAAGATTGGCATTTTTCCACACCTCCTTATGAACACTACAGCTATAATTTTTCACACCTTGGCTGAAATGTGTTTTCACACTTCCGGCACAGAATAGCACGGTCACTGTGGGAAATCGGTGTTCGGGATAGATTAAGAAAATCACTGTGATACTGTTCATGAGCGGAGGTCCCAAAATGCTGATGTTGAAAATCTGCTTTAAAAAATCCCAAAACTAAATACATTATGGGGGTGCATTGCACAGTTTCTACACACACTCGTGACTTCACCAGTTTTTTTATATTTTTCACTCCAGCTTTTCAACATTGCCATTTTTTACACCTCTTCATGAACAGTACAGCTGTCATTTTTCACATCCTCTTCTAAATATGTTTTTGCACCTGTGGCACCAAATGGAGCAGTCACTGTGCAAACTTACCTTTTGGCTAACGAACTGATAGTGTCACTGTTCATGTGGTGGGATCACAAAAAGTCCATGTTGAAAACTTGGAGTAAAAATACCAAGAAATGCCCAGGGTGTTAGGGTTTTCAACCATAATGCCCTACCCTGTAGGGACTGCCAGGTGCCAGGGCTGTGAGTTGGGATTGTCAGCAGTAATGCTCATGCCATTCCACCCCCACCCTGCAGCCAGTGCAGGCATCGAGGTGTGCCTTGGATCCTTTGGCCCCAGAGTTCACCCCATTCTCTTATACTGCACCCATTTCAGTGTATTTCCTTATGGAATGAGGTGAGTGTAAAGCCTGAACACTTCAAAGCACACCTCGACACTTGTAAGTGTCTGCTAGGTAGGGTGAGGTGAAATGTCATGACCGTTATGGTGACGACCCAAAGGCACACCCCAATGCCTGTCCATCTTTGCAGGGTGGGGGTGGAGTTGGCATCAGTTCAATACTTCACAGCCATTCCTATACTGCATCTGTCTAACTCCTGCATTTCCACTGCTAATGACAACAAGCAACACTTGACATTGACAAATGCTTGTTACTCTTTGTGTGGCTCCAATCAAAAATCTGCCCCTCCAAACAGTCCAGCCTGTCCCTTTCAGATTTCTTTAGTTTAACATTTTTCAGGTGTTGATTATGTGTTGCAATTGTTTCCAGTGATTGCCGCCTATATTCAGGATATTCTACCCATGTTTCAAATTTTTCAACCTGCTCCTCGTTCTCAGTAATTGACGACTTAACTTCCTTCTCAATTTCTATGCCGTCCTTTAATATAAGTCTAATGAACCCAGCAGATGAATCTAAACAGTGTTTCTGCCAACCTGCCAAACAACTGTCCCTTTCTTTTCCAAATGTGGGCTGTTTAGTAATGTGAAGTCCTCTTGACACATAGTTAACCCTTAAATATGCTTCCATAGTTATCCGTTGCCAATATAATCTTCTTGCCCGCAGGGCTGCTCTTTCTAATTGTACAAAAGCCACAGGTGAAAAGTTCTTTGGTTGTTAACATCTCACAGTAGGAAGTAACTGATGTTGAACTTAAAGTACTAGAAAAAGGGCTGAGTTTTGTTCCTACTGAGCAAATACAGGATTTTGAAATGCTTATCGATTTAAGACGCTTTACTAGAAAATTTAATTTAAGAGCATTTTTTTCAAAATGACATGCAAGCTGAAAATGTTAATTGCGCAGCAGAAAAAATGCATGGCAATAGTAATAAGGTGACAACTTTGCTGGATTGCAGTATGTTTTTTTTTTTAATTTACAATTTATTTTTGTGTTTTCTCCCCTGCCCGTGACCCCAGCAGATGTGCACATGCATGCGTATGGAGGCACACATGGACATCTGGTACCGGCTTGGCACCTTCTGCCCCACCCCTGGCAATTGCCTACCCCCTCCTCTGCCTATGTTTCCCATCAGACAACCAACAAAGAAGAGTCACTCATGGATTGTAATGCTCACAGTACCAATGAGAAACACTAAATGCAAAAAAAAGGCACACTCTCACACAAGGAGAAAATAGCACTACTGCAGTACAAAGTGCTTAAATCCTTTATTCATAAAGTCAGCAGCACCAGCTCCTCTGCCTCACCACACCAGCAAACCTCTCAACGATTCACACAGGTACATTGCGCTTTGTCAAGAGATGAACCTTACAAATACAATCATTACTTAAATAGTGCATGTATGTTAAAAATAGGTGAAAACAATCATTTGAACACATGGATAATTCCAAATACAAAAGGCCTCAATTCTCCAACTCTTGCCCAATGCAAAATAGTAAAAGTTAAATTAATTTGTCATTCATACAATTATATGAGAATTCTTGATTGTTATTGCAAGAAACCTATAAAGTCAGAAATGTGGGGGTAATTCCACTTTATCATTAAGTCCTGGGAAGGTCATAGCCTGCAATTTAAATATCCCAAACATTTCCCTGTAGCAAGTTTATTGTTCAGGTCCCCGCCCCAGGTCCAGTTTTGACTTTTTCAATTCCAGTAAAACACCATTCATGTTGTGTCTATTTCTGTGCCTCATAAATATGTCTAACAGTGGCACACTCCAAATTAACATTATTTATTGCACATACCTGCTCACCCACCCTTTCTTTAAATTTTCTTTTGGTGCATCCTATATAGTAAGCACCACATTTACAGGATGCTAAATAAATAATGTAATTGGTATCACAATTAATGAAATAATTTATACACAGAATCCTGCCATCTACTGGATTTAAAATATGTTTTGTAGCCACATTTGTACATTATTTACACCTCTGGCACTTAAAGCAACCATGTGACCGTGCAGGCAACCAATCACTTCCTTTGGATGGGGGCTGCGGTGTTCTAACATTACTTTTTAACTGTGGATCTAAAATCTGAGATACAGGTTGGGGGGTATCTGCACAGTTGACTGGTAACTTCTGGTTAGTTTACTTCCCAAATTATCTAACTTTTTGTATACCATATGTGGAAAATTTTGCACATGTTGTTGTAATTTAACTTTAGTTTGTAATATTGGTCAATGCTGTTTTACAATCTGTTCAATCTTACTTGACTAGATGCTTTAAATTGTTAAACAATTCATTCTAGACACATTTTTTGGTGTTTCCACTCAATCCACTAATAATGTATCACTAGACATATTAGTTGCTGCTCTTCTAGCCTGCTGTACACCAGTTTTTTTACATTCTCATTGAAAAAATCTGTCCTCAACATCTTAAGCCCAATATTCAAACTCTTCCTGTGTGCTACAGTTTCTGCGAGCTCGTACGGACTGGCTTTTTAGAATTGATCTAACTGTATGTCTGGGGTAACATGAGTGGCAAGCTACCCCACTGTTAGTCTTTATTGGTAGACATAATTCTGTTGTATATATTTTTTTTATGTAATCCTGTGTATATTTACATGGCACAAGAAGGCCATTGTTAATTCAAGACACCTACAGAAAAAGACTGGATGTCTGTTTTTTTAAGGGTTTGACCTTCTTTTAACCTGCAAGCCAGTCTTGCTTGTCAGGAATTTGACAAGTTCTTGTCAAAAAGCTTGTGGATAACTGATCAAGGAGAATTCCTCCAAGTTAACTACCCAAGGGAAACAGGGCTAATAAAATCAGTTTGTATAATCATAAACCTTACAGGATCTTCCTTGTAACTAATTAAATTAAGCCAGTTCAAAAGCACAGGATGGTTTTAGCCAGAAATTGAACAGCAGATGACCATTCTAACAGGACAGTGTGAATTTTATCTTACAGATGCCAGCTGTCTACAGGGGACTTCAAAGGCTTAGACTTTAAATGCCAGGATTTGATTTTTTGGAAACAGCAGAACAATGACATCTCCTGGCCAAAGGGAGTAGTTGCTCTGAACTGGTAATTGATGACACTGTAAGTTACAGACTGGGATAGCCTTCCCTATAAAAAGCCAGTTCAGGGCATTTGTCACACAGTTTCATCTGGACACTCTGCTTGACACACACCAGAAAGCAAACCGCTGAGACCAAGTGTGGCTGCCAAGGCCTAAAAAAACTGAAAACCTTCATCCAGTTTTTCTGGACTTCAAATATAAGGTAGACTTTTTAACTAACAGTTTTAGTGTGTTTCACTGTATATTTTTCCATTTTTCTTTCTGCATACTGTAACTCAAATTAGTATATTCTCGTGTTAGTTGTAACTGTACTTATTTAAGTGTTTTGGTAAAACATTTGTTTTTCTAAAGAAATTCTGCCTGCGTGAGATTTATATACATTTGTGTATGAACTGAAAATAATATTGATAATCTGTAATAACTGTTAATTGCTTAGAGGTGTCACCAATAACAACCAAATTGAAAAAGGGTATATAAGGGATCTGTAAGGATAGGGAGAATACCAAAGTTTTAGGTACGAGTCTGCAGGGATTTTGAACTGGGCTGTTGAATATCCTATACAGAGAAGGCCAAATCAGGCTTAAACTGTTACCCCAAAGAGAGTGTGACACCTGGGTCCTCCTTCTTTGTATAGTAGCCAAGAAAAGGGTTCACATTTGGCCACAAGACTTGAGAATGGTATTGTGCCCTTATCCGGTGCTAGAGAGATGCCCTGGATCCTATTGGCAGAGGTGCAGTCATGACCTTGGCAAGCATCCAAAAAGGTTGAGAGGGTATCTCTGTTCCCTTCCATCAAGGACTGCACTTAAGGGTGAGTACTGTGAGCTTAGTGGGTCTGATCCCCCAGGAGTGGGTTTGTGACAGATCTGGTGTGCAGTGTTGGGATCTGAGAGATCTGGTTGCATAGTGCTGTGATTCAAGAGATATTGATGGCACAGGAATAACATTTGTATTTGAGCCCAGTGTATCAAATTGATAAACTGTAAACAGTCCACACAATCAAGGCAGAGATTTTGAAAAAAAAAGAAATTCATGATTTGGTTACAGTATAAAGTTCCTTGCCTGTTTTTTTTTTTCCCTCAGGTGTAAGCTAGTATAGCAGTAGTTAGGGAAGAAGATGGCTTCCATCTACAGCAAGTACACCGCAGACTACCAAAAGCAGTTGTGTCAGGAAAGTGGGGCACAGTGTGAGAGGTGACCAAAATGCACCTTGTGGAGGTTCTTGTGGCAGTCGATGAGCGAGCAACTGCCCAGAACCTTGATTCGCAGTTGGTGGCTAAAAGGGACCAGATTTTGGGTGTGGGGTGCCAAGGGGCATCACAGAGTCCAGTCCCAAGGAGCAGGACAGTGAGATCAGAGGGAGCCACAGCACCAGGGGAGAGTCACCACAAAGCTGGAGCCAGAAGGAATCAGGCTGCAGCTAGAGTTGAGGAGATTGGAGCTGGAATTTGAGCAGCTAAGGTTTGAAGCCCAGCAGCAAAGAGAATTTGAGCAAAAGAAGTTCAAGCTGGAGATGAAGGAAAAGGAAAACCAGAATCAGAGAGAGGCCGAGGAGAGAGAAAGGCAGCATCAGAAAGAGAGGCTGAAGAAAAGAAAAACAGCTTCAGAGAGCGGCTGAGAGAGGGGAAAGAGAGCGACAGAGGGAATTCAAACCGGTGAAGCTAAGATTCCAACTACTAGTGCCAGAGGAGGTAAGTGGTAGGGGTGAGCCTGGAATCCCAGGACTGGGGTACAAGCTAAATTCTAAATTAATAGCTGAATTTAAAGAGGGGGAAGATATGGATGCATTTTTGAATTTGTTTGAAAAGGTCTGTATCCAGGCTAAACTACCCAGGGAGTCCTGGCACTTCCAGCCATCCCCGCTGCTTACTGGGAAAGGAAATGAGGCACTAGGCCAAATAGATAATCAGTACAATAGTAATTATGAGAAACTTAAAACTGTATGGCTTAAATGGTATGAATTAACACCTGAAGCATACAGAGTTAAGTTCCGTAAGCTCCGGAGAAGCCCTGACATGAGCTATGAGGAACTCACCACAAAGCAACGTCACTTCTTGAAATGATGGTGGGAGAGAGTGGAAGCAAACTCGGTAGAGAAAATTGAGGAGGTTGTACTTTTGAGCAATTCTTTTGGGCTTGCCCAGCAGAGCTAAAAACCTGGTTGGAGGACTGAGACCCCAAAACAGCATAGCAGGCTGCTGAGCTCTCGGATCGCTATGCCATGAGCAGGCCTGCTGTGAAGGAAGTGGAGTGGGTGTGGTAGTGCGAAAAGGAAAAAGTGCACCTTCAGGGCAGCTAAAACCATCACTGTCTCCATAGAAAGGGGGAAGCCCCAAGTTACAAAAAATGGATTTCTCAGTTAAAAGAAATGATGATTGTTGGTTTTGCAAATGGCCAGGGCATCTTGCTAGACAGTATCCTAAAAAGGCACAGAGAGGACAAAGTGGTGTTCAGAGTTGTGTGTACTATGTATCCCTGAAAGCATGCCTTTGAACATGAGGGAGCACATACACCCAGTTACTGTAAATGGAGTGCAGACCCATGGGTTAAGGGACACTGGGGTGTCTCTTCCCTTAGTAAAAGGGAATATGGTTGAGTCTGAACAGCTTATACCTAATCAGTTCATAACAGTAAGAGGATTCACTAGGAGGCGGAAAAAAACTCTGTCAGTAACTAGTGTACTCCTGGACTGGGGTGAGACAGGAAAGAGGGTGCAAAAGGTGGCAGTAGCAGACAACCTCTCCCTGTATGTGATTATAGGGAACAATCTTCAGAAGGGGGTGGTGTGTGCGGTTACCCACAGACAGATGGCAAAGGCTGATTGTAGTTCCCTGGACTCCATAGAAGCCCCTGTGGAAAACAATGGGAGGCTGGTTACCCAAGCCTGTGTTTCCTGAAATGGATAGTAGTGAAAGGTAGGCAGGACTTCCCCAGGTAGCAGTTCACAAAACAGTGATAGAAGGTTATTCTGAGTAGGGAGGAGTAACCAATGATCAGAAGGTTAGGGATGGCAGTGACCCTGAATGCTCTGATGCTAGAGCTATGGAGCCCAGCTTAGGAACTGAACGGGACATGTCCCATGCCTTGGGAAAGCGTGAAGAATTTGCAGCTGCTCAGAGGACTGATCCTAGTTTGGAGAGGCTGAGAGCTTGTGCAGAATCTGATAGGACACAGGGAGGTGATGTGAGACATAGAGTATAATGGGACAATGGACTGTTATACTGTATATGCAGGACATAAGGACAGAGGAAGGGGTGATGGGCAGGTAGCTTGTCATTCCCCATGGATACCATGAGTGGTTGCTCAAGATTGCTCATGATATCCCCACATATGGACATCTGGGAATCATTCACACCCCGCAGTGATTGGTCCAGAATTTCTATTGGCCCAACTTCACCTAGCAGGTGATGGAATATTGCAGGTCTTGTCACCAGTGCCAACAAATAGGGAAGGCAGGTAGTAAAACCAAAGCCACCCTAATTCCCTTTCCCATTGTGGAGGAGCCATTCCAGAGGGTAGGAATAGATATTGTGGGACCTTTGAATGCCACAACATCCTCCAGGAAGAGGTTTATCCTGATGGTGGCAGATTATGCCACCCAATACCCAGAGGCAGTCACCATCTCCTCACTTAGGACAGACAAAGTGGCAGATGCCTTGCTAGGGGTTTTCTCCCATGTCGGGTTCCTGCAGGAGGTAATCACTGATTGAGGGGTTACCTTCATGTTGGACCTGATGATGTGTTTGTGGAAGAAGTGTGGGGTGGGACAGAGATGCACGACACCTTATCACTCGCAAGTCAATGGGCTTTTGGAAAGGTTTAATGGTACCCTAAAATCGATGCTCCAAGCATTTGCTGAACAGCATGGGAGGGACTGGGTGAAATACCTTTCCCACCTGTTGTTCGCATCCAGGGAGGTGCCGCAAAAGTCAACAGGATTTCCCCCTTCGAACTGTTATATGGACATAGGGTGTGGGCTAGACTTGATCCTGGAACACTGGGAAGGAAAGCACGCCACCCAGGGAACTCCCATAGTGAAGTATGTCCTAATGATTAGGGAAAAGCTGAAGGAGCTTATGGGAGCAGCCCAGAGCAACCTGTCAGCTTCCCAACAGAAGTAAAAGGTCTAGTAATACCACCGAGCCAGAGCTTGTTTGTACAGTGTAGGTCAGGAAGTCTTGGTTCTAATTCTGGCATGGAAGGATGAGTTGCAGGCTGAGTGGGCAGGATCATACAAGGTAGTCTGACAGGTTAATGATGTGAACTATATTGTAGAACTTCCTGAAAGGAGACATACACACATAATGTACCATGTCAATGTACCATGGGAGGCAGTATAGCGCAGTGGTTTAAGGCTCTGAGCTGCAAATCTGGTGACTTCCAGCAGACCAGACCTGATTTTGAATCCTACAGCTTCCACTTGCATACTGTGTGACCCTGAGCAAGTCATTTAACTTACCTGTGCTCCCAGGTCGCTCCTGTAAAAAAGCTTTCAGCTTAGTGTGCTACTCCTGGTTAAACAACTAAATTAAAAAAAACAACATGATGAAGCCATATGCAAAAAGGGCTGATCTGGTATTTGCAGTGTGTAGTCCTGGGGAGGAGATGGAAGAAGACCCCTTACAGGACTTGCTGGAAGAAAGCAAGCCAGAGTCCTCTGTGGAGGCAATCAAACTGTTACCCTAGTTGACCCTGGAACAGACCCAGGAAGTGAGGGAGATTTTAGCAGACTTTTCCCCTTTGTTTACAGCCAAGCCTGGACTAACCCCCTTAGCGACACACGATGTAGACACTGGGATGCAAGCGCCCATACAGCGGACAGCCTACTGGGTGTCTGAGGCCAACCTAATGGACATTAGGAGGGAGGTGGAGGAAATGCTGGATTTAGTAGTAATCCAGAAATACCACAGCCCCTGGGTCTCGCCTGTAGTCCTCATTCCCAAGCCAGATGGATCTACTCACTTTTGTGTGCACTATCATAGACTCAATGCAGTCATGAAGTCTGATGCCCACTGAATGCCACAGACAGACGAACTACTGGACAAGTTGGGAGAGGTGACACACCTTACCACTATTGACTTGACAAAAAGGTATTGGCAGGTGGAGTTAACTACCAGAGCTAGGGAGAGATCAGCCTTCATCACTGCAATAGGATTATTCGAGTTCAAGATAATACTTTTTGGAATGAAGAACACCCCTGCCACCTTCCAAAGGTTGGTCAACCAGGTGTTGCATGGTACTGAAGAGTACACAGTGGCATATCTGATGATATTGTCATCTTCAGTGTCAATTGGAAGGAATACTTGTCCCACTACAGGAAATGTTGGGCAGGATACAGAGGGCCGGGCTCACTGTTAAGGCTGAAAAGTGCCAGGTGGCCATGGCGGAGGTGGCATACCTAGGACATGTAGTAGGGTGGGGGCAGCTTCATCCCAATCAAGCTAAGATTGAGGCAATAGAGGCATGGCCCAGGCCTGAAACCCAGAAGCAGGTTCAGAGTTTCCTAGGGACCACCAGGTACTATCGAAAGTGTGTACCAAATTACAGTACCCTGGCAGCTCCCCTCTCTGGCCTGCTAAAGAAAATAATACCCAAAAAGGTAAAATGGGAGCCAGCCTGTGAACAAGCCTTCACACGGCTAAAGGAGACACTGAACAGTGCCCCTGTCTTGGCCAGTCCAGATTACAGTAAGCCATTTGTAGTCCAGACAGATGTCTCAGATGTGGGGATTGGAGTAGTCCTCAGACCTCTAATAAGGGAAAAGATCACCCAATAGTGTACCTTAGCAAAAAGTTGCTTCCTTGGGAGTAGGCATATTCCACAGTTGAAAAGGAATGCCTTGTGCTGGTGTGGGCCCTGAAGAAATTAGGGCCATACCTCTACGAGAGGCACTTTGAGGTACAGACCGATCATAACCCCCTGGTGTGGCTAACGCAGATGGGTAAAGCAAATAGTCATCTCTTAAAATGGAGTGTTGCCTTACAGGGCTACGATATGACCATTACTCACAGGGCCAGATCTGCCAGTGCGAACACAGAGGAGCTATCTCACCAGTTAGAGCAGTGAACAGAATTTGTGAAAATCATACCATGCATAGGGATGGATTCCCACAAATTCAGTCTAGGAGGAAGGGATGTTGTGAGCTACCCCACTGTTAGTCCTTATTAGTAGATATAATTCTGTTTTATACATGTTTTTTATGTAATTCTGTTTTTTTTTTAAGGGTTTGACATTCTTTTAATCTGCAGGCCATCCTTGCTTGCCAGGAATCTGACAAGTTCTTGTCAAGAAGCTTGTGAATAACTGATCAAAGAGTATTCATCTAAGTTAACTACCCAAGGGAAACAGAGGTAATACAATCAATTTGTATAATCATAAACCTTACAGGGTCTTCCTTGTAACTAATTAAATTAAGCCAGTTCAAAACCCTGGATGTTTAAGCCAGGAACTGAACAGCAGATGACCACTCTAACAGGACAGTGTGAATTTTATCTTACCGGTGCCAACTGTCTACAGGGGACTTCAAAGGCTTAGAGTTGAAATGCCAGGATTTAATTTTTGGAAACAGCAGAGCAGTGATAGCTCCTGGCCAAAGGGAGTAGTTGCTCTGAACTGGGATTTGATGACACTGCAAGTTACAGACTGGGACAGCCATCCCTATAAAAAGCCCAGCTCAGGGCATTTGACACACATTTTCATCTAGGCACTTTGCTTGACACACACCAGAAGCCAAACTGCTGAGACCCAGTGTGGCTGCCAAGGACTAAAGGAAATTGAAAACCTTCATCCACTTCTTCTGGACTTCAAATATAAGATATACTTCTTAACTAACAGTTTTAGTGTGTTTCACTGTATATTTTTCCATTTTTCTTTCTGCATACTGTAACTCAAGTTAGTATATTCTCTTGTTAGTTGTAACTGTACTTATTTAAGTGTTTTGGTAAAACATTTGTTTTTCTAAAGAAATTTTGCCTGCATGAGATTTATATATATTTGTGTATGAATTGGAAATAGTATTGATAATCTGTGACAACTGTTAATTGCTTGAAGGGGTCACCAATAGCAATCAGATTGAAAATAGGTCTGTAAGGAATCTGGAAGGATAGGTAAAATGCCAAAGTCTCAGGGACGAGTCTGCAGGGATTTTGAATCAGGCTGTTGCATGTCCTGTAGGGAGAAGGTCAAATCAGGCTTACACTGCTACCACGAAGAAGAGTGTGAAGCCTGGGTCTTCCTCCTTTGTGTGATAGGCAAGGAAAGGGTTCATATTTGGCCACAAGACTCGAGACTGGTATTGTGCCCTTATCCAGAGCTAGAGGGACATCCTGGATCCTCATGGCAGAGGTGCAGTCGTGACCTCAGCAAGCATTCAAAAAGGATGAGGAGGGTATCCCTGTTCCCCCATCACTGATTGCACTTAAGAGTGGGCACTGTGAGCTCAGTGGGCCTAACCCCCAGGAGTGGGTTCATGACAACATGAACTTGCTAAGAGAACTGTATTCTGATCAGTATCTTTACAATATAGAGTAGTGGCTAGTGCATTATTTGAATCTTTCAAAATAGTGATGTAAAGAAAATAAATTCATTTCAGTTCCATGTACACTGTAAAATGTAGTTCCAGATTTGTGTTCTCTAAATATGTGATGAAATTCAACTGTTCCTCCTTTGTTCTCTGCCAAATCAAAAAGCAGTCATCAATGTAATGCTTGTAAATAGACATCAAATGGTTAACCTCTGAGTCATAAATATACCTCTCCTCCCACATACCCATGTATAAATTAGCAAAATTAGGGGCAAAGGATGCATTTTGTATTTGGAATGATCTATGTGTTCAAATGATTGCTTTCCCCTGTTTTTAATGTATATGTACTATTTAAGTAGTGACTGTATGTGTAAGGTTCATCTCTTGACAAAGCGCAGTGTACCTGCGTGAAACTTTGAGAAGTTTGCTGGTGTGGTGAGGCAGAGGAGTTGGTGCTGCTCACTTTATGAATAAAGGATTTAAGCACTTTGAACTGCATTGGTGCTATTTTCTCCTTGCATGAGTGTGTACCATGGTTTTTTGCATTTAATGCTTCCCATTAGACCTTCACCCGATGGGAGTGGAACAATGGGGGAGCAAGCAACCTCCCCTAGGAGAAGAGAGCTGCCTTTCAGCTGCTCAATCCTGCTCCCTCCCGCTCCCCCATGCCAGCTCCCCAATGACCCTAGGCTGTTCCAGAACCTGGGTTGCCGGCGCAAGGTGAGGTAAGGTGTCCAATGCCTCAGTACCACCGGACCATCAGATTGCAGTATTTTTAAAAGGAAAAACTCCTCCTTCATGCCCCCGTGAATGTAACTGTGTCAGTTTTTGAGAAGGCATGAGAAAGGGACTTATTTAAATTGTTTGAAGATAAACCATTTCCTAGATATGTGAACTGCACTGCAGAAGAATGTGCAGCAATAAATCTTTAGAAACAAATACAGCCATTGTTTAAAGAAAAAGCTGGTAAAGGGGGTGCCATTGTCCTCATGGATCTTGAAAAATATGTGAATGAGGTGAATAGGCAGTTGGATGATGAATCGTTTTATAAACTTTTAATGTATGATCCAACATTGGAGCTAAAGAAGAGAATTGACAGCTTCCTGAATTAATCTTTGTCTAACCTTATAACATTGGAGACTCTGGATTTTTTTTATCTTTGACCATCCCATTACAGCCACCATGTACTGTTTACCAAAAATACATAACAATCTGATAGATCCACCGGGCTGACCAATCGTTGCTAGTATCAGATCATTAACAGAACCTGTGGGTCAGTTCATATTATGAGCTATTCTGCTTAATGCCAACTTATATTAAGGAACTGCTAACCCATGGAACAAATTACCTACTAATATAGTTGTTAGTAAAACAAAAGAAAAAGAGCTCAAAAACAAACTTGATAAGTTTATCATGAAAGGAGGAAAACTGTTATTACATTCAGTAAGTCTTCTATAGGAGCATTTATGGGCAATTTGCCTTCTGACTCCTTTACCATCCTTAGCATGAACCTTAGCATAAGGACACGGGGGACATGTTATGCTTTTTGCAAGATTTGGATGTGGAGAAAGAATGGTTATTACTCACTTTAGATGTTTAGTCTTTATACTCAAATATCCCCCATGAAGGAGGTATTACTGCTTTGAGACAACCCCTTTATAAATGTACAGATTGGCAGGCTCACTTTGTTGAATTTCTTTTAACTATGGTAGAATTGATTTTTAGCATCGAACAATTTCACTTTCCAGGGTAGACATTATTTAAAAATAAAGGGTACGGCAATAGATAAAAGCTTTTGCCCCAATTATGCCAATGTCTAGCTTGCCATGTGGGAACAGGATGTTATTTTATTAAGAGAGAGCATCTCATTTTATGAATGTATCTATTCAAGAGGTTTATTGCTGATTTATTTTTGATATGGATGGGCACTGAGTAAAGATTGGTCCAGTATGTACATTGCTAGGAAGAGAGCAACCCAAAATATGACGCTTTTATGACTTATGATAAACATAAGTACATGTTTTGGATTTAAAAATGTTTAAAGATGATCATGGTAAAATTGTTACAGACCTCTTTCGTAAGGAGACTGACAGGAATTCATTTCTGTACTTTACTAGTCAACACCCTTGAAGCTTAGTGGAAAATATCCCCAAGGGGCAGTTTGTTAAACTTAAAAGGAATTGTAGTGACCTGAAGGCATGTGAGGAGGGGGTTCATGTGCTTAAGCAACATTTTTTAGAAAGAAGATATAATGAAACTTGTATTGAGAAGGCATCACAGACTGTTGCTGTTATGGGAAGATGTCAATTGTTATACAGAGCAAGGGCAAGGGATAACAGGAAGAAGACAATCAAGAATGACGCACCCATGACATTTATCACTACTTTTAGTGCACAATCACAATTGGTTAAAAAAGTGATTGATGATAATTGGTACATTTTAAACACAGAACCTAAATTATAGCAAGTGGTAAAACAAAATCCACGTATGGTGTTTAGAATGGGTCACAATTTTGGTGACAGAGTGAAACACATAGTTTGCATAGGGAAAAGTTACCTACGGAAAATAGTCATTTACCTAATGGCACTTTCAAATGTAGAAATTAAGTTTAGTGATTTTATACAAATGAGTGATATTTTTTCAATTGCAAATATTGAGAACGATTTTAAGATAAAAGGTTATATAGACTGTAACAGTGTTTGTGTGGTTTACTTGACCCTGTCTACCTGCAGCAGCTTGTATGTGGGAAAAACAAATTGAAATTTAAAATGAGAATTTCTGAACATTTGAGGGGTATTAGTAAAAAAGAAAAAAGAGAATGCTTTTGCAGCACATGCGGCAGCCTCCTCAGGTAACCATATTTTTAAATGTGTGGGGATTGAAAAGATGGGAATAGGCCCCAGGATTGGTGACATTGAAAAATGCTTATTGCAAAGGGAAGCTTTTTGGAAATTTAAACTGAAAGCTTGGATTCAACCTTCATTTAATGATTTTCAATGAGGTCCTTTTTTATAGAAACAAATGTCCCATTGTCTTTTTTGTATACATATTGTAAATAGTCTTGTGCATAATGTTTTTTTATGTAATGCTCTCCTTTGCATTTGTTGTTCTTTATTCCCTTCCCCCATCCCTTCCTGTTTTTTTTTTGTTAACTCTCTTTCTCCTTCGACCAGGACATCTCTCAGAGGCACCCCCTCGGTCCACCCTCTACTCCCCACCGTGATTTCTCCCTGAGTCCCCCACAGGACTTCCCAGCCCCTCAGATCACCCCCCAGGGAGGGCCCGCCTAGCCTACCTTGTGGCTTTTTCTGTTATTATAGGGTCCATCCTGTGGGTGGATCCAGGACCATTGGGAGATAGTCCAGTGTTGGGGATCTGGGCGAGATCCTTTGGAGTCCTCATCACCTCCCCAGTCTCCCAGATTTTCCTCCGTAGGTTTCCCCTGCATAGTGCAGACATGCAGTGGCATCCGTGGTGCTGACACTCTGATGCCTGCTGATGCTCCGCCCCCAGCATATGCTTGCACTGATTGTTCTGTCGCTGCTCCCAGGCTGCCACCAGGAGCCGCACTTGGAGTGACACAACCCCAAATCCCTCTCCTGGGAAGGGAGCGCAATCCTTTGGATGCTCAATTGCTTCCCTCCCCTGCTGACCCCCGGCAGTCTGAATACATTCCCAAACCCGGGTCACCAGTGTGGCTCAAGGTGTGGCATCCAGTGCCTCAACCCTCAGTGCCACCAGGCTGGCCACCTCATCCCTTCCTTGTTTTCCCTTTTACATTTTGTTGGGGTTGGGCTGGTTCATTGACAAACCTCTTTTAAAAGAACTAATAAGAAATGCATGTGGTCCATTTAATTAAAGGCTTTAAATATGAGTTTGTGAATGAACATTGTATGCCTTGAAAATGCACATGTTTCTGGCATGATATGTTGCCGGTGGCTGGAGGTGCTACTGGCAGTTTTATTTTATTTTAAATAAATGTTTAAGTGGTTTCAAATCTATTGCAGTGGATGTCCTTTCTTAATTAGCCTGGCATTTTTGTTTGTTTGGTCCATTAAGTACGCTCTGGCTCCTGAGTTTGTCTCCAGTGCTACCTGCTTTGATAGAACCTTTAAGGTAAACTAATTTGAGACACACCCAATGGAAATGACTGGTGTCAGACAGGACTGTCCCCTTTCCCCAGTGTTGTTCACAGTGGGTGCTATGCACCAATGGGTGGGTAATATGTGCTGGAGGTGCGCTACCCACCCACGGAACTCTGCATGCATGGACTGGTGCACACCGGCAGCATTCCTAACCACCAGCCACCTGTCCATCGCCCTGCTCCCTTGTGCACAGGACTTTACAGTGCAGCTGAGGTTGGGGTCATGGGTCCAGCTGGGCATCCAATCAGATGCCTGGACCAGGTGGTTCAGTGGATCCCTTCTGTGGTGGAGCACGCATTGGCTGCATGCCCCATGGATGTCTGAGGGTCAGCGGCTGTGGCAGATGTGAGGAGGGCAATGCCCCCAGCCTCCCATTGCCACAGCAGTGCACAGAAAACCCGGTTGGGGCTGGGGGAGAAGCAGGCACCGGTGAACAGGTGGGGTACACCATACCCCTGCCATTAGTAGGAAGTACTGGCAGGGGCGGTGCTGTGGGCATCAGCCGAGGGTCGGTGCCCCCATGAGGTGATGTGCATGTGGAGCATGATCGTGGCATGCAGCCACACCAGTCTGTGTGCCTGGGTGAGAGGGAGGCAGCAGACTCTCTACGGGGTGGCCTGTGCCTCCCTATGCACCCCTGTGGCAAGCACTACATGCCTTTGTGCATGGTGCATAGTGCTGGCATGCCCCCCCGGCAGTGCAGTCCATGGCCCTGGGGGATTGGGCACATATTGTCTGCTCACTCCCCTACATTGTGCATCCCATGTGGGACGTGCAATGTTGTGGATTGCCCCAGATATGCGCATGATGCCACTCTGCTACATTGGTGCATAGGGCACAATATCCTTATAGATGCTATTACAACACATACGACATAATTAACAAATTGGTCTATCTATAAATGAAGAAAAAGTCAAGATCAATGCATACACTGATGATCTTATGATATTCATTAAAAATCCAGCTAAATCATATCCTGTTTTAATGCAGGAAATTAAATTTGTTTTTAAAGTTTCAGGTTGTAAATTGAATAAGTCCAAATCAGTTATACTTCCTATAACACTGTTGGGTTTTGGCAGGCTTCCAAACCTTATGGTAAAACATGACACAGAAGACAGATGATACAGAATAAAGGTGCATTCCCTAAATACATGTAAAAAGGACAACATACCTGCTGGGATTCCAGAACCTCCAGACGCCCGGTGTTGTCATAGGAAAATTTAGTGAAATACAGGATTACACAAACTCTTGTAGTCAGAAATAAGAGGGTCTGTTACCTGGTAACAGGCACATTTGAATTATAGACAAGCAAAAAAAAGCATTTATATTGGTGGATAAGGTGGGCAGCTCACACCCAAAGCCATTAGGTTTTGTACGTACACAATGATAAGCATTATGCTGACTAAAACTACTTTTGGGTGACAATAGAAAGATTCATATAGCATTATAGCTAGTAGCTGTAGGTGACATGCTAAGACCACAGATATTGAATAGTACATCATAGCAAGCATGAGTTAATACTAATATCTCTGATGCTGTATCATGGGAACACGGTAGTCCACATTAGGGACTGTAGGTCAGGCAGGTCTACAACACGAATAGCAGATGATACTAAAATAATTTCCAGGAGATGCAATTAGAACTTCCTACTAAATATTTGGGTATACAACTAACAAAGATATACTGCAAACAAGAAATAATAACATGAACATAATCAATATAATAAGAAATCTTCTGGAAGGATGGTAATCTTTATCCCTCTCATTATGGGGCAGAATGGATACTATAAAAATGATGGTCGCTCAGCAGGCAGCACACTCACCTCTGAGGCCGGGAGATCAAAGGGGTGTCAGAGGGCTGTGGGTTCAATTCCCACACCTGGTACTTGGGTTAATATCCCAATATTGACACTATAGTGCAGCATGAGGGGGGTGCTGCAATTCTGAGGTGCCGTCTTTCGGATGAGATGTTAAACTGAGGTCCCATCTGCCTATTCTGGTGTTAGTTCAGGTGGATGTTAAAGATCCCGTGGCACTTATCGAAAAGAGTAGGGGAATTTTTTTATTGCAATCATATCAAAGAAAATACATACATGTCTGCAGATATCATTCAAAATCTTTGTTCTAATACAATCAGCAACAATGTTCATAATGCCATCTCACTCCACTTAAGTCAGTTAACTTGTTACCTCACAATAATGTAGCTCAATAAATTTCTAGTTTAGTTACTTAGCATAAAGGCACATTTTTCTTGAAAGGTGAATGATGGATAACTTACAGTTCTGATCCTTTGATCATTTAAATTTTATCAATTTAAATAGGCCCTTCCACCATTTATGGACCTTATAAGGGGGGTGGGTAGCCACATCCTTTTTATAAACAGCAAGCATAGCTTTTTCAATATTACACTATAGGTAGCATATGGCATTGTTTTCTGGTAAGTGACCCATTGGCATCTTGCTTGCCATAGGTAGAACTTCAAGCAACACATGAATACTGTCAAGATCCCTTTTTCATGTCTATGTAGAAGTTGGGAAAAGTGGGCAAGTACCAGCATATCATAATTTAGAGATGTTAGCTAGTCTTATTCCCATTTCCACCCAACATAAGCCCATAATGGTTTTGGGTAAGAGCAGGAAAATAGAAAGTGTTCCATAGATTCTTCTATGGCAAGGCATGAGTTATATGGGTACACCCGTTCCTCGTGGGCCTTGTGTTTGAGGTTCCACCTGATATTTAGTCTCCCACATACAGAAAGCCATAGTATCTCCCACATGTTGACAGGGATATTTTCATTTGTAACTGATGTAGGACTCCTGGAATCAGGGACTGTGGACAGTTTTTGAATTCAGGTTCAGTTGGGTAAGTTTGGGACATGACATGATTGTGTAGATTGGGCCCTGAGAGCTGACAAATCTGGTCTTTTGTCAGTCTCCATTTATACATTTTTTGTAATGCTGGCTTGATAAAGTTGGGACGTTCAAACGGGGGAAGGGGGGGACTTGGGCCTCTTTTGCAGTCCATTTTTGCAAAGAATCCTGAAGGTTATTAGTGCTCCAGCAACTAACTAAGGGATTGTTAAGCATGAGAACTAACTTCATTGTTTAGGAAATAAAAAGGCTATAGAAGAAGGTGATGGAGTCGACTATCCCTAACCCACCATGTGCTTTCGCGAGATAGGTATAGCATCTCTTGACAGGATTCACCTGCTTCTGCATAGCATTTGGAAGAAACGGGTGTAGATCCTAGTCATTATCTTCAGAGTGGGTGGAAAACTCATAGCTACATATAGCATACATGGTAGTAGGAATTTTTTTTATGATGTGGACCCCTTTTATTTTTGAGTTTCTGGATCCTTCATCATAACACTTTGCTTTCTACCTTTTGAATCATTGTTTCCCAATTTTCCTCAGGGAGGTTTTGGGGACCAAATCGCAATGCTAGAATTTTTAGAGGATCTGGTGATATTTTTATTTTGTGTATTTCTTCCCTTCTTACAGCTGAGGGTCCAATTCTCAAGCCTCTACATTTATATATATTTAGGACTGAATTTGAGACCCTAGAATATTCCTGTATTTGTCTGAGCAGAATTGGGATATGTTTTTTTTTTCTGTCATAAAGATACAGACATCATCAGCATATGCTTGAACTTTCAGGTCCCCCCTCCTGGAGGGTCTAGGGATCCCACTCCAATGATCCGATGTGTCCAATGTCCATAATAGTGGATCAAGGAAATACACATAGAGAAAGTGGCTTAAGGGGTAACCCTGTTGTACCCCTGCCTGAATTTTTATACCATCTGAAATTTCTCCATTAATAATTGGGTGCACTAAAGCTGAAGAGTATAGTTTCTTTAATCAGTTAATAAACTCCTCAGGGATACCACAGTATTGTAAGGTGAGGAAGAGAAAGAGGTGGTGGACTCTGTCCAATGCTTTGCTTTGGTCAAGTGAAATGATGATTCCTGCCTGATTTTTAACCGAGTGTTGTTCAGTTACATCTCTGGTCACCATTAGGGAGTGCTGTATTTTCCTATTAGGTAAACAAGAATTGAGAAGGGTGGATGATGTGATTGGTTATATTTCTAAGTCTATTATTCAAGATTTGTAATAGAATTTTGAAATCTGAATTCAGTATGGTTATTGGTCTCCAGTGGATAAATTGTTCCTGTCTCCTGCTTTAAATATAAATATAAGTAAACCAGAGGTGAAGGATGTAAGGAAGTGTTGGGCATGTAAAAAATGTGAATACACAACCTGTAAACAATGTGCTAGTTCTACTGAGAAGGTTTTGTAAAATTCATAAGGGAGCCCGTCTGGGCCTGGGGAAGTTCCTAGGTTTAGTTTATTTATAACCGTTTTGATTTGGGAAGTTTCAATGGGGAATGTTAAGTTAATTTGGTTTATTGGTGAGATCTGGGTTCTAATAGTTTCCAAATATTCCTGTATCTTGTCTAGCTGTGGAGGGTCTGTCATGGTATGGGACTGAATTAGTGTAATGATTTCTTTCTGTAAATCTTCTCTGGAAGTTGCTGTTTTGCGTCTTTCATTTTTAGGTTGTGTAAGGCCATTGCCTCTTTCCATGCTTTAAAGTCTTTGCATGGATCCCCTAATGGGCTTTTTTAGGTCCCATATTGTAGTTCTGCTCTCATCCTATAGGCTCTATCATACTGAAATTCCTTCATTTCTTTGTCTGTTTGCATGTCATAGTTTTGCCTAGTGGTGGCATGTAAGGTATAAAAGTTTTAGATATTAAAAAATTTGGTTCCTGGATTTCAGTTTTCCATGGTTCTGGAAACAAGATGATATTTCTGATTTTGAGTCTGTCCACCATTCTCCAATATCATCATATAATTTGCAGACTGAGGCTCTGGCCCACAAGATAGTTGTAATCCTTTCTTGAAACTGGGGGTCCTGCAGGGAAGAAGTATTAAGTCGCCACTTGGAATTTTTTTTTTTGTTAAGCGTTATGTTTTTAAACTGAACATCTAATAGTAAATGGTCTGACAGTTCTGAAGGAATAGCGATCAGGACTGGGTCTAGTAGATTTTTAGAAATAAATACATGGTCTATTTTGGAGGTGAGTCTACCTGTTTTGTAGGAATAGTTAGGGCCTTTTTTAAGAAATTTACAACAGGGGATTAATTCTACTTTTTCCATACATTTCTGGAGGACATTAGCATCACAATAAGTTTTCTTTCCTTCCTGTGATTTGTCTTTTTTGGGGAGGTCACAATTAAAATCACCCCCTACAAAAATATAGGAGTTGGTGAATAGATATGGTTGCACCTGAGTGAACAAATCTACTCTTTCTACCTTGGATTGTGGGCCATAGATGTTTATAAGTCTTATGGAGCTAGTTTCCAATTTTTCCTCTAATATGAAAAGTCTCCCTGGGATTAGATTAATAACTCTGATCAAGGAAAAAGAAAATGAGTTAAAGATAATCCCCACCCTGTTTGCCTTATTTGGGCCAAAGGACCAACATGAAGGTCCATTTGTCCATTCGGCCTGGAATGCTCTCACCTTGTCGATTGAATACATCCAGGTTTCTTGGAGATAGCAGATGTTAAGTTGAGTTTAGGAATAAATTGGAAGCTGGCTTGTCTTTTTACTGAGTTGCATAGACTTCAACAGTTTAAGGAACCAATGTTACAGTTGGCCATAAGTTCTTAGATTTAGAAACTCTCTTCTTTTCTTTTCCTCTTTTCCTTTTTCCCTTTATACCCTAAGGCCTCAGAGGGGTTCAGGATTCAGAGCAGGGTTGTCTGTTACCCCAGTTTCCATCTCAGATTCCCCCCAAGCAGTTGTTAAAGGGCCAAAGGGATTTGCTGAGGTTATGTCTGCAGGTTTGGGGGGGTGTGGGGGGTTGGTGTTCCTGGTAACCCTTCTCCTGGGAGTGGGGGCTAGAGTGGGTTTCATAGGGGTGTTTGTTTTCACAGCCTGAGGCTCATCCTGTGGATCCCTATAACAGATTGGGATCAGTTGGTCATGGCTCATATTCTTTTGTGGGTCCTTAACGTCATTCTCCTTCTTAGTCTGGGTATGCCTAACTTTTATGTTCCTCACCCCCCTGTGGGTGGACACAGGTGAGGGTGAAAGTGTGGGGGGTGGGTGTTGAGGAGGATCTGGTTCTCCATCCTTGGAGGGTGGGGAGGGGTGACTTCATCCTGAGCTTTTTGTATTAATAAGTCTGGGATGATAACTGAAGCTTTGTTCTTGGCTACCCAAGTACATTCAGGAAATATGTATCCTGTTTCCTCACAAAGATCACATTTCGTGAGATTAGCACATTGCATGCTGATGTGGCCCACCTCTGTGCAGTTGTCACACCTAGGTTTGTCACAGATATTAGAGAAGTGGGTTCATGACCCACATTTATAACAAGCTCTTGGCTGTCTGGCATGGAAGCATACAACCCTGTCTCTGCCTAGAAGAAATGAGTTGGGGATGTATTTAATCTCATTTTTATTCTGTCAGAGTTTGACTTTATATTTCCATCCCCCCATCCAGAAAAGATCACAATCTAATATGGCTTCAGGTGGGCTTAAAACCTCATATCTCTCTGAGAACCAGTAAGAAATGTCATCAACATGCACACCCTCATTTCGAAACAGAACAGTAATGAATTTTATCAAAGGTTTATAAGGCAGAAAATTTTACCAAGTTGTATCTCTGCCAGAACAATTCCAATGTGTATGCTGATCTTAAACTCACATCAAATTTGTCCTCATCACAGATGTTTATAAAAACGAAAACCTCTTTGGGTGAAAAATGGAGTGAATCTTTCAGTAACAGTTTCCGAACATAATGCCTTGTGTCTAAATCCCCATTATACCTTATCCTGACTGCGTTCCTTCATGGGGCAGCTTCCTTTTTTGACCTGGAAAAGAATTCCAATAGCAAGGGTCTCGGTGTGGGGGGGAGTTTACTCATACCTCCCAGAGTTCCTGTCATTTGTCATGTGAAGATTTGTTAGCAGCCTTTCTCTGTCGGTCTGGGGTTCCTTCCGGGGGGGGGCACAAGGTATTGTAAGATCCTTTGAGCATGTACCACATTGTTAATTTCAATACAGTCATTCTTCTTCTTAGAAATTGCATTGGAAACAAGTTCAGTATTGTCCTGGGGGGTCCTTAGAAGGGTTTCTGTTGCAGGTACCCAGTGTTGATCAGAGGGATGCCCTTCTGGAGCATTTAAAGGGAAATTGTCTTTGTCCCAGTTAGGGTCTGGGAGCCATTGTCCGTTTGGTAATTTTTTCCATCCGGATTCCAACAGTGCATTTTCATGTGACCACTGAGCAAAGGGTTCCACGTTTAGAGGCTGCAGGGTGAATACTATTTAGAGAGTAGGGTCCTTGGGAGCACTAGTATTTTTTTCTGTCAGCCCCCCTAGGGGCTCTTCACTCGAGTCATCCCCGGATGCTGCAGCATTTGAAGAATTGTTAATTCTAGCTGAAGTAATTGCTGCATGTTTTGGCTTAGTCTCAAATACAGGCCAAGATTTGGTAGGCTGAGGGTGGGTAGTAAAAGAGAAGGTTATAATATCAGTTTGTTGATTTGGGGCTGTTTGATAGATCATGCCTAAATTCAATGTACCTTTGTCTTTTAACAATGTGAGCCTTTCTGCTGGCCCATAGTTATTTCCTTCAGAGACTGTTTTTTCATTGTGCCCATGTGGTTCTTAAAATAAACCAGTGTCATTAGCCTGTTTATTATATTGTTGGTGTTTACCCTGATCTTCATTTTCCAATATAGTTACAGGCATTTAATTTCCTATTCTGCTCAGCTTTTGGCACACATCTTTATTGATGTTATTGCTACCAGACTTATTCTCAGGGAAACTAGTTAAAATTTAGATATTTACCTGTGCATTTTGAATGGCCTGAGCTGGCTCCATGGTGCATCTTGTTGGACTGTTTGATGCTCCTGCATCATCGGGGTATGTGGGTCCTGCCCAATGTCAAATTTTTCCTCTGGCACAAGGGAGGTAAGGGCTGACTCCAGTTTCGCTTTGTAGCAAGTGTGTTGGAGCTCTTCTTCAGCAAGTTGTACTTCCATCCCCTTTAGGGTCATTCTAAAGTCAATAGGATTTCTTTCAGACACAATTTTTGCAAATTTGTCTGATGGATCAATTTGTTGGCTCACGTCTTCTGTGGACATAGACATTTTTTCACCTAAGTTTTCTTCCATGTCATCCATACCAATTTCAGTTTGAATTTTATCCTCTTGTGATAAGAGGACAGAGGAGGAGACATGCTCCTCTGCCTCTAGTACTTCCATCCTCTCCACCAGACCACTCTGAGTGGCCATCTTGGAAGACTTGCTCACCAAAAGAGTAGGGGAATTTTTTATTGGAAAATAATATAATAAGGCAAAAACTGAAGACAGGTCATATAAAAATCATACAATCATACAGAAATACATAAAAAAACAACAAAAAGACCTTCAGTGCAGAGTAAGAACAACAACAAAAAAAAGAAATATAAACAACAATCCTCTAGCACCGAACCCCCCTCAGATAATACTGTTCAAGTAACTCCTTCAAACAAGATTAAAGGCAACGTTCTCCACCAAAATGTCACTAAGGCTGCAGGCAAAGATTTTTTCTCAGAACAATAAATATGAGCAATTTATTTGCTCCTGCAAAGAATCCTTCTTTTGTTGAAGTACAAACAGACATCTGTTCTGCCAGATACACCATTTACAGATGGCAAACAGAACCCTCAGTGTACCGGGAAAAAAGACTTTCCATCTAGGCCCAACCTTCCCATAAATCAAGTCTGAATAAGTTAGCTCAGAGAACATTGGCAAAGCCCATTCTTGACCCAACTGAGTCCATAATGGCACTATATAAGGACACTCAAAACACAGGTGTAACATGGATTCAATTTGGCATATACAGGTGTCCCGAACACAATACCTATCAATCAATTGTTTATAAGCTTGATTTCCCTTAACATTTAATTTATTATGACAACATAACCACAAGGTATCCCACATTTTCTCTGGGATCCGACCCTCCAGTAATTTTTTGGTCAGACATTGAGTGTCACAAGGTACATCAAAACATGGTGAAACCAAAAACATTGTTTGCAGAACAGAAGAATATAACCGTTTTCTATTCTGTAACTCTTCTATCTTGTAGGACACCTTCCACAGTTTTATCTTTTTAAAAATTTCAATAAGATATCCAGATGTCCCTGTAGGAATTTTAGTAAATGGTTTCCACACAGGGGCCTGCCATTTGTCCAGAAAATATTGAGAATGGGCTGAAAAACTATGAACCCAGCAATCCGTCATTTTGGCTACACAGGGAAAAATATTAGAGTGCACAAAAATAGAAAAGTAAAACAATACCGGGTTCACCATGTGAAGACCTCCCTGTTTAATAGGCCAGTAAATAATGGATCTTTTGACTGGGTTTAGTCTGCTGCCCCACAAAAGCTGAAAAAATAAATTATATAGGCGGGCTGCAAGATGCATAGGGAGGGGAAAAATATAACTGACCAATAAAAAAATGGAAAGGATGCAAGTTTTGAGCAGATAGTTATGCTTCTTATGGGACATGGGAAAATGTTTCCATCTAACAATTTTGGATTCAGCTACCTCCATCGAAGAAATCCAATTGCGTTCTGCCACATTAGTCAGGCCAAAAGAAAGACCTAAAATACATATCTTGTGCGACTGAATAACTATTCCCCCGATGTCAGTAGAAACTGCCTGTAATGGAATATGAACTGAGATACCCACACTCTTCTGTGTATTTAACTCAGAACCAGAAATCAAGGAGAAGGAATGTACAACATCAATAGCCCTCTCACCAGATGCTTGATCTGCTATCAGAATACAGATGTAGTCTGCATAAGCCAAAGCACTGTGAAAAGCTAAGGCCGGTTGTGCAGAGATACAGTATGTCTAATAGTCACCTCGTCATTCAGTTTTCTAAGAAGAGGGTCAATAGAAAAGACATACAGCAGGGGACTCAGGGGGCACTCCTGGCGTACCCCTCTCCTGACAGGAATATGTGAGCCTTTTAACTTGTTAACCAATGGAGTTGTGCAGGCATACCTGTATAGGTTCTTGATCCAAAGAATAAGTTCTGCAGGTACCCCATATCTTGCCAAGACAGCAAATAAATAGTTATGTGGAACTTGGTCAAATGCCTTATACTGATCCAAGCTAAGAACATAACCTTGCATATGACACCCATCAAATACTTCCCGTAAGATTTTTAAATTAGAAAGCATAGTGCGATTCGGATTCGCACAAGTTTGGGTATAAAAAATCACTTTGGTAGCAATCTGAGAAAGTCTATTTGAAACAATTTTACATAAAATCTTTCAATCAGAGTTCAACAAACTAATAGGGTGCCAGTTGTCCAGCCTTTATCATTTTTATGCTTAAATAAAAAAATCAAGTTACTATCGGCCAAGGCAAGTGGTATGGGTAATATTCCTTGTAAAATGACATTATATACTGCCGTTAAATAGGGTAATAGTAAAGCTTTAGATTTTTTATAAAACTCATTGGGGATGCCATCAGGACCAGGAGTCACAGTAGTTTTCAGATGACTAATTACGTAATCCACTTCAGCACTAGTAACAGGCCGACAGGAGTCACCGATACAGTCGGGGGGATAATGCGGGAATACATAAAGAATCCAGAAAACCATCCCAGGCCTGTGGGTCATAAGCCTGACCACATAAAGTCTGAGTATGATAGGAAACTTCCTTCAAAATATTGTGATTATCACTAATCCGGGTGCCATTATGGGAAATTAAAGAGGGCATATATTTAGACTCGACCTGTTGATGACTACTATCATACGGGTTGACTACTTTGGCCACCCCTTTCCTCCCATATTTTTGTTCCAAAAATAGCGAGGTGGTTCTCTCATACTGATAGGAACGCATCTCAGTTTTTACTTGCTGAATCTGTGCAGAATAGTTGAGTCCCCATTCTGTTTGCCAAGATAATCATTTTTGCAAGAGCCGTAGACAATTAAGGTATTTAAAATATCGATTAGAGGAATGTTGTTTAGAAGACTGCCGACAAACTTTCCTAGTATCTGATTTGGTATCTTACCACCAAAAGGTCGGGTTATCATATAGGTCAAACACTGAGATCTTATCCTGGAGAAGACTAAGATATGAGAAACAGGTTTGTTACGTGGACAGCCAATGGTTAACACTAACGCACAATGATCAGAATATTCACATGGAAGAACTGAATACTGAACACTTGTCATTAATGAGAAATAAAGAAATAATCTATTCTTGTGGTAAATCTACCATGGTGAAAAGTGTGTACCGGAGGGTGTGGACCAAAAGAAGCCCCATCCCGCGGATTAGCTGTGACATACAAGGTGTTGAGAAAATTAGAGTCCGAGTATAACTTTTGGGTAACCCCAGTCTTATCGGACAAGGCCAGAATACAATTAAAGTCCCCTCCAAAAATAATTGATTTTGAAGAATGAAGAAAGGGCTGGATAGCTTTCAAAGTCTGAATCTGTTGTGTTTTAAGTTGAGGGTTATAAATATTGATTAACCTCCACTCCTGTTGGTGGATAATTACATCTAAAATAAGGACCCTTCCCTTAATCAAGTCAAGCAATCCAGTAACTTGTATGTCCACTTCTTTAACAAGAATCCCCACTCCAGCACACACTTCCTCTGACAAGGACCAGAAAGACAGGCCACCCCTCCAGTCCCTAGAGGCCTGCCCAATTTCCCTCAGGGAATGGAGCCTAGTGTCCTGTAAAAACACAATAGTCAATGGTAGAGACAGGAGGAGGGAAAAAATAGCCTGTCTCCTTTTAGAATTTTTAAGGCTATTGGCATTTAAGCTGCCAAAAGACAAAACATCCCCCAAATGCAACATTTAAAAGTTCAGAACTTCTTTCTACCTCTTTCCTTCCCTGGAGACTTCATTTTGCACCATTTTTTCTTACTAATCTGAGTGTCTCCAGAAACCTGCTCAGTGTCAGTTAACATCTCTACCTGGGAGGATGCAACAGAGGAAGCATCAGACTCCTCCTCAGTTTCAATAGTCTGTTTACGTTTATGTAACACTGCAAACCTGTTTTTAACCACCAAATTGGAGGGCGGAGAGGCAGAAGGTAGAGGAACCCCCTTCACGAGAGAGCTTCTCGTCTGTCTCTTGTTACCCACTGGAACCCAATCCGTGTCTTCAGGGGGGACATAACTCCTTTAGAAGCACAGGGCTCAACTGAAGTGCTAGGAGCCACTGGCTGCACCCCGGAAACAGCAGAGGTGGATGCAGGAGGCACCGTACCCTTTTCGACTGATAGCACCTCCAGGACAGGCGTGGGTTCAGTAAGGGGTGGTGGAACCAAAACTGGGTCAACCTGAGGGGAAGAGGGACCAGATGGAGAAGTGGAAGGTGCAGGAGCAAAAGGCCAAAACTGAGGCCTAGCCTGAGCAGACCGTTGGGCTTGAGAAACAGTCTCATCCTGACTTTCAGAAGGCATCTCAGGATTATTATGGGAGGCCCACGGGCACTCTTTATAAGAGTGTCAGGCTACTTCACACAAATTACAGTAGGATGGATGAGGGCATTTAATACTCACATGCCCGGAACCCAGACACGAAGAGCATTTGAGCTGATCACAAGCATTACTAAGATGCATATGGGCCCCACATCTAAAGCACGATTTAGACTGACCTGGGTAAAAAACAAAACCCCTGTCTCTGCCCAAGTAAAAACAACTCGGCAAATGCTGGATAACCCCATTAACAATTGGTAATTGTAATTTCCACCCTCCTGTCCAGAAAAGTTCAGAGTCAATTATTGGATCAGGTAAACCTAGCACAGTACATTTAGCAGATAACCAACGAACAATATCATCAATTGCTACTCCCTCATTTTTAAAGAAAACAGTGACATTTTTAATAGTGGGCTTCGTAAGGGAATGGCAAAAAAAGGCGACCATAATGGAGTGTGTCGAACTGCTTGATAACGATGCCAAAACGTGTCTAAACGTAATGCTGTTTTAAAGCTAATGTCAAAATAATTATCCCCGGAAGTATGAATCAGGGCATCATTTTCAGAGGGAGAAAATTGTAGACTAGACTTAATCAATGTTTTCCCAACCTATAAACGGTCTGGAAAAACTTCCAGCCCACCCCATAGCAGAGTCGAACAGCATTACACCATTTGGCTTGCTCAGGGGGGGAATGAAACAATCCAGCAAAAGTTTTAGGCTTCTGTGGGCCAGCAGACAATCCAGGAGTTGGAGCAGCAAAGGCAGAGTTTGTGGCCTGTGCAGAAGCACCATCAGACGCAGGTAGAGGGGTCACAGTAGACTCAGATGCCTGAAGTGAGCTACCCCCCCATCCCCACCAGGGTGGCTGAGGACACAGTAGCCCATAATAAATCCATAGCAACAGATGGCAATAAAGGGGCAAGAGGCCCGTCTGCTGCGATAGTCCCCCCAGTGTCAGTACACAGAGTCCGTTGTGGGAGTTCCACTTGTTCTAGTACCTGAGCCCCTCCTACTCACCAGGTAGGGTGTTGTGAAAGTTGTAAGCCCGAGGGCAACTCCAGAGGGTCCAAAATGTTGAGTAAATCCCCCTGTAGCATCAGACTGGGCCATGCAGGGGAGGTCCAGGAATCATCCAAAGGGAATTTCTCCCACCCTGCACCTCGAAGAGCTGTAGAAATTGTAAGTCCTGAAGCAGACATGTGGGAATCAAACCCAGTACCAGGAAAGCTTGGGACGGTGTGTCCCACTGGGACCTGCTGTTGGGGTCCCCAAAAAAAAATATCAGAGCTAGGAAAAGACACAGTACCTGTAGGATGGGACGTCAACACGCCCGACTGCCCCGTATCCAAAACATGCTGAGCCGTAATGCAGGAGATACTTTCCTTGCATTCCTCTCGAATCCTGGAGTCCACAAAACAGGGAGTCAAAGTACAAGCCGCTACTGCTGTTGTGGGGGAGCTCAGAGGAGACTCTTGGCACTTGCTTAGAAGCGAACAGCTGCCAGTCTCCTCAGTCCCAGTAAACTCTGAGCCACACTGAGCTCGCTAGCCGACACCTGCTGAGTCAGCCGCCTTCCTTGTTACACACAGCTGAGCCCTGTCAGTCCACATCATACCTTGACTGACAGGACTCTCAGCAGTCAGTTGGAGCGTAGCCCAAAGCAGAATTGCCTTCCACCCTCATGGTAACCAGTCCTTCCTCCGTTTGCGAGGTCTCCGATTGAGGTACAGAGACCATACCCGCAGCTGTGACATTCCATTCCCAGTCGGTCTCCCGCAGAGAGGAGATAGGGAGGGAGACCAACTCCCATACCTCCAACACGTCCACCTCCTCCTCCAATGCTGAGCACCAAGTGGCCATCACAAAGCAATGGCCAAGCCCCCTACCAAAAGAGTAGGGGAATTTCCCCAGTGTCCTGGCCAAATGTCCCCCATTCATTGGAAATATCACCAACAGCTTAATCTGGTTCAAGGTCAATTGGCACTCATCAGTGTGGGGGGATCAAGGGGGAGGGGCAGCTGCAAGTGGGTTGTTAGCTGCACACTTGAGTAGACTTGATAGACTGTGTGCCCTTTTTCTGCTGGCAAGTAGTAAGTAAGTTAATATTTATTATATTGTTTTCAAGCTACACTGGGAAAAGTAGACAAATCAAAATCAGTCATGATTAGAAGCATGTTTAAGACATTTTAGTGGAGCGATGGAAGCCCAAGGATACCATAGGCAAGATTAATTATCCCAAGACAAGAGGTAGACATCCTCTACCTTGATTTCAGCAAGGCCTTTGACTCTGTGCCCTGCAAAAGGTTGATCAGGAAGTTGGTGGATCTCAGGGTTGCGGAAAAGATGGCCAGATGGGTGGAAAACTGGCTAAAGGACAGAACCCAGAGGGTGGCTGTGAGAGGAGAGTTATCTGGCACAAGACAGGTAACCAGTGGGGTCCCACAGGGCTCAGTGCTGGGGCTGGAGTTGTTCAATGTCTTCATCAATGACATTGGAGATGGCATTAAGGGCAAAATGTGTCTATTCGCAGATGACACCAAGCTCTGTATGAGAGTGGGCACAGCTGAAGGGATACAGGACCTACAAGAAGATCTGGAAAAGTTAGGGAGGTGGTCCAGGATCTGTCAGCTTGGCTTCAATGCCAAGAAATGCAAATTTATGCATATTGGAGTCAAGAATCCTAGGACAGAGTACTACTTGGGTGGAGTCCGAGTATCTGCATCAGAGGAAGAGAAGGACCTGGGAGTGATCCTCACTAGTGACCTGAAGCACTCCACATAGTGCAAGAAAGCAGCAGCAAAGGCAAACAAGATGTTGGGTTGCATATCTAGGGGGATCAATAGTAGGAAAGAGGAGGTTATACTGTCCTTGTATAGGTCACTTGTAAGGCCACATCTAGAGTATGGAGTTCAGTACTGGAGCCCACACCTCAAAAATTACTTTAACCTGCTGGAGAAGTCCAGATGAGGGCTACAAAGATGGTAGCTGGTCAGCAGAGTAAGGCATACAAGGAGAGGTTGAGGGCACTGAACATGTACTCCCTGGAAGACAGGAGAGAGAGAGAGAGAGGGGGGACTTGAAGGGGATAAATAAGGTTGATAAGGAGAGTCTCTTTAAGCTGAGTGGCAACCATAGCATGAGGGGGCACCATCTTAAGCTGGAGGGTGGGAGGTTTAGGAAGGAGGTCAGAAAGCACTTCTTCACAGAGAGAGTGGTGGACACTTGGAATGCACTGCCAAAAGAGGTAATCTCAATGAAGACAGTGGGCAGCTTTAAGAGAGGTTGGGACAGGTATAGGTGGAGGGTAAGGGTTATGGGTAGGGAGGATGGGAGGAGTGGAGAGAGAGGGCAGGGACAGTAGCTCAAGCTGTGGACCCTGCAACATGAGCAAACTTGATAGACTAAATGGCCTTGTTCTGCTGGCTTCTTTGTATGTATGTATGTAAGACAAGAAGGAAGATTGGGATGCCCACCTCCACAGATGTTATTTTACAGCAGTGAAAACTTCAGTAGCATGGAAATGGGCTTTTAAACATAAATAGATAAATCTAAACATCCTGCTGTAGAAGTGCAAAATAGGTACTAAAGGGCTGCACATTATCTAGTTTATAGTTTCATCCACAATCAATATGACTGAATAAAATATTAATCTGTACAGAGATCATTAACACTATGGTACTGTTATATAAGAATCATAACACTGTACTTCCATGTTTATGAATGGAGATAGGTATAGAACTATTGGGCTCCCTGGAGCAATCTATTACAAAGGTAATAAGTAAGCAATAAGACACGACAGGGTGTGCATTGAACAGATACTACCACACACCTGGGGGCGTAGTGAGGCACAAGGCTGCAGGCCAAGTGCCGAAAGCCCCCTGGAAGTGTGATAATAACTGTTCAATGCACACCACCAGAGTGTTTTATTATGCTTAAAAAATTGCCTACCTTTTTTCATTTTTAATGTAAGAAAAACTAGATTTGTTTTATAGATAGATAGATAGATAGATAGATAAAATGGGTATTATTATTAGACTTTCACATAAAATAGTCCTTCCGGCAACTAAAGTATGTCATTTTTTTCACTATGCTACTTTCTGTCCTTTATTGTACTTTAATACTAATGCAGCCAGGACCCCCCCCCCCCACCCCATTTTGAAGTGGAGGAGACACCACCATGGTTTTGATTAGATTGTTTTGTGACTGTGGGATGGGAGCAGCAGTTTATTTATTTATTTAGTTTTTTGTAGGCAAGTATGACCCTTGCCAGCAGACATACAACACACAGCAGCCCAGAGACAGCATGACTGGGAGTGAGTGAATGGAAGTACTTTCCATGACTGAGTGAAACCTGCTTAAACTGCAAACGGAAGTACTTCTGTCACTTGTGCTGCTTCTTGAGTACCAGCAGTGAGCCTGTGAATAAAAAATAGGAAAATATTAAAAAAGCAGGTGTAACAGAAATAGATTAAGAAGTGCAGTGGGATGGGAATGCAGTTGCCAGCAGAGATGGTGGGAGCAGGCAGTCTGCGGAAGCAGCACAATTAAGTCACAGATGAGAGACCAATATGTCCAATGAGAGGTACACAGAGACAAGTAAATTAACACATCAGGACTAACTTTTTGTGTTTTGTCATCTGTAAGGGATAAGAGGTAAAGAGCAAGAGACACCACAGTTTACCTGATCAGTCAGCATGTTTGGGATTAGCTACGTTAGCGAGAAAAAAAATGGCTGCATTTCAAAAAGTGAAAGTTCTAAAGGCACATTGATTTTGGTTTTTCAATGTGGTCCTGCATTTCAGCACTTGTTATTATCTGTGCATCAAACAGATTTGATGCACAGGTAATAACGAATCGAAATTGAGGATTTTCTATTCTCATTTTATAAATTGCAACATGCAGGTGTCACCAGATGGTGTAAAGTCATAGATTTGACTTGCTTATATTCCCACCAAAAGGGTAATGATTCATATATAAACTTAAATTTTACATGGTGGGTACATAGAGCATTGCATACATTATTTAAGAGATTCGTTACCTATGCTGGTTACCAAAGGATAGAAGGATGGTCCCCAATAAGTCAGGATCAAATTAAAAGTACATCCTTTTATCTTCACTGATTAATAAAGAAGGAATAGAGGAAAGAGTTAACAGAGAGGTCCCAGAAATCCTCAAAAAAAGGAAAATGTGGGTACGTGTCTGAAGTGGTCCAAAGAATCCAATACAAACTTTCAAGGATATAATTGGGATCAGATATGGCAAACAGCAAACAAATTGCACCCATGTGCTAAAAATAAAATGATACAATATAAAATTATTTCATGTGCATATATGATCCCTATGAAATTAAATAAATGGGTTATAAGACTAACATGAAATGTTGGCAAAAGTGCAATAAAAAAGGAGACCAATATTATTTTAAAATTTAAATGTGGAAAAAAATATTATTTAAAAATGTAAATGTGGAAATACCATTCGATTTTGTCACATTTGTGCTCAGTGACTTCTTGCAAATGGTTAGATATTAAGTATCAAAAAATATTTGCAATAATTAACATAACTATAAGAAGATTGATTTTAGCAATGCAGAATGTGCTCACTTTCCCAACCCTTAATTTTGTAAAATGGCAATTGAATCTGCTAATACACTTTCAATTGAAAAATTATTGTTAAATTATGAGCAACCTGTGGACCAAACAGAAAACACATGGAAGCAAATAGTTAAGATTTTACCACCTCCTTATAGCTTATGAATGTCTATAATCATTACAAGTACTAATGTATTTTTTTTTTATAATTTAAATTTTATTGAAAGTTTCAATATACAAATAGGACCAGGTCCATAGATCCAAAGAGTATTCTTTGAAACAAAACAGCATGAATGACCCTGCCCCCTCCCCCGATTACCCACCCCAAGAAACACCCCCCTGACACAGTTCCTAGAAATTAGGAGCCCTTGACATCCATCCATTTAAAATAACTGTATTAGACAAGAATTAGACAGAGTACAATGTATGAAGTGAGGCCCAGATCCGATCATATCTGGAATTGTTATTATTAATACTCGAGATCATCTTCTCCACTCGAAGATTAAATAATAACTCATTTAGCCATTCAGAATAAGAGATAACCTCAGAGCTTTTCCAATACTTGAGCACTAATTTTTTAACAGACATAGAAATCAAAGCGATATGAAACTTGCGCTTATTAACTAAAATCTGCAAGAAATCCCCAAAAATACAAACCTCCAGAGTGAACAGGTCTCCCAGCCCAAGGAGTGGGTCAGCCTTTTCCTTTATAGCTTCCCAAAGAGGTAATATCTTAGGGCAATCCCAGAAAATATGAAGTAGAGAACCCTCTGCCTGAGCACACCTAGTGCAAAGAGTAGAGGGAGTTAAACCCCATTTAGCCAGTTTCTGGGGATAATGATAGAGATTATGGAGAATACAAAATTGCATCAATCGTAACCTATCTTATATTACAAAATGATTCCAATTATTCCAGACGGTTGTCCAGTCTTTATCCCAGTTCGGGAATGGGGTTGCCCAGAACTCTGTGGGGCCAAATGGTGTAGGGAAATGCCAGTAATACAAAATATTGTATAATTTAGAGATACTTCAGGAGGAATTAGCCAAAGGGGGTAAATCTGTGAGAAATGCAAAATCGTAAGATATAGGAGGGCCCTCCCCAAATTTTTTGAAAAAGAGATGTCTAAGTTGGTATACCTTGAAATAGTCACTTCCCTTGAGCCAAAATTTTGACACAATATCCTCAGCTGATAACCAAGTACCATCCTCCTTGAGAAATGAGTAAACCTTCCCCTCACCTAAACTGGGTAACCATCTAGGGAGTAACATTTTGCTATCCAGTTTAAAAGCAGGAGAATTCCAAATCAACTGGTCTGCATCCAACCAATTCTTGTATTTTAGGAATCTACACAACTGTAAATGAATCTTCAGTGAAATTCTGATTATAGAGTCTTTTAACTCCTTAGGTATCGAAACTGCATTGAGAATAAATAAAGCAGAAGGAGCAATGTTACTCAACCGGATCTGTTCCCTCTCTATTTTAAGCCAGGCAGGCAAATAGTCCAGGGGATAGGGGACCATCCATTTCAAGTATTTAGCTGCACAAGACGCCCAGAAGTACAACCCTATATATGGAAGACATAGGCCTCCCTCGGACTTAGGAGCCACCAGCTTGTAAAAAGCTAGCCGAGGCTTCTTTTTAGACCAGATAAAATTTCCAATCACAGCTTGAACCTTTTGGAACCAGCTACTTGGTACAGAGATGTCCAACAACTGGAGAGGATATAAGATACGTGGGAGAATATTCATCTTGATCAGACTGATTCTCCCCAAAAAGAAATGGGTAACCCCGACCATCTCTCCAAATCCAAAGCCACCATGGACAGTATGGCCTCTAAATTATATTTAAAGGTCGACTGCATATCCCTTGTTAGCACAATACCTAAATATCACAATGAGTCTTTAGACCAAGCCAAACCCAGGGAGATAATGTCATTCTTAAAGACGTGGTGATTTAAAGGGAATACAGTCGACTTCCCTACATTTAACTTGTAATTAGATAATTTACTATATTGTTCTATTATACCCAACATGGGGGGGATAGAGGTCTCTGGGTGGAAGAGATATAGAAGCAAATTGTCTGCATAAGCAGCTACCTTCAATTCAATACCAAGAATGGAACCCCCCCTGCACCTCTGGACAAGATATTAGTCTGCGGATTAAGGGCTCTAAATAGAGATTAAAAAGCAAAGGAGAAAGAGGACATCCCTGTCTGGTACCAGAATGTAAAGTGAAAATCCTGGAGAACACACCATTTCCTGATATCTTAGCCGTGGGTCGCTGGTACAAAGCCCTTATCCAGGATTGAAATTGTTGAGGAAAACCAAAAAAGTTTAATGTTTGAAGTAAGAAACTCCAGTTGACTCTGTCAAAAGCCTTCTCAGCATCCAGAGAAACCAATGCCATTGGTACGGACTCATCTCTGGACTCCGAGAAGACATGTGAAAGAGTATGGAGGTTGTCTGCAGAAAATCTGCCTTTCATAAATCCAACTTGATGCAAGCCAATTAAATCAGGCAGAACTAAACTAAGTCTGTCAGCCAAAATCTTCATTAAAATTTTAATATCTTGGTTTAACAAAGACATGGGTCTGTAACTCTCGACACACTCTGGATCTTTCCCTGGCTTTGGAAGAAGCACAATAAGGGTTTCAAATAAGGAGGAGTCAACCTGAACCCCTGAAAGAATATAATGAAAAAGAGACAAGAGATAGGGAGTAATTTGTTCCCTAAAACACTTATAGAAATTTGCTGAAAAACCATCTAATCCAGGTGATTTATCTGAGGGTAGGCCCTTTATTGCATACCAAATCTCAAACTCTGTAATAGGGGTCATCAGCCTCCTACCCTGGGATTCCGAAAGCTGAGGCAGATGGGTCCCCGTCAGATAAGAGGAGAGAGTGAGGGCCGAGGGTGGATCAGACATTTCACCGTATAACTGTTTAAAATAAGTTACAAACTCCGAGACAATTTCCTGAGGGTTAGATTTGAGAGTACCATCAGATTTGGAGCGAATAGGAGGGATAAACCGATTGGACTCCCATTGTTTAATTCTCTGGGCCAGTAGCTTGCCTGCTTTTTCCTCGTGTTCTATCTAAGAGGCTTTAGTACATAAAATAGCAAACTCTGCTTTCTCATTAAGCATAGCAACATAACAGTCCCTCAGTTTAACCAACTCTTGTTCAGACTTCTCCAACGGAGTTGAGTGTAAGCTAATCTCTAATGTTCTTATCCGGGCCAATACCTCCCTCAGCCTCTCCTCACGCCTCTTTTTCCTCGCTGCAGCCATCCCAATTAAAATGCCTCAAGGGTATGCCTTAAAGGCACGCTAAAGCATATCTGGTCTGGTATCTTGGGTAGCATTCAAATCAAAAAATTGTGTAATATGTTCTTTGATTTGATATCTGCATTTGGAATCCTTAAGCAATTGGGCATTCAATTTCCATCTAGTTTGCCGTTTAGGCAAAGAGTTAAGGGCCAACTTACAAAGCACTAACGAATGGTCGGAGGGTGGACCTGATAAAATATGGGAACCTGTCACCCCCAGTAACAAAACCTGAGACACTAGTAAATAATCAATACTGGAAAGAGACCTGTGAACAGGGGACACAAAAGTGTATTCCCCTGTCCGCAGGGTGTAGGACCCTCCAAATATTGCACAGGCCCAACTTATCCATTAATTCCTGCAGTGCACATTGTGCAGCGGAAGGAGTACTCATTCGAGAACCAGTATAGTCTTGACCTGGGTCTACCAATAAATTCCAATCCCTCCTAAAATAATGGTAGAAGGCAATAGTGGAAGAATATTATTAAGCAATCTCGTGAAAAACACAGGGGTCATCTTTGTTAGGGCCATAAATACTGCCTAACATGAAATCTTGAGAGAACAAAGTGCCCTTAACCAGAACAAATCTGCCCTGGGGGTCTTTAATTTCCTGGATAACCTGAAAAGGAATGCCCTTATTAATGAGAATTAAGACCCCACAACTACTTGTGGTTCCTTGGGCTGAGAAGACCTGTCCAATCTGCATCCGTCTCATCTGAATGCCTTCCAAATCAAGTAAATGAGATTCCAGAATAAAAACAATATTTACACCTAGGATATCTAAATGCTTCAATATTCTATATTGCTTAGTTTTTTTCCGGGCCCCATTAACATTCCAGGTTGAAAAACAAAGCTCTCTAGCCGTTGTACAAGTATATTATAACAATCCTATAAATAATGCAACAGACTCCTTTAAATAGGATCCTCCCTCAATCTGCGATGAACTGTGTCCCCCCCAGAAACGCTTCTTCCCTCCCAACCCTCCCCCACCCCAATGACCCCATCCTCCCAACTATCCCAATTTTCCACTAACCCCAATAAGATACCTATCATCTCCTCCCTGCCCACCCATCCCCCAAGTCTCCTGTGCATCGCTAAGCAGCACTCCTACAAAAATAGCTGCTCCCATCCTCCCACCCACCTCCTTACAAAGGGCCATATTAATGACTAATCCAAACAGGAGTACGAAATGATACCGTCCCACTCCACTTATGGCGTCCACAAATTCCTAAACTGTATATGAGATCCGCGGTAAACGAAAGAGACCTATTATTGTTAATAACACCACCCGAGAGCCCTATCCAATCTACAAACTCCATACCCGATTAGGGATCGCCTCTAATATGGGGCGGCCCAAAACCCTGTATCTCCCAACTTCTGCCTCGCCTCTGGGTGAGAGCACTCAAAAAAAGCACTATCTCCACTTATAAGCCCAAACAGGAAAACAACCCCCACAGTCAATCCACCCTCAGGAAAAAAGTGAGATGTAAAAAAGAGACAAAATATCATTCAGTAATACCGACCAGAATCCCTGGCTCGGGGAACTCCCCCTGAGATAATAAAAATGAGAAACCCTAAATTAGCTGAATCACTGCTCCATACTAGAACAATACGCGTAGTGCAGTGCTAGGCCTGTATCCTAATTACCAGTGTTACCTTTCCCCATCATCAATATTATGAGGGGGTGTTTTAAGGCGAGAAAACATTCCCCTCTAGAGGTTTCCAAACTGAACTGCAAGAAAACTGTTCGTCCCATAGACACTCTCCTCATCCCTTCGTGCAGGAGCAGCAAGTAGCACCAGCCCAAAAAAGCCTCTGCCTCACCGGCCTACCACAAAATTCGCCACGGATTGCAGAGCCAGCCCACAGCACACAACAAAAGCTCTCCCCCTGAGGGTCACCTACCCAACACCAGCACTGCACCATACACAAACAGGGTGTTGACACCACCGCGGCTCCCCCAAGGCAACATCATCACATAAGTGAGCATTATCATCCTTTAGATCTTGCCTGGGATAGCATTGCCATTCGCCTCATCCTTTGCCCAATCAAGCTAGAATGCAACTGACCACTCCCAGGGTATACAGATACAGCAAGTTCCCGTTGCTATTCCCCAAAAACCCAATATAGTTAAAGAATCAAGAATATTCAACAACCAACTGGGGTGTTAAACACTAAACATTCTCAAAAATTCTATTAAATCTCAGACTGAGTAAAACAGTCCTCTCTAGTGACCCCCTTGCAATTAAGAGTCCTTAAAGAGATCAGGCATGGCTTTTTTCAATTCTTCCACTGCAGACTCAGAATTCTCATAGGAGTGCCATTGTCCAGATATCTGAACTTGTAATATCGAGGGATATCGCATTCTGAATTTTAAGCCAGCTGCCAGAAGCTTCTTGACTACTGGATGATAAGCAGCTCTCCGCTGCCTTACAGAGAGCGGTAGATCTTGGGCAACTCTAATTTTGGTTCCTTCCCATTGCAGTTCTTGTATGGTCTTAAGCTTCGAAAAGAAATGTTGTTTCTCCAGAAAGTTTAAAAATGAAAGATTAACGGTCTAGGAGGTGCCCCCATCGGAGGTTTAGAGCATAGAGCTCTGTGGGCCCTTTCTATAATGTAATGGGAGCCATAAGGAGAAGGTCCTATAATTCTCTCAATAAACTTCTGTACAAACAGAATCGCATCTTGCCCTTCTTCCATCTCAGGTAGGCCAATGATGACTGCATTATTTCTGCGGCTATGGCCCTCAAGGTCTTCAAGCTTTTGTTCCATCTTAGTGATTTTCTACCGGAGTGCAGTCACCTCAGGCCCCTGTTTATCCATCTTTTTTTCTACTGAAATAAGACGAGTTTCAACATCAGACATTCTCAATACTATTTCTTTGATGGCCTGAGAGACAGACTTGAAGTCGGTAGCTAGGTTCCTTAGCTCTTCTTTGAACGGCCTAAATTCGGCCAAGAATCCAGCAAGAGTTAAGGGCTCTTGCTCAGAGGTAGGAGTCATTGCCAGCACTGATTCGGCTGCTCCAGCCCGAGGCTTCTTAGGGGCCTTCTCTGGGGTGACTGGGGGTGTATGCTTCAGTGGAAGTTTCTTCATGTCGTCTTCCATTCTTCGCTGAACTCCTCCAATTTACTCTTGACGGCTTCCCCCACCAACGAACCACACAAATCAGGCTCCCGATTAAGTTGGAGACATTAAAAGTATGTAAAATTAACGGTGGTGGGCAGGAGAGAACGGGAAAGTGTCTTCTCAGGCCTGCTGCATCATGTGATCCCCTACAAGTACTAATGTATTTGCAAAATAGCACTCACCTATTCAACAACAATTGTTTATAATTGATTTAAATGTTGACGAAATACTATTGTAAAGCAATTGGATATATATGGACTTTATATTGACTGCATATTAAAGTTTTTGTATGATCACATAATAGCAACAGAAAAATTGCCCCATGGCTGGGTGTGCTAAAAGAGTCAACAAGCCACCATAAGAAAACTTAAACACCACGGCCCAGATATTCAAACTGCACCCAAAAAGTGAGCAACAGCAGGAGCAAGCGCAAGTCCACTGCGCCCATGCACAAGAAGCATGATATTCAAAAACTGCGCAGGCCAAGATGCGCCTGCAGCCGACGACTGAATATCACACCACCTGCACCATAGCGCAACTAGGGATGTGAAGCTGAGCATATCTGATGCGCCATAGCGCAACAAGGGATGCTCAGCGGAGCAGTCCAGATATGCCATAGCGCAACCAGGGACGCCCCCTGCAGCAGATCAGCAATGCAACAGCACAACCAGGGATGCAGGGGCCCACCACCCATGCCACAGATGGGCAGAGGAGCACACAACAGAACAGACATCATCCCCCACACCCCATGCACTGCACAACTGGGGGAGAGCTGGAATAACCACTGGCCCATGGATACCAGCAACCAACCCACAGCCAGACCATGGTGCCCCAGCACACTGCCTGGCAAGCTTTGACCGGCACACAAGGAGGGCCAACCACCCCATACCACACCACACCATCCCACCAATGCAGAGCACACCCTGCACCATGATCCCCATACACCCTGCCCAGGAGTAGCGCCCAACAGTGCAGGACACCCCATGCATGCCACCACCCCCCACTGTGACAATGCAACCCTGTGCACCATGGAGCCATGCAAGGCAGCCCCACCATGAGCACCCTGCAGCGGGCGGCAACATACACCGATGCAACAGATGCATACACAGTGCCGCCCTGCACATCCCCCCGAGGTACAGCTGAGAGACCGACCATGCGTCAGCACACGAGGTACCCCACATGCAACAGGGCATGCCCCGGACCCCACCTCCAGTGGTACAGCACCCAGCACACCCTCCCAAGGACACATCCCATCCCAGCACTGGCCACAACAGCCAGCACAGACATGAACAGTGTAGCATGGAGGCATGCACCACACAGGATGCAACACAGTGCATGGGCAAACACCCACCCATACCCAAGGTCACACCAACACAGGGACACAGTAGCGGGTCAACCAAGCCACTGGTGTGTGGCCATGGCTGACGTGTACACACGGCCAGCACCACTACATTACACAGGTGTGCCAGCCACCCTGCGCAGGCACCATGAAGCTGTATGCCACCAGCATGCTGCCAGAGCACAAGTGACAGAAACTGGAGCACATCCCCTGCAACAGACACAGCGACAGCATGGAGGGAGGACAACAACAGTGGAGGCCACAGTGCCCTGGAGGAAGATGTGCACCATACTGGTGATAGCAGGCAACCTGGCATTGTGCTGGGTACAGTTGTTATCCAGCATGGATAGCCACCACTGACACACCAGCAGATCGTGTATATCACAGACATGCAAGGGTGTCAGCTGCACAGGCCATGGACGGTCTGACAGGGGTGCCATGCACACAGTGCAGGCCCCGTGGACCACTGCACACAGGCATCCAGTGCACAGAGTACAACACACAAACCACAGACAGTGACTGATTCCCCTGCCCACACCATAGGCGGTTCACCTCTGCACAGACACAGACACACACACACACACACACCCACCCATGCGTGCACCACCCCTGATGCCATGCACACCACTGCAACTGAGCACCTGTAGCCCACTGAAAATCAGAGACCACCACAGTTGTCATAACAAAATGCATATATTTAAAAGATGTAAAGAAAAACTATATACAATTATTTACAAGAGGGGGAAGGGCCACATAACAGGTGGGGGCAGGTAAGGGGCAGGGGTGAACATATGGGAGAGGGAAGAAGGGGTGTGAGGGTGGGTCAAAGGGGAGAAGGTGGTAGTCGGGGCATGGGGACATCAATGGCCGCCCCGGTCCTCCTCTTCATGGCGCCGATGTGTGCTCCTCCATCTCCTTCTCACCCTGTGGTGGTGTATCCTCTGAAGGAGCTGCAAGGTCTCCCTCACCACCTGGAGCAGCTCATGTAGACTCTGCTGGATTTGCAGGAGTCGCCATCCGCCTAGGACGAGGGAGCAGAGTCAATAGGTGTGATTGTCCATCCCCCTGCAGCCCACCCATTGTGCATGGCATACAGCCATGTGCCATGCCCCTGTGATGGTGTGTGACCACCCACAGTGACCGTGTCCACAAGACCTGCCCACCCAGGCAGCCACAGCCATGTGGCCCACTGCACACACCCACCGCCCATGTCCTGCACAGCACCACCACCATGGCCATACAGTGACTTGGCTATGTGGTGTGAAGGCAGTGCCACAGCCATGTGCCTGGTGCATGCATGGACCACCACTGATGCACTTCTAGACATGCAGTGCCACTGGACAGTGCTGACTGTAACAAGTTGTGTTCATGGCAGTGGTGTCAATTGATGGTGGCCATGCCCCACTGCCCGCCCAGTTATACAGCATGCAATAGTAATCATAGATGTAAGGCACTCACCATCATCAGGCTGGTCCATGTGCCGTGGACCACCATCACCCCTCCTGTTCCGCTGCTCCTCCATGCGGCGCCTCCGGTCCCTGTTCAGCCGGCATTCTTCTGGCCCTAAGGTGCAAACACGGAGAGAGGAACTTCAGTACAATCCGGCAGCAAAGTTTCCCCGCCCCCATGTGCGTGCAATCCCACACAGCCATACCCATCCACCCCACACCCTGATACCACCACCACGGCTAACACCGGATGGCCCCCCCATGTGCCGGACACATGCAACCGTGATACCCTTATGGACGATAAAAGTGTATGGATGTTGCACCTACCTGGCCGTGGCACCATGCCCCTCCTGGCACATGCCCACAGGCGGGCAAGCAGGTCCGGGTCCCTGCACCTCAGACCCCCATAATGGTGGCGGCACTGCTCCGCCATTCACCCCATAGTGGTGGCCTCCTCCAGGGCATCGGCCACCTCCTGCCAGATCACACTCCTGGCCCTGTCCAGGGGTGCCTCGCCAAACAAAGCCCCAGCATGGGACTCAACTATAGCCACCAGGTTAGCAAGCTCAACCTGGCTCCAAATGACTGCATGCCTCTGCGCCATCTCTGCTGTCTGGTTTAATCAAAATGGCACTCTACAGCACGGTCCTGCCACGTGCAGATGCTGCGCGGTACAGCGCTGCCATTCCCTATCACTCTGTCACCGAACAGCGTGATAGTGGTGCACCCATGCCTGATGCATGGTGCCTAGGGGGCAAAGGTCAGGCACAGGGTCAAGGGTTTCTGGCGCACGGACAGCCACAGCGCGATTGGAACCCAATGCACATAGTGCGATTTGGTGCCTGTGTGCCACCTCCTGTAGCGGCCCACAGCGCTGTTGTCCCAGTGTGCCTACGATGCCCCAGTGCCACAGCGCCATATATGTGAACAGCACTGTAGCGCCACTGGCACATTGGTGGCCATGCCCTGCATTGCCTCCCGCACACAGCACGTCAGCAGCATGGCAGGTGCCTGCATCATCAACCCGGGTATGCGCAGTTAGGTGTGTACTGCGCATGTCACAGAACTGCACCCTTGGCTCAGCACGTTCAACACAATTGCGCAAAACACAACAGCGTGATATTCAGCCGGCATATACAAATCATCTAATCAGCCATTCAATGGCGCAGTCACTGCATTTGCATCCACTTAAAGATGCGCCTTACCTCATTTGCATGAGTTACGCTATAAAAATGTGACATTGGGCTGCACTGGCCATAGTCGGTTACTGCAGTCTATTGCAGTGAGTTGCATGCTGTTTGGGATTGTGGACTGTGGTGTTTGGGACATGCATGGGACTGCACAGTCACAGGTAACACCTGTCATTCTCACAGGATGAATCATGACCAATCGTGTGGTGGAGAAAGAGGAACAGAGTCATGGGAGGAAGAGGAGGCCAAACTTTACAAAGGCAGAGACAGATGCCCTGTTTGAGGCCTACCTTGACCAGGAGCTGCTTCTCAGAGGATGCCAGGGAACACCACAGGCCCATGCTGCTGCATGGGAGGAGGTGACGCGTGCTGTCAACCTGCATGGCAGCCACCAGCGCTCTGTGCAGGAGTGCAAAAAGAAGATGGGTATGGAAAGGCTAGGATTAAAGAGAAGGTGGCTGCCATCATGGCAGCATGGTCTGCGACTGGTGGGGGACAGCCGGAGGTGCAATTCCTGACCCCACAGGAAGAGCGGGTTGCTGGCAGCATGCAGCTTTGTGCCATTGAGGGTGTTCCAGGTGGTGGATTCCAGACAGGTGGTAGCCCGTCACTGCATGGTAGGTCATGGTCTGTCTATTGGGGGGGGTGACAGGGTAGGTCACATGCAGTAATGCTACTCTTTTCCCTCACAGCTCCTGAGCGTCTGCATGGGTCAGTGGTGGTGGGCTTCTCCACTGAGGCCAGTAACATGGAGATGGAGGAGGGTCCGTCCACCTCCACAGGAATACGGGGGTCAGGGCGACAGTGGGCCCACCTGGATGTCCGGACTGATGTTGGTGGAGCAGGTGCAGAGGAGGCCCTCCCCATGTCCCTGCGTGCCAGCATCCATGGATGCCAGCATGCTGAGACTCGGGCTGGTGCCGGATCCGTCACCGATGATGATGATGGAGCTAACGTCATGGGCAGTGACACGTGTCTGCCACAGGATGGCCACACAGCAGGTGACATCACGACCATGGCTGTGGGTGGTGCCACCATGGAGGCCTGCGTGTCATCACAGTCCCAGCCTGTACCTGTCTGCACCAGTGGGGCAGCACTGGTGTGTGTCCAGGACAGTGGGACTGTTGGGCCACTGCAGTGGCACCATTGAGCCCTGGAGAGTGGCACCCAGAGGGGCAGCATCAGCAGTCAGCCAATGACCATGGGGGTACATTGTCAGAGGGCAGCGTCAGTGCACCGCCTGTGGACATGCCCAGGCCTGGCCCTGGTGTGCAGTGCCCACCCTCAAGGGGTGATGAGCATCAGGGCCGCAAACACCCTGAGGGACAGCATGCCGATCAGGCAGATGACCTCTTAGATGAGCATACCCACATACTGCAAGCATCAGTCAATCAGCAGATGTGACTTGTGACGGTGGTGGAAGCACTAAGTGCAGCTCTGCGCCAGGCAGAGGAGCGGTGCAGCAGAGACACCGCTCTGCTCCTGGCAGGGATGGACCGGTTGTGGGAGGATGTGACCTCTGCCATTGACAGGCAGACACAGGCATTCACAGCTGTCATGGCCACAATGGGCACACAGTTATTTGCCCATGCATTGCAGACACCACGCAGTGCAATGTCCACCCCTCGTTCCTGGCATCGTGCGACACCATCCTTGTTGACACCGGGTTCAGCTGTGGGCATCCCTAGCTCACCTGGCGCAGGCATGTTCAGTGTGCTGCAGACCCCAGTGCGAGCACGGTCGCGTTCATGCAGTGGAACCCTTGGGGGACTGTCGGTGCCACCCCATGAGGCCAGTGGTCAGCCTGTCACTGCTGGTGGATCTCGAAGGGGTCACCCATGCATCCGTGGCTGCCGTGGCACTGTGGCACGTGACTGACCTGTCTCCCAGCATGGCTACTGTCTGATGATGCCCTGTGTGCATTGTGTCGTTCAGCGGGCAATGCACGGATGGGGTACCTGGCCCTGCACGCACACACATGCTCCATCTGCACACCCTCCCAGCTGCTGTCCGCTGCGGTGTGTGCATGATGATGCCTGTATTGCACTGTATGCCACTGTGCAATGGTGCCCAGCATCTGACACACGCACAATGTCAGGTAGTGGGCGTGGTGGTCTGTGGACATGTGTGTGGCTAGGGGTGGCGGTCTGGGTCGGCATGCATCCTACCCTTTGTGCATGTCATGTGAGGTGTGTGTGTGTGTGTGTATGATTGCGTGCCATGTTAGACCTTGCCCATCCCTGGCGGTGTGTGCGGTTCCATGCTCGGCCACTTCCCTTGACAGCATGCGCCCCTGGTGTGTGTCCATGCATGTTTGTGGGTTGTGCCTTTGCCACTGGTGGTTGCACATGGCCCCATGACTTACCTGGGTTGGCTGAAGTGCTCCTCTGTGATGGTGTCCCAGTGCAGCTGTGCCAGCCAGAGCAGTCGTGGGTCCCGTTGCCCAAGGGGGGGCTGCCCATCACCATCGTCACCGGCGTCCTCATCGTCCACATCGCTGTCCCTCTCTTCGACCTATATGGCTATCCCACAGTCGTTGGCCATGTTGTGCAGGGGATGCAACAGGCAGGAATAGCCCACAGGCCTTTGAGGGGTTGTACTGTAGGCACCGGAGGTGTCCAGGCAACGGAAACATGCCTTCAGCATCCAGAACACCCGCTCGATGACATTGCATGTGGTGGCATGTGCCTCATTGTAGCATTGCTGCGATGGGGTCGCGTGCCGCCGGTATGGTGTGAGCAGCCAGGGATGGAGTGGGTATCCACTGTCACCTGTGTGTAGAGGGTGGAGGTTAGTTTGGTGATCAGCGCCGCCCTGCCTTGGGCCATGTAGGCCACTAGCCATGTCACCTCTGATCATGCCCGTCCCAAGCTCTATGTTTGTCTGCATGGTTTGCATACTCACCCACTAAGTGGCCAGTGGGGATGTCCCCACTCTCGAATCTGTGGCACAGTGCCAACTGGTGCCAGATGAAGTCATCATGTGCTCCCCCAGGGTGCGTGGCACAGACATTGATTATGCGCCCCTGGCATTGCACACCACCTGGCAGTTGATGCTTGCATAGACCCTCTGATTGATATATGCGGCCCCCTCAGGGCCAGGTGGTGTGCAGATGGCCACATGGGTGCAGTCTATTGCCCCTAGCACACCAGACATACGTGCTACCCTGTGGAACTCCTGTATGTTTGCTGTGTGCTCTGCTGGTGTGTTGGGGAAATGGATGTACTCCGCAGCATGTGGCAGCAGTGCACTGAGGAATTGGGTGAGGTGGGGTGATGCGGCTGACTGGGTTATGCCTGTGGTGTCCCCTGTTGGTCTCTGGAAGGTACCCGTGGTGAGCAAGCACATGAAAGCTGTCACTTTAGTCTCCAATAACAGAGCATGGCTCCATCATGTGGGTGCCTGCATCACATCACTGCACAGCTCACAGAGCCGCCTCAAATTGCCCGATTCAGGCGGTGCCATTACCGATCTCGGTGTCGCTGTACAGCTCAAAGCTGGTGCGGGCTTGTCTACTGCCTGTTGGGGGCATACCACTGGACGGCCCTTCCACGGCTGCCCCTGCTGCCTGACTCCTCACCCCTCATTGCCTCCATCTGGATGGTGGCACTGGCCATGTCCCTGGCTTGTGTCCCCCCGCAGCTATTTCTGTGTTCCCCCACTGTTCTGGCTGCTACTTCCCCGCACCGAACACCTTCCTGTGGTGGCCTCATTGCTGTGTGGCATTTTGCTCTTCTGCACTGGCTGTGGCTGTGGCTCCCCACACCTTCCCTGTGCCTGTGGGTTCAGGGTGCCCTTTCCCTGTCCTGCCCTGTGTGTTCCTCCTGCCCTGTTTGTCTGCCTATCGGTCAGCCACATGTGCCTTCCCTGTAGCGTTCTTGCGCCTCTCCCTTGTTCCTTTTTATTTTGGCTCATTTCTGCTATCGCGCATCTTCTGCTTGCTCCCCTATTGCGCATGGCACATGTTGTTGAATATCGCACTGCGCCATTTATGCATGGTTCCTCCCCCTTCAGTTGCACATGCATTCATTATCATTGTGCTCTTGCTCAGCGTGATTTGGGGGGCGCATCTGCCTCCCGCTGAATATTGAAGAATGGCGCATTTTCAGACTTGCGCTGGAGCAACCCTACTGCACATGGCGCAACCATTTTGAATATCTGGGCCCACCTGTCATCAGTATAGCAAAGACCAGCAAAGACCACAGACCAAATAATCAAATTAAATGCAGTTTATTTCAGAAGTTTCCTTACCAAAAGGGAAGCATCAGTGGGACCCCACAGACCTCCAATCAATTTTGCTAGGAGCCATCAGGGAGTTCCTGTTGTATTTTTTTCTTTTGTATCTGAAAATAAGAATAAAAATTACTTTGGGAAAAAGTGATGTTAAACCATGGTCCCGTCTGCCCATCTCTGGTCACTGTAATAAATTCCTTGGCACTTATCAATGAACACTAGGGACATTTTTATTGAAGAAAGAAAATTATATAGAACACAGGGTGAAATAAACTGAATTTGTGACAAAACAAAAAGAATAAAGCAGAAACATAGGGCAGGATTCAAAAAGCTTTCTGAAGGTGCAAAACCTTCCCTAAGTCCCCAAAACTTCTCTAGCTACAGAAAACAAGCATTTGTCAATGCCAAATGTTTGCTTGCTGGCATTAGCATTGGTAGTGCAGGAGTTACAGAGCTGCATAACAGGATGGGTAGTGAAGTATTGAACTGAAGCCAACCCGACCAGCACCCTGCAGAGACTGACAGGCATTGGGGTGTGCCTTTGGGTCGTCAGGCATAACGGCCACGCCATTTCACCACACCCTACCCTGCAGACACCGACAAGTGTCACGGTGTGCCTTGGGGTCTTTGGCCCTTATGCGCACCCCATTCCATCAGGAATACAGTGAGATGGGTGTGGTATAGGAGAATGGGGTGAACTTTGGGGCCAAAGAGTCCAAGGCACACCTCGATGCCTCTCAGTGGCTGCAGGATGTGGGTGGGGGTGGAATGGTATGAGCACTGCAGGTGACAATCCCAAGTCACAGCCCTGATGCCTGTCATTCTCTACAGGGAGGGGGTGTTATGGTCGGAAACCCTAACACCCCAGGCATTCGTTAGTATTTTCACTCCAAATTTTCAACATGGTTTTTTTTGTGACCCCCACATCATGAACAGTGGCAGTATCAGTTTGTTAGCAGAAAGCTGCTTTTGCACAGTGACTACGGAATTTGTCACCACAGGTGCAAAGACACATTCCGAACAGGATGTAAAAAATGACAGTTGTACTGCTCATGGGGAGGTGTAAAAAATGGCAATGTTGAAAATCTGCAGTGACTATATTAAAAAAAGGGTGACGTCACGAGCATGTGTAGAAACTGTGCAATGCACACCCGTAATGTAATTAGTTGAATTTTTTTTTACAGCAGATTGTCAACACAGGCATTTTGGAACCTCCAATCATGAACAGTGTCACTGTGATTTTCTTTATCTGTCCCGAACAATGATTTCCCACAGCGACTACGCATTTCTGTGCTCAAAGTGTGAAAACACATTTCGGCCTTGTTGTGAAAAATGACAGCTGTACTGTTCATAAGGAAGTGTGGAAAAATGCCACTGGTGACAATCTGGACTGAAAATATTACAAATTCATGAACTTACAAGGGTGCATGGAAACTGCTCAATGCTCACTCATAACACAGTCATTTTATGGACTTTTGTCACCAAATTTTCAACATAGCCATTTTAAGACCTTTGCTCATCACCAGTGTCACTGTGATTTTCTTAATCTATCCCAAACATTGCTTTTGCACACCGACTGCACCATTGTGTGCTACATGTGTGGAAACACATTTTGCGTGAGATGTGAAAAATGGCAGCTGTACTGCTCATAAGGAAGTGTAGCAAAATGGCAATGTTGAAAACCTGGCATGCAAATATTAAAAATTTGCAAACTTGCGAGTGTGCGTAGGAACTGCGCAACGTGAGCTCATAAAACAGTCATTTTTGGGAATTTTTTAACCAAATTTTCAACATAGCCATTTTAAGACCTTTGCTCATGAACAGTATCACTGTGATTTTCTTAATGTGTCCCATACATTGATTTCGCACACCGACTGCACCATTGTGCGCTACATGCACGGAAACACATTTTCGTTGAGATGTGAAAAATGACAGCTGTACTGCTCATAAGGAGGTGTGGTAAAATGGCAATGTTGAAAATCCAGAGTGCAAATATAAAAAATTTGAGAACTTACGAGCGTGCGTAGAAACTGTGCAATCTCTTGGCGCTCATAAAACAGTCATTTTAGAGATTGTTTCACCAAATTTGCAACATAGGCTTTTGAGAGCCCACCTTATGAACACTGGCACTGTCATTTTGTTAATCAGTCCCAAAGGTGATTTCATGCAGTGACTGCGAAATCACCCTTTGGGCCTGATTAATGCCATGACAGTGACAGAATTCATGAGGAGGGGTTCCAAAAACCTCATGTTGAAAATTTGGGCCAAAATTCCAAAAAATGCCTGAGATATGCAGCAAAGTTGAAAAAACCCTATTTATTACATTATACAGCTTACCGGTATTTTCTCAGTTCACGGTCGGCTTTGAAGAGTGCTGAGGTGTTCCCGGTCCACCGAAGATCGTTGTGTCAGACTCTGCAGATAAGTATGGGGTAAGGAGGGTGTGGGGAGGCAGGGTGCGCAGTGGGTGGGTGCGGTGGGAGCAGGGAGACTACGAGGGACCTCTTTTTTGTTTACAGGTTTGCTTTTTTTATTATTAAGATGACGCTGGACGTTTGCCACACTGGGGTGGGCTCCCAGTGTGGCAGCTGAAAAGGCTGTTTGGGGGGCTGGAGCTGACGGGGGATTGGGCACCCCCGTCGGCCACAACAAGCTTTGGCATGCTGGGGTGGGCTCCCAACGTGGCACCTTGAAAGCTTTTGGGGGGGCGTGGAGCCATGGAGCTGATGGGGGATTGGGCTCCCCCATTGGCTATAACAGTTTTTGCTATGCTGGGGTGGACTCCCAGCATGGCACCTGCACAGCTTTTTTGGCGCGGGGGGGCATGAAGCCAGCGGGGATTGGGCACCCCCGTCGGCTATACAGTGTGTGTGGGGGAGCACATGAGCACGCAATATGCGTGCATGCACGCATCTGTGTGGGAAGGGGGAGCAGTGCTCACTCAAGCGGTGCACTCTCTTTCAACTGTACAGCACTGCATTTTGGATCATCGCACTATGTTTCTTGCACATGCGTTCAAGCAAACATAAAAAGGGGAAATTACTCTGAGTGCTATTTACAAAAACCTCCACAGCTACAGAAAAATTACACTGTGGACTGTGGAAAAAAGTGCAGCTGCAGAAGTTCCTGAGGAAAAAAGGTAATTGATAAGTACTGTACGTCACAGCCCCTCAAAGGCTATTCTCAGCCAGGTTTTTTCCGAGTTGCGGAAAAAATGTTACACACATTGGAGTGAGGCATAACACTCCCTCAGCAAACTGCAGTAGTGTCCCAACAATTGAAATACAATTAAAGTGGAGGTCAAGCACAGGTAATAGCATCCCAGTGGGTATATCAGTGGCTGAAGTTACAGCAACATTAGCACACATTGCCACTGAATGACAACAAACAACAAGCACCAGACCCAGTGCAGCCCATGAAGGAGCCCCACAGGCAATAGATCCTGAACAGCCTGCAGTGAGTGTTACTCCTGCAGGCAACAGGAACACTTCAGGGAGGGACGACCAGCAGTGATAGACAGCCACTGTGGTGCCATGGTATTGCTGGTACCTGTGGTGCTGCAGTGGTCCCAGTTGAGGGACTGGTTGCTGGTCTTTCTGTGGATGCTTTCAGCTTCATGCTATGGCAGAAAAATTGAAGTCTACTGCTCCAGCTAATTAGATTCACTGTTGCTGTGCCTCCTAAGCTATTTCCACAGCTGTGGATCCACAGTTGCAAATTTTCAGCTTTTTGCTCAATTTCCACAGCTGCTGAATTTCCGCAACTGCAGGGATTTTTATGAATTCCGCACCTGCGCAAGTTTTCTTTCAGAATATCACACAACTGCGTTTCTGTAGTGCTGCAGGCTTATTTCCCGCAGCTTCAGTATTTTTGGCCTTATTTGTGAATCCTGCCCATAGTGTCATAAATTATCATCCTTTGTACAGCATAATCCATATCACAATGAAAAAGTTACAGTGCTTACAACAATATTTAACTTCACAGTACAGGTCCCAAAAAGGATACAGCAGGAGTTCTATTACAATATTCCTTTCTCAGTCATCATGAATGAGTTGAGAGCCAAGTACAGTGCTTCCAGAGGCTCAGAAATTGGTGTATTGTTAAAGTACATCTTTCACTTTGGGATACTCTCTGTAAGACTTTTTTAATTACCAAAAGGATTTTGGTAGAAGGAGTTACTTTCTGCTGCAGTGTGAAAGTGTATCTAGCCTGCCAGAGATAATATTTACATGTAGAGAAATGTAGGTGTAATGTACTGTGATTGTAGTGATTTACTCTGGCAGGAAAAGCCATAAAACTACCATTTCATAAGTGAGGGTCCTAATGCAGCTGTCACCCTAGTCCTGAAGTAATGTTTGCCATACTTCAAAGTAAGTAGGGAAGACAACATAAGAATGTGCTTCAGTTTCCAGCTTCATGGAACAGGCTGGTCTCAGACATTATTGGTCCTCAATCTTCAAATTCTTTATGCCCAATTTACCATGGTAGGATAGCCAATTTACATCCCACATGCATATGGGAATCCTCTTGTCAGTCAGTTGGAGCAAAACCTCATCCTCTTACTCTTCAGGACAGAAGGGAAGCTATAATACAGATGTTTTCTGGTTAGGGATAAAACTTGTGTTAATTTTATACTGAATGGGCTGCACACTCAAAGGAATAGGTGTTAGTATTATGTGATTGCACAGTTCTCAAGCAGCTATGCTCCCATTTTTCTTTCAAAGGAAGTAGCCAGTCAGCAGTCAGTGCACTCCAGAGATTAGATCACCATTGCAATACTGGACCAATAAAAACAGGCAGTGAAAAAACACTATGTTGTTGATCATTTTAATATCCTTCTATCATAGTCTTGATATGTATGGCACCGTTTCAGAGGGCTCAACCAGCTTCCTCATAAGCCCTTAAAAAACACACTGTATATTTGTATCTCTACCATTGCTAGTGGTGGGAAAATATGTGCCACATTATAAAAACAAACAGGCAAAATCAGTGTTTAGAAAAAAAAATATTTCATGTTTGGAGATTAATTTACTGTATGTTTCTGCCCATTGGCTTTACTAGATATTTTAGCTATAGTGTGTTCCCAATTATGTAGAGCATCATTGTCTGTGCCAAAAGTTATTCCCAGAACCTTTATGGGTTCTGCCAAGATAGGTGTATCAGTTACATGTGTGGTACTATTGCCCTACTTAGTAGCAGCTATGGACATACCATACTTTTTTCATTTTTCAGTTTTGCCCCAGACACAGCTTCAGACTGTTGTATAATATTGACAATTGCCCTACTCGATTCTTTGCTCTGTAAATACAGACATATATTGTCTCCATAGGCCAGAATTTTTATTTCTCCAGTATCTGGGTGTGTCGGGATACCTTTTATCAATTTGCTACCTTGTATTTTTCTGATGAGTGAGTCCAAAGGGAAAATATACAATAGAGGGCTTAATGGACAGCCTTGTCTTACACCCTTTTGTATTGTGACACTTTTGCCAAGCCATCCATTTACAAAGGGAGTAACATTCATTGTTTTATATAGTACAGCCACCCACTTTATAAAACTGATCAGCATGTCATAAGTTGCTAAGGCCTGAAATGTGTTTATGGCATACCCAATCACATGCCTTCTCTTGACCAAGAGATAATAGGAAGCCTGAAACAGTAGTCAGGTTTCCCCTATTCAGTAATCCACTTAGATAGATTAAGTTATTCAACACTGACCAGTGGGGTATAGCACAGGTTTGTGCCTGGGCTATCAGAAGGTTCACTACATTTGCCAGCCTGCATGGCAATATTCTGGCCAAAAGTTTAAAATCTGAACTGAGGAAGCCAACCCGATGGTGCTGAGGGTTGAGGCGCTGAGTACCACACCTCACACTACGCCATCAACCTGAGGTTGGGAATGGACTTGGGTCATTCGGGGACCAGCAGGGAGAGGAAGGATGGAGCATCCCAGGACAGCTCTCCTTCCTCCAGGAAGGGGGAGCAATGTGGTGCGCTGCTTGTCTGTCACCCAGCAGTGGTTAGGTGGCAACATATGCACGCTGCAAAGCAGGGAGGGAGTCCCATGTTCAGGGCACCGGGGCCATCTCTGTGGAGATGAAGCTTGGACATCACACCCATTGCATGTCCTGTGGGGCCCAGGGAGAAAATCAGAGAAAAATCCCTCTGTGCAGCAAGATGAGTGACTGACACCTTGCAGGCACTGCACCAGTGGCAGGCACAACCACGGGTCCTGTGGCAGAAATGAAGGTAAGTCCTGGGGGAGCTGAGTGAAGGGGCTGGGAGGGTTGGTTTGAAGGGGGCTGCTGGAGGAAGCAGAGGAGATAAATGATAAAAAAAACAAATCTGAATTGAGAAGACCGTTAGGTCTCCAGTTCTCCAATTTGTGCCTGTCCTTATTTTTAAACAAAAATATCATTATAGCCTGTGACATACTGTCTGGCATACATTCTAGAGTTAATACCTCATTAAACAAGACTGCTAATGTAGGACCTAGAGTCTCACTAAACATTTAATAAAACTCAGACATAATACTATCCATCCCCGTGGAAGTGTTGTGGTTATTGTTTAATTTTTTTATGGCAGCCTGCACCTCTTCTGTTATAGGGTCAAAAAGACCTGTTTGTAAGTCCTGAGACAACTGCAGGATATCAATACCTGTCACAAAAGCTTGGTCCCATTTTTCCCCTGAAGAGTCGCTCTTACACTACTAATCTAGTGAGTTTTTATGATAAAATAAGTCAATACTTGGACAACAGAACCCCTTGTGATGTAATCTTTTTAGATTTCAAGAAAGCATTCAACTCTGTACCTCACTGATCATTAATACAGAAATTATTATTATATCATATTAACCCACTAATCATACGTTGCATTGCAAATTGGTTAGTGAGTGACAACACAGGACTGTTATTGATGGCCATGAGTCTGCATGGCTCTCTGTTAACAGTGGTGTTTCCCAAGGCTCTATCTTGGTACCCTTAATATTTCAAATTTTCATTTCAGATTTATCATAAAATTTTAATTGTACCATTGTCAAATACGCAGATGACTGTAAGGTAGGAAACCCTTGTACTAGTCCTGAAGATGTCAGTTTACTACAAAAAGACATTGACTCCTTAGGGGCATGGTCAATTAAGTGTTGACTGGCCTTCAAAATCTCCAAATGTTGTGTACTTCATTTTGGAAAGCAGAATAGTAGAAATGAATGCTTGCTGAATAACAAGTTACTTACAAGTAAATCTCATGAAAAAGATCCAGGCATTACAGTTGACTCAAATCTAAACTTTCATTTACATGTTTCAAACATGCTTAGCACAGTTAATAAAATTTGGTGGTCTATAAAACATAAAATCTAAAGACCCAGATATTCTACTGCCACTATATCAAGCATACATAAGGCCTCACTTTGATTTCAGCTCACAGTTATGGTGTCCCTACCATCAGAAAGACATTATTAGATTGGAAAAATGTCAGAGAAAAGTCACAAAATCTATCTGCCCAGATAAAATTCTGTACTATGAAGCAATACTTGTTGAATATAATTGAATGTCTTTAGAGCTCCATAGATTAAGAGGTGATCTATTATTTGCATGGTATTTCATTAATGATCAGTCACTCACAACAGAGTGTGGCCTAGACTTTAAACAGGTAGTGTTTAATACAAGAGGACACCCACTTCAGTTATTAAGGTCTAGAGTAAAATAAAAAAAAAGAGCCAATTTCTTTTCAAACAGGATTGTAAAACTGTGGAATAAATTACTGATGACAATAATTGTCAGTACTAATAAAGATTTGTTTAAAAGTAGCATGGATGACTTTTTATTGGCTAATAGAAACTATCTACTATATGTAATATAGGAGCTACTATGGGCTTGTTGCCTTTCAGTTCCATCCAACTCCTTAGTATGATCCTTAGTATAAAGGCCAATTGGACATGTTTGTGGATTATATTAATTATATCCTCAAGTTCTGTGTGGATCTGCCCACCCTCGTTAGTAACTAACCCTAACATCTGTTTATTTAAAACCCTTGTCTCACAGTCCTTAACCATGTTTAAACTCTACCTATGACCTTGTGTGCCAAACTGTTGTTCTTGTTTAAATGAAACAGTTCCATTGTATTGCTGTTTAAACATCACTGGTTTTACCTCCTGTATTTGTTGCATTAAATTAAAATGTTCTTCATGAGTTCTGGAAATGAGACTGTGAATCTTGTTCCTCGGATTCAAATACTGCAGACAATTGTTTTGCTTAATTTTCACTGCTTGATTAATAAAAAAAAGAGATGGGGAATTTTTTATTGAACAATCAAAAATGTAGAAGCATAAATCAACTCAAAAGAAAAGGAAACAAACAATGCACAAAATATAAAAAAGGAAAGTTAATTTTAGCCATAACAATAAACCCAACCACTTCTGAAATAACTCTGGAGAAACATATTTGGACTCCCTGTCCTGAACACAGCAGATTGCAGAAATAATAGTGTGTAAAAGCTCAATAGGAGTAATCAGTTGTTGCTGAAGCACCAGTCTACATCTATCTTGCCATATCCAATAAAGAAAACAAGCAAAAACTACTCTAATACTGCTGGCATTTTGGATGTGCCAATGCAAAGGAAAAATTCCCCACAAAAGAAAATCCAGGGACAAATTAGTAAACAAGAGGTTCTTCCAATAGTCAAGTATCAAATATCAAAAACCCTGAATCAAAGAACAATACAAATATAAGTGCTCAGTCATCCCTGCTACTCCAGAACATGTTGACCTGGGACAATATCTTTCCAATTTATCCTTGTGTTTCAAATTTCCTTTCACATTCAATTTCCTATGTCTACCATCATAAATTTTATTGTTTTTCCATAAATGAACAAACATCAAAATAGCATCAAATAACAGAGTACAGTATTGTAAGATTACAGAAGTACTATTATGAATGACACAATATAATTACACAGTTAATCACCAAAATAGTAAACTATACAGAGGGAGAGAGCAGAGAGAGAGAGAGAGAGAGAAAGAGAGAGAGAGAGAGAAAGAGAGAGAAGGGGGAAAAAAGAAAAACAAAGAGCATCTAGATTGTCTTAAAGCTTCAATACAAATATCAGGATATTCAATTATCAGACTATAGATCATTCTATAAATACCAATAGAGAAAATATTTAGTAACAAATAGAAGGCATTAGAATTCCTGACTGTTCCCCCAGATGGGGGGCCTCAACATATTATATCTAAAAAGAGGTTCCAGATTTTATGAAACAAATCCAGTTTGTCGACAATGCTGCAACTAATGCATTCGTTATTGGCTAGAACTGTCATATTATTATACCAATCATTTAAGAGATTTCCAATTCCTCAGCAATACTCTTTTTAAAGTTAAGGAAGACAAACAGACCCATACACGCTCATGTGTATCTAGATTAGAACTACCTGGAAAGCAGCCAAACAAATGGATTTCTAGAGAAAATTAAAGGAGGTTTTAGTTAAGTTAATACATATCTTATGAGTAGCCAACCAGATGTCCCTAATACCTGTACAATCCCATAATATATGAGCAAGTCCTTCATCCATTTGATTTCAATGCCAACAGTTAGAGTCTGATGCTAGGCCCAATTTGTACAGTTTAAGTGGCGAATAATAAAACCCATGCAATGTCTTAAACTGAATTAGCCTACCTTGAAGTTCTTTATAGCTCCAGCATGCCTGTTTCTAGGTACTTTCCCATTCTTCCAAACTGATGGATGTGCTTAACTCGTCCTCCCAGAACTCTTTTGCTCTAACAGTTGGGTTTAGAGAAAATGCAGTAGATGTCAGGAGTTTATGAAGAAAACCTGCATTCTTTTAGATGGCAACCAATCTAACTATTTGATCCCATTCTTGATGTTCTTTTCCCATAAATACTTCTGAGTTGGGCATATTTTATTGACTATTTCCCTCAGTTGTAAATATTGATGAAAATGTGATTTATGAATCCCAAACTTATTCTGAATCTTTGTAAAAGAAAGTAGAATGCCAGTTTCTTTGTTTACCCTATCTCTTACCCTAGTAATACCTGTTTTTCTCCATCTATCATTGTACAGTGTTTTTTTATTGTATGCTAGTAGTGGATTAGACCAAAGGGGCATAATGCCTAGTGTTTTTTTGTCTACGTTAATAATACTATTGACCTGTTTTAGTGAATGTATGGAAAACAATAAACAAGGATTGTCATTCCAGCTACTTGGTTTAGTTAAAAAAAGAAAGTCTATGAGGACATTTGATCCCAACAGAAGCTGCTCCATTTGCAACCATAAGGGTGTATTGACAGTTTGTGGAGAGATGTTAATCAGAAGTGGTAGTGTCTGTGTTAGTGCAAGTGCCAAGTGGTATCTTTTTCACCATGGTAAGGCTAACACTCCCATTTCCTTAGGTGCTCTCAACTTATTAATACCCAGTGTGATTGGGGACCCATTCCAGCGAAATTCTCGAATATTTCTTTCAAGACCTTTAAAAAAACATTTATCAATATACACCGGAATGTTTTGAAAAAAAACCAATTTCAGGGCTAAAATCATTTTAACTGCACTAATTTTCCCCCATATAGATAAATTAAGTTTAGACCATCTAGCCATATCCACTGCTATTTCCTTCAAAAAAGGAGCATAGTTTAACTCTACACCGGTGCCTAGGTTACTAGAAATATGAAGTCCCAGGTAGATAATGGAGTTTCTAAACCATTTGGAATCTAGTATTTTTCCTAGCTCAGCTTTAATAAAGGGTGATAGATGTCTATGCAATACTTGGGTTTTATCCCAGTTTATTACCAAACCTGAAATTTCAGCAAATCTTTCTAAAAGGTCACATAGGGCTTTACAAGAATCTACTGGTCTTGTCACAGTCAGTAGCAAGTCATCAGCAAAAGCTAGTGATTTATGATCAGTTCCTCCTAATTTAATGCCAGATATACATTGATCTGTATTGATAGACTGGATAAGTGGTTCAAAAGCCAGAATAAACAAATAAGGAGATAAAGGACATCCCTGTCATGACCCACAGTGTAAACTAAAGGGGCACAAGAGTATTCCATTAGTAATGGCTTGCGCAGTAGGATTTTTGTAAAACATAGAAATTCAAGATAGGAATTTCTCTCCAAACTCAAATGTTTCTAGCATCTTATTCAAATAGTCCCAGTGCAGGGCGCCAAATGCTTTAAATATATCTAGTGATAATGCTACATATGGTTCCTTGTTTTTGTTTGCCAACCACAATAAGTTAAAAAGTCTTCACATATTATCCAATCCTAATCTACTGTGTACAAAATCTATCTCTTCTTTGCCTATTAGCTTGGTAATTATATTCTGAACCGTTTTTGCTAGTATCTTCAACAGAATTTTATAGTCAGAATTTAGCAAAGAAATGGGTCTGTAACTAGAACATTCAAGCAGATCCTTTTCTTTCTTGGGTAAAGAGTTATGAAATCTTCCAGCATAGTGTTAGTAAGCACACCATCCTCATGCAGATCTAACAGAATAGCATGCAATATAGAAGCTAAAGCGGGGCATAATTTTTTATAAAACTCACCTGGCAGGCCATCAGACCACAGAGTTTTACCAGAAAGAAGAGAATTAAAGGCCCATTCAACTTCCTGCTGTGTAATGCCTCCATCCAGGTCTAGTTGGTCCTGATCAGAAAAGGACGGTAGACCTAGGCCATTTAAAAAAAGTCAAATTTTCCAAGGTCAGTCCTTCCTGGGTGAGTATAGATATCTTTAAAAAAGGAAAGAAACTCCTTGTTAATGTCCCTATTGCTAGTTACCACTAACCCTGTTTTGGTTTGAATACCTGGTATTAAGTTCTGCTGCTGTATTTTTTTAAGTCTTGCTACCAATAATTTATATAGCTTTTCCTTGCTTCCCAATATGCCTGCTTACTTCTAAACAGTGCATATTCCGCTTTTGCTGAGTACACTGAATTTGTATTAAATTTGATACAAGCTATTTTTTGCAGTAAATCACCCATAGGAGTTTTTTTGTTTTGGAAGAGGCTTCTAATTTTTTAAGTGTATTTTCCTTATCATTTCATTCTTTCTTCCTTTTTTTTTCATTTCTATGAGGATTATGCAATAATCTGTCCTCTAATAATTGCCTTATAAGCTTCCAACAGGGTAGCCTTGGAGACAGCATTATTGTCATTAATTTCAAAGTAATCCTTAGTCTTACATTCCAGCATTTCCAAGAATTTCTTGTCTTTAAGTGAATGAGTATTCATCCCCACTTGTGTCCCTTTTCACCCCTAGTATCCCAATCAATAATCACACTAACCAGAGCATGATCTGAAATGGATATATTATCTATGTCAGCTCCAATAATAACATTTATTAGTTTGTTTGATATGAGAAGATAGTCTGTCCTACTGTAAGACTGATGTCGTGATGAAAATAAAGTATTATTTCTGCCTTTAGGATGGACTAGCCTCCAGCTGTCTGTTAGAGAAAGATCAAGCAGTACTTTCCTAAGAGAGATTCTGGCTTTAGTTTCTAATTGCACTGTCTTATTTGAGGATCTTCTAAGATAGGATCTATAACCAAACTGAAATCTCCCCCCAAAGATAAACTCGTAGTCCAAGAATTTGGCGAGTTCTATGTACAGCTGATTAAAGAAGATTTCATGACCACACTTAGGAGCATATATGTTATAATGCTACTTGTCTCCCTTTCTAGAGTACCTGCTAGAATTTGGAAATGTCCGTTGTGATCTGCTATATGAGAATGTTTAGAAAAATTCACCCCTTTTCATAACAGAATAGAAGTCCCACATTGTTTGGTGTTAAAACAGTTATGTTTCTCTTGGCCCTCCCAATGCCTTTTAAGTTTTTCTGCTTTCTCTTGGGACATATGTGTTTCCTGAATAAGAGCTGCAGTATGTCTGCCTTGTTTTTATTCAAATATGTTAGTACATTCTTCCTCTTAATGGGGTTACCCAATCCTTTGACATTCCAAGAAACGGGTTTATAGTTGACCATGGTTGAAAAAGGAATGTATAAAAACATAAAAGGGGAAAGACAAAAAAAAAGAATATATAAAAACAAAGGAGTCGAAGGATTGATAACAGAGGCAAGTGGGAAATCTCTAAGTTTAAAAATTCATAGGGCAGAAGTGTTCAACTAGGTGGACTATCTGCTAGTATTTGGTGAATGTGTAATGTCAATTTAAAATTACTAATGTGGCAAAATCAAACACCTTACTATTTATACCCTAAGTTACTATCAGCAGAACTATACAATCACTGTATGATTAATGCAAACACTTAAGACAAATAGTTAATGAATACTAAGTAAAAAGAAAATAATAAATGAATGTAATAGTCAAAACACCTATTATTTGAATAACAACTATATCAAAACCTTAAAGATTAAGATCACAATTGATTTACAATGACCAAAACTAAGTACTATGTTATACAGTATACCTAGAAGGCCTTTTATCTGTGAGACTAAGTGGCCAGTGCAGAAAGGCTAGTTAAACCTAAATAGTCTGATATCGAGAGATATTAACTTCAGTACATTGTAACAATAAGAAAACAATGAACAATAAAAAGTCTTAGTTTTAAACGAGGGTGGTGAGACATATTAGGTAGTATCAGGTTCACTAGTTAGAACCCAAACTAGTAAATTCAGTAAATTAATAACATTATAGGAGCCTGTATAACAACAAGTAGAATATTGAGTCACATAGATAAACTAAGAGAGAAACATGTATGTGAAACCAGGTAGTATTCCTCATTATTAGTGGTAAATGGATTAATCAAACGGGTTACATCCTGACTTATAGCTCATGGCAGCATCAGCATCAGTGAGGAAAAAGGGAACTGAAACTAGGAATGGCATTAGTAACACAAAACCACAAGCCCACATGGTCTCACCGTAATTAAGCTTAAGAATGGTCATTACAAAGCCCACTCCTTTTGTGATTAATATGTCAAGGTCTTGTATCTGAACCATTGCACCTGTGAGATTGGCCAAACACAAAGAACCAGCTACCTGATTTCCTTTGACACTCTTCCCACTAGCACTTCAGAGTTCAACCAGTAATCATCCAAGTCAAGAATATTAAAATCCAGAAGATCATATATCACCATGTGATCTGCTAACACACCCATAGAAACATAGAAACATAGAATTTGACAGCAGATAAGGACCGCTTGGCCCACCCAGTCTGCCCATTTCCCTACCTAATGGATAAGCTGCAGATCCTAGTTAACCAGCAGCCTACTTCTTCCTACCTCCACCCCCTAGAATTGCCTTACGACTGTCCCATGCATGCTTGAATTCCACCACAGTTTTTGACTCCACAACCTCCTCCGGAAGGCCGTTCCATGCATCCACAACCCTCTGTGAAAAATACTTCCTTAAATTACCTCTGAGCTGCCTCCTCTATCTTCAAATTGTGCCCCCTTGTTCTTGCACACCTCTTTTTTTGAAAGATTCTACCCTCTTAGACTTTGTTGATTCCCTTGAGGTACTTGAAAGTTTCTATCATGTCCCCCCTCTCCCTCCTTTCCTCGAAGCTATACATATTGAGCTCCTTAAGTCTCTCTTCATATGTCTTCCAGTGCAGACCCTGCACCATTTTAGTTGCCCTCCTCTGGACAGCTTCCATCCTATCTATGTCTTTGTGGAGATTGGGTCTCCAGAACTGCATACAGTACTCCAGATGGGGTCTCACCAGCTGTCTGTACAGAGGGATAATAACTTCTTGTTTTCTACTGGTGATGCCTCTCCCTATGCATCCCAGTATTCCCCCAGCCCTCCTTGCTGCCCCTCTCACATTGCTTGCCCACCTTTAGGTCATCTGATATGACTACCCCAGGTCCCTTTCCATTTTGTTGTTGTTAGTATCTCACCCCCATGTGTACTCTTCCCACTGGGTTTTGTTTCCCAGGTGCATTACCTTGCACTTCTTAGCATTGAATCTAAGCTGCCATACATTTGACCATTCCTCTAACCTTGCCAGTCCCTCTCATCCTTTCCACCCCACTTGTGCATCAACTCTGTTGCAGATCTTTGTGTCATCTGCAAAGAGACATACTTTTCCTTCAGTCCCTCTGCAATGTACGCATAAAGACATTGAGGAGGACCAGTCTAATACTGAACCCTCGGTACCCCACTAGTAACCCCTTTCTTCAGAGTGGACTCCATTTACTATTACTCTCTGTGTCTTATTCTCCAGCCAATTCTTTACCCAGGCTGTCATCTTGGGACCCACTGCAGGCTGGCTAACCTGTATATTAATCTTTTGTGTGGGACTGTGTCAAATGCCTTGCTAAAGTCTAGGTAGGCCATGTCCACAGCCCCTCCCTGATCTACTACTTTGGTCACCCAGTCAAAGAAATCTATCAGATTCGTCTGGCATGATCTTCCCACTATGAATCCATGCTGCCTAGGGTCCTGTGCCCCTCTGGCCTCTAGATACTTGACAATTCTTTCCTTCAGAAGTGATTCCATCCTTTTTCCTATCACTGAGGTTAAACTAACAGGTCTGTAGTTTCCTGCTTCTGCCTTGCTCCCACTTTTGTGAAGGGGAATCACATCTGCCCTCCTCCAGTCCTTGGGTACCACCCCATCCTCCCATGATTTGTTAAAGAGGGTAGTCAGTGGTGTCACTAGTTCTACCCTTAGTTCTTTTAGAATTCTGGGATGAATCCCATCAGGCCCCATTGCTTTGTCCACCTTCAGTTTTAAGAGTTCTTTCATAACCCTTTCTTCTGTAAATGGGCTGGTATCAACTTCTGTATCCAGAGTGTTTCTACTGTTTGTTTTAGGTACCTCCCCCTCTTCATTTGTAAATACTGAGCAAAAATATTTGTTTAGTATCTCTGCCTTTCACAGTCACGCTCTGCCCACCCTCCTCCCTTTATTAAGCCTCACTATCCCTCCTTGGTCTTCCTTCGCTCCCTGATGTACCTATAAAGGTTTTATCCCCTTCTTAACTGAGTTGGCTATCTTTTCCTCAGTTTGGGCCTTTGCTGTTCTGACCACCTTCCCAGCTTCCTTTTGCTTTAACTGATATAGTTCTCTGTCCTGCTCCTTCTGTGATTTCTTGTACTTCCTGAAAGCTTTCTTTTCTCTTGAACCTTCACTGCCACTTCCTTTGAGAACCATAGTGGTTTCTTACATCATTTGTTTTGTTTATATGTTTCACACAAAGGCTTGTTACCTCTGTGATGGCAGTTTTATTATTCCCCATTGTTCTTCCACCCCCTTCCTGCCCATTTGCTAGTGCATTCCTTAGGCACTCACCCATTTTGAAAAGTCAGCCCTCCTAAAGTCCAGTACTTTTGCCTTTGTGTGAGCTTGACTCTGTTGCTGTGTTTATTGTGAACCATGCTGTTCGATGGTCGCTAGTTTCCAGATGGCTACCCACTCTACATCTGTGATCCTCTCTCCATCTCCATTTGAGAGAACCAAGTTCTAAGATTGCTCCTCATGAAGTGGGCTCCAATACTAGTTGTCTAAGGCATGCCCCTGTAGGCATCTAGAATAACCCCACTTTTCAAGTGGCTGCTGCAACTGCACTCCAGTTAACATTTGGCATATTCAGATCACCCATCAGCAATATCTCCCCTTTTTCTGCCATTCTAAGTATACTTTCTATAATTTCCTTGTCCATTTCCTCCCCCTGAGAAGGGGGTCTGTATACAACCCCTGTGCGTATTGTGGTGCCATTGCCTGTCTCAAAATTTACCCACAGTGCTTCTTCTCCTCCCTGTCTACCCTTTTGTTCTATTGCTTTGATTCCTTCCCTTATGTAAAGAGCTACTCTTCCTCCTCTTTTACCCTCCCTGTCCCTCCTGTAGATAGTGTATCCTGGTATGTTTATGTCCCAGTCATGGTTTTGTATGTACCATGTTTCTGTGACTGCCACGATATCCAGATGTTCCTCCTCCATCAAGGCCACTAATTCAGGAAGCTTGTTACCCAGACTACGGGCATTGGTACTCATTGCTCTCCATTTTTTGATGGCTTTACCTTCTGTTGCAGCATCCCCCACTGTCCTTTCTACCTCGGTCTTTTTCTCATTTAGTACCCTGTTTTGTAGGGAGAGGCTGGGATTTTCCTGCTGCTTATCAGTGCCTACCCCCTTGACTAGTTTAAAAGTTTGCCAATGAAGCATTTAAACCGATTGCTCAAAAGACTTGTTCCCTTTCTGGGCAGATGCAGACCATCCTGCCAGTATAGGCTGCCATCAACTTCTATGTTTCTATGCCTTATATGTGGTAACTGTCACGGAAGGAGTCAGCTACCTGACACCCCCCCCCCGTCTTTCATCCCGCTCATGTTGTCTAGGTGTAATTATTAGCTTCCTGGGTCATTCCTTAATTAATGTCCAAGTACTCTGCTATTCCTCAAAGCCTGCTAGTACATCCAGCTACCTAGATGTTAATAACATGACTCATAGAAACATAGAAGTTGATGGCAGATAAGGACCGCAAGGCCCATCCAGTCTGCCCATTTTTTTTTCTACCTTATGAATGTGCCATAGGCCTTTGCTCTGTCAATGGCCTATCTATTTATACTCATCTGTATTGCTCTCTTATGCCTATCCCATGCCTGTTTGAAGCCCTGCACTGTATTCATATCCACCACTTCCTGAGGTAGGCCGTTCCATGCATTCACCACCCTTTCTGTGAAAAAGAACTTCCTCACATTACCCTTTAATCGGCCTCCCTCTAATCTCATGCTGTGTCCTCCTGTCCTGCTATTTTTCTTATATTGGAACATGTTAGACTCTTTCGCCTTGTTAATGCCCTTAAGGTGTTTGAATGTTTCAATCATATCACCTCTCTCCCTCCTTTGCTCTAGGGTATACATATGAGATGGGGCCTAACCAGTGTCTTGTAAAGAGGGATTATTACCTCCCTCTGCTGACTTGTGATACCTATACTAATACACCCCAACAAAAATCACTAGGAGTGCAATAGTGAGTATGGGTCATGAATCTTCTCTTTGCCTATTTCCCTATTTCCATTCCAATTCACACTTAAAAAAATACTACTAGAGTAGACAGAATATACAGAATATGAACATTTAACATCCATTTGTGACCACTAAACATTAAACAGATATGTTGTTGAACCATAACCACCCGCCTCTCACACACATGTTCATTTCACATTGTCCTTAAATTAAACCAGTAGTTGAATTTAAAGCTATGCAATTTAGCATACAAATTAATCCCTTCTATCTTGAACTGTTTGAATATTTGAGTGACAAACCACCATGTAAAGTGGTAAGCAGTACATAAAATTGATTTGTTCAACAGGCTGTTTTGCATTCACTTTTGAGTTTTGTTAACATATCCAAAGGTAGATGGTGCTCGAGCCCACACGATCCAGTTTATATTGCAGTCAAAGAAATGACCAGCAAGTACAGGACACATGCACATCCGAGAGTACAATACCTTCTATCTTGTTTCCAAGATCAGCTACGAATTTGGCTTTGCAGCACAGAAGAAAAAAGACTTTGAAATCCTTGGTATTCATGGAAGTCCTGCCTGACCTCTGACTTGTGCATCAGTCATTTGTGACCCACTGGGGACTTCTACTTCCATTTCTTTAGTGATTTCCATGGCAGCAGCTAGAGCTGTAGAGGGAAATGCCTTGGGAGAAGGAGATTTAGTGGAAATAGAGCATCTGGATGAAGGTCTAGAAGAAGCTTGCAAGTTTTCCTGGCTTCTACTGCATTTTTGGGGAGTATTCTTTTCCAGCACAGTAATTTGCCTTAAACGGAACACAGCATTTTGAGTGGATTTAGGTTTCCTCACAATGCTTGACTTCTCATTCAACAGGTCAGAATTTTTAACTACTTGACAATACAAATATGGAGTCACAACAGTAGGGCTCATGATAGAATGTTCAGCAAGAGAAGTGGTGGTGTTGGTGTTTCCTTCCTCATGAGCCAAGCTGTCTAGCGCAGCTCAAGGGTGATGATTAGCGCGACCAACTTGAGGTGGCTCGTGCCATCTGTTTAAAGAATACTGGATTCTCTGAGGTAACTGAGGCCCATTTTTATCTTGTACATCAGAATTTAACTGCAAATAATCCCATACATCATCTGGTGAATTACAAGCTACTGTACTGCCCCGGCTTCTCTTACAATCAAAGTTGCTGGATATTTAAAGTGATATTGAATATGTAGTTTTGGTATTTCCTGTTTAGCTTAAAAAAAAAAACTGATTCTCTCTGCAAGTGCTCCTGAAAAATCTTGATAAACCTGTATTTTCTCTCCACTGTAATGTAGTGCCCTCCTTTCCCTAGCTATTTTAAGAATGTCTTCTTTAATGGAGAATCTTAGAAAATATGCTATTATGGGTCTAGGTTTGGATTTATTTGTTGATTTATTATCAGTTATTCTATGAGCTCTCTCTATTTCCAACTGCCAAGACCATTGGAAGCCCAACAACTCTGGAATAAACTTTTGTAGGAACTGAATCATGTTTTTTCCCTCCCCTCCTTCAGGTATCCCAAGGATTCTTAAATTATTCCTACAACCTCTATTCTATAGGTCGTCTACTTTGTTTATCAAAAAATCAATTTGTTTTGTTTGGTGTGCTACCAAATCATGTAAATCTTGAATGGTTTTCTTAAGTTTATTAAGCTGTAAGTCCAAGGAAACCACTCTGTCAGACAGCAAGCAGGTTTCTTATGTCCTCAGAGGCTTTTTTAATACTTTGAAATTCTAAAGTAAAGTTAGAGAAAAGCTTTTTTAAGTCCTTGATAAAGTCAATTCCACTTGAGTGCAATTCGGTTGTGTGCACATTCCGCTTGTGTGCACAAAAACATCAGGTCCCAATTCCTTTCCTGTGCTCTGTGTGTTAAATCATTCGGATGTGTGCACACTGATTTTTGGTTGTGTGGCACACTTTTTAGGCTTCAGAACATGCTGTTAGCTATGTTTTCTACTGCTGACTGCAGAGAGAATGATGTGTCAATTGATTTGTGGAGGAATAATTGCTCAACTGACAAAGCGGCTAGGCATTAAGCAGGTATTAATCATCTGCCTAATTGTTAGCCTGATCTGATAAATGCTTTTGCAATTGCTTTCCCAAAGCTGGAATTGGAGCCAGTCAAGAACAGGATGCAGATGTTGCTATTGAATGTGTCCCCCTACCCCACCGCCCAAATGCTAGCTGCAACCTTCGAGGTTTTGAAAAGAAAATTGAAACGCTATCTACAAGGACTGTCAGGCAAGCAAAACATTATTCAATTTTACCAGACCGATGCTGCTAGCAGTCAAATGTAGTAATATGTTTGGACAGTACAGAACCGTGTTCTAAACGTTTTAAACATACTAAATAAAGGTTTTTATTATATTTTTTAGTACAGTATTTATTAGCAATGGAATGTTTTTAAACTTACAGCACCTTACTAAATTTATTTTTGATATCGTAATTCCTCTTGCCAGACTGTTATTTGTTAGTTACGGTATTTGCTATTTTGTTTTAACTACCGCAGTACCAGAATTAAGCACACATGGTCCCGTGATGTATTTTTGGATATGTGCATTCTCGGATGTGTGCACAAATTCAGCTGGACCTGACCTTGTGCACACATCCAGAATTGACTGTATCACTTTTACTTGTCAGTCCTTCCTTGTTGTGTGGTTGTACAAGTCCTTGTTGTTCAGCACTAGATTTCTTTTTGTCAGTTGATTTTCCAGCTGTAGTGAACATCATTGCGAACTGGGACTCCTAGATTAGACTTGCCATAATAATGAAGGGAGTAAAGGTGAAGAAAAAAGGCTGTGACAGTCCATAAAAACTTGAAAAAAACAGTGCCCTGACACTTAAACTATTAAATGTAAAATTCAACCAATTGATTCTATGATGAAAATAGTAAATTAATCAAAAATAAAAATGGACGGAGTTAGAGCTCTTTTTCAACCAGCCATCATGGTCGGAGCGTTGCACGCTCTCCATTCAATTTCTTATGGACACAAAGACAAACAACATCCCACATATAACAGAGGGCCCGATTTTACAAGGTTGACATGGGGGGGGGTCACATGATGCAACCTAGCTAAGCACAGCAAGGCTCCTGGAGCTCGGTTCCATATCTTGCGTTTTATTAGTTTTCCTCCCTCTCAGTTGGCTCTACAGGATTTCACTGTTTGGGTTTTACTTTCTGACATTGTTCTGATACCAGAGAATGAAAATGTGGCAGCCTTAGTAAGAAGAAATACAAACTCTTGGCATCTCCTCTGACATTTTCTGAGGGACCTAGCAATATGGCTGAAGCCCAAGTGGAGCATGAGTTGAAGACTAGCCTTGTGGTATGAAAACTTAGCGCAATCAAAGCTTTTATGGGGGCTATTCTTTCTGATATTAATAACCTGACTGTCACTATAACAGCTGTCCGGATCTCCCTGGAGGCTTTGGGCCATCAGGTTGAGTAAGCAGAGAACTAGGTTAGGTAGTTAGAGGATTGGGCCCACCTTCTTGAACAGTGCTTGAGACTGGTGGAGCGGGAGTTGTGCCAGTTTTGGGATCAATCTGATGACCAGGAAATTCGCAATTGTAGGAGCAATGTCCATTTGTTTGGTTTGCCAGAAGGAGTGGAGGGAGTGATATGCACTGGTTCCTTCAGGATATGCTCCCCCATTGGTTTAACTGGCCGACTGATCCTATTATTGAAGTGGAATGGGCCCATTGCATTCCCGTGAGCCCCCCTTCAGTGGATACTACTGCCCAACTGTGTCCTGAGGTTTTTAAGCTTCTGCAGTTCCAGGCTCAGAAGTGCATATTTTGGGGGGCCAGGCCACTGAAAGAAATTAAATCACAGGGGGCTCTCTTAACTTTCCACTCTGATTTCCCCAAGCAGGTCATATAGTGCAGAAAGTCCTTTGATGCAGTCTGGGACTTAGCTAAGAAATGAGGGGGTACAATTTTTTTTGGCTCCACCAGCTACTCTGAGCATTTTTTTGAACAATATGAGCTACTCTGAGCATTTTTTTGAACAATACGAATTAGTCCTTTACCTCGCCTTTGGAGGCTCGACAATTTCTTCAGAGAATGGCAAGACAGAATTAGACTGCCTCCATTTTGTCTGGTACTCAATCTTCTTTGCCTCCCAAGCCACAATGGACCATTCTCGTCTCAGTATCCCAGTTGGTTCCAGGAAAATTTCAAATGGATCAGCACCTGAATCTTCAATCCGAGAGGAAGACCCCATGTACTGAAGGTTTTTCTTTTCTATCAGAACAGTGGTGAGTGACGTTTTTTCTCCCTTCTATGGAACAGCTGCTACAATGTCATTTGTAAGACTTAGCCAGTTTCTCCTTACCTGTACGATGTTGCATGATGGCTACATGATCCTGCGGCTATGCAAGGAGTCCCACTTTCCTTTTTATTATTGTGGCAGTTGTTTGAATACTCTACTAATCCCTCCCTTAATTATTATAGGAGTATTTGTTTGGGAGAGATGGGACTCAATTTTTGTAAGGGCTTTTTTCCTCCCCTAGTATTCGGCAGGGTTAGATGCTGATGGGAGGGTACTGTGGGGTTCCTTGAACTTTCAGATTTTAGTAATTAATTAATTATTTACTATTTCTGTTTGGCTGCCACTGGTTAAGTGCTGCCAAGAATCATTAGGGCACAATGTATGTATTGGGGTTTCTGCTTGTTTTTTTTTTCTTATTTATGACAATTTGTACTGACACTTTTCTGTAAGTACAGTTGGTCCCCATTGGACTGTAATTGCTGGGGCTTGTTTTTTATTTTGTTCCTTCAGTGGTGTTCTACTTTGGTTTACTGATTGGGGCTCTTGGCTCTGGCTGACAAGGTCATTGGAGTGGTGGTGGGGTTCCCCTGGGGTTTAGGATGTTTTGGGATGGGCACAGTGGCCCCTGCACATACCCACATGCACATCATGCTATTTACTTTTCTGGTTATCTCTCTCATACATTTTCTGTAGTTCTTGCTAGTAGTTCATGTTATGGTGGTTACTTTTGTGTGTTGTAACTTAATATTATGTGTGATTGGATGGTTTATTTTTGTTCAGCTGCTGCTGGGGAGGGGATTGGAAGTTGGTGGTGGGAATTACATTGTGGAGATTATGGCATATAAAGTTCTTTCCTGGAATGTGCATTGGACAAATGGGCCTATCAAATGCAAACGGGTACTAACTCATGTTAAAAAGCTTGAGGGGCAAATCTTTTTCTTACAAGAATCCCACTTACTTAGGAAGGACACACAGAGGTTCATTTTGGGATGGAAGGGCCAGTCATTTGCAGCTTGCTGTACATCAGAGAGGCAGGGGATTATGATCTTATTGACCAAGAAAGTTAATTTGAGCACTCATTCGGTGGTGCAGGACCCCCAGGTGCATTGGGTCCTTGTTGTGGGTACTTTAGATGGATCTGACTACACTTTAGGGTTGGTTTATGTACCCAATGATGACAGTCCATTCTTTCTCATTTACTTTCTCAACTTCATCATGATAAGGCCAAGGGGCAGGTAATTTTGGGTGGGAACAACAATGAGGTTATGGATTCTCTCTGTGATCATAGCGTTACTTCGGCCAGGCTAGATACTCCAGGCTGTAGGGCACTACAGAAGCTTCAGGATGATCATGGGATTTGGGATGTTCAGCGGCTCGCTAATCCCATCACTACAGATTATACTTATTATTCCCCTCTCCACCAAATTTATAGTAGAATAGATTTAATTTTGGTCTCTCCAGAATTAATAAAGGGCACCCTAGTGACATCTATTGAACCTGTGGTTATTTCAGACCACTCACCTATTACATTTTAGTTCCAGCAGCTGGGAGTAGGACCCAGTGACAAAAGGCAGCATTGCAATGTAGGTTTTTTGAATGATTCTCAGTTTCAGAATTGGCTCCGGGGGGAGGATCAGGAGTTCTTATCTAGTAACTATGCAGGGGAAGTTGCATTGTGGTGGGTTTGGGAAAGTCTAAAGGCGTTTATCCAGGGTAAAATTGTTTCTTATATATCAGCCCATAAGAAGGCTTGTTATGCTAAGTTACACATTATGGAGCAGCAGTTACTAGTCCTGGAACACCAGCATAAGGAGGGGCAGGCAGATCCTTCTCTGATCTATCAGATTCATGACCTTAATTTCAGATTAATTCTTTAAATACTCAGCAGGCAGAATTTGGGCTTTATGGGACCAGGTAAACCTATTAGAAGGGGGGCAAACATGCTGGTCATTTGTTAGCCTATTGGCTTAAAAAAATGGAGGCCTCTCACAAAATTCCCAGAGTCCATCAAGGGGATTCCCTGTTTTCAGACCCAGAAGGGATTAATCTTGCTTTCTGGGATTACTATTCCCAGTTAAATGTTTCTAGGAGGCCACAGGGTTCCTCTCAGTGGACATCCAGGAGTTTAGACTCCCTTATTCTCCCTAGTTTAATGCCAGAACATTGACAGGAGTTAGATACTCCTAGTACACCCTGGGAGGTCCAGACTGCCGTGAGGCAATTGAATGTGGGTAAAACTCTGGGACCCGATGGCTTTCCTATTGAATTTTACAAAGTGGTGGGGGACTTTGTGTACCCTTTACTTGTGGATACTCAAGCAGAGGTCTAGAAGTCAGGGGAACTCCTTTCATCTATGAATGATGCAGTTATCACAGTGTTAGTTAAGAAGGATAAGGACCCTTTTCAGTGCTTTAGTTACCACCCCATCTCACTCCTTAATGTTGATTACAAAATTTTGGCCAAGATTTTGGCCAATCATTTGACCAAGACCTTACCTTGTTTAATACATTCTGACCAGGTGGGTTTTGTGGTGGAGGGCCGGGACAGTGTGGATCATGTTCATCGTTTAATTGATTTAGTTTGGGTTTCTGCTCTGGTGTCTGAAGCCACCATTGCAATGGCCCTAGACATGCATAAGGTGTTCAGTACTGTTAAATGGTCTTATTTGTTTGCAGTATTGGGTACATTTGGTTTTGGTCCAGGTTTTCTTCATTAGATTCAAATTATTTATTCTTTACCATGAGCTGAGGTCCTTACCAATGGGATATTGTCTCCCATGTTTTTGTTGGGTAGAGGGATGTGTCATGGTTGTCTCCTTTCACCAGGTTTCATTTTGCTTACCATTGAGCTCCTAGTGCAAAAGATTTGTGATTCTCACGACATTCAAGGGGTTGAGATGGGTCAGGCTCTCTATAAAACTATGTTATTCGCCGATTATATTTTTTTAACTTTAAGGAATCCAGCATCTTCTTTGCCCCATCTTATTCAGCTGTTTGATCATTTTTCTTTCCTGTCTGGTTTATAGAATAATTGGGCTAAGACGTAAATTCTCCCCCTCAATTCTATTTGTGATATATCTTTGTCGCCTGCCCCAGGCCTATTTTGGGCTACTCACCCTATTAAGTATTTGACTATTTTATCTCCTCTAATTTGAGGGAATGGCCCTCCCTGAATTTTACTCTCTTGCTCTGTAAGCTTAAGGAGGATGCATCCAGGTGGCATCACCTTCATTTGTCCCTTTGGGAAAAAAATCCAGGCTCTGTGCATGATGGTTCTTCACAAAGTCTTATATGCTATTTGTTATCTACCACTTAAAATCCCTGATGAAGTGTGGAAGTAGTTCACAGCTGTGATTTTGGGGGTTTCTTTGGGAAGGCAGTAGACCCCATATCTCTGTGTCATGGCTTATTGCTCCATATACTAAGTGGGAGTTTGTTTGCCTTAGATTAATGATTATTAATTGGCATCTGGTCTTTGTTCAATTAGGTTCTGGCTCTACATGGAGAAACTCTCTTCCCCTCCTCATTGAGTGGATTTGGAACTGGCTTTGATAGGTAATGTTCCACCCAAGACTATCCTTTGGGATTCTAAGTCTATTCTCTGGCCTCTCCTTACCCAGGAATAAGCTCTTCAGGTAGGAGTCAGTTAAGGGAATTTTGGGTTCTCAGTGGGATATCCACTTGTGCCTCTGGCGTCTTTGGTTTAATTCCAGACTCTGTGTAGGGGAGTAACCCTGTGCTGGCCTGTTTGGTTCCAAAGGGGCTTGTGGAGACTTTGAGATCTTTCTTCACATACTTCTGTGCATTTAAAATCCTTTAGTGATCTCCAGAAAGAAGCCTCACTGCCCTCTTCACATATCTTGCATTATCTTAAACTGCTGCACCTTCTGTTGTTGAAGTTATGGTCACAGCTTCAGTTACCTGGTCATGGAATATGGGAAGAAATTTTTGGGAGGTAGTCTACAGGTGGATATTGTTTGTCTCCCTCCAAACTGGGGACTATTTATCATGCCTTATTGTAAAATAATGCTCCGGACAGAGTCCTTTTACAGTCCAGATGGGAAAAGATGCTTGGGCACCCCCTTGCTGAGGAGGAGTGGACTCAAATTTGGCCAAATGCTTAATGACACTTGCAGGGATACTGCTGGTAGACTGATGAAATTGAAGACTTTTTTGTTGTGGTACCATACTCATGCCTCCTTGTATACTATGAGACTGACACCAACCTCTCAGTGGTGGTGATGTGATTAACCCAGGGGCACTTTACTTCATCTCCTGCTGGAATGTTCTAAATTTTTGTCATGGTGGGACCAAATACTTTCTTATTTGGAATTGGTTTTGGGGTTAGAGGTCCCAAAAGATGCTTCACTGCTAGTCTTAGGTAATACCTTGCGACTCCTCTGGTGAATCAGTTTCAGTGGGAATGGTTCATGGCCGCCATTACTGAAGTTAAGCATATTTTGTTGCATAGATCGCTCTCTGCTGATATGCTATCTTTTGATGAGTGGATTGATGGCATGTTTAAACTGTTGGGTTTTGAAAGATTGTCGTTTTTGGTACTGGGCAAACTTTGGTGTTTTTATAAAGTCTGGCAACCTTTCTTTCTCCATTTTGGTGCCTGTTTGCCATCAGGGAGGCTCATTATCCTTCCTGCATACACTTAGCTCTCCCCCTTTTCTATTTTCTATTTTGTGTTTTAGGTAACCTCGTAATTGTGGGGTATCAAAGGGGGGCAAAAGTGGTTGTAAGTGTTCTGAGACTTTCTTCCTTCCATGTCTTCTGCTTCCCCTGATTTCTGATTCTGATTTCTATTTTTTTCTGTTTTTATTGCAGTAGCTTCTTTATTTAGCTTTTATGATTGTTCTTATTGTTTATATACAATGGAGTTGAGATTTTATAATTGTATAGCTTGAAATGTTTCCCTTAGTAAGCAAATTAGTCTTAATGACCTTACTTTACTGTTTTTTTCTTTAGTGTTACTAGCTTGTTGTAGCGGGGTGGGTATCTGTTTGTTCATAGTTCTTTATTCTAAGATGTTGTTTGTGTTCCATATTGGAATTTGCTTATATGGCTATATGTTATTGTATGTAGATTGAGATTTTAGGCTTTTTGCTTGTTGTTGCTTGTTCTAAAAAGTTAACATATTAATTAAAAAAAAAGGTTGATGCAGGTTGTGTCAACCGCAGTGTTTGGTGCAGCTGCACCAAAGCCCTCAGAAACAACACAGCAAGATTTTGCAAGGGCTGGTGCAGTTTCGACAATTTCCTCACTTTTGAGCAACTTTTGCCAAAGGTTTGGCACAAGCCCTGTAAAATGGCCCCCCACAGAAGCAAAGTTAGACCAGGGGAGCTGGTCTAACTCTGCATTTGGTGCAAGGGACTTGCAGCAGGGCTTTTGCAGCAGCCGACTTACAGAATTATACTTGCGTCAATGTTTGACACATGTTGCCACTTGTGTCAAACTCACTGCTGCAAGTCACTTGCAGTGATCTAAACACTTTCTAAAACTGGGCCCCCGAGTCTCCTATCAGTCAATAAACAACCAACAGAGGCCTATCTTGTAGACGTAAAGTTGAAAATGTCGGTTGGTCATAAGATTTAGAACTCACCACCACTTCATGAAATGACCTACAAGATAGCGTAGAAACAGAAGTCACCCCCCATTGTTTTAACTTATCAAAACAAACCTCAAACAAAGGCAATAACTTATAACTACACCTTTTCTTATGAATAAAGGAATCATTCTTTCATTTCCCTTACACGGGCAGTGTTATGCAACACCAAGTCTATTAAGAACAAGACTGCTATGATAGCAGACCTTATTGGGACATCTGACCTGACATGCATCACCAAGACCTGGCTGGATAAAAATGAGGGCCCAGATTTGGCTTCAGTTGTTCCAGCTGGATACTCGGATATACACAGCCCAAGGACGGATCATAGGGGTGGGGATGTAGCCATCTGTTTTAGATTGGAATTGGGCATAATGGATGTACCAGTGGGGTCCACAAGATCCTTTGAATGTATCGTAGGTGCGGGTGTGGGGTGTAGGGTACTGCTCATCTTCTACTGTCCACCTGGAGATGGGAAAGAATTTCTGCAAGAAGTCACGGACTTCATTGTTGACATGGTATTGGGATCTCCCAGATGGTTAATTCTGGGAGAATTCAATGCCTGGGTAGACGATGAACTCTCACATTTTGGTCAGGACTTCCTCCAACCTTATGACCTCATTGGGCCTCACACAGGTTGTTACCTCCACAACACACATTAGTGGTCATTCATTGGACCTGGTGTTCCTCCTGGGGATGGAAATCTCTGACTTGGTGGTGGAGCCAGTCAGTTGGTCTGACCATCACATCATAGAGTTCAGTTTCATGGCTCCGCCTAATAGGCTGGCCCCTATGGAGATGGTCCAGTGCAGTCCTTGAAGGGGTGTGACCCCAGAAGGCCTAATTGTGGAACTGGACCTATCGAGTTTATCAAGTGAATGTGTGGCTCCAGGAAATCTAGTACTCACCTATAATAGGGCAGTGACAGAGGCCCTGGACTCCATTGCACCTGTTCATGTTTGACCCTTAATGCTTTGCCCAAGGTCCCTATGGTTTGATTGGACCTTGAAGGAGTTGAGGAGAGTGGGTTGAAGGCTAGAGAGAGCTTGGTGGAAACCAGACTTGGAGGTTAATAGGCTTAGATTGATGGACCATTATACAGTCAATCAATCAACAATCACTCATAAGAAGGTAGAATTCCTGTCCAGGGGAATTGTCATTGTGCAAAACCGACCAGCTCAGCTCTTCCAGGCTGTGGACAGATTGTGCAATCCAATCTGTCTTCAGCATGGGGAGCCTTTTCACAAGAAAGGTGTGATGAATTTGCTCAGTTTTTTGCAGATAATGTTGCCGACATCAGGTCTGGGATCTGCTCGGCCCCCTATAATGGGTCTTGCGGAGGTCGGCATGAGGTTGTGAGTGCCCAGTTTGCTTGGTCTGACTTTGACCAGCTGGATATCATGGACATAGTGAGAATTATCCAGACTCTGTGGCCAACCAGCTGTAGTTCTAATCCAGGTCCAATGCATCTCTTTGTGGGGTGTGTTGATTAAATCGGCCCGGTCCTGGCCGAGATAGTCTGGAGATCATTGGAGAGAGGGGGGTCTTTCCTGACCCCCTAAAGGAAGTGGTTGTGTGAGAGCTCCTGAAAATGACCCCCCTTGACCCAGACTGTCTGGCCAACTACAGACCTGTCTCTAACCTGCCTTTCATAAGCAAGGTTATTGAGAAGATGGTTGCGCTGCAGCTGGATGATCATTTATCCACCCACAATGTCTATGATTCTTTCCAGTCTGGATTTAGAAAAAGGCATAGTACCTAGATGGCCCTTGTTTGGGTGCTAAATGATCTCCTAATAGTGAGAGAGCGGAGGTCTCATTCCATCTTGGTCCTCCTTGATCTCTCTGCAGCGTTTAGCCCTGTGGACCATGGTGTGCTTTTGGACCATCTGCAGTTCATCTGTAGATTGTCAGGTACAGTCCTTGGAAGATTTTGATCTTTTCTTGAGGGTAGGACTCAGAGAGTGGTCTCTGGGATTTATTCCTCCAACCCTCACCCCCTATCCTGTGGGGTGCCATAGGGCTCCATTTTGTCACCCATGTTGTTTTTAGTGTATATGCTGCCATTATGAGACATTATTAGATGGTACAGTCTGTGTTTTCACTGCTATGCAGATGATACTCAGCTGTACATGTCTTTTGTACCCGAACAGGATGATGTCCTCTCAGTGTTTAACACTGCCTGTCTGCGGTCCAGGATTGGATGAGTGCCAGCTGGTTGCAGTTGAACATGGCTAAAACCAAGGCATTGGTGGTGGTGGACCCAGATTATCAGGAAGTGGGTTTGTCAGCTGGACAACCCTCTGGGCTTTGGCTTGAAGGTGTTCAGCTGACTACCTCAGCTGGATACGTAACCTAGGTGTTATTTTTGATGATGCTCTGACCCTAAAATCACAGGTGTCAGTCATTGTCAAGACCTCATTTTACCATCTGAGGACTATTGCCCTGGTGAAAGACTTGGTTCCCCCAGATGATATTCCAACATTGGTCCACGCCTTCATGACCACTTGCCTTGACTCCTGCAATACCCTTTACCTAGGGCTACCAGGGGTTGATATCCACTGTGTGCAGTTAGTGCAGAATGTAGCAACAAGGCTGGTAACTGGTACTTCCAGGACCGGTCACATTATGCCTGTCCTCCACAGACTGCACTGGCTGTCAGTGCAGTGGCGGATCACTTTCAAGGTCGGTCTTCTGACCTATAAAACCCTACAAGAACAGGAACCCCACTACTTGCAAGATCTCCTTCATCCCTACTGCCCTTCCCACTCACTCTGCTCCACCAGTGAGAGATTGCTAGAGATTTCCAGGGTCCGACTGAAGACATCAGGGGCCTGAGGTTTTGTGTTAGTGGCCCCTACCCTGTGGAATTCTCTGCCTCATCGAGTAAGAGAGTGCCTGACCATCACGAGTTTTAAATCAGCACTTAAAACTATCTTTTTAGCCTTGCATTTCCCGATGATTTTATCCAAGGATATAACTTTAATATATAGAGCTGCTGAGAATTATTAATGTATTGATTTGATCATTTTTAATGGATTGTTTGATAATTTGTGTTTTTAATTTAAGTATATTTATTTTGACCAATGTACAAGTGCTTTGATCATTGAAAAGGCGCTTTTTATAAATACATTTGATTTGATAACAGAGACATGGTAGAGAACCCAAAATGACCAGACCCAGGAGGAAGACAGCAAAAGAGGTTGCAAGTTAGCATAAACAAACAAAAATGCCAAAAAAGAAAACAATTGGATTTATCATCTGTAAATCTCCAGAAGAAATATCTAAATAAGTGATTCCATGTTTCACCGGATTAAGCCGGCCATCACATAAACACTGAAAAAACCCCAGCTATAAACTTTGACCTTTAAAGCCCTGGGAGAGGTGATAAACATAACTGAGATGTAAAAAACAGGAATTAAAAGAGTCTTAATTTAATAAACTCACTTCTTCTTCCCCATGTTCCAAGACTTCCAGTGTAAACCCTTTGCAAAACCAATTCAATTTTACCATATCTCCAGGACCAAAGAAGACATCCAGAATTTTACAAGAGTAAAAACCCAATATAAATACATGTACTTTTTCCAGAAATTAACCAAAGCCCCAGTGATGGCAGAAAACATCTGAGGACATATACTACCTCTGTACCAGAGCTATCATCTGGTAGACAAACACACAAATCATCCGCATAAGCAGTCGTAATGACACTCAGGGTTTGTGGAGAAAGGGTCAGTTCCCAAACATTTGGGAGTAGTAATAGGGGATCCAAGGACAAAATATACAAAAGGGGGCTAAGAGGACACCCTTGCCATACTCCTCATCGAATCACACAGTCACGCCCTATCCAGCCATTAATATATGGGGAAATAGAAGCAAAAGAATAACAAATCTGCATCCAATGTATAAACTGAGGAGGAAAACCATAGGCAAATAAACATTTCCATAAATAGGTATGCGAAACCCTGTCAAAGGCCGTAGCCTGATCCAAGCTTAAGAGGTAACCATTTAAATGATCAACTGTCCCTTGTGCTGCCAATTCCCTCAAATGTAATGAAGCATCTATGATGAATCTGTCAGGAATGGAGCAGAACTGAGAGGGATGAATAATTGTAGCCAGCACTGACATCAAACGTTTACTCAATAACTTCGTAAATATCTTAAAGTCAATATTAAGAAGGGTAGGTAATTGGATGCCAATTAGAAATCTGAGTCCTATTGCCTCTCTTATATGGAAAATCAATAAACCTTGGTAAATATTATCAGGAAATCTGGAAGTCTGAAGAAGGGAGTTAATAAAATCCAATACTTCAGAGGAAAAACAAGCACACAGCCATTAATAAAAAAACCCAGGGTGGCCATCAGACCCAGGAGCCAAATCTACTATTAAACTGTTAGTAACCTGTCCAATTCAACCATAGTAACTGAGACCACCAGGGTCAATCGACATGCAGGTGAAAGGGTAGGAATCTGACAAATTTTCAATAAAAGATCCAACCAAGCTGTATCTTCCATGGGGCAGGAAAATGTGTTAGTAATATAAGTTGCTAAGACTTGCAAAATGCCTGAATTGTCAGTGACCAAATGACCCATCCCATCCTGTAAGGCACAAATACCTTTTTGGGATACCCAATCCTGACCACTTTCAAATGGGTTAAACTGAGTATTTTTACTTTGAATGCCATACTTTTGCTCAAATTCAAAAGAGCTCAATCTATTATATTGATAGTCTGCTATTTCAGCTTTAACCCAAAATATTTGAGCAGAATAATCATAAACTTTATCATTTTTTAAGGAAAATAATTTATACAAGACAGCTCTAAGATCAAGGTATTACTATATTTCAAATGACCCATCTGTCTCCCTACAGATCTAAAGAAGGACTAAAGCTCTCATTTCACATCAGCCCACCACCAAACAGGGGATTCACACATGCAGTACACTGACTTTCTATTCTCCAGGACATGATGAAATGCCAATAATACCTGTTGGTCTTGTAACATGTTATAGTTCAAGCACCAGCGACCTCAACCCATAGAAACCTGAGAAAAATCAGACAGTATCAAACTAAGTAAACAATGGTCTGAACTCTACACTAGGACCACCTTCACCAGTGAAATTGGTAAAACTGCCAAAACAAGCCAAAAATCAATATGGGTAGATAGAGTACACCTGTGATAAGTATGTTGCGGGTTAGTAGTAGTAGCCTTATGGGCATCAGTTAAATCTGCATGCAGAATCATCATGAGCAAAAAAGTAGTATAACAGAATACCTTAGAGGTCTGAGCTCCTTTATCTGTAGCCAATAAACTATAACTGAAATGACCACCAAGAATGACTGGTAAACTAGTGTATAAATAAGGCTGGACCAGCTTAAATAAGGCAATCTGAGAAGCTTTGGTCTGAGGTGCATAAACAGTGATGAAACATAAAGACTGATTATAGATGGACACATCAAGCACAAGTCGGAAGAGGGAGGTAATAATCCCTCTTTACAAGACACTGGTTAGGCCCTATCTGGAGTACTGCGTGCAGTACTGGAGGCCACACCTTCACAAGGACATTAACCAAATTGAGGCAGTCCAAAGAAAGGCAACCAAATAGTGCAGGGACTGCATCAAAAAACATATGAGGACAGATTAACAGAGCTCAATATGTATACCATAGAGCAAAGGAGGGAGAGAGGTGATAAGATCGAAATATTCAAACACCTTAAAGGCATTAACAAGGTGAAAGAGTCTAACATGTTTCAATATAAGAAAACTAGCAGGACAAGAGGACACAGCATGAGATTAGAGAGAGGCCGATTAAGGGGTAATGTGAGGAAGTTTTTTTCACAGAAAGGGTAGTGGATGCATGGAATGGCCTACCTCAGGAAGTGGTGGATATGAATACAGTGCAGGGCTTCAAACAGGCATGGGATAGGCATAAGGGAGCAATACAGATGAGTATGAATAGATAGACCATTGACAGAGCAAAGGCCGACAGCACATTTACTGTATAAGGTAGAAAAAGAAATGGTCAGACTGGATGGGCCTTGCAGTCCTTATCTGCCATCAACTTCTATGTTTCTATGTTAAGCAATAATGCCCTACCTGGGGAGAATATCAACCAAACAAAAAACAGTAAAGGCCAAAGATTTCAAACATATGGCTACCTCGCTACAGGTGTCTTCCCAATCGACCAGAAAGAGGGACCCCATATCCAAGCTGACTGAGCCATCTAAATGTCCGCTATAGTACTCAACCTAGTATCCTGTTAGAAAACAACATTGGCTAGAACTGGAGCCAGAACAGCAAAAGTGACAAGTCTTTTCCCATCAGATTTTATACTGTTCACATTCAGTGAAGCAAAGCTGAGGTCAAGAAAAGAAGGTGTTTACAAGAAAAAATCATGACTTGGATGAACTCCTAGTTTTCAAACTGGCACTCCTTCCCCTACTTCAAGTATTGGGACCAGAAGGACCAAAATCATTAACCTCAGAAAGAAACTCCTTCTGAGAGGAAGCAACAGAGGAAACATTTGAGTCGATGTCCTCCTCCATCTCACCAATTTTGCAAAGAAGAATATTTATTCTTGAGAGGTAGGGAGTCATAAAAGGCAAAAGTCAACTTCTTCCATTTACTCTTCCCTGTTAAGACCAGTTGAAAGTCAATGTTCATCGGGGGGGGGGGCATCACAGAAACAGGCATATCAAGGGGAAAGACTGCCGAGGTAGAAGACTATAGGACTAAAGTATCTTGTAAAGACTCCAGAACTAGATCTGTACAGGCAGAAGACTGGATAGTTGAGGAAGGCAAGTTAACTGTGGAAGAAGATTCAGTTATCATGGAGGAAGCCATATTCAGGGTGCTTTTTCTCGGAGCCACGGGGGGGGGTGGAACTCCCATGTTTGGTAGCACAGGAAGCATAAAAATCATGTTCAACAGAATCAGCCACACTGTGGGCTGCCCAAGGGCAGGAGCAGGAAGTATGCTTGTCACCATCTCAGAGATTATATTTTGGGTGAAACGTATAATGAAGCCCTGTATGCCCAAAGTCCCCACACAAAATGCATTTGACAACAGCACAAGAGTTACTTAAATGATGCAAGGACCCACACTCATGGCAAGAATTGGGCTGTCCTGGGTAGAACAGGATCCTCTGGTCTCCCCCCCAAAAAAAAAACTGCTTGGGAGGTGCTGAATACCATGTTCCCCATGGTGGAGCTGGACCTTCGATTTCCATCCCCCCATCCAAAATCCCACACTGTCCAGAACAGACTCAGGATCACCTTGAATAGTACAGCATTGTTGGCGCCAGTAACAAATATCATTAATGTTTACCCCCTCTTTGCAAAACAATACTGTAACAGAATGAAAGGAGTGCTTAGTCAGGGGTATCGCTAGAAATGGGGTCCAAAGGAAGATAGCCTTCAAATGATGATATTTGGCCTAATAAAGCTCAAGGAGCTGCATGGTCTGAAAGCTCACATCTGAACTTGCATCCCCCCAAGGCATGTATCAAAATGAATACCTCCGATGGGTAAAAGTGTAAGGAATCCTTCAATAAAACTTTGTCAACATAGGCACAGTCTGCGGGGAGGTCCAAGTCTCCCTTATAACGAAGATGGACCGTATTCCCACATTTTGCCGGTTCCACAAGATGATGAATCAAACTGGTAAAACTTGCCAGTTTGGGCTGTACAATAACCTCAGGAAGAAGGGAAATAGAAGCCAAGGAGCTTGTAGAAGGCAGCTGGTCCAAGCGGTTAACAGTCAGCTTAAGGACTGCAGGGATAGGAGCAGTATAGGGGGTTGAAAAGCCCAAAGAATAAGCAGGCTTTCCTGGTTCTGGAGGAGGGGAGGAAACTTCAGCACAACAGACATTCAGAGGTGCAGCATCTGAAAGACAGGATCCGGCAAAAGCCATTTGAACATAGTTGCCAGGAACAGTACCCAAGTCCTCACCACTACTGGAGATATTCCCAGGCAAAGCTATCAGCGGATCTGTAACCCAAGTGCCATCTGAGTGCTGAATCCATCCAGCCTGTTGCAGGGCATGCTGTGGAGACCATGGAGCTTCTGGCATAGTCCCCTGAGCAATGCCCAAAACAGAATCCTGTGCTAGTGGTACATGAGTAACACCAGTAGTTGGAACTGATGAATCCGCATGAAGTTTCTTTTCAGGCAAGTTCAATGGACTGGCAGGCAAACACTTTTGTTTTCGTTCCTCATCCGATTTTGACTTCTCCTGAAAAAATATGATTTCAGCTTCTGTCATCATGGCCAGTAGATGTTTCTTATTTTGTTCCATTTCACTCTGTAGTTTCAGCTCAACCACCAGCAAAGCAGCATCCATCTGTTCAAAAAATATAAAAGTCTCATCCAGAGACTGTGAGTCTCCTGCAGGAGACAAGCCACCACCATCATCCTCCATTACCATCGGGACCTCATCCTCCATCCTACTGGCATGAAGCAGGTAGCATCCCCTACAGCAAAAGTAGAGGAGCTTCTCCAGTGTCATGGTCAGCATTCCTCCATCAATAAAACAGGTACATGTAACACCCCGGACGCGTTTGGAAACAAGCTATCACAGCTTAATTTGCCTTTTCTGGTAAAACAAAATACAAATAAACAAAATATCTTGCAATTACCAAGCACTAAGGAATACAATAATGCTAGTCTTTGTGTGTCAGTCTGTATTTGAATTCAAACTGAGTTAAGATCCCCCCATAAGAGTTTAGCAAAGAGTTTGCTGCTGCCACTGGAAAGAATGCTTCCCATTAAGTTGCATTCAGATCTATACAAGCCTCAAAGCTACAGCAAGAACTAATTACATTGACTTCAACATAACATTAGCAGTTTCATGGTCTGAAAAACCTATTACAAGCCCTGACACCCTATCACTAAAACCCCACAATTGACTTCAACAATGACAACTAACAATTTCTCTCATACAACATACACTGTAGTGAGAAAGAAATATGTACCCAACTGGGAATTGAACCTAGGCCACCCATATATTGTCCAGGTGGTCTGCCATTGCACTGTTGATTAGTTAACTGGACAAAGGTTTCTAGACAGAGATGATTGCTATGGTAATGTATATTTTGCAATTAGCAATCATTAAGCAATTCACCAATGCTTGTCTTCATGTATTGGTTTGTATTTGAATTCTGAGCACTGATCCCCTATACATAGCTGCAGTAGAGTTTAGTAATTATTTCTCAGCTGTAGCTAGAATGGATGCTTCCCATTAAGTTTCATTCAAACCTACACACACCTCAGAGCTTCAGCTTGCTAATTATGTTGACTGCAACATAGAATTAACACTTCCATGGTCTGAAAGCCTACTATAAGCCCTGAAACACTATCACTGACATAGGCAATAAAAGCTATTTCTCTCATAGAACATAAATTGTAGTAAGAAAGAAAACATGTGCCCTACTGGCAATAACGCCTAGGCCTGCATAGGTATGAAACCCTATGCCAAGCCTTAAAAGCCCTATCACTGACATCTGCAATTACATCATGCAGTTGAATCCCTTGGAATGAATGTAACCTAAAACTTTACCAAATACAAAAAAGAACGCACAACAATAAGCAACAGCAGGCATTCTGGTGCATAAAAAGTAAGCATATGGCAAGTTACTACTTCTAAAATGCATGGTAAGAAAAGCAATTCATTTGAATATGTTGAGTTTGTTAAGCAAATTTAATTATTATGGTTGTATGATTAAGAAAAACAAAGGGTTAAATGGAGTCTGCCTCTGACTTGTATATAGGGCAATAATCTTTTGAGGGCAGGGCTACACCAGGGCTTCCTTGTGAATAAATCAATATTATAAAAGGTCATCAAAAATATTGCTGAAATGTGTCTATCAAAGTTCAGTGGAGGAGTTTTATGAACTTTCATGGACATTTCTGAACCTTCATGTTTGTTTGTTCATTCATTCAATAATTCATTTATTTCAAATGTTTTACCAGGAAAGCCATATAGAGAACGAATACTTAATACATAATGTATGTTCATGAACAGAGGAGCACCATGTAATTTTCATACACAGTTCACAAAAATGAATAAAGTTTGCTGCAAGCTTGGTAAACATTCATGAACTGTTCATAAACAATTCATGAATATCTATGAATGGTTCATAATCATTTCAACTTGCCACACAGAATAATGCCAGGCTCCTGCTCACACAGTGCAAGGCCTCCTGGACATAGGAACCCTCATAGTCACTGCAGATAACTTCAATGCCTACTCTGTATCAGATCAGGGTTTACTTTCTTTTTATCATAGAACATTTTTTATTGAGAAGGTTATTAATATTACACAGGGTTAAACAGCATACCGGACATTGTTTCCCATGTATCAGTATAAATACACCAAAAAGAAATATAGGCAATACAGTTTTATCATGGTACAAGAGAGAAACTGGTTATGTATACAGTTCTGAGAATGTAGCTACATCTTTACATAGTAATTAGCCATCTAGCTTGTCCAATCCACACAAATTGGTATGGAAGGTGGCTATTGAACTATACCTGCTCACCAAAAAAATAACCACTAAGATGAAGCAAGTAGGAGACATGAAAGGGAAGAAAATGAAGGGTGGATGAGGTTCCTATAAGTAAGAGGTAAATAGATTTGAGAAAAAGAAATATGTGAGAGCACAAGTATTTAAGTTCAGTTATGGGTGGGGAGAGAAAATAATGCTGAGGGATAGTGTTTAAGCAACATTCTAGATCAGGGTTTACTTTTTAAGTTTGGTAGTGTTCTCTCCAGAAATGGATCATGGAATTGCCCAATACAAATGGATTACATGTGCATTGTAAAATACAGAAGTCACAGATTAGTATTAAATTTTAAATATTTAATATTTACCTTAAATGTACAAGATACCTGCCACACATGCATGCCTCTCTACATATGCACAGCAGCCTCATTATACACCACCGCCCAGAGGAGAACATCAGGAGACAGGAGGAACATGCCAGCCATCCAAATCATCCACCCATCACAATGTGATCTTGGATAAGTGGTAGATAACCTGTAAATCAATAAGAAGATCAGCAAGTCAGTAATGGGGCTGGAATGAGAAACAGCATTTTGGAACATAAAAAAAACAGGACCCCTCCCACAACTCCCCCCGATATAATTCCTTGGTCACCCAATCAAAGAAATCTATCAGATTTCTTTGACATGACCTCCCACTTGTGAATCCATGCAGTTTTGTAACCCACTGGATTCTAAATATTCCACTATCCTTTTCTTCAGCAGTGATTCCATTACTTTTCTCACCACTGATGTCAGGCTAACTGCTTATAATTGCCAGCTTCCTACCTACTATCACTTTGATGAAGTGGGACTACATATGCTCTCCTCCAGTCCTCTGAAAGTACTGAGCTGTTAAATATGACTGTTGGAGGTGCAGCTAGTATCTCTCTGAGCTCCCTCAGTATCCTAGGATGTACCCCATCTGGTCCCATTGCTTTGTCCACTTTCAGATTAACAAGTCCCTTTGGGAATCTCTCCTCTGAAAAAGAACTACTGTCCACCTCCTTCTGTCTAAAGCTACTATTACTTTTTTTGTGATCTCTCCCCTTCTTCTTCCACTGAACACTGAACAAATGTATTCATTCAGGATGTCTACCTTTTCCTGGTCCCTTTCTGCCCAGTCCCCCAATCTCTTTTTAACCTTATAATCCCTTCCCTGGTCTTCCTCTTTTCACTTAAAGACGTAAAAAATGTCTTGTCCTCTTTTGTTACTGTTTGGGCTATTCTCTCTTCAGTTTGCACCTCACACTCTTTTCTGCTTTCCCTTCTTCTCCCTGTTTCTCCTGATACACCTCCCTATTCTTCTCTCTTTATGCCTCAATATACAGTATCTTTTGAATATTATCCTTTTAGCCTTTACCTTTTCAGCCACTTCTTTCAAAAACATAGTGGTCTCCTTTTCCTCCTTCTTTTACTCACTTACTTGGTGCAGAGGTTTGTTGCCTTCACTATGCCCCCTTTTATCTTCACCCACTATTCCTCCACCCCACCAACCTTATATTGAACCACATCATACAGTAATCATTGGTCCTCAAGTGGCCTCCCATCTTAATGTCTGCAACACTGTCACTGTGAGTACCAGCTCCAGTACTGCTCCATCATGAGCGGATTCACTGACTAGTTCCCTGAAGAACAGCCCCTGCAGAGAGTCCAAGACGTCCCTACTTCTACCTGAATTCACTGCTTTGAGGCTCCAGTCTACATGTGGCTGGCTGACATCCCCCACAAGCAGCACCTCCCCCTTTTCTGCCATCTTGCCAGTGGCTTCCACCAGTACCTCATCTAATTCTTTCTCCTGTTCTGGAGGTCTGTAGATCACACCAGTATGAACAGTAAATCCGTTCCCTATATTCTCTGTATCTACATCACTTTTATGCTTTCCCTCATGTAAAGCAACACAACCCCTCCTTTCCTTCCTACCCTGTCCTTCCTGAACAAAGTACAGCATGAGATAACCATGTCCCAGTCATGATTTTCAGTGCCCCATGACTTGGTAATGGTGACAATGTCCAGCTTGGCCTCTGCCATGATTGTCTCTAGGTCCAGAATCTCATTTCCTAGACTTCTAGCATTCACATACATGGCCTCCTGATTTTGTTTCTACTCCACTTATTGTCCCCCCTGTTTTCTTTTTTGCCTTCCCTCCTCGCCCCTTTCTTTTTAATGATCCCATTCCTTTCCCCCTTTACCTCTACCACCCTGCTCCCTTTATTACTTTGCACCCTTTGGGATTCCTCTCACCTCAGGTTCTCCTTACTTTCTACTTCAGCCTGTGGGTTGAGGCAGTGTCTGACACCCCAATTTCTTCTGCCACACCCCTTGGCTAGTTTAAATGTTCACCAAATTAACATTTAAACCATCCACTGCTGGGGGCTGGGGGGCCAGAGCTAGAAACCCAGCCAGCAGCAGCTATTTTCTGGAGCTCCCGACAGGAGCCCTACAAAAGCTGAAAACTGCCAAATATTGAATTTAAATTGGTGGGAGATACGCCTATTTACTTAAAGCATAATCTCCTGCACCTCTGGACACTAAACTTGTATCATCATGGCTCAGACCTAGAGTTGTGCGAAAGTGAAATATTTCACCTGGCAAAATATTTAACATAATTACGCAATTACACAAAATTTTTCACATAGGCGAAATTAAATTTTGCCTGGTTTTCTGATTTTGCATAATGGTGAAATTTTGTGTAAAATGCTTTGATTGGCCTATTTCACCCATTAATGCTTAAAATTTCACCTTGTGGAACAATTTCACTTGCATAACTTTTGATTTCGCTAATGAAATTTTGCTCAAAAGTGAAATTTGTAGTGCATTGTAGGCAAATAGGCAAATATCATGTGCAGCTTGTTTACAGCTCATTCTGCTGTGTGTTGAGTTGGAGAGCAGTCTGTTGTGGTGCATCAGAGGCAATAAAGTCTTTCAAAACTTGTTTTTGAGTGCTAATTGCTCCAAAAAGTATAGTTTTTCCTAGTGTTGCTAGGGAACATTTTCTAATTTTGTGGATTTTTGCATAATACTTAGTTTAATTAGATTTTACTTTTGTCTGTGTCTTTGAAGGAGTTGAGTGGGGTAGGGTAGGAATGTAAACCAGTGCAGGTTACTTTTTAGCCTTTTACAAACAGATTACTCACAAACTGTGAGTTATTTTTTACTGTTATTTCTTATTAATATAGTTATATCTTGACAATTTTTTTTTCCCTGAAAAGTTACTCTATCCTGTCTGAGAGTTCCTGCCACTGTTAGCCGCTGTTACATACACCATTCTTCTGCTTTTAGTTGTGACTGTGAATTCTAAAGTTTTAAACACGCAGAGCGGATCTGTTATTTTATTTTTATTTGTTTGTGGTTAGTTCTGTTTGCTGGAGTGTTAACTTGTGTCACTTAAACTGCGAAAATCATCAGTTCTTTATTTTTTTGTATAGTAACTTAAGTACTTTTACATGATCACTTGAACTTGCCCATTTACAGTTTCACTGCTTTGTTGAATTGCTCCGCTGTATTCTATTGGTGGAGCTTGCCTCTGCACATTGCATGGTGTTCCTGTTTTAGCTGACTTACCTGACCCTTTCTCTGTTACAGAATTGTTTGTTTAACACCTGATGTGCGCAGTAAAAAAAAAAATATATTAATATAGTAGTTTTCAAGAGATTTCTTGCTAATCCCTGCCATACAGACCACCACCATATTGTGGTACTCTCCTTTGTCAATGTTTTATGGTTGTCCCTGCCCTTATATAATAAAAAACATAGTGGTATTATCTAAGTAATAACACGTCAGCACTTTAGTTGTCCAGACACAGGTGATCTGTATTTAAAATTGGTCACTTGTGCCCTTTTTCCCTGTGTGTGTTTTGCTTTAATTCCTGTTTGTGGAAAGAAAAAGGTTACTTTTTTGTTTTTACTACAATAGGCTATTTACCATATTTGGTATTAGTTGTACTCTATGTGCTGCTACCTGTCCTTATAGTGTTTGGACTTGTAAGGAAGCCAGTACTGTAGGTGTGATGTGTGAGGTGTTATTGACACAGTTAGTAATACATCCTTTCTTGATATACTCCCAGAGAAAGACAAAGCTTTGAAGCAGCAGCTAGCAAAAAATGCCTGCTTCAGCCCATTGGTGCAGCAGTTGGATTTCCATCTGCAATGCCGGCAACCTGGGTTTGGGAATGGACCTAGGTCACTGGAGAGCCGGCCAGAAGGAGAAAGCTTGAGCGTCCGCCGACTGCTCGCTTTCTCCTGGGGGTGGGTGGTATGCCACTTCGCTGTGTGCTGACTCCTGGTGGAGGCTGAGAACACAGCAGCAGCATAGAAGATGGAAATTTCAAGGGGGTATGGTGGACATCGGCGCTAGCCTAGACATCAGTGGCACACCACAGCCTGGGGCAAGAAACAGGAAAAACGAGTGGCTCCCCTGCCAGCTAGATGAAGGCTGCCAGTTCCCATTGTGGCCAAGGAGCCCTGGCCCTCATTCCCCCCAACTCAGCAGCTCTCAGGGGGCCAAATGGAATGCACTGGCTCCCCCCCAGATGCCTTCCTCCTCGGATGAGGTGGACCCATCTGGCAAAGAGTTACGCCTGGACTACCCCATCTGAGATGGCTGCAAATATGAGATGAGGAAGGTGGGGTGTAGAACGGTTCCAGCGGGGCCTAGGCTGGCCCGAAGGAGAGTCGAGCTCGGAGCCAAGGAGCAAAAAAAAAATGCCTGCTAAGAGACGGTCCAGTACAGGTAGGAAACATGGCAGTGGGGATGAGAGAGCTAAAAAGTCTGCTGAAAAGAGCCCAACTTCAATTCTGGGTCTCACTCCCCATAGCAGTAAAAGCACATGTATGTCTGCATCAGTGTCTTCTTTTTTTTTTTTTCTCCCGAGCTGCCTGCCGCCTGGTACTATCTGCCCCATCACAGACCATGAGCTTCCACTTCCTCAAATCGGCCGCGAGCCCTCCGATACCCCATGGCTTGCCCCCCACGGCGGGGCTGCAGCACTCCCCCTTTGCATGCCGCAGACGTCAGGATAGGTCGGAGGGCTGGCCTGAGGAGCTAATTGAAGCCGTGGCGGGCTTCATGGAAGGAGGCAGGCAGCTGTCTTCTTTTTCCGTTTTCTGGGGAGGCGAGGTTGTGCAATGACACCCAGTGTCTGCCCCACCTCCTGAACGTGCCAGCGCCGGCAGCTGCACGACTTCCCGGCCTCCGCCGGGGGTCACCAATGCTCCGGGCACTTCCCCACCCTCCCCCCGGAGAAGGAGAGCAGTCCATGGGACGCTCTATCCATCTCCCCCGGCCGGCCCTCCAGTGCCCCCAGGTCCATTCCCAAACCCGGGTCGCTGGCGTTGCATGCGGAAATCCAACCGCTGTGCCGATGGGCCGGCATCTGCATCAGTGTCTTCTGCTGTGGGCTCTGGTGGTGCAGCAGATACCAACAAAGGAGTTGTTGAAAGTACTGCCATACCTGTGTCTTATTTTTTTAAGGCTCAAACTGTTGCATCCATGCTGGTGGGTGATGAAGACAGTGAGAAGAAGGGATTGGGAGGCACTGACACCAGCACAGGAACAGTGGTCCAGGAGGAGGAGGGTGATAAGTCTGTCAGTGTGACTGTCACTGTTCCTGCAGGAGTTGGTGATGATAGTGTTCAACCAGAGTCTGATAATCCTGGGGATAGGGATAGATATCCCCCTGAGATTGTTAAGAAAAAGAAAAAGGTGCCGTGCTGCAAGCAGATAGTGATAGGGAGAAGGAGGAGAAGGACATCATTGCTATTGGTGGTGGTGGTGGTGATGATGATGACTGGGATGATCCCACATGGGAGCCTAAGTTAAAAAGGGTCAAGGGTGATGTAGGCCATTTACATGTACAGCCCATGGTGGGTCAGTCTGTCACCAAGCCTATAAGAAAACCTCTAAGCAGTCAAGTAACCCTCTTCCCAAAAGTACTGTATATACTCACGTAAAAGGTGGTCCATGTATAAGCCTGAGACTGCTTTTTACACTTTGAAAATCTTGCACTTCCTGTTTGCCTGCATATAAGTCGGGCAAGGAAGTCTTGAAATAAAATAAAATGAAATTGCAAAAACGAATGTCATATTTTATCAACGCTGCACATTGTGTATTTTAATGAAAAAAGTTAAAATATAAAACACTGTGAACAGAGCACATTAAATAGCACACATTTAAATAGTTGAAAGAGAAGCATGTTGTAAATAGGGCACATTAACTAGCACACAATTAATAAGGCACTCAATGGGGGGGGGCACATCATACAGTTCAGAACCCCAGAAATTCCTCATCCTCATCATCTTCAGTGCTGAACAGCATGTGCAGCTGTAATTCAGAGAGGGGAATGTCATCATAAATATCATTGTACTCTTGGATGTCATCTTCATGGCCTTCAGGGGTTGTGGAGCTTGTGGCACATGCTTCTCCCACTAGATCCTCATAGAGCATATCATTTTCTGTTCCATCCATGCTGTTTGAGATGCCACATTTTTTAAATGATTTAACCACTGCTTCAGCCAAACAGAGTTCCACACATCAATGACCCACTGGCAAACGAGGTTCAAGCTTGGCTTTCTGACATTGCCTACAGCAGTGAATTGCTTTGGACCACTGACCATCCAGTGCCGCCACAGTTCTCTCATGTTAGCCTTGAAAGGTTTATTCAGGCTGACGTCTAGGAGCTGAAGTAATGAGGTGCATCCTCCCGGAATGGCAGCTTGGTGGCGCCGTAGGTTTTTCTTTACTGATTCCACCAGGTGGCCACGAAGCATGTCCCAAGCAAGCAAGCTTTGTTTTATGTATTAATGCCCCGGGTTGATTTGCCTAAATGTCCATAATTCATTTATTTACTAGCACCTCATCCATCCACCCTTTAGGCTGAACCTCCACCAGAGCACCAGGCGGCATTTTTTCTTTTGACATGGTTTTACGTTTGAATATTATCATGGGTTTTAATTTAGTACCATCAGCTAAACACGCTAGTACTACTGTGAAGTGTGACTTCTCTGCCCCACAGGTCCTCACTGTCAGAGTTTTCTCCCCCTTTACATGTACTGTTCTGTTAGAGGGGAGATCAAAAGTGGAGGCAGTCTCATCCATGTTGCCAATTGCGACTGAGGGGGTTATGCATGCCACTTTCTCTCTTGCAGCACAAAGGAATGAAAACTGTCTACTTTTTTATTGACATCAGCCAGGAGTTTCTGTGCTATGTGGGTCCTCTGCCATAAAGTCAGCACATACCTCCACATAAATTGTGTGCCCCATCCCGATGAGACTTTGAACAGTGGAAAGCCTTCTTTCTTTGATAGCGACAATGCCTGAAACCTTATGGCCATACGGGTTACAATGCAACCTTGCAGACGAAGTTCCAGCACCCAGGCACTGAGTTCCTTCTCAATATTGGCAATAGGAGAAGAGTTTATTTTCAAGTGCTTATTGCTCTTGTCCACCGACTGTAGCATTAATTTTTTTGCTCGCTAGTCTCTGAATAATTTCTCATTCACTCTGAACTTCCTTTCCAATGCAGCGTTGGAGTTACATTCGGCAAACTGGACAACCATTAATTTAAATTCTGCCTCGTACGCGCTTCTTTTTCTTTTCAGCGACTGCACGACTGATAGCATGGTGATGGTGTGGGGTTCTCAAATGAGTGAGTACTAACTAGCCTTTTATTTTCAGGGTGATTGCTAATTAACATTCAACGACTAAATGTGAAACACTACGAAACCGGAATTGGGTCTGAATTGGGTGCTAATAGCTTAATGGAGTGCTTCAGTGAGGTTTGCAGCGTACAAGCACTAACTGCTATTAAAGCCCAGCATAGTTTCATGTTTCTCGTGGCACACTACTTTTTCAGTCAATTGCAAAGTACCACTTATAAGTCGGACCTGCTTTTTTAACTGACAATTTAACACCCAAAAGTCCGACTTATACACGAGTATATATGGTAGTCTTATGGAAGTGATGAGAGCAGCCCAAAAAACATACACTTCCACATCTGTTTCTGAATTATCCCAGTCCCATAAGCATCTGAAGTCCAGAGGTCAAAAGTCCCTAGTTTGGGACTTTTATGTGTTTGATCCTGCTGATGAAACCATAGCAATATGCTAACTTTGTCAAGCACGTGTTAGTCGGGGGAAAAATGGAAGCCACATAGGCATCAGTGGCCAACATGTCCACTTGAGAAACAAGCACCTGCTGAGATGGCAGCAACAGCAGAAGGATGCCAGAGCTGTTGGTGGCATCTCCCTTGGCAAGTTAAATGTAGTAGAGCAAGAGCAGGAGGAGGGAGGGCAGAGTGGGTCTGTGGTGGAGGAGGAGGGCACGCAATCCTTTGATCTCTCGAGTAGTGGGCATAGCAGTGGAGGTGCCAGTCCCAGTCCCTTGAGTCTGAAAAGTACACCATCACACCCATAAGCAAGCAAAATAACTGCTTTCATGTGGTCTACACAGCCCCAAGAGTCTAGTGTTACCCCTAAAAGAACATCATTGCTGATACAAGTACAGCGTTCTGGTCGAACAACCCCAAAGATGCAGCCCACTCGGAAGACCATCCTTGAGCGGCACACAAAGTACTCCCCCAATCATGCTGCTGCACAAGAGTTAAATGCTGCCACTGCTGAAATGCTGGCCATCGATCTGTTGCCATTCTCATTCATGGAGAATGCTGGTTTCCACATGTTGATGGCCCGTGCCTGTCCCAAATGGCAGGTTCCATCGCAAACCTATTTTTCTAAGAGTGCCATGCCAGAGCTGAAGTGAAGGGTGTCTGATTCCATTAGACATGCATTGAAGCATAGTGCATCAGAATATATCCATCTTAGCATGGATATGTGGACCAGTGGACAGACAGCAGCAAGCTCATATCTATGCATAACAGCACTCTGGGCACAGTTGCCTGGGGTGATACTTGATTTGGGGCCATACAAAACCTGCAGAAATCAGAACTGTGGTGGTAGCAACACACCTGGTATTTGGCAGCATGTGACCCTGAGTATGACAAGTGTTACTGGTTCTCACACTGCTCAGAAAATGCTTTATGTTCTGCTGTCAGAGATTAATGGGTGGCTTCACACACAGTCACTCATAGCAGGATTTATCTCAAGTGATAATGGCTCCAATGTAGTGGAGTGCATTATCAATGGTGTTTTTTTCAGGGTGCCCTGCCTGGCACACTGCCTTAATCTTGTTGTACAGCAGTTCCTCAACCATGCGGATATAAAGGAAACACTTACTGTCGCACATCGCATCTGTGTCCACTTCACACATTCTGCAAAGGCCTGTGATCATCTACATGAGCTGCAGCGCAATAACCATCTGCCTCAGCACAGGATGAAGCTTGATGCTGTGACCAGGTAGAACTCCACACTGTACATGCTTGATCGGCTGTATGAACAGCATAAGGCTGTGTCAGAATACCTGCTGGTGCACACCAACCGTGACAGTGCTGGAGTATCCATCGCTGTAACAACAGAGCAGTGGCACCAGATGTATGGGCTAATACGCATTCTCCATCAATTCGAGCATGCTACACGCAGTGAGTGGAGACACTGCTTGTATAAGTCAATCCATATCACTCATACGTGTGCTGAGGCAGGCACTAGTTAATGTGCAACACGAGATGAAGGCAAGTGGGGATCATGGCAGTTGTGATGTAATGGATCACATGCTCCATGTGCTGGACACAAATACCCATGCATCTGGCATTTTACAGTCAGCTGACTTTGCAATTGCCATCATGCTGGATCCACGCTCCAAACGTGACCTGCCTTCTCTAATTGAATGAGGTTGTCAGCCAGTACAAAAGTTGACAGATAAGCTCATTAGAATGGTATATGCTGCCCACATGAAAAAGGCACACACTGTGGTGAAAATGGGTGTTGCTATCACCACTAGTGGCTCACAGACAACCCAATCAGAGAAAATGGGCAAAGCAGAGCAGAAAACAGCAATCAACCCCATTTGGGATGTTCTCTTTCAAGTGGGAGTGGAAGATATGGAAGAAAAAGAGGAGACAAATGAGGCAGCTGGACTCAGGGCAGCAGAATGAATGGTGGAGGCCTACATGGGGACCCAATGCACCTTGCCATTACTGATGAGCCACTGCTGTACTGGATCAGTAAAATGACTGACTGGCCAGCATTAACATCGGTTGCTATGAAATACCTGAGCTGCCCACCATCCAATGTCAGTGTGAAATAAATGTTTAGTGTGGCTGGGGCCATTGTGAGTGACCGTAGGACCAATTTGTCACCCAAGAATGTGTCCATACTAACATTCATCAAAATGAATGAAAGGCACATTCCACACAACACAGTGATGTCAGTGGTGTTACTAACATACTAAAATGCCAACAGAATAGGCCTAACGGTCTTTCGCGTCTGCTCGTTTGGTCAGCCCCCATCCTGGGAGCTGACCTTGCTGTCCCCCTCGCCTTCTCTGGCTTCTCCCTTCCCAGTTCTGGATATTCTCGCTGCATTGGATTTTGCTTCCAGAACCCTTCCTGTGTCCCACCCCCTCCTGAACCCCTCCACTGTCTCTGCCTCCACCAGCCCCTTAGGCAGCGCATTCCATGGCTCCACCACCCTCTCAGTGAAGTAGCACCTCCTCCTTTCTCCTCTGAATCTTCCTCCCTCCAGCTTCCACCCATGCCCTCTAGTGGCCCCCTTCTCCTTCCTTCAAAGCACACTGACTGTTCCTCCCCTATTTACGCCCTTCATGTACCTGAAGACCTCTATCATGTCCCCCCGGTCCCTTCTCTCTTCCAGTGTGTTCATATTTAGCTCTTCGAGCCTCTCCTCATAGGTCCTGTCCCCCAAGCCCCAAATCATTTTGGTTGCCCTCCTCTGCACCCTCTCCAGGAGTTTAATGTCCCTCTTTAAGTGTGGCCTCCAAAACTGCATGCAGTACTCGAGGTGCGGCCTCACCAAGCAGTTATACAGAGGGATCATCACTTCCCTCCTTCTGGAGGTGATCCCCCTAGCGATGCATCCCAGCATCCTGTTGGCCTTGGCTGTTGCCTCCTACAAGTCTCTGAGTTGTTCATCTTGACATCCAGCACCACCCCCAGGTCCCTCTCAGCCATCGAGACTTGTAGCATTCCCCCGGTGTACACTTGGCCTGGGTTTCTGGCCCCCAGGTGCAGCACCTTGCATTTCCCTGCATTGAACCTCAGCTTCCACTTTCTAGACCATCTTTACAGTGCCTCTAGGTCCCCCTGTAGGGCCATCCTCCCCTCCTCCCCATCCACCGCCGCCCTCAGTTTTGAGTCATCCGCAAAGAGACTCATCTCACTCCTGATACCTGTCCTTATGTCAGAGATATAGAGAGTGTTGCCACAGAAACTGTGTCTAAGTGATGAGGATGATGACAATCCCTTGACTAAAGCATCCACCAGCAGTGAGATGGATGAAGCAGCATTGGTAAGATAATTCCCACCTGGTGACAACTCCAGTCTTGAAGACTGTGAGGGGTGCTTCTTGGATGATGTGAAAGTGGGAAAAGGCTGAGTTTACTCAAAGGCCACCCTCCCCAACCACTTTCAGCTCAGTATAGTGTTATAACTTATTTTTAGCTATGTACCATTGTATTGGTTTTGTGTTATCTGCTGCAGTGTGAATCACTTTCATTTGATCACCCTTTGCTGTAAAACATTGTTTGGTCCCCAGTCCCCCAGCCTATATAAAGCAGCAGCAATACATATTCATAAACCATAAAGGTGTTGCATGATTACAGTTATAATGTTTCACAGCAAAAAATATCAAGATACACATGTTACTTTTCATTTTTACTATTAACCCCATCTTACAGCAAGATATGTTGTCTTGATGTCCTTAAAAGTGCCCATGATGGCACATGTCACACAGGCTCCCCTCCCCCCTTTCCACCACCCATGCTCTCCATGCAACCCCCAAAATATTTTCTGCTACTTACTATTCATGATATGTTGAAAAACCCTGGCTCCTAGTACAAGTTGCCATATGAATGTAACATGCTCATTCAACCGTTAACACCGCAAGCTGAACAAATGTTGAGAAATTGTGAATGGCGGCTATCTTTAATGATGCTAGTCATTAATTAAAAAGTAATCATGAAAAAAATTAACAACTTACAACATCCAATTACCCCAAAAAGGTTACTTATGCTATACTACCAGGTTAAAGTCCTTGTACCAAATCTGTGATGGTTCCTAGGGGAGGGCAGGGGGAGGTGTATGCTGCCCTCAGTTTGGATTCCAAATTTTCATGATTACTGCAGCTCTGCCACCTCAAATGATTAGACAATACATTAGCCCCCTCCACCTATTTATTTACTAAACATGATCTCAACCATCCATTTCAACATACAGTTCCTCCCTGGATATGGGATGTTTACTCATTAATGGTATGGACATCACTGGCCAATGTCACAGTTCAAGCAACACCCTCTGTCTTGCACGCAATACAGCTCCTGCAGGGCCAGGATGGATGTAGTCATCACACAGAGATAGGATATAACTTCAACAGAGGAAAATGACCTAAGCAAGACCAAAGATAGGGAAATCTGCATTCTACATACCTGGTTTTAGCAAGCAAATTAGAACAAGCATAGAAAAAAAATTTATACTTACCATACCCCATGATGACATTAATCTGTGGAAATCACCCCCAGAAGGAACATGCTGGGTGGTGCACATGATTCCTGACCCTGATGAAGCACAGTAGTAGGCATTCTCCTTCCCCTAACAGTAATGCTTACCTGGCAATTAGATAAAAAAAGAGCAAATTTTGAGCATTGTAAAAAGATCAACCCCCCACCAACATCCTCCCAGTCTCCTCCCACAAAAAAACATAAAAAATGAAGAACTACTTACCTCAGGGACTGAGAAACTGGATTGGAACCATTGCACAATTAAATAAATCCCCCAGATGTTGTTGAGCAGCAGCAGCGTCAGCAGGCGTGAGAGTTTAACTTCACCAGAATTCCTGATGTTGACAAAAGCAAAAAAGAACACAATTGCTATTAAACTCAGAGTGACATCCAGATGGCAGTAGCAGACATGCCTTCACATTAGTAACGAAAAATTAAATACTTACCATCTTCGTTGGAAAATGTGATGCGTTTCAACATCCCTAGATCCTAATCCAGACTTCCGGCCTGACATGATGATGTCATCCACACAGTAAACTGAAAAATAATATAAAAGCAGTACAAACATATTAGAACTCAAGATGCCACAATACCAGCCCACCAACACCCTTATCTTGCATAGGGAAAAAACAAACGTGTACAGCAGCAGCAATATGGACTCTGTGGAGATGATCCACTGTCAACCATCTGAAACAATACTTCATGTGGCAACTTGCCAATTAATAGTCTCAGTCAGCAGCAGGCAGCAAGCTACAGTGCTACAACATGTCATTCACTCCCTACCACCAGGCAAGTTACAACCACAGATTCAGTCAACACAGCCAATCAGGACAGCAGCATAGGGAAATGATAATTCTGCATTTCTATCTCAATCAATTGAAAAAGCAGCAGCAGGAGGACACAATTGCAAGAAGCAGCAGCATTTTGCAGGAGGAATTCCTTTTCTCTACATGGCACCCCTTTTAAAATAAATTTCCGATGTACCAGATGGCAGCTACCACTCACATAGTGTGGTAGCTGCCCTCGGTTATAGTCATTCTAGCCAGGATTTAATACGTTTTTTTTTTTTTTTTACCGCATCTATCTTTCTCCTATCCCCGTACGACCCCATCTGACCAACTCTCCCAGCTCTGCCCCCTGGAATTACTGGGGCTTATCTTACACCCGGTCCTGGGGCGGTGCCTGCGGAGAGTCGGTCGCCATCCTGCCACCGGTGTTTTTTCCACGTTTCTCGCCATTTTAGCCCGAGGACCCCAGGAGAAGTACGCATGCATGTGGAGGCGTGGAAAGGATGAAAAGGGACTTGGCAAGGTTGGAGGAATGGTCAGAAGTATTACAGCTAGGATTCAATGCAAAGAAGTGCAAAATAATGCATCTGGGAAACAAGAACCCAGGGGAAGAATACACAATGGGTGGGGAGGTAGTAACAACAACAAAAAAGGAAAGGGACCTGGGGGTAATCATATCAGATGACCTTAAGGTTAGCAATCAATGTGAGAAGGCAGTAGGGAGGGCTGGGGGTATACTGGGATGTATAGGGAGAGGCATCAGCAGCAGAAAACAGGAAGTTGGTATCCCTCTGTACAGACAGTTAGTGAGACCCCATCTGGAGTACTGTGTCCAGTTCTGGAGACCTCATCTCCGCAAGGACATAGACAGGATAGAGGTAGTCCAGAGGAGGGCAACTAAAATGGTGCAGGGTCTGCAAGAGAAGCCGTATGAGGAGAGACTAAAGGAGCTTAATATGTATACCCTTGAGGAAAGAAGGGAAAGGAGGGACATGATAGAAACTTTTAAGTACCTCAGTGGAATCAACAAAGTCCAAGAGGGTAGCATCTTTCAGAAAAAGAGACTTACAAGAACAAGGGGACACAATTTAAAGATAGAAGGAGGGCGGTTCAGGGGCAATGTGAGGAAGTATTATTTCACAGAGAGGGTAGTGGATGCCTGGAACAGCCTTCCTGAGGAGGTTGTGGGGTCTAAAACTGTGGGAGATTTCAAGAATGCATGGGACAGACATAAGGCAATTCTTGTGGGGGGTAGGAAGAAATAGGCTGTTGGTTAACTAGGATCTGTGGCCTATCCTGTAGGTAAGAAAATGGGCAGACTAGATGGGCCTAGCTCTCCTTATCTGCCGTCAAAGTCTATGCACCTGACAGCCCTGGTAACGGCCCTCCTCCACCCACCCCATTGGCCTATCGCCAGCACCCTTGCTTGAACAGCCCCTCGGCCTCCACCGGGGGTAGCCATGAGCGAGGGATGCCACCCACCTCCCCGGAGAGGAGAGGAGAGGAGAGCTGCCTTGATGGCTGCTCCATCCAGCTCCGCCCACCCCCCCGTGCCGACCTCCAATGACCCAGGCTCACTCCTGAACCCGGGTCGTGTTCAGCCGCAAGGTGAGGCATCCAGAGCCTCAGCCCTCTGCGCCACCGGGCTGGCCTTTAATACTTTTCTTGAAGTCCTATTTTTGTAAAATCGCTCGTAATTTATGAATGGGGCTCAATTTTAATTCCGTTTTAAGTTAAAATGGTCACTTGAGAGGATTAATGAAGGACACCACTTGACTAACATAGCCCTTGTTGAGTCGAGGAGGTATCCTTCATTAACCCAAGTGACTATTTGTAACAAAAATGGAGCAATTGAGCCCCATTCATTTAAATGTGGTCAAGACTTCCTGGCCACACATCATTATGTCCTTGAGTGCGGGGTGTCAGTGGGACTGGAGCTGTGAGAATGAGTGGCCCTGCCCATCGTAAAAACTAAATTACAAGTGATTTTACAAAAATATTACTTTAAGGAGTGTATTAAATCCTGGCTATAATGACTATCACTGAGGGCAGCAACCACACTGCGTGAGTAGCTCCTCATATCGGAAAATCCTTTAGGGTCCCTGAGGTGGTGGCACAGCATGTAACATCAGGACTTACAGCAGATGTCTGTCTGAATTTAATGCACCATTTTTTGGGAAACATTTCTGGACATGTGCTGCCTGTACTGCACTCGCAGAAACAAGATGTGGCCTAAAACCAATTGTAAACAGTGATCAAAACAGCATTTTAATGTCTGGGTGCTGGGGGGGCACCATAAAACATCAGGACTGACACCAGAGTTCAGTCTCAATTTGATGTAACATTTTTTGGAAGCATTTCTGGACATGTACTGCCTGTGCTGCACTCGCGGAAACAAGGTGTGGCCTAAAACCAATTGAAAACAGTGGACTAAAGACCATCGTTTGGTCTGGGTGGGGGTTTGGGTGCCATAAAACATCATGGCTGAGACCAGATTTCCTGTCTGAATTTAATGCACTGTTTTTAAGGAAACATTTCTGGACATGTACTGCCTGTGCTGCACTTGCAGAAACAAGGTGTGGACTAAAACCAATAGTAAACAGTGACCAAAACAGCATTTTAATGTCTGAGTGCTGGGGGGCACCATAAAACATCAGGACTGACACCAGATTGCAGTCTTAATTTGCTGTATCATTTTTTTGGAAACATTTCTGGACATGTACTGCCTGTGCTGCACTCATAGAAACAAGATGTGGCCTAAAACCAATTGTAAACAGTGGACCAAAGACTATCGTTTGGTCTGGGTGGGGGTTTGGGCACCATAAAACATCATGGCTGAGACCACATTTCTCTCTGAATTTACTTTATCATTTTCCCTGTAGCATTTCTGGACATGTATGGCCTGTTCAGCACACCATGGAGGCAAGAGACTGTTAAACTGTGGCCCAAGTGCACATTTTGGATCGAGTGATGGTGGGGCACTATAGAAGACATCATGAGTGGAGGGGAGGGACACCAAGTGAACATCTGTGACAACTAAGCACAGGGGACTGTTGTTAAGCACAAAAAACATATTTATGTTTAACTGTGCAATAAAAGTGCTGCTTATTTAGGTTTATATGTTGTGTATGTGTTCAAACCGATGCTGCAGCTGCACACAGCAAAAACAAATGCCACAGCATCACATAGCTTTGGGAAAAATTAGTTCATACAAACAAATTACAATACTTGACATTTTTGGATAGGAGAAGGATTAAAATGAAGCAAGAAAAAGATACAGTGTTTATATTTAAGGTACAGACTAAGTGACTGACAGTAACATAAACGATGGGGGGAATATGCAGGATAGTAAGTTCAAGGGTATTCATATCTGAGAAGGGAAAGAGAGGGAGCATAAACAATACATAACACAAAATGCTGGACAAGAAAAAGAAACGAGAATATAGAAAGAGGAAGAGGACAAAAGATTTTATTTTTTGTACTTTTTTAATTTTGGGTTTTTTTGTTATTTTTTGGGGGTGCAGATAAGGGAAGAGTGATAGTAGGAAAGCAAGGACAGGAAAAAGAAAAGAAAATTCAGCTGCTGTGCTCACTGTCTGCCTCACTTGCAAGCTCATTACGGACCATGTTATTACATGGCGCTGGCACCAGGCCCCGATTCCACCCTGCCACCATCACCGCTACGACGAAACTCTGCCAGGAGGTCCAAAACTTTATGTTTGTCTTCCATCAGTTTCCTTATGTCCCCCCTGACCTGCAGGCTGAACTCATGAAAATCTTGGTGCACAGCCAATTGCCTGTACTTGTCATGTACCATAGTGTCAAAGGCCTTGTTGAAATCTAGATAGACACTATGAGTATGGCCCAACCCATGTCCACCACCCTGGTCACCTCCTCAAAGAAGGGAGCCAATGCAAGGTATCTTTTGACTGGGCTAACGTGGCTGGCATATTTCTTAATGGATTGGCTATTATTTGTTTCCATTATTGTTGGGATTTTGCTGTGTAATAACTTGCTGAACATCTCAGGATTTACATTCGAAATGTGTTGTGGTGTGTTTGCCAACTTGGGTGTGTATGCAACAGCCATTTCACCTATGCAGCTGAAGCACAGGCATGATTCCTATATTACAGTGTGCCTGTGGTTGTTCCTTGTGTGCAAGTAACATGTCAAGTCAAGTTAATTTTATTGATCAGCAATTAAGCCATTACAATAAAATAAGACTAAACATGTTCATGACAGGCCATACAAATACACAGCATAAAAAGAATTTTACAGTAAACACCACCGTTATGCACATGAACAGTTATCAACAGACAGACCTATTGATGGTCTGGTTCTCTTATCTGTGCCTGTAAAATATAAAAATACAGAACATGCATGCTTCCTAAAAGCACAATCTGGTAAGACAGCAATTGTGTTAGAATTTCCAAGTTACTGATTTTTAAATTCCAATGCCTAAAAAGTTTCACATCAGCAGGGATATAAACTTTTTCAGTATTTAGCAGAACCTAATTCTTAAACTCAGCATTTCTACTGAAAACAAAAAACACTAGCTTTCCACTAAAAGATTAACACTATTTATAATGCTCAGCAGTTTGAATTAAAAAAAATAAACCCTTAAACCTTTCATAATTTATATAACAGCTTTCCAGAAACATCACATGCTTCAGTTTTTGGCCTTAAAAGGGTCCGGATGTCTGCATGACCACAGAAATTAAGCTTTGGGTCCTAGTTTATCAGGTCCTCCCTGCTTTGAGCATTATACTAATATAGGTTGTAATTAGAAGCACCAGCTCCCACATTCCTCTAGCTTTTTCCACAACAAGAGTACACAAATGTACTGTACTGACGTCAGCTGTAAAACTATTTAAAGACATGGAACACCACAAATATTGTCTTCTCACTCCAAGTTGATGCATTGGGATACAGTTAGTCCAGAAAAAAACGCAGTGTTCCTTGATCAGGAGTCCAACTGTTTGAGTTTTAAATCCAAGGCTTAAATAATGAAACATACCCATTGTTTGAACACTCAATGCTAGAGTCTGTCCCTAAGGCCTATAATTAATGTTCAGCCTCCTCCAGTTCAAAACTGGTTAAATATATAAAAAAAATAAAAACCTGCAACGTTTGAAATTTAAATTTCTCAGCAGAATCAAGATAGCAACTGTTAAAGGAGAAAAGGTTACCTCATGTGGGGCTAAACTTTAGTTCATCTTCTCATTACCTGTACAGTATACTATAAAATTAAGCTCCGGAGGATCTCCAAAATCCCATCTCTATTCTCCTTCCTTACTGCAAAGGATCCGATGCAGCATGAGAGTCCTATCTCCAAGGGCTGTCCTTGTGATCCCGAGGGTTTCCTATTAACAATATTTCTCTTCAGAGACCTCCTTCTCCAAAGAAAATCAGGAGTTCAACTATGGTGAAAAACAGAGAGCACAGGCTCCATCATGCATAATTTCCTTTTTCCTTTCTCCATGTTTCTACCATGTTTTTTTTTCCTCTAGATACCATCAAGCATACCTGTGAAAAGATAAGAAAGATAAACGCTCCTGTCAGCATAATGCATTTTATATGGATGGGAGTACTAAAACCCCCTGCCCCAGGCAATGCTGGCATACCTTTAATCACTTCCATATGTGCATATATTTTTTCCCAAAAAGCCTTCTCATTTCTCATCTGGTAAAAGCATCCAAGATCAAGCAGGGCAATTCTTCAAGAGATTTGGTGACTCAACCGATTGACAAAAATGGACTGGCAGAAAGCTAAAATACAGGCAACAGAGGCTCCCAATGTAATAGTGGCATAGCTCAAACTGCTGATTGGCAACAAAACTGGTTTCTAAACTCTTACCCATTCAAGAGCCTAAAGCACAAGTCTTATTCTTACTTGGCAAGTATAATATAGTAGCTTTCCAGCAAATTTAGCACAACTTGCCATGGCTTCCTGTCATCCAAATTTGGCTAATATCAGCATGATGCCGGAATGCCAAAACAAACAACGACAAAACTGTCACTTAGAAACAGAAGCCGCTCTGTAGTTTTAAACTTCAAAGGGAGCGCGTTTCCAAAACTATAAATTAAAAATAGAATGGGCTTCATTCATTCACAACGCCCTCACCAAAGCATTTTTTTTACAATCAATAAACTCGGAGCAGAGTTTGTACAGCCAGGAGTGGAACACACCATGGCCATCTTGTCGCTTTGCCGCCCCGCCCCACCAATCCCAATTAGACAAGCCAAAGCAATCGATTCGCAAGGAACATGGATTACTTGTGCCCCTCTCCAATCAGATAGGCAGGCTGGCATCTTACCTCCATTGATTATCTACTGATAATCACCGCAAAAGGAGCCAGCCAGCCACATATGTAAAAAAAAACAATCCGACCCCAAAATCGCGGAACCCCAACCGCCATCTTGTTTCCCCCGATAAACGGTGATCCTGAAAAAACACCTCCATGAAAAATTGGCTGGTCTATTCCCCATGAGCTCCTTCTGTTTCCAAATCAACAAAATTAAACAAATTTCAAATAAAAAAGTTGTACCTCAGTTTGAAAACATAGCAAAGTCATACAGCAGCTTCCACTCCGTCCTGCCACATCCATAGTAACCACTGTTCACTCACGCTCCGTTACTAAAAATACTTTAACAATAAAATGTGTACTTCCTGTGCTCCTAAACCACATTCCCTTCAGTGTATCTTCCCATAACTGCTGAACACAGTGACTAACAGGACAGTAATAGCAGTACAATATAGGAGCCCTCTAATACTTCGCAGTAGCAGCCTTTACCGATGAGAACCCTGTAACCTCCGACCCCTCCACACTCCAATGTAAAGGCGAGCTCTTTCTTTAAAAACTATTACAATGCTCACTGACAAAAGCCACTCACATACAGAAAAGAGCAAAGGTAAAATAGAAGAAACATGACTGCATCAGTTGCGGGTGCGCGGGGTGTCACGATAGCCTTTGTCTGTCAGTCACTCATCTACCCAATATCTCACCTTGCACCAGGGAACTATTTTTTGGGGCACAATAATATATTCAAGAAAACTTATTTAAACTATTAAAACACTGTACTTTTTAATACAAAAACTGAACAGAAACATTGTATAATCGCAATAAGCCACTCGGGAGGGGAGATTATAGGGGGATTTACCACGGCTGGTGAGGATTTACCCACGTGGCGTAAACCACCCCAGCCATGGTAAATCCCTTGATAACCCACATGCCCTCATGACTTATTGCTTAAATATATCCAGTTTAAAATATGATATTTACAGCATTCTTTTCAAAGCAACAAAGTTAATTCCACTGTAGCTACTACATGCTGTGATTGTCGTGGAAATTTCCTACTTGTTATACAGAGACAAAGAAACAGTCTTGTGCAGAGTTCAAACCATTTATTCACATATGCATATGGAGAACCAGCTCCCCAGGTTGTCAATGCCTAGCTCCGATTACAATAGTAAGCCTCCTTCTCTTATACACTTGCCTAGTCACATAATAGTGTCATGGCACAACTTCATTGGACAGTAAACTTCATACAATACTGCTGTTAGTTGCTGATTGGTTATTCTAATACTATGTTAAATACAATACTGCTGCCACTTACTGACTGGTTATGCTAATTATTATGCTAACTTACTTTAGCCACATCATCTATAAGGCATGCATACATCACTACAAGGAAACGCTTGCCTAAGGAATTTTCCACCATCCCCCAAGGACATGCTAGCTGTGCTATGGAATTTTCCACTATCCACCATTTCATGAAGATTGTTTCAGTTCTGCAGCCATTTTATGGTGCTTTCTGCACAGTTACATTGTGCAGCATTAGGTCTGTTATAAAAATTTCCTCTACATTATGTATGACTGTTGCTATTGCTTATGCAGTGATATTTCTGTATGTTATTTTAAACAATAAAAATAAATTAAAAAAATGCTTTTCTATCACTTTTTTGTTGTTCAACATTTTATTGAAAGCTTTCAAATACTGTACAAAAGTTCTGCATCATCAACAAGAAGCAAGCCGGAGTGAACAATACAATAAAACAAGCATTTGTCAATGCTGAACATTCACTTGCAGGTTTGTGCCTGCATGGGTGATGGAGGGTGTGGGGTGGACAGCACATAGAGGGAGGGAGCATGATGGTGTAATTGGATGCTGGATGCCGGGACAGGGAATGGAGAGTGCAGAGCAGAAAGCACATGGAGGGAAGGAGTGAGATGGTTTAATTGGATGCAGAGTCTGGTAGGGGAAGTAGGGTGTGGGGTGGACAACACACAGGGAGAGCAAGCAAGAGGGTTTAACTGAATGCTGGGTACTGGTGGGGGAATGGAGTGTGCAAGGCGGACAGCACACAGAGGGAGGGAGTCGGAGGGTTTACTGGGATGTCAGGTGCTGAGATGGGTAATGGAGGGTATGGGGTGGACAACACTCAGGAGGAGGGTGCAGGAGGGTTTAATTGGATGTTGGGTGCCATTGGGGGAATGGAGGTGTGGGGTGGCACCTCATGCCTCACAATTGTGGTGTGTGGTTCAGGAATAGTAACCCACATCCTGTCATTTATTATCACATACTTCATTTGTCAACTGCTAGTACCAAATGAAGCAAATGAGCAAATCTTTACTGGCCAGGCTGGCAGTACTATTCAATTGGAAACTTTAAATCTGTTTGCGCATTTATTGAGAAACAAAGCTTTCTTCCACTGCACTGTTCCCCAGGTAATAGAAATTTATGATTTTTTTCTACTCTGTGATGCCTTTATTATTTAGTAGGTGATTTTTTTTTCCGACTTTTCACCCAGGATTCCAGGATGTAGTAAAAGGGCAGGCTAGATGGGCCTACCAGTCCTTCCCTACCAGCAAAGTCTCTTTTCGTATGTGTCAAAGTAAAATCTGGTCAGGGAAAAAAAATGTAATTAGTAATTTAAAAACTTGTAAAATCAGTCAGGCAAACCACAATATTAGAAACATATAAAAGGCATAATTTGCTGCTGAAAGAAGTATGTACAGTATTTCTTTAGAAAACATAGACAAATATGCATATTTGATTTGGCCAATACATGAAATCCCTAATTAGTGGGGATTTTCTGGCATTGCAATACTGGAATTGTTTGTTTTTTAATAATTTGTTATTAAAATTTTTGTTACAGTACAGAATGTACAAATTACGTCCTCATATAGTGGTTTGAAAAGAAAGGGTAAAACAACCCCACTTGTTTCACTGCAGAAACAAATATGTTATTATAAAAGTTGAAAGTAATTACTAACACATCCAAACATAATACATAAAATAGCCAATTGTATCTTCATTAGAAGTGAACACATGCTCTTAATTCTAAAAACAAGTATGGCAAATGTTACTGACTGACTATTGCTTCTGAGGTAGTTGATGTCCTAATAGAATTCTTCATGCGGCTACCAAAGGAATAATGCCCAACAGGGTGCATGTTATACTGGGATAACATCCTGCTTGGGGTGGTTGGGCATCCAACACCCAAGAAGGGATGTTAACCCAGCATAACACCCATCCTGGAGGGCATTATTCCTATTATGCAATGGCTTGTTGTCATATACAGAATGAAAAAAATAAATTTAAAGAATTCTGTTGCTTGTGTGTTAAAATATTTTTGTTTCTTAACAGAAGATGCAAACAATGTGGATCCAAATTCAAATAATGCAGATCCAAATCCAAGCAATCAGCTGGGATGTTATGCCAGGATAACATCCCTGCTGCGGTGTCCAACTGACCAATCAGAAGCCAGGATTCTTTCTTGCCATTGTATAATATAAAAAAATAGAACCTTCCAATACAGTATCCATTTTAATTATCCATCTTATGTCAGCTAAGAGTTAAATCCAATAAGAAAGCACTATTCTACAAGCAGATGGAATGTAAAATATGCAAATAAGTTGTCTTCTACTGTATAGTACCTTCACTAATTGTCAGCCTATTGAGGCTGTTCAATACAGTACATTGCCTGTATGCATAACACCTGTCAAGGTAATGTAGGCAAGCCAAGTTGTAATAAAATGCAAAAATTCATATTAATATATGCATATTGCTGTGAATAGATTTAAGCAGGACAGCAAAATTGCAAAAGGAATCTGGCAAACCATGATTGTAGTTCCCAGCACTTTTCTGTCCTACATAAAGCATAGCTAGCCTACATTCCTTCATTTACATATATCACCAATGATGCCTTGCATGGGGTTATGTAGAAATGTGTACTTGTTTAAAACTTGGCTTTACTGCCAGTGTTTGTTGCTTAACCTATACCTGCATGCTTTAGTACTACGGTTATTGTTTGTGTTTTTGCTCCTTTATGGTATTTTGTATGAATTACATATGATACACTGGATCACAGAGATGTGAGGAGTCCTATGATTGACTTAGTTACTAATAGACTTTCTTCATCATCTTTAGCCTGCTGACCACTGGGATGACACTGAAGCAATGCTATGCTGTGCTGTACTAATGATCCCTACATAGGATGAGCCAAAATGGCAGTGGTTTGCTGTTTCATCCTTAGCAGTTTGTTTGTGAGACTTTGTGGCACTTTTAAGTCCTTTTTAAATACCAGTAGGCCTATATAATGTCATTGTAATTTATATATATATATATATATATTTATAAAATGGGTAATACATAAATGGTCATTTCCAGCAACAGCATTGGACAAACACCATCAGGTGACCGTGCGTATATCCGAGCATGACTGCACACCTGCAGTTTTACCCCTCTAAAAATCATTTTGACATTTTATAAGATAGATAAACCACTCTGAGGTGTGCGGTCACTCTCTGATATACACATGCCTTGGATGGTTGATGCACTTGGCCTGCGGCCTCGTGCTTACAATGCACACCAAGGCATGCATACAGTATATCAGAGCACGACCGCACACCTCAGAGTGGTTTATCTATTACAAATATATATATATATATATATATGTATATAAAACACACACACACACACCATATATTCTTTGTATCAGAAGAGTAGAGTATATATGGCTATTTTTCACTTTGTTCCTTAAATGTAAGAAAATGTTTGATTATGCATACAGTAGGCACTCTCTTTAGAAGGCTCATGCTACTGTATGCAGAGGAAAATCTTCCTTGACCTGAAACTCGCTGAAGTGCCACAGATTCCAATGTGAATGTGACCGGCAGGAATCAAACTTAAGAATATTTTGTAGTAGATCCTCTCTGTAGCAATACACTGGCATGGTGAGTCAGTGCACCAGTTTCATTTCCCTATGTTCACACAATTGTAAAAAAAAAAAACCTTTATAAATATGGCACATTTGCAATAGTTAATGCTGTTTGTGTACTTGTAAACAGTTTTACTGTTTCCCGCAGTCAGGGAAGACATGGTTTACTGAGGTTGCTACTGGAATAGGTGCTATAAACACGGATGTTTGCAAACATGAGCAGTAGTCTTTCTAAGCATTGAAGGTTGCTAAGAATTTCAGTTCTGCCTAGATGATAAACAGAACACAGGGCACTATTAGCTTGTCATTTTAAAGTCCATTGCTTCAGCTTCAGATATTGTAACTCCATTAGATGTGTAGCACTGCTGAATATTCAAACTAATGGTCTTGCCAAAGTCTTCAGAATCTTTTATGTTGAATGACTTCTGGAGTGCTTAATGAGTGTTCAGTGTTTGTGCAGAGTCTGCCGTCTTTAAGGCTGTTTTATCTGAAACACAATTAAACAACATAGTCCAAATGTGGTGGACAGGTGCATAGTGGTACCATTTGTGCATGATCATTCATCAAAATGACAAGTTTTAGGTTGATGATTACCAGCAATATGTGGGAGGTGATCGGAGTTAGAAATTTCCACAGCTGATTTTGCTTATGCAGTTCTTCCTCCATTTTATCTGCAAGTGCAGTCATTACAAGCTGGGCTGTTCTAGCTGAACAAAACTGAAATTATTTACCAATTGTTTCATAGTCTCATGGAATGCTCAAAAAAGATCCAGTCATGCTTGCAGTATATTTTTACAGAAAGTGTATTAATGCAGGTGTATACAACAGGCAGGTTTTTTTTTTGAGTCTAGTAAACAGAAGTTACAGTACTGAACGGAGGGTGTGGGGCAGACTACACACAGAGGGAGGGAGCAGGAAATTATTACTGGATGCCAGGGCCGGGTAATGGAGGGAGTGGGGTGGACTGCACACAGAGGGAGGGAGTGGGAGGGTTTTATTGGATGCTGGGGCCAGGTAACAGATGGATTGGGGCAGACTGTACAAAGAGGGAGGGAGCAGGAAGGTTTTACTGTATGCCAGGACAGTTACTGGAGGGTTACCAGCATTGAGACTGGTGACAATGCAGTACTGCTAAACTGTTACTTGAAGCTGAAATCGTAACTCTGACCATGCGCATTAGGTTCAGCTGTAATGAGCATGGCCGGACACATGTCTACAGAAAGAAATGTAGCACTCCCATTGGAGTGGTTCATTTCTTTTAGCTAGAGAACGTGCCATGTCAGCAAAGCTGAACTTGTGTCATGACCAGAGTGCCTGGTCATTCGTGTACACTGCCGAGCCCATTGCAGTTTCAGCTGTAATTGGCTTGGCAGTGACGCACCTCTCAGATGCTGTATTATCCCAAGACATTCCTTGTGCAAGCACAGGTGAATGCAAAAGTGAAACTAGAAGATATGCATTAATCATCTTAGTAGTCTAGTCTAGTACTACATTTGGTACAGAATTACATGGTGTCCTTGGTGAAGATACCATGTTTCCACGTAATTGACATATATTGATCAGCATCTCATCTGACACATGAGAGCTATCATTACACATCATCTGCTCTATTAAATACATACCGCATGCATTTGAGTTAGAAAATTAATTTACGAAGAGCATATATGCATTACTTGACCATCCCTATAAGAAAAAATACATTAATGCTTATAAGGGAAGCTACTGCACAAAATTCAAACTCCACAAAAGTTAGAACTGTCCTATTAGGGTTGTCAGCATAACTTCCACAAACTTGGAACTGTGTTATTAGAGTTGTCAACCCAATGTCCAAAGACTTTGGATTTGTGCTATTAGGATTTTGAAGCCTAACTCCTATTCCCATCCCAATTCCCCTACCCTCATAACCTAAGGACGTGCTATAGGTGCGGTACATGCATTAATGGTCTGGTACTTCATACATGGCCAACATATTCAAAATGTGTTACTAGCAACCTTAATCTCCACTGCCCACCCCCTCCCCCATAGCTCAAGGCCAATCTACAGGTCTGGAGTCATGCAACACACATCCAGTATTTCATACATATCCTATAAATTCTGGCTCTCTAAAAGTCTTGCAAGACACACTGTGGAAGTTAGCAGCAGGGCAAGCTGGCAGCTACTGTAGGCGAGAGGCAATATTTTCATTATAGGCACAAACATTTTTTGTAAGGCTACTCCAGTGGTTCAATGAGCGGAGCAACTAACTATGCCCCCGATCAGGCCTTTAAAGGCCACTCCTCCTGGTCACTGCAGGATCATTTTCTCATTGCAGCCAGAGGAGCTGCCCCTTCTCCCTTTGCTTCTTGGTTCTCCTGCCTCTTCTGTAATTCCTGATCCATTCTGCTGCTTCCAACCACCGGTTCCTGCTCCCATCTTGTTTTCTGCTCCTGTTCCCCGCTCATTCCATGACCACCATATTTCCACCTTTGTTCCCTTCTTATCTTTGACTCTCACCTCCCCGCTCTCTTGCTGCTTACTCTGCAGCACTCTCTCTGTCCTCCCTGCATTCCCTCCCACTTCATCTCTCCCCCTCCTGCCTCCCGTTTCACTGCCCCATTCTATTGCTTTGCTTCTGTTACCTCCAGCCACTGCCTCAACTCCTGTAACCACCGGCACTTCCTGGGTGTGATGTCACCTGCGCACCTGACTTTCCTGTTCATCACTGGTCCCTCTGGCTGCAATGCGGTGCCCATTTTCCCTCCAACTTGCTGGAGTACCTTCTTCCTCAGCCACTCAGGACTGCTTCCTATCCTTCCAGTTCCTTTCCAGCTCACCTTTCTATCTGCGGCAGTGGCTATCACCAGCTCCTCGTCATGCTCATCCTGCTAGTCTGTTGAGCTCCAGTTCCTGTTCATGGTGAGCGCTGCCATTCTGGCTGCCACAGTGGGCAGCTTCACTGTTTGGACATTAAAGGTACAGTGCTCCTCTGTTCACCTGTCCTCTTATTTTCCTGTGTCTACTCTTCCCTCTCATACAACTATCTCCTCGAGCTTCCTTGCCATCGACCCTACCTAAGTCTTGTCCCTGTGCTACCACACCTAATGCCAGTCCATGCCTCCTTTAGTGGTTTCCCTTGTAGCACATCTCCCTCATGTTTTTATCTTGATGCCTCACTCTCTTTTGGGGGTTCTAGCCCTGCTTATTCACACTGTTCCCAGCTATGTATTTTACTCCACTCCTGGTGGGCCCAGCTTCAGCTGCGGGATTGCATCCAGTTATCTACCTACTATTTTTGTCAGCCGTCCTGTCAGTCCAGCTTATTTATTTATTTATTTATTGAAATGTTTCACCAGGAAGGCACACTGAGCAACAGGTTGCTCATCTCCTGGTGTGACCTCGGGGGAGGAGAAGGGAAACATGAGAATAGTATACACACTGTAGATTTGGAGCACTAACAAAGATTTACATATGATTAAATTCAAATAAAAGTGAGTAAACTGTAATAAGGTACTCCACTAGTAACCCCCCTTTCTTCGGAGTGAGTTCCATTCACTATTACCTTCTGTGTCTTGTTGTGCAGCCAGTTTGCTACCCAGGCTACCACCCTGGGACCCACTTCCAGGCTGGCTAATTTGATTATTAATCTTTTGTGCAGGACTATGTCAAATGCCTTGCTAAAGTTTAGGTAGTCCATATTCACAGCCCCTCCCTGGTCTATTACTTTTGTCACCCAGTCAAAGAAATCGATTAGATTCATCTGACATGACCTTCCTGCTGTGAATCCATGCTGCCTTAGGTCCTGTGCCCCGTTGGCCTCTAGGTACTCAACAATTCTTTCTTTCAGAAGTGATTCCATCATTTTCCCTACCACTGAGGTCAAACTAACAGGTCTGTAGTTTCCTGCTTCTGCCTTGCTCCAACTTTTGTGAAAGGGAATCACATCTGCCCTCCTCCAATCCTCAGGTACCACCCCATCCTCCCATCATTTGTTAAAAAGGGTGGTCAGTAGTTTTACTAGGTCCCCCCTTAGTTCTTTTAGGATTCTAGGGTGAATCCCATCAGGCCCCATTGCTTTGTCCACCTTGAATTTTAAGAGTTCTTTCAGGACTCTTTCTTCTGTAAATGGATTGGTGTCAACCCCCCTACCCAGAGTGCTTCTATTGTTTGGTTTAGGTAACTCCTCCTCCTCTTCTTCTTTTGTGACCACCACCTAATCTACTTAGTCTGCAAAATCCACAGAATTAAATCCCCCCCCCCAAAATTTATATTCCAGTGTTCTTACAAATCCCTCAACCTCTCCCCCCTCTTGGACGATCTTCATCACTCTAACTGGGTCCCAAATGCAAACCGCTCCAATATAGATTCGGCCCTTATGCACTTTCGGAACACCTTCCTCTCCGCCTGGGACAAACACGCCCCCCTACACCGGACTAGAGTCCGTGGTTCCCACCTACCCTGGATCACCCCTGAACTGATTGCTTGCCAACAAGCCCATGATAAGGCCTGGTGAATCTACAAATCCTCTCTCCTCCCAGGTGACTATACCTCCTATCGCACGCTCCACAACAGGTGCACTAAGGCCACCCGCCTAGCTAAGTCTGAATATTTTAACAACACACTTAATGCAAACCTTGGAAGACCTTCCAACTTCTGGAAAGTCATTAACTCCCTTTTCTCCCCCCAAACAGCTAGCCCTCCTCCTCTTCTCCTTGCCCATGGGACTCTCCTTTCTGATCCCCTGGAAGTCGCCTCAGAGTTTAATTCCTATTTCACTACCTGTGCCCAGGCCCTCCTTGAAGCCCTTGCACCTGCAAACACTCCACCTCATCAGCCCCCTAACTCCCAACCATCCGGCTTTAACCCCTTCTCCTTTAGACACATTTCCCCCACTGATACCTTAGATGCCCTTCGCGCCCTAAACCCTTTCAAAGGCAAATGCCCTGATGGCCTTGACAACAAACTCCTCTTCCTATCTGCTCCCACCATCGCTACCCCCTCGCAGCCCTACTAAACCTTTCCTTCAGTACCGAGTCACTCCCCTCCGAATGGAAGCATGCCACTGTTCTACCCCTTCCTAAAGGCGGCGACACTACCTCCGCATCCAACTACCGCCCCATCTCCCTCCTCCCCACCCTCACAAAACTCCAGGAACACCTTGTGCTATCCCAACTCTCCCATTTCCTCACAGAAACTAACTTCTTCACCCCTTTCCAGTCCGGGTTCAGAAAACACCACTCCACTACCTCCTCCCTGCTCAGACTCACAGACCACATCCTCACTGGGATGCACAAAGGGCTTATCACTGCTGCTATTTTCATTGACCTCACAAAAGCATTCAATGCCGTATCCCATTCTCTCCTACTATCCTGCCTTTCTGGATCTGGTTTAGCTGAATTCCGCCGTAAACTGGTTCAGTGCCTACCTGCTAAATAGAACCCAATCAACTAAAATAGCTGACCACATCCCCCCCCCCATCACCACTGATGTACCCCAAGGCTCCGTTCTCGGCCCCATCCTCTTCTCCATCCTACTAAATGACCTGCCAAATTCCTGCTTCTCCTCCGCCATCCACATGTATGCAGACGACACAGTCCTCTTCACCTCCGGCCGGACCCACAAAGAAGTCAACTCCAAACTTCAAACCGACTTCTGCAAAATCCAACACTGGTTCAATAGCAACCAACTCTCCCTAAATGCTAAGAAAACCAACTCTATGACTTTTGGCACCAGACAGCACTTATCCAAACTCTCCTCCCCTCTGAGATTCCACACCCTAAATAACACCATCCTCGAAGAAGTTCCCCTCCTTCAGGTATCTCAGGGTTTGGCTTGACCGCCACCTCTCCTTTACCACTCATGTCGATGCCATCATTTCCAAATTATGCCCAAAACTTGGTGCCCTCTATAGAAACTGCACTAGTCTCCCACTTCCTGTCAGAGGTGAAATTGTTCAGAAAATGATTCTACCTTCCTTCGATTACTGTGATGTAGTTTACAGTTCCGCTGCACAGACCACCCTAGCCAGACTAGACCCCTCTTCAATGCTTTCTGCCGCTTTGCCCTCGATGCCCCCACACGATCACATCACTGCATGCTTTATCGTTCCCTGTCCCTACCTTCTCTGAGTAACCGCCGCCTAATTCATATCTCAAAATTCACTTCTAACTTCTGGCTCGGCTCCCTCCTGCCCTATCTTGCATCCACCCTATCCCCCCCACCTACCTCCTCACACGCCCTCAGGTCCTCTGACCCTAGACTACTATTCATCCCTCACCGTAGGACCACCACTGGCCAATCCACGTTCTCTTACCTCTTCCCTAAACTCTGGAATGGCCTGCCCACCCAGATCCGTCACTCTTCATCCAAACTCTCCCTTTCCTATGCCCTCTCTAACTTCCTTGCACCTAATTGCTACTGCCCCTGACCACCCTCCCGTTAGCTCCTCCTCCCCTGCTCCCCCCTGTGTCTGACCAGCGGCCCAGCCATCGCCTAATTGTCTGGCTTATATACTACCCTGCACACTATTCCCTCTCTATTACCTACTCTTCCCACTCTCAATTTCTCCCTCTCCCCTTTCCTAATCTACCTAAGCTCCTCAGCCCCCCTCCCTCCTCACCTAACCTCTCCCCTATACATCTCCACTTCTTCACCCTCCTACTCTATCCCCCATCTTGCTCTCCAAATCCTTTCTTTCTACTTGATGCTTCTCCCTGTAGCTCAACTTCTGCCACTGGCTCTCAAGTTCTGCTACTACTACCTCTGTTCTATAAACTGGCACTTATGTATTTCTTGTTTTGCCTCGATGTGTACCCTTGCTTTGTATACTATGCCCTTACGATCATGTTCTGTACTGTTCTTACCCTGCCGGGTAACCACGATTTGTACAACCTGTACTTGCTGTGCTGTACTGCTCTGCCATGTATCATATTCAAATGTAATCCCTCCCAACTATGTGCATTATCCATATTGTGCTACTGTAAGTTCAACTACTGTATGTATATCTGTCTCCTCTGTAACCCCCAGGTCGCACCGTGAGACGAGCATCTTTTTGCTCAGTGTGCCTTTCCTGGTGAAACATCTTCAATAAATAAATAAAATAAATGAATACTGAGCAAAAGTATTCAATCAGTATCTCTGCCTTTTCACTGTCTCCCTCTGCCCACCTCCCCTCTCCTTTATTAATCTTCACTATCCCTCCCTTAACCTTTCTATGCTCCCTAATGTACCTATAAAAGGTTTTATCCCCCTTCTTAACTGAGTTGGCAATCTTTTCCTCATTTTGGGCATTTGCTATTCTGACTGCCTTCCCCACTTCTTTCTGCTTTAACTGATACAGTTCCCTGTCGGGCTCCTTCTGTGATTCCTTATACTTTTTGAATGCTGCCTTTTTCTCCCTAACCTTCTCTGCCACCTCTTTTGAGAACAATAGTGGTTTTTATTCCTCTTTGTTTTCTTTTTTTGTTTCAAACAAAGGCTTGTTGCCTCCAGGATGGCAGTTCTGATTTTTCTCCATTGTTCCATTGTTCTTCCACCCCTCCTTTCTGCCCATTTACTAGTGCATTCCTTAGGTATTCATAGAAACATCTTGTCTGTTCCTTCTCGAACCTCATCTATTCCCATACCAACTTTTCAGCTTCTACTTCACCGTTAGCTGTGGGCTTCACCTGGCCATTCTCATCTCTCCCAGTCATGCAATTCAATACTCTCCTAATTTGGCGTATTTATGGACCCAGTTGGCATGCACTCCTGTGGTTACTAATTGCATTCTGCCCCTCCTCCAGACTCAAATCAAGGTTTCCATCACTCAGCCTGACCTCCACGTAGGTCTCCTCATTTCTATTGACTTTCCGAGCCTAACCCTTATATGGGTCTCATGCTGACTTGACCTGCTCTCCACATGGAGTTGTGCCTTCTGTATCCATTACTCCATGGCTCAGGGCTAGCCTATAGCCAATGGTCTCACTCTACACCCCTTGAAGTCCACATCCAGAGCATGCGAAGCTAGGTACATGGGTCCTTTTCCCTGGCCCATAGTGAAAATGTCTTCACTCCAGGTGGATCTTTAGTCATCACCCATTCTGGCAACACCTCTGGATGTAGAATTTACAACTTCAGTTGCAAGGAGTGGGGCTCTCATTGGTGGGGCCCCTTTAGCTGTCTGAGAAGGTTCAGAGGCTTGCAATAGGGTTGCCCCTTGTAAAACATCTACAGTTAGGAATAATCAGCTCCCATGGATGACAGAAAAATTAAAAAAGGAATTAACAGTAAAACATTGATTATGGAAGAGGGCAAATAAATTCTTAAGTAAAGTTGACTTGGAAGTGTACAAAATGCATCATAATAGACTGGGCACTAAAGTAAAAAACACAAAAAAGGCATTATTATAAAACAAAAATTGCTGATACAGTTGACCCTCAGAAATACTGGTCTTTAATTCAATCTTTGGAGAAACCAGTTATAAGTAAACCCCTGTTCAAATCCAATAAAATGGTGCCTAAGATGTGAAGTAAGTTCTGCAGATATTTTGAATACATACTTTACAGAATTACCTGGAGCAGACATTCCAGAGATTGAAAATCAATTGTTTCCACATTTTCCACCTACTGTTACTTTGAAAATCCGAAGATTTAGAATGAAGAACATTAGTTGTAATGAGGTTCAGAAAGAATTAAAACATTTAAAAGTTAATAAAGCATATGTGTTAGACAAAATAGAAAATAGGTTTTTAAAGGATGCTGTTGATTTTCTGGCCCCTATACTAAGATATTCAATTGGAGTTTAATGGAAGGGAGATTTCCTTCCAGCGGGAAAAAAACAAAGGTAGTCCCAGTCTTTGCAGTTAATCTTTTTATTGTAATTATTGTGATTATACTGTACATACAAATACATTACATTCTCCAATATATACTTACATAAATTATTAATGAGAGAAGGAAAAAACATGTTGTCTGAAGTATTATACAATGATATTAAAGGGGAAAACAAATGTTCAGAAAACAATATGTAGCAGTACAATCTGTATGATAGAAAATATGGCAGTTTATGGTTCAAGGGTTAAAAGGAGTAGATATGAACAAGAAATATGAGCAGTCGTGATTGTACTTCTATTATGCTGTAATTTAATATAAGCATGTGTAAGATTGTATAAAGGAAGAACATAAAAAAGAGAAAAATATCTAAGAAAGTAAACAAGAATGAAGAGGGAAAGGGAAGAAGAAGAAGAAAATGAGATAAAAAGATAGAAAGAGAGGAGATAAAAAAGGAATGAAAGAGCTAGAAGTGAGATTCCAATGTAAACATATAACAACCCATGGATTAAATGATGATATGTGTAGACATGTTTAAATATTTAAAATAGTTCTGCCAGCATTTATTATATAAATTAAGTCGATCGGATGCTAAGTGTGACATACGATCAAGGATGGCGTAATGAGATAGTTGTTTGAGAATATCCGGGAGGGTGGGAATGATGTTGGATCTCCAATGCATTATTTTATTTATTTTAGTCTTTGGTAACCGGGTAAGGTATAAAGTATAAGGTGTTTAACTTGAAGGAATAGTTGGGATAACCACCTATTTTGAGAATGGGATATTTTGGATGAATGAGCATTGAAAATACCAAGTATGCAATGTTTTGGATCTAATGCAAAGGATAGACCAATCACTTTCATTGCAAAGAAATGAATATGATGCCAACGACTGTGTATGGGAGGACAATGCCATAAAATATGTAGCAAATTGCCATTGGGGGAGTTACAGTGCCAACAATTATTGTTGTTCATTAAGCCCATTTTTTGCAAAATCTCAGGAGTTCTGTACCATAGATGTAGAATTTTGGTTTGTATGAATGAACTGCGATTATCACTGAAACATTTATAGCAGGATAGCCAGCAGTTATGCCATTGTGAATTGGTTATGTTGTAATTTAAAAGGGTACTCCATTTATTTTTTGCAATGATAGATTGATCTGCAATTGTATTTCTGATATGTTTGTAAATGATGCTATTTAATTTAGACTTTGTTTTAATCCATTTAGAAATAAAAGTATCATATATAGATTGATGAGGAACAGTAGGAAGATAAAGGTTCCATGTTGTGCGTAACTGTAAATATTTCCAGAAATCATCCTGGGGAAGATTCCATTGTTTGTGCAGGTCAGAAAAGGATTTTAATTTGACAGTCTGAGGTATAAGTATATCCTCCAGGAAAAAAATGCCCCTGTTTTTCCAATTACAACAAAAAATTGGGTGATTATCAAGAGTGATGTTGCAGTTCCCCCAAATGGGGGCATATATGAGAGGGGTTAGGTTGGATTTAAGGCATTTATTAATAATTTTCCATTAGTATATGGATGATGCTATAGTAGGGTGAGATTTTAAAATTGGGGGGAGAGGGTTATAAATGAAGGAAGTGGTGACATTGCCTGGACATAGAGATGTTTCCATATTGACCCACAACGGTGATTTATTGCTGGCTTTATTAAACCAATTGACAGTTTGGGCAGTACGGAAGGTCCAGAAATAGACTTGGAACCAGGGGAGCCCAAAGCCCCCCTTTGGACCAGTGGGAACACAGTTTGATATGACTAAATATGGGAATGTTGCTTTCCCACAAAAAATTGCCAATTATATAATCAATTCTGACAAAAAAAAAGTAGTGAGAGTTAAAGAGATATTAGAACATAGATACAGTATTTTGGGAGCTATTGACATCTTGATAGTGGAGATTTTCCCATTAAAAGAGAGGTTAAGCAGTTTCCATCTGTTGAGAGTGTTTTTAATATTTGCTAATAAAAGGGAAAGATTGGCGTCCCATATCTTGTCTAATTTAGAGGTGATCTGTATTCCAAAATAAGAGATACCTTGAGGGGGCCCAACAAAAACCTAATATTGTATTCATAGAAGGGTTACAAAAATTGTTCAATGGCATTGTTTCTGATTTGTTTAGATTCAGAGTGAGCTTAGAAAGTGAAGTAAAGTTGCTAAGTTACTTAATTAAGGGTGGTCCTGAAATTTCAAGATTTTTGAGTAGAATGAGGTGGTCATCAGCGTAGGATAGTGAAGTATAGGGGAATTACCGATAGGAATACATTGGATCATGGAGGATTGATGAAGAACAGCTGATAGGGGTTCCATAGCTAGAATAAAAAGAGTAAGGGATAAGGGGCACCCTTGCCTGGCACCTCTTGCCAGATGAAAGGATGAGGGCAGAGTAAAGATCGTAAGAACCCGGGCAGAGGGGAGGGTGTATAGTAATTGAATCCATGTACAAAATTTGTTAGTGACACCAAAGTGGGATAGAACATGATACAAATAGGTCCAGTTAAGAGAATTGAATGCCTTTTCAAAGTCAATGGCTATAGCTGTGGCAGGTGATTTAAGAGATTTAGCTTTGTAGATTAAAGTAAATAATGAGTGGAGATGATCAGAACCAGTTCTGTTTTTGATAAATCCAGCTTGGGAGGTGTGGACAAGTTTTGAAATTATTGCTTCCAAATGAGTATTTAATGTTTTGGCAAAAATGTTGCCGTCCGTATTAAGTAATGATATTAGTCTGTAACTGGATGGGAGAGAAGGGTCTTTATCTTTTTTTGGTAGAATGGTTATAATGGCTTCTGTCATAGAATAGGAAAGTTCACCTTGTGAAGATGCCTCTTTGAAGACCTTAAACAGTAAGGGGCATAAGATGTCAGCTAAGGGTTTATAAAAGTCTATGGAAAAACCGTCACTCCCAGGAGCTTTACCAGATTTAAGGGAATTTAGTGCTGTTTGTATCTTTTTAAGGGAAAAGGGTTCATCCAGCAAAGCCATATCTTGTTGGGAGAGGTGTGGTAACTGTAAATTATCCAGAAATTGTTGTATTATATTCAGGTTGTGGGGGAGAAACATAGAAACATAGAAACATAGAATTTGATGGCAGATAAGGACCGCTTGGCCCACCTAGTCTGCCCATTTTTCTACCTAACAGATAAGCTGCAGATCCTAGTTAACCAACAGCTTACTTCCTCTTACCCACCCCTAGGACTGCCTTATGCCTGTCCCATGCATTCTTGAAGTCCCCCACTGTTCTTGACTCCATGACCTCCTCAGGGAGGCTGTTCCATGCATCCACAACCCTCTCTGTGAAAAAATACTTCCTCACATTACCCCTGAGCCGTCCCCTCTATCTTCAAATTGTGCCCCCTTGTTCTTGCACATCTCTTTTTCTGGAAGATGCTACCCTCTTGGACTTTGTTAATTCCCTTGAGGTACTTGAAAGTTTCTATCATGTCCCCTCTCTCCCTTCTTTCCTCAAGAGTATACATATTAAGCTCCTTTAGTCTTTCTTCAGAGTCTTCTGGTGCAGACCCTGCACCATTTTGGTTGCCCTCCTCTGGACAGCCTCCACTCTGTCTATGTCTTTATGAGATGAGGTCTCCAGAACTGCACACAGTACTCCAGATGGGGTCTCACCAACTGTCTGTACAGAGGGATAACAACTTCCTGTTTTCTACTATTGATGCCTCTTCCTATGCATCCCAGTATCCCCCCAGCCTTCCTTACTGCCTTCTCACATTGCTTGCCCACCTTTAAGTCATCTGATATAAATATCCCCAGGTCCCTTTCTATTTTTACTGTTGTCAGTATCTCACCCCCCATTGTGTAAGCTTCCCCTGGGTTTTTGTTTCCCATGTGCATTACCTTGCACTTCTTTGCATTGAATCTGAGCTGCCATACATTTGACCATTCCTTCAACATTTCCAAGTCCCTTCTCATCCTTTCCACTCCATCTTGTGTATCAACCCTGTTGCAGATCTTTGTGTCATCTGCAAAGAGACATACTTTTCCTTCCAGTTCCTCTGCAATGTCACTTATAAAGACATTAAAAAGGACCGGTCCCAGTACTGAACCCTGTGGTACCCCACTAGTAACCCTACTTTCTTCACTGTGTACTCCATTTACTACTACCCTTAGCATCCTGTTGTCTAGCCAACTTTTTATCCAGGTTACCACCTTGGGACCCATTCCAAGGCTGGCTATCTTGGGTATTAATCTTTTGTGTGTGACTGTATCAAGTGGAGTGGGGTGAAAGCATAATTGTTGGTAGAAGGATTGCATAATATGGTTAATTGAGGGCTTATCTGTATGGATTTTGCCTGAAGGATCTTTCAGATCGGCAATATGTCTCTCCATCTGTTGATTCTTGAGTTGATAAGCAAGCAGCTTTCCGCATTTATCTCCTTGTTCCCAATAATGGTGTTTAAGTCTAAGAAGGGCAAGTTCAACTTTCCTGGATATTAATTTGTTGAGTTTAATTCTAAGCTGTACAATTTCAAGGTGAAGTTGTGAGTTATTATCTAGATTTTTTGTTTTATAATATTGGGTTTCTTTTTCTTTAAGAGATTTCTCTAAATCGGCCAATTGCTGTTCCCTTAGTTTTTTCATGTGTGCTGCATAGCTTATAATTTTCCCCCTAACTGTTGCTTTAAGTGCTTCCCAGATGGTACCTTGAGATACATCAGGAGTGTTGTTAAAGGAAAGAAATTATTGGATTTGGGATCTAATCCAAGGTAAGAAATCAGGATCTTTCAACAAGAGTGGGTCTAGACGCCAGGAGGGGAATTTAGATGGGGGCAGGCCCCAAATAAATTGCAATTTTATAGGAAAATAGTCTGATATAGTAATCGGGAGGATAGTTGTGTCAATAATTTTTTCAGTGATGAATGGGGAAGAAAACCAGTAGTCAATTCTGCTATAAGATTTATGAAGTGGTGAGTAAAAAGTATAGTCACGCAGTCTAGGATGGCGTAGTCTCCAAATGTCGGTGAGACCGAAGTCTTTCATTAGCAATGAGAGTGCAGAATACTTCTGGGGTGGGAATCACAGGAAGAGCTACTTCTGTCTAAATGTGCTTCCAAAGCTAAATTGAAATCCCTACCTACAAGTATATGAGAATTGTTAAAGTTACTGTTCATAATTTGTTGGGCCATATTAAGAAAGAATTCAGGTGAATCAGAGTTAGGGGCATAAACGTTGACTAACATAAGGGGGTCTGCAGGGGTTTTTAAGTGGGTTATAATCCATCTGCCATCTGAATCAGAGATGGATTTGATAAGCATCCAGTTAAGGGATTTAAGTAATAGAATAGCAACCCCCCTGTTTTTTAGAAGTAGAGGAGGACACATATACTTGACCGACTCAATCCCTTCTGAGTCTGTCGACATCCTCTACTAAAAGTTTTGTTTCTTTTAAGAAAGCAATATGAGTTTTATGCTTTTTGAGGTAAGAAAGTATTTGCTTTCATTTACAAGGTGAGTTACATCCCTTAGCATTCCATGAATGTAGAATTAGATCACTCATGTTAAAGGGGAGATGAGTATGAAAACACAAATAGGAAGTAAGGGACTCATATTGAAAGGGCTAGAGGATGTTACAGACTCAGAAGGCAGAGGGCTAGCACAGTCAAATGCATGCAGGATATTTAGTTTGTGGCAATACTTAAATCCTGGGTGAATGTTTCCATTGGGTCTCCCAAGGAAGAGAGGTACTGAAAAGAATATAGAAGTCATATATATATAGTTACAAAACAAAACCTATGCATGTTATACTAACACACTATGAAGTCTTTAGGTAATATAGCAAGATATGAGTCGGTGGAATCGCCAAGACTCTCTTGCTATACTACAGAGCATGTAAATAGTAAGTAAATATTGGGAGAAAATTATCTTAAACCCCAAGATACAAACTGTAAACAATTATTTCTATCAAGTTATAACTCTGACTAGAACTAAAGTGAATATAATAATTTCCTGGGGGTGGGCCATGAACATCTTACCATTTATGAAAAGAGGATTACGAAAAGTATATGCAATCCCAGACATAGATTGAACCTAAGTTAGACTGGAAAAAAGAACTGAGTTGAAACACTACTACGGCAATACAGATAGTATGCCATCATGGTTCGCTAAGTCCTAAAATTATACAAACAGCTGTACTTATGCCATCTACTATGTACTTACTCACATAATCATAATGCTTAGACACAGAAGTGTTTATGTAGGAGGAGTGTTAAGGTAAAATGGAGCAAGTAGGGTACAAATAGTATAAGGATTTATGGGGTGTTGAGGCATTACAAGATCCAGATTGTATAGGGGGTAGCTGGTGAAAGTCTTGTATTGAACAGAAATATGTAGTCATTCTGGCAATATGGCATTATTAAAAGTTGAGTTTGTGCAGGCTTCGAGGTACTGCATATATTATTGATAAGTGCTAGGTATTTAATAGTAGCACAGGCCCAAAAATCATCCCTAGGGAAGGAGTTGCTTTAACATAGTGAGATTTCAAGACCTGGAGATGGTCGAGCAAGCTCAGCTATAAGATTACAACACAGGCTTAAAAAGCCATATCATAAGGGCTTTGAGTCAGACTGTGCTTTCTATTATTGATTGCAGCACATTGAGTAAAATAATAAAGATGAGACACCTCAAAAAAAATAGCATGCAAGCCTAATTGTAGGGTAAAACTGAAGACTAAGTGATAGATAAATAAAACAGTACAAGAAGTTGGTATACCATGGTTAAAGAAAAGGGAATTTAAAAGTTAGAGAAAGGCGGGTTGGAGTGGGAAGGAGACTAGAGAAAAATATTAAAGTGTTAAATGTTAGTCTGGGATGTAGTAGTGGATGAAGGGAATAACTAGTTGAGGACCTCATTAATATAACCCCAAGATACTGTACATTTATAAAGTTCATGTATGTGTGGGGAGATGTTGGATTACAAATTAGTTATGCAGGCAACCTCCCTTAATGGTTATGTGAGAAGGACATACTGATAAAAAAATGATAGACACCTCTAAATGAATATAGAAAATCATTGAGCACATACAGTATGACTTAGTCTAACATTATATAAGAACTGTCCCTTTAAAAGAAGAACACAGCTCAACATTAGGGATACTCAAAAACTGACATTGTGAGTAATGTATACAGAAATAATTGGATGTATAATGTAGCAGACATTACATTGAGACAGCAAACTCCAAGACTGTCACAATGAGATGCCTAAATAATATGACATGCTATTAAACCAGAAGCCTGTAACCACAAAGTACAGCTTATTGCTTTTCAAACCAGCTGGGTGTGATAGTATGCACACACAAGGAATGCAATGTGTGATTGCAGGGCAGACAAATTCTGATAGTGATCAGAGAGCCAAGGTTAATTAGGCACTCACCTTGAGAGGTACTAAGATATACACATGCCCAGGCATCATTTGTTGGTTTGATTTCTTATTGCGCTTCCCCTTCCCTTTCTTTTTAGGAGGCTCTGCCAATTTGAAAGGGGAACTGGTCACCAATTCAGCCCAAGAGGAATCAGAAGACCTGCCACCCTATAAAGCATCTCTAAGGTAATTGCCGACAGAATCCACAGCTGATTCCGGGAGGTCTTCCTGAGATGAGTTTAAGTCCTCTAGTAGTAAAGAAAACTTATTGGAGAGGGTTAGGGGTGTAGTGAAGCCAACATGTCACTCATGCTGAGAGGTAGGCCTAGAAGGAGTAGCATCTGGACAACAGGCATGTTTAGAAAAAGGTGGATTCAAGTTCTTTTTGTCTAGCAAGCGGGCTGAGATTCGGACGGAAGGTGCTGCATCAGCCTGGAGAGATATGGGTTTCTCAGTGCGATCATGATTTGAAGACATAATGTGGGTGTGCCGGTCTGATTGGGAAATTGCAGAGACAGTGGGAGAAGGGGTCACATCAGTATTTCTGAACGGAGCAGTTGGGAGCTGGGGCTCACCAAGAAATGCAGCCAAGGCTTCAGGAGTGTTGAAATCTTTGGTTGAGTCACCCAGAAACAGGTGTATGATGGCAGGATAGCGCAGAGCAAATTTGATCCCTTGTTAGTGTAGGGTAGTATTAATAGGATTGAAAGCTCTGCGTTTATTACACAGTTCCTTAGAGAAGTCTCTAAAAATAGAAATTCTATGATCTTGCCAAGTAAGTGTTCCCACTTGTTTTGCTCTATTGATAATCAGTTCAGTGTGGGCATAGTTTAAGAATCTTGCAATGATAGACCTAGGTTTCTGATCTGGATCAGGCCTCCGGCTTAAAGTACGGTGTGATCTCTCAATAGTAAGGTCTTGACCAGGTGGGAGTTTGAGCAGGGCTGGCAGCCCATGTAATAGAAATGCACTAGTGTGTCCGAGTTCTGCACCTTCAGGAAAATCTAAAAATCTCTGGTTATTGCATCTGTTTCTGTTTTCAATGTCATCGATTTTATCTTGTAGGCTTCTGATAACTGTATTTTGCTCTCTGATGGTGGCTTGCAGAATGCTAATAGAACTTTCATTTTGAGCAACTTTAACTCCTGCATCATTGATTTTTTGGTCTAACACTTGCATGTTAGTGATGTTTTGTTGAGATGTTATTTTTAAGTCATTAATTCACAGATGAGTTGTTGAAACATAGTTTCCACTCTGCTAAGGGAGCTGTTTTTCAGGAGCTGCTCAGCCATTGTAGTAGGCCTTCACAGAGAAGCAGTATAAATGCAGAAAAATTATAGCTATAGAGTTATGATGTAGAGAAAATAATTTACCAGAGTCGAGCTATGATGTTAGTAAAATTATATTCCACTTGCTGATAAACACTGACAATCTGGGATCAGGAGGATGGACGATGATAGATGGTAGTCCAAGGGAGAAGTTGAATTAAGCAGCCATCTTCAGCACAGCCAGGCCATGCCCCCGTAGTCCCAGTCTTTAAAGGGGAAGATCCAACAGACCCCTTAAATTATAGGCCAATAGCCCTGTTGTCCACGGTGTCAAAGGTAATGGAAAAACTGTTTAATAACCAGTTAAGTAATTATTTGGAGAAATATCATCTACTATCAGATTCACAATCAGAATTCCGTAAAGGACGTTCCACGGACATGACGCTCACCAACCTAATAGATCTTGTTTCCTATCAACTTGAGGGTGGGGGGAGGGCACGGTGTTTGTGGATTTGACTAAAGCCTTCGACACCATGGACCATGGGTTTTGTTGCAAAGACTGGAAAGGCTGGGCCTAGATTCTGAAACTTTGAGATGCTTTTCCTCTTATTTATTTGAAAAATCACAATTGGTTCAACTTGAAGATGTAACTTCAAAACAGCTTAAAACTGTTAGAAGGTACCACAGTGGTCAGTTTTGGGCCCAGCCCTTTTTCTGGTTTATGTTAATGAATTGGTAAAAGTTGCTAATTATACTAAAATAAAATTATATATATAGCATATGTTATGAATATTAAAGAGGTCGAAAAGGGACTCCAGGAAGACTTTTCAGGGTTAGAAAATTGGCTAGCTAACTCAAAATTAGTACTAAACAGTATAAAAACAAAAACCCTCCTTTTTCCAACTCAGAAGGGTAAAATAAATCATAAACAGGAACTGAATACAAAAACATTGAAACAGGAAATATTGCAGCAGGTTTCGCATTATAAATATTTAGGGGTTTGGGTGGACCAGGGACTGAAATTTGATATACATATAGAAGACTTGGCAGGCAAAGTAAATAGAAAATGAGGGGCTTTCCGAAGAAATAGGTTTTGTACTGATATTAAAATGAGGAAATCAATTGTAAATCAGTTGTTAATCCCTACAATTGATTATGGTAGTCACATATATGGGAAGGCCTCAGGCTTTTTTTTAAGAAAGCTTGAGGTCACCTACAATAATCTAGCAAGGTTTATTTTACAGTCCAATTATAAGACTCATCACTGTGATTTGTATTTGGCATTGGACTGGTTGACATTAGATAATAGGAGAAAATTGATAAGGGCCTTACAAACCCACAAATTACAAATGATAGGAGAACCAAAATATCATGGGGATAAAATAGAGGAGAAAAGTGTTAAACATAATTGTAAGTTGAGACAATGGGATGACCCTTTATATGCCTAAGGTAAAAATTGTTTCACTGAAATGACATTTAAAGCTGAATATGCTTTAAACAGTAAATTGTTGAATGTAATAAAAAATAAGTTAGGCTATAAACCATCTTTGATTACTAAATTCCTGAAACAGGAATTGAAAGTTAGATGTATGTGCAATGGTTGAAGAAGATATTTTTTAGATTTTAGATGGTATTTTCATAGTGAAATGAGTTGTATAAATTTTGTTGGAATATGAGTATATTTATTTAGATGCTTAAAGGTTCTAGAGATTGAATGTGATATTTGTATTGTGTTTGTACTGCATGTAATTTTAAAGTCCTATTGTCAGGACCATCTTGAAAAAAGGCTTCGGCCTAAGATGTGAAGTAAGAACTTTTCTGAATAAAAATAAATCTTTTACTACTTATGCTATTCTACCTCCAACCACCTCTGGTCACCTGGTCTGTTTTGTAGACTCCTGTAGGCCAGCTCAGTGCCTCAGCAGTCATTGCTCTCCTCCTCTGCTTTTAGGTGCCTAGTTGCAGAGATGTCACTCACCACCCTCCAAAGCATTCCTGTTAGAAGGACAGAGTGAGAGCTTCCTCCAAACTGGAATCTTTTCCTCTTCCCTCGATCTCGACTCTTAATTGCAGTAGCTGAGCCATCACTAATCAAAACATCCTTCAGCCTGGATGGAAGGTGACCTAGGCCTTAGATCTCCAGAGGTTTCCTCCTCAAAGGGGGATTTTCCTCTCTTCCATACCGATGGTCATAATACTTAGGGTTAGTGCTTTCATAGGTTCCATAGTAAGGTTCTGCTGTTGGATGGAGTCAGATGGTGACCCCCTAGCTGTTCTCTATCTCCTTAGGAAGTCCTGCCTTCCTGTCTCATGTCAGCTTCCAAACCAGTAGTTATTCCTCTGCTGTCTTCCATTCCTCTTCAGTCCTAACCATCTACATCTATCGACCTCCATTCACGTCCTCGATACCATTCTGAATCCCTCGCCTCCTTCACAATGCGCAACACACTTTTGAGTGCCCTTTTTGGGCTCCTTGCTAAGCTACCTTTAGCCAAGGGAATCATTCCCATGGCACCTCTAGGGATGGAACCCTCCTCCAGGGTTCCTTGCCGTCAAACCCCATCAGGGTGGTATATCCCACAGATAGAGAGGCGAACAGCCATAATGTATCCACTTCACACAAGCATAACATCATACCAAGTTGTGTAAGCACATTGAATTGTAAGGCTACACCTGTGGTTCAATGGGGGAGCAACTAACCATGTCCCTGATCTGGCCTTAAAAGGCTGCTCCTCCTGGTTGCTCCAGGATTGTTTTCTTACTGCCCCACCATACTCCCTTCCTCCTCCTGCAGTGGCTCATCTCTCTGTCTCTGTTTCTCTCTCTCTCTCTCTGTCTTCTGGGGGCTCCTTCCTAAGCTACCTTTAGCCAAGGGAATCATTCCTATGGCACCTCAAGGGGTGGGACCCTCCTCTAGCTTTCCTTGCCATCGTATACCTACAGAGTAGTACATCCCATGGATAGAGAGGTGAACAGCCACAATGTATCCAAGTCACACAAGCATAACATAATACCAAGTTGCGTGAACCCATTGAAACATATTTATTCATAGTATTTTGCACAACATGTACTGGTATCTGTACAGATATCTGTGGATGTATTGGCACTATATGCTGTTTGTAGCCCTATGGAACAATGACATTACACATGTCTATCTGCTACAAGTCTTTATGTATGGAGTAAATTAAAGCACTTGAAGCTTACAGGAGACTTGATATGTACATTATTAACAGTGGGTGGTTGAAAAGGTTTTTCTAAACAGCTTGGTAACATCTATATTGCATACAGTGCTTGCCTCTGAGTGTATCAAATAATGCTTGGAAGAGGTCTGTGATTATTTTTTTTTTTGCCATAGAACTCTTTCTCCTTTTGGGTGATGCAGGTGGGCTGTTCAGCCTTGCTCCTGCCTCCCCTGCCTGGTACTCACTTCCCTTGGACTCACCTTTCCCATAGATCCCCCATGGATTACCTCCCCCCCGTGGCAAGGACAGGAAGGGGATGACTGCTCTTTCCTCACCCAGAGACATATCCAGAACTGGATCAGTGGTCCTTCGGGACATGGGCAGGGAATTCATGGTGTCAGCACCAACCTTTTTCTGTTTTCTTCCACATCCCCAGTGGTGGCAGGACATATGCATGTGGGTATAGAGATAAATGCATACTATGGAACCATGGCTCCTTCCTCATTGCATTGCTCATATTCTAGTGCTACCACCTGGCCTCTGCCAAATGTCAGTCAAAGACTGAGATGGTGTGCCTCCCACCCCTGGGAGAAGACAGCAGTGCAGTGGATGCTCAATCTTCTCCCATCCCAGTTAACGCCTGGAAACCTGAGTTCATTCCCAAACCCGGGTCGCCAGCGTAGGAAACAATAAGGCATGCATGGGTGCCTCAGCCATCTTTGGCTCCAGGCCAGCTGCCTGTGATTAATTTTAGGGTTTAGCCAACCCTGTTTTTGATGCACCAACCCTTAAGAGAGTAGCACATTTTCTTTTGTGGAACTGGAGTTTTTTGTTTTTTTTTAATTTATTGTTTTATTATTTTCACAATTACAACCATAAATGACATGACACTGTTACAAGAGTATCAAAAGCAACAATGACAAACAAAAGTAACGGAAACACTTATCACAGTAGCATGTCCCCCACTCATACCTCTCAACCTCCTGCCTCATAAATCAGGGACAAGGCTTAAAAAAATCAGGGACAAAAGACCAAAATCAGGGACACATCTTCAAAATTAGAGTTATCCACCCAGAAAGCTGGTAGAATATGGGGCTTAGTGCAAAATGCATTTTCTAAAGAAGAACAAGTCTGTAACTTTAATCCTTGACATTGTTTTGTGCTTACAGTCCCCACTGTTCAGCCACAAAAACACAAATTTTAGGAGGGACAGAGTCAAATTTTGAGGCAAAATCAGGGACGTCCCTGAAAATCAGGGACACTTGAGAGGTATGCCCCAACTTAATATCCCCACCTATCCCTGTCCCAATTCTCCTACTACACCCTTTATTTGTTATCCTACCCCACCCCCGAACTGCAGCTAACAAGGAGCGTAAGTGCCATATTCTTTAAGATCAAAATACCATGCAAAAAAAAGCATTAGATTGAGGTCAAAGAAGGGGGAGAGGCCAGACTTGCAATATAGTCCTGGTGTCACTAAATTAGTCAGTTACTGACCCTCCCTGACTCCAGCCTGGAGCATATAAATTGTGTGCATACCTGCCCAAATCTTCTGATATTTGGGTGAGGGACGTCCCCAACCTAACTTGTATTGCTCCACCCTCAAGTTGCTCAACAGTTCATGAAGCCATTTGCTATAATTGACCTCCTGAACACCAATCCAGTGCCTTAATATAACTTTTTTAAGTGACAGAGCTATCATTGCCATATGGTATCTTCGCACACCAACCCTTATCTTGGAATAATCCCCAATAAGACAAACCTCCAGAGTGAACATTCGCTACAATTGACCTTCTGAGCACCAATCCAGTGCCTTAATATAACTTTTTTAAGTGACAGAGCTATCATTACCATATGGTATCTTTGCATACCAACCCTTATCTTGGAATAATCCCCAATAAGACAAACCTCCAGAGTGAACAACTCATCAAGACCTAGGATCGGGTCAGCCTTATCACAGATCTCCATCCAAAGATTTTGTATGGAAGGACAATCCCAGAACATATGTTTAAGGTTACCTTCTCCGATCTTGCATCTCAGACATAATGGGGACGTAGCTTCACCAACTTTGTAAAGTTTAAGAGGGGTCCAGTACATGTCCTGTAAAATCTGGAATTGTGTGAGTCTAAGCTTGTCCTGAGGCATGTACCTGTAAATTTCTTCCAAAATTTTGCTCCAATTAATGTTGGGGTCCTGAAATTGAGTTGCCCAATACTTAGGTCTACTATAATGCATAGGGGAACTTCAGTCTAAAAGGGAGCTGTATATCCGAGATACCGCATGAGGGAGGTAAACAATAGTCTCCATTAAACTAAAAAAGTGGATCCTAGTTAACTTATCCTCTTTAACTACCTGTTTCTTGAGACCATGTAGGAGATGAACTACCTGACAGAGCTGGAATAATTGCCCTTGTTTTAGGGAGAGTTTGCTAACTAGGGCTGTCTTGGGGAGACATTCCCCATCATTGTTAAAAAAACTCCCTTATTTTAACATCTTGACACTGGGGAATCCAGTTTTTGGATATCTTTTTCCCACCTATCTTAATTTTTTTATTTTCTACCAGCTGTTGGTTCCAGTCACTTATATAATCATATTTGAGAAAAGCACACAATTATATGTGGCATCTAATAGAGACCCCTATGGGAGAATGAATGAGATTAAAGAGGAGACTGCCCAGTTTACAATAAAGTAACTTAGAAATAGGTAATTTTGCTGCCTCTATCATCTTTTTCTCTAATGTTAGCCATGGTGGAACATAAGACATTTGGGACAGTATTTCTTCACCAGTTAACCATTTCGTATATTTACTAATCTGACTTGCTCAATGGTAACCCCCAATATGTGGAAGCCTCAAACCCCCTCTATTCTTTGGCGCAATTAACCTCTGGTAGGCCCTTCTAGGTAGCTTACCCACCCAAATGAAAGAGGAAATGATAGACTGTGCTTTTCTAAACCATTTAATGGGTAGCCATATATTAAGCATATGCAAAGGAACTGGAGGTTTTTCATACATACTGAATATGACATGTGGCTTACTTAGCACTCAGTATTGTAGACCCTGCACAAAGCAGTGGCTTGTTACATATTTGTAACTACTATACACATTACATACCTGTAAACATAGAAACATAGAAATCTGACAGCAGAAAAGGACTCTTTGGCCTACAAGTCTGCCCTCCTCCCTTACTCATCCCCTTTATCCAGATACATTCCCCGCCTTCCACTTGTTAGTTCCCTGAATTTATCCCATGACAGCTTGAATTCCCCTGCCATTTTTGCCCCACCACCTCCTCTGGTAGTTTGTTTTAGGGTTCCACAACCCTCTCCATAAAGTACTGCCTTCTCGCATTACCCCTAAACTTTCTGCCTTCCAATCTCAAACTATGCCCCCTCGTTATAGGATTTAATTTCCTTCTAAATAAACTCTCCTTCCTCACCTTGTTTATCCCTGTCAAGTACTTTAAAGTCTCAATAATGTCCCCCCATCCCTCCTAGTTTCCAGCGGGTACAGATCCAGCTCCCTTATCCTCTCCTCATAGGGCTTCAGATCCATGCCCTGCACCATTTTGGTCACCCTACTCTCAACACCTCTCTCCTTCTGCTCGTTATACCTCTCCCTATGCATGCCAGAGTTTGATTTTCCTTGCCTAACACTTTATTGCACTGGTTTTCTACTTTAAGGTTGCCAGTAATGATAATCCCCAGATCCTTCTCCTGGTCAGTTACCATAATTTCCTCACTCCCCAGTGTGTATACTGCTTGTGGGTTATTATGCCCTATGTGCATTACTCTGCAGTTCTTTGCACTGAACTTCAATTGCCAGCTTTCTGACCTCCCCTACAGTTTTCATAGGTCCTCTCTCACTGTCTCCATCCCCCCTGGTGTGTCCACCCTATTGCAAATATTCATATTGTCTGCAAATAGGCACACCTTCCCCTTCAGTTCCTCTGCTATATCACTGATATAGACATCAAGTACTGACCCCTGGGGCACCCCACTTGTCACCCTTTCCTCCCTGGAGTGTAACCCATTTACCACCACCCTCTGGCTTCTTTCCCTCAGCCAGCTCTCTACCCATCTAGTGATTTTCAACCCCACCCCTAAGCTGTCCAACTTATTTACCAGCCTCCTGTGAGGGACAGTGTCAAAGACCCTACTGAAATCCAAATAGGCCAAGTCAACCCCCCAATTGACCACCCTCATCATAGAAACACAGAAACATAGACTGTGATGGCAGATAAAGCCCGCTTGTGCCACCTAGTCTGCCCATTTCCTTACCTATTGGATAAGCTGCAGATCCTAGTTAACCAGCATCCTACTTCCTCCTACCCCAATATAATTGCCTTATTTCAGTCCCATGCATTCTTGAATTCCCCCACTGTTTTTGACCCCATGACCTCCTCAGGAAGACTGTTCCATGCATCCACCACTTTCTCCATGAAAAAATACTTCCTCACATTGCCCCTGAGCCATCCCCCCCTCTATCTTCAGATTGTGGACCCTTGTTCTTGTACATCTCTTTTTCTGAAATATGCTACCCTGTTGAACTTTGCTGATTCCCTTGAGGTACTTAAAAGTTTCTAGCATGTCCCCCCTCCCTCCTTTCCTCAAGGGTATACATATTAAGCTCTTTTATTGTCTCTTCGTATGGCTTCTGGTGCAGACCCTGCACCATTTTGGTTGCCCTCCTCTGGACTGCCTCCATCCTGTCTACATCCTTGCAGAGATGGGGTCTCCAGAACTGCACGTAGTACTCCAGATGGGGTCTCACCAACTGTCTGTATAGAGAGATAACAACTTCCTGCTTTCTACTGGCGATACCTCTCCTTATGCAACCCAGAAACCCCCAGCCCTTCTTACTGCCTTCTCACATTGCTTGCCTACCTTAAGGTCATGTGATATGATTACTCCCAGGTCCCTTTCCATTTTTGTTGTTGTTAATATCCCCCATTGTGTACTCTTCCCTTGGGTTCTTGTTTCCCAGCTGCACTACTTTGCACTTCTTTGCACTGGAACTAAGCTGCCAACTCTTGACCATTACTTTAACCTTGCCAAGTCCCTTCTCATCCTTTCCATCCCTCCTTGTTTATCAACCTTGTTGCAGATCCATGTGTCATCTGCAAAGAGGCATATTTTTCCTTCCAGCCCCTCTGCAGTGTCACCTATAAAGACAGTAAAGAGTACCGGTCCCAGTATTGAACCCTGCGGTACCCACCTAGTGACTCCTCTTTCTCCAGAGTGTGCTTCATTTACTATTACCCTCTGCGTCCTGTTGTCCAGCCAATTTGTTACCCAGGCTACTACCCTGGGACCCACTCCCAGGCTGGCTAACCTGTTTATTAATTTCTTGTGTGGTACTGTGTCAAATGCCTTGCTAAAGTCTAAGTAGGCCATATCCATAGCCCCTCCCTGGTCTATTACTTTGGTCACCCAGTCAAAGAAATCTATTAGATTCATCTGACATGACCTTCCCACTGTGAATCCATACTGCCTTGGGTCCCGTGTCCCACTGGCCTCTAGGAACTTGACAATTCTTTCCTTCAGAAGTGATTCCATCATTTTCCCTACCACTGAAGTTAAACCAGCAGGTCTGTAGTTTCCTGCCTCTGCCTTGCTCTCACTTTTGTGAAAGAGGATCACATCCACCTTCCTCCAGTTCTCAGGTACCACACCATCCTCCCATGACTTGTTAAAAAGGGCAGTCAGTGGTGTCACTAGGTCTCCCCTTAGTTCTTTTAGAATCCTGGGGTGAATCCCATCAGGTCCCATTGCTTTGTCCACCTTGACTTTTAAGAGTTCTTTCATGACCCTTTCTTCTTTGAATGGACTGGTATCGACCCCCTTGCCCAGAGTGCTTCTGTTGTTTGGTTTAGGTACCACCCCCGCTTCTTCTTTTGTGAATGCTGAGCAAAAGTATTCATTCAGTATCTCTGCCTTATCACTGTCACTTTCTGCCCACCTCCCTTCCCCTGTTCTTTCTTCACTCCCTAATGTATATATAAAAGGTTTTATCCCCCTTCTTAACCGAGCTGGCTATCTTTTCCTCGGTTTGGGCCTTTGCTATCCTGATTGCCTTCCCCCACTTCCCTCTGCTTTAACTGATACAATTCTCTGTCCTGCTCCTTCTGTGATTCCTTATACTTCCTGAATGCTATCTTTTTCTCCCTAACCTTCCTTACCACCTCTTTTGAGAACCATAGTGTTTTTTTACTTCATTTTGTTTTCTTTATTGGCTTCACACAAAGGCATGTTGCCTTTATGATGGTAGTTTTGATTTTTCCCCATTGTTCTTCACCCCTCCTTCCTGCCCATTTGCTAGTGCATTCCTTCGGCACTCCCCCATTTTGCCAAAGTCAGCCCTTCTAAAATCCAGTACCCTCACTTTGTATGGCTTGACTCCACGGTTGTGTTTAGCATGAACCACACTTTGTGGTGGTCGCTTGTTCTCAGATGGCTACACACTTCTAAATCTGTGATCCTATCTCTATCCCTGTTTAAGAGTACCAGGTCCAAGATTGCTCTCCCTCCCGAGTGTGTTCCAACACTAGCTGTCTGAGGCATGCCCCCGTAGGGCATGGAGAATGACCCTATTCTTGGATGTGGCTGCAGTAAATGTGCTCCATTTAACATGTGGCATATTCAGGTCCCCCATCAACAAGATTTCCCCTTTTTCTGCCATTCTGAGGATACCTTCTATCATTTCCTTGTCCATTTCCTCCCTCTGAGATGGGGGTCTGGAATACAACCCCTGTGCAGATTGTGATGCCACTATCTGTCTCCAAAGTGACCCACAGTGCCTCATCTCCTCCCTGTTTACCCCTTAGTTCCATTGCTTTGATCCCTTCCCTTATGTAGAGAGCTATTCCTCCTCCTCTTTTTACCCTCCCTGTCCCTCCTGTAGATTGTGTACCCTGGTATGTTGAAATCCCAGTCATGGTTCTCCATGTACCATGTTTCTGTGACTGCCATGATAACCAGGTGTTCCTCTTCCATCTAGGCCACTAGCTCAGGAAGCTTGTTACCCAGACTACGGGCATTGGTACTCACTAACCTCCATTTTATGATGACCTTACCCTTTTTGCCCCATCCCTGCACTTACTGCCTCTGCCTTTTTCTCCATTTACCCCTGTCCTGCTCCCTATCAGCCTCTGTACCTTGGTGTTTACCTCACTAACTACCCTGCTTTGTGGGGGGGAGGCTGGGAATTTCCTGCTTCATATCAGTCACCCAAACTTACTTTCTTTAGAACAGGTACTTGTAAATAAAGCAAGTTATGTGTTTGGGTCATGTATAGTGTTTTATGCAGAGTCTTCTTGAAACTGTATTAAGCTACAAGAAGGTGGTACATATTGTATTAGGCTATATATTACACAAAATATTGCTGTTAAATGTATGTCATACTACATACTGGGTCCACAACACCATGCATCAACAAGCATGCAACTGTGTGGTAACTATGCAGCTTAGCACTGGACCTTCAGAGACTCATTTAAGCCAGCACAGCTTTCTGGCATACAGAAAGATCTGTAGCTTAGCCTTTGTCATCAGGGTAGGGGAGGGGTGGGGATTAGGGTTGTTTTTTTACAAATTTGGAGTATATTGGCCCTGTATGTGGTACCAGACTATTGCTACATACCAGTAGTTTGGCTTTGAGTCATGAGGGTGGGGGTGTGTGGGAAGGGGATTGGAGCTGGGCTTCACAGCCCTAACCACTTATTTCACAACTCTGTGGAAATTGGTTTGACAACCCTAATACCATATTTGTTATCAAGGAGCACAGTGTGCATATATGTTTGAAACACTATTTTAGACGTGAGAAAGAAATGTGTGCCTAAGCTGGGATCTAAACCCAGCTCTACTCAAAATACCATTCTGCTGCACTAACCATTTATGCTACCAGGACAACTGGAACCTGAGGATCTGCAAGGCTTGTTACAATCCTAATATGTATTAAAATAGTCTTTTTCTGTCATGCATTTTCTCACTTTTTGAGAAATTATAGCTTACTTTCCACATGTCCTTTGAGTCCCTGTTCCAGGCAGTAGATGACTTCTAACATGCTTTATGCAGGGCCCTTTGAAAAGCTGGATGCATGGGGACTTTTGGGCCCTGTGCATAACTCCAAACTTGGCTGGTTATGCTCAGAAACATCTTGTAGCACATACATTTTCAAAATCTTCATGGAAGATTTACTTGAAATGTTTTGGGTTTAACTAAAATTATAAACTACTGCTTAATAAAAAAACTACATTTTGTATCTACAGTTGTTATACACTTCCCTGACAAACACTAAAGTATCACACTTAAGTATCAGACAGTACTTAAGTGATGTTTTTTGTGTTGCTTTTCTCTGTCCTGTATTGTTTATTTGCAATATTTAGTTTTCTGTTAGAAGTTGTGGTTTGGTGACTTGTGTGGGCCAGGGGAGGGTATGAGCAGTTTAGAAGGCACAGTTTTCTTCTGAACAAAATCAGTGGACAAGTGCCCTGTCTTTTCTTAAGAAAAAAAATCACAGTCCTCCTGACTGTGATTTAACCCAAGTGATTTTGTGTTACTGCGTGCACAACTGTATTTAGGAAAAAAAAATCTCTGTTCTCCAGACAGCGATTTAACCTGAGTGATTGTTGTGTGACTGCATACACACCTGTATTTAGGAAAAAAAATCACTGTTTTCCAGACAGCGATTTAAGCCGAGTGATTGCTGTGTCTCTGCATACACACCTGTATTTAGGAAAAAAAATCATTGTTCTCCAGACAGCGATTTAACCCGACTGATTGTTGTGTCCCTGAGTACACACCTGTATTTGGGGAAAAAAATCACTAATCTCCAAACAGCGATTTAACCCAAGTGATTGTTATCCCTGCGTGTGCTGAAGAATGACTAGAAAGAAAAGGGCAACTAAAGGGATAGGCCGTGGAGCGGCCACAAAGAATATTTCCCAATTTGTGGTTCCTAATACTAATCCTAATAGTGGTGCAGGAACAAGAAAGGTGTCTGTGAGAGCACAGGGACACCATTCAGATGACTCTGTGGCAGGCAGTAGCAGTAGTAGCAAAGTATATGGCCCTGGTGTTGCCTTTTCTGCCATTAAGTTTTTCTCTGCAGAATCTGTGATAGACATGTTGACTACCACATGTCAAGTGACACAGCACCACCTTCAAACAAACAACTGTGGGTTTGGAGCCTGAAGTGCAATTTGAAAGTGGTGCTGTTGGTGATGGTAGGTCAGAGGCAGAGCTGGATAATTTGTGACCATGTCCAGTGAGTGAGGGTGAGGTGGTGGTACATGTGGAGCAACATGAGGACAACAGTCATGAAGAGGGGGTGAGTGTTACATAGTCTGTGGCACTTGCTACTGAGGCAGACAGACTTGCTGAGGCTGATGAGACTACCAGCTTTTTTCAAGACTATGACATGGATGATGATGATGATGTGTCAGACGACATGGATCCCTCATGGGAGCCAGAAAAGAAAAGGACAAAACAGGGTGTTACAGAGCGTGTCTTTCCTGTTGCCTTAACTTATAAAACCACCAAGGAGAAGTTCACCCCAACCACTGATTCTATCATTTTTTCTACATTGCTCCAGTCACCCCACAACATAACAAAGAGCAATTCTTCTTCTTTGCTATCACAATCACAGTCATCTTGGCACCAAGTAAATACAATGCCCCATAAATCTCTAGTTTGGGATTTTTATATACTGGACCCATCTGATGAGACAGTCACAATTTGTCAACTGTGTCAAACCTGAGTAAGTCAGGGTAAGAAGGGTAGTCATCTTGGCACAGATGGGGAACACACACACACACACACACACACACACCTTAAAAACAGGCACCTAATTTGGTGGTGTCAACACCAGAAGGCAGCCAATGGTTCTGGTACATCCCAATCAGAGGGCAATGTATGCAAAATATACACAGCACCACTACAAGGACATGGAGGTGCAGGTGAGGAGGAGGATGGCATCATTGTTGTACTGGATGAGGAGGAGTCAGGAAGTGGGCAAAGTAATGGTCCTAGCATCCGGAGTACCACCCCAACCCAAAATGTGATTGCTACACCACTAGTTATGAAAAAACAAAAAGCCGCTGAACTGTGTCATGCATTGCCACAGGCCATGAGCACCATTGCCAGTCCCCAGGAAAGGAGCACCCCCTTACTGGTACAATGATGAGGCAAGCTGTTTGGCACACCACCAGGTGCATCACTGATGGCAGCAGTATCAAGAAAAGTTCAGCTGATGCTGCCTTCCATTTTGGGTAGACAAACAAAATTTCCACCTAATCATGGTACAGCGGAGGAGTCAAATGCAGCATGTTTAGAAATGATTACTCTAGATTCATTGTCATACTCCTTTGTAGAGAATGTGGGATTTAGGCAGTTCATGGCCCGTGCCTTGCCCAAAATGGCAGGTACCATCACGTACATACTTTTAAAAGCGTGCCATCCCTGAACTGTACAGTACTGTATGTGACATGGTACATCATGCCCTGCAACATTCTTCAGCACAGTATGTCCTTCTGAGCATGGACATGTGGACCAGTGGGGAAAACATCTGGTAGCTCTTACCTGTGCATTACAGCACACTAGGCACAGGTACCTGGGGTAGCAGCTGATTGGGTTAGAGGCGAGAATTGCACTAGGATAAACTGTGGTGGTAGCAACATGCCTGGTGTAAGGCAGCATGTGACACTGACCATGAATAGTATCCCCAGGTCATACACTGGAGAAAAGATGCTGGAAGTCATACTAACTGAGATTGATAAGTGGCTCCACCCCATGCACTGAAAGCTGGATTCATCGCCAGTGATAATGGCTCAAATGTGCTGAAATGCATCACTGATGGGGTATTTGTCAGGGTGCCATGCCTGGCACATTGCCTTAATCTTGAGGTGCAGCCTTTCCTTAACCATCTGGATCTAAAAGAAGTTTTGGCTCTTTCCCTATGCATCTGTGCCCACTTTGCACATTCAGCAAAAGCATGTATCTATCTCTGTGATCTGCAGATGAAGAACAAGCTGCCTCAGCACCATTTAAAGTTTGATGTTGTCACCCGGTGGAACTACACCTTGTACATGGTGGAGCATCTACACCAGCAGTACAAGGCTATATCTGAGTATGTGCTAATTCATGCAAGTCATGACAACAGTGGAGCATCCATGTGTCTCACAACAGAGCAGTGGTGCCTAATGGATAGGCTCATCTTGATTCTGAGACCCTTCGAGCATGCAGCACAGGCAGTGAGTGGGGACACTGCCTGCATCAGTGAGTCCATTCCTCTGCTACGGGTGCTGAGGCAGACACTGATGAGCATGCAGCAACAGCTGGAGGCAGGTGGTGACAGACCAGTTTGCTCATTAATGAAACACATGCTGTCCACATTAGACTCCAACACCTACATAATATATATTATTCAGTCTGAGGAGTTTGGAATTGCAACACTGCTCGACCCATGTTATAAACGTGGCTGGCAGCCATATTACAAGCTGGGCATCATGAGTTTCAGAGACTGACAGAACTACTTACTCAGAGGGTAAGTGGTGCACAGTTGCTACTACGGGCACAGGGGGCAAAGAAAGATGATGGTACTGCATAGCAATACGGTGTTATTGCCACCCATTTCTCATCATCTCAGCCAGGGTGTCAAACTGCAGAAAAGCAATGCAAGGTAAAGGAACCTATGCTGAATCCCATTTGGGCTGTCCTCAGTCAGGTGGGAGTTGCAGACATGGAGGAAACTGAGGAGGAGGAGGAGGATGATCACAGTCCACGTTTTCGACTGGCAAAACACATGGTAACATAGAAACATAGCAATTGTCGGCAGATGGGGACCATGCAGTCCGTCAAGTTTGCCCTTAGCTTCCTACCCCCTACTTATTCTTTATTTTTTTATTTTATTGAAATCTAGGATTACAAATACCTTTGAGCAGGAACTGCTCATTTACAAAGGTTCCACGTCAAAGGAATGGGGGGTATGCATACATACATACAAAGGTCAACATAATAATACATAGTTACACAATAAAAAGAAATAAGAGACTGAGGCTTAGGAAAGTCCAATAATTCAAAATGTGCCAAATGTTAGGTAGCATGACATACCAGCCAAGGGCAATCTTAGAAATAAGCACTGCAGGTTAGAGGGAAGGGGGTATGCAGGCAGGAAGGCCATTGTCAGAGGATAGAGGGTGAGAGTAAGAGCTCTAAAGGGGAGGAAGGGAAGGGATAAAAGTCAGAAAATGCCCAGGGGGGAGGAAAGGGAGAGGGGGCAAGGGGGTAGGCAGGTAGACGTGGGCAAGGCGGGGAGAGGTAGCTGTCAAAACTGAAGTGGAGGGCAGTGAGCATTGGGCTCCTGATTAGGTGAGGCAGTCACAATGACTAGTTGAAATGAGATGAAGTCGGAGTTGTCTCTTAAAAGGGCCAAGAGCAGCAGCAGTAAGAGTTTCTTTGTTGAGAGTATTGTACCACTGTGGTGCTCTGTGGGCAAAGGCCCTCTGGCCCATGGTAGTCTGGCATCTGGGGACAAGGAAGGTTAGTTGTTGTGAACTTCTAGTTTGCTGGGTGCTGTGGTGGTCAATGAAGAGCTTTTCAATGCCCGGGGGCATGACCCCGAGGAGGACTTTTCTGGATAAGAGGCAGGTTTGATACTGTATCTGGCTGATGAGAGGAAGCCATCCTGCCTGAGTGTACAGGTCACAAGTGTGTGAAAGTCGGTCAGCCCCAGTTAGCAGCCTGCACACTTTGTTGAGTGCAACTGTAATTCTGTGGAGGGCAGAGGCGGAGGCAGAGCCATAAATTGCTAGCTCATAATCGATGATGGAGGTAACAGAGATGTTGATAGCCAACCGGAGAGTGTCAGGAGTCATGCAGTGTTTGTGCCTGTACAGCAGGCTTATACGGATGTTGCTGGCTTTGGCGACAGAATCTATGTGCTGATGGTAGGAGAGTGAGCTGTCCAATATGGCACCTAGGTATTTAAAATCAGGAACATGTTCAAGTAAGGTCCCTGTTTGGTTTAGGATCGTGAGGACATGGGATTTGTACTTGCTCCTGGCATTGTAGAAGATTATAACCTTTGTTTTGCTGTAGTTCATGACCAGTTTGTGTGACTTGAACCATTCTTCGATACACATGAATTCAAGCTGTAATTGTTTCTCGAGGAGCTCTGAGTTTTGGTGGTTGGTGAACATGACTGCATCATCGGCGTAGAGCAGTAATTTTCTGGTGGCAGACACTGGGAAGGTCATTGAGGAAGAGGCTGAAGAGTAGTGGCCCCAGGATGGACCCCTGAAAGGACTGGCTTTTCTTCCGAGGTGACACCGGCAATCCTAACCCACTGGACCCTCTCCCCAAGGTAGCTTGAAAACCAGAGCAGTGCTTCATTGGAGAGCCCAATGTTTGATAATTGCTTGAGTAGGAGTGGGTGGTTCACAGTATCAAAGGCTTTTGTAAGGTTGATGAATACTGCCCCTACACAGTTTCCTTGATCGAGCGTGGTATAGATGAAGCCAGTGAATTCTAATAGTGCAGTGGTGATACTGTGCCCTTTTTGGAAACCATGTTGCTCAGGACACTGGATGTCGTATTTTTCAAAGTACTTGACTAGTTGGTCTGAGGCGATGCGCTCCAGGGCCTTAGACAATGGAGGAAGGATGGAGATAGGTCTGTAGTTGGAGTGCAGTGATTTGTCTCCACTTTTGTGTGCCAGTGTGATGGTCGCCTGTTTCCAGCGAGATAGGAACTGGGACATCCTTAGTGATAGGTTGAGGACCTTTGTCAGGGCTTCAAGGACTTCTTCAAGGACAAATGCTAACAACTTCAGGTCAAGGGTGTCACCGCTGTAGCCTACGTTGTGAATGACCTTCCGAATATAGGTTCTGGCTTCATGCACTGGGATCTCCTTGAAGCAGAATTGTGGGGCAGGGTGTAGGAGAGGAGTAGTTGCAGGAGGGTTACTACCAGAGGGGGCATCAAAGAAATTAGAAGGGAGGACACTATCCAAGTTGGAGAAAGCATTGTTAAAGGTGTTGGCGATTGTGTATAGGTCAGGTGTTGGTGTTCCATTTATGTTGAGCATGGTGGGTGGTGACTTGGGGTCCTTGCCTGTAAGGTCTTTCAAGTTACTCCAAAATTTTTTTCCATCACCCCAGGAGTTGGAGAGAGACCTTCCTTGAAGTATTTGTATTTGGCACTCCTAAGTGCCTGCGTGCACTCATTTCTGGCAGCTTTATACTTATGAATATCCCCAGGTTTGGATGTTGCACGGGCACAGTGCCAGAGATGATACCTATGTTTGAGTAAAGTGATTAGATCGGGGGTTATCCAAGGGTTAGCTCTGCCCCTGACCTTCAGCTTTTTGAGAGGTGCAAAGATATTGCAGGCCGCAGCGAAGTGGCTGATGAAAAGTTCTAAGGCTTGGTTTACATCAATGGCAGAGTCAATTGGTGTCCAGTCCAGGTGGCTTAGGTGTATCTTTAGTAGATCAAGGTGCCCCTGCTTTAACACTCTGGTGTGGATTATTTTAGGAGAGGGCTTAATGAATTTGTTTGTCCAGGTACATGTGACCGGTGAGTGGTCACTGATCCTATCAGGGAGCACTGAGACTTTTGAGATTCGTTAGCTGCCTGCTTGTGTATCCCACAGTGTTTGTCCCATATCCACTTGAATTCCGCAGTGTCTTGGCTCCCACCACACCCTCCAGCAGGCTAGTCCATGGTTCCACAATGCACTCTGTGAAGAAGAATTTCCTAGTATTGCTACTGAACTTTCCTCCCTTAAGTCAAAGGTTGTGATCTCTAGTCCTGCTGTAGTCCTTTACCTAAAAAAGGTTCTGCATGTGCATCCTGTTGTTGCCTTTAAGGTATTTGAATGTTTCTATCATGTCCCCACGATTCCTGCATTGTTCTAGGAAGTATAATTTGAGTTCATCCAGTCTTGCCTCATACGGTTTCTGATGCAAGCCCTGCACCATCTTTGTTGCTCTTCTTTGTACCATCTCCAGCCTGTCTATGTCCTTCCTGAGGTGTGGCCTCCAGAATTGGACACAGTACTCCAGGTGAGGCTTGACCAGGGATCGATACAGAGGCATGATTACTTCATACCTTCTGCTCGTGATGCCCCTCACTATGCATCCCAGGATACTACTAGCATTTAGTGCTGCCTTTTCACATTGTCTGCTGACCTTGAGGTCATCTGATATGATCACACCTAGGTCTCGCTCCTGCCTGGTAGCAACCAGCTGCTCCCCTCCCATTGAGTACAGTTTCCCCTGGGTTACACTTTCCCAGGTGCATGACCTTGCATTTTTTGACACTGAATTTCAATTGCCAGGCCTTGGACCACTCCTCCAGTTTTCGGAGATCAACTTCCATGCTTTGCTGTTTCTCTGTTGTATCTACCCTGATACCGATTTTGGTGTCATCTGCAAACAGGCATACCTTTCCCTCCAGTTCATCTGCAATGTCACTGATGAATATGCTGAAGAGGATCAGCCCCAGAACTGAGCCCTGCAGGACTCTGCTAGTCACCTTCCCCTCCACAGAGTGCCATTTATTAATACTCACTGAGTTCTCCCATATAACCAGTTTCTGACCTAGTTTGTAACCTTGGGCCCAATTCCCATGTTCTCCAGTTTTTTGACTAGTCTCCTGTGTGGAATAGAGTCAAACATTTTGCTGAAGTCCAGGTAAACCACATCCACTGCCCCACCCTGATCTACTGTTTTGGTGACCCAATTAAAAAAATCAACCAGGTTTGTCTGGCAAGACCTCCCTGACGTGAAACCATGTTGATTTTTGTTGAGCTGACCTGTTTGCTCCAAAAAAGCTATGATTCTTTCCTTCAGCAAAGACTCCATCAGTTTTCCCATGACTGACGTTAGACTAACCAGACAGCAGTTTCCTGGCTGTAGGATCCTTTCCTCTATGAAGGAACCCGTGTCTGTTCCTTCAGTCGGACACTTCTTTATGCCTATTGTTGGTCTTTTACCATCTGCTTCCTGTATGAAGACTGAGCAGAAGTACTGATTGAGTGCCTCTGCCTTCTTCCTGTCTTGCTCTGTGGTTTGTCCATCTTTTTTTGTGATTCTAACAATGCCCCTTTTGGGCTTCCTTTTTTCATGTATGTACCTGTAGAAGGTTTTGTTACCCTTTTTTACATCCTGAGTTATCCTAACCGCTGTTTGAGCCTTTGCATTTCTTATCACTTTCCCTGACTCTTTTAGTTTCTGTTTATATTCTGTTTTGTCCATCTCGTTCCCCGACTCCTTGTATTTTCTGAAGGCTGTGTGCTTTTTTCTCAGCATGGTTGCCATCCCCTTGGAAAACCATAGTGGGTTTTTCCTCCTTTTGTTCTTTCTAACCTGATGGGCACACTGTGATGTGACCATGGTTATTGCATTCTTCAACCTTGTCCAATATTCCTCAACCCTCCCTTCTGTCAAGTTACTAAGGTTGTCTCTTAGGCAGGCCTTCATGTTTGTGAAGTCTGCCCTCCTGAAGTGGAGGACCTTCAGTTTGGAGTGTGTGGAGTCTACAGTCCTTTTTACCCTGAACCGTACTGTGTTATGATCACTGTTGCCCAGGTGGTTCCCTACTTTGATACCGGTAACGCTATCGCTATTTGTGAATATCAGATCTAGAATCATGTCACCCCTTGTGGGTGATGTCACTAGTTGACTTAGGCCTGCTTCCTGTAGTGTGACTAGGAATTCCCTGCTCTTCTGCGATGCCGCTGTGTGGGTATTCCAGTCCATGTCCAGCAGATTGAAATCCCCAAGTACCATGTCCCCTTTGCTTGACATCTGGAGGATGGTTTCCAGGATTTCCATATCCCTGGCTTCCTCCTGATTTGGGGGTCTGTAGATTATTCCAACCCGAATGGGTTTCTGGCTTCCGGCCCCTATTGTGATCCATAGATCTTCTGTTTCCCCTAGTGCCTCTTGCATTTCTGTAGCATTGATGGTATCCTTAACATAAATAGCTACCCTCCTCCCTTTTTCCCAGTCCTATCTCTCTAAACAAGTCGCACTCTGGATAGTCACCTCCCAACCATGATTATTTGTGAACCATGTTTCGGACATGGCCACCCAGTCTAGTCCTGCCTCAGCTATTGTGGCAGTGAGGTCAGTCATCTTGTTAGCCAGATTGCGTGCATTGAGACATAGTGCTGACCACTCTTGCCGTGTTGCTTTGTTTGTGATGCCTCCCTTGATATTATTGTTCATCCCTTTGGAGTTTTCCCTGTTTATGATTCCTCGCTTTCCATTTTGATGGTCACCGCCAGAGTCAGAAAGGGTTTTATGTTCCTGGCTATCTGCTTTGCTATCCTGGAGTGTGTAGATTTCAAGTTCAAGTTTATTGCAGGAAATCTCCATTGAGCAAGCTCATTCACAAGGTATACAGACAAGTATACAGACCTGGGACAGGTATACAGACAAGTATACAATACATAAAAAAAATTACATAACAATACGTAGCACACATAAAGAGTTCCACCAGGTACAAAATGTTCATGATAAAAAGTAACACTAATGATATAGACAGCAAGGACCTATGGTACCACATGGTAGCTGCATGGGAACCACGATATAGGCGACAAGTTTAATGACAGCTACAAGTGTCTTTTATTTTATCAGTAGCTATCCTTTTGAAAAAGTTAACAGGGACAGTACTGGATAATTTCAGTGAGGATTGTAACCAATTCAAAATAGTTGGCAAGGAGCATGAGATAGTGCATTTGCCAAAGGAGGTACGGGTCCTGGGTACATCGAGGAGGAGAAAATCAGACTTCCTGAGGGAGTAGACACTGCGAGTTATGTGTACTAGGGAGGTTAGATATTGCAGAAGTTTATTCAGAAAAAGTTTTAGAGTCCAGATACCAGCATGGAGTGTCCATCTAGTGGTCAGCGAGGACCAGCCCACTGTGGCATATAGATCACAGTGATGGGTTCGGGGGAGGGAGTTTGTGATGAAACAAAGGGCACGATGGTAGAGGATGTCTAGATATGAAGGTTGGTAAGTGCAGGGGAGTTGTAGATTATATCACCGTAATCAAGAAGGGGAAGGAATGTGGCCTGTACCAGCCTGGTTCTGATCTCCGTGGGAAAGAAGGACCTGTTGCGGAAGAAAAAGCCGAACCTGGCTTTTAGTCTCTTGGACAGGTCATCAAGATGATCATTGAAGAAGATCTTGTTATTGAGCCAGAAGCCAAGATATTTGAACTTTGAGATGATTTCCAACTGTTCTCCTAGAGAGGTAATAATAAAGTATTTAGGTAAGACAGGAGTAGCAGTGGAGGAAGTACATGGGGAGAGAATCATGGCTTTCATCTTCTTGGCATTTAGGAGCAGCTTTGCATTAATTAGATTATTTTCTAATTGTGCAAAGTCAGCCTGGAGAGTGTCCCTAACTACTGCCAATGAGGGGCCAGATGTGTATAGGACTGTGTCATCTGCAAAGAAGTGCAGGTGTGACTTGGTAATCTGATGGTCTAGATTGTTTATATATAAAGAAAAAGGAATGGGGCCTAGGATGGAGCCCTGTGGAACTCCCCTAGCAGTAGGTAAAGAGGACGAAAACAAATCTCCTGCTTTAACTTTCTGAGTCCTTCCAGTTAAGTAATTGTTGAACCACTGAGTGGTGGATGGGGTAAAGCCTAATTTAATGAGGCTGTTCACTAATAAATTGTGATCTATGGTGTCAAAGGCTTTACTAAGATCTAAGAATACTGCTCCCATTGTTTTCTTAGAATCCACTAAAGAGACCTAGTCATTAGTAACCTTGGCGAGAGCTGTAGTGGTGCTGTGGTTGGGGTGAAAGCCAGATTGAAAAGGGTTTAAGAGAAAGAGTGGGTTTCAATGTGATTTTTCAATTGTGCATAGATCAGTTTTTCGAAGGCTTTCAAAAGGATGGGCAAAATTGAGATGGGCCTATAATTATTGAGATCACAGGGATCACCCAACTTGAATAGGGGAAGAATATGAGCAGATTTCCAACACGAGGAACTGTATGTGGAAATAGAAAGCTTGAATATATGGAGAATTGGGGCAATAAGGTAAGCGTAACCAAGTTTTAAGAATGATGGTTCTAGTCTATCTTCTCCAGCACTTTTTTTGGTGTCTAGGTTGATAAGTGAATCTTCAACTTCTTTAAAGCTAAGGTGCAGCAGCTGAAATGAGCAGGCTGGAGTAGACGGCGATGCGTTCAAGCTGTCTTGGATCTTTACTTGTGTAGCATACGGAGAAGAGTCAAACGCTAAGCTGGCGGTGACGAAGTGGGAATTAAGTTTTTCCAGTATTTGATGAGTACGTTCCATAACCGAGCTGTTGCTGAGGATCTTAAGTGGAATGGAGGGGGCAGTTGATCGACCTTCAATTGACTTGAGGGTCCTCCAGATTTTGTAAGAGTTCCCTTTAGCCTGCTCTAGGGTAGAAATGTAGAAGTTTGATTTGGTTGTGCGAATACGTTTGACACAGGCATTCCTAGCTGCTCTAAATGCCTGTCAATCTAGAGTGCACTTGGTCTGCCTAGCCTGAGCCCATAATTTATCATGGTTTGTCAGTGCATTCTTGAGTTCTGGTGTGAACCAAGGGTGCGAGTTTTTGAGCATCCGAACCTTAATAATGGGAGCATGTCTATTAACCAGTGAAGTAATGTCATTGAGAACATTAACAGCCTCGTCCACTGACTTTGCAAGGAAGAGGTCTTGCCACATGATCTTACTTAGGTCGGTCAAATAATTTGCAGTGTTGAACTTATGGAATGACTGTTTGGTGATGAATTTAGGCAGGAGGTGGACTTTGGCTTGAGATCTAGTGCAGACTATGATACTATGGTCACTTAAATCATTGTGGAAGACCGCTGTATGTAAGATTTTATGTGGGTGAGTAGTTAGCATAACATCTAGGAGTGAATTATTAGCTATTTTTAAGGTATTGATCCTAGTGGGTTCACTAATTAATTGGGCAAGGACAAGTTCATCGCAAAGGGATTTCAGGCCAAAAGATTTTGTTGACAGCCAATCCAGATTAAAGTCCCCAAGGATTATTGTTTCTGTACTAGCATTAATGGTAAGGGATTTGAGGAGATTAAGGATATCAGTTCCACCAGCAGGTGGTCTATAGCCACCAATAATAGTGATGTTTTCAGAGGAAGGGAGATGGAGCTTCAGTGAAACAATCTCATATTCTTTCTGTTTAGATTTGGAAAAAATATCACTAATTGTGAACTTAGATTTAGCATAGACAACTGCTCCAGATTTGGTGATAGCTGGAGGGGGAGAGACAGCAGGCTCTATGTATGCTTCTCCTAGAGCTACCATCATCTTCCCTTCTGCTAGTTTAAATGTCCTACATGGATGTCAAATTTCTGGCCTAGTGCTCTGACTCCCTCTTTAGTCAGGTGGAGACCATCGAATTTGAAGAACTCCGTTTCCCAAAAGTTGCCCCAGTTTCCGACAAAGTGGTGTCCCTTTGTGTGGCACCAGTCCTTGAGCCATGCATTGAACTCACTTATTTCTTTCACTGATTTTCTGCCTGCTCTTCCCCCTTTTCCCAAACAGGCAGAATCTCAGAGAATGCAATGTTGGATGAAAATGAAACCAATTTCTCACTGAGCAGCGCAATGTGCTCCTTAACCTCCTCAACCGACCGGCTAGCAAAGTCATTGGTCCCTAGGTGGACCAGGATGTTTGAGCCCTCTTCTTCCTTTTTAACTATGTTGACTATTCGGTCAGTGTTCCTCCAAGCTGATGCTCCTGGGAGACATCTGACCTACACATCTGCATGTTTATTTTGTCTCAGGTGGGGATCCATACCATGAATCATGGAGTCCCGTATGATTATGATTTTTTTCCTGTTGAGGTTTTGTTTATGATGTTGTTTTGCTATCCTGTTGCAGTTGGCATTCCTTTGGCCCAAGACATCCTCCGTTGTTATGGATGGTATGGACACAAGAAGTGTGTACCTGTTTGTTGTGTTTAGAATGCCTTGTTGGTTTGGGAGAGTTACCTGAGCTCTGCCCCCTTTTCCTGCAACCAGTTGCCATATCCCAGGCCTGGTCGTTCTCTGGGGAAGAGGTGTGCTGGTTTGGTATCGGCGATGTGGAGGTGCACTCCTTAAAGAAATGTTTCCCTGTAGGTGGTTACGCAGGATGCTGATGTCACCCCATGCCTCCTACAACTGAGCCCTGAGGTGACATAACTTCAAGCATATGGGACAGCGGTCCTGCCTTCGGGCAATGTAACCATTGAAGAGTGTTCCACAGTGATGGCAGCCAACGATATCCATGTGTGTGCCAGTGGATGGAGAGAAAGGGTAGATAATCATTCAAATTTAGAGGAAGACTATCTGTTCCAGGTGGATGAAAGAGCCTTTGTTACTCCTTCCTGCTGAAAAAAAAACAATCAGTTTGTTAAGGTCTGCCACTTAGTAGCACAACTAGAGACTGGAGAAGAGAAGGTCTCTCTTCCAGCCGGTGAAGATCAATGAAGCTCAGCAGACAGTAAGGCTAGAGGCTGAACCACACTTGGCGTATGCCTCCTAGGGTTGCCCTTTGTGTCTGAGCTGTTGCTTCTTGCCATTTCTGTCTGAGAGGTTTATATTAGCCAACCACTATTTCAATGGTGGGTACAGCAGACAGTAAGGCTAGGGGCTGGACCGCTCTTGGGGTATGCCTCCTAGGGGTGCCCTTTGTGTCTGAGCTATTGCTTCCAACTGAGAACTTTCTATTAGTTGACCACTATTCAGTAGTGGTAGAGCAGTACAAATGCTGATTTACATACAGCAGCTAGGAATTCTGGGTAAGTGTTTCAACTGCTATTTATGCTGAGAGAGCAGCCGCTGGCTGGGTCCGAGCAGAGCGATCAAGGAGAGAAGTCGCCTCAGCAGCAATAGGAACCCAGACTGTGCACTCCAAGGGGATTTAGCCAGGTAGAACTGCTGTTAAGGAATCCCTGCTTCTGCACCTGTCAGAGTCTGCCTTCCCTCTGTGATTGGTCTCTTTCCCAGTCAGTGAAGATCAGTGAAGCTCAGCAGACGTAGATGCATATTTTGTAGATATAAAGAACAGATACATATTTTGCAGATACAAAGAACCTTGCCATTGGAGATGAGCCACTACTATACTGGGGCACTAAAGTCAATGACTGGCCAGCGCTAACAGTGGTTGCCCTGAAATATCTTAGCTACCCATCCTCCAGTGTCAGCGTTGAGCGGGTGTTCATTTCAACGGGTGCCATTGTGCATGACAGGCACACACATCTATCTCCTAAAAATGTTGGCATACTGACATTTATCAAAATAAATGAGGCTCACATACCCTCAAAAAGAGTAATGTCCATGGTAACAACACTGATTGACAGTGATGATGAGGAGGAGGAAAGTGCTTTAGGCAGACCAGTACGTACTTCATCATTATCTTGCAACATTGAAGTGGATGAAGCAGTGATGGAGAGGGAGTTCCCATATGGTGACACTTCCAGTATTGAAGACTGTGAGGGATGCTTTCTGGAGGACATGGAAGAATAATGAACTCTACTATTTATTTTCTCCTTCTCCCTCCACATCCCCACCCATCCACAACCATGTACTCCTGGGGCCCAATTCCAAGATGACTTACGTATGCTGCAAGGTGAGTTACGCCAAACCCCATGGAGTAAATCGCAACTTGTGCCATGAGATATGCAAGTCGCGATTCCAAGTCATGACCTGTGCCATGTAGTATGCAGGTTGCACCACAGGTGGGTTACGCCACCCACTATGCCCGCAACCCACAACGGCATGACACAAGGGTGGGTTATGGCAGCAACTACACCCTGTTCCAAAAGGGCAGCTGCCGTAACCCACATATGCTATTCCAGAAGCCACAATTGTGCAGCAGAGTTAGACCATCAGGGAGATGGTCTAAGGGGCATCCGTCTGTGCCAATCGATGGATGCCCACTCCACAGTGCAGCAGAATGTACACAGCTGTGCACCCCGTGCTCTCCAACACAGACATGCCCCCCCACCCCCCGAATGTTGGGGACCCCTTGGGTCTGTTTCCTGAAGTGTCCCCCTGAATGCCAGTGCCACCTGTCCAGCCCCCCATGCCCCCTGGTGCATGTGGTGATGTTCCGGGGTGGAGGGGCTCAAGGGGGCAGTTCTCAGCAGACTGCAACTTGCAGCATCCAGATCCATTGTGCCATGCCCATGGCACTAGCCTGCATCTGCTGCAAGTCAGAGGATGTAGGTACTGGGAATCCTGCCTTTCTTGGAATATGGTTTGGGGTCCCCTGCATAGTGCTGCATGGCACAACTCACATATGCCCACGAGTTGCATCATGCATCTTGGAATCGGGCCCCTGGATGTCAACTTAATAACAATAATAATGTATCACATTCAGTGCTGAGATATACATCAACAACTATTAATTAGTGCTGCTTCTTAAATGCATCAAATTGAACAGTTGTAAACAATGCACTATGCCACTTACGAATTACTGAACAGAACACCCATTCTAGCCAGCACGAAACACTGCAGCTGTGCAGCAGTGACCTCCAAACCTCACCCTTCTCCTCCTCTTATCTCTTGTGTGCACTATAGATGCCTTGGATCCTTCTCCAGCACAGGCTGAAACAGCATGGCACAGCACTTCCACCATCAGTGGTATCCGTATGTAGCTGGCAGCCAATGGTGATAAAGAGAACCACCTCCTCTACCTCCTCTGTACCTCCTGGGCTGTTTCAACTATGTCCTCCTCCTCACAATCACATCAAGTAAGAAACAGCATTAGCTTGGCTACCACTTCCACCACCATAGTGACTGATGATTCATTACCACCAATGTGATAAACAGAAACACCTCCTGTACCTCCTCAAAACTCTCCTCTTGACAGATTCATCTTGGTCCTCTTCCTCCATCAAGCCACTGATTGAAGTCTGCAAGGTATCATTATGCGAGTGTAACCACACTGCATCAAGGACTTTCTTCATCTGCTGCTGGTAAGACACCTGCACTATTTTTCAGACACTGCAGCACTTCTGTAAGCCTACTAGAGGCAGAAAATCAGACTATGATTGATGAGACTCATTGCAGCATTAAAAGGTTTTCCTGTAATATCTTCTTCATGCAGGTTTTGCTGGTTCTACTACAGAACACAGACACCAAAACAGAATTGCACAGCCAGCAGTAGTACTCTAACGGTAAGTATCATTGTAATTTAATGTTTTTCCTTAATTTCCTCTCCTTTCTTTAGTTGTTTAACCAGGTATAGCACACTAAGCTGAAAGCTTTTTTACAGGAGAGACCTGGAGCACAAGGAGGTTAAGTGACTTGCTCAGGGTCACACAGTATGCAAGTGGAAGCTGTGGGATTCAAACCCAGGTCTGGCCTGTTGGATGTCACCAAATTTGCAGCTCAGAGCCTTAGACCACTGCGCTATACTGCTTCCTTTCTTTTGCTTTCCTTTCTTTTAGTTTCTTTTCCTTTCCTTTTCTTTCCACGACTTTCATTCACAAAAATCCTTTCTTGTTTTCCAGGTGCTCTCTGTGGACTGACATCATTTACTTGATGAATCATCAAGCACATTGTTGCAACAAATTCAGGCACAAGTAATACCTGTAAAGATAAGGAAGAACAGCACAGTCAGTGAGTAAGAAATGAAATTAATTTATCAATTATGGTACAGAAACAAGTCACCACACCCTAAAAAAACACAAAAATACTTACCTTCGTGGTTGAACAATGTTGTGTGTGAGTCAGACAACAGCATCTATGTTATATCTGTCCAGCAGTATGATGTCATCTATCTGCATTTGGCACAAATAACTGAAAATCAATGAAAGAGAAGTATGAATATATTAGACTTCGAACAGTAGCAATAACCATCGCTCCTATAACAAAACAAAGGTACTTACCTGTGCACTATGTCTATGTGCCATCATGAACCCCCAGCGAGCAATGCCCCCCCAACAAAAAAATACTTACCTTCATGGTTGACCAGTGTTGGACATGAGATTCAGACTACTGCATCTATGTTGTAAATGTCCAGCAGTATATTGTCATATGCATAAATAACTGAAAATCACTGGCAGAGAATTACAAATATATTAGACTTCTAACAGTAGCAATAAGCCCCCTCCATTACAATGAAAAGAAAACAAAGGTACTTACCTGTGCAGTATGTCTATATGCTATCATGAATCCAGGACCACAACGAGCAAGAGGCCATTTCTCTGACTTTGGAACAACAGCAGAATGCAGCAGCATCAAAGCATCAAAGCACTCTCTCCATGTGACAATAGTGTTTCTCTTGCAAGCTTCACATATGCTTTGCACTGCCTTCTCTGGTGTGTGCGGCAACAGTATTTGACTGAAAAGATGCCTTTTCTCTCTGGGGACACAACTTCACATTTCTGGCAAAGTGCTGGTGGTGGTGGTGGGGTGGCAGACCCAAAATTCTTAGTATGATAAATATGTTTATGTTCTCTTGCAAGCTTCACATATGCATTGCACCACCTTCTCTGGTATGTGTGGCAACAGTATTGGACTGAAAAGATGCGTTTCTCTCTGGGGACACAATTTCCCATTTCTGGGAAAGTGCTGGTGCTGGTGGTGGTAGTGGTGGTGGGGTGGCAGGCCCAAAAATGCTTAGTATGATAAATATATTTATGTTCTTTTGCAAGCTTCACATATGCTTTTCACCACCTTCTCTGGTGTGTGTGCGGCAACCGTATTTGACCGAAAAGATGCATTTTCGATGGTCACATGATGCGTCTGGACAGGTGAGATGTATCTTCTTCTGCTCCAGTCCTCGATTACCCTACGATTACAAAAAATACTGTTTTGGGCTAGTCTTACCAGCATTTTTTTTGTGCCTAATCATTGGATTTACTGCTTTATCGCCTCTTCTCAGCAATCCAAACTACAAGAACAGTGAGAAGCAGCTCCACGGATGGAAGCCGATATGCAGCCTGCTGGCCCAATGTACACCCCGTTACCCATGCCCAAGAAAGCAAAAGTGGCAAAAAAATCCAAAACCCAGGTGACGGTGTAAGTAAATCTAGCCCAGCTCCTTTACCACTAACGGAGGAGAAATTCTTTCAAGAACTTTTCCCTATTAAGGAAGTACTGTTGAATATAACTAGCCAACTATCTAATTTACAAAAAAACACTGAGACCCTCTCTCAAAGGGTGGGGGATGTGGAAGCCAGAACCAGCTCCCTGGAGGACTGGAGAAACCGCCAGGATTCTGATTCTGTAGCTCTCCATTGCAGGGTCTTGAAATTACAAGACAAAATAGAGGACCTGGAGGGGTGCAGCAGAAGAAACAACCTTCTACTGATTGGGCTCCCTGAAGGCCCTGAAGGTCAGAACCCCATCTTATTTCTGAAGAAATTCTGTGAGAAAGTGGCTGGCCCTTCCCTGAACAGCCCTAGTTACTTCATTGAGAGGGCTCACAGGGTGCTGAGGGCTTCTCCCCCATTGAATTCTCCACCTCGCCCCTTGATCTTTAAATTTTTAAACTTCTTAGACAAAGTTCACATTTTGGCAAAGATCAGAGATAATAAAGAGCAGCTCTGGGAGGGAAACAAACTGAGAATCACAGAAGCTCTTTCCCACTTTTTGAGGCATAAGAGGGCTGAATTCAACCCGTTTATTACCAAGCTGCTGGTGGCAGAGATTCACTTTAGGATGCTGTATCCAACGAGACTGCAGGTGAATTTTCAGGGGAATATGAAGACATTTGAGACAGAGAGCCAGGCTAAAAAGCAGCTCCCCAACCTGTTCCTGATCTATTTCAAGCTCCTAAGTGACCTATTTAAGGACATATTTGGAAGCTGCTTTGCTTGTTTGGAATGATCCACATTATGGGGTCGTGGAGGAAACCCACACTTACAACACACTGTGACTTTTTCTTTTTATTGGCAATTTAGAACAGAGACATTTATTTTTTTGACCTTAAGGAGTTCGCTTTAAGATGACAATATCTAATCTGCAAACAAGCAAATTCAAAGAGACACTATTCTGTAACCCATCATGGACAAGGAGGGGGTCATTGATATTTTAGACAGCAAAGAGATTGGCTTAGCATGACTGGAGAAAGTTTTCATTTGCAGCGAGATGGGCTGATGCTGCCATAAAAACTAGGAATGGAGTACAGCAGATGGGGAACTGGGTGTCTTGAGAAGTCTAGAGGGTCCTCATCCTTTGTGGTCAGCTGTCGCATTGCTGGAAGGAAAAAAGGTAGGTCTGCAGCTGAGTTTTCAGTTGGGAGCTGGGGTGGTGGTGGTGCAGGGTGTTGCGAGGCACTCGTCCTCCTACTCAGTGTTGGGACTTGGGGTGTTTAACTTGGTGCAGGACAGGGGGATTCACCATTATCCTGTGCCTTCTTACTGGGCCCATTCCAGAGATGCCCTACTGGCCTAGATGAGGGTAATGGGAGGTGGCTCACTTGATACAAGCTTCGAGAGGAGGGATCCTCTGTATTGCCATCTACTGACAGAGTGGAATAAAATGTGGCTTGATCATGTAGGAAATGGAGGGGTGGGAGGTTGAGTCTTCCGGCCGCCCCCCCCCGGAATTAGAGTAATTTAAACAAGCCAAGCAGTGAAACAGAATGTGGATTAAGGGACAGTTTGCCGGTATGGGCAAAGGTACGAGGACCTTTCTAGCCATGGCAGCCCTGAGCCTCATAATTTCCACCTCTCATGAGGAGGGTGAGTGGAGGATCCTTTCAATATTAACCTTGTGAGCTAGATCTTCCCTGCCAAGTTGCCAATGGCTTCACTTAGCAGGAGATTGCCTAAGAGTTGCTAAGTAGGAGAGGGCAGATGGCCATGCGGTGCCTGCGGGATCACTCTGGCAACAACAAGATGGGGGCCGTAGATCTTGGCCAAACCACAGGGTGGGATCCAGTTGATGAGACGGTGGACAGCAGTTTTGAATACAATACAGTAAGGATGCCGTATGGCACCTTCATTCACTGTCTTAGTTTCTGGCACAATAAGCCTGGCGGTATCATCACCCAATGATAGACCTGCAATGAGATATCTTTTTTGCCAGTACTGCGGAGCCGGATATGGGAATCATAGGTTACCATTATTTGTTAAATGCGTTTTACTAATCTTTACCTTGCTGGTTGTTATATTCTGGACTGTATATGGGGGGGACTAGGATTACTTGATTATATCTTCCAAATTTAATAACATATGTTAGTAGTTCAGTAATTGTTGTTGTGGGGTTGGAGGGAAGGGGGGTCAAGGACCCATATTAGAAGTATCATCTCATCACGGGTAGTGATTTTTTGGACCTGTGGCCATTAAGGCCGGGGGAAGACGGGGGTTATTACAGGGGCAATGCTATTAGTTCTGTTTTTAATAGTGTGTTTGGATTACTGGGAGGGAGGAGGAGGATGAGAGAGAGGAGGTGGAGGGACTGGGGTGGATTGAGGTCAGCGGTATGGAGTAGTTGGGGGTTCTTGGGGGAGGAGTGGGGATCCTGGAGCACTTTCTCACTCTGTATACAGGCGGATGGAGGTTCGACCGACAGTGGTAGTAATTGCTAATGATGGATACTACATATAACTTTATCTCCTGGAATGTGAAGGGGGCAAACAATAAGTGTAAATGGTATATGATTCTTTGACATCTTAAAAAGTATCACCCAGATGTAGTTTTCTTACAGGAAACCCACCTTCAACAGGTGGATATCCAACTTTTCTGCATAGACTGAGTCAGACAAGTGTACGGGGTGGGAATGAGTAATAAAAGGGGTGGCATGGGACTATTAATACACAGGGGTGTTCTCTTCCTACTGCTCAAGGAATACGGTGACCCAGATGGCTGCTTCTTGCTACTCTAGGGGCGTCTGGGCTCAACTGAGCTCCTCTTAGGAGGAATCTATGGTCCCAGTTCTGATTCTGAAACATGTTTTTCTCTAATCTCCTTTCTCAGTTATTATCTTTTTCTCACCTTTCAACCATCCTAGGCAGAGACTGGAACCTAGCCTCCCACCCAGACCGTGACAGGTCAGGAACTTGCTGTAAGGTTCCTCTCACCAGCACAAGGGTTTAGGGATCTCATGGATTCGCTGGGCTTAGGGGACCACTGGTGTATTTTACACCCCATTGACAGACAATATATCTTTTTCTCCCCCCCACACAAATCATATTCTTGTATAGACTACTTTTTAATCAATCTGTCTAACCTCTCATGTCTCCTCTCCTGCGATATCCTTCCCACTGTTATCTCTGATCATGCCCCAATCTATATGGAGCACTCCCTGAGGGGACTGGAGGATCAGGATAGGGCATAGTGACCAAACACTACCCTCTAGAAAGACAACCACTTTGTTAAGACCCTTAAAGAGTACATTCAAACCTTCTTTAAAGAAAATGAGGGAACTGTTTCCCATCTTGATATTTTATGGGGAGCAGCAAACTGTGCTGTGAGAGGGGAGTGAATTCGCCTGGTATCTAGGGCTAAAAGACAGCGAGCTGAACAGATGTGACAACTGTTATCTCAGATCCGAGAACTGGAGCACCATCTCTGCCATGGCTGATCTAGAGGTCTGGAATCGACTGCATGATCTTAAGGCCCAATATTTTTGGCTGCTAGCGGATCAAGCCGATCTAGCTCTCCAGAGGGTCAAATTTCGCTACTTGGAATCAGGCGAGAGAGCAGGGCAAGTTCTGGCCCTAAGGCTTAAACAATTGGAAACCCAACAACTGATACATAGTCTTCAGCCCTCCCCGGGAGGGGCAATCCTTACTCGCCCTCGAGAGATAGCGGACGGCTTTCAACAGTTCTATAAAATCCTTTATTGTCTGGAAATGAACCAAGTGCCCGACTTAGATTCTACGGAAGAATATTTAGACGCTGTCCCACTTCCCACTCTCTCAGAATCTCAACGGGAATTTTTACAGGCCCCTATTTCCCTTAGTGAAGTATGGTGGGTAATAGAATAACTCCCGAAGGAGAAGGCCCCTGGTCCAGATGGATTTATTAATACTTTCTTTGCCATCTTCATAGACATATTGGCTCCTGTTCTTGTAAGATTATTTAATTACTTACGAGTATCTGGTCTCTTGGATTGCTCCTTCACCCAAGCTTGGATCACCATTATTCCCAAACCGGGCAAATCACACCTACTTCTGGGAAATTATCATCCTATCTCCCTTCTGAATACCGACCTGAAAATCCTCACCAAGATCTTGGCTAACCATCCCTTAGAGACTTGGCAGGGCCTTATTAGCCTGACTCAGGTTGGTTTTGTGGCAGGCCGTTTGTCCTCTGACCACCTACGCAAGGTTTTCCACCTTATTTCAGTAGTGGGAAAGAGGTGAATCCCAGTGGTTCTAGTCTATTTAGATACAGAAAAAGTGTTTCCTGGTCCTTTTTGTTTGCCACACTATGGAGATTTGGTTTCCTGGCTCAATTATGTGAATGGTGTAAGGTCATTTATCACTATCCCATGGCCAAGATCCATTGCAATGGAGTGTTTCCCACCCCCTTTCCCTCTACACCATGGTACCAGACAAGGCTACCCACTATCTCCTTTCCTTTTCAACCTCTATCTGGAACCCCTCATTCGCTCTCTTCAAACTAACCCAGAAATTCGAGGAATACAGGTAGGCAATGACAGATATATGTTGTCTGCCTATACAGACGACTTACTATTGCATTTGGAGGACCCCCAGACCTCCATACTGGTGGCCATGGATACTATCAATAGATTTTCTTGAGTGGCAGGCAATAAATTAAACTTGGATAAATCAATAGTAATGCCTCTCAACATACATGTACAGAAACAGTGGACTGAGGAACTAGATCTTTTCTGGGAACCTAAAGCTCAGACTTATTTGGGGATTAAGATTTCCCGCTCCATTTCTGCCCTGGTAAAACTCAACCTTTCCCCCATATGTCAAGTTATCCAGACCGATCTACAGAGATGGAAAGCACGTTCACTCTCGTTGTGGGGTTGGGTGAATATAATTAAGATGAACATTTGGGGTTCCGGTGTGATGGCTGCCTAAGCTGGTTCCCTTGCTGTGAGCTCCGTTGCCAACCCCACTTGAAGCGTGTTTCCTACTGGCTTTCAGGGTCTTCAGCCTTTAATATCGGACCGGGCATAGGCGTATAATACCTCCGTGCTGTTTAGCCGATGAATCGGCGACATCTCAAGGAAGATGGAGGTCGAGATGAGGAAGGCCCCGATGAAGCACACTCCTCCATCCATGCCAGGCAAAGACAAGACGTCCAAGCAGGCCAAGGCACAAGCAGAGGAAGTGAGACCCTATGCCCAGCAGCCAGAAGCGCTCACTGAAAAAAGGTTTCTAGTGGAACTAGCACCCATGAGAGACTCGCTCCTGGTGTTAGCTTCCGAAATGAAGGGGAATGAGGACATTGCTCGAGCAGTTAATTATGCGGACCTCGGACAACGAGGCTCGAATATTATTCTTGGATGACTGGAGGCAGCAACTCGAACCAGAGTTGGTGCACTTGAAGCAAAAAATTAAGAAAACAGAGGAGAAGCTGGAAGACCTCGAAGGAAGATCGAGGCGAAACAACCTCGTGGTGCTTGGACTGCCTGAAGGGGAAGAGGGGTCTCTACCCGTGGCATTTGCCCAGAAGCTTTGCAAAAAGCTAGTGGGGCCCTTTCCCAATGGTTCCGTTTACATAATTGAGAGGGCACATCGGTCTTAAAGGGCAATGCCGCCTGCAGGCTCGCCTCCCAGGCCTTTCCTGTTTAAGCTTCTTAACTTTTTAGATAAGCAGCATATCTTGGCCAAGCTCAAAGATTTACAGGAGATCAAATGGGAAGGCAGGAGAATAAGAGTGGTGCAAGACTTACCATACTCTGTGCGACAGAAGCGCTCCGCCCTGCATCCTGTGGTCACCAAGTTAATCTCTGCGAGCATCAGGTTCAAAATGAGGTATCCAGCAATTCTCCAGATACACCACGAAGGCAAATGGCACTCGTTTAAATCGGCAGAGAGAGCCACTGAATCCTGCAGGCAAATGTTTCCAGACTTGTTTAAGTGATACTCTGCTGACATCTAATGGCCACTTGGTAGCACCAGCAATGCCTATTTGGTGAAGGGACTTTCAGAGTTCTGCTTTACTGTTTGTATTAAGCAAAAAATTGTTCTGTCAGTTTGAGTTGCTGTAATGTTAAGAATCAAGTTGAAATGATTCTGAAATCCCCAGCTGTTCAAGGCGTGGTTGGCCTCATCGGTACCCGAAAAGGATGGGGTAATCTACTGTGTTTAGCCCAGATTATTGGGGTAATGAGCATTATTACAAGGCCTGTCGTTACACTGTTGGTATTTTGGGATTTTATCAAATTAAGGGGGTTAAAAGTTACTTGAATAAGCCCTCTCAGAGGATTAATGGTAGCAGGTACATGGAATCTGCAGTTAGCTCATTTGCTCTTCCTGGTAGAGCGCTGGGAATTTTTTTTCAGGTTATTGTGGAGAAAACCAAGTACAGGTTTTGAGTGGGGGGCAGCTATGAGGTGCGGGTGAACACCTTGGGTGGCATGATCGTCATCATGCCAGAATATGAGGATGGAGATCAGTCATGTGGACTGGGGGATTAAGGTAATTTGTTGGGGCTTAGGGTGGGTTTGGATGGGGAGAGTCAGAGGGGAAGGAAGGGGAGGTAATTGCGAAATTCTATAGGGGTGGGCATGGGTGAGGGATGGGGCAGAAGTATGGGGGACGGGAGAGGGGCCAGAGCCACTCTTTGGCACAATTCCTAGTGGGGCTAAGGGCACAAGTTACCATAGTGAGCCTACCAAGCACTATACTCGAGTATGAAAGTTATATCATGGAATGTTAAAGGCGTTAGGTCTCGGGTAAAGCGGCTTCAAATAATTAAGCATTTAGCAGTGTTGAATTGTCACGTCGCTTTATTGCAGGAAACGCACATGTTGGAAGGAGAAAATAATTTACTAAGGAGAGGATTTATTGGGACAGTATATGCGGCAGGGAAATCTACAACCCAATGTGAGATAGCAATACTGATCACCAGGGGGACTCAATTTCTCGAATTAGAAAAAGTGGCTGACCCTCATGGGAGGTTCCTCTTCTTGAGAGGAATCTTAGAAAACAGGGAAGTCCTTGTGGGCACGATATATGGACCGAATAAGGATTCCCCAGAATTCTTTGCTAACCTATCGCTAACCCTCGCTCCCTTCGGCAGTCTGCCCATGATATTAGCTGGAGACTGGAATCTAGTTATAGATTCTGCCCTGGATAGTTCTTCCTCCACAGGATCTACTCTCTCCCTGGCCCAAAGATCCCAGCGAGATTTCATAGATAGGTATGGCTTAGGAGATCCCTGGCGTGTTCTGAATCCGGGCACAAGGGCTTATACCTTCTATTCCCCGTGCATAAATCCCTCTCCCGAATTGATTTTTTCTTATTGAACCAAAGGGCAATGGCAGGCCTGCTGGGATGCGGGATTGTCCCCAGAGTACTCTCAGACCATTCCCCAATCTGGTTGGAAGCCAATTTAGCCCCAAACAGTCATAAAGATACTATCTGGAAACTAAACTCTCAGCTTCTTAATCACGATGACATAGTCAACTGGATTAAAGATCTTATAAAGCAATTTATGGATCAGAATGAGGGATCTATCTCTGACTTTGACAAAGTATGGTATGCTTTAAAGTGTGTTTTGCGGGGGGAATTTATTAGAATCTCGGCTACCAAAAAGCGGAAACAAAAAGCTAAAGTTAAAGCCCTGTTAGAGGAAATTAATGCCTTAGAAAGCTCATTATCAAACCCCCATTAGATGAAGAAATGTTGCATCTAGAGGTCCTAAGGAATGATTACGCGGAAATATTAAGAGAAAGGGTACAATATGCCCTCTTTAAAACCCAAGCCAAATATATTGAACAAGCAGACTATTTAGGAGGTCATGAGGGCCAGAGACAACGGTGTCCTCCCCCACTCCCACCCCCTGATTCCAGCTAAAAAGACTATTTAGGAGGTCGTGAGGGCCAGAGACAACGGCACCCACCCGCACCCCCCAATTCCAGCTAAAAAGACTATTTAGGAGGTCGTGAGGGCCAGAGACAACGGCGCCCTCCCCCACCCCCCGATTTCAGCTAAAAAAGTACGGGAAAGTGCAATGATCCTCCGCATTTGCTGCTTACAAGAAGGACTCAGCTCTGCTGCTGCATTTGAAATTGGTGCCATTTTACTGTCAGCGCATATGTGGAGATAGTCTTTTGCAGGGCTCATTTTACCAGTATTGCCAATTTATTCTGCTTAACTGAGTGGTGCCTTAAGACCTGCTCGTTTTGTATTTTCTTAGTCGGAGCCATTGTGAGTGCTGTAGCAGCAGTTACTATTGCATTTTAATGTGAAAGTTACTGAAGTGACTGCTGCCTTAAGTCTACTTTAATCAGCATTACCTGATAGTCGGAGCCATATCAAGCGCTGTAGCAGCAGTTACTATTGCATTTTAAGTTACTATTGCATTTTAATGTGAAAGTTACCGAAGTGACTGGTGCCTTAAGTCTACTTTTAATCAGCATTACCTGATAGTCTGCTTAACCGAGACCTGCTTGCTTGAATTCTTGGCGCTATTTTTTCACAGTAAATCAAGCCTTTTGTCAATGAATGCTCTCTTGCTGTACCCCTCCCCCTTTGTTCCCCGACAACGTCCATATAAATAGCCTCACCTGTCCTTTCTTTCTCCACAGACTATTTAGGAGGTCGTGAGGACCAGAGACAACGGCGCCCTCCCCCACTCCCAGCCCCCCAATTCCAGCTAAAAAGGTATGGGAAAGTGCAGTGATCCTCCGCGTTTGCTGCTTACAAGAAGGACTTAGCTCTGCTGCTGCATTTTGGCCCCGCCGATGCAGGGCGTTGGCGCCCCACCACCCCCACCACCAGGGCGTCGGCTCCCCACCACCCCCACCACCACCCTTGGTGAGCACTCCCTTTTATTGGCTGCTTTAACCAATCAGCCAAGTTCTCCATTAGCAGCTTATATTATTCAACCACTAGAGGCTGCTCTACTGATTGATCTCCTGTTTCACTGCTACCCTAGAGCTTTCAATCTCTTAGTGTCAGGATGATTTCTATAATCCTGCTGCTTTGCCATTTGCTCCCCCCTTCCCATTCCCCCTCCCTATCATATCCTGATACACCCCTACCCCCCTCCTCTGCATCTGGCCACAGTCTGAAAGCTTGGCAGCTAGTGATATTTTGGGTAACCATGAGCCCCCCCCATGACCCCATTATAGGGGCTTGGCAGATAGTTTACTCTCCTCTTACTCACCATGATTGCCTGTCTAGTCAGTCCACCCTGGCCACTCCTCCTGGGGCCTTCCTGACTTAGCTACCTGAACACGTAACACCGTTGGCCACCCTTGACTTTCATTACCTCCTTCAGGCCTACCTGAAGGCACATGCACTACCCATTCCTACCGTCCCACCACTAAACCACATACCCTGATATCCCTCTTTAAAAAGAGGAAGTGTTCCAGGTACCCCTCCTATAGATTCCTGCTTCTCCTCCTCCTCTTGTCTGGGAATATCCATCCTAATCCTAGACCACCAATTGTCATGTTGCATCCCCAACGTATCCAGGGTCAGCTGCGCATTGCATCTCTCAATATTTGTAGCATCCTAAAAAAGTGGGACTCCTTCCAGGGCTGGGTACTGATGCACCAACCGGATGTCATAGCATTGTGTGAAACCTGGCTCACCCCTCAGACCCCGGACTCCTCCATATCACTTTCTGGGTTTACCCTTTACCATGCAGATCAACATGGTAAGAGAGGGGGTGGATGTGCCCTCTACACTAAGGATACCTTACAAGGTCACCTACTCCATGACCCTCAGTTGGGGGCTGGCACACAGGCCCTCACTGTCAAACTGACTCTGGGAACAGCCCATAACCCTTTATACATAACAACAGCATACATTCCCCCAAGGGACCAAAAATCAGCTTTCCAAGCATTACTGTCATATCTGGACACACTACCATCACAGTCAGAACTACTAGTACTTGGAGATTTTAATATCAATTGGCTAAGTAATGATGCCATCCCATACATTGATCTCGCCACAGCCCAAGACCTTACTCAACTGGTCACTTCCCCCACTTGTTTGGATCCACGCACTGGATCCTCCTCCCTACTGGACCTCATTTTCTCCAATCGCCCGGGCAAGATCACCAACGTGACCATCCTTACAAATGCCCTCGTTGACCACTCTCCAGTGCTCTTCTCATGGTCTTGTAAAATCCCAAGATCCCCTCCCAAAATAATTGTGCAACGTAAACTTGGTCCTGGTAAATTGGCACAATTAAAAGCGCACCTCAGAGCCGTGGACTGGTCCTTCATCTCGAACACCGTAAACCTAGACAGCGCCTTGGATCTATTTACCCGGTCCTTTAATAATATATGTGACCTCTATGCACCTTTCATGAAAAGAATGGTGAAAGGCAATCATGTACCTTGGTTCACTGAAAGGCTCAAGTCTCTAATGCGAACTAAAGACTCATTATGGCATCTCTCCATAGAGTTCGGCCTCCCCCATGATAGACAGAATTATAGAATGGCTCAGAACAATTGCACTTGGGCTATTTGCAGGGCAAAAGCAGAGTACTATAAATCCGCCTTAACTTCGTACTGGGGCTCCGGCCGTAAGATCTGGAACAACATTAAGGAAATATGCGGTAAGGTCCCCAACCTGGTCCCCTCCCAGGTCATGTCAAATGGGTCCCTGACCTCCGACCCCACTACCATTGCTGCAGTTTTCAGTGATACCTTCTCCAACCTTAGCCATGTTCTCCCCCCAAACTCCTATGACCCACCAGCTCCTAGCACACCCTCCCCATGCCCCCGGGCCCCCGTGCCCCCTTCTACTTTCACCGCATCTCTCCCAAGTCAGCCGAACCATACCTTACTGCTGCCCTTAGTCATGCCTCCTCCAATGCCAACTCCCTTGATCTCAGAATTCTTCGGCTCTCCCTTAAGGAAGTCCAAGCTCCTCTCACCCACATTCTAAACCTCTTCATCTCACTAGGTAAATTCCCTGCCATTTGGAAATCCACCTCCATCACACCCATATTTAAATGTGGTGACTGCTCCACTACTAAAAATTACCGCCCTATCTCCATACTTCCCCCCTCTCCAAGCCCTTAGAGAGAATAGTTTCGGATCAGCTCACTGACCACCTCAACAAATATGACCTTCTCTGCAAACAATAATATGGTTTCCGCAAAGGTCACAGCACATCCACTGCCTTGCTTGAACTAACATCACACATCCATACTGCATTGGATAAAGGCCACATCACAGGTGCGATCTTCATTGACCTCACTAAGGCCTTTGATACCATCCACCATTCACTACTCCAAACCTCCTTGCTTAACCTAGGTCTCTCACAGGAAGCAGTGGGATGGTTTGCAGACTATCTTACCAACCAGACTCTTCAAGTTAAAATTGGCAATACCCTATCCTCCAAATCTCCTGTCCTCTCAGGGGCCCCTCAAGGGTCCATTTTGGGTCCCCTCCTCTTCAGCCTCTTCCTTAACTCCCTCCCCACATTCTGCGCCTCCATCCTATTACTACATGCTGATGGCGCTGTCATCTTCTCCTCCAGCCCAGACCCCTCTCAACTCCACCATTCCCTCCAGTCCTCCTTCAATGCTGTCGAAAGCTGGTTCGCCTCACAACACCTTATTATTAGCTATAAAAAAAACAAAGGTATGCTTTTCACGCATCTGCAGAATTCCAGGATAGGGCTTTTTCCACAAATACTATCTGTGTCTCAGATCCCCCTAGAATTTGTGCATTCCTTTAAATACTTGGGCATCACTTTGGACACTGGCCTTACCTATCACAAGCATATACATCAATTATCTAAGGCCCTAAATATTAGATTAGGGCTTTTGCACTACTTCAAACATTGCCTAACCCCAGAGGCCCTTAAGCTTGCTATCTCCTCCTCGGTACTTTCCCTGCTTGACTATGGCCTTCTGACTTTTGGTGGGGCTAGCTCCTCAGCCCTTGATAGTCTTAGACTTGTCCTAAACAAGGCCTGCCATTTTATATTAGGGTGTGACAGGCTCACCCATACCTGTTCACTATATCAGGACACCAATTGGCTTAACCTGGACAACAGAATCAAATACCACACTTGTGTCTTAGCAAAAAAAATCTCCCTTGGCCTCTCCCCGCAGCTCTCACCCCTTTAATCACCATGGACTCAAAAGCTCAGCACACCCGTAGCTCAGACACCCATCATCTCTCCATCCTTTCCTGTTGCACAACTCAATTCCAAAGATCCTTTTGCTACAGGGTACCCTTGTGGATGAATAACCTACCCTCCTCCTTGCGTCTTGATCAAAGAATTGGTCATTTCAAAACGCACCTTAGGGCCCTTCTTCGGTACACAAGTATCTGCGACTGTACGTGAACCAGTGCCCCCTGCCACTCTACTATTTGACAATGGCCTCTGGCTGGCCGCTTCTTACAGCTCTTAACTCCGCCATCTCAGGGATGTTAAGTTCCCAGTAATTTTCAACTGTCTCAAACTGCACTAGTTCTGAAGGTTTAGCCAATTAGTTCCTGTTATAAAAATTTCTTTACTCTGTAACATTTACTGTATTGTGTATTTGTACTAACTGTATTGTGTATCTGTATCTATTGTATGTGACGTGGAACCTTTGTAAAGGAGTCTATGACTCAAAGGTATTGCTGATCTCTGAAATAAACAAAAAAAAAGAACCAGTCATCTTCTGGCGGTGAGGCTTAGAAAGCAAGAGGAGTCCCGTTTGGTCCCCTTTGTATATTCCCTATTGAACAATGTTGTTTTAACAACCCCTAGGCAAATTGCCAAAGAATTTGAACAATATTATATGCATCTGTACAGTCCCCCAGAATCTACCCCCTCACCCATAGAAATCTGGGACTACCTGTTAGCCTCATCATTGCCTTCGTTGGAGGCAGCCCAGCAAGAATTTCTGGTAAACCCTATTTCTCTTCAAGAAATTAGAGATACTATTAAATGCTTAATTAGAGAGAAAGCTCTGGGCCCAGATGGCTTCTCGCCTAACTTCTATAAGATTTTTGAGAAGGAGCTAAGCCCTATTCTTCTACGTTTGTTCAATTTTATATGTCAAAAGGAGGTCACAGATACGACACTCTTGGAAGGTATTATAGTTGTATTACCAAAACCAGGCAAAGAGAAGAATAGGGTCACAAACTTTTATTCCATCTCATTAATGAACTATGACATAAAAATATTTACCACAATATTAGCTGCAAGGGTGTCCAAGGTTTGGATGGGGCTTCTGAGCCCTAAACAAGTTGGGTTCGTGAGGGCAGAGTCTCATCAGACCATATTCGCAAGTTAGCATTATATCTTCTCCACATCCAGGGAAGCGGATAAACCAATGGCTTTGGTTTCCCCTGGATGCGGAGAAAGCGTTTGATAGGGTCAACTGGGCATATCTCTTTGATACCCTAGCAGTAATGGGCTTTCCTCTTCCCTTTATCTCCTGGGTTAAAGCATTATACTCTGAACCTAGAGCAAAAGTTTATTGTAATGGAGTATTTTCTTCGGCTTTCCCCTTAAAATTAGGCACCAGGCAAGGGTGTCCACTTTCTCCATTATTATTTAACCTATATTTGGAACTGTTGATAAGACAGCTAAAAGCGTCACCAATGTTACAAGGTATCAAGGTAGGGAAGTTCCACCTAAAATTATCGGTTTATGCGGATGATATCCTTCTCCATGTTACCAATCTTTGCGAGTCTATCCAAGCTGCCCTCCAGATAATCCATAGGTTCAGCAAGGTATCGAATTACAAACTCAATATTGGTAAATCTGAGGTGATGTCCTTGAACCCCCTGCTTTCCAGGGAAGATATTACTCCGTTATCAATGGCTTGGTCTACCCAACTTAAATACCTAGGTATAATACTGTCTACATCTGCGTCCCTGATGAAAAAAGTTGAATCTAGATAATCTAGTTAAAGAAATCCGATTGGACCTGAATAGGTGGAACTCTTTGCACCTGACCCTTCAAGCGAGGGTTAGTGTAATTAAAATGAATGTTCTGCCGAGGGTATTTTATCCACTCAACATGTTGAATGTCTATCTTCCCTGAATTGGTTCCATTGAACTCCATGATGTAATCTCTCTCAATTTATATGGAGTAAAGACCCGTAGGGCGTATAATTGGCTAAGTGCCCCAAAGCAATGGGGGGCTTAAAACTCCCCAACCTTTACCACTATTACTTAGCCAGTCATATGGCTAAGTACATGCGCTGGAGGGCAAACCCCATGGACATAGACTGTGCTGCCAATCTTCCCATATGGCTACAGCTGGAACAAGATTTATTAGCCGGATTTTCTCCGGAGAGCCTTTTATTTATTGGCCCGGGTAAGGTACCCAGCGGTCTAAAAGGCTCAGTTCTATATACCTCACTAAAGGTCCATTCACAATTTTGTAGGTCCATGAAATACAATAACCAAATGGATTTGTCACAACCGCTGTTTAATAACCCCAATTTTAAACTTGGTGATAAAATTATAAATGCCCCCAAAGAATGTTCTGATCCCCAAATTAAAGTTTGTGATCTGGTACTTGACGGTAAACTAAGGGAAACACCAGAAATATTAATCTCTCTGTGGCTTCCCAATAAATACTCTTTTTTTGGGCTCCAACTTAGGCATATGTTAATAAAGTGGTTCGGCTCAGGAAGATGGAACACACAGCAGCCGCCTCCCTTCAGCCGTTTCTTGATTGTGTTAACCAACCACATGCTATATCCAAGCTGGTGTAACTTGTTACACGAGGTCCCTGCACCTTAATTGATACCCTCAGGGGTACACCGTAGACAGCTAATGTTTAGGCATAGGCTATACTAATACATAGGGCTAAGGGCATCTACCTTATAAGAGTAGATGTCAGGATATAAATGCATATTGTTGTAATCCACTTTGCTTGCTAATGCACATATTATACCATGTATTTTCTGTCTATTTCTTACTTTGTCAGATGCCAAGACACCTGTCCTGAAGTAATTATAATATGTAAGGCAACATTGCCATCCTTTGGTGATGTACACCACTACACCTTGTTATGTAAGACTCTGTATAAGAACTTCTTTGTTCTAAAACTGATGACTTTACAGAATTATATAATGTTATCTTGGACCGTGGAGCCACCTCTAATTTAGCCAATAGGACTCATCTCTGTAACTAGAAATGTTTCTATCTTTTAGTAACCATAGTAATTATCACAGGTATATAATGGTATGCACAGGCTTTACACCTCGGAGACCTGAGAGATCCCAAGAGACTACAGAGAAACCTCGAGGTGTAGGGAACGCTTAGCACTGGCTCCCGGTTCGTATTGGTAAGAACTGCTTAGGGCAACTGTGATCTATCCCTTTTGTAGTAATAAACTTGTTTATTACTCGAATGCAACTTGTCTGTGATTATTTGCATTCCCAATATTATCAAGAACCTGAAAGAGGTTTAGACCTCTTACAAATTGGCGACCGTGTGTGTATGATATTTGGTGTTTGCAAGCCACTTGTTGCTTAAATCCTTTACCTTCCCAATGGGACTGTAGGTGCAATTCCCTAACACCTCTCCCATCTTTTCTACCAGTTTGTAGATATTTGCAAAGTCTGGCTAACTTTTTGGGTGTGGTCGATGCCGTCTCGATCCACTCCATAGCAGCTTTGAATTGCAAACCTACAACTTATACAGTAGCCCGGCTGTGTTTAAAGTACTGGTGTTGTGGATCGATACACAACAAGCTGTCTTTTTCACAGTTTGAATTTTCGTTCCCTCCCACACAATGGCCACAGTATCAGATATCTGTGCAGAACTGAGACTTAATGTCTCTAACTTCCTTACCTCCCATGGAGGATGGGCTGACTTCGCGCTGGACGCAAGTCAATCCGAAAACCCTGTACTGGGGATTTCAACCCAGTATGCAGAGACACGACAATCAACCAATAAGCGTTGCGCTAAAGGGTTGATGATCGCCACTCTCTACACTGCTTTGGAAGCCTCCGAAGTGAGGTTTCGTACCCTTGATTTGCAGCTCGCATCTCTTAAGCAAGAGATGGGTTTACAGGAAACTGAATGTGTTCTAATACAGCAGAACTTGGAGTCAGAACTCCAATCTCTGCGTAATGAAAAGGATTCACTATTGCATCATTCAGCACAGGCTGGTGAACAAGAAATGTGTACTCTGAAACATGAGTGTGAAAGTTTGAGACAGGATAAGAGTAAAGTTGTGCAGATGAATGACTTGTTGAGTGCTGCGAATGCACAGTTGAGTGATGAGATTGGTGAGCTTCAGGACGAGATCAACCAGGTACGTAATGATTTAGAAATAGCCTATAGGGACTATCGCAAATTGAGCGCCGCGTACCGTGTTTTACAAAAGCAGAAGCAGGATCAGGTTGATATGGATGTTGCAAGTGTGAATCATGATGAATGTAAAATTAAGATAGATAAACTGTGCCATCAGTGAGAGGTTTTGGTTGGCCACGTTAAGGCAATGGGAGGCATAGCCCCTGCCTTTCACTCGTCATCAGAAGGGGAGTTATCTGATGATGACATCTCACAGTACAACACCCAGTCACGCCACTACTAAGGCCCAGATTCCCCAGCCAGCCATCCACAGTATGGCGGGTCCCCGCCCACTACTTCCCAGGTCACACGTCGGTGACATTGTGACGCTCATCATGGGAAATGCCATCATGGCGGCGCCCATGATGGGGGGGAGTAGGCCCAAGCCTGGTCCCGACAGCGCCTCCGGTAGCTGTTATTAGTGTGGAAGACAGGCAAGAGATTGAAACCATGATTGATAGAGCATTAGGTAATGCTCCTCTTCCTGAAAGAAGTATGAAAGCCATCAAAAGTCAGATCCGACAAATTTTCCAAGAAGCTGGCACTCAAGAAGGTGTTGTTCGTACTGCAGCTGAAGCTGCAGCTCGCGCAGCATTGGATGGTGCGCAAGATGCGTTACTTCTGTCTGATCAACCACCGACTAATCCCCTACAAATGGCCTACTCTGTTCAGCAAATTGCTGACAGTATCGGTCGGATGAGCCCGTCCGACAATCTCAGTTGCCATTTGGAAGAGGTGCGCTCCAAATGCGAGATGCTTAGCCTCACCGCGGAATATCAGGTCCAAATACTACGCCAGACCATCGATCCTGGTTTATGGGCCAAACTCCCCAAAGTAGTTCACCAGGATGGGAACGCTACCTTTGACGAAGTAGCAGCTGAGCTCATCTCCGCTCATAGCCCAGGCGTGGTAGGAGTAATGCTGGCATACCCGTGAAGCAAAATGTGAAAGAAAGCCACTTACCTACCACCAGAGATTCTGGATGGCCTAATGAGCAGGGAAGCTATCAGCACAAGAAGCTGCTGATGTAGATCTTATTGAATATAAGACCTTGTTCCTCAGGAACATGATCCCAGCTGTAAGAGAAAAGGTAGAGCCAACCACATACCCAAATACGGATAGGTTTGCCGATATTCTTTGGAAAACCAAGAGGGTGTATCCACTGTACTTCCATGATTTGGGTTCCGGTTCCAAGAAGGTTGCTGCCATGGAACCTACCTCCGGGACTGCGACACACTATACCGTGGAAGGGCAGGCCCAGCAACAGCAGCCCAAACATCCATCGGCCCCTCCAGCTAGCAACCAGCAAAACGCCCAACAGGGCCAACAACAACAACAATGGGGTGGGAACCGGAATTGGCCTAAAAACAGAAAACACAAGGGCAGAGGGAAACCATTACAGAGATCAGGTCCCTCATACAAGGAGATAGCTGAAGAAAACCGGAAATTCCGAGAGCTCCTGGGGCAAGTGCGCTCCGTAGCGGACGCTGTTCCCGCACAAACCCTTGCTAGCAGTACAACCGGTGACCCATGCCACTACTGCCATGGTGACACGAGGCATGAGCCTCAGGCCCTACATAAGCTCTGAACCCGGAAGCTCCTCCCTATATCGCATCAGTGCAACACTGTGAAGTCATTCATGCAAGTCAGGCCCAACCTCTGCATGCCTCCAGCAATACGGATTGACAATTACAGGGCCCAGTCCGCATTGTAAACAAGCTGGTCTTGGATACAAATGGAAGGCCCTGCACCGAGGCTGAGGTCGGGGGCCGCCACCTAATTGTCTTATTAGATACAGGTGCAGCTGTATCTGTGTTACTCGACGAACACCCAGACACGTTCCCTTGGTCTACCGGATGGAAGACCAATATGTCAGGAGTTGATGGTACTAGGCTACCTGCATACCGTTCTCTACCACTTACCGGTAGAGCTAGGCCATCTGAAGGCCTCACACGCTTTCCAACTAATGGTACTGCATGATCATCCTAGTATCATAGGGATTGACTTCCTTGCACCACACGGCTGTGTGGTGGACCTAGCTAACATGCTGCTGATACAGATCCAGGGTCAATACCGTACTGTCTTAATTCCTGACTCACATGCTGTGGCGACAATATCTATAAACAACAAAGAGTATGATGTCATAGATTTGTTCAAGAACCATGAACTCTTTCCAAAACTCCTACCGATTCTGCAACGACATTTGGAAGCGTTTGCAGTTAACAAGCATGATTGTGGCAGAATGCATACTGTTAGTGAGGTGCCAGGCCCGGCACATGAAAGACAAAGGCAATACCCATTTCCCACTGAAGCCGTACCCTCTTTCCGAGAAATGATCAAGTCACTCCTTAAACAAGGAGTAATCAGAACTTGTGTTTCCACTGCCAACTCTCCCGTTTGGCCTGTGAAAAAACCCACAGGCACCTGGAGACTTACTATTGACTACAGGAAACTGAATCAGGTCACTCCCAGTTGTTCCCCAACTGTGGCGTCGGCACCAGATGTGCTTCAACTTTTAACACCGGGTCAGAAATGGTTCAGTGCCCTGGACATCTCCAATGGTTTTTGGTCATTACCATTGGCCCTTAAGAGTCAATATAAGTTTGCCTTCACATTTGAAGGACGACAGTACACGTGGACTTGCTTGCCACAAGGATTCCATAACAGTCAATCCCTCTTCCATCTCCACATGATGGACGCCCTACAGAGTTTCTCAGCCCCCCAATGTCTCTTACAGTACGTAGATGACCTGTTGTTGGCCACGGCCATACAGGAACAACATCTGGATCTCTTGGACGAACTACTGACTCTCATTCAGAGAGCAGGTCTGAAATGCAACCCAGCAAAAGCACAATTATGTCAGAAAGAAGTACTCTTTCTGGGTTTGAAAATAACTGACCAAGGCCGGAGCCCTACTTGGAAAAAGATTCAGGGATTACAAGACTTGCCATTACCCACCAGTGTGGCAACTCTTCGAAGGTTTCTAGGTATGGTAAACTACTCGAGAGATTTTATTTGTGACTTTGCTCAGAAGGCTGCTCCTCTGTATGATTTACTCAAAAAGGATGTTCCATGGAATTGGGACCCTGTTCATACCCAGGTTGTGACGTCACTGAAGCAGGCTCTGGCCTCCGCCCCAGCACTGGTTAACCCCAATCCAGCACTACCATTCCATCTGGAGTGTGCCACCTCTGACATCACTATGTCAGCAGTGCTGGCCCAGAAGGTGCATGGCACCTTGAGACCTATTGCATCGCAGCTCTTGACCCCAGTGGAACAGAAGTACGGCCTTTGTGAAAGGAACCTTCTAGCCACCTACTGGGCTGTCAAGCACTTCCTGTATATCATTGGGTACTCACCACTGATTCTCAACACTAATCACACGCCAACTACCTTTCTGCTGTCAGATAGAGTGAAGGATGGGTCAGTCTCCAACACAAGGCTGACACATTGGTCACTTCTCCTCCAGGACAGAGATATCTAGGTCCACCAGACCAAAGTTCCATCTCTGCTAGCTCATGATCTCCTTTTTCAGGGGGAACCCCATGACTGTACACTGCAGTCACCTGACCTCCCAGATCCAGATCCATTCCTCCCTGCCACGCCAGAGATACTGGAAAGTACCTCTTTGTGCCGTATTTTCACTGATGGTTCAGCATCGTACTATCAGGGAGAACAGATTGCAGGGATGGGCATTTTGGTGGTGTATCCCTATGGGAACACTGTCAAGATATCTAAACACTGTAGTGTGGCTTCATCGCAGTATGCAGAGATGGCAGCGGTGGCCTGCGCACTTGAGTTTATCCAACATGGAACTCAGGATACCATCATTTTTATGGACTCTAATTGGGTTTGTTGCTCCCTTACAGAATGTCTTCCTTTCTGGCAGAAGAACTCCTTCCACTCCTCTGATGGCAGTCCAGTGAAATACAAAGAATTGGTAATTTACATACATGCATTGGCATATAAATACACACACAAACTTTATGTGCACAAAGTTAAAGCTTCTCTCTCCATGATCCCTATCATGCATTTAATGACACAGCAGATACCCTTGCTAAGGAAGGGGCCCAAGGGGGGGACATCTGGATGATGGATCACCCAGAAGCCAATGCAGCAGTACATGTTGCAGCTCTCAAAAAGAAATCTGAGTCTTTTTCTCCCCTGGACCTCTTGGCAGCCCAGCATTTGGACACTGAACTCAAAGAAGTGATCAGATTCCTTGACAAAGGTACTGAAGAAAGACTCCCTACACACAACCCATATCGCAGGCATGAAGGTAAGTTACACTTATCCCCTGATGACAAACTTATTTGGTTCCAACCAGAGGACACTACCACCAAATTGTGGGTAGTTCCCAGACATTTGAGATCTGAATTTTTGCACCAAGTACATGATACTCCTACTGGTGGACGCCAAGGAGCAGAAAATACCCTCCAATGTCTCAAGATCACTGCCTGGTGGCCTGGTATTACCAAAGATGTTAAACAATACATTGACAATTGCCTTGTTTGTGCACAAAACAATCCCATACCTACAAAACGAAATGCCAAACTTTTACCACAAAGACACACTGGCCCTTGGCATGCCTTCCAAATTGATTTTATTGGTCCTTTGACCAATACCAGTAGAAACAACAAGCATGCTCTTGTGGTAACCGACTTATTCTCTAAGTGGGTTGACCCTTTCCCTACTAAGACATGCACCTCAAAGACAACTGCCAAAATCCTGGTAGAACAGATTTTCTCCAGGTGGGGCCTGCCTCTCAAGGTAGACTCCGACAAAGGAACCAGTTTTACAGGTGAGTTGATGAAAGAGTCTCTTGAACTCTTTGGGGTTCAGCAAAAGTTCCACATACCTTATCACCCTCAATCCTCAGGTCAAGTAGAAAGAGCCAACAGATGGATTAAGCAAATGCTTTCCAAATTCATTGAGGACAATCCCAAGACCTGGGATTCCCTATTGCCTTTACTCCTTATGGCAATTAGGGGTACACCCTCAGCCACTACCCAGCTCACACCCTTTGAGGTGATGACTGGAAGACAAATGAGATTACCTGAACACTTGCTGTTTGACCTACACACCCCCACTGCAGACCGTGTGTCTGTGGATCAGTATGTGGAAAAGCTCAGAAAAGACCTCATACACACACACTTGTATGCCGCAAACTGCATGGGCAAAGCCCAGCAACAGTCCAAAATACAATTTGACAAACACGCACAAGAAGTGGATTGGCAGGTTGGAGATCAGGTAATGGTACTTCGATTTGCACATCCCACCCACTCCTTCTCCAATAAGTGGGAAGGCCCTTACATTGTCAACAAGCTCAGTCTGGCAGTCTATCAAGTTAGACTCCTCCACAACAATAAATTGACTGACAAATGGTTACATGCAAACCAGTTGGAATTGTACAAAGGAACTTAAACTTACTTTTCCTAACCCCACTGGGCAGAATTGTACTAATGTACTAATCTTTGATCTTCCTTTTCAGATACACTGACAAGATGGCTATCTTGTTCCTATTTCTCCTCCTTGTAGAAGTGATCCCTTGCGCCCAAGGCATGGTACCGGACCTCCTTCGACAACTGGATCCTCCAGCACCCCCTACAGAGGGAGTTTCCATCAAAATACCAGATACTATGATTACTGTCCAGGAAGGTTCCGATGCATACTTCACTGCCTCGGTCGTTGCTCCTGACAAATCTACCCTTCAATTTGAGTGGCAAACCACATCACAAGGACAAATTCTCCCTGTGGCCAAACTCTCCAAGGGAACTTTTCAGGGTTGGCCCAACGCTAAATTATCCCCAAATGGTTCACTGTCCTTGTTACAAACTACATTAAGACACTCTGGTTTGTACAACATTACTGCTCTGATTGATCCTTCCTATTGTAACTCTCTTTCCAAAGATTCTGCCTGCAGATTCTGTGCTGTACACCACATGGCCTCTGCAGCCATGTATCTCTCTGTTTTACCACCCACTGAAAAACAGCCTTTGGAATGTCCAAAACATAACCCTGGTCCCCGTAGTGGTCTCACAGCCACTGCTCTCCCAGGTTCTTTGATTAATAATTTACAGTTCATGCATATTCCTGTTTTGTTTAATCTTACTTGCTGCAACATGAAAGAGTTTGGTATGTGTCACAATACCAATACATCTGCATTCTATAGTACATTATTGCTTGATAGTTTAGCTGCATTTCAGATTCGTACTAAGGACCCTTTTACTGGGGTTTATTCTACTGAAAATAGAGGTAATGTTAGGTGGAAAGCCCCTCCTGGTACTCTTAATCATAAATGCAGTAAACGTGAAGTTGACAGTTCTGATGTTACAGGTGCTACAGGTACTGTCACAGGTCTTTTTGGTACTGCTATGTCCATTTGGAACAAAGCAGACATTGCTGCTATCAAGAGTCATTCTGCTAAGTTCTCCACTGGTTTGGTTAATAATGTTTTACCACCATTATTGCATGGTGTGGATGGTCTTAGTCAGGAAGAAAGATACACTGTAAACAACATGCACGACATTGCAAAAGCCTTCACTGATTCAAAAGATAAGATTAACACACTCATACAACAGAACAATAGAGAAGCTGAAAAACAATACATTGGTAGGGAAATACTCTGTTCCGCATATGGCTCATACATCCTCACTACCATCAACAACCTCTTCCATGATTTAGAAACTGGAAGAATCCCTGACATAATCCATGACAGACGCATCTCTAAATGGTACTGTCCTAAATGTAAACTTTCAACTTGTTCCTTATGTATGCAACAGACTTTATCTATTCCTCTCTCCACAGTGAGAAATTTGGGGTTTGTGACCAGACACCCAAACACTGGTCCTTGTTTTTCTACTAAGAAATGTTCCATAACAGATACCATGTTTGTCTCTTTTACTGTCTCCTTACCACGTTTTGATCCCACTACAGCTTTGTTCAACAAGTTTGCACTGGCACACTCCATAGGGCATTTGGATGAAGATATCTACAGAGAACGCCTGGATCTACCACCTCTACTGGTCTACCATTCCTTCCTGGATGCCTGGGTGGCACCGCACACGGACTGTTGTGCAAAAAAGCAATACATCAACTTGTACCAATGTGATGTGTTTGATGTCATACGCCCTGTTTGTGGCTACTCTCCAGACAGCATTGATTGGACTTTCACTATGGATGATGACATCACTGAGAATGGCACCAACTCTTTTGCATCGACTCTGTCACCGGATCAGCTCTACCAGTCCTATCGTGAGGAAGCTCATCGCCTGTCAACATGGATTTCGAAGACGACCTACACATGCCCTGTCCAGTTGTAAAAATGGAGACTACCTACTGTACGTTCACAGTATAACTCTAACGGAGAGTACTGCATAGTGACTAATATTAAGTCTTATACATATGGTTCTGTTACTTGTCCAGTTGATTACCCCAACTTCTGTTTTGTTCCCCATCAGAAGACTGTCATTGGGCATACGGTCATAACCCCCGTTCCCCTTATGGATGCAGACATTATTGATGGTAACCCAGATTATTTACTCACACTCTCAGAATACCTACCATACTTTAACGTACACATAGATCCACTTACACTTACACTGAAATCCCTTTTAGATAGACAGAACACACACCTCATCCACATCAGCAATAATATAACCAAAGCCAATGAAGCTGTTCTTGATCTGATCAATGATGGAGATATGAATAATGCATTGACTAACACCTGGTTAGAGATCACTTTTAAAGGTTTTGTTATAATACAAGCATTTTTAATATTCACTTTGATTATTATGCTCTGCTGCCTATGACGTACACTGCGCCAACACCGTGAGCAGCTTGAGTTCCTTTACAAGGCTCGTGCGTCGGGATTGTAAACGACCACTGCTCCTGTCCATTCCCTGGATTTGCCTGCGTTGCCCTTGGAGGCAACAAGGGGGGGAAATGTTATACGAGGTCCCTGCACCCTAATTGATACCTTCAGGGGTACACCGTAGACAGCTAATGTTTAGGCATAGGCTATACTAATACATAGGGCTAAGGGCGTCTACCGTATAAGAGTAGATGTCAGGATATAAATGCATATTGTTGTAATCCACTTTGCTTGCTAATGCACACATATTATACCATGTATTTTCTGTCTATTTCTTACTTTGTCAGATGCCAAGACACCTGTCCTTGAAGTAATTATAATATGTAAGGCAACATTGCCATCCTTTGGTGATGTACACCACTACACCTTGTTATGTAAGACTCTGTATAAGAACTTCTTTGTTCTAAAACTGATGACTTTACAGAATTATATAATGTTATCTTGGACCGTGGAGCCACCTCTAATTTAGTCAATAGGGCTCATCTCTGTAACTAGAAATGTTTCTATCTTTTAGTAACCATAGTAATTATCACAGGTATATAATGGTATGCACAGGCTTTACACCTCGGAGACCCGAGAGATCCCAAGAGACTACAGAGAAACCTCGAGGTGTAGGGAATGCTTAGCACTGGCTCCCGGTTCGGATTGGTAAGAACTGCTTAGGGCAACTGTAATTTATCCCTTTTGTAGTAATAAACTTGTTTATTACTCAAATGCAACTTGTCTGTGATTATTTGCATTCCCAATATTGCCAAGAACCTGAAAGTGAGGTTTAGACCTCTTACACACTGATATATGCGACACCAAATCCAGAGGTATCAGGCCAGTCTAGTTACTGGGTCCGACATTTCGCACACGATAATTTTTCATGGGATAAAATTTGGAGAGGGAGTCTGCCTATATATTGCCAACGATCACTTAAGGCTAACGCAGTTTTACATATTGCACAATATCTATTACACTCCAGCTAAGCTGTATGGAATGGGTAAGACACAGAGTAAAATGTGTCTTAGGTGCGAGAAAGACCCTGGGACATTACTTCATATATCATGGGATCTCCCCAAAGTAGCCTCCCTTTGGAGTGCTATTCGGGATAGGGCAGACCCGCTGTTGGGGCTGCAGGATTATTTCTCACCACAGGTTTGTATAGTGGGTGATTATTCTACTGTCCCTTTTAAGGAGAAAAGATACTATATGACCATTATCTCTTTGACGGTTAAACGGCTCGTCCTTCGTTACTGGAAAGACCAGCATGCGATCTCTTATCTTGAATGTGTCAAGGAGTTATTATATAATTTAAGAGTCAAAAAAGCAATTGCAAGCCTACGGGGTAAGCTCCCCCTGTATAACTCCAGATGGGAGAAGCTTTTCACACTTTGGTCCCTCTCCCTACCCTCTTAATAAACCCAGCTGGAAAAGTAAAGTAGGCTAGGGAGTAGTAAGGTCTTAGTAGGCCACCCCATAAGAATCCCAGGATGCCGCATATTAAAGGCGTTTGCATAGATGAGTCCTTAATTTCATGTGACACAGACAAAATGGTTGTGGTCTCACATATGATTTGGAAAAGGCACCACTAGAGATGGTAACTGTGGCTCCGGGGATAGGAATGGGGGGATGAGGGAGGAGGGGAAAGTAGGGAGGGGAAGTGGGTAGCCTTTGACTGGAAGGCATGAGGAGGTTTTCTCCCTATTTCCATGTTTAATAAATGATGTATAGGTCATAAAGCTATAAATGTTTGTTACTTGCATTGTTGAGATCTCATGCCACTGCAACGATGCAGATTTTTCTGTAAAGATGTATGTCTACCAACGAAGTGTTGTATTAGTGGTAAATGAATAAAGTTTATTTAATTTCAAAAAAAAAAAAGATGACCATTTTACCCCGAATATTGTATCCAATGAACATGGTGAGCCCTTACCTCCCCAAATGCTGGTTTGCCTGGCTTCAAACCTCTTTGTCAGATTTCCTCTGGAACGGTAAGGTCGTTCGCAGGGCATATTCCAAGCTGACCTATCGGAAAGAGCTTGGTGGACTGAAAGTGCTTAATTTCCTTCTCTATTACTGTGCAACACACTGTTGTAAAATTTTTATGTGGAGTGCTTTTGCCACTGGGGTTATGAATTGTTCTTACACCCCCTTGTGGCTCTTATTGAAACAACTCCTCTGTCACTCTCAGGGCATTGACATAGGTAGTCTGATTTATGCCAAACCTTCTGAACTCCCTAAATCACTCCATGATTCCCCAATATGGTGGTCCCTTAAGGCCCTTCACCAGATCTACTCCCATCTTGGTCTCCCACTACATAAGGATCTATCCCAACCACTATTTGGAAATTTGCACTTCCGAATAGTGAACCACACAATTCCTCTGAGCTTCTGTCCTGCTCTGGGTAGGGTACCAATTTCATCCTTGTTCTTGATTGGTAAGATTAGTCTGACCAATGTAGTCCAGGACAGGTTCTCTATTCCCACTTACCACCCCTTCAAGCACATGTAATTGCGTAGTGCGATATCTTCATTTTTGGGCCCCCCTCCATGGCAGGACATCTCTAGCCCTTTATTGCTAACACTTATGGATACCGCTACTTTCCCACATACTATATCCAAATACTACAACCTTTTACAACATCACAATCTGAACAGACCTTTGGGGGTATGTTTTTGCTGGAAGAATAAATTAGATCTCAATCTGAGTGAGAGGGACTGGCAACAGATCTAGCAGTGTCTATATAGATACATAAAGCAGGACCTTCTGCATTTTTTGCAATTCTGTATTCTACATAATCTCTATTTCTCTCTTCTCTCTGGTATGATTGTATAGGATGAGTAGGACAGTGTCTCCACTCTGTGTCAGATGTGGGAACGCAGAGGGAACACTGAAACATATTCTCTGGGACTGTGCCCTGGTGACTCCCTTGTGGCAAGCAATTCGGGATGCTCTGGACCCCATGTTGGGACTGGATTCTTACTTTACCCAATAGATACATCTTCTGGGTCACTTTCCCAGAGAAATGTTAGCCTGTCGTAAGGCCCATACAGTATGTCCCTAATCTTGGTGGTGGCTAAATTAATTATTTTAAGACATTGGTTAGATCAAACCAGACCCTCCCTAAGACAGTTGCACTCAGAAGTGTTCCAAGTCCTCAAAATGAAGTGACATACTGCTAGAAGGATGACTCACCAGGAGGCATTCCATAGGAAATGAGCCCCATTATTGGCTCTTCTCCCTATTATGAACTGTCATTAGAAAAGCCTGTATCTGGGTGGAAGGATGGGGTTTCCTATTTGGGCTTCTTTTCTGAGGATACAAGAATAGAGCTGCTGGTCTACCACCCGTTTGTCTATCCATCCGGTGACTTCATTGGTGCTCTGTGGAGGAAGGGGGATGTGGGGGGTGAGGGAGGGGTAGATAGGATTTAGATTACCTTGACTGATTAGGCCACATCACTGTTATTAAAAGTTGACACATATGCAAGGCCTTGCAGTTGTACTGTTACAGCTTCCCATGTTCTCATTTGGTTCTTCACCTATATTCTGATGGGGAGAAAAGTGGCTGGTTGATTGTTTGTGTTTGTTTTCCCATATTGATTAATAAAGTATACTAAATTGAAAAAAGGTGTGTTTTCTCTCTGGGGACACAACTTCACATTTCTGGCAAAGTGGTGGTGGTGGTGGTGGTGATGGTGGGGTGGCAGGCCCAAAAATGCTTAGTACGATAAATATGTTTGTTCTTTTGCAAGCTTCACATATGCTTTGCACAACCTTCTCTGGTGTGTGCGGCAACAGTATTTAACTGAAAAGATGCATTTTCTCTCTGAGGACAAAACCTCACATTTCTGGCAAAGTGCTGGTGGTGGTGGTGGTGGTGTGGCAAGCCCAAAAATGCTTAGTACAATAAATATGTTAATGTTCTCTTGCAAGCTTCACATATGCTTTGCGCTGCCTTCTCTGGTGTGTGTGGCAACCGTATTTCAGTGAAAGGACACAATTAATGTCTGGGGACACAACTTCACATTTCTGGCAGACGCAGTAAACATGTTAAGTGCTTAAAATAGATTTATGCTCAACTTCTCAGTGGAATGCTCATGTTTGTGTTATGGTTTGCATTTATTTGGGTGGTTGGCAGTTGCACACAGCACAACTACCAGTTATGCACCATAACATACCATGGGGACACAATTTATGTAATGTGGCAAATACTTGACATCTGTGGATAGGAGGAAATACACATGACGAACGAGTGACAAAAATGAAAGGAAGGAAAGTGGTTCATCATGTGTAAAAAGTATTAAAGAAATAATCAAACTGAACAAGCAAGGGACATCCACACAAACAAAACAATACTAAACAAGAAGACAGAGAAAACAGACCTTAAAACAACAAGCTTTTTTTTTTACTTTTTATATTTTTGAGGTGTTTTTTTATTTTTAATGGGGGGGGGACTAGACAGCAGAGAAATTAAGAACACAGATCACAGAATAACTACATATAAACTAAAATAAAACTTGAAACAAAACAACTCAGACCACCCCACCAGCACTGCCAGACAACGAGCCATGCCCACCACTGCCACCACCACACAGCTCAGATAGGAGAGTGAGGATCCTCTCATGGCTGGACATGACACTGTCCAGCCAATCCATCACCTCCTGCCGGAAGCTGTTGAATTCTTGGCGCAGATCATTCACCTCAGCCCATAAAACAACAAGATGGCCATTTGTGGCAGGTGCCATGGAATCATCATTACTGCCACTGTCATAACGGTGCTGCTGAGGTACATGAGGAGTACTACTGCAGTGCATATCAGCATACCACGCTGTCGCTGACTCACTGCTAGCGCTGCAGCAGCACCGCCGGCCTCATCCTGCTCCACATTTCCCCCAGGGCCATCACCACCACCATTACGTGATGCAGCCACACCACACTCTTTGGCCCTCTACTCAGTGAGGTGGTGGATGCAGAGGTATGTCCTTTGGCCGCCGGTCCCAAGATGGCTCCCTTTTTTACCTCACCTCACACACCACCCACACACCTTGCAGATGGCCACTGTCTCATCTGCAGGGTGCATATCAAAAAAGCCCACACCATAGAGTGCTGCAGGACTGTGGGAGCACCAGAAGAGGAGGAGCAGGCTCCTGCTGGGGGAGAGGAACTTGTGGCTGCTGCTACTGCTGTTGTTCCTGCTCCTGCTGTTTATCTTTTTCTAGTTGCTGCTGCTCTTCAGCAGCAGAACTCCTTTTCTGAGCTGGGGGACCGCAGTCCCTTTTGAAAAAACATGCCTGGAAAGGCATGGGCATCTTACTGGTGCTCCAGCACCACCTGGGCTGGACTCAGCCAAGTCCTGATGCTGCCCCTCCATCACAAACAAAAATGTAAAGAAAATGAAAGAAAAAGACAGTAAGAACTCAGAAAAAAGGATACACTAAAAAAATGTTAAAATCAGAAAGTACAGTAAAGAATGATAAGGATTAAAACTAAACAAGCATTTGTCAATGCTAAATGTTGTCTTGCTGGCGTTGGCATTGGTAGTGCAGGAGTTAGAGAGATGCATAATAGGAATGGTAGTGAAGTATGGAACTGACATCAACCCCACCCCACCCTGCAGAGACTGACAGGCATTGAGGTGTGACTTTGGCTCATTGGCCATAACGCTCATGCCATTTCACCTCACCCTACCCTGCACCCTACCCTGCAGACTCTGACAAGTGTCACATTGTGCCTTGAGGTCATTGGGTCTTACGCTCACCCCATTCCATAAGGAAATACATTGAGATGGGTGCAGTATAGGAGAATGGGGTGAACTTTGGGGCCAAAGAGTCCAAGGCACACCTTGATGCCTGTCACTGGCTGCAGGTTGGGGGTGGGGGTGGAATGGCATGAGCATTACAGCCAACAATCCAAAGGCACACCCCTGATGCCTGTCAGTCTCTACAGGGTAGGATGTTATGGTTAGAAACCCTAACGCCCTGGGCGTTTGTTGGTATTTGCACTCCAAATTTTCAACATGGCCTTTTTGTGACCCCACCTCATGAAACCATTTGGGACCTCCGCTCATGAACAGTGACACTGTGATTTTGCTAATCTGTCCTGAATGTTGATTTCTGGAGTGAAAATATTAAAAATTCTCGAACTTAAGAGCATGTGTGGAAACTGCGCAATGCACACTCATAACGCAGTCATTTTTTTGAATTTTTTCACCAAATTTGCAACATAGGCTCTTTGGGAGCCCACTTCCTGAACAGTGACACTGTTGTTTCATTAATTGGTCCCAAAAGGTGATTCCGCACAGTGACCACAAAATCACCTTTCGGGACTGAATAACAACATGACAGTGACGGAATTCATGAGGTGGGGTCCCAAGAACTGCATGTTGAAAATTTAAAGCCAAAAGTCACAAAAATGGCCAAGATATCCACCTAAGTTGAAAGCCCCCTCACTGATGCCATTATACAGCTTACTGGCATTTCTTCAGTTCGTGGTCGGCTTTGAAGTGTGCAGACGTGTTCCCGCTGCACCAAAGATCATCACACCTGGCTCTGGAGGTACTTATGGGTGAGAGCAGGGGTGCAGGAAGGTGGAGTGCACAGATGGTGGGTGTGGGTTGGAGGAGAGGGCACCAGAGACAACAAGGGACTGTTTTCTCTTTTACAGGTTAAAAAAAACAAAAAGACATCATGGGAAGTATTTTTTTTACAGGTTTGTCTTGGCACACTGGGGTAGGCTCCCTGTGTGCCACCTGTGTTTTTTTGGGAGGGGGACTGAAGTCGACGGGGATTGGGCCCCCTGTCGGCACAGAAAACATGGCAAGGTTTGGGCGGTGCATGATACCGATGGGGAATGGGTACCTCCCTTGGCAGACAAATTGAAATAGGGGCGATTATGCTGACAGGGATTGGGCTCCCCCACTGGCAAATGAACTGGGGAGGCGGCATGCCGACAGGGGGGATTGGACACCCCCGACATCAGCTTACAGGTGGGACTGTGAGAGGCAGATGGCGACAGCTGCCACCATGTTTATTGAAATGTTGCACTAGGCAAGGCACACCCTGCAATGATGGATCGCTCCCTCACTGCAGCAGCAAAATTGTTTCAAGTTGGTAGCACACTTTTGCAGCGCTGTCATAGACAGCATGCTATTTAAATGGTGCCACAGAGCCCAGCCCAAAAAAGCAGTGGCGCCATTGGCCACAACATGACCACACCTCCAAAACCTGCTACTCCAAGCTACCACAATATGTTGTTTGCACTTCTGCACAAGACAACATAAAAAGGAGTAAGATATTCAAATCTAGACTAAAACCCCCTGAAGAATCAGATATCTAAAATGCTTTCTCTACTCAGCTCAATCACACTGTCTACTCTCCACTTTCATCAGCTACAAGCCAAAATGAAAGTGAAACATTCACTTCCTACCTGTCTGGAGTCTCATATGACATGCAGTACATGAATCATGTGACAAACCATGTTTTTCATTAACTTCGAAGTTACTAACACAGTTGAAGTTGCCTTCAAAGTTAACCAGTGAAGTTTTGGCACCAGATTAAGATAATAACCTTTGAAGTTACTAAAAAAAATTTGAAGTTAACCAATGAAGTTTCCCGGTGAAGAGATCGAGGAAAGGTGGCATCTGACCGGTTTGGAGGGTATTGGGAGAAGGCGAGGGTGTAAATACCATCTGATGACACCGACTCTAGTATTCAGAACATCCTTGATTCACCTCCTGTCTACTGACAGCCACATTGGCCCAGTATGTACACCCTACCATAGTTTGCACAACTTTTTCCAATACAAATGCCATTGCCCATGCTCCCATCTGCTGATAACCACCATGTCCCAGAATGACTACTCCTACCCCTCTTCCAATCTACTGATGCTCACCCTGTCCCAATACAAATACCTTTACCCTCTTCCATCAGCTTACACCTACCCTGTCCCAATACGAATGCCCTACCCCCTCCTTTTATTAGCTATACCCACCATATCCAGCTTTGAATAGCCTTTTCCCTTTCTCTGAACTGCTGATACCCATCCTGTCCCACTACGAATACCACTACTCCCTCCTCCCGTTTGGCAGCTCCCATTGCTGCTCCCTACCATCAAGCTGCAAGCTTGCGCTCACTCTCAGCCCTTTCTTCTTGAGTCGGCCAACCTGACAGCTGATGTCCGTGGTTCAGAGGGAATGGCCAACAAATAAATTACTGATTAGGAAATCCAAAAGGGCTGGAGGATAAAGGGAGAATTCGCTCTTCAAAAAAAAAAAAAAAACAGCTGCCAATTGATGACTGACCAAAGGTTCTGTTAAGTCTCTGTGGTGCAGTCAGACCTGACATTAAGCAGAAACAGAAAGTCATGTGGAAAACAAAAGGTAGAAGAGAGAGGAAATATTGTTTCTCCCTCCTTCTCTCTCTCTCTCTCTCTCTCTCTCTCTCTCCCCCTCCCTCCCTCTCTCTCTCTCTCCTCGCTCTCTCACAGAAGTACTCTGTTTTAAGAGAGGTGATTATGCTCCTGACCCCTTTTAGACTGTAATACTAACAGCTGCTAATATGTTAGCTGGGACAGAGCTTACCTGTGTCTCCTGGGAACTTTAACACTTTCCTGTTTTCTAAAGCAGCCTAAACCAGCTCCAGCCTCCACTTAAAACTATTCATGCTTCAATTCCCTCGTGTGCAACATTTTGTTTCACAAATTTCTATTGCACTACACAATTAGCTCACAGTGTGAAGCTGTGACAATGCTTACTACTGTGGATGGGATATTTAATTTGTTTCTGAGCACTAGATTAACTGCATTTAAAAAACACTATTCAGTTGCCAAGGCCAGGATATGAGTGAAATGCAACATCTCTTGTTTAGTGTGGCTCTTGCTTCAGGCTCTCCAAACATTTCAATACCAGATCTGCTGTCACTCACTTTTCACAGGTGTTCCAGTTATAATCACATGACAGACAGACAGACAGACAGACAGGCTCAATGTCATGTGGCAGTATAGGCTAGAGACTTAAAGCACTAAACTGTGTGGGAACCTGGAGATTCAGCAGACCAGGGCTTGAAACCCGCAGCTGCACCTGTACACTGCATGACCCTAAGTAGTCAGTTAACCCCCAACACTCACAGGACACCCCTGGGAATGAGCTGCTGCTGCTCAGCGTGCCTTTCCTAACCCCAGATTATTAAAGAAAATACCAGTGCTCACAAGTTGAAGAAGAACTAGTAAACCATGGAAATGGATCACTGTCAAGATGATGCTGATGATGCTGCAGTGCCAGTTCAGGTTTCTGCTATGTTTGGAAGTGATTTTTATTTGCTGAATCTCAAGGGTGTCATTTCAAGACATCTTTGTGTTTTAGAGATCTGTGAAGCTGAGCACTTCTGGAAAACAAAGATGTTTCAGAATGACTTGCTTGCTTTGTCAAGGGACATCTTGGACATTCCATTTAGTTTTTTTTAAAACATGACCTTTTTTAGACTCTGCAGAGATGGTCTGGGGCGTAATATACAGTATATCACTTACAGTGTCTTGTTGCTCCCACGTTACTGGGATCATACAGGTATATGCACCCAAAGTTCTTTGTTTTATAATTTAATTAGTCCATCCTGTTGAAACATTTGATTTTTTTCTAAAAACCAATTACTAATTTTTTACACTTAGATATATACATTTTAACTCTGATTGTGCACAGTGGCTGCTGTGGGTCCCACCCCCCAGGTGCCTGAAAGGGCTTATCAATCCCTTCTACTGCTGAATGAGAGATCATTTCTTAGACTTTCTAGCAGGGACTCAGTCTGACTTGCAAAGGAGTTTTTATTTTCTGTGTGTGAATTTTTAGTGCTCAAGTACGATGCTGGATTGACAGCACTGGAACCTGAAGTTCTCTGGTTATGTGCAAGAGCCCCCATACTGTCCCACCAAGGTGTCTCAACCCTGCCATGGCGGTACTACCACATGGGTGAGTGTGAGTTCAGACTCCATGCCCATTCAGACATTGGCCTCTCAAGTGAAACTGCCAACAAGGGTACCAAGTGTGTTGGTGGCTTTTGTGATATTGACACCTGCCCACTGGGAACCTAACTAACTCCACCACAGGTCATTTGACACAGGTCACTAAGAAGCCCTCAAGTGGTGTCGGCGTTCAGCCACTATTAACCTGATCTGGATTTGAACCAGAGACCTAGAGGTGAAAGGCTCCTTAACCCGCTACCAATCCATGAAGCCATCCAGGTCCTTTACAACAGCATTTTAAACAACAGATCTTATCAGATCATTCAAAGGGTCTTATTTGTTTTTTTTATGCATCACCTCAGAATTGTAAAACTGCCAAAAGTGAATAGCAACACATTCATTGAGACAAAGCAAAAGACAGATAAATAATTTATTTAAAAGCACCTTTCTAAAAAAAACCAAGGCTGTGTACATAATCATAGCATACAATCAGCATAAATAACTTTGATAATAATAAAGCAAATGCAAATTCAAAATAATGTAAATATCCATAACCACATCACGCTCCTTCGAAAGCTTGTCTGAATAACCTTGTCTTCAGTCTGCTTTTGAAAACTGTAACAGATGGGGAAGATTGAATGTTCATTAGGCAAATTGTTCCAAAGCAAAGGGGCAGCTACAGAGAATAATCCGTCCTCAACTGATTTTAACCTTGATTTCGGAATGACTAGAAGGCCAGGTCCAATGGAGCATAACTCACGGTCATCTGGTTGGGTTACAAGAAGCTCACCAAGGTACTATAAGAAATATAAAGGTGCTATAAGAAATATAAAGGTGCTATAGGAAATATAAGGAAACACAGAAGGAGCAGGACAGAGAACTTTATCTGTTAAAGCCGAAAGAGGCAGGAAAGGCAGTCAGAATAGCAAAGGCCCAAACCGAGAAAAGAATAGCCAACTCTGTTAAGAAGGGGGATAAGACCATTTATAGGTACATTAGGGAGCGAAGAAAGACTAAAGGAGGGATACTGAGGCTTAATAAAGGGGATGGAATGTGGACAGAGGGTGACAGTGAAAAAGCAGGGATACTGAATGAATATTTCTGCTCAGTATTCACAAAGGAAGAGGAGAGGGAGGTACCTAAACCAAACAAAAGAAACACGCTGGATACGGGGGTCGATACCAGTCCATTCACAGAAGAAAGGGTTCTGAAAGAACTAGTAAAATTGAAGGTGGACTAAGCAATGGGGCATGATGGGATTCACCCAAGAATTCTAAAAGAACTAATGGTAGAACTAGTGACACCACTGACTACTGTCTTTAACAAATCATGGGAGGATGAGTTGGTACCTGAGGACTGGAGGAGGGCAGATGTGATTCCTCTTCACAAAAGTGAGAGCAGGGCAGAAGCAGGAAACTACAGACCAGTTAGTTTGACCTCAGTGGTAGGGAAAATGATGGAATCACTTCTGAAGGAAAGAATTGCTGAGTATCTAGAGGCCAGTGGGGCACAGGACCCAAGGTAGCATGGATTCACAGCGGGAAGGTCATGTCAGATGAATCAAATAGATTTCTTTGACTGGGTGACCAAATTAGTAGACCAGGGAGGGGCTGGGGACATGGCCTACCTAGATTTTAGCAAGGAATTTGATACAGCCCCACACAAAAGATTAATATACAAGTTAGCCAGACTTGGAGTGGGTCCCAAGGTGGTAGCCTGGATAAAAAATTGGCTGGACAACAGTACGCAAAGGGTAGTAGTAAATGGAGTCCACAGTGAAGAAAGGAGGGTTACTAGCGGGGTACCACAGGGTTCAGTACTGGGACTGGTCCTTTTTAATGTCTTTATAAGTAACATTGCAGAGGAACTGAAAGGAAAAGTATGTCTCTTTGCAGATGACACAAAGATCTGCAACAGGGTTGATACACAAGATGGAGTGGAAAGGATGAGAAGGGACTTGGCAGGGTTGGATGAATGGTCAGATGTATGGCAGCTTAGTTTCAACGCAAAGAAGTGCAAGGTAATGCACCTGGAAAACAAAAACCCAGGGGAAGAGTACACACTGGGGGGTGAGATACTGACAACAACAAAAATGGAAAGGGACCTGGGGGTAATCGTATCAAATGATCTAAAGGTGGGCAAGCAATGTGAGAAGGCAATAAGGAAGCCTGGGGGGATACTGGGATGCATAGGGAGAGGCATCAACAGTAAAAAAACAGGAAGTTGTTATCCCTCTGTACAGACAGTTGGTGAGACCCCATCTGGAGTACTGTGTGCAGTTCTGGAGATCCCATCTCCGCAAAGACATAGACAAAGTGGATGCTGTCCAGAGGAGGGCAACCAAAATGGTGTAGGGTCTGCACCAGAAGGCATACAAAGAGAGACTAAAGAAGCTTAAAATGTATACCCTTGAGGAAAGAAGGGAGAAGGGGGACATGGTAGAAACTTTCAAGTATCTCAAGGGAATCAACAAAGTCCAAGAGGGTAGTGTCTTTCAGAAAAAGAGATGTGCAAGAACAAGGGGACACAATTTGAAGATAGAGGGGGGACGGCTCAGAAGTAATCTGAGGAAGTAATTTTTCATGGAGAGGGTTGTGGATGCACAGAACAGCCTTCCTGAGGAGGTGGTGGAGTCAAGAACAGTGGATAATTCAAGAATGAATGGAACAGACATAACACAGAAACATAGAAGTTGACGGCAGATAAGGACCGCAAGGCCCATCCAGTCTGACCATTTCTTTTTCTACCTTATAAATGTGCCATCGACCGTTGCTCTGTCAATGGCCTATCTAGTCATACTCATCTGTATTGCTCCCTTATGCCTATCCCATGCCTGTTTGAAGCCCTGCACCATATTCACATCCACCACTTCCTGAGGTAGGCCATTCCATGCATCCACCACCCTTTCTGTGAAAAAGAACTTCCTCACATTATCCCTTCATTGGCCTCCCTCTAATCTCATGCTGTGTCTTTTTGTCCTGCTATTTTTCTTATATTGAAACATGTTAGACTCTTTCACCTTGTTAATGCCCTTAAGGTGTTTGAATGTTTCGATCATATCGCCTCTCTCACTACTCTGCTCTAGGGTATACATATTGAGCTCCGTTAATCTGTCCTCATATGTTTTCTGATGCAGTCCCTGCACCATTTTGGTTGCCCTTCTCTGGACTGCCTCAATTTGGTTAATGTCCTTGTGAATGTGTGGCCTCCAGTACTGCATGCAGTACTCCAGATGGGGCCTAACCAGTGTCTTGTAAAGAGGGATTATTACCTCCCTCTTCCAAATTGTGATACCCCTACTAATACACCCTAACATCCCCCTAGCCTTACCTACTGCTTAAGTGGTCTGCTTGGATGATTTCACATCATCAGTGATGATGATGCCCAAGCCTCTTTCTTCCCTTGTGACTGCCAGCAATGCCCCTCCCAGCCTATAGATGGCTTCAGGGTTTCTCTTCCCTATGTGCATGATATTGCACTTCTTTGCATTAAACCCCAGTTGCCACTCTTCCAACCATTTTGCTAGTTTATCCAGATCTCTTTTCATTCTGCCCACCCCATCTGGATCATCTACTCTGTTGCAGATCTTGGTGTCATCTGCAAACAGACAAACCTTACCCTCCAGTCCATCTGCAATGTCACTGATGAAGATATTGAAGAGGACTGGCCCCAGGACTGATCCCTGAGGTACCCTACTTGTGACTTGCATCTCTTCTGACTGTATACCGTTTACCACCACTCTCTGTTTTCTGCCTATCAACCAGTTTGCCACCCAGGTGACCAACTTCTGACCCACCCCTAGCCTACCCAGCTTATTAATCAATCTTCTATGTGGAACAGTATTGAAAGCTTTGCTGAAGTCAAGGTAGGCGACATCAACTGCTCCCCCTTGGACCACCATTCTGGTTACCAGTCAAAAGAAATCTATGAGATTAGTTTGACAGGACCTTCCTTTTGTAAACCCATGCTGTCTTGGATCCTGTGCTCCTATGGATCCATAATCTTGCCCACTACTGAAGTAAGACTGACTGGTCTGTAGTTCCCTGCCTCCTCCCTGCTACCACTCTTGTGGAGCGGGATCACGTGAGCCCTTCTCCAGTCTTCTGGGACCTCTCCTGTGCTCAGAGGATTCTGATAATGGCTCTGTTAGTTCCACCCTTAGCTTCTTTAGTACTCTGGGATGTATGCCATCAGGTCCCATTGCCTTGTCCACGCTGAGCTTATCGAGCTCTTGTAGGACACTTTCTTTTTTGAAGGGACTAGTGCTCACCTCCCTCCCCCCTGTGTCCATGGTGCTGAGCTGTGGGCCCTGCCCTACCTTCTCTTCAGTAAATACTGAGCAGAAGTATCTATTTAGGATGGATGCTTTGCATGGTCCTCCTCCTCACACACCCCCTTATCTCCTTTGATCTTAGCAATATCCCCTCTGGACTTTCTCCTTTCACTAATGTATCTATAGAAAGTCTTGTCACCTTCTTTTACTGTCTGTGCTAGTGTTTCCTAGGTTTGGGCCTTTGCCTGCCTTACTGCCTTCCCTGCTTCCCTTAGGGAAGTCAGGAATGCCTCCCTATCTTCACCCCTCTGTGTTCCCTTATATTTCCTGAAGGCCAGCCTTTTGGCTCTGATCTTTTCTGCTACTGTTTTTGAGAACCAAAGTGGTTTCCTTCTTCTTTTGCACTTCCTTTTCTCTCTAACACAGTGGGATGTTTCTTCAAATATCGCGTCCTTAATTCTTGCCCACTTTGCCTGTACCCCCTCACCTGTATTTATTTTTGCCAGGGCTAGCTTAACTCTGTTGGCCATCTTATCACATTCAGCTCCTCTGAAGTCCTATATTTTTGCCTTGGAATGGTATAATTTAGTTGTAGTGGCCAAATTGAACCATACCATTTGATGGTCACTAGCCCCCAGGTGACCTTCTACCTGGAGATCTGTGATCCTTTCCCTGTTAGTCAGTACTAGATCTAGGATAGCCCTGTCTCTTGTGGGTTGTTGTACCAGTTATTTGAGGCCTTCCCCCTGCAAGGAATCCACCATGTGTCTAGTTCTGGCAGATGTTCCTGCTGATATTGACCAATCTGTATCTGGCATGTTGAAGTCTCCCATTATCAGAACCTCCCCTTTAGCTGTATATCTTCTAAAAGTAATGTGTCTATGTCCTCCCCCTGGTCTGGGGGCCTGTAGACAACCCCAGTTCTTATGGCTGTACCATTTCCTGTTTCCAGCATGATCCACAGTTCTTCTGGCTCCTTATGTGTATTCTGAATTTCTGTAGCTTTGATATTTTCATTGACATACAGGGCCACTCCACCACCCCTTTTTGCACCTCGGTCTCTTCTGAACAGTACATAGCCAGGTACTGAAGTCTCCCGAGTGTGGTTACTAGTAAACCACTTCTCACTAATTGTTACTATGTCCAGTTTAGCCTCTGTCATTATTGCCTGCAGGTCTGGGATTTTGTTTCCCAGACTGTGAGCATTTGTGTACATGATTTTCCATTGGCCAGATTTCATTGTGTTAGTTGTTGGGTGAGGTCTGATGTTTCCTCTGTGCATCATATGGGGAGCCAGACCTTTTTCCTTACCCGGTGATGCAAATGAACTGCAAACATGCTGAACTCCTGTTTGACCAATAGCTGAGGGGGGAGGGGTGTTCTTCCCATTCGACGTATGGGGTGCTACACCCCTCTCGCCATTTGCTAGTTTAAATATTCTGCAAAGATGTCAAACTTCTGCCCCAATGCACTGACTTCCTCCTTAGTCAGATGCAGTCCATCAAATTTAAAGAACTTTCGCTCCCAAAACATAAGGCAGTCCTAATGGGGGGTAGGAGGAAGTAGGCTGTTGGTTAACTAGGATCTGCAGCTTATCTATCAGGTAGGAAAATTGGTAGACTAGGTGGGCCAAGTGGTCCTTATCTGCCATCAAATTCTATGTTTCTGGGCTCCCAGTTCATTTAGGGCCTTAAAAGAAAGTAACAGCGGAGCCAGCCCAGTGGTGTGGAGGGATGAGGCATTGTGTCTTACCTCCTGCCACACCGGTGACCTGTGTTCGGTGGTGAACATGGGTTGCTGGGGGTCGGCCAGGGAGGGGGAGGATTGAGCATCTGGAGGACAGCTCTCCTTTCCTGGGGACGGTAGCTTAGCATTCCCGCTGAATGACTGCCCGCAGGTGGAGACCTGAGGGTAGAATAGGTCCAGGACACCAATTTAAGAAGGGTGCTGCCGGACTCTGCAGTGTGCACATGCCTCCATGTGTGCACATTGACATGTGCACCCCAGCAATGGGGGGAAGGGAGAGAACAGAAAATTGGATGCTGGCAGGCTTCATGAAGCCCTGACCAGACTCCCAACCCATGGCTCTGCTCCAGAATCTGGATTGTGCACCGGGGGGGAGATGGCCCTCCCCCCCCCGGCCTGCCATGGGGGGAAATCCATGGGGAACTCACCTGGGGACTGAGCAGGGATTGGGGGAGACATGCTCATGGGCAGATATGGAGCCTTCTCTGAGAGAGCCGAAGCTGTGCTTGCCAGTCACCCCCGTATGAGAGAAAAATGCTCTTTGAAACAAAAAAGGAAGTAACAGCATATTAAAGTCAGTCTGCCATCTCACAGAAAGCCAGTGCATAGGGCGCAGCACTGCAGTGATATGATCATGTCTTTTTACTGAAGTAACAAGCTTGGCTGCAGCATTCTGTACCAAGTGGAGATGGTGGATCAGACCAGCTGGAAGGTCCTGGTAGAGCACATTGCAGTAGTTGAGGGGGAGATGATCAAAGCATGCACCAGTGTAAAAAGATCATCACAGTCGCAGTGCAACCCAGCTATGTTCTTCAAATGATAGAAGCCACTCCTGATCACTGCTGACACCTGAGGAACAAGTGACTGCTCCTGGTCAAGAGTGATCCCTAGATTGTGAATCAACTGCTAAGCCTGAAGTTTATTTCTCCAAAAATTGGGAGGTCCAGTCTATCTAAAATGGATAACCCAAGACAATATGATCTCACCAGTAACAATTTGGTCTTGCTAAGGTTAAGCTTCAACCTGCTGTGAGCCATCCATGCACTGATTCCAGCAGAGCATTGTCAGGCACAGTCACCGAGGAACCCTGTCTGGGTTAAGCAAAAGACATAGCTGGTGTGATCAGCATGCAATGAAAACCCAAGCTATACTTTTGGATTACATCTCCAAGTGGAAGCATAAACACTGTGAACAAAAAAGGAGACAGAATGGAGTCCTGAGGTATGCCATTTTCAGTGTCGTGGAGGAATAAGATCGAAATTTCCCTAAAATCGCTGACTGATGGTGATCACTCAGGAAGGATTAGAACCCATCCAACACTGTCTCTACCACCCCAACAATCTTCCTCATACACTCCTCCAGCCATTCATAGTCAACAGTGTTAAATGCAGATGACAAATACAAAATTTTTTCTTTACTTATACAGTACGTGAAACTGACCAATGCAGGATAACTTTGTAAATAGGTCTTTTGGGACCTAAAGTTTATATAATGTTGAAAAATATTTTTTTTTATTTTATTTTATTTATTTCAGTTGCAGATTAATATCTTTGAGCCAACAAGTCTCTTTTACAAAGGTTCCATGTCAGGTAGATGACAAACAAAAATAACAAAGGTTCCATGACAATAGGACAAGAGACAAAATTACAGAGGTAGTTTGATGAACATTGCAGGAAGACAGAGTATTGACAGGATGTACAAGCAGGCAAGTAGGCTATTACATTGACTGTATTGTAGCAGGTACTAGAAGTGCATTTTGACATACGGATCACTATATTGTTGAGGCCACAAAGGCATCAAGGAATAAGCCAAAGTTAGGGAAGAGTAGCCTGAGACGGATTTGTTATAAGTAGAAAAGAGGGGTGAGGGGTGGAGCAGGAGTGGGGGGACAGCCACCCAGAGGCTTTGTCAGGAGGGGGCAGGAAGGCAGGGGAAGTGGAGGGGGGATGGGGGAATAACTCATGGTGGTGATAGCCATCTGCATTTAGTAGTTGCAGTCACATTGGTTATTTTGGGCCAGAATGGTTAGCAGGTCTCTTTTAAAGGGGCCAATTTTTGTGTGCGCCAGTGTGGTAGTAGGGAGATCGTGAAACCAAGTGGGGCCACGGTAGGACAGTGACCGCTGAGCAAAGCATGTTCTTTTGAAGGGGACATGGAGCTAACTCTTAGCCATTCCTCTAGTGACCTTTGTGGAGGGGTTTCACTGGAACAATGCGGCAGTAGAGTCGGGAGTGAGACCTAGTAGGGTTTTTTAACCCATAAGGCAGGCCTGATACTTTGCCCTGAGGTATAGCTGGAGCCAACCTGAAGAGCAGTAGGGGGTGCAAGTATGGGTATGCTGGTTGGCGCCAAGGACCAGACGGCAGGCCTTCTTGGCTAGTAATTTAACTCTTTTTAAGGCTGAGTCAGTGGCAGCACTGTAAATGACTAGTGCTTAGTCGATGATAGACAGTATAGAGCTTTGAGTAACTAGGTTAAGAGCCTCATGAGTCATGGCTTGCCTATGACTATAGAAAATGCCTAGCTTAATATTACCAGTTTTGACTACGTGGTCGATATGGTGCACAAAGGAGAGTGTATCATCAATATGTACTCCGAGATATTTGAAGGTAGAGACTTGTTCAATGCTATCCTCTTTCTGGCTATAGATAGTCAAGGGTTCAACATTCCTTTTGGCATATGGCAAGGTTAGGTGCATAGTTTTCATTTTTTTATAGTTCAGAAGGAGTCGGTTTTGGGAGAACCATGCCTCAAGCATGGCAAAGCTACTCTGTAGGTTTTTTGAGATTTCACATGCGTTGCTGCCTGGCACTGAGATCGCTGCATTGTCTGCATACAGCAACATTTTAGCAGGACAAGCTTTGGGAAGGGAATTTATGAAGAGACTAAAGAGAAGTCGACCTAGGATTGAGCTCTGGGGAACCCCCAGGGTTACCTTTCTGGGATCGGAGGTTACACCCCCTATCCTGACACACTGCATCCTGTGTGATAGGTAGCTGTTGAACCAAGAGATGATATCTACTGACAGTCCCAGGGTCCAAAAGGTGTCTTAGCAGGATTTGGTGGTTAATAGTGTCGAAGGCTTTAGTGAGGTCTATAAATATGGACCCCACCATTTTTCCTGAATCAAGAGCTTCGTAGACATGGGAGGTAAAGTTGATAAGGGCAGTGATGGTGCTGTGTTTGCGAAGAAAACCATGCTGCTGTGGGCATAGCAGATTGTACTTGTTTAGATATTCAGTGAGCTGATCAGAGACAACCCTTTCCAATGCTTTTGAGAGAGGGGGTAGTATTGAGATAGGGCAATAGTTCCCCATATTAGTTCTGTCCCCGCTCTTAAACACAGGGGTGACCAGGGCAGTCTTCCACCTCCTGGGAAGATTCCAGTTCACGAGGAGATGTCGAATAGTTTGGTAAGTGGAGAGGCAAGTTCTTCCAGGGCGAGTGCTAGCAGTTTCATGTCTACTGAGTCACTGCCAATCTGGGTTTTGTTTAGAATCCTTTTAACATATTTAAAGGTCTGTGACCTCATTATTTGCCTAAAGTAGAAAGGTAGTTGACCATTTCTAAGGGATAGTGGTGTGTTTGAGTCAATGGGATCTGTTGCATGTGAGGACTGGAGAAATTCAGGGGGGAGAACAGAGCTGAGGTCTGTGAAGGCCTTGTTAAAGGCATTAGCCAGGTCTAAAGGTTGCTGCAATGGGCCAGATGCAGTGACTATTAGATCAGGTGGAGCTCTGGATTCTTTACCAGAGAGGGACCTAATGTGCCATTACCCCAGGTTTTCTCTAGTTGTTCTTTATAGTAGGAAGCCTTGGCATGTCTTACTAGGCTGGTGCATTTATTCCTATCCATTTTATAGGCAGTGATGTCAGTTTGCCTGCCTGTCTCTCTAGCTATATGCCAGAGATTGTCACGTTGTTTCATCTGAGCAATGAGTGGGCCTGTGAGCCAGGACTTAATAGCCCCTTTTATTTTAACAGTTCTGAAAGGGGCAAATAGGTCACATGCATTGCTGAATATAGTTATGAAGTAGTCTAGAGCTTTATTGGCATTGTTGCAGTCATCTAAGGGGGACCAGACTGGATGGGTCTTGTGGTCCTTATCTGCCATCAACTTCTATGTTTCTATATTTCTATGATCAGTCTGCGTTATTCAGTTACTTTTTGAAATTACTCACTAGTCCCTTTTTGAGATACCAGCTTTTAGTGAGCTGGTGGGGGTCTTTAGGGCCCTTGTTTGTCCAGAAGCAGACTACTGGCAAATGATCACTTAAGGTGTCAGGCAGGACAGAGATGTTTTTGATATGCTCAGGCTTGGTAGCAAGAAGCCAATCAATAAGACTGCTTGTCCAGTGTGGTAGTTCCACCTTGTTGCCTGCGTGACCATCTGCATAAGATAGAGGCCATGGATTTTATCCTTAGTATTAACAGTATCCTGTGCTAACCGGTTTGTGTTAAAATCCCCTACAATGATCTGCTCCCAGTCTTTGCTGAGCTTGCTAAAATGGTTAAAGAATAGGTCAAGCCCTAGTGCTTGTTTACCGGGGGGTATGTAGACTGTAGTCAGGGACATTGTTTTACCTTGCCGGCCGATTGAAAGTTTGATGGTGAGAAATTTGGCATCTTTTGTGTTAACACTATTTGGCAAAATCTGGCCACTTATTTTGTTACAGAGATAAACCAGACACCAACCCCCTCACTTGGTTAATCTATCTTGCCGGAAGGTGGTGTAGCCCTCAAGTGAGACAGAGGAATCGGAAGTTTTTTGTTAAAGCCACGTTTCCGTGAGCGAGATGATGTCTGGTTGATGGACTGCAACCCAGGCCTGGAATTGGGGAAGTTTTGGAAGAAGACTCCCTATATTGACCGATGCAATTTTTAGGCATCTGTAGGACAGGGAGTTACTAGTGCCATTAGGTCCCGGGTTGAGATGTACGTTCCCAGAGATCAGTATGAGGATGATGATTATCCTGGAGAGGTAGTGTTTCCTCCATATTTTTATGATCCTGGACTGTCTTTGCTTTGTGATGCTGTGATTTTGAGAGTGTTTTTTTGAGGAAGATGAGCACATCAGGGCCAAGGCAACCTCCAGCATTGCCGGAGGCAGGAGTGTCATTCTGGCATGGAGAGTAAACCTCCAGAGGAATCTGGATACAATAGTCTGATGCTCCACAGTCCCATAGTTGTAATGTAAGGCACTATTAAGTGGAGGCATGTGTCTGGGCGAGGGTTCAGTTGTTGGGCCATCTGTGATTTCGGCCATAGGGGGAAGGATTATTAGAGCCAGTAGATAAATGTGCCATGAATAGTTTTTTGCTACGGGCCCAAGATTCATCATGACTTCAATATTTGATTACCCCTTTAAGAGAGAGAGAGAGATTCTCCCTGTTCTCAGCGGCTGATGATAAAGCTGCCTCTAGTGGTGTAATTGTATAGACTGCAGATGGAGAAATTGGCTGATTGGTTTACAGCCAGCCGTTCCCTCTATATAAGGGCACATTCACCAAGGGTGGTGGCAGGGGGCGGTGGGGAGCTGATGCAGAGCATCTGCAGGGCCAGACACTTGGCCCAGCCGACTTGATGGGGCCTTAGTCTGCTCAGGGCTTCCACTAATAGAAACCCAAAAACCTCTGTACCTTTCTACTTCAGTTGTTCGGGGTTGGGGGAGGGTGACTTCTCTGTTGCCCTCTGGACCTCTAGGGGACCCTTCTATGTGCCGTGGTGTGAGCTGAGCTGTGGGGAACAGGAGAGGAGGTAAGATTATTTATACACACAGCTCTAGTGGGGGAGGGTTCTTACACTCTAGAATGGGTGACCAGGTAGGGCAGGCATGCGAGCCTACAAGCGAGGTTGCAACTGCAGTTTTGGCTTTTTTATTTTTGAAGCTGAATGTTCGCTTGTGATGCTAAAAGCATCTACTTCTTGAAATTAAATCAATATGCACTTAGAGTAGCCGCTGCTTCTAACCGACACAAGCTATAGAAAAAATTTAAATTAGTTTACACTAACAGTATTAAGTCTGACTACGGAATTAAGGTACAGTCAAGCAGCATTTTCAAATAAAGTAGAACTGCACTTAAATTAAAAGGAGTACGGAGAACTGCACTAACAGTATCAGACACAGGCTATGAAATTAAAGTAATGTAAATCAGGCAACATTTTCAGATAGAAGTAGAACCGCACTTAAAGTAATTAAAGTACCAGCAGGAGACTGCAGAATCATGCCATATTAGCGTTGGGCTGAACAAGTGAGAGACATGTATCTCCACATATACGCTGACATGCAGTCCTTCTGCGCAGTCCGAAATTCGAAAAATAAAATTTGCCAAGCACAGATACTTGGCCCAGCCAACTTGATGGGGCCTTAGTCTGCTCGGGGCTTCCACTAATCGAAACCTGAAAACCTCCATACCTTTCTGCTTCAGTTGTTCCAGGGGTAGAGGGGGGCAACTTCTCTGTTTCCCTCTGGACCTCTAGGGGACCCTCCAATGTGCCATGGTGCGATCTGAGCTTTCTGCTTCAGTTGTTCAGGGGTTGGGGGAGGGCGACTTCTCTGTTGCCCTCTGGACCTCTAGGGGACCCTCCTAAGATTGTACTACTAAAAGGACTAGGAAAGAAACCTCTCCACAATCCCTCACAAGGAGCAGATCATTTAAACATAGAAACATAGAATCTGACGGCAGAAAAAGACTACTTGGCCCACACAGTCTGCCCAATTTTTTCCTACCTAGAGTATCACCACAGACCCTACTTGATCTCCAACTCTTTCTTCCTCCCCCCCCTTCCATTCCACTAAGATTCCCTTATGCCTATCCCCTGCATTCTTGAACCCCACCACTGTTTTCGCCTCCACATCTCCGCTGGTAGGCTGTTCCAGGAATCCAACACTTTTTCTGTGAAGCACTTCCTCACATCTCTCCTCAATCTATCCCTTCCCCCAGTTTCATAACATGTCCCCTTGTTCTTGATCACCTTTTTTCACAAAAAATACTTCCCTCCAGTACCTTATGTACCCCCGTGAGGTATTCAAAGTCTCTATCATATCCCCCCCATTCTTTCTTCCAAGGTGTACATATTGAGGTCCTTCAGTCTCTCCTCATAGCGCTTTTGATTTAGACCCTGCACCATTTAAGTTGTCCTTCTCTGGACTGCTTCCACTGCATGGCCTTCCAGAGATGTGGTCTCCAAAACTGGATACAGTACTCTAGGTTGGGTCTTACCAGTGATCTATACAGAGGCACTACCACTTCCCTGTAGCTGCTGGTGATACCCCTCCCTATGCATCCAGGATCCCATTACCCATAACACTGTCTGGCCACCTTTAGGTTATCAGATATGATTACCCTGGGTCTCTTTTCTGCTTGGTGGTTGTCAGTACCACTCCCACCATTTTCTACTCCATCCCAAGGCTTTTGTGCCCTAAGTTCATTATTTTACTTGTTTCATATTGAAATCCAGCTGCCATACGCATGACCACTCCTCAGGTTTTCTCAGGTCTCTGCTCATCCTTTTCAACCCCTGGAGTGTCCACCTTATTGCAGATTTTGGTGACATCAGCAAAGAGGCAGACCTTCCCTTCCAGCTCTTCTACAGTGTCTCTTACAAAGACATTAAAGAGGATCTGTCCCAGCACTGATCCCTGTGGCACCCTGCTGGTCACCCTCCCTTCCGCGGAGTGAACTTTGTTTACAACCACCCTCTGCCACCTATCCCCTAACCAATTTGTTACCCAGTTTAACAAATTTGGACCCACTCCTAAGCTACCCAGCTTGCTTACTAGTCTCCTCTGAGGAACGGTGTTCAAAGCCTCACTGAAATCTAGGTAGGTCACTTCCACCGCTCCACACTGATCTAAGATCTTGTTTAAGTCCCTTACTAGGGCCATCTCAGTGATGTGCTGAGAACAGAAACCAGTAGAAACAGCTCACAGATGATGAATTCCTCCAGATGCTCTCTTAGCCACACCACCACCACCACTTTCTCAATAGCATTACCCAAAAAGGCTAAGTTAGAGACAGGGATAAAACTCACAAAATCATCAGGATTTAAAGTTGCCTTCTTTAGAAGTGGTCGTACCATTGCCTCTTTCAAGACAGTAGGAAAACACACTTTCCCTCAGACAGGCATTGATGTTTTCAATAAGTGTTGGACTGATCACCGCTTCTCCACTTTTCATTAGAGATGCGGGAACAGGATCCAGCATACAGCGGGTAGGTCACAGACCGAAAAGCACCCATCAAATCTCCATCAAATCAATGTGGCGAAACTCACCCCAGATAATCCGCATTTCCGCCATCTCCCACTCTTGGTCACTACAACTGTGAAAAGTCACCATGAAGGAAATCTCAGCCTGGATGTACACAATCATGGCTGAGAAAAAAAATCAGCAAACCCATCAGAGACATGGTTCCGGTACCTAGCAGAGTGGTAACACACACTGTGTAGCGTTATGTAAGTCCCTGTGATGTCACAGGGTGATGCACAACAGTGCCAGATTCCAGGAGGTGGCTCTGCTATAAAAGGAGTCAGTTAACTGTACCCGTGGCAGCTTTAGAAAAGCAGAAAGCACCATGGAGCAAGCAGACACTCGCTAACAAGTTAAAAGAACTACTAAATAAACTGAATTAGTAGAAAGCTAATAAGTACATGTGGTAGAACTGAAAAGTAAAAGATTACAGGGAAACTTCTCTTTGTACAAACAGGCAGACTACAGCATGGTTGACAATGTATAAGAAAATGTAACAAAACTTTCCACTAAGAAAGATGAATATGTAAACTAGCCTGATTGAAGCAAATGAATAATAATGATTTAGAGATGGTTAAGTAAAGATGTTATAGAAACATGTGGTCAAAAGTCTAATGTCTGTTGCAGAGAATAAGGAAAATGTGAAAAAAGACCATAGAAGCTAAACTATCTGTGAGAGAGTGAGAGAAACAGGGCTTGCTTTGAAGGTACACAATCACTATTTAAAGAGTCAGTAACAAATTTAGTATTAAAAAATAGAATAAGAGAAGAGATTGTTAATAGAAAAGAGATTAATAATGAAAACATTTATTATATATCACCAGGAAAATAACAGAAAATAAAAGAAGCACAGAGATAGTGAGAAGCAAGTTCGAGAACTAATCTAAAAACAGAGTAAGTGTACTTTATGTATTTTTTGTTAATGTTTTTAAAGAAGAAAGAAGAAATATTTGGACAATTTGTTTAAACTATGCATCTATTTATTTAGTAAACCAGACATTCTGATGAAGGATTATCCCAAAACATAAGATAAAAAAGTCTGGATGAAAATAAAAAGAAAGTTTTGAGTTGAAATACATAATTTGGTGAGTGGGTCATTTGTGTCCAAATCCTGCATAAATATGAGAATTGTCAGCAATTAACCCAGCAGTGAAAACAAGATCCAGTGTGTGCCCCCCATATGTGTGACAGCTAGAACATGCTGAGTACCGGGGGAGGGGTGGATGTCGAGAGGTCCCAGAGGGTGGGAGGTTGGGGGGGTAGGGGGAGGCGTTTTAACGTGGGGGTGCTCATTTATTCCCCTATATTCACATTTACCAAAACTATGTTGTATCATGCACCTTCTGAGTTGCTGTTTATGTGAAGTATCGCCTCTGTTTATATAAAATTTTGGTTTTTCAATAAAAAGTTAATGGCAAAAAAAAAAGAACATGCTGAGTAAAACCCAGCAATTCCATCAGTTGGAGGAGCTCAAAGGTGATTTTATCACCTTCAGTGTCTACCCAGTAGATGAAGTTCCTCAATGCAAATAGTCTGGGGGGACTTCAACAGCTGCACACACACACCAAGTTCGAGAACTTATCTAAAAACTCCCTTCTGCACCACCTGGGGATGGCAGACCTTCCCTTCCAGCTCTTCTACAGTGTCTCTTACGAAGACATTAAAGAGGACCTGTCTCAGCACTGATCCCTGTGGCACCCTACTAGTCATCCTCCCTTCCGCGGAATGAACTTTGTTTACCACCACCCTCTGCCGCCTATCCCCTAACCAATTTGTTACCCAGTTTACCACATTTGGACCCACTCCTAAGCTACCCAGCTTGCTTACTAGTCTCCTTTGTGGAACAGTGTTGAAAGCCTCATTGCAATCTAAGTAGGCCACTTCCACCAATCCACCCTGATCTAAGATCTTGTTTAAAACCCTTACCAGGGTCATCTCAGTGCTGTGCTGAAAACAGTGTTACACGAGGTCGCTGCACCCTAATTGGTACCCTTAGAGGTACACCGTAGACAGCTAGCACTTAAGTATATGTTATACTAACATATAGGGCTAAGGGCATCTACTGTACAAAAGATGTCAAGATATGAATCCGTATCGTTGTAATACACTTTGCTTGCTAATACATATATTCTGCTATGTATTTTCTATGTATTTCTTACTTGTAAGATGCTAGGACATCTGTGTCCTTGGAGTAATTATAATATGTAAGACGGCATTGCCACCTTTTGGTGATTTGTACCATTGCACTAAGTTATGTAAGACTCTGTATAAGAACTCTTTTGTTCTCAAACTGATGACTTTGCAGAATTGTATAATGTTATCTTTGACCGTGGAGCCACCTCTAATTTAGCCAATAGAGCTCATCTCTGTAACTAGAAATGTTTCTATCTTTTAGTAACCATAACAATTATCATAGGTATATAATGTAATGCACAAGCCTTATACCTCGGAGACCTGAGAGACCTCAAGAGACACAGAGAAACCTTGAGGTGTAGGGAACACTCAGCACTGGCTCCCGGTTCGTATTGGTAAGAACTACTTAGGGCAACTGTGATTTATCCCATTGGTAGTAATAAACTTGTTTATTACTCTAATGCAACGTGTCTGTGATTACTTGCATTCCCAATATCGTCAAGAATCTGAAAGTGAAGTTTAGATCTCCTAACAAATTGGCGACCGCACTGCTGCTGAACCTGCAGCTCGGGCTGCCCTGGATGGTGCTCGAGACAATCTACCTTTGCCTGATCGACCCAGTAATCCCCTACAAATGGCCTATTCTGTCCAGCAGATTGCTGACAGCATCGGTCGGATGAATCCGTCCGACAACCTCAGTTACCACTTGGAGAAGGTGCATTCTAAATGCAAGATGCTTAGCCTCGCTGCAGAATATCAGGTCCAAATACTACGCCAGACCATCAATCCTGGTTTGTGGGCCAAACTCCCCGATGCTGTTCGCCAGGATGGCAACACTACCTTTGACGAGGTTGCAGCTGAGCTCATTTCTGCTCACAGCCCAGGTGTAATAGTAGTGATGCTTGCATATCCTGTGAAGCAGAATGCAAAGGAAAGTCCAGTGACTTACCACCAGAGACTCTGGATGGCCTACCGAGCAGGAAAGCACTTGGCACAAAAAGCTGCAGATGTAGATCTTATTGAATACAAGACCCTGTTCCTTAGGAACATGATTCCAGCAGTAAGAGAAAAGGTAGAGCCAGCCACCTACCCCAATACTGATAGGTTTGCCTACATCCTTCGGAAAACCGAGAGAGTGTATCAACTCTATATCCGTGATCTGGGCTCCAGTTCCAAAAAGGTAGCTGCCGTGGAGTAGTCCTCTCCGGAGGCCACGACTCATTACACAGTGGAAGGGCAGGCCCAACACCAACAGGTCCAACATCAGCAAGCCCCTCCAGCTGATAATCAACACCCCCAACAGGCCTAACAACAACAACAACCACAACAACAACAACAATGTGGTGGAAACCGGAATTAGCATAAGAACAGGAAGCATAAGGGTAGAGATAAACCACAACAGCAAAGAACAGGCCCTTCATATAGGGAGATAACTAAAGAGAATCGGAAATTCTGAGAGCTCCTGGGACAAGTACGCTCTGTGGTGGATGCTGTTCCCGCACAGGCCCTTGCGCAGTACAACCGGCAACCCAGGCCCCAACCAGCCATGGGGACACCAGCAGTACAGGCCCTCAGGCTCATTCAGGCCTGAACCCAGAAGCTCCTCCCTATATAGCATCAGTGCAACATGGTGAAGTGATTCACATGAGCCAGGCCCAACCTCTACATGCTTCCAGCAGTACAGATTGACAATTACAGGCCCCAGTCTGGATTGTAAACAAGCTAGTCTTAGATACAAATGGAAGGCCCTGCACTGAGCCCGAGATCGGGGGCTGCCTACTCGTAGTTTTGTTGGATACAGGTGCAGCTATATCTGTGCTACATGATGAACACCCAGACACATCCCCTTGGTCCACCAGACGGAGGACCAACATGTTAGGAGTTGATGGTACTAAGCTACCTGCATACTGTTCTCTATCCTTACCGGTAGAGCTAGGCCATCTAAAGGCCTCACACACACCTTCCAACTAATGGTACTGCATGATCATCCTAGTATCATAGGGATTGACTTCCTTGCACCACACGGCTGTGTGGTGGACCTAGCTAACATGCTACTAATACAGATTCAGGGTCAATATCATACCATTTTGATTCCTAATTCACACGTTGTAGCAATGATATCTGCCAATGACAAAGAGTGTGATGTCATAGATTTGTTCAAGAATCATGAACTTTTCCAAAGCTCCTCCCTATTTTGCAATGACATTTGGATGTGTTTGCAATCAACAAGCATGACTGTGGTAGAATATACACTGTCATCAAAGTGCCAGGCCCAGCACATGAGAGGCAAAGGCAATATCCTTTCCCAACTGAGGCCTTGCCTTCCCTCAGAGAATTGAGAGAAACAATCAAGTCACTCCTCAAGCAAGGAGTAATCAGAACTTGTGTTTCCACTGCCAACTCCCCAGTATGACCCATGAAGGAACCCACAGGTGCCTGGAGACTTACTATTGACTACAGGAAACTGAATCAGGTCACCCCCAGTTGTTCTCCAACTGTGGCATCAGCACCAAATGTGCTATGACTTCTGACCCCTAATTTGAAATGGTTCAGCACCCTGGACATCTCCAATGGTTTCTGGTAATTGCCATTGGCCCTCAAGAGTCAATATAAGTTTGCCTTTCCCTTTAAAGAAAGACAGTACACGTGGACTTGCTTGCCACAAGGATTCCATAACAGTCCATCCCTGTTCCATCTCCACATGATGGACGCCCTCGAGAGTTTCTCTACTCCCCAATGTCTCTTGCAATATGTGGATGACCTGCTGCTGGCAACAGTCACACAGGGACAACATTTGGATCTCTTGGATAAATTACTAACTCTCATTTAGAGAGCAGGCTTGAAATGTAACCCAGCAAAAGTGCAATTATGTCAGAAAGAGGTACTCTTTCTGGGTCTGAAAATAACTGACCAAGGTCGAAGCCCTACCTGGAAAAAGGTACAGGAATTGCAAGACTTGCCATTACCAACCAGTGTGGTAACTCTTCAAAGGTTTCTAGGTAAGGTTAATTACTCAAAAGATTTTATTTGTGATTTTGCTCAAAAAGCTGCTCCTGTGTATGAGTTACTCAAAAAGGATGTACCCTGGACTTGGGGCCCTATACACACCCGGGCTGTGACGTCACTGAAGCAGGCCTTGGCCTCCACCCCAGCTCTGGTCAACCCCAATCCAGCACTACCATTCCATCTGGAATGTGCCATCTCTGACATTGCCATGTCAGCAGTGCTGGCCCAGAAGGTGCATGGCATCCTGAGGCCCATTGCATATACCTCATAGCTCTTGACCCCAGTAGAACAGAAGTATGGCCTTTGTGAAAGGAACCTTCTGGCCACCTACTGGGCTGTCATGCACTTCCTGTATATCATTGGGTACTCACCACAGATTATCAAGACCAACCACACCCCAACCACCTTTCTGCTCTCAGACAGAGTGAAGGATGTGTCAGTCTCTAACACCAGACTGACACACTGGTCACTTCTTCTCCAGGACAGAGACATACAGGTGCAACCGACTAAAGTTCCATCTATGTTAGCTCATGGCCTCCTTTTCCAGGGAGAACCCCATGACTGTACACTACAGTCACCTGATCTTCCAGATCCAGGTCCTTTCCTCCCTGCCATGCCACAAATACTAGACAACACTTCTTTGTGCCGTGTCTTTACTGATGGTTCAGCATCCTACTATCAGGGAGAACAAATTGCAGGGATGGGAATTCTAGTGGTCTACCCTTATGGGAACACTGTCAAAATATCTAAGCGCTGTAGTTTAGCATCATCACAATATGCATAGATGGCAGCGGTGGCCTGTGCCCTCGAGTTCTTCCAGCATTAAACCGAGGATACCATCATCTTCACAGACTCTAACTGGGTTTGTTGTTCTCTTACAGAATTTCTTCCCTTCTGGCAAAAAAACTCCTTCTTCTCTTCTGATGGCAGCCCAGTGAAATACAAAGAATTGGTAATATACATACATTCACTGGCACAAAAATTTGCACACAAACTCTATGTACACAAAGTCAAAGCCCACTCTCTCCATGACCCCCATCATGCCTTCAATGACACAGCAGACACCCTTGCTAAGGAAGGGGCCGGGGGGGGACATCTGGATGATGATGGACCATCCAGAGGCTAATGCAGCTGTACACATTGCAGCACTCAGGAAGAAACCTAAACCTTTTTCCTCCTTGGACCTCTCCACAGCCCAGCATCTTGACACTGAGCTTAAAGAGGTGTTCAGATTCCTTGACAAAGGTACTGAAGAGAAACTTCCCACACATAACCCCTTTCGGAGGCATGAAGGTAAGTTACGCTTGTCACCAGATGACAAGCTCATCTGGTTCCAACCAGATGACTCCACCACCAAGTTGTGGGTGGTCCCCAGACATTTAAGGTCTGAATTCTTGCACCAAGTGAATGACATCCCCACTGGTGGACACCTGGGAGCAGAAAATACCCTCCAACGACTCAAGACCACTGCCTGGTGGCCTGGTATCACCAAAGATACTAAACAATACATAGACAACTGTCTCATTTGTGTGCAAAACAACCCCATCCCTACCAAACGAAATGCGAAACTCTTACCACAACGACATTGTGGCCATTGGCATGCCATACAAAATGATTTCATTGGCCCTCTGACTAACACCAGAAGAAATAATAAGTATGCTCTTGTGGTAACTGATCTCTTCTCTAAGTGGGTAGAAGCTTTCCCCACTAAGACATGTACAGTGAAAACTATTGACAAAATCCTGGTGGAACAAATTTTCTCCAGGTGGGGTCTACCCCTCAAGGTAGACTCGGACAAAGAAACCAGTTTTACAGATGAGTTAATAAAAGAATCCCTTGAACTCCTTGGAGTTCAGCAAAAGTTCCACATACCTTACCACCCTCAATCCTCAGGTCAAGTAGAGAAAGCCAACAGATGGATTAAGCAAATGCTTTCCAAATTCATTAAAGACAATCCCAAAATGTGGGATTCCCTATTGCCATTACTCTTTATGGCAATTAGGGGTACACCCTTAGCCACCACCCAGCTTACACCCTTTAAGGTGATAACTGGTAGACAGATGAGATTGCCTAAACACCTGTTGTTTGATCTGCACACCCCCACTGCAGACCATGTGTCTGTGGACCAATATGTGAAAAAACTCAGAAAAGACCTCATACACACACACTTGTATGCTGCCAACTGCATGGGCAAGGCCCAGCTACAATCCAAAATACAGTTTGACAAACACGCACAAGAAATGGATTGGCAAGTTGGAGATCAGGTAATGGTACTTCGATTTGCACATCCCACCCACTCTTTCTCCAACAAGTGGGAAGGCCCATACCCCATTGTCAACAAGCTCAGTCCTGCAGTCTATCAAGTTAGACTCCCCCACAACAATAAGCTGACTGACAAACGGTTAAACTTGTTTATTACTCTAATGCAACGTGTCTGTGATTACTTGCATTCCCAATATTGTCAAGAATCTGAAAGTGAGGTTTAGACCTCCTAACAACAGGAACCAATAGGAACAGCTCATAGATGGAGAATTCCTCCAGATGATCTCTTAGCCACGTCACCACCACTTTCTCAATAACATTATCCAAAAAGGGTAAGTTAGAGACAGGGCTAAAACTCACAAAATCATCAGGATTTAAAGTTGTCTTCTTTAGAAGTGGTCACACCATTGCCTCTTTCAAGACAGTAGGAAAACACCTTTCCCTCAGACCGGCACTGATGTTTTCAATAAGTGTTGGACTGATCACCACCTCTTCACTTTTCATTGGAGATGCAGGAACAGGATTCAGCATACAGTGGGTAGGTCACAGACCGAAAAGCACCCAGCAAATCTCCATCAAATCAGTATGGTGAAACTCACCCCAGATAATCCATGTTTCCGCCATCTCCCACTCTTGGCCACTACAACTGTGAAAAGTCAACATGGAGGAAATTTCAACCTGGATGTACACAATCATGGCTGAGAAAAAAAATCAGCAAACCCATCAGAGACGTGGTTCCGGTACCTAGCAGAGTGGTAACACACTCTGTGTAGTGTTATGTAAGTCCCTGTGATGTCACAGGGTGGCGCACAACAGTGCCGGATTCCAGGAAGTGGCTCTGCTATAAAATGAGTCAGTTAACTGCACCCATGGCAGCTTTAGAAAAGCAGAAAGCACCATGGAGCAAGCAGACACTCACTAACAAGTTAAAAGAACTACTAAATAAACTGAATTAGTAGAAAGCTAATAAGTACTTGTGGTAGAACTGAAAAGCAAAAGATTACAGGGGAAACTTCTCTTTGTACAAACAGGCAGACTACAGTATGGTTGACGATGTATAAGTCAAGCATTTGTCAATGCCGAATGTTTGCTTGCTTGCATTGGCAGTGGTAGTGTAGAAGTTACAGAGCTGCGTAATAGGAATGGCAGTGAAGTATTGAACTGAAGCCAACCCCACTACCACCCTGCAGAGAGTGACAGGCATTGGGGTGTGCCTTTGGGTCATCAGGCATAACGGCCATGCCATTTCACCACACCCCACCCTGCAGACACTGACAAGTGTCACGGTGTTCCTTGGGGTCTTTGGCACTTATCGCACCCCATTTCATTAGAAACACGGTGAGATGGGTGCGATAGAGAGAATGGGGTGAATTTTGGGGTCAAGAGTCCAAGGCATACCTCGATGCTCTCACTGGCTGCAGGGTGTGGAATGGTATGAGCAACACAGGCAAGAATCCCAAGTCACACCCCTGATGCCTGTCATTCTCTAAGGTTGGGCATTATGGTTGGAACCCCTAATACCTCAGGCATTCGTTGGTATTTTCACTCCAAATTTTCAACATGTTTTTTGTGACCCCACCTCATGAACAGGGGGAATATCAGTTTGTTAGCCAAAAGCTGCTTATGCACAGTGACTACGGCATTTAGCACCACAGGTGCAAAAACATTCCGAACAGGATGTAAAAAATGACAGCTGTGCTGTTCATGGGGAGGTGTAAAAAATGGCAATGTTGCAAATCTGCAGTAAAAATATTAAAAAAATGGTGAAGTCATGAGCGTACATAGAAACTGCGCAACGCACACCCGTAACATAATTAGGCTGGGGATTTTTTACAGCAGATTGTCAACTCAGGCATTTTGGTGCCTCCGATCATGAACAGTGTCACTATGATTTTCTTTATCTGTGCCGAACAATGATTTCCCACAGTGACCACGCATCTCTGCACTGAAAGTGTGAAAACACACTTCAGCCATGTTGTGAAAAATGACAGTTGTACTGTTCATAAGGAAGTGTGGAAAAAGGCCACTGGTGAAAATCTGGACTGAAAATATTACAAAGTCATGAACTTTCGAGGGTGCATGGAAACTGCGCAATGCTCACTCGTAACACAGTCATTTTTAGGAATTTTGTCACCAAATTTTCAACATAGCCATTTTAATACCTCTGCTCATGAACAGTGTAACTGTGATTTTCTTAATCTGTCCTAAACATTGATTTTGCACATCGACTGCGCCATTGTGCGCTACATGGGCGAAAACACATTTTGGGCAAGATGTGAAAAATGACAGGTACTGCTCATAAGGAGGTGTGGTAAAATGGCAATGTTGAAAATCTGGAGTGAAAATATTGAAAATTCGCGAACTTACGAGCGTGCGTAGGAACTGCGCAATGCACCTTCGTAAAACAGTCATTTTTGGAATTTTTTCACCAAATTTTCAACATAGCCATTTTAAGACCTTTGCTCATGAACAGTGCCACTGTGATTTTCTTCATTTGTCCCGTACATTGATCTTGCACACCAACTGCGCCATTGTGCGCTACATGGGTGGAAGCACGTTTTGGGTGAGATGTGAAAAATGACAGCTGTACTACTCATAAGAAGGTGTGTTAAAATGGCAATGTTGAAAACCTGGGTGAAAATATTGAAATTCGTGAACTTCTACGTGCGTAGGGGACTGTGCAACGCGCGCTCGTAAAACAGTCATTTTAGGAATTTTTCACCAAATTTTCAACATAGCCATTTTAAGACCTCTGCTCATGAACAGTGTCACTGTGATTTTCTTAATTTGTCCCGTACATTGATTTCGCACACTGCGCCATTGTGTGCTACATGGGGGAAACACGTTTTGGGTGAGATGTGAAAAATGACAGCTATACTACTCATAAGAAGGTGTGGTAAAATGGCAATGTTGAAAATCTGGGTGAAAATATTGAAATTCATGAACTTCGAGCCTCCTTAGAGAACTCTGTACCTTAGCATTAAAAACAGTCATTTTGAATTTTTACCAAATTTTCAACATGGGTTTTTGGGACCCCTTCTCATGAATGATGTCACTGTCTTGGCATTATTCCAGCCAAATGTGATTTCACACAGTGACTAGCAAATCACCCTTCGCCCCAAATAACGCCATGACAGTGACATCACTCATGAGAAGGGGTCCCAAAAGCCCAATGTTGAAAATTTGGTGCAAAAATTCCAAAAAATGCCTGAGATATGCAATAAAGTTGAAAACCCCCTATCTAGCCCCTTATACAGCTTACCGGCATTTCCTCAGTTCGCGGTCGGCTTTGAAAAGTGCAGACGTGTTCCCGGTCCACTGAAGATTGTCGCGCCAAGCTCCAGAGGTAGCATGGGGTGAGGGGTGGGGAGGCAGGTGCACAGTGGGTGGTGCGGGTTGTGAGAGGGGGCCAGGAGACTCACGTGGGACTGTTTTTCTTTACAGTTTTTTTTTCAATGATGATGGGGACATTTGCCATGCTGGGGTGGGCTCCCAGCATGCTGAAAATAGTTGGGGGCATTCAGCCAACGGGATTGGGCACCCCCGCTGGCCAAGAGTTTCGCCACGCTGGGGTGGGTTCCCAGCGCGGGCACCTTGTACCGGGGTGGAGAGTGAAGCTGACGGGGATTGGGCACCCCGTCGGCTATAGAGTGTGTGAGGGGCAGCACGCACTATGCGTACATTCTGTGTGTGTGTGTGTGTGTGTGTGTGTGTGTGTGTGTAGGGGAGCTGTGCATGAGCAGGCGATATCTGATCGCTGCTCACTGAAGCGTAGCTCCCCCTTTCAATTGTATGCCACTGCATTTTGGAGCTTGTCATAGACAGCTCCAGCATGCATTGGCTTACAGGGGCTGCGCCAGCCAACACACTGACTGAATTGGAAGAGGAGGTGACACACCTCCGAAATCTCGGATGATGGCACTATGTTTCTTGCACATGCGTGCAAGCAAACACAAAAATGTAACAAAACTTTCCACTAAGAAAGGTGAATATGTAAAATAGCCTGACTGAGGCAAATGAATAATAATGATTTAGAGATGGTTAAGTAAAGCTGTTAAAGAAACATGTGGTCAAAAGTCTAATGTCTGTTGCAGAGAATAAGGAAAATGTAAAAAAAGACCATAGAAGCTAAACTATCTGTTAAAGAGTGAGAGAAACAGGGCTTGCTTTGAAGGTACACACTCACTATTTAAAGAGTCAGTAACAAATTTAGTATTAAGAAATAGAATAAGAGAAAAGATTGTTAATAGAAAAGAGATTAATAATGAAAACATTAATTATATATCACCAGGAAAATAACAGAAAATAAAAGAAGCACAGAGATAGTGAGAAACAAGTGTCTAAACAGAGTAAGTGTACTTTATGTATTCTTTTTTAATGTTTTTAAAGAAGAAAGAAAAAATATTTAGATGATTTGTTTAAACAATGCATCTATTTATTTGATAAACCAGACACTCTGATGAAGGATTATCCCAAAACATAAAATAAAAAAGTCTGGATGAAAATAAAAAGAACATTTTGAGTTGAAATACATAATTTGGTGAGTGGGTCATTTGTGTCCGAGTCCTGCATAAATATGAGAATTGTCAGCAATTATCCCAGCAGTGAAAACAAGATCCAGTGTGTGCCCCCCCATATGTGTGACAGCTTGAATATGCTGAGTAAAACCCAGCAATTCCATCAGTTGGAGGAGCTCAAAGGTGATTTTATCACCTTCAGTGTCTACCCAGCAGTTGAAGTTCCTCAATATAAATAGTCTGGGGGACTTCAACAACTGCACACACACCAAGTTCGAGAACTAATCTAAAAACTCCCTTCTGCACCACCTGGGGATGGCAGACCTTCCCTTCCAGCTTTTCTACAGTGTCTCTTACAAAGACATTAAAGAGGACCTGTCCCAGCACTGATCCCTGTGGCACCCTACTAGTCATCCTCCCTTCCGCTGAGTGAACTTTGTTTACCACCACCCTCTGCCGCCTATCCCCTAACCAATTTGTTACCCAGTTTACCACATTTGGACCCACTCCTAAGCTACCCAGCTTGCTTACTAGTCTCCTTTGTGGAACAGTGTTGAAAGCCTCATTGCAATCTAGGTAGGCCACTTCCACCACTCCAACCTGATCTAAGATCTTGTTTAAAACCCTTACCAGGGTCATCTCAGTGCTGTGCTGAAAACATGAACCAATAGGAACAGCTCATAGATGGAGAATTCCTTCAGATGCCCTCTTAGCCAAGCCACCACCACTTTCTCAATAACATTACCCAAAAAGGGTAAGTTAGAGACAGGGCTAAAACTCACAAAATCGTCAGGATTTAAAGTGGCCTTCTTTAGAAGTGGTCGTACCATTGCCTCTTTCAAGACAGTAGGAAAACACACTTTCCCTCAGACAGGCAATGATGTTTTCAATAAGTGTTGGACTGATCACCACCTCTTCACTTTTCATTGGAGATGCAGGAACAGGATTCAGCATACAATGGGTGGGTCACAGATCGAAAAGCACCCAGCGAATCTCCATCAAATCAGTGTGGTGAAACTCACCCCAGATAATCCACGTTTCCATCATCTCCCACTCTTGCCACTACAACTGTGAAGAGTCATCATGGAAGAAATCTCAGCCTGGATGTACACAATCATGGCTGAGAAAAAATCAGCAAACCTATCAGACCTTTCCTGAGAAATCTCTCCTAAATCCTGGGAGAGGGACACAGAGTGGAGAATCTCATCCATCACTTTAAAAAGGGTAGCAGGCCTGTTTCTCTCTGTAGCAGTGATGCCCAAGAAGAAAGATCTCTTGGCCATCATTGCCACCTTGTATTCTCTGTACTGAATTATCAGGGCAAGACTATTGGACTCTAGGCCAGACTTCATCCACTTGTGCTCCCATCCTCTGACACCTTACCCTAACAAAACAGAGTCAATTGTTAAACCAAGGTGCATTCCTTCTCCAGGGCAAGGAATGACAACGGACTTGCACTAGGGGGCATCAGCCAAAGACAGGATGTTCTGGTAAAAAAAAATCCACTTCCTCCATGGTACTCCAAGTAGAAGCAGCAACAACACCCGGAGATATCCACAGTTTCCCAGAACTCTTCATGATTGAGCCTTCTCCAGGATCTACTGAGGACCATCTCTGAAGGGGTGGATAAACTCTGGGGATCAACTCAAAAAATATGACAGAATGGTCCAACCAAACCTCATATTAAATATGGGAATTCAGTATTCCGGTTCAGCCATCCTCAGAAAACTGTAAAGATAAAAGTAGTAAGTGTTTGCCCTATGGAAGAGGTCAAAGTTCAGATAGGGCTAACAATTTATGCAGGATATGGACACAAATAACCCATTCACCAGATTATATATTTCAACCCAAAAGTTTATTTTTATTTTCTTTCTTCCAGACTTTTTTTATCTTGCGTTTTGAGATGACCCTTCATCAGAGTGTCTGATTTACTAAATAGATACATAGTTTGAACAAATTGCCTAAATATTTTTTCTTTCTTCTTCAAAAACATTTTAAAAGAATACATAAAGTACACTTACTCTGTTTAAACACTTGTTTCTCACTATCTCTGTGCCTCTTTTATTTTCTATTATTTTTCTGCTGATATATAATAAATGTTCTCATTATTAACAATCTCTTCTCTATTAACAGTCTCTTCTCGTATTCTTTTTCTTAATACTAAATTCATTACTGTCTCATTAAAGAGTGAGTGTGTACCTTCAAAGTAAGCCCTGTTTCTCTCTGTCCCTCACAGATAGTTTAGCTTCTATGGTCTTTTTTTTTAATTTTCCTTAATCTCTGCAACAGACATTAGACTTTTGACCTCATGTTTCTTTAACATCTTTACTTAACCATGTCTTTTTTTTTATCCCAACTATTTTTGCTCCTTGGCAGAGTGGCCCCTATGATCTCTGGCTGCTGGCACCTGCTCCCCCGGACCCAGTCGTGCGCGTGGGCCACACGAACCTGCACCACAAGGGGCCGGCCTTTCAGCACTCAAGCACCCTTGGGTACGTGCCTCTTTCAGGTTCCCTACCAGGGGGTGCAAGGTGCAGCCATCATCCGCAGAGATCACTCCTCCTCCATTTTCCACTTTTCTCCCCTTTTATCAGAAAGCCAGATGTGCAATGGTGACCGAGCACATAGTGCTGATGCCCTCTGTGCTCTCCCTTTCTTTGCATGCCACTGTAAAGCGGCTGGTCTCTGCCAATCGCCGCTGGTGATCTGAGCCCTAACCACCCAGAGGAGGCAGGCAGCATCGGATGCTCGATCCTCCCTATCTCTCTGCCAGTCCCCAGCGGCCCGAAACCATTCCCGAACCCGGCTCGCCGGCGTGGCACGAGGTGTGTACTTAACCATCTCTAAATCATTATTATTCATTTGCTTCAATCAGGTTATTTTACATATTCACCTTTTTTAGTGGGAAGTTGTGTTACATTTTCTTACACATCATCAATCATGCTGTAGTCTGCCTGTTTGTACAAAGAGACATTTCCCTGTAATCCTTTACTTTTCAGTTCTACCACATGTACTTATTAGCTTTGAGCTAATTTGGTTTACTTAATAGTTTAAATTGACATAATTTAGAGAGTGTCTACTTGCTCCACAGTGCTTGCTGCTTTTCTAAAGCCACTGTGGGTGCAGTAAACTGGCTCCTTTTGTAGCAGAGCCACCTTCTGGAATCCAATACTGTTGCACACCACCCTGTGACATCAGAGGGATTTATGTAACACTACACAGAGTGTGTTACCACTCAGCTGGGTGCCAGACCCATTTCTCGTGGCACTATATAAAATAGTGTCCAGGAACTCATTCTACTGATGTTTTTTAACTGTATTAATTCTTTTTTCAGTTATAACTCTTATCTGTTCACTATGTGGGTAATTTCTTTACCTTAATTAAAATTGATCCCTTCTCCTTTTACTGTGATACTTGGTGTGACATACTTTTTACAGAGGGTTTTTATAGGAGCCTGCCTCAGTTCTATTCCTTCAGTTTTATTTCACACTAATGCTGCAAGATATACTTTTAATAATCCCATGATTCAAATTCTGTAAGTGAAGGGAAGTGGTGGGGGTGGGTGGAGGAATGAAACACTTATTCATATCTTTCTTCTATGTGATAGGTTGTCAGTCTAATTTCTCATTTGTTCCATATCTAGGGTTAGCTGTGTTAAACAAATTTATACAGTATAGTAAGCTTTTCTTATAAAGTAATTTTGTATTCAAATCTCACCCTCTTCTGCGCTTTTGAACTTTTTCTAAACAAAAAAAATCCATCCTAGTGTTGGAAGTCGGTGGCTTGCATCTCTAAAGTGTCTTGCTATTTGTGAATTTTCTTCTATTCTTCTAATGTAACCCCTATGTTCCCCCACCCTCTGTTTAAACTGCCTCTTCATTTTCCCTATGTACATCTTGTCACAGGGACATTTAACTGCATAAATGACTCCTGTGTTTTGGCATGTTATGAAATCTCTGATGTAAAAATCTTCATTTCTGTTAACATTTCTCATTTTTTTTCAATCTGTATGTGCTACTACAATGTGTGCACCTTCCACATGGGTAATTCTCTTTAAGATCCTCAGTTGTGTATAATCTCATTTCCCTATTAATGGGTATCATATGGTCTATGTGGACTAATCTGTCCTGTATCAACTTCACTTTCTTTGCCAACACCAGTAGTCCCCCTTCAAAAGCTTTCTCTCCTGAAGTTGTTGATTTTGAAACATGCCAGTGTTTGTAAATTGTTTTTTTGATGTCACAAAAGACATAATTGTATTTTACTGTAAGTAAAAATGTTCTTTCCCTCTATGCCCGTCTGTCTCGTCCCTCTGTCCAGCAATTGTGATCTTGTTCTTTGTGTTGTTTTGTGCCTAGCCTCTGAAAGCATGTCCTGTCTGTACCCTCTCTCTTTAAATCTCTCTTCCATTTCCTCTAAAGCTTGATTTCTATCTGTTTCCAATGTGCTATTTCCTTTTACCCTAAGAAATTGGCTGTACGAAACTGACTTTATTAAACTCTTACTTATTTATTAGCTTTTGGTAACCAGGTAAGTGCGCTAGGCAACAGACCTGCCTATTTTCAGGCACGACCTGGGAGAGCACAGGACATTGGTTACAATATGCAGAAATGCACAGACATAATATAGGTGTACAGGAGCAAAACAAGATATACATTGGGTAGCACAGTAATAGTTACATAAGGGTACATTTTAGGCATAGATCATAATAAGGATGTAAAATAAAGCAATTAGGTAACCATAAGACAGCTGAGGACAGTAAAGACATCAAGGTTCATAGCCACCTAGACAAACGTATTGCATGGGAGAACATTAGTGTAGTACTCAGGGTCAGACCTGACAGCCTGCAGGGACAAAGCAAATTAAGAGCATTTTGCATTGGCCAGAGGCTAGAGGTGAGTGAACAGCTAGTTTTGAATTCTCGATGGGAGGCTGAAGTTTTCACCATAAGGGGAGTGAGTTCCAGAATTTGGGAGCAAATGGCAAATGCCTGTTCACCCATTTTGTCATGCAAGGTCTAGTGGACAGCATGGGGAGAGGAAGACCTGAGAGATGCAGGTGTATGAGGCAGGAGTCAGGAGGTTGGCAAGATAGACAGGGCAGAGAGATCTAGACAGGGAGTCGATAAAGCAGCCCAGGGAGTAGGCTCGAATATCCTTAGGTGACAGCCAATTTAAGCCAGCGTAAAGGAGACAATGATGGGTAAGACGTGGGGCAGTTAAGGCGAATCTACAGATGTTGTTGTAGACAGTGTCCCATTTGTGGAGTGTAGCAGAGTTTGCAGCAAAGAGGAGGGGCAGAGCATATTGGAGCTGGGATAAGAGAATACCTCTTGCAACAGAAAGTCTAGCGGAAGGAGTGAGGGAGTGGCGCATGAGATAAGCTCCGCCAATTTTAGCATTGATGGCACGGCACACCATATTGACATGTTGAGACAGGTCAAGTGTGGGATCCAAAGTGACCCCAAGGTACTTGAAGGACTCAGTGTTTGAGATGAGAGAACCATCAAGGCATTGAACCGGAGCCTGTCATGAGGGCAGACAGTTTCTTAGAGGATCCGAATAGCATAGCACAGGTTTTTCTAGGTTCAGGACTTGGTGGTTGCTAGAGAGCCAGGTCTGCAGGAATTGGAAGTCATTAGTGAGGGTGGAGTTGATGGCAGCAACCGATTTTGACCCAGAGTAGAGAACAAGGTCATCTGCGTACATAAGGTGCAGCTATGCGGGACATGGTGGGAATATCATTTAGAAGAGGCAGAAGAGTAGAGGTCCAAGAGTGGATCCTGGGAACTCCACGGGAGATGTTTAGGGGGGAGGAAAGGGCCTTGTGAAATGCTACCACCTGAGTCTGATTGTCAAGATAGCTATGGAACCAGGAGAGGGCTTGGTCAGATGCTCCAATGGATTGGAGCTTCTTTAGCATGACAGGATGGTGTACCATGTCAAAGGCTTTAGACAGGTCGATAAAGACGGCCCCAGTGAGTAGGCCACGGTCCATATTATTTCTGATGTCATTTGTAAGTTGTGTAAGTGCAGAGGTGGTACTGTGACTGGGCCGGAAACCATGTTGGCACGGGGTTTGAAGATTAAACATGTCAAGGTGAGCAGCAAGCTGGCAGTGGACTATTTTTTCAAGCAGCTTACTGAGAGTGGGCAGAAGAGATATAGGGCGGTAGTTGGACATGAGTTTGACATCACCCTTTTTGTGTATAGGGATGGTTCTGGCAGTTTTCCAGGTGGATGGGACAGTAGACGTACGAATCGAGAGGTTAAAAAGCCAGGTGATAGGTCTGGTCAGCCAAGGTGCATACTGCTTAAGTATGCAGGATGGATGCCCTCAGGCCCTTGACCCCGTGTTCGGAAGGGAGTTAAGTAGCTGCGAACTTCAAGGTATGTGGTTGGAGCCAGAACAAAAGGGAGGGGTGGGAGGGGCGAGGGAGGAGAAGAGGACAGTCAGGTTGTGGGCTAGTTAGGTGAGCGACTGGTGGAGAGAAAAAAAAGGGCATTGAAGGCGTTGGCAATGGTGTCATGGTTGATGCAGTGAACACCTGGAATGTTCATGTCAGCTGGATTCTGTTGCTTGTCGTTGCGAGAATGTCCTTAATTTGGACCAGTACCTCTTGCGGATTTGTAGAGGATGTTATTAGTAGGTTCCTATAGTAGGTGCTTTTGGCATACGAATTTGTCTTTTGCAGTTGTTACGTAATGTACGATAGTCTTCAAAGTCTGCACGGAGGTGGAGATCTTCCACCTGGACCAAAGTTTGTCCCTAGATTTGAGAAGTTGAAGCGGGGGGTTAGCCACTTGGTTACTTTCCCTGCCATCCTATATGTGGTGACCAGCATGTGAAGGTTTGAAGGGAGAGGAGGATAGAGTTGAAATATTCTGTGGCTATGTTAATGTCCTGTGTTTGGTAGAGAGGGGACCAGTCAACCTGGTTAAGGTCAGTTAAGAAGTCCTCATGACTTAGGCGGAAGAGATTAGGAAAGGTTACAGTTTTAGCAGGGAGGGGAGGAATGACAGTGTTCCAGACACAGTAGATGGGATAGTGGTCACTAATTGTGTCAGGTAGCACACCGGCTGAGGCAACATATTCTGTCCTGTTAGTAAGTATCCAGTCAAGGAGGGTGCACTGTTGCCCCACGTGGGACCCTTATTGGGTTCATGTATGAGCTGGGATAGATTTGCCTTGCTAAGGAGGATAGGTTAGCTGAGTTTTCTCTGACCAGTCAAGGTTAAAATCACCAAGGCAGATAATGTCATTCTTGCCTCTAACTGAAGGCAGAAACCCTAGGAGTTCAGTGATGCCTTGTGTAGCATTTTTTGGGGGGATATAAGTACAAAAAATATGGAGTTTCTTTACACCCCCAAGAAGCAGTAGGGAGTGTAGGATTTCACAGTTTGGTAGGAGGGGGTCCTGCAGAAGGGTAATGTTTAGGTGAGTTTTGAAGTAGAGGGCAAGGCCACCTCCCCTTTTAGTGCCAGGATGGTCGATACGAAGCATGTTGTATCCAGGAAAGTGGCACTGAGAGTCAGGCACTGTGGGCTTAAGCCAGGTTTCTGTGATGGCGAGGACGTCCAGGACGTTAGTATAGATCCAAGCCTCGCGCTCAGGGAGGTTGGCCATAAGGCTCCTAGCATTCAGGTGGGCGAAAGTTAGTCCATCGGTTTTAGAGAGAGTGGTGGCCGGGGGGGGGCAAGGTTATGATGGGATGCAGAGATGGACCAGGGTTGATCTCAATGTCGCCGGATAGTATAAGAGATAGGGTTAGTAACCATAGCGGGGTGATGAGGTACGCCCTGATAGAGATGCAGGGTGGCGGCTTCAGATGAAGGTGAAGGTATCTGACTATTGGGCTAATACGCTTGCTGATGAGAGCAAAGGGGGTAGAGGTAGTGGAGTGGCAGTAGCAAGCATGTTGGAGTAGTAGAAGTCAAACTGAGTATAAGTATTGGCGAAGCTGTTGATGTGTTCAAGCAGTAAAGCTCAAAGAGGATAGGAAGGCAAAAGTATTCCCATGAGGAGCGCTAGGAGGAGGAGGGACATTTTGACTAGAGAAAGGAGTGAGGTAGAGAGGACAGAGACAGCAGAGGGCTCCTTTAATATAAATCACCAAGTGAAAACAGCTACTAGAGAGCAGTAAAATGTGACAAGTGAGGTATTGGGAGCAAATTGCTCGAACTTAATCAGGCTCCCTCTAGTGGCAAAACAATATAAGGAGCTAATGGAGAAGTTGGTTAGTGTGGTAGCTGCTTGACTCTAGTATTGTGATCCTCTCTGTCCCTTTTCAATATAGTTGCGTACACCACTTATTATCATGTTTGAATATTTTCAGTTCTAGAAATGAAATTTCTGTCTTATCATATTCTATTGTAAATTTTAAAAATCCTGTTCTTACATTTAAAAATTCTTGAAGATCCAATAGCTCTCTATCCCCTCCCATATTAACACGATGACATCTATAAAACATTTCCATGTATTTATTTTCTCACTGAATGGGTTATTTTTATATACTGTACATTCTTTTTTTCAAACTGGTCTGTGAACAGGTTGGCATATGTCAGGGCCATGCTTGACACCATAGCCATTCCCTTAATCTGGACATAATGGTGTCTCTGAAACCTGAAATAGTTTTGTCTCAATACTATAGCTGCCATTTTCAACAATGATCATTTGGTGGCTTCATTTCTGTTCTTCGGTTTTCCATTACTTCTTTTAATGCCTCACACCCTAATCCACATGGGATCGATGTGCATAAATCTTTCACATCTAATGTAACCAGCCAGCTCTCTGAAATGTTTCTGTCTTCCTGGTTTAAGCCATCCAGAATAGTGATCATTTTTGAACTATCTTTTGTAAAATAATCTGTGCGTTCCACAAATTCTCACAAATGATTATCTACATATACTGATAAGGGCTGTAATACAGAACCAATCCCAGACACTATGGGTCTTCCTGGAGGGTTCAACAGGTCCTTCTGTATTTTGGGAATTGTGCAAAATACAGGAACCAAATGGAACTCCCTGAGTAAAGCTTCCCTCTCCCATTCTGTAATCCTGTTTTCATCTCTTGCTTTATCTAAAACACCTTTCACCAGGTCTTTTATACTTTCTGTTGGGTCTCTTTCAATCCTTAAATAATTTTCCTTATCTTCAAGTAAATGTTTACACTTTTCAGCATACATTTCATAGTCTTCGATAACTATACCTCCACACGTCAGCTTTTTTTATAATGATATTTTAATCATTTTCTAAGCTCCTTAAGGCTCCAACTTCTTCTGTTGTCATATTGTATTTGGTTCTTCTATCCATGTTTTTTCTTTCTTAATAATTCTGTCTAAATCTTTGTCCACCAAGTTTATATGTCTCTCTGTTTCATGTGGTATTCCCCGGTGGAAGATAATGGGATTTCAGTTTTAATCTTTGACTTAATAATCTTTTTTTCTCTGTTTGTGCCACATCTACCAGTTCTGGTGGGTTGTTCTCAAAAAAGTGTCTCAACCTGAGTTTTCTATAAAATCGACTTACTTCCAACTTTAATTCAAATTTATTCAATTTATCATGAGGGCAAAATGAAAGTCCTTTACCGAAAAACTTTTATTTCAATATCTGTTAATACTCCTTCTGAAAGATTGAAAATTAATTCTTGCTCTGATTCTGCGATCTTGTTATGACCTGTGTTCCATCTTTTTGTTTGTCTTTTCTCATTCCTCTTTGTTCTATAACATGTTCTGTTCTTTCTATGCCTGATCCTCCTGCCTCTGGGTCGACTACTAGTCTTTCTGTTGTTCCTCTTGTGTATTGGTAAGCCTTCAGGTTTCTCCACCAACCTCTCCTCCTGCCCCTCCCCTGAACCCACTTCTTCCCCAAGAAATGACCACTCTGCCCCTGAAGTTGTATTGCTCCTTCAGTGTCACTTCCTGACGAGTATAATGTGCTATCTGAATCTATGTTATATACAAAACTCTGTCTTGGTTTATTTCCTTTGTCTTTGCACCAACTGTATACTTTTTGATCTTTATAGTCGTTAACATCACGCTTAAATTTATGGATTTTTATGGCTCTTATTTCTGTCTTAAAATCATCCAATAGGAATGCATAACACTCTTCTATACTAAATTTCTTTTTTACTTCCTTTTGAAAATGTTCTATGTCTGTTTCAATTTTCAAAATTTCTTTTGTCAATGCTTCTACTAGCAGCATCTCACTGTCCAGCCTTCACCTGAAAATTGTAGCAATCACCCTATAGTGTGTTGTTTAAAAATGTTACAGTTTGAGGAGCTAGACAAGGTCACAGACAATAGGTCAATACCAAAAATTACAGAGGAACAGAGAATTGTGGAGGGTTATAAAACAAAATGACAGTTTGCAGGGCCAACTACATCTAAAACTGTTACCAATGACTTTGAATATAGTAAACAGAGACATTTAAAACTAGACTGGCATGCTTTAACACTTACAGAATATTTAAAACAGAAGCAAATTCCCAGAAGATTAAGAATACTAGTGGAACAGAATTTGGGTTTTACAAATACTGAACTGGAAGAAAAGTGGGATGGAGCTAGAAACAGGTGCTCTAGGGACTTCCTGCTTATACTAGTAGAAGCATTAACAAAAGAAATCTTGAAAGTGGAAATTTGTCAAAAGGAAATAAAACAGAAATTTAGTATAGAATAGTTTGATGAGTTCATAAGTAAAGTAAATAAACAATTGGATGATTGTGAGACAGAAATAAAAGCCACAAAAGTCTACAAATTTCAGCGAGATATTAATGACTATAAAGATTAAAAAGTATACAGTTGGTTCAAAGACAAAGGAAATAAACCAAGATGGAGTTTTGTATATAACATAGATTCAGATAGCACATTATATACACCAGGAAGTGACACTGATGGAGCAATACAACTTCAAGGACAAAGTGGTCATTTTTTGTGGAGAGATGGGTTCAGGGGAAGGGGCAGGAGGAGAGGAGAGGATGGTGGAGAAACCAGAAGGGTTACCAATTCACAAGAGGAACAACAGAAAGATAGTCAACCCAGAAGCAGGAGGATCAGGCATAGAAAGAACAGAACAGGTTATAGAACAAGGAGGGAAGAGAAAAGACAAACAAAAAGATGGAACACAGGTCATAACGAGGTCTCAGAATCAGAACAAGAATTAATTTTCAATCTTTCAGAAAGAGCAGTAACAGATATTGAAATAAAAGTTTTGGGTAAAGGACTTTAATTTTGCCCTCATAATAAATTGAACGACTTTGAATTAAAGTTGGAAGTAAATAGATTTTATAGAAAACTCAGGTTGAAACACTTTTTTGAGAACAACCCACCAGAACTGGTAGATGTGACATAAACAGAGGAAAAAAAAGAATATTAAGTCAAAGATTACAGCTGGAATCCCATTATCGTCCACCAGAGGAATACCCCATGAAACAGACACATATATAAACTTGGTGGTCAAAGATTTAGACAGGATTATTAAGAAAAAACATTGATAGAAGAACCAAATACAATATGACAGCAGAAGAATTTGGAGCCTTTAGGAGCTTAGAAAATTATCAAAATATCACTATAAAAAGAGCTGACAAGGGTGGGGGTACAGTTATCGAAGACTATGTAAATATGCTGAAAAGTATAAACATTTACTTGAAGATAAGGAGAATTATTTAAGGATTGAAAGAGACAAGACAAGAAAGTATAAAGGACCTGGTGAAAGGTATTTTAGATAGAGCAAGAGAGGAAAACGGGATTACAAAATGGGAGAGGGGAGCTTTACTCAGGGAGTTCCCTTGGTTCCTGTATGTTATACAACTCCCAAAATACACAAGGACCCGTTGAACCCTGCAGAGAGACCCATAATGTCTGGGACTGGTTCTGTATTAGAGCCCTTACCAGTATATGTAGATCATCACTTGCAAGAATTTGTGGAGAGCACATATTCTTTTATAATAGAGAATGCACATATGATCACTATTCTGAATGGTTTAAACCAGGAAGACAGAAACATTTCAGACAGCTGGCTGATTATATTAGATGTGAAAGATTTATACACATCGATCCCACATGTGGAAGGGTGTAAGGCATTAGAAGAAGTAATGGAAAATCAAAGAACAGAAATTAAGCCACCAAATGATCTGTTGTTGAAAATGGCAGATATAGTAGTTGAGAAACAACTATTTCATGTTTGAGAGACACCATTATGTCCAGATTAAGGGAACGGTTATGGGGTCAAGCATGGCCCCGACATATGACAACCTGTTCACGGACCAGTTTGAAAAAAATAATTTGTGTGAAAATAACCTATTCACTGAGAAAACAAACACATGGAAATGTTTTATAGATGACATCATGTTAATATGGGAAGGGACAGAGAGAGAACTAATGGATTTTCATGAATTTTTAATTAAAAGAACAGGATTTTTAAAATTTACAATAGAATATGATGACAGAAATTTCATTTCTAGACCTGAAAATATTCAAATATGATAAGTGGTGTACAAAACTATATCAAACAAGCATTTGTCAATGCTGAATGTTGTCTTGATGCCATTGGCAGTACAGGAGTTAGAGAGATGCAGCATAGGAGTGGCAGTCAAGTATTGAACTGATGCCAACCCACCCCCACCCTGCAGAGAGTGAGAGGCATTAGGGTGTCCCTGTGGGTGTTTGTTAGTGCAGTGCGGGAAAACATGCTGGGCAGGATGTGAAAAATGACAGCTGCACAGTTCATAAGGAGGTGTAATTAAATGCCAGTGCTGAAAATGTGGCATACAAATATCACGGAATTTCGCGGAGTTGCAAAGGGTGCATAGAAATATGCAAGGCACACTTGCCTTTGCTCAGTTGTGGTACGTTCAGCACAAATTTTCAACATAGGCATTTTAGCACCTCTGCTCATGTACAGTGTCACTGTCATTTTCTCAAAGTGTCCCAAAGTGATTTCACACAGCGACCACGCTATCCTGCTGGAAGTCTTGGAAACACATTTTGGGTAGGATATGTGAGTGACAGCTGTACTGTACATCAAGAGTGTGTAAAATGGCAATGGTGTGAAAATCCAGATGAAAATATCACAAATGCACAATGGTACGAGCATGTGTGCAATCCGCCAATGCACGTCAGAACACAGTCATTTTATGGAGTATCAGCCCAAATTTTCAACATAGGCATTCTAGGAGCTCTGCTCATGAACTGTGTCACTGTCATTTCATAATCTGCCCAAGCACTAATTTCCCACAGTGACTGCGGCATCTGTGTGCCGGAAGTGTGGAAACACATTTCGGCAGGATGTGGAAAATGACAGCTATACTGTTCACAAGGAGGTGCAAAAAATGCCAATGCTGAAAAACAGCATTAAAATATTAGAATCTGCGCGAGTTACTAGCCTGCGTAGCAACTGCGCAACGCACGCTCGTAAAACAGGCATTTGTTGGATTTTTTTCCACCAAATTTGGAACATAGGCTTTTTGAGAGGCCACCTCATGAAAACTGGCACTGTCATTTCATTAATGGGTCCCGAAAGGTGATTTCGCGCAGTGACTGTGAAATCACCTTCTGAGGCCGATTAACACCATGACAGTGACAGAATTCATGAGGAGGGGCCCCAAAAACCCCACATTGAAAATTTGGTGCCAAAATTCCAAGAAATGCCTGAGATATGCAGCAAAATTGAAAAAACCCTATTCATTGCATTATACAGCTTACCGGCATTTCCTTAGTTCGCGGTCGGCTTTGAAGAGTGCAGACGTGTTCCCGGTCCACTGAAGATCATCGCGCCAGAGTCCGGAGGTAAGTATGGAGTGAGGGGGGTGAGGGGAAGCAGGGTGCATAGTGGGTGAGTGCTGGTGGGGAGGGGCATCTAGACTCGAGGACGGTTTTCATTTTCAGTGAAAAAAAAAAAAGAAAACCACCAGGGACAGTTTTCACATTGCAGGGCATTTGGCACACGGGGTGGGCTCCCAGCGTGCCACCTAATTGGGTTTTGTGGGGGTGCTGTAGCTGACGGGGATTGGGCACCTCATCGGCACACAACATGGGGAGGTAATGCCAGTGGGGATTGGGCACCCCGCCAGCAAACAAAGAAAGGGGGAGCATGAGCCGAGGGGGATTGGGCACCCCCCTTGGCATTCAACAGTTGGGGGGTGATGCTGACGGGGAGTGGGCTCCTCTGTCAGCGGGCAAAGAAAGCAGGGGGGCGCGAGCCGAGGGGTTTTGGGCACCCCCCCTCGGCATTCCACATTTGCAGGTGGGGGATGCCAATGGGGAGTGGGCTTCCCCGTTAGCACACAAACATGGGGGGGTTGCCGACAGGAGGATTGGGCACCCCCAATGTCGGGAAAGGTGAGGTGGCCGCCCGCTCACCAACCATGGCCATAATGGAGGCGAGCACGTCAAGCAAAGGACTGCTGCATATGACGAGCGTTGCTCGGATTGCAGCGGACCTTTGCTTTTATGTGCTTACCCCATTATATATGCATGGTGTGGCGGTGGCATGCAGGCTGATTGGGGAATGAGGGACGCACCTACTGATGCATGCCCTGCATTCGCCCAACAGCAGCTCGTGCCCCCAAGACCCGCACTGTCGCAAGATGTTGCTTGCACATGCGCGCAAGCCAACATAAAAAGGAACAGAGAGGAACACAATATTAGAGGCAGCAGCTACCACACTAAGAGTTTAATAAAGTCAGTTCCATGCTGCCAATTTCTTAGGGTAAAATGAAATAGCACATTAGAGACGGACAGAAATCAAGCTTTAGATGAAATATAAGAGAGATTTAAAGAGAGAGAGAGTACAGACAGGACACCCTTTCGGAGGCTAGGGACAAAACAACACAAAGAACAAGATCACAATGGTACCCTTACAGGATACCGAAGCTAAGGGTCCCAACATGTAGGAGCCCAGCATTGGCATCTCATAATTAGGGATGCCCGACATTTCAGCCAAACAGCGAAATGTCATTTCACCAGATGAAATTGTATTTCACCTGGCGAAATACTGTGTTACCCCTGCGAAACAGTTTCGCCTCGCATAACCATTTGGAGACAGCAGGGAGAGGTGCTGGCTGAGCTGCCCTGTAGTGTGGAGTGCTAATGAACTACAGCTCGGCCAGCAAGGTATCGAGGATGGGGTTCTGTTCCCGCAGTGGGAACTTTAAAAAAAAATGTTTTCCACTCCTGAACCTAACACCCTACTCTGAGGTCTGCTCCCCCACAGAGTTGGATATTTTAGTTAGGGTGTATGGGGTGAAGCCCCTCCTCATAAAGCAAACCCTCATTGGGATTTTGAAATGCGGTCTCTTGACCTTGGCATAATGTAGGTCGGAAGACTGCATTTCGGGATTGCATAGGTAATCCATCACAATTGCTGGAGATAGGGACGAGACAGATGGGCATACAGGGAAAGAAAATTTTACTTACAGTAAAATACAATGATGTCTTTAATGACAGAAAAAAACAATTTACAAACGTCAGCATGTTTTAAAATCAACAACTTCAGGAGAGAAAGTTTTTGAAGGGGGACCACTGGTAGTGGCAAAGAAAGTGAAGTCGCTACAGGATAGATTAGTCCACACAGACCCTATGATACCCATTAATAGGGAAATATGATTATACACAAGTGAGAATCTTAAAGGGAATTACCCATGTGGAAGGTGCACACTTTGTAGTAGCACATACAGATTGAAAAAATTGAGACATGTAAGCAGAAATGAAGATTTTTACATCAGAGATTTCATAACATGCCAAAGCATAGGAGTCTTTTATGCAGTTAAATGTCCCTGTGACAAAATATACATAGGGAAAATGAAGAGACAGTTGAAACAGAGGGTGAAGGAACATAAGGGTTACATCAGAAGGATGGAGCAAAATTCTCCAATAGCAAGATACTTTAAGGATGCAAGCCACCAGCTTCCAACACTAAGATTGTTTGGTTTAGAAAAAGCAGTTCAAAAGTGTAGAAGAGAGAGAGATTTTAATACAAAATTACTTACAAGAGAAGCTTAATACATAAATTTGTTTAACACAACTAACCCTAGATATGGAATAAATGAGGAATTAGATTGACAACCTATCATATAGAAGGAAGATATAAATAAGTGTTTTGTCCCCCCACTCCCTTCCTTCTCTTACAGAATTAGAATCATGGGATTATTAAAAGTAGTCTTATATGCGTCTTATATCACTAGTGTGAAATAAAACAGAAGGGAATAGAACTGAGACAGGCTCGTAAAAAATCTCCTCTTTGAAAAGTATGTCACACCAAGTATCATAGTGAAAAGAGAAGGGATCAATTTTAATTGCAGTAAAGAAGTTACCCACATAGAGAACAGATAAGAGCTTTAACTGAAAAAAAGAATTAGTTAAAATCATCAGTAAAATGAGATCCTGGACACTATTTTATATAGTGCCACTGAGAAGTGGGTCCAGCACCTAACAGAGTGGTAACACACTCTGTGCAGTGTTATGTAAGTCCCTGTGATGTCACAGGGTGGAGCACAACAGTGCCGGATTCCAGGAGGTGGCTCTCCTACAAAAGGAGTCAGTTAACTGCACCCGTGGCAGCTTTAGAAAAGCAGAAAGTGCCATGGAGCAAGCAGACACTCGCTAACAAGTTAAAAAAACTACTAAATTAACTGAATTAGTAGAAAGCTAAAAAATACATGTGGTAGAACTGAAAAGTAAAAGATTACAGGGAAACTTCTCTTTGTACAAACATGCAGACTACAGCATGGTTGAGGATGTATAAGAAAATGTAACAAAACTTCCCTCTAAGAAAGGTGAATACGTAAACTAGCCTGATTGAAGCAAATGAATAATAATGGTTTAGAGATGGTTAAACAAAGGTGTTATAGAAACATGTGGTCAAAAGTCTAGTGTCTGTTGCAGAGAATAAAGAACATTTAAAAAAAATACCATAGAAACTAAACTATCTGTGAGAGAATGAGAAAGACAGGGCTTGCTTTGAAGGTACACACTCACTGTTTAAAGAGACAGTAACAAATTTAGTATTAAGAAACAGAATAAGAGAAGAGACTGTTAATATAAAAGAAATTGTTAATAATGAAAACATGTATTATATATCAGCAGGAAAATAACAATAGAAAATAAAAGAAGCACAGAGATAGTGAGAAACAAGTGTCTAAACAGAGTAAGTGTACTTTATGTATTCTTTTTTAATGTTTTTAAAGAAGAAAGAAAAAATATTTTGATGATTTGTTTAAACTATGTATCTATTTATTTAGTAAACCAAATACTCTGATGAAGGGTTATCCCAAAACATAAGATAAAAGAGTCTGGTAAAAATAAAAAGAAAATTTTGAGGTGACATATATAATTTGGTGAGTGGGTCATTTGTGTCCAAATCCTGCATAAATATGAGAATTGTCAGCAATTATCCCAGCAGTGAAAACAAGATCCAGTGTGTGACCCCCCCATATGTGTGACAGCTTGAACATGCTAAGTAAAACCCAGCAATTCCATCAGTTTGAGCAGTTGGAGGAGCTCAAAGGTGATTTTATCACCTTCGATGTCTCCACAGCACTTGTAGTCCCTCCATACAAATAGTCTGGGGGACTCCAACAACAGCACACACACCAAGTTCGAGAACTAATCTAAAAACTCCCTTCTGCACCACCTGGGGATGACACACAAGAAGGACCTTACAGTTCAGACCAACCACATCTGTCATGGCCACATACTCAAAGGTACCCTGCTCCACCAGCAGGACTGCCATACCCTTCAGGTTAGATATATAAATTATGGCCACTCCCCCACCCCTGCACTCCAAGACAGGACAGTGTATGACTGAGAAACCTAGCAGGACTAGCTCAGAAATATAAATGCTGGCAGAATCTCCAACCAGGTTTCGGTCATGCAAACAAAAACAAGGCTGGCAGTATGACCTAGAGATTAAAGTAACAAGCTGTGAATAAGCCTGGTACAGTACATCCAGCAGACCTGGGTTTAATTCCCACAACCTTCACTTACATATTGTGTGACTATGAGCAAGTCACTTAACCTACCCAGTGCCCCTGGGTTACCCCTGAAAACAGGCACATGTGCCTAGTAGGCCTTACCCAGTTACCAAAGAATAATATAAAAAAAAAACTGGAGCCAGGGGTTAGAATCACATCCCTCAAAATGGCACTTTTATTAACAATCAACTTGGCGTTTATTAACAATGCCCTCGCCAGAGTGGCATTGCTGCTCTGAGTCCCAGCACCTGGGATCCTCTGAAAGGAGACAGGAACCAGGACTAACTTTCTCTCCCTATAACTCCTGGCTGTACTTCCCCATCTTGCCACCCCACCTACAGTCCTTGTCTTCTGCCTCCCATTTTGATAGATTCCAAAGGATTTGTATTTTCTAGCAACACCATCAGGGAGTTCAGGAAGCCAGTCCCAAAAAGGACATAGCCTCCTGATCTCATCAGACCAATAAGACTTTATTAGAAGACCACTATACATCATTTAGAAAATGATAATCAACAAATCAATTTACCCCCAAAAACCCCAGAAGAGAAAAAAACACCCTAGTCCACCTTACACACCTAACTGTAACCCAAATACAACACCTACCACTTACTCTCTCTCACACACAACCAATTCACACAAAATAAAAAAAAAAAGTTAAAAGTCTTTCTAGATCTGCAAGAATATTCTCCTGTCTCTGGTCTTGTCAAGGAGTCCAAATTTACAAACCAGATAATTTATAAAGTTCCACTGTCCATTTGCTGAAGACCAGTAAGCAGCAAACAGTTCTTAAAATATGTCCCCAGTGGGTTTCTCTTGCAGCACCATATGCACGGGTACAGTCCACAGAGGTATGCTCCACCAGTTTCTCACACACTGGATTATGTGGCAACAGAGATTCTAGTATTAATACTAGATACCAAACACAATCCTGAAAATTTACAATTTGAAATGAGGGAAAATAGAATCTCTCTCACAGGCTTCTCTCACCAGCCCTCTACTAAGTCTACTAAGTCTACTAAGTCTCAGCACAGTCTTCATTCACAGACTTCAGAATTTGAATCCCAGCATGAGCTTCTTTCACCTGCCCTTTGTTACTCACTAGGCTCAGCTGTTTCCCAGAGCAAGATGACATTATAAGTTGTCTAAGTAGCAGTTGAACAACAAAGCACTTACTGGTCTAAGACGTGATGGAAAGTGGAACAGAAGCTCACTGCACATTTCAGAGCACATTTTAGAATGACCACAGCTCCCTTGGGTTTGCTCTCAAATTATTCAGGTAGTGTTGCCTCTGTACCTGGCAGTCCAATAAATAACAGTAAGCTACAAAAATCCAGATTCCAGTTACCTCCAGCAAGCAGACTCCAAACTACATGGCCACACAACAGTTTAGCGGACAACAAACTCCAGAAGACACATTGAAAACCAGTCCAGGTGCAGTACAATTATAGTTTCATAGCTGAGTACAAGTTCGATGAACTTGCCACCTTTAAATTTAACAGTGGAAAGAATTTTTTTCACCCATATAATGATCTAAGTTTTTTTAAACTGTTCCACATTTTTACTCATTACGACACTGTTAGGTAAAGAGTTCCATATGGAAGGAACTCTCTGTGTAAAAACATTTGTCACCTAGTAGTTCTATAGACAGAACTTTTTAATTTGAAGTTATGTGACCTTGTGTTTTTTTTGAAGACATTTGGTGTCTAACAATAAATCTTTCTGAAAAGAGTTATAGATATAAATTAGGTCTCCTCTTAAGGATCTATATTCCAAGGAAAATAATCTCAATGTTTTAAGTCTGTCTTCATAATTTTTATTTATCATATTATTAATTCTTCTTGTGGCTTTACTCTGTACCTTTTCTACCAAGGATAACCCACCTATAGAAGTCAAAGCACAAAAGGGAGCACAGTGTTCCAAGTGGGGTCGGACAAGACTATAGTAGAGAGGGAGAATGACCTCTCACTTTCTACTTTTAATATGCCTGTGAATACAACCTAAGATAGCACAGCATTTCTTGACAGTTTTTTGTGTGTGTTTATCAAATTTTAGGTCATCTGATATTATGACTCCTAGATCATTTTCCTCTGATGTTGCTTCTAGTTGTATGTTGTTCATTGTGTAGCTTGCCCTAATATTATTGTTGCCTATGTGCATTACCTTTCATTTAGTCACGTTGAATGTCATTTTGTAGTCCATTGCCCAATTGCAAAGTTTATTCAGATTATCTTGTAAATTTGCTACAGATTGAGCATCATTCACAATACATCCAATTTTACAGTCATCTGCATATTTATTTATCCAGACGTTTCCTGTTGTCTGCATACTAGAAACAAGTATGTTAAACAATAATGGGCCCAACTCAGAGCCCTGGGGCACTCAGCTAGTAACATCTCCCAGGTCAGACTCATGCTCTCGTAACACCACTCTCTGCTGCCTGTCATGCAGCCAAGACGCTTTCCATTTTATAATATTTGTATGTAACTTCATTTTGATTAGTTGATCTATCAAAACTTTGTGTGAGACTGTATTGAATGCTTTAGCATAATCCAAAAAAAATAGCATCAACTGGCATTCCATTATCCAAGGCATCGCTTACTGGCTCGAACAAATTAATGAGATTTGTCAGACGAGACCTACCAGAAGTGAAACCGTGCTGTGATATATCAACATAGCCCTTTCTATTAATGTGCTCAGTTATCTTGTGTTGCAAGAGCCTTTCCATCAGCTTTCAAATAGTTGAAGTAAAGTTAATGGGCCTGTAATTGCTAACCAATTGTTTGCTACCTCCTTTAAAAATTGGTATAATATTAGCAATTCTCCATGTTTGCAATGTTTTTCCTTCATTCAGTGATGCACTAAATAGAGCAGGCAATGGACCAATTAGTTCATTAGATAGTTCTTTTAAGAACTTTGGCATAATCCCGTCAGGTCCAGGGGACGAGTTTGCTTTGATTTGACTAATAGCACTGGCAACATTTTGTTCAGCAAACAGTATAGTTGTATCACTACTAGTTAACTCGCTTGTTACAATATCCTCCTTAGGTTTAAACACATTCCTGAAGTAAGAATTGAGTTCTTTGGCCATCTCAGATTAATCGCTTATGATTATGTTATCTAATTTCAAGGGCCCTACACCATTTTGAGAACCTTTTAACGATCATATATAATTATGGAACCCATTTTTATTGTTTTTGAATTCTCAGTGAGTAGTGCTTCTAATTTCTGTTTAGCTAACCTAATAAGTTTTTTAGTTTTGTTTGTCAACATTTTGAATCTATTCCAGTGTGTTGCAGTCTGAGATTTAATACATTTATGATAGGTCTGGTGTTTTTTGTTGATGCTGCGTTTTATTTCATTGTTTCACCACAGTGGAATTTTTTGTTTATTATTATTATTATATTTAATACATTCAGGAACCCAATTTCCTTTACAATATTCAATTCTATAGTTTAATTTTTCCCACAGTTGTTTGAGTTTGAGGTTTTTTAGGTTATCCTTCCAATTCCAGGTAGCCAAGTAATTTTTAATACTTGAATAGTCGGCCCTGTGATAGTCTCTAATTTTTGTGATTCCTTTGTTGTTATTAGCAGACATCTTTAGGTTAAACTGTACCATATTATGATCACAATAGGTGATAATATGAAAGGTAATGACTCTACATCTTTAATATTAGTTAATATAAGGTCTAGTGTATTATTGTTTCTTGTCGGCTCGGTCACTAGTTGTTCCAAGTCATGTTGGAGAGATACTTCCAGAAATCTTTTTTCCAGCTGTCTATTGACCTCAAGAGTAGACCAATTTATATTAGGTAACTTAAAATCACTCATTAGGATATAGTCATTGGTAACCTCCGTGTTTTCTATTTTGCCTATAAAGGCTCTGTTTTCTTTCAGTCCCAGATTTGGTGAATGATAACCTAGTCCTATTGTTAAGATTTTATTGCCCAATTGTAGTTTAGCCCATAAGACTGCAGTATCAGTTTCCTGTAGAGATATCTGATGACTCTTTAACTTTTCTGTAATGTATAGTGCAATGCCTCTGCCTTTTTTTCTGTTTCCTGTATTTTAATAATTTAGTGTAGCCTGGTATATCTGTACACCAGTCATTTTCTGAGAACCAGGTCTCAGTAACCCCACAGATATCAACATTCTTTGATGCTAGTGACTATTTTAACTCCTCCATTTTATTAGTGAGGCTTCTTGCATTTACCAACAATACGTTTAATTCCTTTGGGTTATCCTGAGTTTTGGGCTTGTTGGCCGGTCTGTCCTTACCAAGGGCTGTTTTTATTCTAGGTTCATGAGTCTCACGTTTATTATTATTATTAACTGAGCAGGTGTGCTGTTGTAATTTTGAATGTACAACAACATGGTGGTGGTGGTTAGACATAAACATTTCTGTCTGGATACTAAAAGCACAAAACAGAAGGATTCCTCCAAACTTAAAACAAAAACTATTCAAACAACTACAACGCTTGAAGCCCTATCTACTTAAAACAGCAGTTTAATACACTACACTAACAAGTTACAGGGGTATTTTGAAGAGAACTGCTCCCTGTGAAAGCAAAAGTCATGTTTAAAGCTCCAAAGGATATATGAGCTTCACCGATGGCAGCTCAACATAGTGGCAATCTTTGCTATCAGTAGACGCACAGTAGGCATTTCAGTGTAACCTTGAACTCTACCTCTAAGCTGACTTTCATTTTTTTTTTCTTTTATTTAAATTACAGGCCTGAGCTGTCAATTTTACAATGTAAAGTTAAGCATATTAATTGCTGGACAGGTAAACACTGAATGTTTGATTTAAAATAATTTGCCTCTGGCAGTCTCCTAGAAAGGAACACTAATATATTCAGACACTGCAGCACGTAAACCACTCATGGTTGTACAAGTGGTCTTCAAGTGCTGCAACTTCTCCGGTTCACATGAAAGGACAAGAAAGAGGAAAATGCATTATAATAACCTGGAGAACATAGAAAAAATGCCTCCTGAATACACTAGGTATACGGAACTCCCTAATGTTAATTTATTTATTTTTAAACATATTTTACCAGGAAGACAAGCTGAGCCTAGAAGGCTCATGGGGAAGGGGGAGCATAGGAATTATTAGGAAATATGTACAATCTCAGTGTTGTACCACAGTAGAACAGTGCCAGTCAGAAAATGGATAAGCTGTTTGGCCTGCTGACTTCAAAGTCCACCATGGCCAGGTGGTTTTACACTATGGCCCAGATATTCAGAGTAGTTGTGCACTGCTCAACCAAGTTGCGCATGCACAACCACAGAAATGCACCCCACAGCCATATTCAACCAATGTGAATGTGCAGCGCAAAAGCCAATGTGCAGATGCGTAACAGTAATGTACAAGGGGGCGTACCCATGAATAAGCTGCACAATGGCATATTCAGCCGAAAAGCATGGCACAAGTCAGTAGCAACCCACGGATTGCACCAGACAGAACTGAGTATAAAAAAGGAGGCTCAAAAACACACACTCACACAGCAGATGCACAAGACTGAGATAGACTGAGATGGATGCAGGGCCATTCATTATGGATGCAGTAATGAGGAGTGTGAGGAGAGGGGAGGAACACCAACATGGCTGAGGAAGGTTCCATCAGCGGGATGCCCAACACAGATGGTACTGTGTCTGCTTCACCTTCGAGGACTATGGGGATGTGGAGATCGTGGGATGGTACAGGCTGAACAGGGCAATTCTGAGGCAGCTCTGTGAGCTGTGCCATGATGAAATGCAGGCACCCACCAGAAGGAGTCACACCATGACAGTGGAGACCAAGGTGACAGCAGCAATATGCCAGCTCACCACGGGCACCTTCCAGAAACCAACGGGGGCAACCACTGGGATGACCCAGTTGGCCACATCCTGCCTCCTCACACAGTTCCTCAACACCCTGCTGTCACACACTTTGGAGTTCATATGATTCCCAAGCACACAAAGCATACAGCAAACATGCAGGACTTCCACAGGGTGTCACGCATGCCAGCCATGATCGGGGCCACAGACTGCACCCATATGTCTATATGCACACCACCAGGCCCAGAGGGGGCCACCTACATGAATAGGAAGGGGTACCCCTCAGTCAACTGCCAGGTGGTGTGCAATGCCAAAGGGTGCATCATCAATATCTGTGCCACCTATCCTGGGAGCGGACATGAAGCATTCATCTGGCACAGCTCCATCCTGTGCCAGAAGTTTGCGTGTGGGGAGATCCCCAAGGGTCACCTGTTAGGAGAGCATGGCATAGGGTGGGTTGCGGGGGCAGCCATACCACATCACATGTGGCAGGAGCTGAAAGGGTGGCTGCAGGTGGCAGGGGTGAGGGGGGAACAAGCAATGCCATGTGCTAACCTGCATGTTTTACCCACACAGGTGACAACACCTACCCACTGCACCCCTGGCTGCTCACCCCCTTCCGGCTCCCATCCAGTACTACAGAGGAGAGGTACAATGAGGCACACATCACTACATGCAATATCATCGAGCGTGTGTTTGGCATGCTCAAGATGCAATTCCTTTGCCTAGACAGGGCCGGTGGTGCCCTACAGTACAGCCCTGTGAAAACCTGTAGCCTATTCCTGGACTGATGCATGCTGCACAACATGGCCATTGACAGTGGGATAGCTGTCCAGGTGGATGAGGGCAACAGCAGTGATGAGGATGGGGATGATGGGCTGGATGGGGTGTGCAGCCACCCATGCTGAGGAGGGACCCCAGGATGGTCATACAGGCAAGGAGGCACCGGGCCACAATCATACAGGAGTACTACAGGAACTGGAGATGAGTAACAGACACACCAGCCATGCAGCATGGACCACCACACACACACACACACACACACACACACACACAGGTGCACAGCCACACAGGGATGCATGCCATGACACTGGCACGCACACACACAGCATGCACAGGGACCACACAAACACACAGCCACATGCCCACAGCACAGTACACAGGCATGGACGTATGCACGCACACATGCATCTGGATGTGGCATGGATCAGAGTGAATGCAGGCACACAGGCAAGGCCAGCACAGTGCTGCCCTCACCACCCCCATGCCACAAGGCACAGCAGCACATCATGCACATACGGAGGTTGTGCCACACACCACACATACAGGCCGCCACATGCACATGGGTGCACCAACACAAGTGTGCACCAGACAACAGCAGTGGGCAGTAGGATGGGACAGCACACTCAGAAGGCCTACTGTGTGGTGCCACAGCTGCCACAGACACGTGAGTGCCACACCCAGGCTGTGTGGCAGCCACAGGCTGTGCAACAGACACTGGAGGTGTAATCAACACACTCATGGGAGTAGAGGCCTGAGAACATGACCGGATGCTCATGGGCATGAAAAGCCTGGCAAAGAAAGTACCACTGGGTGTGTTGGGGATGGCCATGTCAGAGTCCGGCATCAGCCATGCTGGGGTCACCAGACGCTGGATCTGTGGTGTTGATGTGGCACTGTGGGGAGTCCTACGCACCCTGCCATACCCAGTGGATGCCAGCAATGCAAATCTGGTGGCAATGGTACCAGCAGTGTGGTCCAGCGATGTGGTCATGGCCTCCCGCAGCTGCAAGAGCTCACCAGTCAGCTGGGCATGTCCAGTGTCCCCATGCTCGGACAGTTAACACAACTCTACCCACAGTGCATGGATCTTGGGCCACGAGCATCTCCTGGTTGTACACGGATGCCCACAGCAGTCTGGTGTGCTTGTCCAGCCTATCAATGGCTTGCATATCCTGGGGTAGATACTGACCAGCTGGGGGCATTTTGGCATGCTGTTCAACATCCCTCACTTAGGAACACTGCACAGGGGACTGCACAGGGGGTCGTGGTTTTGTGGGTGCCCCATTGGCGGCCCCTGTGGTGTACTGCATGATGGCCACTGCAGCCTGCTGTTGCCCAACTGCTACCTGGGCCATCCCAGTGGCACTGACATCCACAGCAGTGCCCCCTTCATAGCCGGTGACAGCAGTTGTGCCACATGCCAATGTGCGGCCATGGTCAGGGTGTGACTGTGCAGGTGCCGTAATGCCACTGGTGAAAACTGCCACCTGTGTACAGCCCTGTACCCTGGGCAGCATCAACATCCTCGTACCATCCAGGATCAGTCTAATGTCATCATCCGTGTCGGATGCCCCACCCTCCTGTGTCCCCGGTACTAGCATGGGTAGGGCCTCGATGAGCAGGAGGTCCGACAGTGTGTCATTGTTACCCAGACACAGGAAGTCCAGCAGCCCCACACTGCCCTGATGCTGATGGTCCCTGGCCTGGATGCCTGTGAATGTGGAAGGTACCACCTCTTTGGGTCCAACATCGGTGGTGGCGTCCTGCAACTCACTTCTGAGGTGTGATGGAGCTGGAAGACAGAGGAGCATTATCAGTGGTGATTATGGCAATGTGCATGCAGAGCCATGGCCAGTGTGACAGGGCATGTGTGCCACCACCGTGCTGGCATGCAACAGTGTATGACCATGCAGCGGCATACAGCAGGGCGGACATGCCACCGATGATGCCCATGCCAGCTCAGCCGTGGTGGGTGGCAGTAGCACATGGTGAGGCAGCAACACATAGCTGGCATGCAAGTACTCCCCCAGGGCATCAACACCAGTGGTGTGCCATGCTGCAGACAATGCCCCAGTGGACCACGCCATGCCACTGGTGTGCTGGGCAGGCATCACTGTGGGTCTGGCAAGCTGTACTGCACACCCTGGAGCAGGTGCCTCGGTCACAGTACCGTGCCCATTCTGCTATCCCACTGCATACAGGTGTATGGTTCCATGCATGGTGGCACCATGTGCACTATGCACTTCTGCATGCTGCACACAAAAGGGCCACACAGCACTGCAACTGTCACACCTGCATGGTGCCAGGTGACACCCCCCACACCCACATGTGACAACCACTGACTCACAGTGCTGTGAGAGGCTGCCACCTGTCTGGAATCCTCCTCCTGGGATGCCCTCAATGGCGGCACAGCTGATGCTCGCTGCCACCATCTCCTCACCCACCATCAATACAGGTGCAGTGCCGGGCCCCCTGCCCATCCTGCTGCGGGACGCCCTGATGGTGGCCACCTTCTCCTTGATGCATCGACGGTCTGTCCCTACCTTCTTCCTGCACTCTGGTGCACTCCTATTATGCTTCCCATGGGCATTGACATAGGTTTCCACTTCCTCCCAGCTGGTGGCATGGTCCAGCAGGGTGCCCATGGCACTACTCAGCAGTTGCTCCCTGTTGAGGTAGGCCTTGAACAGGGCCTGCTGCTCATCCTTGGTGAAGTTGGGCCTGTGCTTCCATGCAAGCCCCTGCTCCTCAACTCCCTCCATCTCAGACAAGTTGCTACCTGTGGATAGTCAGACAATGGCCCATCAGTGGCTTGGCAGCCCAACCTGTAACTGTGCATCATTGGCAACATGGCCAGCCCATTCACAGCGTGTGTTGCTCCTTACCTCACAGGCGCAATACCTGTCAGTGACCTGTGCTGTATTGTGGCACTGTTATGGGGCATCACATGCAAATGAGCTCCAGTGCAATTGTAATGCGATGCTAATGGGTCTGACTGCACCTTGCATTGCCTCATAAGGCTATTTGTATACTTTGGATGAATACTGCAAAGTTGCACCTTACACAATAGGAATGCACCAGAGCAACCGACTGACACAATCCCAGCACATGCACTGTGTGATGCTGCATGAAGTGCATGTGCGTCGTTGGCGGCACCCTGTCCTGTGGCCTATTGCAGGGCTGTGTGCGCTGTGCACCATTCCCCCATTGTGCATGTGACACACAGCACATACCATGCATTCAAGTACACTGCGGCACCTGGTCCCATTGCACACCCAATCCAGATGTGCTATACCACCAACTGCACATTGCTGGATACTGTGTGACATTATACAGGGTTACGCATGGCACATACATGGGTCACGGACGTGACCCCATACTCCCGACATGCCGTGATGTGGTGTGCATGTGCAGTAGTGCCTTATAGGCCTCCACTGAGCACGTCTATCACACATCCATGTGCTGCGCAACTGTGGTCCATTGCCCCTGATTGCACATCATACCTGTGCATTTCCACGTACATACAGTGTAGGCCGCAGTGGTCATTCTGTCAGTGTCTGATAACAGTGCAGTATGGTGGTGTCCAGGTCCCATTCATGACGTGCTCTCAACTAGAGCAAGGTTGAGATGTACAACCTAGTGGCCCTGGTGGAGCCTGTGGCTACCCAGCTGTTTGGGCCAGATGACCTTTGGGAGCCATGGTCCCAGGTGTGGGACAGGGTGGTGGTGAGGCTAGAGCACCGTATGGGTGTGCCACATATGGGGGAGCAGTGCCGCCACCAGTATGGGGACCTGAGATGGCAAGGTCCAGAGCGCCTACACCAGCTGCAGGCAAGAGTGCAATGGGGGCTGTGCCACAGCCAGGTAGGTGTCCACCTGCACTGCGCATGCCCGCAGGTTCCATTTACTGTGCTGACAGGTGCACTGCATGTGCGGCTGCCTGGGTGGGGGTGAGTCCTGTGCTGGTGGGTGCTGCATGTCCTGCACTGATGCACTGCACACCTCTGCAGTGTGTGGTACTGTTGGCCAGGCACCAGTGCCCACAGTTGGATCAGTGTCCCATCCCGTGTTGTGCCAGTGTTGTGCATGGGGTTGTTGGTGGTGGGGCTGTGCATGGCATGCCACTCATGTCCATGTCTGTATCTCTGTTCCATCCACAGGACCAGAGGACCCCAGGAGGGCCAGGGTGGCCACAGGACAGGACAGGCAGTGGCATGATGGTAGAGCTGCAGCTGCACCAGCAGATGGATGGGCAGGTAAGCATGTGCAGCATGTCATATGGTGCATGTGTGGGTCTGTGTAGGGTGTTGTGGTCCAGCCTAGGGCACAGCCACCATGCATGGCCACTGCATGGGTAGGTGTCTGCCTCCACCACCAGTGCCGTGCTGTGCAGGGTGTGGTGGCACCATGCATAAGGCCTCTGTGTGGTTGCACCCTGGTGCTGACCCTGTTGGGGTGGGACAGTGCACATGGCCCCCATGGTGTATGATCACTGCCGGGTGTTTACGGCCCACTTGGGGGGGGACTTGCACCAGCACTGTGGGGTACACTAGAGAGGTGTGGGTGCATGTCACCCTGGGGTATCTTGGTAGTCCAGCTGTGGGGTGCATCAAGGTCAGCTGTAGTGGTCCACCGTGCACATGTCATTATGGGTTCTGTCCACTGGTGGCTGCATCAGCTATCCAGTGTGCACACGTGGGTGGGCATGGCCTCCTAGTTGCATGAACTTATCACCTGTTTTGTCCCTTTTCTTAGGTTGGGCTAGGCCACAGGCCCAAGGACGGAGGACAAATTTACTCCTAGGGGGTCCGCTGATCCTCCATCAGCTAATGTGGAGGAGCATTGGCCGCTCGACTATGATGCTGAGTGTGGGACGGCGCCAGCTGATGGTTACAGAGACTCTGGCCTAGGAAGTGTGCTGGGAGGGGGACTTGCACCAGCACTGTCAGGTACACTATGGAGGTGTGGGTGCATGTCACCTAGGGTGGTCTGGCAGTCCAGCTGTGGGGTGCATCAGGGTCAGCTGTTGCGGTCCACCATGCATGAGACTTTGTGGGTTCCATCCACCAGTGGCTGCATCAGCTTTCCAGTGTGCACACGTGGGTGGGCATGGCCTCCTAATTGCAAGACACTTATTGCCTGTTCTGTCCCTTCTTCCAGGTTGGGCTGGGCCACAGGCCCAAAGACAGAGGATGGACTGACTCGTGGGGGGCCTGCTGATCAGCCACTGGCTGATGCGGAGGAACATTAGCTGCTTGACTATGATGCTGAGGGTGGGATGGCACCAGCTGACGGCAACAGAGACTCTGATCCAGGAGGTGCACCAGCTGCAGGACATGCTGCATGTGTGGCACCTTTAATTCATACCCCCATCCCTGGTGTTACATGGACTTCCTCTTCCCTCCTCCTTTTTGATTGGACCACCTTCCCCACCTCTGTACCTCCTCCCAGTCCCTGTTCCCTATTGTCCTGCATTGCCTCTCCCTGAATTGATCCCTTTGTTTTTTTTCCTTGCATGCCCTGTTGGCACACCAGTGTTTGTTACTGTTCAGTAAACCTTTATTCTTCTACAACTTCTGTGTCTATGTCTCCTTTGCAGGCAGCCTGTTGCTCTGTGCTGCAGTTGTACGGTTGTGCTATTGGGCGTGTCCCCTCCTGTTCCACTGCTGTGTCCTTTGGGTGGTGCTGCTGTGTGTGCTGGGTCCTTTTTGCCATGTCCCTCTGTCTTGAGTGCCCATGGGCGGTGGGTCTCCTCTTACCCTGTACGCAGTCCAGCACCATTTGTCCCTGTCTGCCTATGCTGTCCTTACTGGTGCTGGTGTGCACTGTGGTGCTGTGCCCTGTGTCCTTGCCTGTTTGCAGTCCATTTGCCTCTTGTTCCCCTGTGCATCACTGTCTCCTTTACTGCTGTCCAATGTGCATGTCTGCTGACCTTGCACCATGGCTGTGCCACTGTCCACTGCAGTGCTGCCTGCCAGGGTTGTGGTGTTGGTGCACTGGCATAGGCCTGCCTGCGGGTGTGCCTTCAGGGTGGGTGGGTTGGTGTGCTTCGCGATATGGGTTGGTGTTGGTGGCCTGGCATCCTGTGTGGGCCTTGGCCCAGTGCCCCTGTAGTGCATCCTGGCCAGTGTGCCCTTGTGGTTTGGGTCTGCCAGTGCTGGCCTGGCACTCTGCTCTTGTGCAGCCCTGCCTGTGCACCCCTTTGCCTGTTGTGCTTGCTCAGCCTGCTGGCTTCTGCATACTTGCATACTCCTGGCGCATTCCTGGTTACTCCAGTGCATGTCTGGTTGTGCAGTGGTGCAACTTTGCTATATTCAGTGTGCTTTGCACCAGCGCATGTCACTGGCACATCTTTTGAATATGGTGTCCATTTCCTATGGTGCATCTGCATTGCACTGCACATTCCATTGCGCACATACTGGGTGCACTTCTGAATATCTGGGCCTATGTGTGTTCATGGAGAGTAGAGATAGGTGAAGTACGCAGACTTTACTCTGTGAATTAATTCATGAATTTCATGCAATTTGCAAAGCACAATTCATGAAATTCGTGCAATTTGCGGAGCGCAGATCAGCCACAAAGTGCAGAATTTTACAGGCGAAATTCTATACTTTCTGGTAAAATTCCACACTTCACAGTAAAATCTTCACAACTCAGGTAAAGTCAAAGTTTCCCAGGTCTGGGAACACTTCACAAAGCTCCACGAAGTGAGAATTTTCACCACTTAGCACAAACATCACCAGCAAAGTTATACTTCGACACATCTCTAGTGGAGAGAGATAATTTACTAATGGAAGAGTTGATGGTCCTTTGGTCTTCTTATGCCACCAGAATCTATGATTCTCTATCTCCACATATGAATCAGATGAATGGGTGTTCACTTTCTGTGAGCTACAAAATGTCCTCGCATGTTACCACTTGTTAGGGCTAGATAAACTACTTTATCCATCCCCAATCCTTACATAAGCCTCCTGGGTAGGCCCTGCAAAGGGATTTGGTGCCTAGAAAAAAAACGAGCTTCAACACTAACAGATTAGAAATAAAAGAAGACTAGCTATAGAGTACAGTGCCTCACAAATGCATATTTCTTTAAAAATTCTGCATGGTTAGGGCTATTCAGATTGACTCTTTACCCCAATACTCAAGTGTGGCAATAACCATTTAAACTTTGACCTCCTGAAAACCATTATTGTTTGACAAAGGTGAACTATATATACTGTAGATATATAGATAGAGATAGATAGATTGATAGATTGATAGATTGATAGATAGATATAGATCAATATAGATCAATATAAATCGATATATATATAAATATACACACACACACACAATGCAAAAAACTGTGTTAATGCATCATTTAGTGTTAAAACAAAAAAAGGCGGGACATTAAAAATCTTTAGGGTTGCCCTTCCCTCCCACCTGCCAATCATCCCCAGATTGACAGATGATGGGGTGTGTCATTGGGGTTGTGAGACCTAAACGTCACCCCATTCCATGTGTAATCATATTGAGAATGGGGTGACATTCAGACCTCACAACCCCAATGACGCATTCGAGTTTACACACTCCCAGACCCATATTTTATTTTATATAATTGCTGGGTTTTTTTCGCCTCAGCAATTATATAAAGTAAAAAAGGCTACTGTATTGCTGCAGTCTGATTCCGTCAGGGCGTCCGGTCAACTTTCTCTTATTTAAAACATTTTTTTTTCCACAGTTTTGTGAGGAAGGATCAATCCAGTAGAGATGTGGTACATTTAATTTAAATTTTGTTTTACTTACTGCCAGTGTCCGTGGCAGTTTCTCTTCACGTTGGGTTTGCGGTTCGGGAAGGACAATGATCAAGGAGTTCGAGGAGGTGCATGCGCAGAGAGGGGGAAACCATGCACATGTTTTCCGTTATAAATGTTCCTTTATAATGGCAAATTATGCCACGGTATCCTTATGGAAAAAAAGAGGAAGCCATTAATTATTACACATTATACAATGGCAAGAAAAAAATCTGTTCTCTCATTGGTCAGTGTGTGCCTCGGACAGTGATGATATTAAGCTATAACATCAATGTATTAAGTTCAGGCACACAACTGACCGGACAACACTGAAAAATCCCTCCCTGCCCATGCAAGCCACCGAGAAGCTGACAGTCCCTGAAGCCATCACACCTTAGACCACCTCGCCCCCCCCAACCAAACACACGTTCTCTGCCTGGCTTGCTCCTTCACTCAGCAAAACAAAACCAACAAGATTTTTAAAAAAATAACGGCAGCTGTCCACTTTCAACTTCACTGTAGCTGCCTCCGAGTATGAAACCACGCGCACGCATGGCCGTTTCAACAAAAGGAAAACACTGGCAATTACCTGTTAAAGCTTTGCCAGCTTCTCAACAAGCCCACAATTTAATGCTTTTCCCAAAACAAACAGCTGTAGTAAAATAAAAGACGATTAACTTACAGTTTGCGCTAATGAAAAGTAACGGACCGGAGCAGGAAACCGGAAGTAACCGCTCGGCTTCGACGTTTTCTTTCTTGCTGTTCATGGCTAAAAATAATATAACCTGTTCGACTGTTCTCAGAACAAGCAGAGGCAGCACAGTGATAAAAATGTACTACCAAAACTAAAAGATACCACATGACGACTGTCTGTGTGTGTGTGTGGGGGGGGGCAGCATGTATTAGCAGCCGCAGCACCACCTAGTGGACTACTTTTTCTTGTATTTGTAAAATATGCATGTCATACAAAAAACAACACAAATATTTACAAAAAAAAGTTGATTTTTTATTATTATTTTAAAATGAGCCATTGTATAATAGCAATAAGGCACTCCAGGGGGTGTGTGTTATCGTCTAATAACGTCACTCCTGGGGTGGTGGAAGCACTCGGCCGCCTCGTGCTTGACCCACCCCAGGGAGGCAGGTAGATGATAACACACACCCTGTCGTGCCTTATTGCTTAAATAACACTCTCCCTATCATGCCTTATTGCTTAATTTTGATATGCTGAAATTATAGTACGAACCTGGACAGTCCTTGTATTGCTGTTTTTAAAAAGCATTGGGCTAGCTAGAAACTTCCAGGGACGTAACCCTGATGATGTCACAGACTGGTATTGTTCTGTGTCTGGAATTATATATATTTATCTGTAGTGATGATGAGCATTTCTAAGCTTTCTGCAATCTGCACTGGATATTCCATTGTCTGTGTGGAGGTTTGGTTGTGGTTAGTAATTAAGATCTTGATCCTTCTATTTTGCAGACAAAAACCTTGGCCTTTTTAGGGACATAAATATTTATCAAAAAGAAATGTTTTTAAGTATTACCAACCACGGTGAACCTAAATCACAGCCAGTGGTGCTAATTCCAATTTGGAGGCTAAAATGAAAATTACAGTCTCCAAGTCAGACTGTTAGTCCCTCATTTTTCACCAGCACTAAATATATCATACTTAGGGTAAGCCTGCATTGTACCAGCAAGCACTGGACCTGAGTGAAGGACTCAAAACCCCAATGCTGTCAGTCCTTCACTTCTTACCAACATTAAATATATCACGGTGTGCTCTATACCTGACCCATAGTGTATATATGACCCTGTAGATAAACAGAGAGCTACTGGCCTGTGATGTACCTGGCATAGAAATATAGACAGTGACGGTAGAAGAAGACCAGTTGTTCATCCTGTCTGCCTGTAACACCCTATCATACCCTGAGACCTTTTGTCAACCACCCTATCATTTTATTTTTATTTAGTTTTAGTTACCAGGTAGGTGAGCTAGCCATAAAATGACTATTTTCAGTCACGACCCCGGGAGGATTACAACATGAGAGAGAAAACACAACATCATTACAAGTACTGAGTGGACAATATAGGAGAAATACATGAAAAAAACGAGAAAAATTACAAACTGGCTGAAGAGGGTACACATGGTGAAGATAAGAGAAACATGTAGGGTAGAGTAAACATATAAAATCATGATAAGTATCTAACATATAAGGAGAGCTAGGAACAGTTACAGTAAGCTAGTGAGTACATAGTAAGTGCAAAGTTTAAGCTACAGTAATACATTTCTTTTACATTAGAAATGAGGCAGGAAAAGCAGTCATTCTTTTGAGGCATATTGTAGTGGAAACACTGCCATCCTATAAGAGGAAGGATAAGGCATTTCACTGGACATAGCAATAAGGAGTGATGTGGGTAGAGCCGAAAAGCAACCATTCATGTTGGGGGAGTAGGAAAATAAAGAGACAGGTTAATCGTTAAGAGCACAACAGGCATGGGAAGTAGGCAGAGAGAGAGAGATTAAGGGGGTTGAAAACAGGTGCAGGAGTCTGAAGCAAATAGGCAGGAATGGAGCTCTTTTTTAAAGAGTGCACGGGATGATGCTTGGCAAAGTGCTAATGGTAGGGTGTTCCATTGCTGTGGAGTGTAGTGGGAGAAAGCTTGGGAGCCTTTTGAGGTTTTGCACCTAGGCACCTGCAGCAGGGACTTATCAGCCGAGCGTAAGCCATAGAAAGATGTTTGAGGGGATAATAGCCTTGCAAGACTATCAGGAGACTGTTCCCTAATAACATTGTCTACTAGGGAGCCAACTGAGTAGAGTCTCAGTGCAGTAGGTGACAGCCATTTAAGGCCTGAATAGAGTTTTCAGTGGTGTTCAAGCCTGGGGGATGAGGCGGCATAGCGGCAAATATTATTGTAAGTGGTGTCCCAGACCCACAGTGATGACTTGGGTATGGCCACATACGTGACAACACCATAGGTCAGGGCTGGTAAAAGTATGCTGCAGGCAACAGCTAGCCTGGCGGATGAAGTAAGTGTATAGCTAGCTCTATAGGCAATGCCTAGTTTTGAGTTTACTGACTTGCAAGTGGACTTGACATGGGGATCAAAGCTAAGATACTGATCCAGGACAACCCAAGATATTTGAACGAAATAACTGTATTTATGGAAGGGGAGCAAGGGCAGGAGACCAAGATGCTATTATTGCATGTTTTTAGTTTGGTAGCAGATCCAAACAACATCGCTGGGGTTTTTGCTGCGTTGAGGACCAGTTTGTGGTCGGACAGCCAGTTTTGGGTTTTCTGGAGGTCGGATGAAAGGTACAATTTTTTTTGTCAGTCAAGTTGTTGGAGCTAACATATAGAACAATATCATCCACATACAGGAGGGTTGAACAGGAGATGAGATCTAGGGTGATGCTGTTGATGTATATGGAGAAGAGAAAGGACTCTAAAATTGAACCCTGGGGAACCCCAATGTTTATAATGGCCTGTTCTGAGAGGGTGGAAGCGTATTTCACAAATTGGGCATGGTCTGACAAATAATTACTGAACCAGTCCACAACACCCACTGAGAAACCCATAGATTTTAATGTTGCGAAGAGAATGGGGTGGTCGACAAGATCAAATGCTTTTGTCATATCTATAAAAACTGCCCCTGTGAGAAGGCCTGTGTCCATGGCAGACAGGGTGTCAGTGGTGAATTTGACCAGGGCCGTGGTGGCGCTATGGCCCTTACGGAAGCCATGTTGGGCTGGGGAGAGAAGATTGTATTTGTGAAGAAAAGCAGTGGTTTGAGTCACAACAATCTTCTCAAGAATTTTGCTTAGTACAGATAATATCGCAATGCGTCTACAGTTGGAAGGATCTTTTGAGTCACCTTTCTTGAATACTGGAGTGATTCTGGCAATTTTCCAGATATCAGGAACATGGCTGTGACAGAGGGATAAAGTAAAGATGCGAGCAAGAGAAGAAGCTATAAATGGGGCTTCTATCTTCAAGAGTCTAGGTTCAATACCATCAGAGCCAGTACTAGTGTTGTCTGAGATAGAGTGTGGGAGTTTTAGCACTTCTGACATGGAGATGGCTTTGAAGTGAAAAGATTGCTTTAATGTATCCGTATGTGGTTCAGAGTGTGTGCCTAAAGGCTGCATAGTGGGGAAGGCCAAGGTGTAATTGGTCAGGTCAGAGAATTGTTTGTTAAAGAAATTTGCAATTGTCCACGGATCATTACAGTGGATCCCATTTAAGATCATGTTATTTGGAGTAGGGGAATGGGTAGTCCCCAGGAAGGACCTAATGTGTGTCCAGACTTTTCTAGGGTCTCCTGTTGTATCAGTGAGAAGATTTTTGCAATATTTGCTTTTGGCAAGTCGTATATGCTTCTTACAATCTTTCGCTGTGCCCTATAGAGGTCAAAGTCAGCTGGAAGACCTGAGAGTTTAAAATGTTTCCAGCTCTTGTCTCTCATCTTAAGTTTGGAAAGGAGGTCCATTTTTAACCATCTCATTTGTCTTTCTTTCACTCTAAGTGTAGAGTAAGGGGTATGGATATCCTGGAGAGTCAGGAATTCATAAAGGAAGAAGTCTAGGGCTGTCTGGGCATCTTTAGCACTGTATATTTTGTAACAGTCAATTTGAGAGACATCATTAAGAAAGTGTACTGGATCAAAGCTTGAGAAGTTCCTAAAAGTAATATACTTTGGAGGCAGGGTAGGGTTTGTAGGAGCCGGAGACCATAGATGGAAAATAGGGGAATGGTCCGTGAGTGTATCAGCAAGTATGCCAGTAGTATGTATGTGTTCAGGCCGATTAGTTAGGGCCCAATCAATTAGGGTGCTAGAGTGTGTGTGTATAGCTGTCCTGTTGGGTTCAGTAATTAGCTGATGTAGCTTATGTAGCATGACTTGGGACTGAAGGTTGGTTTGGCAATTTCCCAGTCAGTTTAGGTTGATATCACCCACGATAATCATTTTGTTTGACCAAGCCAACAGTGATGTCTGTTCAAGCAGCTCCACGAGACCAGTGATGCCACTACTGGGGTTACAGGCGCATACAATATGCAGTTTTTTTGTACCCAAGGAAAGTATTGCATGTAGTGACTCATACCCTGAGACCTGTTGTCAACCACCCTATCATACCCTGAGACCTTCTGTTAACCACCCTATCATACCCTGAGACCTTTTGTCAACCACCCTATCATACCCTGAGACCTGTTGTTAACATGGGAATTTTGTCTACACTATCCACCCCTTGCTCCCCGACTCACTACTACCACCCTGAGTAACTATCAAGCCCATAACTCTGGCCAAGCCATGGTTGAAGCCATTAATGGTTTTGTGCCCACCACCTCTGCTGGCAGACTGCTGAGAGAGAGAGTGAGTGAGTGAGTGAGTGAGTGAGTGAAAAAGCTATACATGGACAGCAACAGAAAGCTCTCAGCTGAGGCAGGGTGTTTTCTGCTTCAATTTTGGTGGTCATAATGCCCCTTTACCTTCTTTTTCTAAGTTACAGCTCTCTAAGTGTGTTTGTGTGTGAGAATGTTGGAAATACATAAATAAAATTCCACAACGGCGGAAGCTGAAAAAATTGGTTGAATTTTCTTTATTCAGTTGCACTCATAAATGTTAAACTGGTTGAAAAAAATCAGTCATAATGTGTTGTAAGGCAGTCATAATTGGTTATTCAACTGACTCCGGGGTCTACGGTGGCATGTGCTACAAAAAACCATTTTGCGGTGTGGGATTTGAACATTGACACCCATAGTGTTCATCAGAGTGGAGAAAAAAATACCTTGACATATAAAAAGCAGGTAAAAGTATTAAAAAACAAAAACATTATGACTTAAATACCCATTGAAATGAATGGGAAGTGTGTGCCCATTCATTTCAATTTGGGGGGTTTTCAAGTCATAACTTTTTTGTTTTTTAATATTTTTTTATACTTTTTTCTTTCTAGGTCTTTTTTATCCCCACTATGATGAACACTATGGGTATCAACATTGAACTCCCAAAAAAAAATGGGTGTTTAAGGTGCACACCAGTGTCTACTGCAAACATCCATTTTGGGGGTATTTGAAAGTTGAAACTGATAAGGTTTGTTGGGGTGGGGCTAAAAAGACCTTTATAGAAAAAAGCATGACAAAATATTAAAAAATAAAAAGAAATGAACTACATTAAAAAACAAAATTGGATCCCTGTCTGCACAGGATGTGGATCGTGGCAGGATGTTACTTTTCTTTTTTTTTTCTATTATACTTTTATGCTCTAGGGAGCTTGTCAGGTGGCTCCAGTCCCTCCCTTGGTGGGACTCAGTCTCCAGCTCTCCATTCCCCACCCGACCTCCCCTACATCTCCCATGGGTTTCCCCTTTGTGACCGGGCCGAGGTGAAGGGATGCTGGCTTCCCCCACCCCCAGAGTGAAATCCAGATAGATGAGGAAGCCAGGACAGGGGCAGGAGAACCATCATGGAGCCTGCCAGCTCCATTTTCCTCCAGTTTTTCTCCGCCCGCCCCCGGCATGCATTGGCAACATGCCTCCTGACTTGCATCTCCTCTGGCCACCGCCAGAAGGAGATCAATAAGCAGGATGGCAATCCCTCCCTCCCTGAGAAAGAAGAGCAGTCCTCTGGATGCTCAATCCTCTCTCTCCCCTGCCAATCCCAGGTGGCCCAGGCTCGTTCACAAACCCGGGTCGCCGGTGTGGTGTGAAGGTGTAACTTTTCATAAAATTACTGCCCAGTAAAAGTGCTGCCCCCAGCCCATTAAGGAGGTTTCTAGGGTTGGGGCTGGAGCAGAAAGGGCTGTTTGGGCCCAAAATTGTGGTTTATGGCTGGGTGGGGAGCATAAGCAGTACTTCTACCCTTTAGGTTATGAAGCAGCACTGAAATTCTTTAACGTTTTCTCATAACATTGCTGTTTTTCTAGATTGTGTCCCCAACATTTCAACATTGTCTTTTTTACCTCACCTCATGAACCAGGCAGATGTAATTTTTCAAATCCCCTCTGAAACATGTTTTCGCAATTGCTCCGTGAAATCAACTTTCGGATGGGATTTTTAAAATGCCACCTGTCTTAATGGTAAGATAGGAACATAATAAGACTATGTGGAACATTTGGGATCAAAATCTCAAAAATGACAAAGTTATGAAGAAACATTGAAAGTCTTCAATGTTTACTCCTGGCTATGCTATTTTACCACATTGTGACCCCATGAACATGACTGTGTAATTTTTTCAAATCCACCCCAAAACATCTTTTCACACTTGTGCTGCAAAAGTATTCATAAATGAGACTTATCATGTTCATAAGGTGGTGTATTAAAAAGACTATGTTGAATATTTGAGGTCAAAATTTGAAAAAAAAAATTATGAGTAAACATTGACATTTTTCAACTTTTACTCCAAACAATGACATTTTTCAATGTCAGTCACAATGCTGCAATATTTTCATTTCTTAACCCACATTTTCAACATACTCAGTGTTTTTAACCCCCATTGAATGAACATGGCAGGTGTCAATATCAAATTCCCCCTCAAACCTGTTTTTGTAATCATTCCACAAAACAATGTTTTGGGTCACATTTCATGAATGATACCAATCATATTCATATACTGGGCCAAAAAAAAACTACTATTCTGAAAACTCAAGGCCACAGTCTAAGAAAATAATAATGTTATGTGCGAACCTCTTCATTTCACAGCCATGACAATTTCACTATTATAACATGTGCTAATAATTTAATTATCACCTCTGCACTATCAATGCCAAATACCCACACAGTAAATATAAGCTTGCAAATATTCAGCATTGACAAATGCGTTTTATTCTTTTTGTCATTTCCTGTATTTTTTGTGCAGCAGTAAAACATAAGTGCTGTTTGGTATTATTCCTAACACAGAATTGCAAATTCTGAAAAATTTCCCCAACAGAATATTTGTCAGAGAAAGTGATCTACTGTAATTATAATCCAAAACATTTTTCTAAATTTGTTTACTTTCTCTTTATACTCCCCCTGCTACCTGAGCCCCACACCATCGGGAGTCACCTACGGCATCTGCCCCATCTTCCCCTTACCTGGAGCACATGGGTGCTCCCCCATGGAGCCTTGGTTCTACTCCCAGGTGAGGACAAGGTGGGGCAAGTACACCACGAACATCTTGTTTCATTGGGCCACTCCAAGCGGGACATGCAGGGAGAGTTGAGGGGGTCTGTGCCGGGCGCTCCGCGATCAGCAAGCTTTTTGACGCTGTTCTTGTACTGGGTGTGATGTGCACACAGACGTCAAGGTGCACTTGCCAATGTCCATCACACCCCTAGCCAAAGTGACTTGGTGCTTGCTGTGCCTCCAGCCTCTGTCAGAGGCCAGTTAAGCACCGAGCCTTGTCCCACCTCCCTCCCCCGAGAAGGCAAGCAGTCTTCAAGCCTCCTCCCCACAGCTAACACTCCATCTCCCTAGGAATAAATAGGATTTTTTCAACTTTGATGCATATCTCAGGCATTTCTTTGAATTTTGGCACCAATTTTTCAACATGGGGTTTTTGGGACCCCCTCCTCGTGAATTCTGTCACTGTCATGATGTTATTCAGCCCGAAAAGGTGATTTCAAAGTCACTGCATGGAATCCACTTTCAAGACCAATTAATGAAACAACAGTGCCAGTGTTCATGATGTGGGCTCTCAAAAAGCCTATACTGTAAATTTGGTGGGAAAAATAAAAAAAAATGACTGTTTTATGAGCGTGTGTTGTGCAGTTGCTATGCACGCTCGTAACTTTGCGAATTTGCAATATTTTCATGCCAGATTTTCAGCATTGGCATTTTTTCAGACCTCCTTGTGAACAGTATAGCTGTCATTTTCCACATTCTGTCCGAAATGTGTTTTTGCACTTCCGGCACACAAAAGCGCAGTCACTGTGGGAAATCAGTGTTTAGGACAGATTAAGAAAATGACAGTGGCACTGTTCATGAGCAGATGTCCTAAAATGGCTATGGTGAAAACTTGGTGATGATACTCCATAAAATGACTGTGTTACAAGCGTGCGTTGCGCAGTTTGTACGTACTCGTAACTTCACGAATTTATAATATTTTCACTCCAGATTTTCAAAATTGCCATTGTTCTGCACTTCCTTATGAACAGCACAGCTGTCATTTTTCACATCCTGGCTGAAATGTGTTTTCGCAGTTCCGGATCAGAATAGTGTGGTCACTGTGGGAAATCCATGTTCAGGACACATTATGAAAATGACAGTGACACTGTTCATTAGCAGAGGTCCTAAAATGCATATGTTGAAAATTTGGTAATGAACGTCCATAAAATGAGTGTGTTACGAATGTGCATTACGCAGTTTCCACGCACTCTCGTACCTTTGCAACTTTGCAATATTTTCACTCCAGATTTTCAGCATTGCCATTTTGACACACCTCCTTATGAACAGTGCTGCTGTCATTTTTCACATCCTGGCCGAAATGTGTTTTCGCTCTTCCGGTGCACAATGGCACGGTCGCTGTGGGAAATCAGTGTTTGGGACATATTAAGAAAATCACACTGACATTGTTCATGAGCAGAGGTCCTAAAATGCCTATGTTGAAAATTTTGTGATAAAACTCCATAAAATGACTGTATTATGAGTGTGTATTGCAGGTTCCACGCACTCTTGTAAGTTGCAAATTAGTAATATTTTCATGCCAGATTTTCAACACTGGCATTTGTTCACACCTCCTTATGAACAGCTGTCATTTTTCATATCCTGGCCGAAATGTGTTTCCGTGCTTCTGGCGCAGAATACCACAGTCGCTGTCAGAAATCAGTATTTGGGACAGATTAGCATCGAGCAACTTGGGGGGAGTGAGCTCAACTGAGCTCTGTCAAGACTGCTGTGAATTTCTTTGTGGGCAGGAAAAGGTGACAATGCAGGCAGAAGCCAGTACAAAAACGCAGCTTGTAGCGCTGGGAGACACAGAATGAGCGAGTGAAGGAGGGGGAGTAAGTGAAGTCAATGGAGCTCTGCTGGGACTGCTGCGGATTTCTTTGTGGGCAGGAAAAGGCAGCAATGCATGCAGGGGCTAAGTACAAAAGGACAGCCTGCAGCGGTGGGAGAAACAGAACCAGTGAGTGACAGAAGGGGAGTGAGCGAGCTCAATGGAGCTGTATCATGACTGCGGCAGATTTCTTTGTGGGCAGAAAAGGGTGGCATTGCAGGCAGGTGCCCAGTACAGAAGGGCCTCCTGCAGTGCTGGCAGAAACAGAATGAGCGAGTGAGATGGGGGGGAGTGAGTGAGGCCAACGGAGCTCTGTCAGGACTGCTGCAGATTTCTTTGTGGGCAGAAAAAGATGCCAACAGGGGTAGGAACCCAGTACAAAAGGGCAGCCTGCAGCACCAGGAGAAACAGAATGAGAAAGTGAGACAGGGGGAGTGAGCGACCTCAACGGAGCTCTGTTGGGACAGCTGCAGATTTCTTTGTGGGCAGGAAAAGGTGCCAATGCAGGCAGGAGCCCAGTACAAAAGAGCAGCCAGCAGCGCCAGGAGAAACAGAATGAGCAAGTGAGAGAGGGGGAGTGAGCAAGCTCAACGGAGGTCTATCATGACTGCTGCAGATTTCTTAGTGGGCAGGAAAAGTAGGCAATGTAAGCAGGAGCCCAGTACAAAAGACCAGCCTACAGCCCTGGCAGAAACAGAATGACCGAGTGAGAGAGGGGGCGTGAGCGACCTCAACAGAGCTGTGTCAGGACTGCTGCACATGTCTTTGTGGGCAAACAAAGCCGGCAATGCAGGCAGGAACCCAGTACAAAAGGGCAGCCTGCAGCAGCGGCAGACACAGAACGAGCAAGTGAGGGAGGGGGAGTGAGTGAGCTCAACAGAGCTCTGTTGGGACTGCTGTGGATTTCTTTGTGGGCAGAAAAAGGCAGCAATGCACGCAGGGGCCCAGTACAAAAGTGCAGCTTGCAGCAGCGGAAGAAACAGAATGAACGAGTGAGAGAGGGGGAGTGAGTGAATGAGCTCAACAGAGCTCTATCATGACTGCTGCAGATTTCTTTGTGGCCAGAAGAAGGTGGCAATGCAGGCAGGAGCCCAGTACAAAAGGGCAGCCTCTCAATGCCGACAGAAATGGAACAAGCAAGTGAGAGAGGGGGAGTGAGCGAGCTCAGTGGAGCTCTGTCGGGACTGCTGCAAATTTCTTTGTGGCAGAAAAAGGTGCCAACAGAGGCAGTAGACCACTACAAAATGGTAGCCTGCAGCACCAAGAGAATTGGAATGAGCAAGTGAGACAGGCGGAGTGAGCGACCTCACCAGAGCTCTGTTGGGACAGCTGCGGATTTCTTTGTGGGCAGAAAAAGGTGGCAATGCAGGCAGGAGCCCAGTAGAAATGGCCAGCCTGCAGCGCCGGCAGAAATGGAACGAGTGAGTGACAGAGGGGGAGTGAGCTACCTCAACGGATCTGTGTCAGGACTGCTGCAGATTTTTTTGTGGGCAGAAAAAGCCACCAACAGAGGCAGGAGCCCAGTACAAAAGGGCAGCCTGCAGCACCAGCAGAAACAGAATGAGCGACCGAGAGGGGGGAGTGACCCACCTCAACTGAGCTCTGTCGGGACAGCTGCAGATTTCTTTGTGGGCAGCAAAACATGCCAATGCAGGCAGAAGCCCAGTACAAAAGAGCAGCCTGCAGCACCAGGAGAAACAGAATAAGCGAGTGAGATAGGCGGAGAGAGTGACCTCAACGGAGCTCTGTCAGGACAGTTGCAGATTTGTTTGTGGGCAGAAAAAGGTGCCAACGCAGGCAGAAGCCCAGTACAAAAGGGCAACCAGCAGCGCCAGGAGAAACACAATGAGTGAGTGAGAGAAGGGGAGTGAGCGAGTTCAACAGACCTCTATCATGACTGCTGAGCATTGCTTTGTGGGCAGAAAAAGGCGGCAACGCAGGCAGGAAACCAGTACAAAAGGTCAGCCTGCAGTGCCAGCAGAAACGGAACGAGCGAGAGAGAGGGTAGTGAGCTAGCTCAGCGGACCTGTGTCAGGACTGCTGCAGATTTCTTTGTAGGCAGAAGAAGCCATCAACAGAGGCGGGAGCCCCGTACAAAAGGGCAGCCTGCAGCGCCAACAGAAACAGAATGAGCGAGTGAGAGAGGAGAAGTGACCCACCTCAACAGAGCTCTGTCAGGATAGTTGCAGATTTCTTTGTGGGCAGAAAAATATGCCAACGCAGGCAGGAGCCCAGTACAAAAGAGCAGCCTGCAGCACTGGGAGAAATAGAACGAGCGAGTGACACAGGGGCAGTGAGCGAGCTCAACGGACCGACGCAATCAACATTCGGCATTGACAAATGCTTGTTTCTATAGCTCTTGTGTTCTTAGTGCATTAAGTTGTTTCCCAATAAATAAGTAAATTCCACTAACTCTTACACAGCTTTTCTGCAATCAAAATGAAGGCTATTACAGGCAGTGAATTGTTTTATATTTCTTACCTGTACCAGTAGCGTAGCAAATTCCCAAAGGGCCTGGGAGCAAGGCGATGTTATATGGCCCATTCCCAGTTTTGAATAAACATCAGAATTATGATTTGGGCCCCTCAAACCTCATGGGCCCGGGTGCCACTACACCCCCTGCACCCTTGTAGCTATGCCCCTGACCTGTACTTAGCAGGGCTGACTCTCAACTTATCAAATCCTTTCCAAACTAACAAGAAACAAAATTAATATGAATATGGAATGGATACCCACTGGAAATCAGCTCAATCCAGCAGGTGGAACTTGGAGTTGTTAATTCAACATCCCCCACCCCATTTGTAGCTCTCATGGTTTATTTTTTTATTACTTGTTTTTTAATGTAGGTGGAGGCACTACAAGGCAACTCCCTGCTTCCATCTTGTTCTGCTTCTACTAAAAATGAGCCTTGATCTCAGTGTGGTTTCTTCCAGATAAAATAATAAACGTGACTGTTTATGGGTTTCACATGTATGTGGGCGTAAGACATTACGAGACTGGGCTGGTCTGTTGTTTATTTAAGGCAAGAGCTGAAAGTTAGCACTTCAAGGTAAAGGGAACCCTCACTAATCCACCACATCAGTCCAAGAACACACCCGGTTTGACTTTTACAAGAGTCCCTTTGTGTATATATGTCTGCTCATTCCTGGAAGATTAGAATGACATTTCCTGTGTAAGAACTGCTTCACTCAAAACCCTACTGGTTCCCTTCCCCCGAGCCTTACTGCACCAATCCATATGATAGGGGATCAAAGGTGGGGCTCATGAGCTGTCATCTGTCAAAGGGGACATGCAATCAAACAACTGACAGCAGTAGACATACGGTAGCACCCTCAGCCTTGCAAAGCACTCAAGTTTAAGTTTATTAAGAGCAGGAGACTGAACAGGCCATTGAGCTGAAGCTCAGTAGCAATTGGTTCAGTCCTTGTAATTTCTGTCCATACCTACGTCCTACTCAAAGCATGCAAAATTACATATTTTATTTTTATCTATAAAAATAGACCATGAAAATCCTGTAACCGCATTGTTGAAAAAATGTCACATAACTGTTGATTATTTGACAACTACACGCCTCACCTGAGCTACATATTTTTTTTAACAAATAAAAGCCCATTTTGTAAGTGGGAATAACACTCTCCCAGGTGTGTAGTCATAAGGGAATAATACGCTTTTTGGGTGGTCACAGCACTCTGCTATACCTGTTGCCTAACAACCACCAGAGGCATGCATTATTCCCGTATTGCTGCACACCCTGTCATATGTTATCCCTTACATATTTCTTCTCATACCTTCTCCCCAAGGTAGCACCTGGAAACAAACCTCAGTTCAGTGTGCCTTTCTGATTACGAAATTTAAAATAAATCAATAAATAAAATTTCCAATGGCATCTCTGATACGAAGTGCAGTAGGGAAAGCAGTAAGGAGTGTGAAGGCACTAACTGAAGAAAGAACAGCCCAAGCAGTAATAAAAGGGGACAAGACATTTGTTAGGTATGTATGGGCTGGCAGTATAGCCTAGAGGTTAGAACAACAAGCTGTGAATGAGCTTGGTATATCCAGCAGGCCTGGGTTTGATTCCCACAACCTCTAGTTGCATACTGTGTGACTTTGAGCATGTCACTTAAACACCCCAGCGCTCCCAAGTTGCCCCTGAAAACAGGCACTTGTGCCTAGTGGGCCTCACCCATGTATCAAAGAATTAAAAGAAAAAGAGAAAGACCAGGGGTGAACTGTAAGGTTGAAAAGGGAAGGATTGTACAGAGGAGGAAAAGCAGGAAAAAGCAGACCTCCTGAACAAATATTTTTGTTCGGTGTTTACAGAGGAAAGAGAAGGGGAGGGTCCACAAAAATTTAACAGGAGCACTGGAGGGAGGGAGATGGACACTAGTGCTTTTTTGGAGGACAGAGTACTAAAGGGCCTTGCTAATCTGAAAGTGGATAAAGCAATGGGACTAGAAGGAGTGCATCCCAGGGTACTGAGGGAGCTCAGGGATGTACTGGCTGCACCTCTGACAATCCTATTTAACAGCTCACTGGAAACAGGAGTGATTCTGGAGGCCTAAAGGAGGGCAGATGTAGTCCTACTTCACAAAGTGGTAGTAGGGAGGAGGCTGACAATTATAGGTCAGTCAGCCTAACATCAGTGGTGGGAAAGTTAATGGAATCATTGCTGAAGGAAAGAATAGTGGAATATCTTACATCCCATGGGTTACAAGACCCAAGGTAGAATGGATTTCTAGGGAAGGGTCATGTCAAATGAATCTGATAGCTTTCTTTGACTAGGTGACCAAGGAATTGGATCAGGGTTGAAAGAATGAGGGGGGATCTAAAGAAGTTGGAAGAATGGTCATGAGTTTGGCAGCTAAGATTCAGCATAAAACAGTGCAAAATCATGCATTTAGGGCACAAAAACCCGGGGGCAACATACCAACTCAGAGGTGGGGAGTATTAGCAGTTACAAAACAGGAAAGATAACTGGGGCTTATTATTTGTGATGACCTGAAGGTAGCTAAACAGTGTGACAAGACAGCGGGAAAGGCTAGCAGAATGCTTGGATGCATAAGGAGTGGTATCACCAGCAGGAAGAGGGAGGTAATAATATCCCTGTATAGATCACTAGTGAGACCCCACCTTGAGTACTGTGTACAGTTCTGGAGGCCCCTTCTCTGAAAGGACATAAATAGGGTGGAGGCAGTGCAAAGGAGGGCAACCAAAATTATGTAGGGCCTACATCAGAATCCGTATGAAGAAAGGCTTAAGGATTTAAATATATACTCCCTAGAAGACAGGAGTGAATGGGGGCATAAAATAGTCATTCAAAAACTTCACAGGAATAAATAAGGTATAGGAAGTGAACGTTTTCCAGAGAAAATATGCTCAAAGACAAAGGGTCACAATATGAAGCTGGGGGGGAGGCTCAGCGGAAACGTGAGGAAGTACTTCTTCACGGAGAGGATGATGAACGTTTGGAACAGACTCCCAGCAGAAGTGGTGGGGGCTAGAACTGTCACAGGATTTAAGAATGCATGGGATATACCCAAGGAAATCTTAGAAGCAAGAGGGCGGTGTAAGCCGGAGTCCAAGTAGGGTCTCCGGTGGCACTATAGGTAGGGAATTAAGGGCAGACTAGGTGGGCCAAGTGGTCCTTATCTTCTGATAATGTCTATGTTTCTATGTTAGGGTGGAGTGGTGGATATGGTCTACTGGATTTGTGCGGCACTTTGGGACCAATTTCTGCAGCAGGGCTACTAATTGCCACATCTGCAGTGGTGGTTTGTAATTTCCACAGAAGGTCTGCGGCGCTAATGAAGTGCCCCATCACAGCAGCAGCTCATTGTTCTGACATCGTGTCCATGGCAACAGCTATGGCATCTGGGATGGGGGAACACACAATACCATTAGATAATCAAATAACCCCACAAACATTTATACATTTTTTTAAGCTACAGAAACATAATCTATCACACAAGACCCTATCTGATTTCATAGATGAAATATGCAGAGGGGACACAGAAACATAGAACATAGAAACATAGAATTTGACAGCAGATAAGGACCACTTGGCCCAAATAGTGTGCCCATTTTTCCCTACCTACCGTACCACCGTAGTCCCTACTTGATCTCTGGCTTATTCCCCCCCCCCCTTGTCTTATCACTAAGGTTCCCATATACCAATCCCATGCTTTCTTGAAGTCTGTTACAGTTTTTGGCTCCGCCACCTCTGCTGGGAGGCTGTTCCAGGCATCCACCACCCTCTTTGTGAAGAAGTAGTTCCCCACATCTCCCTTGCATCTACCCCCCCCCACAGCTTCATAGCATGATCCCTTGTCATTGAGCATCTTTTTTTCTGAAAGATGCTTCCCTCTTGAACCTTATTTATACCAGTGAGGTATTTCAATGTTTCTATCATATCCTCTCTCCCTCCATTCCTCCAGTGTATACATATTAATGTCTTTTAGTCTTTCCTCATAGGACTTTTGATGCAGACTCTGCACCATCTTGGTTGCACTCCTTTGGACCATCCCCACTCTTTCTATGTCCTTCCGGAGATGAGGTCTCCAGAACTGGACACAGTACTCCAGATGAGGTCTCACTAGTGATCTATACAGGATAACACCACCTCCCTCTTTCTGCTGGTGATGCTACTCCCTATGAACCCCAGCATCCCGCTAGCTCTCCTGACAGCCTTGTCACACTGCCTAGTAACCTTTAGGTCATCAGATATGATAACTCCCAGGTCTCTTTCCTGTTTGGTGGTTGTCAATACCTCTCCTCCCATTTTGTACTCCTCCCCCCCTGGGTTTCTGTGCCCCAAGTTCACAATTCTGCACTTTATTGCATTGAAGCCCAGTTGTCATACCCTTGACTACTCCTCTAATCTTTCCAGAGCCCCTCTCATTTTTTCTACTCCCCCTGGAATGTCTACCCTGTTGTAGATTTTAGTGTCATCTGCTAACAGGCAGACCTTTCCCTCCAGCTCCTCTGCAATGTCGCTAATGAAGACATTAAAAGGGAGCGGTCCCAGTACAGATCCCTGAGGTATCCTACTGGTCACCTTCCCTTCCTCAGAAGGAACTCCATACCATCACCCTCTACCTCCTATCCCTTAAACAATTTCTTATCCAGTTTACCACATTTGGTCCCACTCCTAGGCTATCCAGCTTGCTTACTAATCTCCTATGTGGGATGATGTCGAAGGCCTTGCTGAAATCCAGGTAGGCCACATCCACTGCTCCCCGCATGATCCTGGTCACCCAGTCAAAGAACTCTATAAGATTTGTCTGGCAAGACCACCACCTCCCGTGAATCCATGCTGTTTTGTGCCCTGTAAGTCACTGGATTCAAGATGTTCCACTGTCCTTTCCTTCAGTAGTGCTTCCAATAATTTCTCCACCACCAAAGTCAGGCTAACTGGCCTATAGTTGCTGGCCTCCTCCCTGCTACCACTTTTGTGAAATGGGACTACATCTGTCCTCCTCCAGTCCCCCAGAACCTCCCCCGTCTCCAGTGAGAGGTTGAACAGGACTGTTAGAGGTGCAACCAGCACCTCCCTGAGTTCCCTCAGTATCCTTGGATGGACCCTGTCTGGCCCCATTGCCATATCCACTTTCAGATTTGCATGTTCCTTCAGAGCTCTCTCCTCTGTAAAGGAACTAGTGTCCACCTCCCTTCCTTCGATGCTCCTGTTACTTTTCTGTGGCCCCTCTTCTTCCCCTTGTTCTGTGAACACTGAACAAAAGTATTTGTTCAAGATGTCTGCTTTTCCTTGGTCCCCTACGCACAATCCCCCCTTCCATTCTTAGTCTTACAATCTGTTTCCTGGTCTTTCTCATTTCACTTACATACTTAAAAAATGCCTTGTCCCCTTTCTTTAGTTCCTCAGCTATTTTCTCCTTTGTTTGTGCCTTTGTGCTCCTAACTGATCTCCCTGCCTCCCTCTGTTTCTACAGATAAAGCCTCCTATCCTCCTCTTCTTGTGTCTTCTTATACCTTCTGAATGCTAACCTTTTTGCCCTTACCTTTCCAGCCACCCCCTTAGAGAACCATAGCTGTCTCTTTTTCCTCTTGGCTTTGCTTATTAGCCTGACGCAGAGCTGTGTTGCCTTCTCTATGCACCCTTTTAGTTTCGCCCAGATTTCCTCCACTCCACCCAAGTCCTCCCCCAACCAGGGCATCCCTGAGACATTCCCCCATCTTTTTAAAAATCCCTCTTGAAGTTCAGCACCATCATCCTTGTGTGGTTTGATTCTGCACCAGTCTTTATACTGAACCACACAGTACTGTGATCACTGGTCCCCTGGTGGCCACCCACAGTGACATCTGCAACACTGTCCCCATCAGTTAGTACAAGGGACCTTGTGTGATAAATCATTTAGCTATACTCCTGCTGTTTAGACCACTCATGAGGTTACCAGAGCTCAAACAGCACTTGTATAGATAAATCATTTATCACACAGGTCTCCACTGTGTATCACTTAATTATGCAATAGAGCTGGATACAAAAGGCTGCTGATCAATCTGTTTATAAGAACAATTATATGTATGAATCAGAGGCCATGATTTATATATAATACTGTAACAGCCCCTGAACTCATCTTGGCTGTTTCTGGGGCCCTTGGGTCTCACCTGGACACACCTCTGAGGTGGCTTACCTGGGTTCCCTAGGGGATAGAAGAAATGCTGTGGTGCTTCCACCTGAGGTAGTGATGTGGGCTACTTGTGGATAAACACAGGTTACCACCCCCCAGGGAAAATACACTAACTGCCACCACCATACCCTTCCCACACAGTAACAGCAAGCAGCTTACAATAACCAGCAATACTGACGTGTACCATAAACCAACTTTCCATTTTATTATAGGGAGGGGATGAAATGGGGAGAAAATAGCACAACAGTAATAAATGCAACAACAAATGGTGCCTCACACAGTCCCCTCACCTGCCACCTGTGGTGTACCTGGCTTTTTCCCCAAATGGCCGTTAAGACACAGTCAGTTGTTGTGTTGGGTACCACACCAGGGATGCTGAGATGCTAGGAGGGTAACAGTCTTTAAACATGAAGCAAGGAACTTTCATTGGGAACCAATAACTTGTAAGCACAGTCAACATTAACGTTTGGCCTAAGTTCAGCTTGGGAACTGGTGCAGTCCTGCCCAGGACTTAACCCTCTTTTCAAACTAGCTAGCTAGCTAAAATAGGAATTCCTCTGAGTTGCAGCTCAGATGTACTTAGAGTTTTGATGCTTCAAAGGGGGCTGCAAAGTTCTTGGTTCAACTAGTATCATGCTGGTGTCAGCGGTTGTTGGTGGTGCACCAGAATAGCAGGTTGCAAGAGGACAGCAACTGGTTTTCACATGTCAGTCCTTTCAAATCTTTGCCTCTAAGGCTTTTGTAGACAATGTTCAACTGACAAGCCTCGCAATATCTTCTTCTCCAGTAGTCTCTGTGGGAGCCTGGGAGTCAGGGCAGACTGAGAGACTCCTAGATTTTCTGCTTGTCAACACATCACTAGAGCACCAAATGTGGCTGAGCTTTGGCACAGTCTCTAGCCCCAGCACACACACTTCTCTGGTTAGGAACACTTATGCAGTACAAAACTCTTGTCCTCTGAGGGGGAACACAGCTCCCTCTCTTTGCCCTCAGACAGTCACTCTCACTGCTTGCAGGCTACAGAATGACAGTCTTTGTTCTCAGGCGGCAAGTCTCTCTTTTTCAAATTGCAAATTCTCAGGTTGCCAGCTTACAGCAGCAGGTTCAAGATGGGCACCAGAAAATCTCTTCACAGTTCAATACTTTTCCCTGTTAGCTGCTTTCCTCAGGCACTCTGCCCTTTGCTGGATGCTGGGGCCAGAAAGGCTATTGTGCTACGGGATCAAACCTTTGGGCTACATAGCCCACACAGTCTTTCTACTCTTTCTGCTGTCTTTACTCCCTCTCCCTCTCCCTCTCTCCCTCTCTCTCTCGCTCTCTCTGGATTCTCCATGGAATCTTAGCAGAATCCCCCTGTTGGTGAGCTGACAGTGTTATTTATAGCTTTTCTATAGTCCTTCACTGATTGGCTTTATTACTCCTGAGCTTTCTGGGTACCCCTTCACATTTCACAGTGGCCTCTTGCCTCCCAGAACTTATGGGGGCCACCATATTTGCTTGAATTCTATTCCCCAACATTTCAGCCCTTATGTTATTAATGTATGCCCTTACAAGGGCAGAAAACCATTTCCCCCCATGCCCGAAGGCATTTTGTTACTGAACCTCGGGTCAGCTGCCTGCCCTGAAACTGGAGATATTGTTAAATAGTGGCCAATGGCTAAAAACAGTATTGGACCCACAGATCCTTTAATTCAGGCTGCTGTGCATGTGCAGGAGGCACAGCATGGCCATATTTTTAATTTACATTCTCTGGTCCCTCCACAGCACATCCCAGGATCGAACTACTGCCTCCTGAAGCACTATGGACCTAGCCTCCCATTTCCAATGGGGCCAAGGAAACAGAGGACTGTGGGTCACCATAGTCACAGAGATAATGGAACCCCAGGCCCAAATCCCTCCAGAGCCACTGACAGAGGACACCCGTGATGCCAGGCCCCAAAAAGGTAAGCCCCTTACCCCAGAGGGGGATTACAATCTCCTCTGGGTCACGAACTGTCATCCTGACAATTGTGCGAGTTCCATCCAGTGCATATCGGAAAGAAACATAAATAGGCAACAGCAACACACTTGCAATCCTATCTAGACAATTTCCGTCTGACTATGCTAGCTTCAAATTCAAAATTCACAGAATAAATAGAAACAGGTTAACAAGATTTCCGGTAACAGTGCTAGATAGACACTTGATTCCTGTCTAACCCACATGCCCAAATGTTCACATTCCCACAGTACCCTCACTGTTACTGAATACAACACGGGGTAGCGAGTGGGGAGTGACATAGATGCTTCAGTACACTACATACAGAGGCAGGTCAGTGGGGACACCAGGCAAATTATAACTGAGTTTTAAGAGGGGTTTGATTGGCCTTTTGAACCGCCTCAAAGGAACGTCTTTACTTTCTGGGGTAACTGAGGGTGTACATTCTTCTTCCCTGGAAGGTCAGGGAGGCTCTGCAGCATGAGTCGGTTTGAGTATCCCATTTGTTTCTTGTTCAGTCGGTTCAGGTACCATGTCTATCTCTTGTGCAATTTTCTACCTGATATGCCGTATGCTCTAGCTCGGTTTAAGGTTCATAAGGATCTGCGTCTGGGTTTAGTGGTGCTGTTGGAGTAGTTGGCATCCACCACTTGCCAGAATTGTTCACCAACTGGGGAATATCCATTGTAGAATAGCACCTCACAAGGTCATCTTCCTCATCGGAAGAGTTCGGATCATTGAGAGTCTGGTCTGATGCAGGCCTTTTGGAACACCCAGGCAGACCGGTATTCAGAAAAATGACAAAACACACACTAGCACTCCAGAACCAGGAGATGGAGCTCCAATGAAGTATATATTTTTTTTTTTTGCAATTCACTGTATTTTTTTACCGAGCTGCCTGCTGCCCTCCAATCAGCTCGGTCACGGCTCACCGGCTTCTGCTCCCAAATCAGCAACCCCCGACATCCTGATGGCTTGCCCCATGGCGGTCCGCGTGCATCGGGGCTAGATGCCGCGGGCGAAATAGTTCTAGGTCGGGGTCAGTGCAGGGAGCACGGAGGCGCGGTGGGCTTCATCCATGGCGGCCGGCAGCTCCGTTTTTCCCGGTTTTCCCCACCCTGAGGCGGAGGCGTGCAATGACGCTGTGCTGCCCCAGTCTCCGCTTCTCCCCACCCCTTGAGTAAGCACGGCAGTGGGTGTCCACCAGCCCACTAGGGGCTCCCCATCGCCCGGGTTGCTAGCCCAACCTTCCCTCGAGTAGTGAGAGCAGTCCGCCGGACGCTCAATCCTTCTCCCCGGTTGCCTCGACGACCCGGGTCCGCTCTCGAACCCGGGTCGCCGGCATCGCAAGCAGAAATCCCACCGCTGCGCCAACGGGCCGGCTCCAATGAAGTATATTACTCAAAGTTCAAGTGAACAAGCAAAAGTTTTATTTTTATCTTGCTGAATTAATATATTGCAAACACAGAATAAACCAAGATGAACTCCATATGGTCAAGTGCCACGGCGCTTCGCCACGTAAGGCTTCATCAGGGGGTGGGTACCATGACCAAACAACTAGATTTTATACAAAAATCATAATGACATCATCAACTTGTAATTGGCTCCTTAAAGTAGCAGGTGCTAAATAAAACTATACATGATATTAATTTTACATGGTGTTAACAACACACTATGATTGTAATCTAATGCGTTTTGTAGGACATAGGTTAGCTAAGATTGATACATTTCATCTATCATGTAATACTAAACTCAACTTCATAGTTTTTATGTCTTATATTTGACAAAGATTAGCACTTAATACAGTCATGATTCAATCCTAGCCTGCATTGTCATTTCGAACATAAAATGCAACAGAATAAATTAAATAAAAAAAAAAGGTCTGATGCAGGTCTTTCAGAAGACCCAGGCAGACCAGTATCCAGGTGAGGGTTGGGCTGAGTAGTCTAGTTAGTGTGACTGAAGAAACCCTTGGTTTTCATTGTTTGGGTTTGCATGGTGCCTAGTTCTAGTTCTGGAATATCTAATTGTTCAATGGGAAGCAAATGGTTGTGGCGCAATATTTTACTTCTCTGAGGTTCCCCCTCTGGGCAAACTCTGTACATTGGCAAGTCCACAAGTTTTTCAGTGACCACATGAGGGATGTTGCCCCACTGATCCACAATTTTATGCTTTCCAGGCAACCACAAATTCCAGACCAAAACTCTGTCTCCAGGGAGCTACTCGTGAGCTCTGACATGTTTATCATAATGGGTCTTATTTACCAAGTTTCTTCTGTTACACAATTATGTGGCCAATCGGTAAGCTTCATTCAACTGCTTCTTCCATCTCTGGACATACTGTATTTGGTGTAGGTCTTTAAATTATCGCCATCAGATGACACTCCAAATGCAAGGTCTACTGGAAGGTGGGCCTCTCTTGCAAACATAAACAAATATGGGGATTGGCCTGTGGCATCATTATGAATGCAATTGTAGGCATGAGCCAGCATACTGACTTGCTAGCTCCCGTTAGCTATCTAGTGAGGATTCAATGTGCCAAACATATCTAATACAGTCCTATTGAATCTTTCAGGTTGAGTGTCACCCTGGGGGTGGTAGGGAGTAGTCCTGGACTTCCTGATTCTCCACAATGACAACAATTCTTTGATTTTGATGAGTTGGCTTTCAAAATCCTGACCCTGGTCAGAATGGATTCTCTTGAGAAGTCCATAATCAACAAATTATTTTTCAACCAGAATCTTAACTACAGTGGAGGCCCGTTGGTCTTTGGCTGGAAAGGCTTGGGCAAATGGGCAATAGTGGTTGGTCACGGTGTCATGTCAAAAGAGCAAACCAAAATGTGCAACTCATAAATGAGCGCATAATTTTGGTCGCTTACAGGTTTGGCAACTGTGGAGGGATAGCGAAGGAGGGAATAGCAAGGGAGGGAAAAAACAGCGAGGGGAGGGAATAGCAGTGGGATGGAAGGAAGGGATGAAAGGAAGTGGGAAGAAGAAGGATGGGCTAACTAGGGATATGGAGCGTGATCCCACCGAGTTATCCTTGTAGCATAGTGGGTAGGGACATCGGTTGCAGTGGTGGTGGTGGTCCTGGGTTCGGTACTATGGACAGGTATTTTATTTTGTTTTCAGCAGGTGGTGTTACATTAAACGTATATTTAGACATGTACCGATTTAGTATTTGGCAAGTATGGCTGTGTGCTGTATTTATGTTCACCAGGATGTGCTTGCCGTTGTGCTAGTCACTAATTTTGCTTCGCTCTTATGACGTGGAACTGTTGGTCACTACCAGAATGTTAGTTAAATTCCTTTTATCAGGTTCTAAACTCAAAAATTCAATTCACACGAAGTCCATAGGGACACTGGTTGTAATGTTTACCGAAGCAGCAGCTCGAGAAGGCAGCGTATTCCCCTGGATACATCTCATTCACTGTGTGTAGTAGTTCTTCACCTCTGTACTCATTCTGGGCCAGTTGAACCTCCTTCTGACCAGGTCCAGCATTCTGTCCACCCCCAAATGTCCCATCTCATCATGCAAAGCTTTAAGGACCATCTTTCTGAACTTTATGGGTAGCAATAACTGTTTGAGAGTTGAGCCATCATTGCTATGGAGTTTTCTGTAAATCACATCATTATGCACTTTTAATTTACTCCATTCTTTTTTTATTTATTTAGTTTTTTGTTGACTGGGTAAGTGCACTAGACAAATCCTGCCTATTTTCAGGCATGACCCGGGGGAGGGGATACAGATGAATGCCAACTGACCTTGAACCAGATTAAGCTGCTGGTGGTATTTTTAGTGAATGAGGGAAATTTGGCCAGGACACTGGGAAAATTACCCTACTCTTTTCGATAAGTGCCATGGGATCTTTAACATCCACCTGAACTACCACCAATCCAGGCAGATGGGACCTCGGTTTAACGTCTCATCCAAAAGACAGCACCTCAGACGTGCAGCACCCCTCTCTTGCTGCATTACAGTGTCAGTACTGGGATATTAACCCAAGTGCCAGATGTGGGAACTGAACCCACAGCCCTCTGATCTCCTGGCTTCAGAGGCAAGTGTGCTACCTTCTGAGCCACTGACACATTCTCTCAATAACAGGGAGGTGTCAGAATGATTTATGTAACCCCTCTGCAAATGGGAGTTCCCAAAAGTCTTCCAAGAGCTTGCCCATTTGCTCCGAGCCTGGTTGGTGTTTAGCGTTAAAGCCGTTTAGCTGTGATTGCCAGTGAGTGCTTTTAAAGCCTCCAAGTACTGTCTCTTTAAGGGCTGCCTGCTTGCAGGCATAATTAATCTGGATGGGGGGTCTGTGAGTTTCCCTGCTCGAGTCGCGCTCGAGCAGCTGACAAATCGCCCCATTTCTGCCATCGCTATTTGGGCAGTGAGCACTTTTGAAAGATGTAACTAGTTGCTGGGAACTATTTAGAGTGATAGCGAAAATGTAGCTTGCCTAACCTGCCTTTCTTGCAGCATGGACTGTTTCTGTTTACTCCACCATTTTGGTCACGAACCGCCAAATTGGACAAATCGGGTTATAAGGACTCTAAAATGGAGCCTGTTAAGTGGATCTGTGTGGTGCCAGTCTCTGGGAAATGTAGTTTTGGACTATAGGCACCTTTTTGCACCAACCAGCCAATCGAACCTTTCGGATCTAAGGGAAATCCCCTGAATTGTCTGCTGGCAAGCCAGATCTGTTTGGAAGGTTAACAGAATAGGAGCTCTGAGTGTTTGAGCGGCCGTTGCGGCGTAGTTCACACGGGAGAACCGTGGAAGGCCTGATTCCTGGCCTACTAACCTGCTATCTGCCCTGAGAGGGAGAAGAGGACTTTTTCGGACTGAATCTGAATTTGCAGAGAATGAAGCAAGCTGCTGATTTATAACCAGGCTCAACCTGTAGAAGACCAAAGATTTTGCTGAAAGCGATCGGCCTGTCAGGACTCTAGCTACTGAAGTGCTCCCAGGTTTAGCAGTGATTTTTGCGATCGGGACCAAGGAGTCGCCTGCCTGGTACAGTAAACTTTCTTTACATATGAATGTGCTATGTGCTGGAAGGGGATCACGATTGGATCCCTCTTGCCATAAACTGTGTGCTAATTGCTGTAAGCTGCTCACAGCGGCATCAGACTGAATCCGCTTGCCTTCACACATTGTTGGGCCCTGCCACGATGGTCTTGTCTCACTACCCTGCTGCACGGAGAAAAGATCCATTGACGAGGGACCAGCCAGGGGATCAGCTTGCCTGAACAAGAACAGAGCCAAAGCAACTCATGTGGGCCCTGTTTCCTCTGGCAATCCAGAAAGTTCATCCATCAGCCCTCCTGAGTTTAGTCTGGGTACTGTGAAGTAATTATCAGGGTAGCTCCCTGCAACTTTTTTTAAATCAAAGTGTGTCATCTGATTGTTTTGTGTTTCTTTTCATGAACTGAGCCCTCCGGCTCCAGATTACAAATTGTGTGTGCATGTTCTTTCTCAATCACAGGGCCCCAACCAGCTGTATCGCCGGCCTACCCTGGGCATCAGTCCTGGCTAGCCTTTTCCCCCATCCTGGGTACCCAGAGAGTGTGACTGAGTTGGACTCTAAGTGCATGCACAGTAGTATGATTATTAATGTGTTCAAGCTAATTAACTTGATTATTTTCCCTCCTTGTTACAGACCCCCTGAATAAATCAGATCTGTTTGTTTCTACAATTCACATTGACTGTGGTGTCAGTTTATGTTGAAGGTATTGCATTATTGCTGTTGTACTGCATCACATTATTTTACAGGGGATCCCCAAAGTCAAGCTGAAGGAACCAGTACTGGGGGTAAGTGCTAAATATAAGTGTATGTACCAAGCATATCTGGGGTGTTGGGAAGGTGCATGTTGTGTATTGTGTGAGCCACTAGTAGGAGACAAGGGGGGTCACAGTGTCTCAGAGGGCTGTGACCTGGTTATTCAGACCAATACCAACCCAGACCTTTAGGTGGAAGCACCCATCACTGAACCTAGGTCCCTTAACCTGTTGGTAGCCAAGCAGGCAGGGGTAGTAGCCCAAGGGATAGCGCCACCTAGGGGTTACATTTACTTTCTTTTTTTACTTTCTATTTTTGACCCTTTCTCTTGTCCCCTGGTGGTCCAGTCTCTCAGAGTCCACAAGCACCTGCACTCCAATGAGAGGACTGAGCAGCCTGCTCCTAGGGTGCCCCACTCCATTATCTCTAGAGCCCCGGTTAACCCCCTGGGTGGGGTGAAGGAGGCTCCCTACTTATCTCCTCCAAACTTCAGGTGAGTGTGCACATAGGAGTCTGCCCCCAGTTTTTCCTTGTGGATGTGTGGTGCAGGGGCTCATCGCCCGGACCGGCTGCGAGATGTTTTTCCTTTTTCTGGTCCATCCCCTCCGACGGTACGTGGGGAGGACCTATGAGACAGATGTGCGTTGAGACATGCATCTGCTCCGATCCTCGGCCGACATTGGCCCCGCCCTACTTGTCTGCTTTCCTGTTCACACCAGCACTGCCCGTGGTCACCCAGGTGGTGGCGGTATAGCAGCAGGGCAAGTAACCCACTCCTCCCCGGAGAAGGAGAGCAAGCCGTCAGGTGCTCAATCCTTCTCTCCCCAGCCAACCCCTGGCAGGATGATTTACTTTTACAAGTTCTGGGCTGCATCATCGTTGGATAGGAATGACAATGTATCTGATTACAAGATCTTCCTTCTGCTCTTTCTGCCAGTCTTGCGGGCTCATCTGTGGCAATGAGGATTTATTGAGAGATATAACATTTCAATAGGCCACCAGTATGCAGTTTGAGGGGGCGCCCAAACTATCTACCAGGCGACATGTGGCATTGCAGTCTGGTGCCTCATCTAGGTTACTTCTTTTACACAAAGTTTCAAATGCAGTTTCAGGAATCTGAACCCATTCTTGCTCTGTCACCTCTGGGTGGGGTCTTCTAGACAGTATGTCTGCATCAGTGTTGCTCTTTCCAGGATGATATTCCACACAGTAGTCATACTGTATGTCAAAAGGGCTAACAACCAAGGATGACCTGCAGCGTCTAACTTTGCTGTTGTCTGCATGTAAGTGAGTGGGTCGTTATCAGTGCGGACAGTAGTATGGACACCATATGAATACTGTATTCATAGAACTGATCAACAATGGCCCATTTAACTACTAAAACCTCAAGCTTGTGGACAGGTAATTCTGTTATAAAGGTGATAAATTGCAGCTGGCATATGCTATCAGCCGTGGCCCTTGTTGGTGTTCTTAATACAACACGGCTCTCAACCCACTAAGACTAGCATCCATATGAAGCACATATCGCTTACCGGAATCTGCATAGGCCAACACGGGAGCATGGGTCAATTATTGAATGATCTCTTCAAAGGCCTCATCACAAGCTTTTGTCCATATGGGCCCATATGGTTCATGCACTCTACAGTAAACCTTCCCAGACTGTGATACTCACTTCCTCTTCCGATTAGCAGGGGGTACCCTTGGTTTAGGTCTTGCAGAGGCTGGATGATCTTGGTGTAGACCTTAATAAACCTGCAATGATATCCAACGAATCCCAAGAAACTCTGCAGTTCTCTGAACTGGGTGGGTTTAGGCAAGGTAGCAACTCCCTGGACATATCTGGGATTAGTACTGATGCTATCTTGAGACATAATGTGTCCAACATACTTGACCGAGGTCTTGAAGAACTGACACTTGTCAACAGATAGCTTAAGACCATACTCCTCCAGTCAATCAAGCACTTTGAACAACCAGGCCTCATGCTCGTCCAGGGTCTTTCCAAACACAATAATATCATCCAAGTACACTAAGTACTCAGTAAGTTCATGTCACCCATGGCCCACTCCATTAGCTGTTGGATAGTGACAGGCACCCCTGGATAGTGGCAGGCACCCCTGAAATTCCTTGTGGCGTTTGGAGGAACTCATAGAATCCCAGTGAGTAAATGAATGTAGTCTTTTCCCAGTCTTGCTCAACCATGGGAATCTGATAGTATTCGGATTTCAAGTTCATCACTCTTAATCATTGGCTTCTGTTCAAGAAATCTAGGGCATCTTTCATGCACGGCATGGTGTACTGGTCAGGTTCTGCCCTCCACTTTGATGTTCAATAGTCCACATACATCCTAACAGCCCCACTCTTTTTTCTAACCACTACAATTGGGAATGCATAAGGGCTCCTGGATTCTTGAATGATGCCTGCACCCCGCATCTCCTGTAAGTGCTTGTGAACATCATCTATGTCAGCCTGGGCCAGCCGTCTCGATCTTTCCCAGAAAGGCCTCTCATCTGTGACCAGTGTGTGATGTTCCATACCCTTGGCACACCCCACGTCCCATTCTTTCAGGGAGAAAACCTATGTTAGCTGCGCCAACTTATTTTGAATTCTTTTCTGGTAAGGTGAGGTCTCAAATCTTGAGCAATGAAGGGTCTAGTTGGCTGGTGGCCCTATTCTGTCTCTTATGTGGTTGTATGGCTAAATCAGCACACCAGACCCAGGCCAGGGTCCACCCTTTCTGGATTGTCACAGGATGGTCGGTTACATTCATCACATGCACAGTTACTCACCTGATGTAATCATGGGCATTAGCTGGTAGTATACTAGGTTTGACTATGAAGCCCCTTTGGAAGGCCAGCTTCCTTAGGGCTGTCCAACATCAACAGCTGATTGTAACAGGATTCCTTGAATCGCACTAATCCAGCAACTGTATACTCAGCTTTGGTGGGTAACACCACTTCTGAAAGTTCTGGATGCCACATGATCCCTACAGTCTATTTCTCAGGTGAGACAGTGCCTTTGCGATTGTAGATTTGCCTAACAAGACCACAGAGCAGCACTGATGCTTTCCCTTGACGTGCCTGAAACTCTTTACACAGCTCAGTCAGCCAGTGGAACATATGAGCATTAGTCCTGACAATAATCAGAATCTCTTCATACATGCTTGTTTGTGTGCACACTAGGGCACACATCTCCATGGCACTGGGAGTTCCAGCAACATTCACAGGGAAAGGGATCCAAATACGAATCAACCTCAAATGTGGGTATGAGAGATTACTGAGGCCCCACACATCCAAACCTTCCAATGGCCCCAAGTTCTTATGTGTGAGGTACTTATCATAATAGTCCTTGAACACTATAGTGACTTGGGAGCCATTATTCAGCAGTACCCAGGTGGGCAGTCCATCCACTCGAGCTTCCACCTCTGTGGTGGAACTCACAATCTCACTCCAGTCCCTTGACACTTGTACTTTAGAGTTGGAAACTTTAGCTTTGACACTGATGGTAGCTTTAGCACTGCTGATGGATGAGCAACTAGTTTCCCAGGCCCCAGGGTGCTCTTCTACTGGGGTCTGCTGAAGTTTAATGGTCAAGATGCATTTGCAGTCAGTTTCTTTTGGATTAGCCAATCTGCCACCCACTGATACAGTAATTGCTTTCAGACATATACTGACATCGAACATGCTCATCCTTCCCAGAATAGTAACAGTATACATCAGTTTGACATGCTAGCATTCAAGGGATTCCAGCCGTGGAGCTCCTAAGGCACCCTCTTTCCTTCCCTGGAAGGTGCCATGGATGATTGCAGGGTAGAGTGATTCATGGAGTCTCCTACCAGTTTCTTTAATTACATCAACTGAGCATGGATTTCCTCCATTGAAATTCTATCTGAAGCTCACCTCCCATGGCCAGAGGGTGGTGACGCAACCTTACTTGACACTGGCAAGCTGGATACTGTAGGCTCAGAGTCCCTGGAGGTGAGGCTGGATTTTCCCACTTGAGACACTACACGTTTCAGTTTCTGAATCAGTTTTTGAAGCTCTGTGGCCTCCATGGGGCCCCCACTGTCTGACATGTGGGCATTGACAGCAGCAGTATACAAATTCCCCCACTGCTCGTCTTGTTCCTCTGCTTCTCTAACCTGCCGCAACAGGGTTCGGTGGGGGGGGATCAGGCAACCTTTCTTTTAAGCATAACTTTAACAACAGTAACTCTGAGAATCAAACAGCCTTCAACACTTGTTCTAGATGCACCTTCTTCAAATCTTTAGACTCCATCCCTCTTTTTTTATACACTTTCTGCAAAGCCCTCTCCAGTCTATGGAGGTAAGCTGAGAGGGGCTCCCCTGGCATTGTTTAGTTGTCTTAAACTTCCAGTACAAATCATCACAGGATTCTGTAATCCCAAATACACTGTCCAAAGCTACCAGGAACTCATTCACCTTGGTCTCTGGTTTGGATCTGTGGTGCGCAAGAATTGGATAGCATTCAAAGCAGGCCCTTTCAAACTCTATACCAGCCTTTTACTTTTCTTGGGTTCGGAGCACTGCCATTCTTGAAGCATGGGGACAGCATAGTCAATCCAAGTTTCATAATCATTTTGTCCCGACAGTGTGGGGAGGGTGCCAGACAAAACCCTTAGGCGTTTGTAATAGTCCGAACTAGCAGAGTGGGTTAGCCCAGGTTCCTCAGAGGTTGTCCCCAGAGCAAAAAAGTCCACACATCCTGCGAGGACTTTCCTTCACTAGCCAGCAGAGACTCTAGCTTGGTCTTGAAATCCCCCCCTTCATTTGGATGGGGGGGATGAGGGTGGGGAAGAAGGTTTCATTTCAGCCTGGCAGGACTCCTTTACTTATCACCACCCAGGTCTCATGGTCCCCTTAAGTGTCACTGTGGGGGACGCATTTACAGTTCTTAGGTTCTTCTCAGCTTCTACAATTAAGTTTCTAAACCTGGTACCCAGTTCTCTAGTTGCCCTCTGAATCTTCATGCTCCCACAATCCATCAGGGCTCCTTCCAGCACTCCCAAAATAAACTCCTTCTCTTGCTATTCAGCCATGTTCTTTATCAAAAGAACTTTCTGGGGGTCCAGTTCCTCAAACATACACCAGTCCTCTACCTCTTGAAATGCAATTGTCCCTTTTGCAACAATTCGGGGGGTCGGGGGTACAAAAGTTTTCAGACTTCAAGCGTGTGGGATGGCCACTAGGGGGCAGTAGATCCCAGCAGTACATCCACTTTGTGGCAGCCATGGACTCACCTTGGCTGTTTCCAGGGCCTTCAGGAACACCTCTGAAGGGGCCGGCCTGGGTTTCCTAGTGGACAGGAGAAGAAATGGCATATTCCCTCCACCTGGGGTAGTGATATGGGATACTTGTGGATAAACAGCAGGTTACCACCCCCCAGAAAATACACTAACTGCCACCACTGTACCCTTCCCACACAGTAACAGCAAGCAGCTTACAATAACCAGCAATACTGACTTGTACCATAAACCAGCATTCTGTGTTATCATATGGAGGGGATGAAAAAGGGAGAAAATAGTGCAACAGTAATAAATGCAACAACAAATGGTGCCCTACATGGTTCCCTCACCTCCCACCTGCCGTGCACCTGGATTTTTCCCCAAATTGCCATTAAGGCTCAGTCAGTTGTTGTGTTGGGTACCAGAACAGGGGTGCTGAGATGCTGGGAGGCTAACAGTCTTTAAACATGAGGCAAGGAACTTTTATTGGGACCCAATAACTTGTAAACACAGTCAACATTAACTTTTGGGCTGGGCTCAGCTTGGGAACTGGTGCAGTCCTACCCATGACTTAACCCCCTTTTCAAACTAGCTAGCTAGCTAAAATAGGAACTCCTCTGAACCACAGCTCAGAGGTACAGTACTTACAGTTTTGATGCTTCAAAGGGGGCTGCAAAATATTTGGTTCAAGTAGTACCATGCTGCTATCAGCAGTTGTTGGTGGTGCACCACAATAGCAGGTTGCAAGTGGACAGCAGCTGGTCTTCACATGTCAGGCCTTTCAAATCTTCATCTCTAAAGTCTTTGTAGACAGTGTTCACCTCACAGGACTCTCAACTTCTTCCTCTCCGGTGGTCTCTGCGGGAGTCTGGGCAACAGGGCAGGCTGAAAGTCCCTTAGACTTTCTGCTTGTCAACAGAACATCACTGGAGCACCAAATGTGACTGGGCTTTGGCATAGTCTCTAGCCCCAGTGCTGCTTGCAGGCTACAGAATGACAGTCTTTGTTCTCAGGTGGCAAGTCTCTCTTTTTCAAACTGAAAATTCTCGGGTTGCCAGCCCACAACAGCAGGTTCAAGACTGACTCCAGGGAAATCTCTCCACAGTTCAATATTTTTCCATTAGCTGTTTTCTTCAGGTGCTCTGCCCTTTGCTGGACACTTGGACCAGAAAGGCTGTTGGGTTGCAGGATCTTTCCTTTGGGCTAGGTAGCCCACATAGTCTCTCTGCTGTCTCTCTCTCTCTCTCTCTCTCTCTCTCTCCCTGTCTCTGGATTCTCCATGGAACCTTAGCAGAATCCCCCCATTGGCAGGCTGTCAGTGGTATTTATAGCTTTTCCATAGTCCCTCCCTGATTGTTTGTGTCACTCCTGGGCTTTCTGGATGCCCCATCACACTTCCCAGCAGCACCTTTGCCTCCCAGAACCAATGAGGGCTGCCATATTTGTTTACATTCTATTCCCCAACATTTCAGCCCTTATATTATTAATATATGCCCTTAAAAGGGCAGAAAACCATTTCTCCCATGCCCGGAGGCATTTCGCTACTGACCTTGGGGTCTGCTGCCTGCCCTGGAGCTGGAGATATTGCTTAATAGTGGCTGATGGCCGAAAACACCGTTGGAGCGGCAGCTCCTTTAATTCAGGCAGTCACATATGTGCAGGAGGTACAGTGTGTCCATACTTTTTATTTACATTCCCTGGTCCTTCCACAGCAGCTCACAGGACCGAATTACTATCTCCTCAAGTGCCCAGAGGCCCAGACCTCTATGGACCTTGGCCTGCCATTTCCAATGGGGCAGAGGAAATGGAGGATTGTGGGCATCCACAGTCGAGGAGATAACGGGGGCGCCAGGCCAGATCCCTCCAGAGCATTAAAGGATAGCATCCATGGGGTGTGCCCCCAAAAAGGTAAGCTCCCCTGGCTCCTGAGGGGGGGTTACAGTACATTCATCATCATCGATTTATACATATAGTTAGTTCATCGTCTACTCATGGGTGCCACCCCTGACTGCCTGCCAGCATTACTTTTAAACACTTTTCTTACCCCCATCCACCCATTTCTTCCCAGCTCACCATGTTCCTTCCTTAAACACTTTTCTCTTGTCCATACATCATTGTTACAGTCACTCTTATTTTTCAAAACCCTATTTAATTTTTTTGTACATTTTGTTTGTCTTTGTTTTAACTGCCATCAGCATCTCCTTTAACTGCACCTACTCCCACTAGCTCAACTATCTCTGTCCCATACCCAGGATCTTCAGTCATCCTCGACACTCCACAGACTAAAAGCACTGCTTCTTTTTACAAAAGAACAACACTCCAATAATACCTCCAGCGATTCGCTACTGTCATTTGCCTTTTTTATTCACTAGTTCGACAACTACAGTACTTTTCTCTGCCTGGAACCTCCGCTCTCTCCTTACTCCACTACCATAGCTGAAACATGACGAGCATGCTCGCTCACTTGCTCCACATTGTCACCATAAAAAAATGTTTGAAAATAAAATGGGCACTCAAATTAATATCCTGAACCGCGACCACACAAACAACAAATCTAAGCCATGGTCAGACTGCCGGCCCTCTCGCTCACTAACAAGCCCTGCCATGTTATTCAAAAAAATTTACAGTAGCCATAGAAAATCAACTGATAGAAATGCTCGTCAATGTATGAAAGATATCAGGACATCAGAGCATTGTTAGCAACCACTATTAACCACTCCTGTGTGCATAACACCAAACTGGAGCATGCCTTCATAATCTTGGTGTTTTTTTTTTCATCTTGACCCCAAATTTTCAACATAGTCTTTTTGTGACCCCACTTCATTCAGTTCAATTCAATTTAAATTTATTGATGGACAAGTTAAATTAGTCATTACAATACACAGTCATACAGATTTGATTGCGTATGCCATACTAATACAAATCTTCTTAAAATAACTTCTACATTTAAAATCAGCCCTTCCACAATCTATATCATCCTTTTCATTACAATATTGCACATCTTTTCTCTAGAGTACCGGATATACATTACACTATTCCGAGGCCCCCTTATTTAATCCTTATTTACATTATATGGCTGTAAATAATATGCTTTTTTGTTTGCTCTGTAATCTTACACATCTGTATAACCCCATCCAGTGCATTGAGGCAATCAGAGTTCAATAATGCATTCAACTGATATTTTGGTTCCGTAGCCATATGTTCTAGAGATTGACCCAGAAACATCTTTCTTTCTCTCACATATATAGGGCACAGTAATAGTAAATAGAGTTGGTCAGCCTTCCCGTCCTGGCATTTACATAGTTGTGTAGTCTTCTTATCATAGAAGACTTTCAGTCTTTGGCTTTCAGAATAGCCACATCTAAATTTAGACAGCATTATTATTTTTGATCTATTTTTTTTATTATAGATACCTGTAGATATGGAGCCATTATAAACTTTCTTTTATTCATTGCTAGCCAATTGCTTATCTTACAATTTTTGCCATGCTCCAATTCTCTTTGCATTGAGACCTCCTTTATTCTGGACTTCACCTTGGCTTTAACCAAGTCTATTGGAGTTATAAAGCATTTTGTTAAGCAGTCAGTAAACCATAGGGTTTTAAGATTATATTAACTATCTCAAAGTGGGAGGAGGAGAACCCTCTCTCTCCCCCGGGTCGTGCCTGAAAATAGGCAGGATTTGTCTAGTGCACTTACCTGGTCAACAAAAGCTAAATAAAAATAAATAAACATATTCAGTCATCTCATCTATGCATGCTCTTGGGAGTCTTGTTTCCCCTTGGTTATAAATTTTAATAAAAAAAAAGTGCCTGCCTTTGTTCCATACTACATTTAAGTGGGAGTTGCCCAAGCTCTAACCTAGCCATGATCGAAGAGGCCCCAGGTGGGAGACCTAATAGTTTCCTATAAAATTTGTTCAGAATTGATTCCAGCTCTCTGGGACCTTCCATGCCCCAAATGTCAGCACCATATAAGATTTGACTTTTTGTTTTTGCATTTAAAGCTCTGATACACCTAGCAATGGAGTGTTCCTCCAATTTATAGGCAAAGCCCTCCAACATCGGAGTGAATCTTTTTATTTTTTGTCTGATCATTTTTTTATGTTTATTCCATTTCAAATTGTAAGAGATATAAATCCCTAAATAGCAGCATTCCTCGACTCTTTCTATCTTATGCTTATTTCATACTAACTCTAAGACTTTCCTTGTGCTTATTGGGTTTTTATTGCAGATCATGTATTTTGTTTTATTATAATTTATTTCAAGCTCCACTCCTTCACACTTTTTCTGAAATTCTTGCAGCAGCTGTTTGATACCTAGAAAGCTATTAGAAATCAGTGCTATATCGTCAGCGTATGCCAAATAAGGACAACATCTGGAACTTATCTTTGGCATATGGAATTCTTCTCTGTACAGTTTTTCCATAATTTTATTCAGGAATAAGTTGAACAGTATTGGCGACAGGGCACAACCTTGCCTAAGACCTATATTGCTTGCATATTTGATAATCCTGTCCCCCTCCTTGTTATATCGGATAGATGTTTAATTATTTGTATATAGAGCTATATTAACATCCATTATGGCATGTTGCATTCCATACCCCTCCAGGATGTTCCATAGCTTGGCTGTATTCACTCGGTCAATGGCAGATTGCAAGTCAATAAAGGCACAGTAGAGTTTTGGCCCTTTTATGTTAATGTACTTGTGGATTAGATGACTTAAAACAAAGCATTGGTCTAAAGTAGAGTGATTAGGCATAAAACCCACCCAATGTTCGGCTACGATGTTTAATTCGTGTATCCAATCAAGTATCCTTTTACGTAGGACTTTAGTAAAAAAATTTTGTGAGATATCTAACTGATGGGTCTATAATATTTTGGGTTTTTCTTGTCTCCCTTCTTAAAGATGGTGATTATGATGTTTTCATTCCATGTTGAAACCAAGTTACCTGTATCTGTGATAAATTTAAATATGTTCTGTAGGCATAGGATCCATAACTCAGGGTCATTCACTATAATATCCAGCGGGATACCATCTGGACCTGGTGTCTTATGTCTTTTTGAAGTAACTAATACTTCAAAAATCTCTTGTTCTGATATTTCAGGATCCAATTTATGCCATTTCCTATTCTGAGTGTATTCTGTAATCTCCCCTCCTTCTGTCATCAGGAATAAATCTTTATTATATGCTTCCCAGATCTGTGGCTCAGTCTGGATTTCTATATCCTCTGAATGGAGCTCCCACCCATAGGTGACTAGTTGCCAAAACCTTTTATTATTCTTTTTCCAAATTGCTTTTTCAAACTCTTTCCAGAGTAACACTCTGCTTTCTTCTCTTTTTTCCCTACCAATTTTTATACTCCTTTCTGTCTTTATTCAGTGTTATTTTATTGTCTCTAGAGGGGTTAACTTTGACTAACCTTGTCAAAATATTTATATTTTTTTAGTCATCCCACATTCCTTGTCAAACCATTTGCTACCTTTCCTTTGTTTGACTTCTGTCACATTGACTAGCATGGAATCTATTCTTGCTAGAGTTTGTTCTAATTGTCTCAGGCTGGATTCACTTGCCTTCTTGTATCCAGTACTTCTTATTTGCTGATCAGCTCCATATTCCTCAAAAAGCTGTTTTGATCTGAAGTTATCAATCACATCAATCGCATCCCAGTTTACCCCTTTTTTAGTTTCCATTATTAGCTTGTAATATATGGATCTTTAAAATAATAACATCGAAAATTATGCAAAAAAATGCTGTAATACACAACTAGCTTCTCGATAATACCACACTTTACTCCCAATAATACCATCATTTGGTTGTAATGATAGTATTATCACCCCTAATGAAAAGAGTGAGCGCAGCCCGAAACCGCGCACTGACTGCGAGACAACTTTTTCAACCACCAGCACGAAGGATTTCAAAGCTGGCTGTGGCAATCAAATGCAACCTTACTTTTTGGCAGCATATTTGGGAGAATAAAAAGCAGCAATAGCTCTTTCAAAGCCACGGACCTTACTAAATTTTGCCTGTTACTGTTAAAACAAACTGTTTCCAGCATTTTCTTGTTCAGGTCAACTCTTCAGAAAAAAACTCACTACTTCCTGATTCCTCACTCAACACGTGAGCCTGCACTCAGCCTGCACAATGCTTCACCAGGTAAGACCTCGCCAGCTTCTCTCATCCATATATTACAGAAAATAAAAAATAGGTTACAGTGAATTACTTGGCTGAAATTCCATCTTGAGGTTCTGGGGACATAGAAACCTCTTGAGTTTCGGTCTCGGGGTTATCTATGTCCCCAGATTCTCTCGATGGAAATACAGCAGTGTAATTCACTGTAATCTAGCTATTATTCTATTTTTTGTAATGTATTGAGTTAAGCCCTATGTACATAATTAATTCAACTGGGCTGTGCTCACTATCTGGCCTGTCTCAAATTAATAAATCCTTAAATAATGGGATGGTGTAATGTGTTATCCAGCACAAATCAATCATAGATGTGCCCCTATTTCCCAGGTTGGTATATTCGCCATCTGGGTCTCCATCTGATCTGCTGTTGACTAAAATACAATATTTGTCTCCAAGCTTATTACACAGCTTTTTACCTCTGTCTATCATTCTTTTATCCTTAACTTCTCTGCATAAATTAATCCTGGTAGTTTCTTGGATTACTAATATTGTAGCCAGCTCTTGGTTCACTCCCATGCTTCTCCCTACTCTGGCATTAAAGTCCCCCACTAAAATAATTTTTGACTCTGGGTTATCCTCTATGCATTTGTCTATTAGCTCAATTAGTTTCTCAATGGCCCTTACTTTAATATGCCTAGAGTTCTTGGGTGAAAAATAAACATTAATTATTAGTACTTCTTCATTCCTACCCTTTAGTTTAATGGCCAAGATATGATCTGATCCAGATTCCGCTTGGTAACTTTGGGATATCTTATACCAAGTCACCAGGCCTCCTGATAACCTTCCAAATTTGCTAGATTTCTTTGCTTCTAATGAAAATATGTTAAAGCCATCAACATTTAAGTATTCTTTCATCCAAGTTTCTTAGTGACATATACAGGAGAACTGTTTGAAGTATTCTAGAAAGGAATGGTCCACTAATTTTTCTTTTAATCCTTCTATATTCCAGGATAGAAGCCTGAAATCTGAGTTTTTGCACATCGCTATCCTTCCCTCTCTGTTGTCAGGCCTATCAGATATGTATAATTGTCAGTTATCCTCATTATCCTGTAGAATTTGAAATCTGTTAGTGTTTTGAATTAAATTTATTCAATGATCCGAGACTGGCTCTATTTCAGATGTTTCTGTTAGAAGGTTGTATCCCTCTATTAGGAATATGTCTGTCTTATCCAGGATCTGTGTTTTTGAGATAATTTGTTTGTAGTCATTTTCATTAGCAACCCATAGAGACAATTGTCCATTCTCCTCCCACCTTATTACCTTTTTATCACTTTCTATAAGTCCTTGATTTTCAAGAGACTTTGCAAAAAATCTCATATCTTCATGTTTAAGTTTTTCTTATTCTCATTCAGAAAATCATTTATTCCAAAGATAGTAATAATAAAGTCATTTGTGTCATTTTCAATTCCTGCTGCTCTCCCATAGTATTCTGGGAATAAACAGGCAATGTTGACTACAGAGTCCACATCAAAACCCAACCGTCTTATCTTATTTTTTTATTCTCTATAGCCTTGAGCACGTAAAATTGGTCAGAAATCAATAGAATTAATTCAAGGTGATCAACTGGTCTAATTACACTCAATTGCTTTAAAATGGATTCATTGTCCTTATTGCCTTGTAATATTAGAGCCAACACATTTTTAAAATGACTGTTTAGTTTTTCTTCTGTTTCATCTGATATAGTAATACCCACTTTATAAAAGGGGTGCACATAATCAGTTTCTAGTGTTCTTTTGAGCCATTACTTCATTTTTATGTTTGCTTGCATGCATGCTTGCACAAGAAACATCTTGGGACAGTACGGCATTTGAAAGGTGTGTCACTCTTCTGGCCAATGCAACTGAAGCTGCGTTGGGCTCATCTCTGATGCAAAAATCAGTCTGCAAGCTGGCTATGACAGCATTCTAAGTACAACAGGCAGAAATGGTCTCTACTTGAAAGAAATTAACCACTGCAATCAGGGTCAGTTTCAGTCCTCTAATTTTCATAACTCTGGCCCCTGTCCCTACTCATCATTGCAGTTATTAGCATAAAGCCGGTCAGCTTCACGGTGAACTGTGGCTGTTATAACAGGTACTGCCAATCTGTTGTGTAGGTTTGGGTGCTGCAAGATTGCAAACTCAGTAATCTTCTCCAGGCAGCGTCATAGAACTAGAAAGAAAGAAAGAGAGAGAGAGAGAGAGAGAGGGAGAGAGAGAAAGAGAGCACAGTAATTGCAAGTGTGGCATGCACATCCGAGTTGGTTTTCTCTCTCTTATGTCATGCTGAAGTCCAGGAGTTCTCTCTCGGGGACCGAATGCACAGTGCATGGACCGACAGAGATAGAGGGAAACAAACTGAGTGTCAAATGACTATGAGACAGATCATGGAGATGCGGTGTGACCGCAAGATTGGGAGAGGTACTGTTCAATTCTGGCACAGTGTCTGTCCTGTCTCTCTCTCTCTCTCTGTCAGTGCATCTGGATTGCTGCAGTTTTGAGTGGCATTCTTTTGGCAGTGTTCTGGCTAGTGACAGCAGGACCCTCTGTTACAGTCCATATGTCCTGCAGTGTCCTGTCAAGTTGCCACTGCTTCCCCACTCATCCCCATCCCCCACCCCCAGTTTCCAGCTTGTCCCATAAATGAAGTTATAAGTGCCCAGCCCTGCTGGACGCCTGGAGAACTGATAAACTGAAACTGACTTTCCCTTTGAATGTGCTGTGCACCCCACCCTGCTACATGGAAAACAAAAGGGGTGCCGTGCAATACAGGACTATCCAATCCAGCTGCCTGCATCCCATTAACAAAAGAACCATAGTTTACACCACATTGTGGACTTGTTTGATGTGCTTCCTTCACTGGCACCTAAATGTCTGTTGCAAAAGTTACAAGCAAATAATGGGGACCTAAAAGGGATGTGAGAAGCATGAGTACCGGGCATGAGTCAAGCGGGCAGGTATGGGGCCACACACAGCCCGTTCCTCTCTCTGCTAACCATTTTGACAAACTGGTTGCTGATTTGAATGCTGACTTGCCTTGCACTCTTCCTGTGTATTTGCCTGCTGGGCCAGGCTCTTCCTCCTCTGCTTGCCTCCTGGACTAGACTCCGTGGCCATGGACTGCCATTTACTCACTTGGATGCACTCCGACTCATTTGGGTAAGGAGTACACTGGGGTAGAATTTGAACATCATTTAGACTGGGGCTGATAAAAAATGTTTTAAATTCTGGAAAAGCTCAAAGCACTGTCTGCACTGCAGTGCACACTACTTAGCTCCTCTCCTCTCCTTTATAAAATGCCAGCTGGAGTCAGCAAACCGATCCTGGGCTTTTGGAAATGGGCTTGCTACCTTAACTTTGTTTCCCTCTTCTTCCCTCCTTGGCAAGCACCTAGGCTAAAAAAAACTGAATATGACAACACACATTTATCTGTGTAAGCTGAGCCAGCCCAAGGTGTGGTGTGAGCTAATGAATGGAGTAAAGCAATGGCACCTGGCATAATACATCTTTGAGTGACTTGACTGTGCGTTCCTTGCTTTGCTTGATGGACTGCACAGTGCTAGGCTAGCAGCCTATGCTCTTGTTTTTTGTTTTTTTTTCTGGATGCCTGCCAGTCCAGGAGCCAAGGTGAGATTGGATTTGGAGGTGGCCCTCGATGGAATTGGCTATCCCATCCCATGAGGGTTCTTACCCTAACCCCAACCCGATTAGCTGCCTTGAATAAAAAAAAAGTTGCTTGGCTTGCTTCCCAGCCTGGGACCCCCACTCAGCATGCTGCATGAAATGTTGGTTTCTGCTGCTAGCTGCTTGCCATTTTCTTTTATTTATTTACTTATTTAATTGGTAACTGACCTGAGTAAAGCCCACTAGCAGACTGAAGGCACACTGGCATAAGAAGTGCCTTTTTTCAGGGGTGACCAACTTGGAGAAGTGGTTGTGACTTATTCAGTCACACAGTATGTATGCATGAACTGGAGGTTGTGTGAATCAAGCCAGGTCTGTGGGATGTACCAAGCTCATTCACAGTGCCACAGAGAGCCTCTTGCTTGTTGCTCACTTGCCCTGCTTACTTGCCTGATTCACCCTATGTTGTGGATCTGACTGCAGGGCTCATTAATCAGTGGCTCCTTGGCTCGAATGAAGCTCAGCAAAGGATGAAGGGTTTAAGAACCAGTTGCCTGCCAGTTGCTGAACCTGCTTGCTACTCTATGCTTTGATTTTTTTTTTATTTTTTATTTTTTATTTTACAGTTCTCTGGTGACTGACCCTGTCAGGTTGGTACCCTTTTTACTCCGGGTAACATAAGAAGTAGTAGTTTTAGTTTTCTTCCTAGGCTATCCCAAGGCATAGATACACAAAGCTTTATGTTGACAAATTATAACACTATTTTTTCAAGAATTGTTTTTTACTATTTTGTTGTATTAAATAGTTAATTAAATTTTCAAATTCCACAAATACATGCAAAAGCAATGCAAACTTGGATCAGTACATACAGGTTGACATAATACCCATATTCCTTTCCATTCTACATTTCATACACCTGATACCTTAAATACATAACATAGCTGTAAGTGCTGTTCCATTTACTCAGCTAGTGGCAGCCAGTCATGCATTTATTTCCCCCATAGCCTCAAAAACAGCTCTTCACCTCTTCTAGACTCTCATGAGCCTTTCCAATAACATTTCTAGTGCCAAACTCTTCTGCTGCTGCCCTACACAGTGGGCATCAACTTGGACACCTGTGTAATTTGGACAGGGTGGTGACCAGGGGAGCGCAAAAGCTGTGGTTGCAGTGGGGCCCACATTGTTAGGGGGCCCACTGCCTCAGAGCTCAGCATTAAGAAAATCTTTTCTTGCAGACAAACTTTCAAGTTTCACTTTGGAAATTGCCTATCCATTTGAAACTGGGTTTGTCAGCAATGGTGTTACAAGATTCCAACTCCAGTTTCACATGGAGCAATAACTGCCAGCCTGCCAGTGCAGTGGCAAGGTGTCCACTTGCAGGGCTGACATCCCGGGTTCGGGGATGAACTCGGGAGTCAGAAAGCCAGCTGGGGAGAGAAGGATTGAACATCCCAGGGACTGCTCTCCTTCTCTGGGGGGGAGTGGGGAAAGTGTCTAGTGCTATGCAGGCTTCTGGCAGAGGCTGAGGGTACTGTTATGGCGAGCTCCACACATTGGGGAGGCAGGGAAGTCACTGGTGTCATTGCATGCCCCCACCCTCAGGACAAACTCTGAAAAAATGCTGGCCCGCTAATGATGGCCACCATCTCCACCACCACTCCCACTGCAGAATAAGGTCTGTGACAGGGCAGTATATAAGCCACTCAAACGCAGCTCAGTCATGCTTCAAAATGAAGATTTAAACAATGGGCAAAGCCGAATATTTGTCTACCAGCAGATCTGTCCTTTCAGTGTCTTCTGTGACACAGGAACTGACCAGCTTTCAGTCTCATGATTTTAAATGTTTTTAGCCTAAACTAGATTCAAATGGATAGGATGCCCTAAATTGAAATATACTTTAAATTACATTTAAATGTAAGTTAAAGTTCAATTAGATAATGTACAAAGCAAAACAAAAAACTCTCCCTCAACTAAATGACTGCTTCATTTTCAGTATTTTGCTGTGGTTTTCTCTGCCAGACTCATTGCTGCAGAAGATGGTGTTGCATAATTTGGACCCCTTACAGGTATCATGTGATAATAGTGACATGGAAATAGCGAATCACTTTGGGTGAACCCTAGACAGTGACTCAAATCAGAACGATTAGGAAAGTACAGCAAATGTAAGATAAGAGTGATCCAACTCAGAAAGGGATTTTGATGGCATTCAAGGTACATAATAGCGATCATTCCGAATGGGCGCATGGATGAGAATAGCGCTTAATCCCCTCAATCAATGTGCACCTCATAGTTAATATATTTAAGATAGGGGGTATGGGGAGCGTAGTCCCCTGCATATGTAAATTGGAGACACCTGTGCATCTGGGTATTAAATAGGTGTTGGTTGGGTGGGGTTTGTCTGTGTGTTGAGATTTGGAGAGGCAGGATGTCAGTGTGTGGAGGTTGTAATGGAGTACGGGAAGCTGAGTCTGCATGATTATTTCCACGGGGTTGCATACAATTTCCAACTCCATGTGTAATTCTCGACATTTGCTTCCATGCCCTCATATAATTTGGGCTATTTTTGGCATAGCACCCTACTGACGTATCGCCTATCTCGCATTCGCTATTAAAAAATCACTGTTTTGGCTTTCACTTTTATGCGTTCGCTGAAATCACATGGAACTCCCTTTACAGATTGGCTCTGGAAGTGAAGTATTGTATCATAATACTGAACTTTTGACTTCCAGAGCCAGCTTTGTAAAAGGACCAAATTAATTTATGCATTTCGTTTGAGGGAGACCTTATTATTCTTTTTTTTTTTCTTTTTTTTTTTACATTTTCTAATTGAACTTCAGCATTTACATCTGAAGTATATGGCAACTGATGAAATGAAATCCATAAGCAGTTTGAGTGACTTAGCTGACCTTGGCGCAGATATTCAAAATGTAGTGCAGCACGCAAACCATTAGCGTGGGAATAGCGCAGGATTAGCGTGGAGCTACAATATTCAAAGGACCAGATAGTGCGCACTAACCGCAATAGCATGGGGAAAACCCATAATGTATGCAAGGGGTGACGTGAGGGGGCGGGAATGAGCATATATGCGGTATGGGATATTCAGAGTGATAGCGCAGCGCAAGGCCACATATCACAAAACATAGCGCGGCGATAGTTACCACCTATAAAAGGCTGGTCTTATCCCAGGACAGAACAGAGAGGGGGAAGGGGAGGGACCAGAACAGGAAGTAACCATGGCACTAGGCAACAATGCAGTGTTGCTGCACCTAATGGCAGCAGTAGTGGAGGAGGATGAAAGGGAGCAGATCCAACATGGCCCACAATGCAGGCCAAGGAGACAATATGCTGCACACAGGTGGTACCGGCCCAGAGTCTCCTTTGAGACCCTACCAGATGAGCACATCACTGGCCAGTACAGGATGAAGAGGAGAATGTTGAGGCAGCTATGTGAACTCCTGCATGAGCAGCTGCAGCCCAACACCAGATGCAGCCATGCCATGACAGTCGAGGAGAAAGTGACAGCAGCAATGTGCTTCCTAGCCACAGGGATGTTTCAATGACCAAGGGGGGACACCATAGGGGTATCGCAGTCTGCCACCTCACACTTCCTGATCCAGTTCCTTGATGCTTTCCTGGCACATGCTGGTGAAGACATAGTTTTCCCCAGCACAGCAGCAGAGGGCAGAAAAACCATGCAGCATTTCTATCAAGTTGTGCACCTACCAGCAGTACTTGGTGCCATTAACTGCACCCATGTCCCCATTTGTGCACCACCTGGTGATGGTAGTGAGGTGTATGTGAACAGGAAGGGGTACCACTCCATCAATTGCCAGGGGGTGTGCGATGCAACAGGGTGCATCAGCAATGTCTTTGCACAGTACCCTGGCAGTGCCCATTGTGCCTTCATCTGGCATCAGTCCCGGCTGTGTCAGGCCTTTGAGGAGGGCAGGATACCCAGTGGGCACCTAGTCAGTGAGTATCAGCATGCAAGGCATGCACACACCACAGTGTGGGTTGGGATAGGCAGGGGTATGCAAGGAAGGGGGTTGGGATAGCAACATAGGTGGTGCACCACAGCAAGGGGCAGACAGCAGGACAGCAACACTAACAGGTGCACATTTCTCAACAGGGGACAGCGCCTATCCTCTGCAACCCTGGCTGCTGACACCAGTACCCCAGCTGGCCTCAGTGGCTGAGAAGTGGTACAATGAGGCACACGCCACCACTAGGAACATCATAGAGAGGTTCTTTGGCATACTAAAGATGCACTTCCACTGCCTAGACATGTCAGGCAGTGCCCTACAGTAGAGGTCTCAGAAGGTGTGCCGTATCATCCTAGCCTGTTGTATGCTCCACAACATGGCAATCGACCGTGGGATACAGGCACCTGAACCTGAGGAACAGGCTGATAGTGACCCAGAGCCAGAGGTCAGAGGGATTGTGGAGCAACTCGAGAGGAGAGATCCTCAAATGGCAAGCAGGGCCCTGGAGCACAGGGCTGGCATCATCAGGACACTGTTACAGGCAGGACGGTGAGTAAACACAGCACAACAACCAGAACAGTAGACTGAAAATGACTGTATTACGTGCAGACAACCACAATAGTGAGGCCCACCAACAAAGCATGTGCACAACACAGTGGGAGTGAATGTATGTGGGATGGCAATGTGTACTGTGTGCTGTGCAGGACACGCATGTGACCAAGGTAGGCAGCCATGGCATGGTGAAGCGTTGTGTTGATTGAGGTGACAGGGTGAGAAGGGCTACCATGGCTGTGCATGTGTGACCATGCCGGTGAGTGTGTGTGTGTGTGTGTGTGTGGGTGTGCATGTGTGCAGATGTGGGTGCTGCCTGTGTGTCTGTGTGCATGGCAGCTGTGCCTATCTGAGGTGGCTACCGCCATGCACTCAACGTGCACTATGTGCATGGGACACTGAGCCAGGGATGCTCTGTGTCGATGATATATCTGGGGAGGACCACGATGAGGCTGGGAGGGTGGTGCGCTACCGTCCCGGCCAATCAGCAGATCCAGACAGGGTGGGTGGCCGGCACCGGCACCACAGGGTGCCGGCTGATGCACCTGATGCAGTGGTGCTGGAGCCCGTGCCTGCCCTGTGGCAGTGTGAGGCCTGCCTGTGGGTCTGCATGCCATGGGCATGCTGTCCCCCTTGCACATCCTGCTGACCACCATGCACCCCATGCAGCACTGTGGCAAGATCAACCACAGCGGTTGTGAGACCCGCAAAGCCACAGTCAGGCATGGCTGCCATGCGCTCCATCCTGTCCTCCGCCAGCCGTTCTGCATTGGCAAATCCCAAGGCCACAGTCTCCTGCAGCTGCAAGAGCTCATACCGCATCTCATGCCGAAAGGCATGCAGGTCTGTCTGGGCCTCCTACTGGGACATCAGGGTGGCCTGGAGCAGAAGGCGGAATCTCTGACCATCCAGCACCATGGCTGCGGCAATGTCAATGCCAGCTGGGGGTTGTGGCTGCTGTTGGTCATGGTGGGGATGCTGTGTCGGCTGCTGTAGTTCCTGCTGCTGCACGGTCCCTGTCATGTGATGTGTCACCTGTGGGCCCTGAACCCCTCCCTGTGAAAGGCACTGCATGTCTATAGGTGCACACACCTCACCACATGGCCCACTACCTGCTGTACTGGACTATGGTGGCATGGCACTCCACCCATGGCACCCATGTGGTGGACCTCAGCATGCTCCACTCCTGTGCCACCAATTACAGTCCCCTCCACAGGCATGTAGTAACCCTGGTCTGAGCCATCTGATCCAGGGTCACTAGTGACTGTCAGGAGGACCACCTGGCCACCACTCAGATCCTCCACCTGGGCATGCTCTGCAATGTCACCAGTGTCCAAGTCCCCACCAGCCTGAGTCCCAGAGTTACCCCCCCCCACAGGCAGGTGTAACCCATGTCCTTCGGCCTGCCACCCATGTTCTGCTGCTGAGGTTCCATGCCTGGCACCCAGTCCTGAGGTCGATGGCATATTGTTGTCATCCTCTGCCTCCTGTTCCATGTCATCCATCCAAGCCACATCCTGGTGCACTGCATAGTGTGCCCCCACCACTGTGAAACAAGAAAGGACAGTGTCACTGACCGGAACATGCACAGCATGCCACAACCACCACTTGTACATGCACACCCTAGGATGAGTGACACACACCATGGCCATACACACCACACATTGCAGTCCCTGTCGATGCAGACCATGGCCACATGCACACACACCCTACCACGGTGCACATACATCATACTGACAGCTGTGGTGAAAGCCTTGTACAGGCAGTGGATGCACGCAATACTGCCTCATGTGTACAGTGTGCACAGTATAGCACCCCCATAGTGCAAACCACGTATCGGTCCTACACTGTCTCTCCAGCACCAGTGCAGGCATGCAATGTAGGGTGCACACAGGTGCATCTCACACCCCCCACCAATAACACCACCAACAGACATGGGACACAGTGTGGAGGCCACCAGGGTCATCAGTGGGTCCCCCTGATGCTGTTGCATGTTCTGTGGCCCTCCTCCAGTCCATAGCCATTTGCGGAACCATTGTGCCTCCTTCTCCTTGGCCCATCACAGCAAGTCACTCCACCTCTTCCTAACAGCATCAGTAGTACATCCCTGGCCTCCAATGGCATTGACCCCTGCCGTGACCTCGTCCCACATCCATCTCACTACAGCATCAGTAATCTTATGGCGATGTAGCACCTACTCCCGCTCCTTGATGCCATGGACCAGAGCTGTCAGTTCATCCTGTGAGAACTTATGGGCACATATCTGGTCCTGTCATTCTGCAGAACCCATGAGAGACACGTAGAGGGACACAGGTCACATGCTGTGGTGTGACTGCATTGCATGGCACAGGCAGAACACAATGTGCACGCCACCCTAGATGCCTGCAATGTACGTCCTGTAGCAGCATAGCACAGACCCTATTCAACATGATAGGGTACAGCACACACTGCAACTGTGTGACATGGCCACCCCTGTGTGTACAGTGCATGTGTTTGTGTCACAATGGACACTGCAGCTATATTGCATGCACCAGCCCCCACATGGGCACCGCATGGCCTGGGGCGCCTGCAAGCCAATGTGTCCCCCCCCATTCCCCCACCCCGATGCATGGCAACAACAATGTGCAGGCAGTCCACTCACAGTGGGGCCCGTTGCTGTACACACAGGCATAGCACTTTCCCCAGTCTGCTGGCCAACAGGCACATTGGTCATGTACACCGCTAAGCAGTAACATGCTGACAAGTGGTCCTGCAGGCGTATGCTCTGTACCATGCATGTTCTGTGGCCATACGCATGTGTGTACAGTGCAAGCCAGGGCCTAGTCACATCCCACTGTCATACAGCCATGCTCGAAGCTGCTATACAGACCTGCCTGTTGCGGCTCTGCCTCCTGTGACATTCTCCTCTGTGTTGGGCCTATTCAGCTGTGGCACCTGCTGAGTATTGCAGTCCCTCTACACAACACAGGTGGAGCACTGTTTGTCCTTAAATAGCCCTGCTGCGAAATCCTGCCTGTTAGGCATGCAAATGATCTGATAATGATATGCTAATCACACTGTTTTCCCCTTGCATGCACAATTGCCCTCATTTGCATAGGCTATCTGAATATGGGCCATGTTAGTGCCGGGCAATCCGCTTAGCGCAGTGCTAATGGTTAGCGCCGGGCTGAATGGTTCTCCTGCACCGCGCTGTCTCATTAGCACAGCGCTATGTAACATAGCACAATGTCCACGTGTGACCCTTGTACCGCACTAACACCCCAGTGTAGTGCGTCTTAGCATCATGCTAAGTCATACAGCACGGTGCTATGCACATGCATGAATATGATGCTCCAGGGTCGTGGCGGGGTTGAGCATGCGCAATGATACCACTTCCAGTTAGCGTGGCTCTATGCCATGTAACTGTGTGGTGCTAATGTACATGTTGCTGGAGGGCCAAGGGTGTGACACAGGCAGTACATTACAGTCATGTGGGAGGGTAACAGCTGTGCAACGGTATGTCTGGGAGGCGTAGGCAGCATGCAGTGGTGCACAATGACAGGCGCTGGGGGGACATCGAGACAGCAAATCTAGTGCAGCTGGTGCAACAACTGCACAGACACCTGTTTGCGGAGGTCAGGAAGGGTGACCTCCCACGACATCAGGTGTGGGCATCAATAGCATGACGTCTCACTGAATGGACAGGCATCAGGTGGGATGCAGAAAAGTGTCGGCACCGGTACATGGACCTGCGCGGCACGCAATGCCAGCAGCTGGACCAGCTGGACAGGTACAAGAGGATGGTGCATGATGGAACTGTGCCAGTGCCAGGTGGGTGCCGTCACATGGTGCACACATATGTTACATGTCTATCTTCTGCCAGTGTGTGTGTGTGCGTGTGAGCGCGTGCGCGTGTGTGTGTGTGTGTGTGTGTGTGTGCACGCATGTGCATGTGTGTCACTGTCTGTACACAGGTGTGCTGTAGTGCCAGGTGGTAGGACACATGTAGCACTAGTTCTGGGGCATACAATATGGGCCTCTTGGGTAGCACTATGGTACAGGGTGTCTGGGGGGGCACAGTTGACACAGTTGCCAGGCGCCACCCATGGTTGTTGCGATGCTTGTGTGGTACATGCTGTGTCCATGGGGGATACACTGCATTCATGCATGTGCAGCCATGTCACTTGGCCATGGCGTGAGTGGCAAGTCTAGACATTGCAGGCAGGAGGACCTGCAATGGGACCGTCCTGCAGCCAACACCAGTGTGGTGTGCGGGTCCTGTATCCTGGGGCTTTGTCTGTCTATACAGCTGTGTGTGCATCCTTTTCACCTGCATGTGGCGATGTTGTACTGCAGTGTTACCATGCCTACATGTCCTGTGTACCTGGCGCATGCTCAGTGGGACATGGGGGACCTCTGTGTGGGTGTATCATGTGTTCAGACACTGTCCTTGGGCTGCTCTGTGTGTACAGTGTTTTGGAGGTGGGGGTGCATCTTGCTGTGGCTATTGTGGTATATGCTGTGTCTTACGCTAACGCTGTTGTTACTTCTGTTCACAGTAGAGTGGATTGAGCAGCACAGCCCAGAGAGAGGGAGTCAGGAAAGGTCCCGGCAAATGACACGGAGCAGCCCAAGGGTGCCATCCATGCCTCAGCGAGCACAGGAAAGCAGCCCTGAGGCCAGGGGCCTATTGCATGAGTGCATATCTGTTTTCTTTTGTGATGTGCTTCTGTTATGTCTGGTTCCTTCACTGGTCTGCCATTGACTGTGATGGTGGGTTAACGGCCATGAGCATCATACCATTGCTGGTGCGGCATTGTGCTGGGTTGCTCACCAGTGTTGCAGAGTGCTGCCAGTGTATGGCTGTCTGGCTGCTGTACCCTGTGGGGGGGGCAGTATGGGCCTGTGTCAGCATGCATGGCTGGCATTGCCATACAGTCTCCATTTGCCGATGTCCATGTTCAACTGTTCACTTGGCATGTGCGGGTTCTAGCTGCAGGACACCACATGCATTGCAGTACATGGTCCATGTGTGATGGCATCTGGCAGCCCACCCCTGCTGGTGTGGGTGCCCTGTGGTATTACGTCAACTGTGGGATGGTTTGGCCCTGGCATGGGATGAACATTGGCCAGACACCGTGCCTGCACTGTGATGCTCCTGCACCCCCATGGGCTGTTGTTGCACTCTGATTTGTGTACATTGCTATCTTACTATAGGCAACTTGTCCCGACATGTGTTCTCCCATGTGCATGTTGTTGCATGGCCCACCCCTCACTGCCATCCTGGAGACTGCCTGTGTGTGCACTGTCTCACTGTGTGCAGTGCTGGGTTGGGTGGTGTCAAACGTGCCTTTGTGTTGTCGGGGCCTGATGTATCCATGTCTACTGGGTATTGGGTTATTGTCTGTGTCTTCCAGTCCTGCCCTGTGGGCACCTGTTGGTCGTACCTACCATTGCATTCCTCAACGCCACATGGTCATGGCTGTCAGGACATGCTGTCCATCCATGTATAGCCACCTGTGGCTGCAGTATGCCTCCTGGCTGGTTTCCCATCCTCATATGCTCCCCCTTCCTCTTGTAGGTCCACCTCAATCCTCTTTGTGGGCAATGCGGCCAGAGGAGTCAGAAGGCAGTGCGGACCTCCTGAGATGGCTCATGCGCCAGCAACGCACCATCATAGAGCAGCAACTGGTGCTCATATTGGAAACAAGGAGGGTGGCCGCCATACTGGCAGCATGTCTGTCAGAACCAGCAGGATCCCAGCCATGATGCCTTCCTGACAACTTTGTTTACCTTGCCCCCCCCCCTTTACTGGACTGTACTTTCTGTTGCTGGCCTTTTACCTTGTTGTTTGCATCCACATCCCTGTCCCCTCCTGTTACATTGCTTTTAAGTTTGTTTCCTGCCTCTGTACATGTGTTTTGCATTTTTCATTCCTTAGTTGCTGTAGTTGTCATAGGTAGTTTGTTGTAGTATAGTCAGTTTTGTAGCATAGTTTGTAGTGGTAGTGTTAGCATTAGTAGTAGTAATAGTAATAGTAGTAGTAGTAGTAGTAGTTGCAGTAGTAGTAGTAGTAGTAGAGAGGGTTGTGGATACATGGAACAGCCTTCCTGAGGAGGTTGTAGAGTCAAAAACAGTGGGGGAATTCAAGAATGCATGGGACAGACATAAGGCAATTCTAGTGGGGGGAAGGAGGAAGTAGGCTGTTGGTTAACTAGGATCTGCAGCTTATCCGTTAGGTAGGGAAATGGGTAGACTAGGTGGGCCAAGCAGTCCTTATCTGCCATCAAATTCTATGTTTCTATGTTTAGTTCCTATTGTAGTGTATATAGTGGTTGTAATTGTAGTGGTGTTTGCTGTAAGTTTCCTTTTAGTGTTTGCATTTTGTAATTTCATTACATTGCTGTTTGTTATGTTTTGTGTTGTTGTTCACTTGTTGTTTACCTGTTTCCTTTACTGTGCATTTGTCACATTATAAATATCTTTATCATATTTGCACTGTGTCCTGTGTCATTATTGGGTGCTTGGCTTTTACAACAGGGTTGTTTTGTTCTTTGGTTCTACCCCGGGATCCTGGTGCCCTCTGGCCATTCCCATGGCTGGGTGTGTATCAGCATCTGGGTTCTGCACTGCTGTCTGCTCCCGGGATCCCTTTCCAGCCTGTGCTCCTTTGCCTGTGGTCCAGGGCATGGCAGCCCCATCTGCCCTGTGTTCCAGTGGGTGTTTGCACTGCCTGCCTGCCTGGGTGCTATATTCAGTGCTGTCTTCTTTGCTGTATTCAGTGCCGTCTTATTCCCAGGCTATTTTCGCACTGCACTCCCAGCCCAGTTTGCCCGGCTTCCTTAGCATGCTATATTCAGCAGGTTTAGCACCGGGCTATTCCATTTGGATATAGCGGGCTATTTGGTCTGGACAATTTTTGCATGCTGAACAGTGCTAATTTGGCCTCGGGGCAAAATTTTGAATATCTGGTCCCTTTTATGTTTTATAGTATGGCACATAAGTAAAAGGGCCATTTTGGTTGGAATCAGATTAGGATTGACTTTTAAAAATAAATCTTATTTAGCTAACATAGTACATAGTTTAAGTGTAGTTTATTTTCAGGGTAATTTAATTTACAAAATGGTATGTTACATATGTGAGCTTTTAGCTTATATAAGGGGCAGATAACATGTGCCTCTGCACATCAGAGATTTTTTTTCTGACTTAGTAATACAAGTTTAAAAGGCTGCAGAATTCCTTTCCTTGTCACTAGTTTAAGAAACGAAAATATTTAATTTTGTTAGAAGATTACAGTCAAGCACTTTACTCTGTTATTCCTAGTCACATGTTAAATGATGTGTATGTGATTACAAGTGAGAAATAAACAATAATAATAACAACCCTGTTCAAATTAAATGAAAACAAAAAGTGTGTTATTATGAGTTAGGAAAGGGGAATTCAGCATTTGTATTTCTGTATAATAGAGCTTCTTTATATGGAGCTGTTGGAGGAAATGGATTGACAGCTGAGCTCTTAATATTCTGTATTAAATATTCCTATATGGTATAACTGCATTCTTAACAATACAATCTTCATCATGAATGTGCATTTATTGTATTTCTGTATAGCAAAAACTGGTTTAGAAAAAGTGCCCTTTGTACCCTAAGAAGTGCTTTTCTGATCCTCAGCCCCCACAGCTTTACTATCTTCCAGCACCCTGCTCCCAGGAACCCCAACAAAGCAGTAGCAGGTATGCACCAACACTGAGACATGGAGCAGAGAGACAGAGCCCCAGAGAGCTGCAGGATAGAGAGAGAGAGAGAGAGAAAGAGCGAGTGGCGGACAGTGACATACAGGTACTGCAAATCCGTTGCATATGTTTGGGGGTCACAAAGCTGCAAGCTCAATAATGTTCCCCAGGCAGCATCAAAAGAGAGACCCAGTGATTGCCAGCATGGCATGCACATCACAGTTGGTTCTCTCTCTCTCTCTTTCTCTGTCTTCAGTCCCTGTCTGTGTGTCTCAGTGATTGGGAAATACTGTCAGTGCACAGTCATGCAGTCTGACCCTTGTCTACACTGAGGCATGCAGTCTATGAATGTCAAAGAGAGAGAGATAGTGAGACATCAGGAGAGCTAGTCCAGAATTTCAGCAGTGTGCAGGGAAATTGTGTGTCTCTCTGTGTGTACCTCAATCTCTTCACAGGTGAAGGATTTGTCTGTGTGTCATCCGTTGTCTCTGCAAGGGGAAATGCGAGGAGAGGCAGGGTAATGGGTGAAAGGGGGGATTGTGGAGCCAGGCACTGAAGGGGTGAAGTCACTGTCCCTCTGTGTAAGAGCAGTATGCCTCAATGTCCCGAAGTTCCTGATCACCAGCTACAGTGACAGCGAAAGAGACAGAGAGCACATGAGATATCCTGCAGAACTCCAGCAGTTCTCTCTCTCCCTCTCTTTCTCTTCTCTCTCTCTCTCTCTCTCTCTCTCGCTTTCTCTCTCTCTCTCTCTGTCTCTGTCACTGTCTCACAGTGTCTCTGTAGCAAGTAGCACTGTAAGTAAGTAGTAACTGAAATTGTCTGACCAAGAGCCGATTCTCACATGCAGACACCATTGAAATGAATGAAGCCCATTCATTTCAAAGGGTCCATTAATTTCAATGTTTCTTTTTGTTCCTTCGCATTGTACATTTTTTGTGTCTTCATTTTTTTTTTTACCTAATGTTTTCTGTTGGGGTCTTTGTTGCCATCCCTCTGATGAACAAAATTGGTGTTAACAATTCAATCAACCCAGAAATTAGAGTTTGCGGAGTACTCTGTCCTGCACTGCAGACACCAATGTTGAGGTCAATTTGAATGTTGACAACAGTATTGTTCATCACAAGGATGGCAACAAAGACTACAACAGAAAACATTAGGTAAATAATGAAGACAAAAAAAAGTTTCAATGTAAAGAAAAACCCTTTGAAATTAATGGACCCATTGAAATGAATGGGCTCCATTCATTTCAATGCAGTCTGTCATGCAAGAATCAGCTCTTGGTGGGACAGTGACAATTTCAGTTGAAATGCCAAACAGAGTCATGAGGTGGAACAGACAGTAACACAAAGTCACTCTACCTCAATAGCGAGTAGGCACCTTAGGATCATGGATGAACAAACACCAGCGAGATATAAACAAGACACGGTGTACAGTGTGGTAACAGTGATTTGGCAGCCAATGTTTTTTTACAGCAAGAGCCGATCCTCTTTAAAGATGAAGTGCTGGGGTTATAGACAACATCAATACATTTCTGTTAGAAAATGGGCTTTTTTATTTCTGGCATCTGATTGGCTAGTACCCTTGCCAGTGGGGTACATTAACTTTCAATAGATGCCCCAAAAATAAAAAGTGCCAGCCTACAGTGCCCCTGAACCCACTGTGATATCCAAGTGTCCACCTTGCATCCTAATTGGGTAAAACCCCTTGTTTGCATTTTAAATCACTGCCATTTTTTTTTACCATCGCTTAGCGAGAGAGCTAACGAGAGCCCCCCATCCATTCATTTCTTAGCCCAGTCAGACACTATATTAAGTAAAAATAAAGCACATCACTACAAAAGAAAATACATTTTTTAAAAAATGCGTCTTGTTCATTCTGTTCCACTTGCTGATGGAGTGACAGAGCGAGTGTGACAGTTCCCTGCTACAAGTCCTTCCCTACTGTACTACAGTATGCCCATGATCTCCCCTCTTATTAATGGAAAAAAAGTTTCAGCAACAAATTACTACACCCTCTATCCTGAGAAACAGTACCCAGTGTATAGTGTCCGCTAGCAGGGCTGTTGTTTGCTCCTGGTCCTGCAACAATCACTTCACCGAACAGCACTGGCAGTGCTGTTATCGTTTCCTCCTCTGATTCTGCCATAATCACGCCACCTGACCGAACGGCACTCCTCTTCATACTCCCAGTCCTCAGGGCAGGCAGCGAAGACTGGGAAGCAGTAAAACAGCAGAACTGACTCCCAGTCCTCAGGGTAGGCAGCGAGGACTGGGAAACTGAAAAAAAAATCAGGAAATACAACATAGATCAGAGCGGCATGATTGCTCCACCAATGTGTGCTCCTCTTCATACTCCCGGTCCTCAGGGCAGGCAGCGAGGACCGGGAAACAGTACAACAACAATTAATAAGAAAAAAAGGAAACAGTAAGAAGTGACTCCCGGTCCTCAGGGTAGGCAGCGAGGACCGGGAAACTGTTAAAAAAAATTAGGTAATATCTCCAAGACTAGCAGCAGAGATCGGAAGGCATGTCCTGCTTTGTGCTGGGTCAAATAAGGTCATGCTAACAGCTTCAAGTTTAGAGGCTACAATAATGATGACAGCAGACTCCTGGGTGGGAAAACTTGTTCCAGAGGAGTTGGTAAGGGATGAGAAAAACTACAACAGAATGGCTCTATGGAGGGAGAAGCAACAGGATGTTAAATATCACAGAAAGGAGGGACTACTCTACAATCAATTGACTTAAACTTAATTCTTTTTAAACTGTTGTTTTTTAATTATTTTGTTTTAAAATCCCCATGTGAAACTGCCATGGGTAGCCCATTTTCTAAGCGCAATAATAGCCTCCAGGGTGGGCGGTATTGGGAAATACCAGACCTTCCAGGGGCTATAAGCTCATTACGCCCCTGGGCGCTCCGGCATTTCCCAATACCTCCCACCCTATCAGGTATTATTGCTTACACATTCTTATAATGCCTGTTTCTACCTCCTGCCCTACCAATGCCAATAAAAGCAAGCAAACATTCGGCATTGATAAATGCTTGTTTTAATTTCCTTAAGTTCTGAGGTGCTGGTTTCATCAGTTTCAGGTTTATATTTCTTTTGACCATCAACATCCTCTCCTGTATTAACTATATTTGATCTCTAAGTTAGATCCTTCTCTTTTATCCATTTCTGTCATTGACCTTTTCTCAACCTTACTATCCTCCTTATTGCCCTTGTTAGCTTTGATGCCTGCTTTCTTTGAATCTTTCTTCTTTAGTTTACTTGTTTGATTTTTCCCTGTGTTTCCCCTAGGACTCTTTGGTCCCTTGTGTAACTTTTTTCCCTTAGTATTTGAGTTTCCAACTCTTTAATACTCCTCTCCTCTGCCTTCTCTGTCACTATGACATTGCCTGAGCTTAGTTTTCCAGGTGTTTCTATTATTTCTACTTTTCTGTTATTTTTCTTACCTTTATAACCCTTTTCTTTTCTTGTCTTAACCCTTGTTCCCATAAATTGTTCCCTTTTTATGTTGCTTGCACGCATGTGCAAGAAACATAATGCCATCATCTGAGTTTTCGGAGGTGTGGCAACCCATCTTCCAATTCAGTCAGTGAGTTTGCAGGTGTGGCTGCAGTTCTCCAATGACTGCTGCAGCTGTCTATGACAGCAGTCGAAATGCAGTGGCATACAGTTGAAAGGGAGAGCTCCGCTTCAGTGAGTAGAGCTCTCCCCCCCACACACATGCACGCAAGCACGCATGTTGCATGCTGATGCGCTCCCTCCCCCCTCCCCCATGCACACACTGTATGGCCGACGGGGGTGCCCAATCCCCTGACGGCTCCACGCACCCCCCCCACAAAAGCTGTCTAGGTGCCATGCTGGGAGCCCACCCCAGCGTGGCAAAAAATGTTATAGCCAATGGGGGTGCCCAATCCCCCATTGGCTCCATGGCTGCACGCCCCCTCCAAAAACCTTTCCAGGTGCCACGCTGGGAGCTCACCCCAGTGTGGCAAATTTTGTTATAGCTGACAGGGGTGCTCAATCCTCCATCAGCTCCAGTCCCCCCAAACAGTCTTTCCAGCTGCCACGCTGGGAGCCCACCCCAGCATGGCAAATGTCCCACGTCGTCTTCATTTAAAAAAAAAACCCTGTAAATAAAAAAACAGTCCTTCGCAGACTCACTGCCCCATCCGCACCCATCCACTGTGCACCCTGCCTCCCCACACCCCCCTTCACCCCATACTTACCTCCGGAGCTCGGCGCGATGATCATCGGTGGACCAGGAACACGTCTGCACTCTTCAAAGCCGACCGCAAACTGAGGAAATGCTGGTAAGCTGTATAATGGAATAAATAGGGGTTTTTCAACTTTGTTGCATATCACAGGCATTTTTGGGAATTTTGGGCCCAAATTTTCAACATAGGGTTTTTGGGACCCCTCCTCATGAATTCTTGCACTGTCATGGCGTTAATCGGGCCTGAAGGGTGATTTTGCCATCACTGCGTGAAATCACCTTTTGGGCTGATTAATGAAATGACACTGCCAGTGTTCATAAGGTGGGCTCTCAAAAAGCCTATTTTGAAAATTTGGTGAAAAAATTCCTAAAAATGACTGTTTTACGAGTGCACATTGCGCAGTTCCTCGAACGCCAGAATTCACAAATTTTTAATATTTTCACTCCAGATTTTCAATATTGCCATTTTACACACCTCCTTATAGAGCAGTATAGCTGTCATATTTCACATCGTACTAAACATGTTTCACTTCATGTAGCGTACAATAGGCATGAGTCAGTGTGCTGAAATCAATGTATGGGACACATTAGGAAAATCACAGTGACACTGTTCATGAGCAGAGGTCTTAAAATGGCTATATTGAAAATCTGGTGAAAAATCCTAAAATGACTGTTTTACAGTGGTGGCACAGTTCTCGCTGCGCTCATAAGTTGCGGGTACTCAATATTGCCACTCCAATGACTTCCAAATACCTAAACAGCACATACAAGCAAGCAACATTCAGCATTGACAAATGCTTGTTTTAGTTCTTCTGCTATACTGTCATTTCTTATCTGTTCTCCTGGGAGCATGATTAATTCCTTCCCTGAAGTTGAGAGTATAGTAGCAATTGAATCACAGGTGTCCTTAATCTCTACCTCTTTGGATTCTACTGTCCCATTCTGTCGCTTGAACTGTTATATATTTGTCCTCCAGTACTTGTATTAGATCTCCTCTACTTCGTCTTTAGGGTTACTAACTTCTTCCTTGTTCTTATTAAGATCTGACTTATTTCCATATAGTTAATTTATTGATAAATTATTTTCTATACAAGTCCCTTTGATAAAATAAATATCTTGTTTGATGTTTATCAACTGCTTGTAAATTAGTATATTGCCTAAATAAGGGTCTTCAAGGGCCTTGGCCATGTCCTTTGTTATATTATCCATTACCCATGTATCAAGCTCAACAGGGCTCATCAACTGGGTCTCATCCTCTGAGTCCCATTCTGATCTGCCTGATTGTCCCTGATCATAGGTCTCCTCTTGATCCTGTTCTTCCTTCTGCAATGTATCCCCTAGATCCAGTCTCATTTGCTGTATTTTCTTGTCTATCCTTAAATTGGTCTTGATTGTTTGTCTGATGTCCTCCACTGTTTTAACCTTTTTGTTAACAATTTCTAATATATCTGTGTTCTTTACAGCCATGCTACTTGGATTTACCTCCCTCTCTGACAGTGACCAATTGAATATATTTATTCTCTCCTCAGACTCTTCCTCTTTAATTTTAACTCTTTGCTTGGGTAGACTTTGGTCCACGCCTTTGTGACCTCATGCCTAGACTATTGCAACTCCCTGTACCTAGGGCTTCCAGGGGGGTTGATATCCACCCCTTGCAGCTGGTACGGAATACTGTGGCCAGGTTGTTGTCTGGATCAATCCAATCCAGTCACATTACACCTGTACTGCACAAACTGCACTGGCTGCCAGTTCAGTGGTGGATCGCCTTCAAGGTCGGCTTGCTGACCTACAAAGCTCTAAATGGACAGGGTCTGAGTTATCTGCAAGATCTTCTGAATCCTTACTGTCCTCCCTGACTGCTCCGCTCAGTTGACGAGGGATTGCTAGAGATTCCCAGGTATAATTAAAAACTTCTGGAGCTCGGGCATTTGCATTTGCTGCCCCTACCCTATGAAGTTCTCTCCCTTGTCAGATAAGAGAGTCCCTGACAGTGGAGAGCTTTAAAAGAGCTTTAAAAACACATCTTTATGGACTTACTTTTGCTGAATATATTTAAATTGGTAAGGAGTAAGATGTTATGATTTAATTATTTTATTGGTTTTATGATAAGGTTAGGAACTGGAGTGTTTTTATGTTTTTAGAATTCCTACCAATTTTAAATTGTTTATCTTATTTTTTGTACAGTGCTTTGGTACACTGTGAATTGTGCTTAACAAATAAAGGTTATTATTATTACTATTACAAGATGCATTCCTTTTCCCAAAGTAATCCTGAATCAGTGGCAGAGTCAAGTTCTGCATAATGTTAGCATTGTGGTTTCTCCATTTAATCCCAGCACTAGGGCCACTACCTGACACCTCTATAGGTGTTGAAGTGGTCCTTAATAGATCCTCAGTAGTCCATTTACTCTGGGTCAACTTTAATTCCTCAATAAAGGGGATGTTATTAGATAATTTCCCTCTATATTTGATTTTTAAGGGCCTACCAACATCCCTCTCTACTAGAGGTTCCAAAGGGGGGTTGTTATCCTTAACTCCCTTACCACTTCTAGTTTCGACTGGCATTTTTATTATAGTATATAACATACACTATAATAGAAAGCACAATTGCACATACCCCAATAGTGCAAAGCATCATGGGAAGCATATGCAAATTCCCATGAGAGAATTTGGACTGGCTCAACTTTAAGCAGAATTGCATGGTGCCTGAACGTCTCACAGAGCAATCAGCAAAGGCTAAGAGCAGCAGACACGTACACATGTTTCATCCTCATTTGGACTCATCAGTGTGCCATATCTGTGTCTTAGCCCAGGGAGAGGGAGCCAAGCTAAATTACACTATAATATATAGATAAGAAAAAGAGGGGGAAGCAGAAAGAACTTCCAGAACATCTAAGTGATGTTAATGCTTAATCCCAAAAGTAGGAAGGTCAGAATAGTAATAACTGTATCAGGTATACTCTTATGTCTTCTTTTGAAGCTATATTTACACATATGTAAGAATAAATTAGTTAGCATGTATAATTAAGTAAAAACAGCCTATACTGCAAGTACCGTAAAACAGTTCTGTACTAAAGGTATAAGCAATAGGCAAATTATATTAATGTTATCAAAGTGCTAAGATAACGTTTTTTACAGCCTCTTGTTTAGAGCCTCTTAATACCCTAGTATACCTAGGGCTTCAAGAAAGAAAGCAAGGTCCTAAGTAAAGGTTACCCAAGTACTCAGATAAATAGGCTGCTTATTTTAAAACTCCTCTGTGCTAAAGAGCTTCTTACCCCAATAATCTCAATAGTTAATCAGCAGTTACACGAAAACATCAAAATATTAGTTTGTTTAAATTGTAGCCTGCTTTTGGGGCTCAAAGTCCCTTACACTGTCTTTTGTGAGTGTTGAAATATCACAGAGAAGATGCAAGTCTTTCTACTTTGCTCGTTTCTCCCATTTCTTGATTTGATTCAAGTTGATTCAATTGGGCACCGAACATAAAATCTTCCACCTTCTGGTTTGTCAAGTCAACAGTTCCTGCACACAGTTTCTTATGAGATTTGCCAGGGGTCTTCACTAATGTTTGTGTTATCCTTAATAGGGTGGAAGTTTTCTCCTTCAAACCTCCTCTGTTCTTGTCGCGTAGTGAATAGTCAGACACTAATAAAATAAATATAAAATAGAAGATGCCAGTGATTCAGATAATAACTGTTAAATCATTCAATTAACTTATCTCCCTAACAAAAAAACACTTCTTTAACAACTGTTACTTATTACTTGTTGTTTAGAGCACATCTCATACAGCTTTATTCAATAAACTGGTAAGCTTAACAAAGCTTAATAGAATTTCCTCAACTTATTATACTCGCTTTTTAGCACTGCGTAAAAATATTCTGAGTGTTTAGGTGGCTGGATTAGCAGATAAAAGTAATGCGCTCACTGCTGTCCACTGATTCAGCTCTGCCACACTTCTGTCTAGTAAAAAACCTTGGACATCCCAATTTCACTAGAATGCTGTTTCAATTCACAATTCAACGTCTAGCAGCAGGTATGCCTCTCCTCTTGGGTGCTCGTGTAACACTTCTGTCTTACACCAGCTAGTAAATGCACTTTATGGTCTGAGGTCATCTGACCTTGGTAAACCAATCAAAGCTTTACTTCCTGGTACTGAATTTCGTTGGGAACTTTAATTACTTTTAAATTATTCTTTATTATTAAATCACTTATAGAATACTGCATGCGGGGGAAAGATCAGCCAGCTAGAACAACAATCCTGACCAATGGCTAAATAGAGAGTAACATGCTGAGTGAAAACAAGCAGACAATAAGCAAAATATTTCAGCCACGACTTGCACAGTTTCTGAAGCAATGAAAAGTAATTGATTTAAAATGCAAAGTTTATCTGCTTCCTTTTAAAAAGAACCAAATGGGTGGCATGTCAAACATAAATGCTCTTATCAAAACACAATTAAGATAGCGTTTCAGCTACCATAACCCACAGATAAACTTTTGGGATGTTTATCAAACTCCCAGAAATGCCTCTACAAAGTTCAGACAACAACAACTTTGGGCAAATAGTCATATAGTCATCTAGGCATATAGACACTTCTGCATTTATTGAGAGCTGAGGGCTGCTGTCACTATTGGATCTGGTGCATATTTGAGGTCAATAGCTCTCCGCAGAGGTTACTGAAGCTCTCCACCCTATCGACCGGCTGCTCCTCACCACCACAGAGGACTCACACCAGTGGGGGATGTTCAGAGGCCTTGAAGCCCTTCCCTGCACACACAACTACTGTCCATATTGAAGGTTCAAAGATGGCCTGCAAAGGTCAGAAATTCTAAAAATAATGTAGCTATGGTGGCATCCCTTTTGTTAAAATTATATAGGCAATTTTCTAACTCCTGCTACGACTGCTACTCCTCAGCAGTCTAGCGACTGCCTGCACCATGTCCTTTCTGGTCAACTACAGAAGTGAACTCGAGATACCACTCAGCAGAAAACAATCAACCCCCTTTATGAACCTGGTGGAATTTTTTTTTTCAAATCCTGCCCAAAAGGAAATTTTGCAGAATGATTGAAATCATCTTTCTGGCTGGATTTGAAAAGCAATACCTATCCGTTCATGAGCTGGTGTGAAAAAAAATAGCTACGTTGAAAATTTAGGGTCAAAATATTGTAAATTACTAAAGTTATGAGTAAGCTTGTAAAATGTCAGCTTACTTTCATAACTTTGGTGTTTTTTAAGATTTTGATCTCAAATTTTCTACATAGTCTTTTTATGGTCCCACTTCATGAACATGGTAGGTGACATTTTTCAAATCCTGCCAGAAAGGTAATTTCGTGGAGTGACTGCAAAATCATCTTTCAGGCCAGATTTGAAAATGTCCACCTACCTTGTTCACAAGGTAGGGTTCCAAAAAGGCCATGTTGAAAATTTGATGAAAAAATATAAAAACAAGCATTTGTCAATGCCGAATGTTGCTTGCTTGTATGTGCTGTGTAGGGATTTGGAAGTCAGTGGAGTGCAAATATTGAAAATTTGCAAACTTACGAGCGTGCGTAGGAACTGCGCAACGCAGGCTCGTGAAACAGTCATTTTTAGGAAGTTTGTGACCAAATTTTCAACATAGTCATTTTAAGACCTCTGCTCATGAACAGTGTCACTGTGATTTTCTTAATGTGTCCCATACATTGATTTCGCACACCGACTGCGCCATTGTGCGCTACATAGGCGGAAACACGTTTTGGGTGAGATGTGAAAAATTACAGTTGTACTGCTCATAAGGAGGTGTGGTAAAAGACAATATTGAAAATCTGGAGTGAAAATATTGAAAATTCACAAACTTAGGAGCGTGCGTAGGAACTGCGTAGCAAGGCTCTAAAACAGTCATTTTGAATTTTCACCAAATTTTCAACATAGTCATTTTAAGACCTCTGCTCATGAACAGTGTCACTGTGATTTTCTTAATGTGTCCCATACAGTGGTTTAGCACACCAACTGCGCCATTGTACGCTAGATGGGCGGAAACATGTTTTGGGTGAGATGTAAAAAATGACAGCTGTACTGCTCATAAGGAGGTGTGGTAAAAAGCCAATGTTGAAAATCTGGGGTGAAAATATTGAAAATTCACAAACTTACGAGCGTGCGTAGGAACTGCACAATGCATGCTCGTAAAACAGTCATTTTCAGGAATTTTTCCACCAAATTTTCAACATAGGCTTTTTGAGAGTCCACCTTATGAATACTGGCAGTGTCCTTTCATTAATCGGTGCGGAAAGGTGATTTCATGCAGTGACTGCAAAATCACCCTTCGGGCCTGAGTACCGCCATGACAGTGCAAGAATTCATGAGGAGGGGTCCCAAAAACCCCATGCTGAAAATTTGGTGCAAAAATTCCAAAAAATGCCTGAGATATGCAGCAAAGTTGAAAAAACCCTATCTATCCCATTATACAGCTTACTGGCATTTCCTCAGTTCGCGGTCGGCTTTGAAGAGTGCAGACGTGTTCCAGGTCCAAGATCGTCGCACCGGACTCCGGAGGTAAGTATGGGGTTGGGGGTTGGGGAGGCAGGGTGCGCAGTGGGTGGGTGCGGGTTGTGGGGGGGGCAGGGAGACTGCGATTGACCGTTTTTTTCTTTACAGGTTTTTTTCATTTTAAAAGACAACGAGGGACGTTTGCCATGCTGAGGTGGGCTCCCAGCGTGGCAGCTGGAAAAACTGTTTGGGGGGCTGGAGCTGACGGGGGATTGGGCACCCCTGTCGGCCATAACAAGCTTTGCCATGCTGGGGTGGGCTCCCAGCGTGGCACCGTGTACTGGGGGAGCAGTGGAGCCGACGGGGGATTGGGCACCCCCGTCAGCTATACAGTGTAGAGGGGGCGAGCACAGCAGTGTGTGTGTGTGTAGGGGGAGCACGCATGAGCAGGCAATATCTTATTGCTGCTCACTGAAGCGTAGCGCCCCCTTTCAACTGTACTCCACTGCATTTTGGAGCTGTCATAGACAGCTCCAGCAGGCATCGGAGAACTGCGGCCATGCCTGCCAACACACTGACTGAATTGGAAGAGGGATGCCACACCTCTGAAAACTCGGATGATGGCACTATGTTTCTTGCACATGCGTGCAAGCAACATAAAAATGACAAAGTTATGAATAAAAGTTCAAAAAGCATTGAAATACATTAACTGCATTTACCTTGTTTCCTCAGTTCCTGCCCATCATTGAAGATGCAGGATGTGTTTTCTCTGCAGAATGGATTATTGGTGCCGGGCTCTTTTTAGGTGAATTAGTGGTGGGGAGAATGGGGTGGTCGGTGCTCAATGGTGTGCTAGGTGGAGGTGGGGGATTGGTTGGAGTTGGCTGCAAAATAGGTTGATGGATGGTTTACTGCTTTTCAGGTGTAAACAAACAAAAAAATGTCAGGGAAGGGCAGAACAGGGTCAGTGGGTGGTACTGAGCAGAGGGATGGAGTGGGGAACAGAGAAAAATGACTGGGCAGGGCAGAACGAGGTTGGAGGGTGGTACTGAGCAGAGGGATGGAGTGGGTGGAAAAGAAAATAAATGGCAGAGCAGGGCAGAATGGGGTTAGCTGGTGGCACTGAGCAGAGGGATGGAGTGGGTGGGAACAAATTAAAATGGCAGGGCAGAACAATATGGAATCATCTGATGATGCTATACAGCTGGTTGCTGGGCAATGTCATAAAGATGAAAGGATCTAGATGCTGTGTGATAGAAGAGGCTGACTCCTTTCAACTTCACAACGTTTCCACCCATCACCAGCAGAACAGTGTTATGATGTCACCAGAGGTCTCTCCATCTTTAGCAACACTGGCAGCATTTATTTTATTTATTTTTATTGTGATCTTTGGTAACCAAGTAAGGCCTACTAGGCACAAGTGCCTGTTTTCAGGGGCAACCTGGGAGCACTGGGAGATTAAGTGGCTTGCTCAGAGTCACACAGTATACAAGTGGAGATTGTGAGAATCAAACCCAGGTCTGGACTGCTGGACATACCAAGCTCATTCATAGCTTGTTACTCTAACCTCTAGGCTATACTGCCAGCATCAATCCTAATTCGGGGGGTGCAAGGGGCACAGCCACCCTGCAAAAACACTTTTTTATATCCAGAAGTTGGGTCACCTTAAAGTGTATATCGCCAGTTTGCTTTTCGGCAATATACACTCTCCATAATAGCGATCGCTGTTTTGTGATCGCTATTATGGCATGAAACCCTCAGAACATACACTCTTTCCATCACTCCATCCTCAGATGAGTTCTTTCTTCTCACTTGCACTGTATTCATTCTGGTGGTCCTCTCTACTGCTTCAGTGACCCCCCTTGGTTTATAGCATCCAAAACTTCCACTGTCCTAAAATTCCCCTGAAATACAACTGGGCTAGATAGTTCTGGTCCCTCAGTCTGGAGTCCCTCCTCAAGGCACTTTAAGTTTCCATTTGTTCCAATTGTGCCACTCTTGACATATCTTCTGATATTAATGAAGTGCTGTCATTTTTCCAGTACACCTTTACTTCAGTCTTGAATAAGCACATTTTCCTCAACAGGATCAGGGTACATAGTAACCACCTCCTTTGGTTTACTGCAGACCTCATTTTCCTCTTCAGGATTCATAATTCAGTATGATCTCACCATAAGGCCTTTGTGACCATGCGGACTTGCAGTTACAAGGAAATCTAAAACTCCAGCACAAAGCCCTTCAGAGTGGTAAAGTGCATCTGCGTTGTCCCGAAGTACTGCAGATCAATCTCAGTTCTACTCAACATTTTGTCAGGTTGTTCACTCCATTTTTGACCCCTTCCAGTTGACCTCTGCTATCATCAAACTTGATGACTATCCTACTCCTCTCTCCTCCTGCCTGAAGTAGCAACTGACTTGAGCGACCACTTCACTACCTGCGCTGCTACCTTCACAACAGTCTCCATTCACACCTCCATCCGTTACTCCTCACCTATATTTCTACTCCTGCACATCAATCTAATTGCTACCCGGTTTGCTCGGTGCTGATGAACCTCTCCGAGGGTCACTGCCCTGATGATCTTGCCCCAAAACTCTTTAATCTTTCTGGTCCTCCTATTGCTGCACCTCTCTGTACACTCCTTAATCTCTCATTTCATCTTGGTATTCTTCTGTATGCTTAAAAAAGGCTAAAGTCCTCCCCTTTCACAAGGGGTAGACTCCTCTTCTCATGGTAATAACTGTCACAAACCCACTCAGCAGGTCAGGCCCTCTACTCTCAAAGTGCCAACCTCTGAGCGCAGTCTTGTGAACAGTGTAAAAGACAAGGTAACCCTCTTGTCTGTTTGTGTGAGTGAACTTGCCATATTCTCTACTTATTTTATATTGGGCATCTTTCCACTAAATACAACCTTAAATTACAGTCAGAAACTATGGATTTCAGTGACCTCGGTTTGTGCCAAAAGGTTAATTCTTAAAAACTGGAAAACAGCACAGGTGCCTTCCCTAGCTGAGTGGTTAAAGAATCTCCAATCTACTTGCAAACAAGTTGAACAGGTTTTTAGATATTTGGGGACAGTTCCTCCAATTAAACACTTTTTAATGTGAGCATTCCAGATGTGCAATAATATTGTATTGATTTCTAGATTGCATGTAGGAAGTAAAATGCTTTTGAATAAGTTTATTTGCCAGTTAGATGTGATTGTAATCCCTATTTTATTTATTATTTTTTTCTTTGTTGGACTGATAAGTGAATTATCTTAATCTAGTTTAATACTGGTGTAACCCCTCTGCAAATGGGGGTTCCCAAAAGACTTCCAGGAGCTTGCTTGAATGCTCCGAGCCTGAATGTTGTTTGGCATTCAAGCCATTTATCTGTGAGTGTTTTTAGAGCCTCTGGTACTGTCTCTTTAAGAGCTGTCTGCTTGCAGACATAATTAGTTTGTATGGGGGGACTGTGTGTTTCTCTGCTTGAGTCCCACTTGAGCTGCAGCCAGTTCACTCTGTTTTCGCAGTCACTAGAAGTGCAAAGGGAACCTATCTGAAAGATGTAACTGTTTGCCAGAAATCATTTAGAGTAATAATGAAAATACAGTTTGTCTAACCTGCTTTTCTTTGCAATCAGAACCGTGTTTGCCTAATTCCCCATTCTAGTTTTGAACTGCTGAACTGGACCAATCAGTGTGGGTTAAGGTAGCTCTAAAATGGTGCCTGTGGATGAATCAGAACTTGGACTTGTAATCTGAGCCAGCCACAAGAGGATTGTATGGGCAGTGACTCTGGGAAATGTAGTTTGGACTTCAGCGCCTTTTTGCACCAACAGGGGGAGGCTATTGTGAGTGACAGCCAATACAGCCAAGAACTGGGAGGAACTCAAAGGAAGTGCCCAGTTTTGTCTACTGGAGTTTCAGTTTAGCTCTGGCAGTGAAGAGGAAAGGAGACCTGTGCTCCTTCGGTGCACAGTTTTAGTCAGGAAACGCGTGTAAGGCCCCAAGTTTCGGTCTGCAGCTCGTGCAAGTGCTTGTTTGGACTGAATCTGACCTGTGAAGAGAATCAAGGAGATCTGAAAAGAAGAAACCAGGCTCACCCTGTAGAAGACTGGAGAAATTGTTGAATCGTGCTCGGTCTGTCAGGAACTGAATCTGCTGTGTGTTCTCCCGGGTACTGTGCAGTAATTGCGATCGGAATAGAGAAGCAGCCTGCCTGATATAGTACTTTCTTTTTCCATATAAATGTGTGTAGTGCTAGTGGGGACTCGCGTTTCAAATCCCCTGTACAGTGAATTGAGTGCATGAAGCTGCAAGTAAACCCAACAATCAGACTACATCCATTTGCTCTGAACTGCCTTGGGGTCCAGTCACAAGGACCTTTTCCACATGGTCTGCTCCACCTGGCAATCCAGGACAATCTGCCTTCCATTCAGTTTCAGCATTGAATTTGTGAATACAAATCAGCGTAGCTCCCTGTCATCATCTAATTGCAAGTGTTCCATCTGATTACTTTTCCTTTCTTTCTCCATGAACTGAGCCTGCCGGCTCCGGATTACAATTTGGGTATTGTGCATGCATTTTCCATCTTCAGGGCCCCAACCAGCTGCACCAAATAGGCTAGCCTCTTAATGTCTGGGTACCCAGTAAGAGTGACATTAGGGACATTTGGAATTCTGAAATATGTGCACAGTACTGTGATTATTAATGCGTTTAAACTGATTAACCTGATTTCCCCCTGTCCTTGTTATATCCCCCTAAATAAATCAGATCTGTTTGTTTCAGCAAAGTTACACTGCCTGAGGTATTCGTCTATGTTAAAGTATTGTACTGTGGTTTTTGCACTGTATCATCTTATTTTACAGGGAGTCCCAGGAGTCACACTGGCCGAACCAGTCCTGGGGGTAAGTGTATATTGTGAAGGTAATTCTGATATATTGTGTGGGCCACTAGTGGGAAGAAAGGGGGGTGGCAGTGTCCCAGAGGGCTGTGATCAAGTTAGTTTAACTATTGCAAACCCTGACCTCTGGGTGGAGGCACCCGCCATCGGATCCAGGCCCCTCAACCTGTTAGTGGAAAATCAGGCAGGGGTAGTAGCCCTTGGGATAGCGCCATCTAGGGGTTACACTAGACTAATGCATGTTGTCTAAACTGACTGTGTTATTCTTAACCATTGCTTAGTTATTACTGTTATTGGTTAGGAAACTTCCGTAATGTCCACTTTATTTAATAGGTATATACATTTACCTGAATCTATTCTGTATTGGTTTGCTTGATTAAATCTTAATAAAAATTATTATGGGAAAAAAAAAGATATATCTGTCTTCGGGGGGCCAGATATCTTTGCCTACAGGCATCTAACCAGGTGTACAGAGATGAACCCTTTAAAACTTTAATAAAGACCTCAGATTTAAAACACTTCTCTTTCCAGTTTGGTATCACCATTCAAGCTTATGTCTATTGTCTGCTATAACCATGTACTTTTCTTACAAATAAAAGAAAGTCAAAGACAGACCAAGTAAGTTCTAAAAAGAATTTTACTAAAATAGTTATAAATATGTGAAACACAAAATACAGAAATCATATCAAAAGACATATAAATATTTTAAAACAAACAATGTTTAAACAGTACAAATTCCTACTACAGTACTTAGTCTCTAAATGCTTGCTTAAGTGCTCGCCGATCTTGCTTGGTCAGAGTCTAGGTAAAAATGTGTCTCTGTGAAGTAAAACAGAATATTCCTTAAACAACTGTATTGGCCAACCCCTTTTTGGTGAGGTCAGCTAGCTCCTCCTCTGTCAGATTATATTTAAAAATATATCTAATAAAAAAACCAGTAGTCTTTTCAAAGTATCAATTTTGCAATCCTTCAGCATGACTCATGTTTCAAATGACATCTCTTTTGATCCATGCTGCATCCCCCTCACACAGGCTTCATATGAGCATTTACAACCTTGCACTCCTGTGTAATAACTTGGGTTTTCTCTTCAACGTCATAAACCTTTTTTTTATGATTTCCCTCTTAACAAAGTTAACTTAAACAACTCTGTAATTAGCTTCTGGTCTGCCATGTAACACATTGTATCTAAAAACTGAGTGTGTGTGATACACATGCTGTCAGTATTTCTCTTAGCTTGCATCTGTCAGCTGAAAACTGGGGGTGTTGAGGTCACTCCTAGAGTATTAGATTTTTCAGCAGAGACAGTAATACATTTTATATTTAAAAAATATTATACAGCATTCAGAATTGGTGGTCTACTTCACACCAACCATCCTATTTGCCTCCTCCCAACTCTGGCTAAACTTCAATAGAAGCAGGCTGCATCCCAACTTTCTGCCTTCCTCAACGCTTCCTTCCTCCTCTCTCTGTTCCTGTCTGACATTTGGAAGGGCCACATCACTGTCTACTCCCTTCTCTGTATCACTGCCACCCTTCTCTTGGGGATGGACCTTGGCCATGTTACCACTGTCATATTCATTGGCCTAGCTAAGGCCTTTGACACTGGGGCTCACCACAACATCCTGGAGAACCTAAGTGCTGAGGGATTGACCAACCCCACAGTGGGCTGTTTTTGATCCTGTCTCACTGACTAACACCTGTTGGTCCAGGTTGATGATGCCTTACGTCCCCTGCCTATCTTCTCTGAAGTACCCTAAGGCTCCATCTTGGGACTCGGCCTTTTCTCTCTCTTATTCAATGACCTATCCATTGCCTTTTTCTCCTCTAACATACACATGCATGCAGATAACAAGTCAACCCTCTTTGTCACTAATTCTGATTTAGTCTTTTATTGAAATGAATAAAAATTTACATGAATTATAACATTTAAAATTCAAACTTAAAAATATTTCACTGACATACAACACATATTCAATGTTACCATGCATAATGCTTTGCATACCATTTCCTACATTAAAATTACAGAGATGGGACATCACTTTCTGTACAAATTGTGCTGCTTCATTAATGGTTCTCATCACTCAGCAGCATTAGATGTGCAAATTTGGCATTATCAGTTGCATAATACCTATTGTGCAAAAGTGGATAAATCCATAATTCATGTTTCTTTGTAGATTTGTGACTGGTGCCCAATCAGTCCCTGAGCTGGAAGCATCACATCAGCAAGACTGTGACTTGTTCCATTCAAGCTCAGTGTGCCATACAGGAATTGATCCTGCCTGCCCCACCCACTCCATCAACAGATCCTCCTAAAGACAATCTTGCTGATGTTTCGTTATGCGGATGTTGTCTATGGGGCTTCTCCTAAATCCCACCTGGCAAGACTAGTCCCCCTCTTCCATTCCTTCTGTTGCTTTTCCACTAACTTCCATATACTCACAGCTGTTCCCCCTACCAGAATATATGCTTCTACTCTCTCAAGTTAAGTCTTCTCCCAATGTATGTCTTCTCTTCCACTGTGCTGCCTACTTTCAAAATATTGGCATGCCTCTCTCTACTCTTACCTCTCTGTTCTACCCTCACTGTATATTGCTTCCCCTTACTCACTCTGCCCCCCCGATCTCTGCTCTTTTAGCATTCCTCACTGTAACACCTCTGTGTAGGCCAATCCACCTTTTCATTACAATTGATCTTTCCCTGGAACTCCCTTTCTCATGCCATGCACCATTCCTCCTACCTCTCTCTCAAAGAGCACCTCAACACTTACTACTACCAAGTCTATTCCTACCCCTAACTTCTACTTTATTCTTATCCTGATCACACAAGCCCTATCCTCCTGGGGATGTTACAAACCTGTTTTCCCCAGGTTTATTTATACTATGGTCTGCTGGTTATTGGTTGTTCTAATCATCAGTTCTTCATAACAGCCTCTTCCATTTACTGTCACTTTGTGATTCAATCCTCACACTTCTCTCATGTTCTACTATGCTTGCTACTATTGATGTATTTCTGTGTTGTTATTGTACTCTTTTTGTTCCACTGTGCACCTCCCCCTCCTAGATCACATGTGGAAATAAATGTCAGCTCAGCATGCCTGTCCTATCTAGCAATTTCTAATTAAATAAATAATCTAGTGACACGTGAACTGCCAGAGAGATTGCAGGTGTATGGAGCATGCACCAAACAGAGTGACAGGCACCAAGAGAGAAAAAAGCAACCATGGGATGAGTCATGCATGGCCTGAGGTGACAAATGCCCATGCACAGCATAGTTGCTTGAAGTATGCATGGATTAGGGCGACAGTTGCACAGACAGTGCAAGTGAATGGAGCCTGTATGAACAAGAGGGTCATGTCTACACAGACAATGCTATCCTCTATCAGAACCGAAATCTCTTCCAGTGTCACTCAAAGGGGTTGTAGTGTTCAACTGGGGACATGTCAAGGTACTCCTCTTGTTTGGGCTGAGTTTGATCCAGTTTGAGTTGATGAAGTGGCAGAGATAGTCTTGAGGCTGCGACCAACATATTATGAACTTGACCGGGGTCCAACCCGACTTCTGGTTGGGTGTATGGACCTGGTAGGATCTGTGGTTGCTGGGATTGTCCAGAGTTCCTTGAGGAGTGGGGTCTTTCCTATGACACTGTTGGAGGCTGTGGTTATACCCCTATTGAAAAGGCCCTCATTGGACCAAGAGTGTCTCAGCAACTACAGACTGATCTCAAACCTCCCATTTTTAGGGAAGGTTTTAGAGAAAGTGGTGGCCATCCAGCTTGAGACACATCTTGCCTCCTTTGTCAGTTTGGTTTCAGATCTGGGCATAGCACTGGGACTGCCCTGGTGAAGGTGATGAATGACCTCTTAATGGCAAGGGATAGGGAAGAGTGCATCATCTTCATTCTCCTGGATCTCTCAGCGGCATTTGACACCATGGACCATGAGGCACTGCTGGACCAGCTGCAGAACTGGTGTAGACTAACCAGTAATGTCATCAAATGGTTTAGGTCCTACCTCACAGACAGAGTGCAAAGAGGGACGATGAGGTTATCCTTATCTAACCTGATGCCTCTGCACTGTGGTGTTCTGCAGGGGTCAGACCTGTCACTCTTGTTGTTCACAGTGTATATGTTGCCATTGGGGGAGATTGTCAGGTGGTATGGGCTGGGTTTTCATTGTTGTGCTGATGATGCCCAGTTATACCTGTCCTGTGCACCTGGTAACCAGCTGGTGGCCTTGGTGCTTAACACCTGCATGGATGGGATCCAGAAATGGATAACCCACAATTGGCTATGACTCAGTCCTGACAAGACAGAGGTACTGGTAGTGGAGCCAGGTCATCACTGTGTTGGAGGAGGACCTGGAGATTCCCCTCGTCTAGTACTGGGGGTGTTCCCTTTGTCCCCTCTGTTCAGGTTAAGGATCTGGGCGTGATCCCCGATGACAGCCTGATGCTTGATGCACAGGTGTCGGCCATCAGCAAAAGTGTTTTTTTGACTATCTGAGGAACATTTCTTGGATCCGTGCCCTGATACCAGCTGAGGACCTAACCACGCTGGTGCATGCCTTTGTCACATCCAGGCTGGATTATTGCAATGGTCTGTACCTGGAACTATCTGGAGGAAATCTCCACTGCTTGTGGCTGGTGCAGAACATGGTGGCAAGACTACTGATTGGTGCTTTGAGATCAGATCACATTATGCCTGTCTTCCATGAACTGCACTGGCTGCCAGTAAGGTGCAGGATTTCCTTCAAGGTCAGATTACTGATCTACAAAGCCCTGCATGAGGGGGGACCAACCAATCTGCAAGACCTCCTGGTTCCTCATCACCCATCTCGGGCTCTTCATTCCTCCAAGGGTTGTCTCCTTATGGTTCCCATGGTCAGGTTACGGCATTCTGGGGACTGTACATTCTTAGTTGCCACACTAACCCTGTGGAATTCTTTACCATGACAACTAAGGGAGGCACCCTTGATGAAAACCTTCAAAAAAGGACTGAAAACATTTTTATTCAATCAGGCATATGATCTATAATGAATTTTGAAGATCAATACTAACTGGCTGTTTTTAATTATTATTTTAGTGAATGATAGAATTTGACAATTGAACTCTGCATTATGTCATGTTGCTGTATACTGTGTATGAACTGTTTTAAATATTGCTAAGCACTCCAAGCCCCCGGGGAAGGGGGTGCTATATAAAGTTTCTATCTAGCTATCTATCTGTCTGTCTATCTATCTGTATGTCTATCTATCTATCTATCTATCTGTCTGTCTAACTAATACAGGTGGATGGAGCATGCATGGACTAGAGTTAAAGATGTGTGGAAATTGGTAGTTCAGTTGGAAGGTAGGAAGGCTAGGTTTGCTGGCAAAGGCACCTAGCTTCACCTGAGTTCTTTTCTTCTAGGTTTGCTTGTAAGGACAAAGCAAGGAACATTATTAGAGCAAGGAAAAAGATTAAGGCTTCTTTTGGCTAGGTAGATTTACTGTGTGTTACTATTTTCTTTTGTAATCACAGGTTTTGTTACTGATTTTTGCTTACATTTTACCTCTTTACTGTTCTGTGATTCAAATTGCTGTTGCAGGGTATACTTTCTGCTACATTATTACAGGGTGTGCCTATGGGTTTGTTACTGTTTTGTGCTTACAGATTACTGCTATAATCTTCTCTGATTCAAATAGTTTTTTGCAAGGTATAGCCTCTGTTACTGCTTTATTTTTCTCTGTAGCAAAGAGTTTTTGCAGGGTATATCTTCTGTGAAATTGTTACAGGTGGTGCTTACAGGTTTTACAGTTTTATCTATCATTAGGCTAAGCTTTCAGGGCTATTGTATTTGTTGTTGGTTGATTGTTTCTGCTCTTACCTCCTTGTTTCTTTTATCCGTGGTTCTTCTTTTTTGGCAGGGGAAAGGCCCAACCACTCACCCCCATCCCCAGCCACTCCATGCTACACTCCTTTTATAGAGTAGCACAATTGTAACATTTCCTGTAGCAAAGCAGGAAGGGGAGAATCAGAGGGGTATGCAAACAGTGACCTCACTTACAGGGGCACAAGTAATTGAGCTTGTTATAAAAAGTTATACAAAAACAAAACAAAAAAAAAAATTAAAACTTTTGCTTTCATTATCCTTCTAATTACTCGGACCAGGTTATGAACTCGGCAACTCAACTGGAATGGATATTATTAACTGCAGGCACTGCAGGACACTTTTCAAAAGGGCAGTTATACAGGATTTGGGAAGCTGTCCTACATGCTGGACCATCAGAGATCAAAGGTCTCAGCTCCAGGCAGCATGAGCAGAGATTGAATGCTTCAAATTGCATAATGAGGAGGAAATATATCACAAGAACTGCCTGCCATTTCCCCAACATCCAACTGAAGCACCTCAACTGCAGAGGGTAGTTGGTCTGGGAGGTTGGCAGGTGGTTAGGAGGGGCAAATCGGGTGCCCCATCACTCAGTGCTCACCAATGTATCACCTACACAAACCATATAAAAACTACAAACAAGAACAGTATCTGCCTCTATCTCTGAAATCAAACAAAGTGGCAGAGGACATTGCAGAGCAGGACACTGCAGCACAGGAGCTAGCACTACAGAACTCACCCAAAACAGGGACCAAAACAAAAAAAACAATAAGGAAATCCAAAACACTTCTGATCATAGGAGACTCCATGATTCGGGGAGTTGATACCTACCTCCAGCCAGGGGTAATGGTCAGATGTCTCCCAGGTACATCAGTGTGGAGAGACACTGACCACATTGCTAAAACTGTGCAGGAAGCAGGAGAAAACATTGATGTCCTGGTACACATAGGGACTAACGCTCTTGCCAGCCGGTCAGTTGTGGAGACCAAGGAACACCTGACCAGACAGGGAGACAAACTGTCATCCATTTCATCCAGTATCTCCTTCTCTGAGATCCTGCCAGTATGGGAGAGGGGGGCAGATGGATGGAAGGTCATAGAAGGGGAGATAGGGGAGCTAAATATGTGGGTCAAGGGCTGGTGCCAGGAAAAAGGACACAAATTTGTAGGTAACTGGCAACAGTTTTGGGAGTGAAACTTCTTTAAATTGGATGGACTGCATCTGACTAAGGAGGGAGTCAGTGCATTGGGGAAGAAGTTTGATGCCTTTGCAGAATATTTAAACTAGCAAATGGGGAGAGGGGTGCAGCACCCATTACATTGAATGGGAAGAACATCCCTCCACCCTCAGCTAGTGATTAAACAGGAGTTCAGCATGTTTGTAGTTCATTTGCATCATCAGGTAATGAAAAAGGTTTGGCCCCCCCGTACGATGTGCAGGGGAAATGCCGGACCTAGCCCAACAACTAACGCACCGAAATCTGGCCAATGGAAAATCATGTACACAAATGCCCGCAGTCTGGGAAATAAGATCCCAGACCTACAGGCAACAATGACAGAGGCTAAACTGGACATAGTAGCCATTAGCGAGACATGGTTCACGAGTAACCAGACTTGGGAGACTTCAGTACCTGGCTATGTACTGTTCAGAAGAGACCAAGGTGCAAAAAGGGGGGGAGGAGTGACCCTTTATGTCAATGAAAATATCAAAGCTACAGAAATTCAGAATACACATAAGGAGCCAGAAGAACTGTGGGTCACCCTAGAAACAGGAAATGGGACAGCCATATGAACTGGGGTTATCTACAGGCCTTCAGACCAGGGGGAGGACATAGACACATTACTGTTAGAAGATATACAAAACATGACAGCTAAATGGGAGATTCTGATAATGGCAGACTTTAACATGCCAGATACAGATTGGTCAATACCAGCAGGAACATCCGCCAGAACTAGATGCATAGTGGATTCCCTGCAGGGGGAGGGCCTCAAATAACTGGTACAACAACCCACAAGAGACAGAGCTATCCTAGATCTAGTACTGACTAACGGGGAAAGGATCACAGATCTCCAGGTAGAAGGTCACCTGGGGGCCAGTGACCATCACATGGTATGGTTCAATTTGGCCACTACAACTAAATCATCCCATTCCAAGGCACAAATATGGGACTTCAGAGGAGATGACTTTGATAAGATGGCCAACAGAGTTAAGCTAGCCCTGGCAAGAAGAAACACAGGTGAGGGGGTACAGGCAAAGTGGGCATGCATTAAGGATGCAGTACTTGAAGCAACATCCCATTGTGTTGGGGAGAAAAACAAGAGCAAAAGAAGGAGAAAATCACTTTGGTTCTCAAAAACAGTAGCAGAAAAGATCAGAGCCAAAAGGTTTGCCTTCAGGAAATATAAAGGAATGCCACGGGATGAAGATAGGAAGGCATACCAAACATCCCTAAGGGAAGCAGGGAAAGCAGTAAGGCAGGCAAAGGTTCAAACTGAGGAAGCATTAGCATGAACAGTAAAAGAAGGGGACAAGACTCTCTGTAGATACATTAGTGAAAGGAGAAAGTACAGAGGGGGTATTGCTGAGATCAAAGATGATAAGGGGAGTGTGTGGAGGAGGACCAATGAAAAGCATCTATCCTAAATAGATACTTCTGCTCAGTATTTACTGAGGAGAAGGTGGGGCAGGGCCCACAGCTCAGCACCATGGACACAGTGGGGGAGGGAGGTGTGCACAAGTCCCTTCACAAAAGAAAGGGTCCTATAAGAGATCACTAAGCTCAGGGTGGACAAAGCAATTGGACCTGATGGTATACATTCCAGGGTTCTAAAGAAGCTAAGGGTGGAACTAGCAGAGCCATTATCAGAACTGTTTAGTAAGTATCTGAGCACAGAAGAGGTCCCAGAGGACTGGAGAAGGGCTCATGTGATCCCGCTCCACAAGAGTGGTAGCAGGGAGGAGACAGGGAACTACAGACCAGTCAGTCTTACCTCAGTAGTGGACAAGATTATGGAGGCACTCCTTATGGAAAGGATAGTGCAACATCTGGAATCCATAGGAGCACAGGATCCAAGACAGCATGGGTTTACAACAGAAAGGTCCTGTCAAACAACTCTCATAGATTTCTTTAACTGGGTAACCAGAGTGGTTGTCTAAGGGGGTTCAGTTGATACTGTTCCACACAGAAGATTAATTAATAAACTGGGTAGGCTTGGGGTGGGTCAGAATTTGATCAACTGAGTGGCAAACTGGTGGGCGGGCAGAAAACAAAGAGTGGTGGTAAACGGTATACAGTCAGAAGTGATGCAAGTCACAAGTGGGGTACCTCAGGGATCAGTCCTGGGGCCAGTCCTCTTCAATATCCTCATCAGTGACATTGCAGATGGACTAGAGGGTAAGGGTTGTCTCTTTTTTTTTGAACTTATAAAATAATTTTTATTCAGTTTTTTTAAAAATATGCAGTACATCTCTTTTTAAAAAGTTGACATTACATAAACATATGGTAATTCAATTAGATATATCTTATTGCTTATAGTATCTTCATATCTGTGTTTTGTATTTGCAGGAAAGAGTTCTATCTTCCGATGGTCAGATCACCCTTCAGCAAGAGTCTTTTTTGGTCTTGAGTTTATCACCACTTCAGTTCCTCTTTGTTCCTGCTTGAATAAAATAATACTGTACCATATGGCTCTATTAACCTTCAAAGATTGTACTTCACATCTGACAATGTAAATAAAGCCTCAGTTAAACAATAAAAATGTAACTATATAACTTATTCTATGTAAAGTCATAATCATGTGACATCTCATTTGTGTTTTTTTAGACCCTTTAGAGGTTAATTCAATTATGAAGTCAATTCCATTTTTAACTTATAGGAAGCTGGCAGCTTGACCAATCTAATTGTGTTACCTTCAATTGGCAACACACAACACTACTAAAGGGGGCGGAGAGGTGGGAGGCCCATTCCTTCCCCCTTCCTTCACCATGGAAGTATATATTGCTCTAGCACCAGTGTGCCTGTACATATTTCTGTATAATTATAATAAGGTAACTATCTAGAATTAAACTTATCAGTCAGCAACCTCAGACGTGCTGTGGCACCCTCAGATTCTTTAATACGGTTTACACTAGTTACCCATTGAGATAGTGTTGGGGGGTGGATGCTGAGCCAGTGCTGTGTGATGGTCTTTGAGGCTGCAGCTATCAGAATGTAAAATAAATACTTTTGGGCACCTGACCTTATCTCAGGTGGTGGGAGGAGAAGTACCACATTCTTCGGACCAAGTCTTCCCTCCAAATGAAAAATTTCTATGATAGCTTGAGTTATTTCTTTCCAATAATTAATAAGTTGAGGGCAACTCCAAAATATATAGGTGGTTGTGCCCCTTGCTCCTCAACCTCTCCAGCAGCTATCTGTGGGAGGTGATGTGTAATGCTCCGAAATCTCTGGGGCTATAAAAAATCTGCACACCACCTTCCAGCGATGTTCCCTCCATGTTGAGGAGTTTGATGTTGTACTGACCCCTAGTCAAATCCCACGCCATTTTTTATCTGACAACTTTATGTCCAATTCCTCTTCCCACTTATGTTCTATGCTTTGGACCTGTAAAGTACCCACTCCCTCCTGTAGTGTCTTATAAATATATGAAACAAACCCTTTCATGTCCCTGGGTTGGGCTTTTTGATATGTCCCAACTAGAGGCAGTACTATGGGGCTGGACAAGGCAGTTAGGCCCACCCTCTTCTCAATGTAATGCCTGCATAGTAAATATTTGTAAAAATCTTGCCAGGGAAGGCTGAATTCCTGCTGTAAGTCCGTAAAGCTTTTCAGGACATTTCCCTGCAGGAATTGGTTAAGATGAGTTAGTCCTTGTCTTTTCCAGTTTAAAAAACTGATGTCTTTATTATTTAAAGGGAAGTGGGGAAGGTAGGTCAGGGGTATATAAGACCACACTAGTGTCGGGGGTCTCCCATTTCTGTAGTGTTTATAGCCAGATCTGTAGCATGTGTTTGGTCCATCAGTTTTTAATTCTATTTATGTCTGTTTTGAGGGCTATCCATGACAGGTATTTGAGAGGTATCTCCGGGGATGCATTTTGCTCCATTGTATACCAAGTGACTGTGCGGCCCGGTGATATCATATGCAATATTGGCAGGGTCTGAGCTGCCATGTAGTAATTATAAAAATGTGGGACTGCCAACCTTCCCCTCTCCTTGGCTTCCGACATTAACTCCCATCTTTTCCTAGGACGCCGTCCGGCCCAAATGAATCTGCTCACTCTCCGCCTCAGTTCCTTCCAGTCTCCTCGTCTGAACGGGATCTGCAGATTCATGAACAAAAACAAGTATCTGAGTAGTATATTCATCTTAACTGTTTTGACTCTATTAGAAAGAGTCAACGGCATGTCTTGCCAGCGGTTCATGTCCGTAAAGACTAGCTGTTTAAGTGTCCCATTGTTAAGTGAGTATAGTTTCGATAGCTTGGTGGGTAACTGTGAGCCCAGGTACCTTATCTTGTCTTTAGCCAAGGAGAAGGGTGAGCGAAGACTCAAACCTTGGGATCCCCCCCTCCTGATCATTAACATTTCCGACTTACCCTCATTCACCTTAAATCCTGATATTCTCCCAAATCTGTTCAACAGCTGTAAAAGTGGGGGAAGAGATGTCTCTGGATTGTTTATATAAATTAGGGTGTTGTCCACGTACATAGAGACTTTATTCATTATTCTATTTACTTCAATCCCCTCTATATTATTATTTTGCCTTATGGCCTGAGCCAGGGGTGCTATGCTTAATGCAAATAAAAGGGGGGATAGGGGACATCCCTGCCTCATTCCACGCCTGACCTTTAAAGTATCTGACACTGTCCCATTCACTCTAACCCTGGCGGATGCATTTTGATAAGCTAACATGGTCCACTTTAAGAAGTTACCCCCATTCCCATATGTGTTAGAATTTCTTTCATATATGTCCAATTAATATGGTTGAATGCTTTTTCTGCATCTAAAAAAAGTGCTACCTGGGGCGTATTTGTTTTAACCTGGGCTATTATGTTTAATTATCTTCTTATGTTATCGGAGAGGTGGCAGTGGGGTATGAAACCCACTTGATCCAGGTGAATTAGGCATTCAATGCAATGCTGTAATCTATTGTCCATTATTTTAATTAAAAGTTTAAAGTCTTGGTTCAATAATGATATTGGTCTGTAAGAGTCACATAAGTCTTCTGGTTTTCCCATTTTGGGGATAACCGAGATCAGAGCTTCTGTCCAGGATTGTGGAATTCGCTCCTCTTCTAAAACTGAATTCATATCAGTTTCAGCTTGGGAACTAACAGTTTTTTGAAAGTTCTGTAAAACTCTGCTGGGTACCCATCTGGGCAAGGGGATTTACCTGCTGGTAACTTAGCTATTACCGAATATAGTTCTTATTCTGTAATGGGCACAGAAAGAGCCTGTTGAGCCTCTGTGGGGAGTTTTGGGAGGGTTAATGTCTGGAGGAATTTTCCCGTCTCTTTTATTACCTCTTGCAGTTGTTTATTTTCACTATATAATTTCTCATAATACTGCTGAAATTGTGCAGCAATGTCCTGCAGCAGTCTCCACCTCACATTAGGATGGTCCTTATTCCTAATACTTTGTATGTATCTATTTGCTTGGGCATTTTGAGCCGCATGGCTAGCAATTTTGTTGCCCTAGCCCCCCCATAGTATTTTTGATTGGAGAACCTTAGAGTCCCTTATGCTTTTTTATTATCCAGAGCCTGTAAAGCTGCTCGAGCCTTGGTTAGCTCACCCAACACCTTTGAGTTTGTCGGGTCAGCGTTAAGTTACATTTCCCTTACCCCTATTGACTGTATTAAGTCTAGCTATGTTTTATTAATGCTTCTCTTTTTGTTTGAGGCATAGCTTATTATTTGTCCTCTAACCACCGCCTTCATCATGTCCCACCATATTAAAGGTTATGTGTTTTCAATCGGGGAGTCTGATTCTAGGTCCTCCAACGTTTATATATATATTTGTAACCCCCTTGCAAATGGGGGTTCCGGAAAGTTTCACGGAGTTTGTCCCCAGGCTCCATGCCTAGCTGGCGATCGGCATAAAGCCATTTAAAAGGGTAGCCAGTGAGCGCTTTAAGAAGCCTCTGTAAGCTGTCTCTTTAAGGGCTGCCTGTTGCAGTCATAATTACCTGAGATTGGGGAGGGACTGTGTGGTTGTATGCACGAGTAATGCCCGGGACATTGAAAAATAGCTTCCCTCTGCCATCGTTAGTGGTGCAGAGGGAGCTCTATTAGGAGATGTAATTGTTTCTGGAAATAACGTAAAGTTATAATGATAATGCAGCTGTGCTAACCTGCCTTCCTTTGCAGCAAGGACTGTTTCGACTGTTTCCTCCATCTTGCTCCAGAACTGCTGAATTGGGCCAATCAGTACCTCGGGACCCTACAGAGTTGGCTGACCAATAGAGGGACTGCTTGTATTTTGGGAAAGGCATTATAGGCTATGGCGCTCTTTCACACCACTGAAGGCAGGAGGAAATGAATGGCATGTTCAGCCAGCCAATGGAAGCGGGTAGCGCCAGAACTGAAGGAACAGCCCCTTGCTGTTGGGGGTTAGAGGCATTGTGGCTGAGGAGAGGAGCTTTGTGCTTCTGCGCTGTGTGAGTGTTCACATGGGAAGCGCGTGAAGGCCTAGGCGGCCATTTTTGCCTTTTCAAGCGAGTCGGACTAAATCCGCTGCCGTGCGGTCAGGGGAGGCTGGTACCAGCCCAGCTACCTACCAGGCTCAACCTGAGAGGACTGGAGAGAATTGCTGAGTTGCACTCGGTCCGCCTGTAATGTTGAAGCTGCCGTTTGCCGTCCGAGTTCTTCTGCAAGTTTGTGAAGGTTTGAGAGCAGCTGCCTGGTATGGTACCCCTCTGTTGTAGCCATATAAATGTGTGAGAAGGCTGGTGAAGTTCAGGCTCCGTCCTAGCAGCGTTGAAGGAATCGTTGTGTGCTGGAGTTGTGAGTACTGCATCAGGGTAGCTCCCTGCCAATGTTGCAAACAGTGGTTCCCAGTTGAATGATCATACTTCTGACTGCCTAATCAAACTTTCTGCTTATTCTGATTTCTCAGGATCGTAGCTGTTATCTGTGTTAAGGGCCCCAACCAGCTGCCACACGTGAACTAGCCGTTAGGGCTTGGGTACCCAGGGATGGTAAAGACTAGGTTCAGGCCTATGCACAGAGCCCTAGGTAGATAATTATAGTGATAAGCTAATCAACTTGATTCCCCCTGACCTTGTTATTTCTCCCCTGAATAAATCAGATTGTTCCTTGTGCAATTACACCCTGGCTATTGTGTACATTACTGGTGAACTGCTGCCTGGTGACTGCAATATAACTGTGCCTTATTTTACAGGGGTCTCCGGAGGAGTGGAGAGATATTAGCGGGGTGAGTGTATACAGTAAAAAGTGTTATTGGTACCCAGTGTGGAGCCACTAGTGGCACAGTGAAGTTGCAGTAACCCAGAGGGCTGTGACTGAGGCAATCTCGACAATATTGACCCCGACCTCTGGGTGGAGGCACCCGTCAACGGATCTGGGCCCCTTACCCTGTCTCTGTAGAGGCAGGCAGGGGTAGTAGCCTAAAGGGTAGCACCCCTTGGGGGTTAAAAATTGGAGGCACCGCTGGGATTAGCATCCCCTAGTGGCCAAGTGGGGAAGCACCTGAGAAATGGAGAAAGAGGAAGGGGATGTGTTGGGAAAAATTAAGTTGGGACCTATTAAGACCATGGTGCATAGACTGATGGAGTGGGGTGAAGCCGAAGAGCTAGATTCCCAAAAAATTGTGTTACTGCTAGCTGTGCCTTTGGGAACCCCATCTGCTGACATCATTTCTACAGTCAAGCGAGTAAAATGTTTGGGCAAAGTGGAGGTAAAAGGGCGCATGGCTGATTTGCTTGACCAGACGTTGCAGGTGTTACTCCTATGCAGTGTGGCCATTGACCCCGAGAAGGTATCTCCTGTGATTTATCCGGAGGGTGCTGCACAGGGATGGAGATTAATTAATATTCGAAGTGGGTCAGTCACTCCTGGGGGGTCTCCTAAAATGAACAGTTTTAAAGACAAACTGCTCAAATTTTGGGCCTTGGAGGGGAAAACTACCCAGGAGCTGCTACAAGCTTTAGATTTATCCAGTGATGCTACCCTCAGGGCTCCCCTGGCACCTCCCCTTGCCCGCCCAAGAGCTCTGTGCTGGCTTCCCTGCCCCTAGTGGTCCCACCCATACAGCTTGATTCTTACTGCAAGTTAAAACTCTTCTCCAGTATGGTGCCAGTGCCTCCAGGAGAGGATGACCTGGAGGCTTGGATGGACTATGCCACCCCTTTAGTTCAGGAATGGCAATGCTCTGAGGGGGAGAAAAGGAAGAGGCTGATGGAGAGCTTGCAGGGCCCTGCTCTAGAAGCCATTAGATTCTTCTGGACTACCAGTCTGGAAGCCACTGCTGCAGAGTATCTCTCTGCTTTAGAAGGGGTTTTCAGGAGTACAGAGACTGGTGAAGACTTATTATGGAAATTTAGGTCTGCCAAGCAGTGGAGAAATGAGAAACTGCCCGCTTTTGTTACTAGAGTGGAGCGGGCATTGCAAAAGGCTTATAGAAAGGGGGGAATCACTGCTGCAGCCCTGAATCAGGTTCGGTTAGAACATGTTTTAAAATCTGCCAGATTTTCTAGTGTAATACTGCTGAAACTTAAGTTACATGATCAGCGGGCCACCATGCCTGAATACTGTCAATTAATGAGGGAAATTAGGGAGGTGGAGACTGATGAAGAGGGGTGGGAACCCTGTGTGGGAGCAGTAAACCCTAGTGGGACCCCTGAGTCTAGCACCCCCGAGGAGACTGGTCTGTCTGGAGGGTCCGAGGGACCCCTGGAGTTTCCCGGTACTGTGGGAATGTGAGTTGTTTCCTCTGACCCCCACGTAGAGAGTGAGTTAAGGGCCGAGGTCAGGAATTTATGAGAACTGGTGAGGGACTTGAAGCAGTTTACTATGTACCCTGTCAGGCCCGGGACCCCTGAGTCCTGCAGAAACCTGAACCCCAGCCAAAGAGAGCCCGCTCACCCCTCTCAGAGCCCCCCGCAAAATAGTGACCCCCGGGACCCCAAGTTCTGTTATCATTGTGGGGGAAGATGGTCATTTCCAACCCAAGTGCCAGAGGCCAGAGAATTTAAGGAAGGTCAACAACAGACTGATTGCCTGACACTGCCAGGCCCAGTCTGGGGCCCCCAAGAAAAGTTTTGTGACTCAGGCCCATGCCCAGCCGGCTATCAATGCTGTGGCCCCCAACTGGTCTGATGTGGTCGGGCCGTCCATGGAGACCCAGGTGCGGGTAAATGGAATTCCCACTTGAGCTGTATTAGATAGTGGCTTTCAGGTAATCATCATGTTTCAGGTCTGGTACCAGGCACACTTACCTGAGGTGCCCCTGCAACCTCTGACTGGTCTACATGTGTGGGGGTTGAGTGACAAGGCCTATCCATATTTGGGATACATCCGAGTCTGGTTATCTTTCTCTGCAACTGTGGATGGAATGGATGAGCAGGTGGAAACCCTAGTTTTAGTTTGCCCACCCACTGGACTGTATGATGGGGTGCCTTTGTTGATTGGGATGAATGGGCATGTGTTCGGATGATTGGCCCAATTGTGCTCAGAGAAACAAGCATTCCAGACCGGGTGAGCTTTGATCATACCTGCTGTGATTCAAAAGGCAAGGGCCACTCAGAAAAAGGGTAGTCTGGAGGAACCTGAAGGCCCAGTGGGGGTGGTGTGGAAAAAGGATCCGGCCCCGGTGATACTTGCCCCGAATGCCCAATGTGTCCTGCATAGAGAAGTACGACTAAAAATGGATGTTAAGAATCAGTTGTTGATGTTGGATGCACCCGTGGAGGGAAGATTACCTGAGGGGCTGTTGGTCAAACCCAGCATCTTGCTGGCTAGAGCTCATGCTTATGTTAAGAGGGTGATGGTTCAAGTGCATAATGTGTTCGACAGAGAGATTCGAATAAGAAGGGGGTGCACCTTGGCCAGTGTACATTGTGCAGATACTGCGGTACTACCAAACTGAAAGAGTTCCAGGACGAGTGATAGAGTTACTCCTGATTTGTTTGACTTTGGTGACTCCCCACTGCCAGCTGAATGGAAACAAAGGGTCAGTGAGAGGCTTGCCAAGAGAGACCAGGTTTTCTCCCTAAAAGAGTGGGATGTGGGATGTGTGCAAGGGCTGAGCATCACATTCGGCTGCATGACAAAAGGCCTTTCCGAGAGATATCCCGGCGCCTGGCCCCTGCCGATATAGATGATGAAAGGCGGCATCTGCAAGAGATGTTGGCTGCTGGTGTAATACAGGAGTCCAGGAGCCCCTATGCCTCCCCCATAGTAGTAGTAAGGAAGAAGAATGGGGCAGTTCGGATGTGTGTAGACTATCGCACTTTGAATCAGCAGACCATTCCGGACCAGTATACCATGCCCTGCATACAGGATGCATTGGATTGTCTAAATGGCAGCCAATGGTTCTCTGTGTTGGATCTTTGCAGTGGATACTACCAGATTCCGATGGCCCCAAATGACCGGGAGAAGACTGCCTTCATTTGCCCCCTAAGCTTCTATGAGTTTGTTAGGATGCCTCAAGGGATTTCGGGTGCCCCAGCCACTTTTCAGCGCTTGATGGAATGGGCTGTGGGGGACATGAATCTGCTTGAGTGTCTGGTCTATTTAGATGACGTTATAGTGTTTGGCCGATCGTTGGAAGAACATGAGCAATGATTATTCAAGGTCTTGGATCGGTTGGAGGATTTTAGCCTCAAGTTGTCTATCGACAAGTGTCAATTCTTCCAGACTTCTGTGAAATACATGGGCCACATAGTGTCCACTGAGGGCATACAGACTGACCCTAGCAAAGTGGAGGCGTTGACCACTTGGCCCCAGCCCAGGAATTTGAAAGAGCTTCAACGATTCTTGGGGTTTTGTGGATACTATAGGTGGTTTGTTAAGGACTATTCTCAAGTGATTCATCCCCTCCTCAACCTCACTCAGGGGTATCCGCCTACGCACAAGAGGCATAAGAAGGTTGTGCGCTCTGAGACAGAAAAGAAGTACTTCCGGCCGAACGATATGTTTGGGGATCGGTGGACTGTTGAGTGTGAGGAAGCTTTCTACGACATCATATATCAACTCACCCATGCCCCAGTGCTTGCCTATGCTGACCCGGCCAAGCCGTACATTCTTCATACCGATGCCAGTCTACAAGGATTGGGGGCTGTGTTATACCAGGAGCACTCGAATGGTTTGGGACCTGTAGCATTTGCCAGCAGAAGCCTGCCGCCTTCAGAGAAAAATTATCAGTGCACAAACTAGGGTTTCTGGCTCTGAAGTGGGCCATTGTGATCAGTTCCATGACTATTTGTATAGGCGCCAAGATATTGGTAAAGATTGATAACAACCCTCTGACTTATGTACAGACCTCCGCCAAATTGGATGCCACTGGCCATAGGTGGCTCTCTGCTTTGGCCACCTACTACTATGCTGTAGAGTATAGGCCGGGCCTGAACCATAGATGCGGATGCTCTCTCTCGGAGGCCTGTGCCACAAACTGATTGAGTCAGGTTGTCTGAACCTGACATAAGAGCTCTCTGCCAAAAATTTGACAAAGAGGAACCGGCGTCTCCTGACACGGTGGACTGTTTGGGGCCATCTGAAAACTGCATACCTGCTGCTTACTGTCATTTCTCTGCATTAGACACCAGCTCCCTGCCACAATTCAACAATGATAGTCTCCAACAGGCTCAATCCTGTGATCTTATGATAAAACTGGCTGTGGAGGCTTTGCAAGCCGGGAGAGACGTGTCCAGGTTATGTTCCACTGATCTAAGGACTGCCCTGTTGTATAAAGAAGGGCCCAAATTGAAGCTTATTAACCAACTACTATATAGAGAAACTGTGAATAAGGAGGGCCGGGTAAACAAACAACAACTGGTGCTGCCTTCAGCTCTTAAAGAACTGGTCCTGAGGTCCTTGCATAATCAAATGGGGCATCTCGGCATAGACCAAACCCTTGATCTGGTGTGGGCTCGATTCTACTGGCCAAAAATGAGTGTGGATGTAGAGCAATATGTCAAGACTTGTAGCCATTGTTTGCAAAGGAAAGCTCTACCCCACAGAGCTGCTCCCCTGGTCAATATTACCACTAGTAACCCTATGGAACTGGTTTGTATTGATTTCTTGAGTCTAGAACCCGATCTGAAAAGCGGCAGTAACATATTGGTGGTCACTGATCATTTTAGCTGGTATGCACAGGCTTTTCCAACCAAGAATCAGAAAGCGACCACGGTGACTAAGATACTTGTTGAGAACTTTTTCATCCATTATGGGACCCCGCAGTGGATCCATTCCAACCAGGGAAGGGACTTTGAGAGTCCTTTGATTAAAGAGATGTTGTCTTTGTGGGGGGTGCGAAAGTCAAGAACCACCCCCTACCATCCTCAGGGAGATCCTCAGCGAGATCCTCAGCCTGAAAGGTTTAACCGTACATTGCTTGACATATTGGGCACATTGCAACCAAGGGACAAACCGAGATGGAGCCAGCAGATTAGCACCCTAGTTCATTCTTACAACTGTACGAAAAGTGACGCCACGGGATTTTCTCCATACAGACTAATGTTCGGGAGGGAGGCTAGACTGCCAGTGGATGTGTGTTTTGGGGTTTCCCCTGATGGGGTGCAAGCAGAGAACCATTTACAGTATGTGCAGAAATTAAAAACACAGTTGAATCATGCCTATCAACTGGCACAGACCATGGCTGCTAAACGAAACCTGGCCAACAAAGAAAGGTATGACAAGAAAGTGAAGACAATGGAGCTAAAAGAAGGGGATAGAGTGCTACTGAGGAATCTGGGACTGCATGGGAAACATAAAATTGCTGATAGATGGCATCACCTCCCCCACATTGTTGTAGGAAAATTGATAGACTTGCCTGTGTATAAAGTGCGGCCTGAAAATAATTCCAAGGATGTGAAAACTATACACAGAAACCATCTGCTGCCAAGTGGGCAAATTCTGATTGAAGCTGAATCTCCAAATGCCCCCCCTCCCAGGCCTATGACTAGATCAGCTGTCAGGAAGAACACCAAACCCGTTGATTCTTCACCAGGCCCATCCAGAGGGCCTCACCCAACATCTACAGAAGGAAATGATTAACCATTGGGGCCAGAAGATGACGAAGATGAAATTGACTACTATCCATCTTATGAACTGAGTCAGTTATTTTGGGGAAATCCCCTTGTTAACTCTGGAGATGAGGTTGGGCTTTCTGGACCGTCTAAGCCCCCAGCTTTGCCTCCAGACCCCATGTTTTCAGAGCTTAAATTGGGCAGCAGTAACACCCCAGGGGTGGGATCCTTGAGCAGGGTTGAACTGCCTGACCTGGCTGAATTATCTGACCTTTCTGAAGTTGCTAGTAAGATGGGGGAACAAGTAAGTGATATGCCAGAACCCGAAGAATATTTTGAATGCCCTGATGGTTCCTCACCTGTACCTAGACAGCCCCCAGCTGAGCCCAGTGGGGTGGGTCCGGGGGTAGAAGATCAGGCCCCCAATAGCTCTATGAATGCTGAGCCTTTTTCCCCTGGGGAACTTCCCGTTGTTAGTGTCAAGGAGACTGAAGTGGAATCAGAGCCTGTTTCAAGGTCCCCCGAGACCCCTAGGTGATCTGGCCGCGAAATACGGCCGGTAATAAAGTTGAGTTATGAGTCTCTGGGTCAGCCGGTGGACCTGCCCTTAAATGTGGTCCACAAAGGGGTGTATGTATCCCCAAGTTCCTTGCCTAAGTTAGCCTTTGGGGATAACTCCAGATTGTTAGTATTGCCCTTTGAGTGTGGTGCCCCTGCTTTAGGTAACTCACCCATAACTGAAAGGAGGGGTCCCCAGTCCAGTGTCATGAGCGAGAACTAATGACCTGAGTTAAGAAAGGGAACAAGAGTTTGTGTCTATAATGTTGTATAAACCATAATCGCTGTAAGTCTAATATTCATGTATGTAATGCAAAGTGTGATATAGTGTAACTAAGATATTTGCCTAAAAGTAATTCAAGGTAACTACTTGGTGAGCAAGTTTTTCCAAACCAGGAGGGTGTAACCCCCTTGCAAATGGGAGTTCCGGAAAGTTTCACGGAGTTTGTCCCCAGGCTCCATGCCTAGCTGGTGATCGGCATAAAGCCGTTTAAAAGGGTAGCCAGTGAGCGCTCTAAGAAGCCTCTGTAAGCTGTCTCTTTAAGGGCTGCCTGTTGCAGTCATAATTACCTGAGATTGGGGGGCCTGTGTGGTTGTATGCACGAGTCCTGCCCGGGACATTGAAAAATAGCTTCCCTCTGCCATCGTTAGTGGTGCAGATGGAGCTCTATTAGGAGATGTAATTGTTTCTGGAAATAATGTAAAGTTATAATGATAATGCAGCTGTGCTAACCTGCCTTCCTTTGCAGCAAGGACTGTTTCGACTGTTTCCTCCATCTTGCTCCAGAACTGCTGAATTGGGCCAATCAGTACCTCAGGACCCTACAGAGTTGGCTGACCAATAGAGGTACTGCTTGTATTTTGGGAAAGGCATTATGGGCTATGGTGCTCTTTCGCACCACTGAAGGCAGGAGGAAATGACTGGCATGTTCAGCCAGCCAATGGAAGCAGGTAGTGCCCGAACTGAAGGAAGAGCCCCTTGCTGTTGGGGGTTAGAGGCATTGTGGCTGAGGAGAGGAGAGGAGCTTTGTGCTTCTGCGCTGTGTGAGTGTTCGCGCGGGAAGCGCGTGAAGGCCTAGGTGGCCATTTTCACCTTTTCAAGCGAGTCGGACTAAATCCGCCAGTGTGTGGTCAGAGGAGGCTGGTGCCAGCCCAGCTACCTACCAGGCTCAACCTGAGAGGACTGTTGAGAATTGCTGAGTCGCGCTCAGTCCGCCTGTAATGTTGAAGCTGCCGTTTGCTGTCCGAGTTCTTCTGTAAGTTTGTGAAGGTTTGAGAGCAGCTGCCTGGTATGGTACCCCTCTGTTGTAGCCATATAAATGTGTGAGAAGGCTGGTGAAGTTCAGGCTCCATCCTGGCAGCGTTGAAGGAATCGTTGTGTGCTGGAGTTGTGAGTACTGCATCAGGGTAGCTCCCTGCCAATGTTGCAAACAGTGGTTCCCAGTTGAATGATCATACTTCTGACTGCCTAATCAAACTTTATGCTTATTCTGATTTCTCAGGATTGTAGCTGTTATCTGTGTTAAGGGCCCCAACCAGCTGCCACGTGTGAACTAACTGTTAGGGCTTGGGTACCCAGGGATGGTAGAGACTAGGTTCAGGCCTGTGCACAGAGCCCTAGGTAGATAATTATAGTGATAAGCTAATCAACTTGATTCCCCCTGACCTTGTTATTTCTTCCCTGAATAAATCAGATTGTTCCTTGTGCAATTACACCCTGGCTATTGTGTACATTACTGGTGAACTGCTGCCTGGTGACTGCAATATAACTGTGCCTTATTTTACAGGGGTCTCAGAGAGTGGAGATATTAGCCGGGGGGGTGAGTGTATCGGTAAAAAGTGTTATTGGTACCCAGTGTGAGCCACTAGTGGGATGAACGGGGGGTTGCAGTAACCCAGAGGGCTGTGACCGAGGCAATCTCGACAATTTTGACCCCGACCTCTGGGTGGAGGCACCCGTCAACGGATCTGGGCCCCTTATCCTGTCTCTGTGGAGGCAGGCAGTGGTAGTAACCTAAAGGGTAGCGCCCCCTGGGGGTTACATATTGCTGAAATGTTTTATCATTTAACAAGGAGGTATTCAGTCTCCATACTGTTTTCCTCCTTATGTTACTCCAGGATACCTGAATACCCACTGGTGCATGATCGGACAACGTTATGGGGTGTATGGTTGAGGAGGCACACCGGTATAGGTCTGATTCCTGCATAAACACCATATCAATCCATGAGTATGACCTCTGAGCTGGGGAATAATATGTATAATCCCATTCTGATCCATGTAGTGATCTCCACACATCAATTAACCCCCCCTTCCTCTAGCAACAGTTTCAATTTTTTGGTTGCCATTCTATTAGTAGATGTCTGACCAGATGAACGGTCCACGGTAGGACAAAGTACTGCGTTGAAATCCCCTTCAGGACTAACTGCCTGTCCATAAGCTCCACTATTTTATGGAATATCTCATCTAAAAACTTATCTGTGTCTATGTTAGGAGCACAAACATTTATTAAATGCACCAACTGGCCCTGAATTCTACCTGTTACTCTGATAAATCTACCTGATAAAGCTGCCTCCACTTCCTGTATCTGAAATGGACAATCCTTCCTAAAAAGGGCCTCCACCCCCGCCTTTTTTGCTGATTCATACAAAGTTGCTTCTACCCGACCCACCCATGCTCGCCTGAGTTTACCATGCTCCACTGAGCTTAAGTGTGTCTCTTGTAATAAGGCTATGTCGCACTTTAAATGGTTTAACTCTGCTAGCAATCTGGTGCATTTAATTGGTGAATTAATACCCTTAACATTATAGGATATAATGTTCAGCTGTGTCATTCTAGCATCGTTCATCGTGCTACTGTACCCCTGGCATTATGCCCACTAGGCTCCCCTCCCCCAACTAGATCAAAGTGCCAGCTTCCTTTTCCCCAAAGTGCGAGTTCACATGGCTTTCCACTGTTATAAACCACTGTAAAGTAATTAAAAAACAAACGGTGCAATAGATCAGCTAATAACATATGACCGATTACCATTAATAACTTGTTCCCTAATAACCCGGGAATTGTTTCAAAAACACTTCTAGTAACTTTATTCAAACTTCCAAGGAGATACTAGCCTATTGTGGCTAGCAATTGGTCTTAACCACCTCCCAGTTGTTTTTGGAGGTTGTGGCTGTTCACGTCTACAATGCGTGCACTTCACCACTAGAAACTGACATCACTTTTTTTTCACTGCACCCCCGATGTCCCTCCTGCCCACCGCATATTACCCTCGACCGCAGCTTCCCCTCTTTTTTTGCATCTTTAATGATGTGGGTGATAGATCTTTTCTTTTCTCCCGTCATTCCTAAACCCAGGCTTTTCTTGGGTCTCTTTACCCATTTTTATCTATCTTTGCCTCTCACTCCACCTGATAGAAATTCCCAATTAGATTTACACTTCCTCCCATCCTTTAATCCCATTAGCTGTTATATAGCTCTTGCTTTATGTGGCTTATTTAAAAAAAAAAAATTCTCCCCCCTGCCTTCCACCAAGTTCTGCAGTCTAATCCCCCACTAATCGTTGTGACGGTCATTAGTTACCCCATGAGATAGTTATATACTACATGTTCTAGTTCCCTAAGGCTCACCATCGCTTTGCCTAGGGCAGCCATCGACATTTATAACCCTTTATTCCCCTTGCCCTCCCAATTATCACCCTGCTCCCATTTGTACATTTTATACCAAATTTCCCCTTATCCCTCCTCCACAGTCTTGTGTATTTCCCCCTACAGTAATTGTTTCCCATCCTTCCCACAAACCCATTTCTTCTTGCCCCTATCTTTAGCCGATGCGCTATCCCTAGAACATCATATGGCTTCAGGCTATCCGCAATCTCTACTATATTACCTCTGGGATCCCCTCCCAGCTGGCAGGTTCCCCGGTCTCCTCAACCCTTCCCAACCCCTAGCCCCCCATCAACGCCCTATGGGCAGATCTGGAGGGGGGGCAAAACAATTCATTACGTAAGAATCTAGTCCCAGTACAAGTGAGTTCACAACTTATCTCCTCTGCAATGGCTTGCTGAGAAGTCATGTTGTCCGCTTGTTCTTTTCGATCTGCGTGCTTCAGTAGTTTACCAACATCTCAAGCAGCTTCTGGTCGAATGGCTCCAGGCAGGCCTCTTTTTTTGCTGGTTCCTCTTGTGCGCACGAACCACATCTCTGTTCGGAGTTTTTTTCTCTAGGATTTCCACTTCTAAATATGGCACTGAGATGTTCAGGTCCTCTAGGAGTGGCAATGCTTCAACCAGGGAAGGGAAGGATCTTGTTCCCGATTCCAGGTGTATTTTTAATCTTGCTGGGTAGAGGATCTGGGCTTGTATATCCTTTTGTACCTTCAACTCCCTTACAATGCCTCTGGCCCTCTGCCTCTCTGCTTGTAATGCACTTGAGAAGTCTTGATCGAAAAAAATAGGTGCCTCGTGGTATTTTACATTTCTGAGTCACCACGCTTCTTTCAAAAGCCCGTCTTTACTCTGGTAGTACACCATCCATATGATTAGAGAATGTGGTTTTGCTGCAGGGTCTGTGGGTCTGGCCACCAATGATCAATGAGCCCTATCAATGTCAAGGTTCAGATCCGAGGGGATTGAGAGCACCGATCAAAGCAGATGTTGTACAAAATCCTCCGTAGTCGCCTACCCCTCTTCCTGACCCTCCGGGACACCGTATATCCTAAAATTATTGCGTCAGGACCTATTTTCTAGGTCCTCCATTCTTTGTTGGTTTTCCCGGTCTCGTCACAAAAGGTAGACGAGGAGACGTTCACTCGTGTCCTGGACCTCTGTGAGCTCTACCACCTTTGCCACGTTCTCTGAAACTTTTCGATCCAGGACACGTACATCATTTTTAAGGTCAATCAGGGACGTATCTATCTTGGTGACTGTTTTCAATATCTGTTGTAGGGTGTCTGTTGTATTTTTCTCTGGATGCAATGTTTCCTCATCCAGTTCTATTGAAGATTCAGAGGCCTGGCGCCAAAGCGATGGCAGCGCTGTTAGACCCTCCAAGGCCTCACCCAGTACCAACTGCTTCATTTTGCTGATAGATGCATTTGCCTTTAAGTTCTTCAGTTTCAACGATTCCCTCGCCATGTCAGCTTGTTAAGGGAACCGACAAAATTCCAGTTGAACCACGGGATATTAATAGAATATTTCTATTATTCTGGGGCTTTAGAGGAGCACCTCAGGCTAGTGTGCAGTCATGTTCGTGACGTCACCAGAAGTCTCAAGGTTTGTCTCTTTGCAGATGATACCAAGATCTGCAACAGAGTAGATGATCCAGATGGGGTGGGCAGAATGAGAAGAGATCTGGATAAACTGGCAAAATGGTTGGAAGAGTGGCAACTGGGGTTTAATGCAAAGAAGTGCAAGATCATGCAAGATCATGTACATTGGGAAGAGAAACCCTAAAGCCACCTATAGGTTGGGAGGGGAGTTGCTGGCAATCACAAGGGAAGAAAGAGACTTGGGCATCATCATCACAGATGACCTGAAATCATCCAAGCAGACCACTAAAGCAGTAGGTAAGGCTAGAGGGATGCTGGGGTGTATTAGTAGGGGTATCACAAGTCGTACAAGGGAGGTTTGCAAGACACTGGCTAGGCCCCATGTGGAGTAAAGCATGCAGTAATGGAGGCCACACCTGCACAAGGACATTAGCAAAATGGAGGCAGTACAGAGCAGGGCAACCAAAATGGTGTAAAGACTGCATCGGAAAACATGTGAGGACAGATCAACAGAGGTCAATATGTATACCCTAGAGCAAAGGAGGGAGAGAGGTGATATGACTGAAGCATTCAAATATCTTAAGGGCATTAACAAGGTGAAAGAGCCTAACATGTTTCATTATAAGAAAAATAGCAGGACAAAAGGACACAGCATGAGATAAGATGGAGGCTGATTAAGGGATAATGTGAGGAAGTTCTTTTTCACAGAAAGGGTGGTGGCTGCATGGGACAGCCTACCTCAGGAAGTGGTGGATGTGAATACAGTGCAGGGCTTCAAACAGGCATGGGATAGACATAGAGATGCAGCGAATTCAAAATCCGCTGGTGAAGTGCATGCAAAGTACCCACTTCGCGTTGTCATAATGCTATGCAAAGTGGCCACTGGAAACTGCTCACTTCATCTTGTTATATCACTTCACATTGTCATTCTGCCTTAACGTGAAGTAAGGCGAAGGGACAACAATATAGGCAGCCCCCCCACACACACACACATATCACTTGGCTTACAGTACTGTAAGTCACATGCTTTAGCCAGGTAGGAAGGAAGGAAGTGAGTCATACAAGCAAATACTTTCACTTTCTCCTGTGCTGAGTAATAGAGAGGAGGCATTTTGTAGGAGGAAAGTAGAGGATTGATGTTGCTAAACTTGCTGAAACCCAAAAGCTTTTTATTGAAATTTGAGTATATAAGAAAGCACACATCTTATACAATAGAAGACTATCCTCCATGTAAGGTATAAAATATCACTTAACAAAACACAGTATTTAGGGTAAACATATTGGAGAAGCCTTCTATACATGTACTGATAATAAAACACAAACCTAGATAGGATGTAAGTGGAGAGCAGAAGGGTTACAATCAATAGGGTATTAGAGGATCAGAAATAGCAACCATGTATGAAATACATGCTAGGGCAGGCTATGACAAAGCGTTCAGTAAATTGCAAAAAGTGATAAATGTAGTAATATGAACAATGTTCAGTAATGGAGAGGTGAAGATAAGAGAAAAGTGTGCAAGGAAAGAAAGAGGAGAGAAAAAAGCAAGGAAGAAAGGAAGGAGAGAGGGAGAAAACAGGGAAGAAGGGGAAAAAAGAGGAGAAATCTGTGCACAAAAGTTTCAAGAAAATCTAATCTGAGAGCAAAATAAGAAGGAAGGTTAAATATCCCTAAGAATTAGGATCTAGAAGAACTAGGTTCATGTACTTGAAGTAATCCTGCCAACATCTGTCATATACAGTAAGTCGGTTATGAGTAACATGAGATAGTCTAGAGACGCATACTGAGAGAGGCTCTGAAGAACATCTGAAAGAGAAGGCACCAGAGTTGATTTCCATTTCATAAGAATCAGACATTTGACCAGAAGAGAAAGTATGTTTAGCCATCTAAAATGTGCATGTGAGAGGAGAGAGCTATTGGGGATAAGGATGCCTAGAAGGAATAGCTTGGGGTCAAAGGTAGTTTTGTCCTGTTACTCTGGAGGCAAGTAAACAGACTTTATGCCAGAGCTTATTAATGGAAGCTCGAGACCACAAGATATGAAGTAGATCCCCGTTGGCCAAATTGCAGTGCCAGCAATTATTATTATTTAATAGGCCCATTCATTGAAGCACAGTGGAGGTTCTATATCAAAGATGTAGGATTTTAGTTTGTATAAAAGAACTATGGGCATCTTTAAAGGTATTATGTGCAATACGCCAACAATTACTCCATTGTGCGTCTGAAATATTGTACTTAAGAAGAGTACTCCATTTATTTTTGGCCTGTATAGACTGATCAGGTAGATTATCAATAATGTCTTTGTAAATGGAGCTATTTAATTTTACTGATAAATTAGTCCAGTGCGAGATGTATGGGTTTAGAAGAGCATGCCTATACACAAAACTAGAGAGAGAGTTATAGCTGCCCGAATTTGTAAACACTTCCAGAAGTCCTCTTTAGGAAGTTTCCATGTGACCTGCAAGTCTGCGAATGATCTAAGAGTGAGTGAATTCTGGTCCAAGATATCTCCAAGAAAGAAAATGCCTTTGTTCCTCCATGTACAACAGAAAATTGGGTGATCTTCTAGAGTGAGCAGTGGATTGCCCCCATAAGGGGTCATAAAACCAGGGTGTTGAATTGGATTTCAGGAATTTGTGGGTTAGTTTACAATAAAGAACAGAGGATGATATAGTCGGGTGAGATTTTAGTTTAGAGGAAATGGGATTAAAAATGAAGGAAGTGGGAACTCCTCCTGGGCACAATGCAGATTCCATTGCAACCCATAGTGGTGAGTGAGTGGAGGGTTTCTGAAACCATTTAATGGTTTGGGCCATTCAGAAAGCCCAGAGGTAGCCTTTGAACCAGGCGAGTCTGAATCCCCTTTTTTCCAATGTGATTGAAGTTTGTTGCGGTTAAATCTTGGTGGTTTCCCATCCCAGATAAAGTTACCTATTAATTTATCAATTTTAGCAAAAAAGGAGGATGGTAAGACTAAAGGAACATTGGCAAAGAGGTAAAGAATCTTGGGAGAAATAGACATCTTAATGGCTGCAATTTTCCTCATGAAAGAGAGATTAAGAAGCTTCCATCTGTCCAGAATTGTTTTGATGTTATCAAATAAGGGGTTAAAGTTAATGTCCCGTATCTTCCCTAAGTTACTAGTAATTTTGATTCCTAGATATGTTATACCCTGTGGTGACCAGCGGAATCCAAGAGGTATGTTCATAAAGGCTTTACAGTGGTCGTTATGGGGCATAGTTTGTGATTTGCCATAATTCAAAGCAAGGCCAGAAATGTTAGTAAAATTATTAAGCAAATCAACCAACAGGGGCCCAGCCTCATTCAGGTTTCGAGTAAGACTAAGAGGTCATCCGCTTAGGAGAGAGAAACATATCTTGAATTGCTCACAGGTATGCCCATAATGCCAGAAGATTGATGTAAACAAGCAGTCAGGGGTTCCATGGCTAAAATAAACAGGGAAGGTGACAGGGGACAGCCTTGTCTCGTTCCCCTTGCTAGATGAAAGTAAGAGGAAATGGTGGAATTAGTAAGTACTTTAGCAACAGGGGAGTTGTATAATAGCTTGATCCAGGAGCAAAAGGTATGATAAAGACCGAAATAAGATAAAACTTGATGAAGGTAGTCCCAGTTTAAGGAATCAAAGGCCTTCTCGAAATCAATAGCTATGGCTGCAGCTGGTGTCTTGAGGGATTTGGCTTTGTGAATTAAATTAAATAAGGAACGTAGGTGATCAGAACCAGATCTATGTTTAATAAAACCAGCTTGTGAACAATTAGTTAGCTTGGGAACCAAGGATTCAAGTTGAGAAGTTAGTAGTTTAGCAAATATCTTCCCATCTGTGTTTAATAAAGAGATGGGCCTGTAACTTGCGGGGTGAGTAGGGTCTTTTTCTTTCTTAGGAATTAGGGTTATGATTGCTTCGGTGCAAGATGGGGGAAGCTTGCCAGTTTTGGAAGCTTCTTGGTAAACATTAAGAAGAGGGGACATAAGGTGTCAGAAAACATTTTATAGAAATCGACAGGGAATCCGTCACCCCAAGGGGATTTGCAAGATTTCAAGAAGACAAAGCTTCTGGATTTCTGAAGTGAGAAGGTTCATCTAAAGAATGTGTTTCAAGAGCAGAAAGATGAGGAAGATGTAACAATTTAAGGAACTGTTGAATTTGTAAAGTAGATGGAGGATTTGTGTTAGAGTATAGTTTTTGATAAAAGGTTTTCATGATATGGTTTATAGAGGGGTTGTCAGAGTGAATCGTACCATGTTCATCTTTTAGGCTTAGGATGTGTTGTTCCATTTGTTGTGCTTTGAGCTGGTAAGAGAGGAGTTTCCCATTTTTATCGCCATGTTCCCAAAACTTATATTTAAGTTTAAAAAAGGCCAGTTCAGTTTTACAAGAAATTAATTTGTTAATTTTAACTCTAAGTTGAAGAATTTCAAGATGAAGTTGAGAATCAGGACGGTACTTATTAGAAGAAAAGTATAAATTCTCTTTAGCCTTAAGAGATTTTTTCAAGTCAGCCAGCTGTTGTTACCTTACTCTTTTCCTATGTGCAGCATAACTGATAATTTTTCCTCAAATCGTAGCTTTAAGAGCTTCCCATACAGAGGACATAGAAGATTTGGTGGGGTATTGTGAAAGAGGAAGTCCTGAATTTGTGCTTTGATCATGGGTAAGAAATTGGGATCCTTGAGAAGGAGAGGGTCCAGCTTCCAGTAAGAAGATTTAAGTGCTAATGGGTCCCACAAAAGTTGCAATTTGACAGGGGAATGGTCCGAGATTATGATGGCAGAGATGGATGAATCAATAGTTTTTTTTCCATTATAACAGCAGATGCTAACCAGTAGTCAATTCTACTGTATGTCTTATGTAGAGAGGAGTAAAAAGTAAATTCTCGATCAAGGGGGTGAAGGAGGCGCCATACATCAGCTAATCCAACATCTTGCATTAGTAATGAGAGGGCTTTAATACTTCTAGGGTGGGCCTCTGTAGTGGGGCTACTTCTGTCAATGCTGGCTTCTAAAGCTAAGTTAAGATCCCCTCCAAGAATAACTGGTGTATTATCAGTGTTAAAGGATAGAATCTGTTGAGCTAAATTATGAAAAAACTCCAGGGAATCAGAGTTGGGTCCATAGACATTAACAAGCAGAAGAGGACCAGAGTTGGTATTCAGTTTGACCATCACCCATCTGCGGTCAGTATCGGAAAAGGAGTTTACAAGGAACCAATTGAGACTCTTATGAATAAGAATAGCAACTCCTCTTTTTTTTTGAGGTATAGGATGATTTGTAGATCTGACCAACCCAATCTTTTTTAAGTCTATGAACATCCTCTGCTAATAATTTTGTTTCTTGAAGGAAAGCAATTTTTGTTTTATGTTTTTTGAGATGTGAAAGAATTTCCTTCCGCTTACGAGGAGAATTAAGTACCTTCACATTCCATGTATATAAAAGTATGTCACTCATATTGTTAGTGTTAAAGAAAGGGAATAATCGCTGGTGTGTGAAGGGACAAATAAATGAGGCAGAGGATGATTAGAATACAATATAGAGAGCTCACATATATGCAGAGAGTGGCAGGAACATTCAAGCCAAAAAATGTGAGATGTATGATACATGAGTAGCACATATATCTTATTAAAGTTAGAATAGAGATGGGAAGGAGAAAAGTCATTAACAACAACAACAACAATACTAGTAAGCTAAATAACAAAGAAAATGTTTTATGGGTGTGAGGAGATTTGAGTCAGCCAACTGGCTAAGAGACTCTCTCACCATACTCTGGGGCGTCAATGAAGGGAGGAGACTAGGGAGGACCGGTTATAAATATCGGCCCAAAACTAAGTCTAAGGGACTGTAATAACCTCAGCTTAATTCTAAGCTACCAGGACAAGGTATAAGGATAAAGCTAAACACCAGAACTTATTTTTAAACATTAGTAGTAATAGTAGAAGATATATCAACTCAAAATAACAGTAAATTAAAGAACCATATACGAGATGCCAGTACAGCCTAGACATAGAGCAAGGAATTCAGGGAGCCAGGTGGAATGCAAATGAACAAATATAAAAGGAAAAGTAGTTCATTACCACATTAGAGTGACTCTGAGTATACTTTGCAGTGCAACAGAGTAAGTACATAATAAATACAATATTGAGGGGGAAAGAAGAAAATGAAGGTCAATTTAAGCCCTTACTCCCTGAGCCACATGCAAATTGGGATTATGTGGAGATGTATAGGCTTTGGTGATAACTGTAGACAGAAGAGATAGTCATAGTAAAGATCAGCTGATTACTCGAAAATCACCTAAACAGGTGTTATATGGGGTGACTAGGTCTAGAAAACTAGGCCCAGTGAACCCCAAAACAGGAGGGACCACACAGCAGTGGATTTCTATAATATCTGTAGGCTTTAAGTAAAATAAGGAGCATAAGGAAGATGTAGATTGACAATCCTTTGCAACAGTACACCAAACATAGCCCGCCTCTTTGAGTGCTAATGATAGTTCCATATTGTAAACAGCAGGTAGTAAGAATAATGGAGTGTAGGGAAGGAGATAGATTAAATGTACTAATACTTAAGAACTTGTCATCAGGAGAGGCAAGGGGTAAGGTGCTTTGTAATATATAATAATTCACATATGAAAAAAGAAAAGGCAATAATCAGGATGCATACCGATTGTAGATAGGCAACTGAACAGCCAAAAGACTATAAACTTGATGCACTGCTAAACTGGAGAGAAAAAGGCTAGATACAGAGAGCCTGTTTAGTGAGGTAATGTATAAGATCTAATACTAAAATAATGGGTTAGAAAAGCATTGCTGATATACCAAAGTTCCCTTGAAGACCTTTAAGCTGCTCATTTAAACACTGCAACAAAAAGTAAATTGGTCACACCGCGATGTACAGCGTTTGCTTTCTGCACCCGCTGGGAGTGAAAACAACCAGGTAGCATAGACTGTAGAGCGGGCGGCTAGACAGAAAAAGTGTACTGGCACTCCCTTTAAGTATCCTGGAAGCAAAACCTACCAAGATATAGCAACTGTGACCATATTACTGACCACATAAACTCATGACACCTTAGATTTATTAGCAGGATTGTGACTATTGATGTTCTTGCTTTTGGTCTTTGCCCTACATTTCTTTTTGGGCGGCTCTAAAGATTTGAGGGGGGAACTTGCAACAACTCCAAAAGCTTTTTTAAAAGTTAAATTGTTTAGGGTTTTTTTTGTACTGTTTTGGCACTTCATTTTTTCTTTTGGTGACTGTGATTTCTTTGTTTTATAAGTTTTGTTTTGTCTGTGTGTGGTGTGTGTCTGTGTGTGTGCCTGTGTTGTGTGAGTGTGTGTTTTGTGTTGTAGTGTCTGTGAAGTCATTGCTAGTTGGAGAGGGAAGGAGGGATTTTTTTCTGATTGAGAAATGGAGCAGGGTCAGGGTCTGGACCGTCCAAGTGAGGAGGGAATGTGTGGGGCTGTGCCAGGGGCTGTGTAACTGCATGGCAGCATTGCTGGCAGTAGGGAAGGAGTGTGCACTCATGGGGGGCATGGCTGGGTGATGCTGGACTGCTCAAAAATCTTTGGTCCTCCTCCCCCCCGGAAGCAGCAGCAGCACCATCACCTGCAGCAGCAGCTCCAGTAGCACCACCTTCAGAGCAGCTGGTCGAGCCCCACCATGACCAGGCTGCCAGCACTGCATCTGGCCCTTCCAAGTTTTCAACTGTTTCAGGGGGACAGCAGACTGGTAGTATGCAGACTTTGTGGTGTGGAGGTGCGCCATGGCTCGGGGGGACACACCTGGAGACCGAGTTGCTAGAGGCAAGACTCTATCTCTAGGGAGGGTTATCTACTGTTGAAAGTGTATTTTTTTGTAAATTAAACATTGTTTTTAGTGCATATACTGGAGCCCTATTCTGAAACAGGAACAGGAAGAGGGCTGGTAGTTCTTTGTACTGTCTATGCAAACTACTACTCACTAGGAAGCTATTATTTCTGCCCAAAATCAACCCTGGGCATAGTATTTCTCCACCAGAGCCTCATAACTATGGCTATTTCATATTTTTAAACCTGTTTTTAAAGTTTTGGGTGATTGCCTTGCTGTGTGACCTCCGGAGCTACTTCCGGGTCACGGCTCTGTATTTATACTCGGCCTACAGCGAGCACGAGTAGTAATTCACTCCCTGAGTTGCTAGAGGCAAGACTTTATCTCTAGGGAGGGTTATCTGCTGTTGAAAGTGTTTTTTGTAAATGAAACATTGTTTTTAGTGCATATGCTCATCCTGCAGTTAGCAGGGCAAGCCTGAGCAGAGCGAGCACATGGCATCATGCATGAAGACATGTGCAAAGACACATGTTTTGCATGTTTGGTGAAGAGGCAAGGAATAGAGGGAACTAGCTTTCAGCCTACCCAAGGTACCAATCAGTAGAGGACCTTAAGTACACTTGTGGGATAGTGAAGAACATAATACAAAGTATTGTAGAACAGATCTTAAATTTAGCAGATTATACTTCTGATATATATATATATAGCTATATATATATATATATACACACACACACAAGAGATGGAGTGCAGAATTAAAACCACTGAAGGAAAAACTGGGGTGATTTGTGTGTCGTGTCATATGTATAAATTGGATGCTGACATTTTAAGTAATGAACAATATACCTGCACAAAATGCAAGGAGAATGCTGATCTTGCAGTGCTGGTTAATGAGTTAAATATAAGATTAAATGAACTAGAAAAAAGCCAAAAGGATACGGCAAATAGATTTCAGGAACACACAACAGATAATGATATGGATAATGTTATTAACACTGTACCAACACTGCACCAACACTCTAAGAAAGGTAAATCACTGAAACAAAAGTCTATCGATAACAAAAGATCTAGAGAAGAGGATACACCTATTAGTGTAGAAGAAGAATGGTTTCAGGTGCAGAGTACAAAAATTACCAAAAGAAGAAAGGGGAAGAATACTGATGCTTTTAACATCTCCCTCCAAAATAGCTTTGATCCATTATCACAAACAGAGGTACCCAATACATGCAATTGTAATGTACAGGGTGAACAGACTTCTTTAAAGGATATAGGGAAGTATCAAACAGAAACAATCTCTATTGTACCCTTACTAATGCTAGAACCAGATAAAGACATAGATAAACAAACTGAGGATTTAAGCACCCAAATGGAGAGTGTAGATGGTTCAAATAAAATAGAGAATATGGACATGGGAAGTGAACCTATGTTAAACAAAAAACTCATGTATGTATTGAGTGACTCCTTGGTCAAAGGATTAGACAGAGCCATATGTGATGAAGATAAAGAAACCAGAACCCTATCATGCTTTAGATGGACAAAGGTGTCTGACATTAACAAAATGACCAAAAAAATATTCAAATATGATGTACATAATTCCTTAGTAATAATTCATGCTGGGGAAAACAATATATTTCATCAAACAGAACAAGAAATAAAACAGGAATTTGTAGACATGACTAACACATTGGTGGAATTGGGCTGTGACTTCGCATATTCTGAAATTTTGACAATACCTAGAGCATCTTATGAGCAAACAATAAAACCAAAAAAAGTAAATAATTGGTTAAGAATGTGGAGCTTGAAACAAAAGATAGGATATATAGCACACTGGGAAGAATTCAGCGTCAGAGGGGAATATTTTAGTAGGGATGGGTTGCACCTTAGCAATAAAGGCAACCAAAGGTTAGGAATGCATTTGAAAACATACATTACTAATTATTTAAATTGACAATATGGGGGTGGGAGGTCAGACAAACACCAGACTAGCTAACTGTATAAAACAAACACAAATAAAACATACTGGGACAGTTAAAGAGGAAGGTAAATATAAGAAACAAAAAGAAATAAACATATTATTACTTAATGCTAGGAGCTTACACAAAAAAATGGACAAACAAAAACACACACTAGAAATCAAAAATATAGATGTGTGTGCTGTATGTGAAACATGGTATACAGAAAACGATTGGGGCACTGATATACTGGGATATACTAAATGTACCAAAAGCAAAAAACAAAAAAAAGGGGGAGGCATTGCATTATATATATACTTGAAAGCATAAAAACTGAGCTCAAAAAACAAAGGGATGATGACACAGAAGTCCTCAGGGTAGAACTCCATTCAAATAATAAAATATTGATACTGGGACTAGGATATAGATCCCCCAGTTTAGAACCAGAAAGAAATGAGGCCTTCCTCAATGAAATAGAAAGTATGGAAGTCTCTAATGAGTATATCCTCATGGGAGATTTTAATCTACCCAGCATCAAGTGTGCTACACTAGAGGCAAAGGAACACTTAGAAAAAAGGTTTTTGGAGTTCACATTTCAGCATAATCTTGAAACACTAGTCCAGGAACCAACTAGGGATAATAATATACTTGATCTTATCTTGACCAATATTAGAAATATAGAAACAGGGCCAGAAGTATTACCACCCCTAGAAGACAGTGATCACAATATGATACAGCTCAAATTAAAAACAACAACTAAAGGTAATAATAATGGAATTACAAAATTAAGAGACTATAATAAGGTGGACTATTGCATCAAACAGTACCTGTGAAATTGGAACTGGGTGCAGGACTTAAAAGGAACCCTAAATCTCCAGGTACAATGGGAAATAATTAATAGTAATATTGCACACTGTATTAATGCATGGGTACCCTTGAGGACAAAATTTAATAACAAAACAAAAAAAATACCTTTATGGTGGGCAAGTGAAATGAAAAAATCATAAACAAAAAAATAGGGTATATCAAAAATATAGAAAATCCCTTAACATAAATCATTTAATAAAATACAAAAAGTTGGCACAAACAATTAAAACATTTATTAGAAGAAAGAAACAGGAATGAGAAGTCCATTTAGCAACTAATTCAAAACATGATAAAAAAATTTTTTTTTAACTATATTGGATCCTTAAAGGGTAACCAGAGCAGTGTAGGACCATTAAAGGTAAATGATACGGTAATTACAAAGGAAATAGAAATTGCCAATGAACTAAATACATACTTCATGAATGTGTTCCATCAAAAGGAATATTTTGAGATTGAACAACCTAACAGTAAAGAAACACCAAAACTTATAACTATAAAAGAAGTGATGGATATAATAACAAATCTGAAGGAAGACTCCTCCCCAGACCCTGATGGAATAGCCCCGAAGTTCCTAAAAAAGCTTGTCAATGAACTGTCTGGTCCATTAGCAGTATTATACAATACATCCTTGAAATTCAGAAGTACTTTAAAGGCATGAAGATGTACTAATATCATACCTATACATAAAGGAGGAATTAAACAACTGGTGGGGAACTATAGGCCTATTAGCCTGACTTCTGTGATAGGTAAAATGATGGAAAGAGTAATACAAACAAGAATGACGGAACACATAAATAAAGGGGAATATTGTGATATCACATGCCATGGTTTTACTCCAGGAAGATCTTGCCTAACTAATCTAATTAGTTTTTTTGAACCTGTTAGTGAGGTTCTGGATGGGGTATGCCTGTGGATGTCATTTTCTTGGACTATGCAAAGGCATCTGACTCAGTGTCACATAAAATCTTATTGGAACAGCTTATTAAATAAACTTGAATAGAAACATTACTAAGTGGGTACCCTCATGGTTGAATGGAAGGGAACAATGAGTTATCTTCAGAGGATATGAATCGGACTGGGCCATGTGAAAGTGGAGTGCAGCAAGGTTCGATACTGTGACCCTTGTTATTTAATATTCTGGTGTCAACAATGCAAACAAATGACTATATCTGGATCAGTAAATAAGCAGATGACTGCAAAGTCGGGTGCATAGGTAATAACCCTGAATCAGCTGCCATGTTTCAGGATAGTTTGAATAACATAAGTGTGTGGGCTAAGGAGAATAAGATGGCATTTAATGAGTCCAAGTGTAAGGTAATGCACTTTGGAAATAACATGGGGGTAAGCTATACTATAAATAATACAATATTTCAGACAACCACAGAGGAAAGAGATCTGGGTGTAATCATTACTAATGATATAAAATTTGATATACGTACTAAAAAACTGTTTAAAAAATGCTATTTTCTACTGGGATGCATACATACACATTGAAAGAGTAGGAAGGCTGAGGTTTTGATGTCTCTGTATACAAGTCTAGTGAGACCCCATTTGGAATATTGTGCTCCTTTTTGTGCACCATCAGCAGGAGGTCTGAGCATGGTGGAGAAGGTTCAGCATAGGGCTACCAGGAGTATAAAATAGCTGGCAAAACTCCCATTTGAGGAAAGACTTAAGTCACTAAGTCTGTACTCTCATGAGTACAGATTGTTAAGAGGGGATCTCATACATTTATACACTACCTTACATAAGGGAGAAACATTAGATATTATATGCCTTGAGAAGCATGCCAGTGAGAGTACTGTGTATTGACCTTACTGTGATGATGATGTCAAGATGCATAGTGTCTTGCCTAACTGTGTGAAGGAGGGATAACATGACATGAATGACCATTCAGAGTTCCATCACAAATGGTGACAGTGAGAGAGAGAACTGTTGCCTGTCCAAAGTGTGCTTCGACGCGATCACCTCAACTGGATGGAAGGGTGCCCTTTATGTGTACACTAATAGTAGCCTTGGTGAGTTGATATATTTATATATATATATATATATATATATATGTATATATATTTTCTAGGTGGGGGTTGGCATATATATACATGTACTCATTGTACTCAGGGTACTAAGTGAGGTAGACACCAACATAGAGATGTCGATAGGGAGAAGCACAGGGGTAAATGGAGAAAGTGACAAACACAATAAGGACAGGGATGGGGCAAAAGGGTAAGACCATCAAGAAATGGAGGGTAACGAGCACCAACGCCCGTAGTCTAGGCAACAAGCTCCCTTAACTGGTGGCCTTGATGGAAGAGGGATGCCTGGATATCATAGCAGTCACAGAAACATGGTACACAGAGAATCATGACTGGGATGTTAACATACCAGGGTATACAACCTACAGGAGAGACAGGGAGGGTGGAGGGGGAGTAGCTCTCTATGTACAGGAAGGAATGGAAGCAACTGAACAAAAGAGTAAACAGGGAGGATAGGAGGCACTGTGGGTCACTTTAGAGACTGGAAATAGCACCACAATCTGCACAGGGATTGTATACAGACCCCCATGTCAGGGGAAGGGAATGGACAAGGATATGATAGAAGGCATACTTAGGATGGTAAAGAAAGGGGAGATATTGTTGATGGGGGACCTTAATATGCCAGATGTTAACTGGAGCATCTTTGCTGCAGCCACATCCAAAAGCAAGGCCATTCTTGATGTCATTCAGGTGGCATGCCTCAGACAGCTAGTTTTGGAACCTACTCATGAGGGAGCAATCTTAGACCTCATACTCTCAAATGGGGACAGTGAGAGCATCTCAGATCTAGAAGTGGGTAGCCATTTGGGAACAAGTGACCACCAAACAGTGTGGTTCACGATAAACTCAGGTACAGAGTCAAGCCATACAAAAGTGAGGGTTCTGGACTTCAGGAGGGCTGACTTTGGCAAGATGGGAAAGTGCCTTAGAAAAGCACTAGCAAACAGGCTAGAAGGAGGGGTGGAGCAACACTGGGGGAATATCAAAACTGCCATCACAGAGGCAACAAGCCTTTGTGTGAAGCAAATAAACAAATCAAAATGAAAGAAAAAGCCACTATGGTTCTCAAAAGAGGTGGTGGTGAATGTTAGGGAGAAAAAGATAGCATTTAGGAAATATAAGGAAACACAGAAGGAGCAGGACAGAGAACTGTACCAGTTAAGGCAGAAGGAAACAGGAAGGGTAGTCAGAATAGAAAAGGCACAAACTGAGGAAAAGACAGCTAACTCAGTTAAGAAGGGCGATAAAACCTTTTATAGGTATATCAGGGAGCGTAGAAAGACAAAGGGAGGGATAGTGAGGCTGAATAGAATGGATGGTGGGCGGGCAGAGAGTGACAGTGAAAAAGCAGGGATACTGAATGAATACTTCTGTTCATTGTTCACAAAAGAGGAAGTGGGGGAGGTGCCTAATCCAATTCACAGAAGCACTCTGGAGAGGGGTGTCGATCCCAGTCCTTTCACAGAAGAAAGGGTTCTGAAAGAACTCCTAAAACTGAAGGTGGATAAAGCAATGGGCCAGATGGAATTCACCCCAGAATTCTAAAAGAATTAAGCAGAGAACTAGTGACACCACTGATTGCCCTTTTTAACAAATCATGGGAGGATGGTGTGGCACCTGAGGACTGGAAGAAGGCTGATGTGATTCCCCTTCACAAAAGTGGGACCAAGACAGAGGCAGGAAACTACAGACCCCTCAGTTTGACCTCTGTGGTAGGGAAAGTGAAGGAATCACTTCTGAAGGAAAGAATTATTGAGTACCTAGAGGCCAGTGGGGCAGAGGACCCAAGGCAGCATGGGTTCACAGGGAAGGTCATGTCAGATGAATCTAATTGATTTCTTTGACTGGGTGACCAAAGTAGTAGACCAGGGAGGGCTGTGGACATGGCCTACCTAGACTTTAGCAAGGCATTTGACACAGTCCCACACAAAAGATTAGTAGTCAAATTAACCAGTCTGGGAGTGGGTCCCAGGGTGGTAGCCTGGGTAAAACATTGGCTGAACAACAGTACACAGAAGGTAATTGTAAATGGAGTCCACTCTGAAGAAAGAGGGGTTACTAGTGTGGTACCGCAGAGTTCAGTACTAGGTCCATTCCTTTTTAATGTCTTTATAAGTGACATTGCAGAGGGACTGGAAGGAAAAGTATGCCTCTTTGCAGATGACACAAAGATCTGCAACAGGGTTGATACACAAGAAGGCGTGGAAAGGATGAGAAGGGACTTGGCAAATCTGGAGGAATGGTCAGAAGTATGGCAGCTTGGATTCAATGCAAAGAAGTGCAAAGTAATGCACATGGGAAACAAAAACCCAGGGGAAGATTACACAATGGCGGGGGGGGTAGTAACAACAACAAAAATAGAAAGGGACCTGGGGGTAATCATGTCAGATGACCTTAAGGTTGGAAGCAATGTGAGAAGGCGGTAGGGAGGGCTGGGGGATACTGGGATGTATAGGGAGAGGTATCACCAGCAGAAAACAGGAAGTTGTTATCCTCTGTACAGATAGTTGGTGAGACCCCATCTGGAGTACTGCGTCCAGTTCTGGAGACCCCATCTGTGCAAGGACATAGACAGGATGGAGGCAGTTCAGAGGAGGGCAACTAAAATGGTGCAGGGTCTGCAAAAGAAGCCATACGAGGAGAGACTAAAGAAGCTTAATATGTATACCCTTGAGGAAAGGAGGGAGAGGGGGGACATGATAAAAACATTTAAGTACCTCAGTGGAATCAACAAAGTCCAAGAGTGTAGCATCTTTCAGAAAAAGAGATGTGCAAGAACAAGGGGACACATTTGAAGATAGAGGGGAGACGGCTCAGGAGCAATGTGAGGAAGAATTTTTTCACAGAGAGGGTTGTGGTTGCATGGAACAGCCTTCCTGTGGAGGTTGTGGGGTCTAAAACTGTGGGAGAATTCAAGAATGCATGGGACAGACATAAGGCAATTTTTGTGGGGGGTAGGAAGAAATAGGCTGTTGGTTAAATAGGATCTGCAGCTTATCCTCTAGGTAGGGAAATGGGCAGACTAGGTGGGCCAAGCAGTCCTTGTCTGCTATCAAAGTCTACGTTTCTATGTTTCTGTGTATGGTTTTGTATCACAGGTCACATAGTGTTGGTGTGCACATCCCCTTGCTTGATGAGAAATGTTGGCATTGGAATTGGAACTGGATTACTCTCAAGCCAATGAAGGTAAGTATTTTTTTTTGGTGGGGGCACATATTTGCAAGTAGGTCTCATTAATGGTTTATTATTTGGTTACTTCTTCACAGATTTTATCTGCATCCTTCTCCAGTCTGGTGATGATGGTCATGGTCATCATCGATTCAAATGACTTCTGCTTGTTGCATGTCTGCCCCAGTCCGGGGCCGGGGGGGCATGATGTTGAAGAAGTTCTTTGGATAAGTCAAATATGACACCACAAAGCATCTGGAAGTTTCCTAAAAAAAGAAATGAAGGACTTCTTGCAACTTGATTGCAGCAGTAAGACATTATGTTTAAGCCGTGGCTGTTCCTCCACGTGTATATGGATTAACATAGATAGCAAGCTGTCCCACTGAAGACACAAGAACACCCAATCATCAGATCACAATTTAATTTAGTACCAGTCTGTAACAAATACACTGTCAGTGTCCCCGCGTCTCAACTCGTTACATTTTAAAATCACATCTTGTCAAGTAACATGACCTGGGTCAAACTTTTTCAACACTGTCATGGCTGCAGCTGCAAATTTGGAATACAGTGCATGATATGTTGCAAAAATATTTTTTGTGACGTACATGTCACCTAGTTTATGAATCATCAGTCGGATTTTTTGCACTCTTATGAAAAAAAGGAACTGATGAAATAAAATTTATATACTTACCAGTATGGATTGGAAATGGATATCCCTTAGGTTCCTGTAGAAAGTACTGCTTCTGTACCATTGATACAGACCTTCAGGGAAGGAGAGTTGTTTGTTGTTAACCTGTAAAAAAAACAAAGTAAGTTGACCGTAAGTGTTTGACCATTGCAGCTCAGAAAAGCAACAGAAACCGAAACACACAGCTAAAGGAAGTTGAATAGCATGAAAAACATTAGTACACATACTCACTTTATAGTTTTAATCGTAAGAAGCCTTGTGTCTGTGGTTGATGGATGTGGTCTCCTGTTCAACTCCCTCTGCCTTGGCATGGTTAAGACATGTAATGGAAAACATTGTGACAATGGTGGTGGTGGGTGGTGGTGGTCATAGCTGAGGCACATGATGACATTCCCTCTCACATCTTCCTGCATCTGGTGGTGGTGGCAGTGGCTAACAGCGGTCTTATGGTGGTGGTAGTCCAGGGGGACACACGGTGACATTCCCTATGATGGCAGTGGCTAACAGTGGTCTTATGGTGGTGATAGTCCAGGGGCCAGGATATATTGTGCTCTGTGTGATTACAAATGTGATGTGACATATGAAATTTTAGTCACTCTGAGTGGGACACTGATTTAACTTTATAAAAAAGAAAACATGCATCATACAACAAATGTGACAGCCTTTTAACCACTTAAGTTAAAACCTGCCAACATTAACCTCCTTATCATCATCCTCATAAAGAAAGCTGCCCTCGTAGTCATCTGTGTCTGAATTCTGACCACTGGGAAATTCTTTCTCCATTGTGTCATCATCTACATCAGTGGTAGGCCGTTTCATGATGCCAGTGCCACCAGGATGGTCCCTTTCTACAACATCGGCAAAACCATTACTATGCCGGGGTATGAATACTGAGGTTGCAGTCTGTGCTGGTGTGTGCCTCTCATTCATTTTTATGAATGTCAGCAAACTGACATTTGCAGGAGAGAGGTTTGTATGATGATCCCGAATTATTGCACCTGCTGAGCTGAATACCCTCTCGACACTCACACTGGAGAGTGGGCATGTCAGGTACTTCAGTGCCACAGCGGTCAGCTCTGCCCATTCACTGACCTTTCCACTCCAGTATAAAAGGGGATCATCAGCGATTGACAGATGCCTGTTTTCAGACAAATATGACTCAACCATTCACTGTGCTGCACTATGTCCAGTGGTTGATGCATTATTCAGTTCTGCAAAATCATTTATGTCGCAAATCCCCACTTGTGACAAAGCCTCCCAAAGTGGGTTAACGCCAATCAGTTTTGATGACAGACCACCTGGAACTGCAGTCCCCTTCCCCTTACAGGATATGCTTGATACTACTCCTCCAGGTTCACCTTCAGCCCGATTATGCTGCTGAGGTTTGTTGACCTTGGCACATGACTTCTGTGCCCCATGAACCAAGCGCACCAGTTGCCCGCTGACATTTTTTACCTGTTCAGGCCCTTCCCTCTAGTACTGAGGCAATTCCACGTTTGTATCGTGAGTCCAGCATTGTTGCTATTGCAAAGTTATCGCTACGCTGAATGCTCAAGATGTGACAATTCTGGTTGAATACTGTCAGCATTCGTTTCAGCAACACTCTGCTAGCACTGTCTCTGGCAACATCAAGGCTATGCTGTACATTCACCAATGTCTGCCTCAGCACCCACAGCAGTGGAATTGATTGGCTAATGGAGGCAGACTCGCCACTCACTGCCTGTGTTGCATGTTTAAAAGGTCAAAGGTCTCAAAACTGTTATTACAGAGTCCATGAGGCGCTACTGTTCAGTCGTCATAGACATGGAGGCCCTGGAACTGCCACAGCTAGTGTGCATGACAAGATATTCTGAGATGTCTTTGTATTGTCCATACAACCTCTCTGCCATGTATAAAGTGGAGTTCCCCCAGGTGAAAACTTCCAGCTTCAAGAGCTGCTGAGGAAGGCTGTTTCAGATCTGCAACTGCCGAAGTTGGTCACGGGCCTTTGCAGAGCGTGTAACGTGAGAACAGAAACAGCATGCAACTGTCAGCATTTCCTTTATATCAGGGTGCTGCAGAAACTTCTGCACCACAAGATTTAAACAGCGGGCCATGCATGGATAGGCCATGCATGGAACCCGAACAAAGCCACCATTCGTGATGCATTTCACCACATTTGACCCACTGTCTCTTGCTATGAACCCAGATCTCAGGGACAGGGGATTCAGCCACTTGTCAGTTTCAGTCAGTACCAAGTCCAACATGTTTTCACCGGTGTGCGAACAGGTCACATTATGCATAGCAATTGTTGCATGCTGTTGAATTCCTGGAAGATTGCTACCATGACACTCCACCTTATTACACTGATTATTCACACTGCCAACAGCACAAACAACACCCGGCACCTGCAACCAATGTGCAGTTATACATAAATATGAACTCCCCGCTGTTTTGCCTCTTGTCCACATATCCATACTTAAATGGATGAATGGAGAGGAGGAATGTTGAAGGGCATGTCTTACAGAGTCGGATACAGTACGGTACAACTCGGGGACAGCACAAGTGGAAAAGTATGTCCTGGATGGGACTTTTGATTTTGGACAGACACATGCAGCAAACCACGGGGAATCTAGAATTCTCCACAAAGGAGAAGGGCAAAAGATCAATTGCCAGCATTTCAGTTATAGCAACATTAAGTTCACGTGACACTGTATGATTGGGTGGGTACTTCAGCTTATGCGCAAAAACACTCTGTAACGTGGTCTGACTTAAACATTTTACATGGGGTGTGATGACAAATGGTTCTGCTCTGCGAATGGCAGGGGGTGGAGTGTGGACCTGTGATGAAGAAGGTTGCACAGGTGATGACAAACTCACAAATGCAGTTGTTTTCCCAGATTTACCAACAGAGGTTGATGTTCCACTTGCACTAGACATACTGCATCGACAACCACCACCACCACCCCCCAAAACTGCTACTCACCACCACTGGACAACATTTCAAAATCATTATGCTGCTCCACCTCATCATGCCTGTAGTAATCCGCTGCTCTTATTTCATCACTACTGCACACATTTAATTTCCTACTTGATTTTACAGTTATGGAAGGGGATAACATGCTCGTTATGGTTGATGAAAAGGGTGAACACCCCACTGTGGTATTAGCTGCTATCTTGTGCTGGGTCCACAGTGCAATGTGCCTGTTCTTAAGGTGTGTATGCTGTTCCCCTGTGCCCAAATGGCTCCTCTTTTTACCTTGCCTCACATGCGCATGGCAAACCTAGCAGATTGCAACTGACTCATTATTTGCATCTTGCACAAAAAAATCCCAAACAAGGGACTGTGATACTCTAGTTTTAACATATCCCTGATGCTGCTTATTGGACTCTGTTTTTTTAAGCCATGAAGTGGGGGGTGTGCTACATGATTTTCAGGCAGGACACACTTGGACTGCAACTGACCACCACGATTACCTATCATTATTACTGGGTCATCATCATCACCATCAACTGTAACTGGTAAATAACAAATTTTTACTTAGGGGGGTTAATGCAAACAGACCCGGACACAGCCATCTTGAATTTCTTTTTCTCCGGTTCCCAACTGGGGTCACTGACATCATCATCATATTCATCAACATCACCCACATCCACATCTTCTGCTTGGATACTGGCATGTGGACTGCATGTTGCAACCACAGCAACATCATCATCATCAGATTCACCATCATCAACACCACCACCACCCGATATTTTTTCACCACATTGTGAATCACTGCATGGCAAATGCATGACCTGAACAGCGGTGGAAGAAATGTGACATTGTGTGTTATTGTTGACACAATGATCAGAATCCTCATGTTCAGTTACTGGGATGTTACTGGGGAGTATGACATCATCTATACTGTCACTCACTGGCACTGCTTCACACTCCACTATATTTCTGGACACGGTAAACTGGTCAGAAGTGGAACTTGATGCAGCAATACTCATACCACCACCAGCAACTGCACTAACACCACTAGCTGGGACAACATCATCTCCTCCAACTATGAGTGAAGCTACCGATTGCACTGTAAAAAAAATAAAGGAGAAATACCTTTCCTCACATCAGCAATGCACTTCTGCGTACTACCACACCCACAGACAATCTTACCACTGGCAGCATTGCCATGGCGAGAAACAGCTTTGCTTGCACGTCTCTTTGCGGGCATTTTGGGGGATCAACCACAAATATTCTAAACAAATTTAGATTTTGGAACGTTCACTCTGGGTGGGAGCTGGGGAGGACGCTGGATGTGAAGCCAAAATAATAACTTTGGCTGCAACAAGAGATACAGACGCAAAGTCGCAACAAGTTCAACAACACCTTAACTAACCAGTGGTCTTCAAGTCACAAACAATCCAATCTGAAAAAGAATACCTTTTGCCGGAGGGGGAGCACTGACTGCAGATTACGCAAGTGCAAAACCAAGAAAAGATATCACAATGGCAGTACAAAATCACGCAGGTGCAGTGGATAGCAGGCTCACACTGCTGTGCCTGCAATTACACTGTGGCACAATAGAAGGTGTATTATTTGATGTCACACACCACACACACACACACACACACACACACACAATTTGTCTACAAGTAATGCATAGCAAATTGAAAACTTCAGTAATATACCACGTATTTTAAACAACCTGAAATTATGCACTGCTGCACCAGGTCCACAACACAACCAGCAAAAAAATTTCAAAAATCACTGAAAATATAACTGTGTGTACATTAACACAGTCAGTTATACAAGAAAAATATAACCAAAAAATTAAGAACTCCCTATTTCTCCAACTTAAATCTACCTACACCACAGATACACCCCTCCCTCAAAGCACACTTCCACTGTCTCTCAGTACACAGACTGAATGTTGTACATTAACATTCAAAATCCACACACAAACAATAAACGCTCAATGATATGAGCACAGGAGGGTTTCCTACAATCGATGAACTAAAGTTTTAGCAAAAAAAATTATTCAAAAAGGCTTTTTTAACAGCTTTTAGAGGGTTTGAATCACAGAGAGCTATCAGAGCACACTGTCTCCTACAGCTTCCTACACACACTACTCCGAACTGAGGCTGTGCAGAACAATCTAGAGCCCATGTGACCTGAAATCCCATGAATCACTGCAAAATTCACCTTTGGAGCTTTCCAACAAGGCGAAGTGAGGTGAAGTACATTGATTTCAATGTGCTTCGCTTTAAAATTTGTGGAGTAGTGGGCTGGGGAAGGTGGAGTAATGCAAACTTATTGCCTTCAATGGACTTTGCATTACTCATAATGACGAGAAGTACTCCGCTTCATGTTGCAGAGTACTTCATGAATTAGCCTTCACTCCGCAAATCACTTCGGGGAATGAATTGTGGCCACTTCACCCACCACTAGATTGGCATAAGGGAGCAATACAGATAAGTATGAATAGACAGGCCATTGACAGAGTAAAGGCTTATGGCACATTCATAAGGTAGAACAAATGGGCAGAATGGATGTGCCTTGCAATCCTTATCTGTTGTCAACTTCTATGTTTCTGTGTTTCTATGGAGTATACATAGACTACACTGTCAGGTGCACAGAGACACACAGACAGAATACAGGATAATGGAGCATGCATGGAAAACAGTGAAAGGTACAGGGAGTACAGGCTGAAGGAGCATGCATGGACTAGAATGACAGGTGTCCACAGAGGGTGCAGATTAAAACAGCATGCATAAACTTGCATCAGAGGTGCACAGAGAGCGTACAGTTGGAAGGAGGATGCATTGATCAGAGTGACAGACTCACAAAGAATGCACAGTTGGATGAAACATATATAGACTAGCGTGATAGGCACATAAAGAGTATAGAGCTGGATGGAGCATGAGTAGAATAGAGTGACAGAAGCACAGAGAGAGTAGAGTTGGATGTGTACTGACTTGAGTGACAGGTGTACAAAGAGTGTAGAGTTGGATGGAGCATACATGAACTACATTGACAGGTGCGCAAAGAAAGGACAGTTAGATGGAGCAGGCATTGACTAGAGTGACAGGCACACAAAGAATGAATAGTTAGATGGAGTATTTATAGACGAGTGACAGGCACACAAGGAGTGTACAGCCGGATGAAGCATGAATATACTAGAGTGGCAGGTGCACAAAGACTATACAATTGGACAGAGCATGCATAGACTAGAATGACAGGTGTACAATAAGTGAACTGTTAGATGGAGCATGTATTGATTAGTGAAAGGTGTACAGAGAGTGTATATTTGGATGATGCATCCATAGACTAGAGGGGTAGGAACACACATAGTGTAGATCTGGATGTTGTATCTATTGATTAGAGTGAAAGGTGCACAATGAGTTTACAGTTTAGAGTGAAGGTGCACGATTTTACAGTTAGATGGAGCACAAAGACTATACAATTGGACAGAGCATGCATAGACTAGAATGACAGTTGTACAAAGAGTGTACAGTTGGATGGAGCATGAATAGACTAGAAAACAAAGAACTTTATCACGGAGAGGATAATGGATGGGCAACAGTTAACAACAACCCTGTTGTTAACTTCAAGAGGTTGTCATGACAACCAAGTAAACCTTGAGAGTGAAGCTCGAGAGGTTTTCGGTTGGCAGACAACCTCAAGAAGATTAATGCAGGGTTGTTGTTAACTTTACCCATCAATATCTTTATAGTGTATGTGGCATCAGTTGAACATTTCTTGATCGTTCCCCCGCCGCGGCCGCCAACACGACAAGAAGTCCCGCTCGCTCTACATTCTCACAATGTCCCAGACTCAAGTTTCCCAAATCAAAATGAAGCTACCCACCAATTCAGAAGATCGGGGACTGTCCTTTCTACAGCGCTGCTGTATTTTGTTGCACGGATCTCGACGCTGCAGGCCGTTTACCCATGATCTGTCCTCCATGCTCACTGGCTGCACATGTGCAATGAGCATCGATGCTGTTGTACCATCATGGTGACATCCTCAGGATGGTACAACACCTTCATGATGTCGTCACGATCGTACAACCGCTGTGTCTTTCTACTGAATTTAGCCAACAACAACATTCCACTATACACTATTAAGTAATTGAAGCAAGGGTTACCCTGGAAGGGCATTCACAATAAAGCCAAGTTTAGCCATAGACTAGAGGGACAGGTGCACAAAGACCATACAATTAAATGGATCATGCATTGAATATACTGTGACAGATACACAGTGTTTAGATGTACAGGTTATTGGACAATGAAAGGTCTCTAAGAGGTACATGCAGAATAAGGGCAGCTGAATGTTACATTCATGGACTGAACAGACAATGATGGAATACAGGTTGATGGTGTATGATTTCACTGGGCTAGCAGGTGCACATAGAGAGTATGAGTGAATATACCATTGAAGATTTACAGCTGTAGCTTTGGTTTTATAAAAGATTTGATTGGGGTTACTTTGGCTGATAAACCACTTCTGGACCAAACCAAAGTCTAGGCAGAATTGTAAAATTAACTTCAACCTGGTTTGAGCTGAGTGGACCTGTCCAAACATTAAGTTGCAAATATCGGTTCAATTGGTTTGAAATTACAGTGGCTTCCCCCAGACCCACAATGGCAGAATAAAACAAACAAAAAATATTGACCTCCCAATCCCTGTATCTTGAGTCCAGCTGCCTTCCTGTCACAGACTGTCCTCATAAACGGTGGGTGTATCCAAGCCATCTTCTTGGTTTCTCAGTGCCCTTTCTGGTAGAGAATTGTACAATCCACTCTGGGGTACCTTCCAATGACCCCCAGTACTGGTTGATCTGGGCAATGGCAGCAGTCCCTTGGGACTATGTATAGACCTCCTGCTCCTTAAATCTGTAAACTTGTCCAAATGCCCCAACCCTTCACAATACTTGTATCTTTGAAAGTTTAATGGTTTCGCAGCTCACTACAAAAATGTGTACAGTATATAGCATTGTCTGCTGTAAGCCAACGGTTAATGTCTAAATGTCAGAATGGGCCATGTCTTTAAATGTTCACAGTCTGATCCCATGCTGGTTTCTTTGCTTCCAAACATTCAATTATTTCCCTCCATCCCAGTTATATGACCATATGCGAGCCATTTCCTCTCCTGTTTCTTAAGCCTTCAGCTGCAGGCAATGGCTACAGATTCAGTACTGAAACTTGTTTTCTGCTTGAGTCTTTGGACAGTTAATTAGCAGCAGATTGCAGCTAGAAGTCTTCAGTTTAGAAACAGCCTTTTTTATCAAAAGGTCCTCCAGCTTCAGTTCTACCCACTTGTAATCAGTGCCGATTAGGGTGATAGTAGCTGCTTTCATTTTCAGAAGGGGAAGGGTAAGGGGGTCTGTAGAGTAAATTGCCTGTAGTGCTTGTTAGAGTTTTTATAAGCTCTGGGGGTAGATATTGAAAAGTTAGCACAGCTGCAAAAGGGCATTTGCCCACACTATCCAGGTTTGTGCCCATTTGTGGGGTGAGGACTATATTCAGAGACCCCCGTAGCATGGGTTAAACCCATTAGCACCCGAGTGCTAACATAGCACTGTACCCATGCAAATGAGGAGACAGGTCCCCACCTCATATGGGAGCAGCGGCAATTTCAATGATTTGCATCGGCAGTAAATGGCACCCAAAGAGGTGCTATTTGCCAACTACAAAAACCTAGTCTTAATTGTGCGCAAAGCCCACACCCTCACCCCACCAACGGTGGGATGGCTGTACTGCAGGCACCTGCCCCTTACCCCCAATTCCCCATCCTGGTAATACACAGTATTCCCTGGTGTCTAACCCTGGAATGCCTAATAGATACTGTCACTGCCATAATTAACAGCCCTGCACTGCTTACCTGAAGTAGATCCAAAGGTGCTAAAGTGCCATGGCTGACAAAAGACATAAGGAACCACATGTCAAAATGTGATGCAGCCTTGAAAACACACAAGAAGACTGGTCTCTCCTCAGACTGGCATGTATACAGACAGCTCAGAAATTCATGCAAGTCCAAAATAACTCATGCAAAGAGGACCTATTACCATTCAACCCAAACAGAAAATATCAGTAACCCCAAAGGATTCTGGGCCCAGATAAACTCCCTCCTCAAAGATAAAACTTCCACCTGCCCTAACTCACTTTCAGAGGAAGGCAATGTACTATCAGACCCAGCATTAATAGCAGACAGTTATAACAATTTCTTCACAGACCTTAGCAACTATGTATCCTACTTCACTACCAATCAAGGACACCAACCATCTTCTTTCACAAATCCCTCTAGGCCTGCATCAGTGCAATTCCATGTCAAACTAGCTACCCAAAAATAGGTCCTCAGGCTACTCCAAAACCTCAAAGAGCATGGCTCCCCCGGCTATGACCCACTTGAGCCTAGGTTTCTAAAATGAGGAGAAGCAGCACTGCAGTGCCAGTTAGAAACTTGAGTAACAGATTCTTTCTCGAAGGAACTGTACCCTCAAAACAGAAAATGGCGCTAGTAATCCCTAATCACAAAGGTGGGTCAGCCACACCAATCAAAAATTACAGGCCGATCTCAATGCTCTGCCACCTCGCTAAGGTTCAAGAAAGAATCCTATGCAACCAACTGCAAGACTACATTGAACTTCACAAACTCCTGTCACTCTGCCAGCATGGTTTTTGCAAAAATCACAGTACTCTCTCAGCACTCATCAAAGTCACCTCTGACATTTACCATGCCTGCGACCGAGGACTAGCAATGGGGGCCATCTTTGTCAACCTCACCAAGGCTTTTGACATGGTGAACCATGTGCTGCTGTTAAGGAACCTAGAATCCTTGGGTCTTGATTAGCCATCCACATCCTGGCTCTGTGACTACTTATCTGATCACTCCCAAAGAGTCAAATGGGGCAACTGTCAATCCTCATTCAGACAAATTACCCATGGAGTTCCCCCAGGGATCCATCCTGAGCCCCCTGCTCTTCTTGTTATTTATTAACAAGCTGCCAGGCTTCTGTGGTGGGGTATGCATTCAGCTTTATGCAGACGACAACATTTTATACCATTCCTTATCTGATACCCAATGGCTCAATCAGCACCTGGAATCTGATTTCCACCAATTAGAAGCACGGTTCTTTGAAAATAACCTACTACTAAACACAAAAAAAGACAAAGCTATGCTTTTCCATCCCCCTCCCTCCAATAAAGCTGCCCTTAACCCGTTATTTTCCATCCACTCCATTAATGGAGAATACCTTGAAACAATGTATTCTTTAAATACCTAGACATCTTGCTTGATCCTAACCTCTCCTTTGAGGCTCATATACACAAAACTGCCAAAACCATATACCAAAAGATCAGTCTGCTATACCAACTTCTTCCCTTGCTATCTACTGCACCCTGTCTTAACATTCCTACTACCTCACTGCTACCTCTGCTATAGTATGGGGCTCCATTATTCTTATCAATCAAGGCCTCTCTAACAAACCAACTGAAACAACTTTGTCATAAGATCGGGCACTTCACTTTACACTTGGAGCAGCCCCACGCTAACACCATTGCCATTGCACTTAATTAGCATCACTGGGCTGGCTACAACTCGAACACAAATTCTGTTACACCTCACTATGTCTTACCTTTAGGCTCACATATCTCCACATTCCACCTAGCCTATCCGATATAATAGTACAAAAACAGTCCAGACTGTCTCGCCCCTCTACCTCTCTTTCACTTCTAGACTTACCTAAGACACATCTAACAGCAGGCAGAAGATTCTTTTCTTATACTGCTCCCTTGGCTTGAAAATCCCTCCCCCCAGCTATCCTCTCCTGCTCTATCCTCCCTCGCTTCAAACTTGCCCTGTATAACCACCTTGCTGTTTCAGGTACCTCTACCTGCCTCATCTGACTCACAGGCTCCTGCTCTTATCCTGATCCCCCCACAACTCTCTAGCTCAGTTCTCTTATCCTCCATAACCATTTACAGTAATTGAATTATTGTGGGGAACACTGCTGTAGATAATATATTATACTGTGACTCTCTATATGTACTCTTAGCCCTGTTAAAGTGCACTACTTTGAGAATCGTTTTTATATTAACTGTGATTTTGTATAGCTCTGTGCATCTACTGTATGTATGTTGTATACTATTTTACCCTATGTACCCTCCTCGGGGTTGCCCCTGAAAAAGGGACTACATGGTCTCAGTGGGCTTACCTGGTTACCAAAATTCAAATAAATAAATAAACAGTGGCATTTCCCACACACCCATCCCGTTGATGGTAATGGTGTCCCTGATGTCCGGTGACCCTCACACACCCATCCCATCCCTATATATGTATTCCATGGTGTCTAGTAGCACCCCTACACCCATCCCATTGTGTTGATATTGTCCCTGGTGTTCAGTGAACCCCCAACAACCAGTCACAATGATGTTAAGATGTGCCTGGTGTTTAACTCATGTCTAGTGGCACCCCCTGAGTCCCCATCCTGGTTAAACAAAGTACACCTGGTGTCTAGTGGCACCCAACCCCCCATCATCCCAGTTCCTATTCTTGTTACACAAAGGATGTCCTGATATCTAGTGGCACCCCCAGCCTTCAGTCACCCGTCCTGGAGGTGTATATGGTTTCCCTGGTGTCTAGTGGTACCCCTGATCTCTGATCACCTGTCCTATGTCCCATACACTATCCCTGGTGTCCAGTGGTACCCCACTCCCACCTAGAGATGTTGCAAAATTAAATTTCACTGTCGAAATTGCTGCACAATCAGGCAATTTCACCATGCAAGACATTTCGCGAAATTCCACCGTTCCATGAAATTTTTCACATTGTGTGAAATTTCACCTGTGAAAGATGAAATTTCACCACAAAATGCACAATTTTGCCTGGAGAAGGTGAAATTTCACCTGTAGAAGATGAAATTTTCCTGTTCCATGGGCAAAATATTGCATTTCGCTGGCAAAATTTCACCTTCCGTAGGTGACATTTTGCATCGCAAAATATTTTACGTAATGAAATTTCATAATTTCGCACATCTCTGCTCCCGCCTCCCAACTGCCAGTCAACACATGGACTGATGCACAGTGTATATGCACGTTCCCCGCAGCTCATATGGCAGCTGGTCAAGGTGATGAGAGGAGAGCTGTGCTGGTTGCTTTCTCAGGTTGTACAGCATGTTTCAGCCACGCCAGTGAGGTGGATGGGTGGGTGGTGTTCAGAGTGCGGGTGGGAGGGGATGCTGGATGGACCATCACAGTGCACTGGTCTGTGTACCTATAATTGCCAGCATCCTTTGTTTAACCAGGACAGGGATTCAGAGGGTCATGGTGCCACTAGGCAAGGCAAGGCAGCTTTATTTCTATAGTGCCCTTTCCCCAAGGCTTAGGGTGCTTTACAATAAATATAACTACAAACTTACTAGACACCAAGGAATACTCTGTTTTACCAGGACAGGGAATCTTGGGGTGCCACTAGACACAAGGGCATACTTTGTTTAACCGGGACTGGGGATCATGGCTGGGGGTGCCACAAAACACCAGGGACATATTAACATCAATGGAACGGGTGTGCAGGAGGGTCATGGGACACCAGAGACAACATTACCATCAATGGGAGGGGTGTGGGGGGCCACTAGACATCAGGGAATTCATATACAGAGATGGGAGGGGTGTGGAGGGGCCACCGGACTCCAGGGACAATATTACCATCAACAGGATGAATGTGTGGAGCTACTAAACACCAGGAAGTACATATATATGGATGGGATTGGCGTGCAGGGCTGGGGGTGTGACTATCCACCAGGACTGACATGGCAGATGCCCACAGAATGGGCACAAATAGGCTACCACTTCCAATGCAAATGAGCCTATAAGGCACATGGCAATGGTCCCTTAGCACCTTGCATCCACAGTGGGCTGATCTGAATTTTGCAGCTGTATATCATGCCATGGATCCCAGTGCTATCCGGTCTGAGGGCACAATTTTCTATGGACTGGATACAGCAGGTTCATGTCAGGGTAGTGTAGAGTGACTTATCAACAATCCGAAGATAGAGGGCCACAAACACTCACAGTGCAGGCGAGGTGCTGACTACAGAAGGCGCAGCCAGCCCTAGGCTAAATGGCAAGGCCCACAGATAGTAGTCGCACACTAGAAAATACCCCCTGAGGAAGACTCGCAAGAGTCGAAGCACTGTGGTTCATTTTGGAGTAGCAGCTTACTTGCTGTAACTGGACTACCTTTTTCACTTGAATTAAAGTAATATTTTTTCCTTGCAATTATGGTTCTGGTGTCCAGTTTGTTGTAATTTTCTGGTGTGCAACTACTATCTGTGGACCTTGCAGAGTGACTTAGCACTGCACTGACATTGGCTGATATTCGGTTGGATATTGCCAGTGCACTATCTGACTGAATGTAGCAGCCTCTTGGTCAGGTGCAAGCACAGCGCAAACCTTTGCTCCCTACTTTCACCCATATTTGAATATCTGGTCCCTGATCTATTGTCTGCTGGTGCCGTTGTTCTCCTGAGGCTAAGTACAGTCACTGAGAACTGTACTTAGACCCAAGAGATGGGCAAATATTTTATTTGAGCTTGTAGACACTCTAACGTGCACTGCTGGCTATTGAATTTCCCACGGCTGCAGCCCTACTCTGATGTCAGCAAAAGGGGGTTCTTGGAAATGTTGTTATAGCTAATGTCAGTTTGGAAGACAACAGAATCAGCCTGATACAATCAACAATCTACTATGCTGTAGTGAACAGTAAGTTAAAAAAAATGTTTTTGCACTCAGCTTGCAAATAGAGACCAGCCCCACACTTGAGTGTGCAGCTCTTAGTGTTAACTGCTCCTCTTCAGCACCTACGCAACTCTGCTGACTAGACATAAGGTCATCACAGACTCACTGTAGTGCCCAGACATGTTTTTGTGACCAAAGTCTGACCATTTTAACCTATGACTAACCCTCTCATTTTTATGCCTACGGTGCATTACCTTTCATTTACCTACATTGAACCTCGTTTGCCACATATAAGTTTATGTGCCAAGCTTTTCCAGCTCCTCTTGCTGCCCTTTTCTTTCCTCAACTAAGGTTTTTTTTTTTTTTTTTTTTCACCAGGAGAGACACACTAAGCTGAAAGCCTGTTCACAGATGTGACCTGGGAGCACAAGGAAGTTAAGTGACTTGCTCAGGCTCATATAGTATGCAAGTGGGGGCTGTGGGATTCAAACCCTGGTCTCCAGGTTTGCAGCTCAGAGCCTTAAACCACTGCACTATACTGCCTCCTCTCCATTCATATTGCAGTGGTTGTAAATGATTCTGCCAACATAATGAGTTTCATTGCAGACTTCTTTTACTGGTAACTACAAGAGACACTTGGATCACAAGTTCACAGTACTTACTTGTGCTCTCTCTCCCCCTCTGCTCAACCTCAGCTCATCAGCTCTGTAGGCTCCTACTTCTCTTTCTGACTCACCAAACATGAGTTACTAATCCTTTACTCTGAATTACTAATGGTCATGCATCCAGGAATAACTCATTCTGATAATACAATTAATGTAATTCCCCAGGACATCTCTTACACTAAGTGGATGTTCTCTGAAAATGTTAACACCAGGATATTTTACCCACCTTGAGATCACCAATGAAAATATATTATAGGGTACATCCAAGGGCAGAGCCCTGTGGTACCCCACTGGCCAATGGACTGTATCTGACTTGGTTGTTATTTATCAATACTCTTTTACCTATTCCACTTGTTCTGTGATAAAGTACTTCCTCACATCTCATCTGAATCTACCTCCTCCTGCTTCATAGCATGTCCCCTTATTCTTGTGCATGTTTTTTTACTGAAAAATACCTCCCTCCTGTACCCTATTTATCGCATGAGGTATTCAAAAGACTCTATTATATGCCCCCCTCTCCATCCTTTCTTCCATGGTGTATATATTGAAGTACTTTAGTCTCTTCTCATTGGGCTTTTGATGCTGACCCTGCACCATTTTAGTTGCTCTCCTCTGAGCCACCTCCAGTCTGTCTATGCCCTTCTGGACATATGGTCTCCAGAACTTGACACAGTACTCTAGGTGGGGTCTTACCAGCGATCTATACAGAGACAACACCACCTCCCTCTTTCTGATGGTGTTACCTCTCTCTATACATCCCAGGACCCCACTAGCCCTCCGGGCTGCCTTGTCATACCACCTGGCCACCAACAGGTCATCAGATATAATTACCCCAGGTCTCTTTCCTGCTTGGTAGTCATCAAATACCCTTCCACTCATTCTGTACTCTGCCCTTGAGTTCAGTGCCCTAAGTGCATTATTTTGCAAATTTTCACACTGAAATAAAGCTGCCATACCCTTGACCACTCCTCTAGTTTTCTCAGGTCAGTATTCATCCTTTCCACCCCCCCCCACGAGTGTCCACCCCATTGAAGATTTTGGTGTCATCTACAAAGAGGCAGACTTTACCTTCCAGTTCCTCTGCAATGTCACTTATAAAGACATTAAAGAGGACTGGTTCCAGCACTGATTCCTACCCTCCCTTCCTTACCACAATCCTCTGTTACCTACCCCCTAACCAATTTGTTATCCAGTTTACCCCCTTTGGACCCCCTCCTAAGCTACCACCTTTGCTTGCTAGTCTCCTATGTGGAAGGGTGTCAAAAGCCTTGCTGAAATCTAGGAGGGCCACATACATCACTCCACCTTAATCTAATTCTTTGATCACCCAGTCAAACAAATCTATCAGATTTATTTGACACGACCTCACCCCTGTGAACCCATGCTGCCTCAGGTCTTGTAACCCACTGGATTCAAGATATTCTACAATCCTTTCCTTCAGCATTGAATACATTAACTTTCCCACCACCAATGTCAGGCTGACTGGCCTATAATTGCCAGCCTCTTCCCTCCTACCACTTTTGTGTAGTGGGACTAAATCTTCCCTCCTCCAGTCCTCCAGAACAATTCCCGTTTCCAGTGAGCTGTTAAAAAGGACTATCAGTGGTGCAGTTAGTGACTCCCTGAGCTCCCTCAATACTCTTGGATGCATCCCTTCTGGCCCCATTGCTTTGTCCACCTTCAGGTTAGTGAGTTCCTGCAGGACTCTGTCCTCTGAAAATGGACTAGTGTCCACCTCCCTCCATCCCTTTTTACTTTTTTGTGGCCCCTCTCCTTCTCCTTCGTCTGTGAACACTGAATAAATGTATTTTTCAGAATGTCTGCCTTTTTCTGGTCCCTCTGTATTGCCCCCACCTTCCCTTTTTAACCTTAGAATCTCACCTCTGGTCTTACTCTTTTCACCAACATATTGTACCTAAAAATGTCTTGTCCCCTTTTTGTTACCTCCTGGACTATTCTGTCTTCAGTTTGTGCCTTTGCAACCCTTACTGCTTTCTCTGCTTCCCTCTGTTTCCCCTGACACACCTCCCTATCCTTCTCTCTCTGTGTCTCCTTATACCTTCTGAATGGTACTTGATTAGCATTTACTATTTCAGTCACCTCTTTCAAAAACCATAGCAGTTTCTTTTTATGTTCGCCCTTGTACTTGCACAAACCAAACATATTGGTATGATAATGAGTTTTGAGGAGTGTGTCACTGTTAGATCAATGTAGGGTGGCATACTGTTACAGGCGAAAAGTATTTAAATCACCGGCATGAGAGCACCTGCCATGTTAGCGAGTGGGATGGTGGAGCACTGTACATTAGGGTTGCAGGTAAATCGTTTGGTGTGCTTGGAGGGCTTTGGAGGACTGTGGGTTAGGACATGCATAGAAGGTTGCACAATGGGCAGGTGGTGAGAATTTGTGAGCAGGTACACTGTGTGCCATGGTTTGGACTATGCTACAGGTGTGAGTTCAGTGATAGCACTACAGGGAATGCACAAGCTCACACAGATGCAGCGGGAGCTGTTACCACGGTTGGGAGGCAGAAACATGTAGCTAGCTTATCGACTGAGTGAACTGTGATATTGAGGGACACAGTGCCAGGCATACTGTTGTTGCTTCCATGTGTCTGCACCTGGAAGTATGTTATAAAAATATCTGGGGCATGCAGGGGGCTAAGACATGGAGGCACTAGAAATATATGATTTGGCACTGTATGTTGCTGCTACTTGGTGTAGTATTCAAAGTTTCGCTCCCATGACTGGCGATGTGCAGGTACTGCACTCTGTGTATTTGCAGATTTTTTGTGGCACTCTAATTGCTGTTAGCATCATTTCTGGCATGATGCAGTGGGTGAACCATGTAGGGCAACCTGCTAGGGGCTCGACACTGTCAAACCAATCATCAGCCAGGCTGATCATGACACTGCATGGTTCCGACACAAGTAGTACTTGAGGAACAGAAAGAGCTTCACTCAGAAAGTCACAAGCTCAATTTATTTAGTGAAGGCTCAGTGCAAGTTACAAATAACTAACAGCTCAAGTCGCTGCCAATGCCCTGGCACTTCAGTTACAACCAGCCTTTGTCAGGGGGCATGGCAGGAAAAGAAAACATCACCATTTAAATAGCCAAACTGCGTTGTGACATCAAACATAGTGAAAACAGTGCAATTTACCAAAACTCATTATAAAAAGTTACAGTACATCGATTTACATTACAAAATGAACAATTTGCATGGGACCAGGTATTAAAATGAAGTTAAATTCATTGAAATGTTAACATAGGCTTTAGCAGCATTATGTGGAACCCTTAAAAAGAAAGAAAGCAGAACTCTGGTTAGATCACATGATCAACCCATTATTTCATATTTAATCATGCCTGACTCTTCGAAGGGGGATCTACATGTAGTCTATCCAGTTTGCCTAGGAGGAAACTAAAGTTAGAGGAGAGCACCTGCAGCAAAAACAAAACAATATATATTTTAACTCAAACTGATCATACATTCAATGTTCATTATAAAAATTGTTTGAGATCCCACTGTTTATTTAAGCCAGATGACTTAATGCTCTGTAGTTTAAATATCCAGTAGCTCTCTCATTTTAGTAACTGATTCTGCATACTCCTCCCCCCCACACACACACATACACAGACATGTTTTGGTGAGGGTACCCAATCTAAGCCCATAAATCTTAAATGTAAAGAGCTGGACATTATCTATAATATTACAACCTTAGAACAATATGTTGAAAGGGAGCAAGCACCAGGGGACCTTAGTGTCTGTCATACAGCCGAGTGGGATAAAACATTTCAGCTATAAAGAGGAATGTCTAAAGACCATCTTGGAGGGTTCAAGAAATTTGTACAGCCTGTTATTAAAAGAGGACATTGCTAGGCATGAGAAATTAGTGGAAGAAATCAAAGAAGCAAAGTCAGGAGTGCTTAAACGTAAAACAGAAAAGGAATTTAGAGACTTTGATGCACAATTACAGAGGAAATTGGCAAATTATGAACAAGAACTTACTAGCAGGAAACAAAAAACAGCTAATAAGACATCAAGAGAATTATGCAAGTAATTGTATCCTGGATTGGGGGAACAAACAAAATAAAAATAGAAGCAAATCAAGAGTAAGGTTTGTCCACAGCAAGAAGCCATATGACAACACCACCCCCAGAAAAGGAAGGTAGCAATACTAATGATTCTGAAATTGTTTTACAAGAGACAGAGGAGCAAAACCAGTCCAAAAAGGAAAACTGGGGGTGGGGGGCAACAAACCAAAAAGAATACTGAGGCAGAAAAAACAAGCTATAAGTATTAAATTTATCCATAAAGGAAGTATCACCAAATCAAACTAGTGTGCTTAAAAGGGGTCTCTCCTTCATATCCATACTACAGTTATAAACTCTTTCCAGGTGAATATAGATTTGTACAAATTATTCCAAAAAATCTGATTAAAATATCATTTTAACAAGCACAACACTTCAGCTAACAGCAACATGGGATTTATAGTGAAACTGACAGTCAGGAAGACATTGATGTTTTCCTCTCTGAGATGGCCAACATTCAAGATGACATGGAGGGGGGTCTTGGACCTGATAATAATTGTGACTAGTCAGAATCTCAACATACTGGATGAATTCAGTATAGAAGACATGGGACAGTTACTTAATTCTCCATCGATTGAGGAATAATGGACAGGAACTGGATATCTTTAGGGACTTGACAACAGGTAATAATGCCATTTTAGCTGGTGACACTGCAAAAGAAAAAAAATGTTGTTTGAGGGGAAATCCACCCTTTTCCCCTAATATTTGTAACCATGCCATTACCATGTTTGAAAAAGTGGTAGCTAAAAAAGTTAATGATATCTTGGAGAAAACTAGCTCACCTGAAGATAATAACCTTGCAAAAGCAGAATGTGAAGCGCTTGCAGAACTGACCAAATGTGCTGACATGGTTATAAAACCAGCTGACAAATGGGGCAACAGAGTGGTGCTTGTTAAAGACCACTATAAACAAATTGTAATGTCTCTACTTAGTGGTGTGAGTAAACACAGGGAGTTGCCATGTAGCCCACTATACAAATTCAAAAAAAGAGTTACACCAGTTATTACAGGAAACAACTGAGAGAGGGCACTATTTCTGAGGAAGAATTTAATTACAGATGGAATAAATTCCCAATTATGCCAGGGTTCTACATTCTTCCCAAAATACATAAAATATTCCAAATCCCCCAGTCCAATTGTGTCTACAGCTAACTCAACACTGAAAATCTAGGGAAATTCATTGATTACTTCCTACAGAAAAGTATTGTGGAGCTAAAATCAAATTTAAAAGACACCATGGATTGGGGCCAGTGTTGTTCAATGTCTTTATCAATGACATTGGAGATGACTTTAAGGGCAAAATGTGCCCATTCACAGATGACACCAAGCTCTGTGGGAGAGTGGACACAGCTGAAGGGATACAGGGCCTACAGGAAGATCTGGAAGTGCTAGGGAGGTGGTCCAGGATCTGTCAGCTTGGCTTCAATGCCAAGAAATGTAAAGTTATGCATATTGGAGCCACGAATCCTAGGACAGACTATTACCTGGGTGGAGTCCAAGTATCTGCATCAGAGGAGAAGAAGGACCTGGGAGTGATGATCACTAGTGACCTGAAGCACTCCATGCAGTGCAAGAAAGCAGCAGCAAAGGCAAGTAAGATGCTTGGATGCATATCTAGGGGGATCAGTAGTAGGAGAGAGAAGGTTATACTGCCCTTGTACAGGTCACTGGTAAGGTCGCATCTAGAGTATAGAGTTCAGTACTGGTGCCCACACCTCAAAAATGACATTAACCTGTCTGGAGAAGGTCCAGAGGAGGGCTACAAAGATGATGGCTTGTCAGCAGGGTAAGGAATACGAGGAGAGGTTGAGGGCACTGAACATGTACACCTTAGAAGACAGGAGAGAGAGAGAGAGAGAGAGAGAGGGGACATGATTTGGACCTTCAAGTATTTGAAAGGAATAAATAAGGCTGATAAGGACAGTCTCTTTAAGCTGAGTGGCAACCATAACATGAAGGGGGGTACAGTCTTAAGCTGGAGGGTGGGAGGTTTAGAAGGGAGGTCAGGAAGCACTTCTTCACAGAGAGGGTGGTGAACACTTGGAATGCACTTCCAGAAGAGGTAATCTCATTGAAGACAGTGGGCAGCTTTAAGAGAGGCTGGGACAGGCATAGGGGGAGGGTAAGGGTCATGGGTAAGGAGGATGGGAGGAATGGGAAGAGAGGGCAGGGACAGTAGCTCAAACTGTGAACCCTGCAACACGAGTAGACTTGATAGTCCAGATGGCCTTCTTCTGCTGTCTTCTTTATATTTTTGTATATTTGTACTATCTGGGATGACAATATGGTATGGCTAAGTATAGATGTGGAGCACTCTGTACTTACCTCTCAAATGTCCCTGATTATGAGGGACCTCCCTCATTGTACCTCTCAAAATTGCTCTGTCCCTCATCCATACCTCATGGAAAAAGTGCTGCCCCCAAAGAGAATGTGATATAAATTGAGATTTTAAAGTAGAAATGCATAATATCGTGGAATAAACATATACGCTACGTAGCCTCTAAAATGAAATAAACTTCAGCTGCTTTACTTCGCTTCAATAGACTATATGGTGGAAAGACAACTGAGCCCATGAACAAAGCTATAAATTAAAAATTATTTGGTATGGGGTAATACACTGCAGAAATCTGGGGGAGTCTGGCTTCTAAAACTATTGAGCCTATAAAAAAACTTTAGGGCTACCTAGATCTGCCCCAAACATATTGGTAAGAGCAAATCTAGGACACATTTCATATGCAGCCAGAGTATGTACTCAAACTATTAACTTTTGGATAAGAGCCACAGCAGAAGCCACAGGGTCACGTATATCAGATTTTCTCAAAGAAAAAATAAAGTGCTATAAATTAAGCAAAATAGGATGGTTATCTAACATTTATGATTTATTGAGCAAATATGGCATTCTTCATCTAAAATACTGGGCAGAAGTTGAACAATCCATAATAATTCATGAAAGTTACAGAAATAAAGTGTCAAATATCGTTAAAAATAAAAGTAAAGAGTCTGATTTATATGAAATAAGACAATTGAAAATATCATTGTGGCTGTCTAAAAATATGCAAGAACACTCTTTTAAGGAATATTTAAGGATAGTCGAAGACCCGAAACTTCATCAAGTGTTAACATTATATAGATTTGAATTGTTTCACAGCAATGTAACGCAGGTTAGATATCACAGATTTTCAAATATGACTGAGCTTTGTCCATGTTATTTAAAAGAGACTGAAAATTTACATCACGTGGTAGTGAGATGTCTGTTGTATGAATTCTTCAGAAAGAAATATTTGGCCAATTATATTGCATCGTACATCATACCATTGTCCTTCATGTTAGATATATTATTTAACTTGGAAAACAAACAAATCTTATTAGACCTGGCCAGATTCTTGCTTGCTGTTAAGAATTTTAGGGCTAAATTTCAAATATCAAGTACATGAGTACGAAACTTAATTGATCCTTTTGGATCTTCTGTGTCGAGTAATTGAGAATGGTGATTACAGTATTACGTGGAGAGTAGGTAACCAGACCCAAACCTTGTTACACTGTTTACACTCTCCAAGCTTGCCTTTTTCTTGCATGTGCTTGGGGGGGTTGTTAAGTTTTTGACTCTTATGAAATAGTTTTCTGTCCAATTTTTGCCATTGTTCATCTGAGCTCTGTAAAATCATATATGCGTCTATCAATGCTATTTGTTGCTGTGTATTATTTTAATCATATAGGAACTGAAGATGTATTGTGACAAATATTAATATTATGAAATAGTTTTTTGTCCAATTCTTGCTATTGTTTAACTAAGCCTTGTAAAAATGTTTATTTGACTGTGGATACTATTTGGACCTGTGTATTATTTTAATCACAGAGGAATCGTGGTTCTACTGTGACAAATATTAATATTTGGTAAAGTGTATATGTATGTATTGTATTCTCATGATACATATCTATTTATTTATGAATTTCATTACTCTACCAAACTTTTTATCTTCCAACTAAACTTTCTATAAAGTCCTACTTTATCTACTGGTACTAATTGCTCCAATCTACTAATTCCTCTATAGAGTAAATCCTGATGCACGATGATATGTATTAATTCATTAACAAATCTGTATGTATATATGGAACTGTCACAATGAATATTTTTGTAACAGACACTGCCTTTTTATGTTGGCTCATTCTTGCGCACCAGCCACCATCTTGTGGTAGTAGCAGATTTGGAGGCGTGATCACTGTTGTGCGAATGCAGGGCATGCATCAGAAGGTGCGTCCTTCATTCCCCAATCAGCCAGCAGCAGGCACTGACTTCACGCATCCCTAATGTGGCCACCAGAACAAGGAAAAGGTCTGCTACAATGAGAGAGAAGCTTTCATACAGCATGGCCATAACGCGCCTCCCAATGTGCAGGCAACATGGTGGCAGTGACTGCCGCCACTGCCTGTCACAAAGCCGATGGGGGAACCCACTCCCTGTCAGCATACTGAATCCCCTCCCATTTAAAATGTATGCCGAGGGGGTGCCCAATCCCCCTCGGCATCATGCGCCCTCCCCAAAGGTTTTCTTTGCCGATGGGGGCCCAATCTCCATCGCCATTTATCCCCATCCCCATTGATTTTGCCAATGAGTCCCTCCCAGTTGGCATAATGTCTCCCCCCCTTTTGTTGCATGCTGAGGGTGCCCAATCCCCACCGACATCTCCCAGTATGCTGCTGACAGGGTGCCCAATCCCCATTGGCTACAGAATTCACCCCCAAAAAACACTTCGTGGCACACTGGGAGCTCACCCCAGTGTGCCAAATCCCCTGCCAAAAAAAAAAGTCCCGCGATATTTTGTTTTGGTTTTTAAACCTGTCAAAAAAGAAAACAGTCCCTCACGGTCTCACTGCCCCTCTCCCACAACCCACACCCACTCTCTGCACACCCTGCCTCCCCACACCCCCTCTCACCCCATACTTACCTGCGGCGTCCGGTGCGACGATCTTCAGTGGACCGGGAACATATCTGCACTTTTCAAAGCCGACCGTGAACTGAAGAAATGAAGTAAGCTGTATAATGGCATAAATAGGGTTTTTTTCAACTTTGTTGCATATCTCAGCCAATTTTGGAATTTTTATCACCAAATTTTCAACATGGGGTTACTGGGACCCCTTCTCATGAATTCAGGCACTGTCGTGGTGGTATTCAGTCCGAAAAGGTGATTTTGCGGTCACTGCACGGAATCACCTTCTGGAACCGATTAACAAAACGACGATGCCACTGTTCATGAGGGGGCCACTCAAAAAGCCTATTTTGCAAATTTGGTGGGGAAAAATTAAAAAAATGGCTGTTTTACAAGTGTGTGTTGCGCAGTTTCCATGCATGCACTTAACTTTGTGAATCTGTAATATTTTCATTCCAGATTTTCAAAATTGGCATTTTCCACACCTCCTTATGAACAGTACAGCTGTCATTTTACATATCCTGACCGAAATGTATTTTTGCACGTCCGGCACAGAATAGCGCAGTCGCTGTGTGAAATCAGTTTTCAGGACAGATTGTGGAAATGACGGTGACACTGTTCATGAGCAGAGGTCCTAAAATGCCTATGTTGAAAATTTGGTGCCGAACATCCATAAAATGACTGTGTTACAAGCATGCATTGTGCAGTTTCCACGCACCCTTATAACTGCGCAAATTTGCAATATTTTCATGCCAGATCTTCAACACTGGGATTTTTTCACACCTCCTTATGAACAGTACAGTTGCAATCTTTCACATCCTGCCCAAAATGTGTTTCTGAACATGTGGCGCACAATGGTGTGGTTGCTGTGGGAAATCAACTTTTGGGACAGATTAACAAAATCACAGCACCACTGTTCATCAGGAGAGGTCCCAAAATGCCTATGTTGAAAATGTGGCTAGCAAACTCCCAAAAATAATTGGGTTATGGACGTGTGTTGCGCAGTTTCTATGCATGCTCATGACTTCACTGATTTTTCATATTTTCACTCCAGATTTTCAACGTTGCTATTTTTTTATGCCTCCTCATGAACAATACAGTTGTCATTTTCCACATCCTGCCCAAAATGTGTTTTCATCCCTGTGTCACCAAATGGCATAGCCACTGTGCAAAACCACCTTTCAGCTAATAAACTGATTGTGCCGCTTTTCATGAGGTGGGCTCACAAACAGCCCATGTTGAAAATTTGGAGTGAAAATACCAACACATGCCTACGGTGTTAGGGTTTCCAACTGTAGCACCCCACCCTGTACAGACTGACAGGCGTCAGGGGTGTGACTTGGGATCATCGGTTGTAATGCTCACACCATTCCACCCCAACCCCCACCCTGCAGCCAGTGACAGGCATTGTGGTGTGCCTCGCACTGTTCGGCCACAAAGTTCACCCCATTCTCCTATACTGCACCCACCTCAGTGTATTTCCTTATGGAATGGGGTAAGTATAACATCCAAAAATCCCAAAGCACACCACGACACTTGTCAGTGTCTACAGGGTAGGGTGAGGTACAATGGCATGAGCGTTATAACTGATGACCCAAACGCACACCCTCAATGCCTGTTGGTCTCTATAGGGTGGGGATGGGGTTGGCGTCACTTCAATACTTCACTGCCATTCCTATTATGCATCTCTAGCTCCGGCATTACCAATGCCAAAGCCAGCGAGACAACATTCGGCATTGACAAATGCTTGTTATTCTATGTGTCTCTGTTTTTTTAAGTGTAATGTGTAACGACGTATTTTGTCAACCAATAAACTTTTTATTGATTGCATAATATTCTAAGATACTAAATTCAAAATAAACTTTGTGTAAGTAATTACAGTGGTTTCCACAGTGTGCTGAACTTCTACCTTAATGTCTGAGGATGTGTCACTCATTAGGAGTCATTAAGATACTAAATTCAAAATTAATTTTTTACAAGTCATTACAATGGTTTCCCCAGTGTTCTGAACTTCTGTCTCTATATTTAAGAATGTGCCACTCACTATGGGGGTCATTGTCCCTCATGTTCCCTCATTTTAAGTGTCCATGTCCCTTATTTCAGTGACAAATGGTTGAGAGGTATGACTCTGTACTTCTGCAAGACATCAAACAAGCATTTGTCAATGCCGAATGTTGCTTGCTTCTATGTGCTGTTTAGGTATTTGGAAGTCATTGGAGTGCAAATATTGAAAATTTGCGAGACTTCTTGAGGTCAATGCGTAGGAACTGCATAGCATGCGCTAAATAAAACAGTCATTTTAGGAATTTTTTCACCAAATTTTCAACATAGCCATTTAAGACCTCTGCTCATGAACAGTGTCACTGTGATTTTGTTAATTGTCCCATACATTGAGTTTGCACACCGACTGCGCCATTGTATGTAGCATAAGTGAAACATGTTTTGGGCAGGATGTGAAAAATGACAGCTGTACTGCTCGCAAGGAAGTGTGGTAAAATGGCAATGTTGAAAATCTGGAGTGGAAATATTGAAAAATTAAGCCAACCTACGGCGTGTGTAGGAACTAACATAGCGCACCTGTGAAAATACATTTTTAGTAATTTTTCACCAAATTTTCAACATAGCCATTTTAAGACCTCTGCTAATGAACAGTGTCATGGTGATTTTCTTAATGTGTCCCATACATTGATTTAGCATACCGACTGCACCATTGTGTGCTACGTGGGCGAAAACACATTTTGGGCAGGATGTAAAAAATGACAGCTGTACTGCTCATAAGGAGGTGTGGTAAAATGGCAATGTTGAAAATCTGGAGTGAAAATATTGAAAATTTGCAAACTTACGAGCCTGCGTAGGAACTGCGCAACGCACACTCGTAAAACAGTCATTTTCAGGAGTTTTTTCACCAAATTTTCAACATAGCCATTTTAAGACCTCTGCTCATGAACAGCATCACTGTGATTTTCTTAATTTGTCCCAATCATTGATTTCGCACACCGACTGCGCCATTCTGCGCTACATGGGCAGAAACACATTTTGGGTCAGATGTGAAAAATGACAGCTGTACTACTCATAAGAAGGTGTGATAAAATGGCAATGTTGAAAATCTGGAGTGAAAATATTGAAATTCGCAAACTTACAAGCCTGCGTAGGAACTGCGCAACGCATGCTCTTAAAACAGTCACTTTTTGGAATTTTGGCACCAAATTTTCAACATGGGGTTTTTGGGACCCCTTCTCATGAATGATGTCACTGTCATTGTGGTATTCAGGCCCGAAGGGTGATTTGCAGTCCTGCACAGTCACTGCAAATCACCACCGCGAGCCTGAATCTGCCATGACAGTGACATCATCTCGCAGAAAAGTCCAAAACCCCATGTTAGAATTGGTGCTAAAATCCCAAAAATGCCTGAGATATGCAACAAGTTGAAACCCCATCTAGCCCATTATACAGCTTACGGCATTTCCTCAGTTCGCGGTCGGCTTTGAAGAGTGCAGGCGTGTTCCCGATCCACGAAGATCATCGCGCGGAGTCCGGAGAGTAAGTATGGGGTGAGGGTAATGAGAAGGCAGGGTGCGCGTGGGTGGGTGCGGGTTGTGGGGAGTCGGGAGATGCACCAGGGACCGTTTTGTCTTACAGGTAAAAAAAAAAAACCAAAGACGTTGTGGACCGTTTGCCACGCTGGGGTGGGCTCCCAGCGTGGCACAAGTGTGGGGGTCGTTCAGCCGGCCGGAGTTGGGCACCCCATCGGCCATGGAATTTAATGCCACGCTGGGGTGGGCTCCCAGCGTGGCACCTACTAGGCGTGCAGCTCAGCCCGGCGGGGGATTGGGCACCCCGTCGGCTGTACAGTGTTCGTGAGGGGCACACACAGCTGCGTGTGTGTTCGGCGGGGGGGAGCTGCGCGTGAGCAGCCGATATCTTATCGGTGCTCACTGAAGCGTAGCTCCCCCTTTCAACTGTATGCCACTGCATTTTGGAGCGTGTCATACACAGCTCCAAAATGCATGGGCTTACAGGGGCCGCGCCTGCCAGCACACTGACTGAATTGGAGGAGGAGGTGACACACCTCCGAAATCTCCGATGATGGCATTATGTTTCTTGCACATGCGTGCAAGCAACATAAAAAGCATAAATGCATGTAGATATGTTTGGAGAAATGTCATAACAATGATGCTGTACCTGTTGAACTTAGTCTAGCTACCTTAGAGTTTATTTTAACCCACAACAATTTTGAATTTGATGAAAGACATTTTTTTGCACTTGTGTGGAATGCAGTGAGGGGGGCTCAATGGTTCTGTCATATGCACATTTATTTTTATTTTTAGGTATGTGTGAGGAAATTTGCATGTTCAATCTTGAAAGAAATCCATATCTTTCCAAAATAAAAACTTGGTATTGCTTAATAGACAATATAGTTTGCATATGGCAGGGTGACATCACAGAGACAAGAGACTTCGTGGACTGGGTGCATGATAACAATTTAAGTCTCACATTTACATATGCGGCAAGTAGAGATTCTCTGAACTTTCTGGCTGTCACTATGACTAGTTCACAAACGAAACAAAGTCCAATAAAAAGCAAGTACCTCAGAAAATTAACAGCCACAAATTATATCCTACATGCAGATAGTGCTCACCCCCAAAACACCTAAAAAATTCAGTCCCCTGTAGTCAGTTCTTGAGACTGTGCAGAAATTGTAGTGATGCTGAAACATTTAGGGAACAAGCAGCAGAACTGAGATCTAGGTGTATTGCAAAGGGCTATGACAAGGAACTTTTAGCCAAATCTAAAGAAAGGGTGATAGCACTCAACAGGGAGGATCTCTTTAAAGGTAAATAAACACAAAAAAAGGCAGGAGTTGCCGGCCCGGTGGCGCTGAGGGTTGAGGCGCTGGATGCCACACCTTGCGCTCAGTGACCGGGTTCAGAGCGAGCCGGGTGCTGGGGAGGTCAGCAGGGAGGGAGTAGGATCGAGTGTCCGAAGGACAGCTTTCCTCTCCTTGGGGGGGGGATCCAGGGGCATCCCGGTGCAGTGGGGACCCCCGGTGGAGACCGGAGGTACCACTGCTGCTGGGAGCACAAGTACAGAGTTGGAGGCAGACGCTGGGCCAGAACGAGGGTGGACACGCGCACGCTCATGGCCATTGGCGTCAGTGCATGCCTGCCAGTTCAGGGGAAAGGAAAAAGTGGAAAATCGGGGCACTAGTTGCGGCGGCATGATGGCCGCCTCCCTTAGCGGACTATCTCAGCACCCGAGGGTGTGTGGCAGTACTGGATCCTGACTGGGGTGGGTTGAGCTCCGGAGGGAGTGCTCCCCACCACCCCGCCACAGGGGGCAAGCCGTGAGGGTCGCTGTGTGGCTCGAATGTGGACGATGGAGGTAGCCCGAGGAGATGGCGGCCCGACGGACCTAGGGGAGATGCCAGACGTGGAAGGTAAGGCAGACCTGTGGCCCCTGGGGGATAAAGAAATAGGAAAAAATAAAAAGGCAGGAGTTTGGACCTATAACGTTTGTCACAGAATACAGTAACTGGTCCGGAAAAATAGGACATATTGTAGTCCACAATTGGCCCATTCTCTTGGGAGATCAAACAGTGGGTAGTGCAGTTGGAGACAAACCAAGGATAACATTTAGTGGAGATGTTAATTTAAGAGACAAGCTTGTTCACAACAGATTACCTCCTACCCCAAACCCCAGAGAATATATCAGTCGGTTACCTAAAAAAAAAGGGTCTTTTTTTTATTTTATTTTTTTTAACAACTCAGTTTGTGACATGCCAGACCCCTGGAACTCTCTCAGGTTGCCCAGTGACCAGCCACTTCTACTGGCCACCATGACCCCACCTGCTCAAGGGTGTTACTTTCTCCTCAGCAGACCCTCTCTGGCCAGGGCCTGTGAGGAGATCGAAGGTGGAGGTCCGGTATTGGGTGTGTGGCAGCTGGCACTGGAAGCCATCGCCTATCCAGGCTGGAGGGGATTTTTCTTGCATTATGCCCCAGATATGGGGCATGCAAAGCCGCCTAGCCCGTGATGTGGATATGCTCCCACTCACATCCGTAAGGCAGCTGTCCAACATCTCCCCCATCCCTTGCAAGCCCCTGTGCATCGTAGTGCCACTGGTCTCCACCGGGGCCACTGCTCCCCACCGGGGCCACTGCTATGCCAGGCTACCCCCAGATCTCTCCCCAAGAGAGAAGAGCAGTCCTCTGAATGCTTGATCCTCTCTCTTCCCTACCGACCCCCAGTGGTCCAGGCTCACTCCCAAACCTGGGTCACCGGTGTGGCGCAAGATGTGGCGTACAACACCTCCACCCTCAGCACCACGGGGCAGGCCCAAAACAAAAGGATCTTATAAGTGTCTCAGGTGCAATGTCTGTAGGTTTTCTAAACAGGGCAACACATTCATCCATCCTAGTGACCCACACAAAAGAATCAAAATTAGGGCATGTATAACATGTGACACCACTTTTGTGGTGTATGTCTTATGGTGCCCTTGTAACAAGGTACAGGTATATGTGGGACATACAATACGTGACCTTAAAACTAGGATCCAAGAACATGTGAGGTCAATCACTAACAGCAAGCAAGACACACCAGTAGGTTTCCAATTGTAGGAAAAACATAACGCAGACCCTGAGAATTTAAGATTTATAGGCTTAGAGTGGGTACCCTCACCAAAAAATGGGGTGATAGAGTCAGTTACTAAAAAGAGAAAGCCACTGGATATTCAAACTATAGAGTGTCAAGCCAGTTGGTTTAAATGATCAGTGGGTTCTCAAACTGTTTTTGTAATGAACAATGGATGTATGATCAGTTTAATTAAAAACATTTTTTTGGTTTTTTTCTGCAGGTGTTCTCTAACTTTCATCTCTTCCTTTGCAGCCTGGATGGACTACATGTTGTTGAAGATCTGAGGAGGCAGGAGGTGCAGGGAAGTACTTGCTCTGTGCTGTTTGTTTGTGTGTTTTCTTTTAGTATTGTGGTAACTTTTACTGAGAGGGCAATATGTGCTGTGGGATTTAAACCATGAAAGTGCAAAACAAAAGACTATGTCTTGGGCTGGGTGGAAGGAGGAAACTGAGTGAAGGACAGGGTGGACTACACAAGAGGGGGAGGGGTGGTCACGTGACTCAGACCAGCCAATAGCGGGGCTGGGATCCACTTATCTTACAGGGGGGGAAGCGCGAGCGCCCCCTTAAGTGTGAGTGCCATGAAGCTGGGTGTGGCATCTGACTAGGTGATGTGTTAGCAGGGTATGCCACATTCACATTGACACACTCACTGATCATGCAAGACCATCACAGCAACAGAATTGCTAGAAAAGCGCTGGGTCGCCGTGATGGTCCCTGCAGGCACCAGCAGTGTATCTCCTGGTGTTTCACCCCCTCCCCGAGATAACTCCGACTCGGAGTTGTATATTTATAGATGGGGGTATGTGGGGGGGGCAAAGCCCCCTGAAGAAAACACGACATCCCCGACAGTACAATGCCGACACTCAGCATTGTGTCTGTCGCTGTCGGGGATGTCAGTCACATTGATGTCAACTCATGATAGGTAAAACATCTGTAGGGCATCTGCAGGAAGGACCACAAGCCACAGGCCATGCTGGTACAGGGTAAATAGGGGAGTAAACTGCTAAGGGGAAGTACAGAGGCATTTGATAGCATAGATATAGGGGACGATGTGGCAACCTAGCAGCGGGGGGGGGGAGTGGAGAAGCAGCATGGAGGAAGGTTGATAGGACAGGGATAGTAGATGGAGCATGCAGGGGAGTCACAGGAAGATGGTCAGATGTAACAGGTGTGGAGCAGTCATCTTCCTAGGAGCAATGTGGAGGGTAGGGGTCTGTCTAGTGTGTAGGCAGCTTGGGCGGCTTAGGGAGGAAATAGGGAGGTTGAGATGGGAACTGGGAACAAGGAGAGGTGGTAGTTGGGTAGGAGAGCAGGGGTGGGTGGATGTGGGCAAATTACAGCTGGCCAATGCAGTGATGGGACCAGGGCAGGAAACTAGGAAGGCTCAAGGGAGGCAGGGAACACCATCACCATGGGGACCGGGGGAAAGAAGGAGGAAAATGGAAGGTTCTGAGGAGGGAATGCAGAGAAAGGAAGGGGTCAGGACAAGGAGGGAAGTGGGAGCTGCTGGGAAGGGTAGCACAAGACATTGAGAACAGGGGAAACAAGACTTCTAATAGGTATAGAGTACTGCAAGGTTTGGATGAGCAGGGGGAAGCAGGGAGAGCAGGAAGCATGGGGAGGCAGAGACAGAGCCCAGTAAGGGGGTACAGGGAAGTGGGGGTAGGACAGGGTTAGAGAAAGGAAACAGGGCCAGGGAGGTAGGAGAGACAAGAGGGATGGCAGGCAAGATAAGGATGGGAAGGGGGAGGGGAGGAGGGAGGCATATGCAATGTGAGGGAGTCTCCAGGTGGGGACTACAAAGGGGGAGAAAATGCCAGACCACAGAGGGAGGCAAAACTAGGGGTAAGCATGAGGAAAAGGGAAGCTAGGTTACAGAGAAAAGGAGTTGCTCTGGGTGGTACCCACAGCAGAAGAGAATATATAGGAGAAGGAAACAGGGGAGGAACCATGGCAGAGGGGTCAGGAAGGGGGAGAAGGTGGTAATTCTTGGGACTCAATACTTAAGGGAGTACAATGGGGTAACAAACATACTAGGAGGTACAACAGGAAGGTGGAGTACACATCTGGCATGACTGCGGGCGCGGGGACAATCATACTAAAATGTGTGGGACAAGAACAAGGAAAGCACACATAGTGGTTCATTTGGGAACCAATGACCTGGCAGGGTCCGAGGTGAATGTGGTGCAGGAAAGGTTCAGGGGATTGGGGATAATCTGCAGTGGAGTAAGGAAAACAGTAGCATTCTCAGAGGTACTGCCTGTCCCTAAAGCCAGTACTGCAAGAAAGCTGAGGATTGCGGAATTCAATACATGGCTGGGAGGTTGGTGTCAGGCAAATGGGTATGGGTTTGTGGGCGACTGGGGCAGGACATGGGAACACAATGACCTATATGCACAGGACAGATTGCATCTGAGTAAGGAGGGCTCAAGGGTCCTGAACGACAACCTGGAAAGGTACTTGACGGATAAACTACATTTAATGTAACAAAGGGGGGGGCAGTAGAGGGCACAGCACTCGGCACAAGGTGAGGGGAGTTGCCAAGCTTCCCCACCAGAAGGAAACCTAAAGGAGGGGAGAGAACAAAGGGAGGAGAAAGGGAGTCAAAAAGTGAGTAGGGGAAATGTGGGGCAGGGGTCGAGATGGAAAGTGGTCTCCTTGAATGCCAGGAGCCTGGCAAACAAGACAGCAGACCTACAGGCACTGATGGCAGAAAGGGAAGTAGATATAGGTACCATCACAGAGACATGAGCAACCCAGTACCATGACTGGGACCTCAAGATCCCAGGGTACCAATTGCATAAAAAAGAATAGAGAGAGGGGGAGAGGGGGAGGAGTTGCGCTGTACATAAGGGATGGGATAATGTGCACCAGGGAGGAGGGAGCAACTGACGCCCTATGGGTAGTGCTACAAAACACAAGTGGGAAACAGATTTGGGTTGGGATGGTGTACAGACCATCAGCACAGGATATAGAGCTAGATAGGGAGCTGGGGAAACAGATTTGAAGGGCAGGAGTGAGAAGGAACACTATAATCTTAGGCAACTTCAGTCTGCCAGGTGTTGACTAGGGCACCCCGCTACATCCTCTGGCAGGGAGCAAGTCCTCCTGGATGCTATCCAGGAGTGTTTTCTGACACAGGGAGTCATGGAGCCAACAAGAGAAGGGGCCATACTAGATCTGGTGCTGTTAGATGGGCAGCATGTCCAGGGAGTTGAAGTGAGGGATCACCTTGCAGGCAGTGACCACTGCACAGAGTGGTTTTACATTAACATGGGGGAGGATGCAGCCAAGTCTAGACAAAAATTAGAGTGGCAAATTTCAGGAAGGCAGACTTCACTAGAATGGGCAACAGGCTGAAGGAGCACCTGGCAAAGCTCAAGCTGCAGATGGATGCAGAGCAGAAATGGACAATCAACAAGAAGGAGTTAAAAGAGGCCACCAACACCTGCATAAAGACTTGTAGAAAAAACTCCAGGTGTTGGAGACCCAGCTGGTATAGCAGGAGGGTGGCCAAGAAGGTGAAAGCAAAGTGACAGGTCTTCCTGAAGTACAAGAGTACCTTGAAGGAGGAAGACAGAGAGGCCTATGCAGAGAAATATCGTGTGGAAGGGAGAGAGGGCCGGGCAACCAAGGCGGATAAAGAGCTAAGACTAGCGCATGGGATTAAGGATGGGGATAAGGATTTCTTCCAATACATTAGGGAGAAAAGAAGCAGAAGGGATGGGATTGTAAGGATAAAGAGGGAAGGAGGATGGGCAGAAAAGGGGAAGATCAAGTGGAGGCTCTAAATGAATACATTTGCTCCATCTTAACTAAGGAAGCAGAAGGGACCATACCACAGGGGAGGAATGGGGGAGCCTGGGTGGGGTGGACTACGAAGGGCAGATTGGGGTGGACAGGATCTTAAGGGGAAAAGTGAACACTTTGGACAAAGCACCGGTACCAGGCAGTTTACACCCAAGGGTCCTGAGGGAGTTGGCGGGGGTACTGGCAGCCCCGATTACAGACCTGTTTAACACCTCGCTGGAGGAGAGGTGTGTTCCTCAAGACTGGAGAACAGCTCATGTGGTTCCACTCCATAAGAGCAGTCCCAGGGATGAGCTGGGCAACTACAGGCTGGTTAGCCTGACCTCCACAGTGGGGAAGATAATGGAGACCATTCTAAAGAAAAGACTGGTGTCCTTCCTTGAGGAAAATGGTCTCCAGGATGACAGGCAGCATGGGTTTGTCAGGGAGAGATCTTGTCAAACCAACATGATTGACTTCTTCAACTGGGTTACGAGGTCATTGGACAGGGGACAGGCGATGGACGTTCTGTAACTAGTGCTATATGGCAAGCTGATCAGTAAACTGAGGGACCTGAGAAAAGGGGACAAACTGTTGCAGTGGGTCAAGAACTGGCTGCAGGACAGGAATCAGAGAGTGGTGGGGGGGGGGACTATCCAAACCTTGGCGTGTAACCACTGGGGCCCCACAGGGCTCAGTACTTGGACTTGTGCTGTTCAACATCTTTATTGGTGACATAGCAGAGGGGGGTCAAAAGAAAGATCTGCCTCTTTGCAGATGACACCAAGCTCTGTGGGAGGGTGGACACAGTGCAGGACAGAGAGAAATTAAGGGAGGATCTGGCTAGGCTGGAGAATTGGTTGGGTATCTGGCAGTTGGGTTTCAGTGCCTAGAAATGCAAGGTCATGCACCTGGGTGCCAGAAACTCAGAGGCCAGCTACTGGCTGGGGGAGTATAGGTGGCAGTCTCAGAGGAGGAAAAGGACCTTGGAGTGATGGTCAGAGGAGACATGAAACACTCAGCACAGTGCCGCAAGGCAGCAGCCAAAGCAAATAAAATGCTAGGCTGCATCACCAAGGGAATAACCTCTAGGAAGGAGGATGTCATCTTACATAGATACATAGATACATAGACAGTGTCGGCAGATAAGGGCCTATGGCCCACCTAGTCTGCCCATTTGAGCTTGTAAGTTCAGTTTGTTTTCCTACAAGTCTATTTCCCCTTACCCCTGACCTCTAGAATTCCTTTATGTCTATCCCATGCATTCTTAAATCCCGTGATTGTTTCAGCCCCACCACTTCCTCTGGCAGGGTGTTCCACTTGTCCACCACCCGTTCTGTGAAGAAATTCTTTCTCATGTTTCCTCTAATCGTCCTCCTCCAACTTCATCCCATGCCCTCTAGTCCTGAAACATCTTTTCGCTTAAAAATAGTGTTTTCCTGCACCCTGTTCCTCCCTGTAAGATACTTGTATGTCTCTATCATATCCCTCTCTCCCTCCTCTCCTCCAGGAGTACATGTTCAGTTCCTTCAACCTGTCTTCATAGGACTTGTGATGCAACCCATGCACCATCTTTGTTGCCCTCCTCTGAACCTTCTCTACCCTGTCTATGTCCTTACGTAGATATGGTCTCCAGAACTGTACACTGTACTCAGGTGGGGCCTCACTAGTGTCTTGTATAGGAATTATGACCTCCTTTTCCTGCTGGTGATGCCCTGCCTATACATCCCAGCATCCTATTTGCTTTACCTGATGCCTTGTCACACTGTTTCCCTACCTTGAGGTCATCAGAGATGACAACCCCAAGATCCCTTTCCTGCTTGGTGCATGCTATATCCTCACCCCCCAACTGATATATTATGCCAGGGTTTTTGTGCCCCATATGCATTATCTTGCACTTCTTTGCATTGAATTTCAACTGCCAAACCCTTGACCATTCTTCAAGTTTCTGCAGGTCCCTTCTCATTCTGTCTACACCCTCTGGTGTGTCTACTCTGTTACAGAGCTTTGTGTCATCAGCGAACAGTGCAATTCTGCCTTCTATATTCTGTGCAATGTCACTGATGAAGATGTTGAATAGGACCGGTCCCAGCACTGATCCCTGTGGTACCCCACTGGTCACTCTTCCCTCTGTGGAGTGACAGCCATTTACCACCACCCTCTGTGTCCTGCCACCCAGCCAGTTACCTACCCACCACACTACTGTCCTGCCCACACCCATATTCCCCAGTTTGTGTAATAGTCTTCTGTGGCACAGTGTCAAAGGCCTTGCTGAAGTCCAGATAGGCCATGTCCACTGCCCTCCCTGATCCACCTCCTAGTCACCCAGTCAAAAATTCAATGAGGTTGGTCTGACATGACCTCCCTGGTGAAACCATGCTGCCTTGGGTCCTGTAGTCCATTGACAACCAGATGTTCCACCAATCTCTCCTTCAGTAGTGCTTCCATGATCTTTCCCACTACGCGAGGTGAGGCTGACTGGTCTGTAGTTCCCTGCTTCCTCTTTGTTCCCACTTTTGTATAAGGGACTACATCTGCTGTCCTCCAGTCTTTGGGTACCTCCCTGTTTCCAGTGACTGGCTGAACAGGATAGCCAGAGGTTCAGCCACCACCTCTCTTAGTTCTTTAAGGACCCTGGGTGCACCCATCTGGCCCCATTGCTTTATCAGCTCTTATTACTTCCAGTTCCTTCAGGACCCTTTCTCGTGTAAAGGACTTGTGTCCATTTCTGCACCATTCTCTCCCTTGTACTCCCTTCAGACCCATACCCCCTCTTCCTTAGTAAAGACTGAGCAGAAATACCTGTTCAATATGTCAGCTTTACTGTTGTCATCCTCCACGCTGGCTCCCATCCTCCCCTTCAGTCTCACTATCCCTCCCTTTGTCCTTCTTTTTCACTTATGTACCTGTAAAGGTTTTGTCCCTTTAACCACTGATTTTGCAATGTGTTCTTCTGTCTGAGCTTTGGCTTCCTTACTGACTTCCTGCCTCCTTTGTTTCTCCTGGTACTTCTCCCTATCCCTTCTGCCTGTGTCTTTTGTATTGCCTGAATGCAATCTTTTTGGCTTTCACTTTCTTTGCTACCTCTTTGGAAACCATAATGGTCTCCTCTTTCTTTTCCTCTTGCTAACCTGCTTAATGCATAATTCTGTTGTTCTTATCATCCCCATTTTAAATACTGCCCACTGTTCCTCAATCCCTGATTCCTGTCCCATTCCCCTTAATGCCTCTTTCCAGCATCTCCCCATTTCCCAAAGTCTGTCCCCTAAAATCCAGGATCGTGTTTTGTGTGGTTTGGTTCTGCTCTTTCTGTGATTTCAAACCACAATGACTGGTGGTCACTGTTACCCAGGTGCTCCCCCACTGTTACCCCATCACACTGTCCCGGTTTGTGAGCACAAGGTCCAGTATTGCCTTCTGCCGAGTTGGTTCCATGACCAGTTGCTTGAGGAAGGCACCCTGAAGGGAGTCCAGGATAAATCTGCTCCTAGTTGATGCTGCTGCTGGGATGCTCCAGTCCACATCTGGTATATTGAAGTCTCCAACCAGTACTACCTCACCCTTGTCTGCCATCCTTTGGATGGCTAGCATCAGCTCCCTATCTGTTTCTTCCTCCTGGGCTGGTGGTCTATAGACCACACCTGTGCGGATGGCTGGCCCCATTTTCCTTTCCAGCTTAACCCACAGTATCTCTCCCCATTTGTCCCTCCTGGATCTGTGTGGCCCTTATGTCATTTTTCACATACAGTGCCCTCCTCCTCCCTTCCTGCCTGCTCTGTCTCTTCTGAATATGTTGTAGCCAGGTATGGCCATCTCCCAGTCATGTGGTTATCATTACACCAGGTTTCAGTGATGGCCACAATGTCCAGGTCTGACTGTACCATGACAGCCTCCAGATCTTCCATCTTGTTGCTAAGGCTCTGGCATTTGCACACATGGCTTTCATGATTTGACCTCCCTAGACTGCTTCACTGTTCTACCCAGCCCCTTCCTTGGTTGTCATTTATCCCTGGTTCTCCTTGCTGTTTGCCCTTCTGCTGAATTTTGCCTTTTCTGCTTATCCACCTTTTGGACACTAATCTCAACTTTTGCACACTGCTTTGCAGAGATAGCCACTCCTCTGGTTCACTGGTTCCATTACTAGCTGTGGGGGTGAGCAAGTAGATACCATCCTTGCTGGCCTGCCACCCCTTGCTAGTTTAAATGCTTGTCAATGTAGCATTTAAACTTATCATTGAGTGCTTGGATTCCCTCAGGATGGATGCAGGCCGTCAGGCTTGAACAAACCTCCATCCCTCCAGATGGGTCCCCAGTCACCAATGAATCAAACCCTTCTCACAGCACCAGTTCTTCAACCATGAGTTAAAGTTCCTGCATGCACTTATGCTCTCCTCGTGCTCTCACAGGTAGTACTTCTGAGAAAGTGACAGAAGTAGCTACTTGCTTGAGACCCTTCCCCAGTTTCCTAAACTCTTCCTGAACTTCCTTTGGCTCCCCATTTGCCAAGTCATTAGTACCTAGGTGGATAATGACATCCAGCTCACCCTCCTGTCTTGCCTATCCCAGTGATCCCCAGTATCTTCCTTCCATCCCTCCATGCCGTGGCACCTGGTAGGCACCTCACCTCCTTGTCCTCCCCCTCCTGTGTTCCTAGCTGGATCCCTCTTATGATGGAGTCCCCCACCAGGATTCGCTTCCTCCTCCCCTGGGGTCCACTGCTTTCCCCACTGAGGTCACCTCCTTGCCTAACCTCCACATCCTTTCCTTCCACTTCCCTGGGTACCTCTATTTGGTTGTCCTCATTTGCCAGTGTGGCATATGAGTTCTTGAGAGGAATAGGATCTGGGATGTGCCTCTGCCTGACTGCTCTAACCCTCCCTGAGCCACTGGTGAATCTTGCCACTGGTGAAGCTGCACCTGTAATACGGTGTGCAGTTCTGGTGCCCATATATGAAGAAGGATATCAAGCTACTGGAGGGGTTCCAGAGGAAGGTGACTAGGATGATCCCGGGTATGGGGGACAAAACATATGAGAAGAGGCTGAGTGAGCTGAACATGTACTCCCTGGAGGATAGAAGGGGGGGACATGATAGAGACCTTCAAGTACCTTAAGGGATTAAACAGGGTAAGATAGGAGGGCATCTTTAACTTAAGGAAGGAGGGTACAACAAGGGGAACACAGCATGAAGCTGGTGGGGGGTAGATTTAAGAAGGAGGTGAGGATGCACTTTTTCACTGAAAGGGTGGTGTCGGGATAGAACAAGTTGCCAGAGGAGGTGGTTGCAGTAAATACAGTGGCTAGTTTCAAGGGGTTGGGGGATAGGGTGAAGAAGAAAATTAGGGTAGGTGTTCCTGGAATGGGGAAAGGGGAGGGTGCTAGAGGAGGGATAGTTGACTCCAGTGGGAGTAGGGAAGGGGGGCAGCTACAGGGAACTAATTAGAGCTGCACAGTTGTACAGACTTGATACACCATTATGGCCTGTTTCTGCTGGCAAATTCGTATGTTCGTATGTTTGTATCCCCCTATGAAGAGTCAAGTATGATTAAATATGAAATAATAGGGTGATCACATGACTTAACCAGAGTTCTGCTTTCTTTCCTTTCAAGGATTCCACATAGTTCTGCTGGGACCTATACTAACATTGCAATGAATTTAACTTCATTTTAAGATTTGATCTAGTGCTAAATGTGCATTTTGTAATGTAACGCGATCTACTGTGACTAGTTATACTGAGTTTTGGAAAACTGCACTTTTTTCATTATGTTTGATGTCACAAGGCAGTTTGGTTATTTAAATGGTGATGTTTTCTTTTCCTGCCACACCCGTGATGAAGGATGGTTGTAGCCGAATTGCTGGGGCACTGGCAGCTGCTTGAGCTGTTACCGATTTGTAACTTGCACTGAACCTTCACTAAACAAAGCATTAAGCTTGTGACTTTCTGAGTGAAGCTTTTTCTGTTCCTCAAGTGCTGCTTGTGCCGCAACACTTCACGTAGCTTGAGGCTGGCCACCCTCTTTAGCAGCACCAGCCCAGCACTGCCAGCATGGCATCTCTCTTTGGAGTGTGTGATCATGACACTGTTCTGGTCTTGCTGGGTGGAAACTTTGTGTAGTTGAATGAAAATAGTTGGCCAGATCATAGGGTGGTGGTTTCCTTTGGTCTACATAAGGCCACCCAGCAAGCAATGCTGATGTAGTTCCCCCAATGTAAAAACAATCCCTCCCACCCTCTGCCAAGTATTTCTCCCACCTTCTATTGCTTCCCCCTTCTTAACTGTCCAACACCAGGGTGCCCAATCCCTGGTGCCAGCTAGTACCCCTCACCCTGCCTGTTTTCACTGCACAACACCAGGGAGCCAACCCCTGGTGCCGCAAAACATAACCTCGACACTGGGGTGCCCCATCCCCAGTGTTAGTATCTGAAATAAACAAAACAGTCCCTCGTAGTTTTTTTTAATTTTTATATGCACTGTAAAAAAAAAGATAATCGTCCATTAATGTCTGTTGCCACTGCCGGTACACTGTCACGGTTACCTTCCCCCACCCGCCCTCCCACCCAGCACCTGCCACCCCCACTTTAAATTTTCTGACACCAGGGAGCCCAATCCCAGGTGCAGGCTAAGTACCCACCCCACCCATCTTCACTGCGCAATACCAGGGAGTTCAGCCTCAGTGCTATAAGACTTAACATCGACACGGGGTGCCCAGTCCCAAGTGATGGGACCTGAAATAAAGAAAAATGTACCCCGTAGCCTTTTTTTTTTTTTTTTTGTGGTTATTTTTATACACCCTGTAAAAAAGAAAACTGTCCATTGCTGTCTCTTGTACTGTTGGCACACTGCCACCGTTGCCCTCCTCCTACCCAATGCTCCCACTCAGTCCCCACCACTACCAACACCCCTTACTTACCTACTGAGGGTCCAATGCTGTCATCTACTCTGGACCGGAGACACATCTTCACTCTTCAGTGCTGGACCAGGAACTGAGAAAATCAAGTATGCGGTTCAATCCATTTCAATGGATTTTGAACTTGTCCTCATAACTTGGTCATTTTTGAATATTTTTCCCCAAATTTTGAACATGGCCTTTTTGGGACCCCACCTCATGAGTAAGGGTTGTGAAATTATGCAAATCTATCCTGAATGGTGATTTCACTGTCACTGCACAAAATTACCTTTCGACCAGGATGTGTTCGTGGGGTCATAAAAAAGCATGTTTACAAATTTGGGGTGAAAATATTAAAAAACAACAAAATGATAACCAGTGAAAATTTTTTCCTTAAGGGAACCCCGGTTTATAATTTGCCATTATAAAGGAATGTTGATATATATTTTTTATTTCATTTTATTTTATTTTATTTATTTAAATCTAGGATTACGATTACCTTTGAGCCAAGGCTGTTTTATAAAGGTTCCACGTCAGGAGCGTCCATACATGTTAAACAGGAGCATACATCATTAAAAAAGAGCAAACACCAATATTCATCAGTTCAGGTACGACATCACAGTATACAATGTACATAAATAACACATGCAGGGATCATTTCAGAAACCTAGAAGGAATCAGGGAGGAAGGGTGGGAGGAAAGGGGAGTGGCAGCCGAAAAGAGACTAGAGCAGCTCACGGCATTATCAAAGAACCTTAGAGAGGGGTGGTTGATCTCAATGGGGAAGGGGAAAATTAGGGGAGACAGTCACATGAGCTGGAGGCCGTGAGATGAAGATGGAGGCTTGATTTGAATATGCCCAGAAAGGAGGTGGAGGCGATGTGAGTGCTGAGGCATTCATCCAGCTGGGTGCACGGTGTGCATAGAATTTTGGCCCAGAGTGGTGTGGCATCGGGGGACCTGTAGAAGCAGACATTCAGACACTCTGGTGTTACGAGGATTAGAGTTTGGGCTCAGGAGGGCTTGGACACTAGGTGGAGTAAGGCCCAAGGTAGTTTTTTTTGCCATCAAGCAGGTAAGGTACTTTATGCGGTTAGCAAGTTGAAGTCATCCCGCTTGAGCGTAAAGTTCACACGTATGTATGAGTCGGTGGGCTCCAGTAAGCAGTCGACAGACCTTGTTTAGGGAGGTTATGTGCCTGAGGGTGGTAGTAGAGGCAGAGCCATAGATTATGAGGCCATAGTCTATGACCGAGACCACAGAGCTCTGGATAGCAATCTTCAGTGCTGCCTGGGTAAGGTGCTGTCTATTTCGATAGAGAATTCCAATGCATGAGTTTACAACTCTGGCAACACTATCAATGTGGGTCCCATATGATAGGCAAGGGTTGAGTGAAATTCCAAGGTATTTAAAAGACGGCACTTGTTCGAGGGTATTTCCAGCACTTGTATTGATATCAAGGGGGTATCGCCTGTGTTTGTTTTGCGAGCTGCAGAAGAGCATAGATTTCGTCTTTTTGTGGTTTAGAACCAGTTTATGTTTTGCGAACCAGTTTTCAACAGTGGAGAAAGCAAGCTGTAGATTGTGAAGTAAGCGTTGTGGGTCCTTATGGGGGGTGAGAAGCACAGCATCATCGGCATAGAGGATAATTTGTTCTGAGCAGGATTGTGGAAAAAGGCTGAAAAGTAGTGGGCCCAGTATGGATCCCTGAGGGATGCCTGAGCAGACAGGTTTGGAGTCGGAGAGTACTCCTGAAATTTTTACTCTTTGTGAGCACTGGTCCAGGTAACTATTAAACCATGCAGTGGAGTCCTGGGAGAGCCCGGCATTCAGCAGCTGTTTGGTAAGCAGGCCATGGTGAACAGTGTCAAATGCCTTAGTCAAGTTGATGAATACTGCTCCAGTTAGATGACATTTGTCCAGCGAGTTGTGAAGGACTCCAGTGAATTCCAGGAGGGCAGTTGATGTGCTCTGCCCTTGCCTGAACCCATGTTGCTGTGTACATAGGATGTTATATTTGTCCAGGTAGTCTGTAAGTGGGTCAGCAACAATGCACTCAAGGGCCTTGGAGAGAGGGCGTAATATACATATCGGCTGGTAGTTCCCCTGTATGGACTAGTCGCCACCTTTAAAGACCAGAGTGACAATAGCAGACTTCCATTTGCTTGGGAACTGACTGAGGCTGAGGGAGAGGTTGAAGATTCTGGTAAGCGGGCGCAATTCCTCTTCAAGGGTGAGGGATAGCAATTTAAGGTCCAGTGAATCACCACTGGTTCTGGACTTGGAGGTAGCCTTTGCTATGTATTTGTGGATATCATTCGCCTTGACTTTTTTGATGTGGTAAGGTGGATGATTTGAGGTGGTAGGGAGGGAATTTGGTGCAGGGGAGTCAGTTACCGAGAAAAAGTCCGGGGGAACACCACTGATGTCGGTGAAGGCTGCATTGAAAGTATTGGCAATGACCATCGGGTCAAGGGTGGTAGCTCCATCAACAGTCAGTAGGGTTGGGGAGGATTTGGACTGCTTCCCTGTGACTTCCCTAATATTGTCCCAAAAAGGTCTTCCATTTCCCCAAGTGTTGGTGAGGGCTTCCTTGTAGTAGGTACTCTTAGTCATTCGTATTTGTTTTGTGCAGTTGTTGCGAGTCTGTTTGTAGTTTTGAATGTCTGGTTGAGCACCAGTGGCCCTAGCTATTGCCCAGAGGTGGTCCCTTGATTTTAGCTGAGCCAGTAGCTCAGCAGTGAGCCAAGGATTGGAGAGTGCCTTGACTTTGTGCTTTTTTACTGGGGCATAGGAGTCACAGGCAGCGTTGAATGTGGTGATGAAATAATCAAGGGCTGAGTCAACATCCAGCGCATTGTATATGGGTGACCAGTCTTGCCAACTAAGACAGGATTTGAGATGGGTCAGTTGGCCACGGGGTATGACTCTGCTGGAAACGGTTTTAGGAAGAAGCTTACGAAACTTATTTGACCAGTTGCAGAAGACAGGGGAATGGTCGCTGAGGGAATCCGGGAGGACAATGGTGTTGTTGATACAGGTTGGGTGTCTGGCAAGGACCCAGTCCAGGAGAATGCTGGTACCTGACTTGTAGTTCTCCCTTATGGGGAATCAACCATCTGTGTAAGGTTAGCTGAAGAGATAGCATCCTTGTGGGTTCCTACGTCAGGTGCAAGCCAGCTGATATCAAAATCGCCAAGGAGGAGGATCTCGGAGCTGGAAGGTTGGCATCTTACAAAGTTCAGGACAGCACAGAGACCAATTCCTTGGTCTTTTGGTGGGATGTAGGCTGAGACTACAGTGAGCACTTTATTTTGGTCTCCAAGGAGTAGTTTGACAGGTAGGAATTGCACAGAAAAGTCAGAGGGTGTAGTGGTGACGGGGTGACCGGTGATGTTTGCTGTGATGTAAATTGCACACCCTGCCCCTCTTTTGGTCCTCCTGTCAAGTCTGAAGACGTTATAGCCTTGTAGTGAAATAGCACAGTCAAGAGTATTGGGCATCAGCCAGGTTTCAACAATAGTAAGGATATCAGGGTTATGCTGGTCAGCAAAGATTTGAAGGGCAGCAAGCTTTGGGAGGAGGCTGCATATGTTGAGGGTGGCGATGATGAGACCCCGTCTGATTTCCCAGTTCTGGCTGGGCTGGAGGTAACAGGGCCAGGGTTCGGGTGAACGCTCCCGGACATCAGTAGGAGGAGGACCAAGAGTTTTATTGCAGTCTGCCGTTGTTCATAATAGGTGAGGTCACATCTCCATTTTTTGCAAGACCGAATACAGTGTATGTGCCATATGTCCCAGTGCAGAGCAATGGATAGCAGCAGGGGTCAGTTTGCCCAGGTTCCATTCTCATGTGTATCAGCGTATGGCCAGCCCTTAGTAAGGGGGTGCCCCAAGGGGGGCAATGTGCTTGGGCCAGAGTGTCAGGTTGGCAGTAGGAGATGAGTAGGCGGTAGGTGTAGGGTGGAGAAGGGTGGCAGGCACCAGGAAGATAGCTGAGAGGAGGAAGGAGAGAGAGATTGAGAAGAGGAAGGAGCAGGTGGTTGAGGAGAGGCATGTTCGGGGGAGTACTAGAAAGGGGAAAATTAAAAAGAAAGAGAAGAAACAGTGGGATTTTGCAAGCGAGTGTGGGTGGGGTAGGTGGGCGTAGCAACAAATACACTCAAGAGCATGGTCATATCACCTAATGAACACAAGGATGTGGGAGGAGAAAGTAGGCATTAAACTAGAGGATAGGAGGTGAAATAGACAGGGGTGGGTCCAGAAGGCAGGTGGGCGGAGCAGGGATCTATTTAATTAAGGTCGGGGGTGCGGAAGGGGGGCCAGCATAAAATTTCAACAGTCTGCTATGCAAATGAATGGGCGCAGAGCCCAGATAGCAGAAACAGAGTTTAGTCCAATCAGGAGGCAGTGGCCGAAGTCAGAGACCAATCAGGTGATGGAGTGGAGAGTGGTCGGCCAATGGCAGCTGATCACAGCTTCCCTGGCCCAGGCTGTTTCCTTACCCGGCTTGCTGGTACTCTGCAGCGGCAAGTGGAGGCGTCTGGAGTGGCAACTTGAGGAGCCACAGCCACGCCTGCAGGTGGACACGGCTGGCCAGTTCAGGGCTCGATCTAGAAGGGGGAAACAGAACAGGCAGGGATAGCCTTAAAGCAGTGGGAACAAAGGACGTGATGCAGGGCCTAAATTGTAGGGCGGGAAGTGCTGGAGATGACAGTGAGATGGAGAGCTAGAGATAATTATACAGCTTTTACTGATGGAAATAGGCACGCTGGGGGAAGGGCACAGACAAGAGGAATCAGCTAACTTACCCTGGCGCCAGCAGGATGAGCTGATGGACTGTGGTAGTAACACAGGGGTGAGAGAGCAGGAGGCAGGGACAAGACAGTACAAGCAGGCAGGGAGAGAGAGAGAGAGAGCGAGAAGGAAACAAAAGCTAAAGCTCAGTGTAAACTTTTATTTTTTAAACACTGCACAGTTTCAAATTTGGGATTAGCAAAGCACTCGAATTTAACACTATACAGAACAGGATTGTACAATTCGGAATCGGCGGTACATTAGGTAGCAACAATAATATAGCTTCAGACTTCAACTGCAGAATTAGGTATAAAGAGCAAAGATTTATAAAAGAAACACAGAGGGCAGTTCCAAAAGTAAAATTTCGGCAGTCTATTGGCAAACATGTTCCAGGTTTCCCTTGCTACGCGCATGTGCCAGCTGGCCGTCTTTCCGTATTTGCAGTTACACACTCAGGTAAACACTTCACTGCCACTTGCACTCAGCAGTAGGTAAACTTAAAAAAAAAACTGGACTGTTTCACTTGTTGAACTCTTTCTAGCCTCTGATATTTAAACCTCTGATTTTAACAAAAAAATAAAACTAAACAAGCATTTGTCAATGCCGAATGTTGTCGCGCTGGCATTGGCAGTGGTGGAGCTAGAGGTGCATAATAGGAATGGCAGTGAAGTATTGAAGTGGTGCCAACCCCGCCCCCACCCTGTAGAGAGTGACAGGCAGTGGGGTGTGCCTTTGGGTCATCAGGTATAATGCTCATGTCATTGTACCTCACCCGATCCTGTAGACACTGACAAGTGTCATGGTGTGCTTTGGGGTCTTTGGGCATTATACTTACCCTATTCCATAAGGAAATACGCTGATATGGGTGCAGTATAGGAGTGTGGGGTGAAGTTTGGCCGAACAGTGCAAGACACACCACAATGCCTGTCAGTGGCTGCAGGGTGGGTGTGGAGGGGTGGAATCGCATGAGCATTACATCCGATGATCCCAAGTCACAGCCCTGATGCCTGTCAGTCCATACCGGTTGGGGTGCTGTGGTTGTAAACCCTAGCACCTTAGGCGTGTAGTGGTAGTTTCACTCTACATGTTCAACATGGACTGCTTGTCAGACCACCTCATGAAAAGTGGCACAATCACTTTGTTAGCTGAAAGGTGGTTTTGCACAGCAGCTGTGGCATTTGGTGATAGAGGGGCGAAAACACAGTTTTGGGCAGGATGTGGAGAATGACAACTGTATTGTTCATGAGGAGGTGTAGAAAATGGCAACTTTGAAAATCTGGAATGGCAATATGAAATATTGGTGAAGCAATGAACATGCATACAAACTGCGCAGCAGACGTCCGCAACCCAATTATTTGTGGGAGTTTTTTAGGCACATTTTCAACATAGGTATTTTGGGACCTCCCCTCATGAACAGTGGCGCTGTGATTTTGTTAATGTGTCCCAAAAGGTGATTTCCCACAGCAAGCTCGCCATTGTGCGCCACAGTTGTGGGAACGCATTTTGGGCAGGCTGTGAAAAATGGCAGCTGTACTATTGATAAGGAGGTGTGCACAAATGCCAGTGGTGAAAATGTGGCATGAAAATATTGCAAATGTACGAGGTTACAAGGCTGCATGGAAACTGTGCAACGCACGCTTGCAGCACAGTCATTTTCTGGACTTTCGGCACCAAATTTTCTACATAGGTATTTTAGGACCTCTGCTCATGAACAGTGTCATCGTCATTTCCTCAAACTGCCCTGAAATCTGATTTCGCACAGCGACCGTGCGATTCTGCGCCGGACGTGCGAAAACACATTTCAAGCAGGATATGTAAAATGAAAGCTGTACTGTTCATAAGGAGGTGGGGAAAAATGCCAATTTTGAACATGTGGAGTGAAAATATTAAAATGCACAAAGTCACAAGCGTGCGTGCAAACTACGCAATGTACGCTCGTAAAACACTAATTGTATGGACTGTCGGCCCCAAATTTTCAACATAAGTATTTTAGGACCTCTGCTAATGAACAGTGTCACTGTCATTTCCATAATGTGTTTCAAACATGGACGTTCCACAGCGACCGTGCAATTCTGCACTGGAACTGCAAAAACACATTTTGGTCAGGATTTGAAAAATGACAGCTCTACTGTTCATAAGAAGGTGCAGAACAATGGCAATGTTGAAAATCTGGAGTGAAAATATTATAAATTTGCGAATTTACGAGCATGCGTGCAAACTGCGCAACGCACGCCTGTAACACAGTCATGTTATGGAGTATCGTCACCAAATTTTCAGCATAGGCATTGTAGGACCTCTGCTCATGAAGAGTGTAACTGTCATTTTTGTACTCAACCTCGAACACTAATTTCCCACAGCGACTGCAGAATTGTGCGCCGGAAGTGCGGAAACACATTTCGGCCAGGATGTGAAAAATGACAGCTGTACTGTTCACAAGGACGTGTAGGAAAATGGCAATGTTGAAAATCTGGCATGAAAATATTGCGAATTCATGAAGTTACGAGCTTGCGGCCAACTGGCAACACACGCCAGAACAACCATTTTTGATTTCAACCAAATTTGCAACATAGGCTTTTTGACGGTCCACCTCATGAACACTGCCACTGTCCTTGCATTACTCAGTCCTGAAAGATGATTCAGCGCAGTAACTGCGAAATCACCTTTCGGGACCAATCAACGTCATAACTGTAACAGAATTCATGAGGAGGGGTCCCAAAAACCCCATGTTGAAAATTTGGTGCAAAAATTCCAAAAAATGCCTGAGATATGCATCAAAGTAAAAAAAAAAATTCTATTTATTCCATTATACAGCTTACCGGCATTTCCTCAGTTTGCAGTCGGCTTTGAAGAATGCAGACATGTTCCCGGTCCACGAAGATCGTCGCACAGACTCTGGAGGTAAGTATGGGGTGGGGGTGGGAGGCAGGAGGCACAGTGGGTGGAGTGCGGGTGATAGGTAGGGAGACTATGAGGGACCATTTTTGTGTTACAGGGTAAAAAGAAAACACTGAGGGACAGTTTTTTTCAGAGGACTTGGCATACTGAGGTGGGCTCCCAGCATGCCACCTAACTGTTTGGGGGGTTGCTGTAGCTGACAGGGGAATGGGCACCCTTGTCGGCACACAACAAAAGAAGGCGAGTAATTTATGCCAATGGGGACTGGGCACCCCGTCGGCACACAAGGAAAGCGGGGGGGAGGCAAGAGCCGAGGGGGATTGGGCACCCCCCTCGGCATATAAGACATAGGGGGGGACTGCTTTATGCAGACGGGGAGTGGGCTCCTCCATTGGCAAATACTTTGCAGCCAGAGTAAGCCAGCAGAGGGAGTGGGCACCCCCAAAGTCGGCAGTTGGGTGGCCGCCCACCATGCTGACAATGTGGTGAGAATGTAGGAAGGGTCTGCTGCGTCTGACGAGCTTTGCTCGGATTGCAGCGGACCTTTCTTTAGATGTGCTTGCCACATTAGTATGCATGGTGTGGCGCCGGCATGCAGCCTGATTGGGGAATGAGGGATGCACCTACTGATGCGTGCCCTGCATTCACCCAACAGTGACCGTGTCTCCAAATCCCCACTGCCACAAGATGTTGGCTACGCAAGCGTGCCAACATAAAAATTAAAGCTTTCAGCACCTGCTTCTACTCTACCAGAGAATGGACTGGACCATGGCTGAACTATGAGGTATTTTTATTTTATATAACTGCTATGGCAAAAGCATGCTCCGCAGCAATTATGTAAAATAAAACATGGAGTGGTGTGTAAAACTCAAATTTTACACATATCCTCGATGTTGGATACTTAAATGAAGCCCTTGAACTTTGCTCTCGGGGTTTATGCAGCATCCAACACCTCAGGTGTGTGTAATATTCTCATTACACACACCACCCCATATATTATTCTATATGTTATTAACGCATGTTGAGAATTTTCAATGTACACTTGTAACTTTGGTAATTTTCAATATTTTGTCCCCAAATTTCAACATAGACATTTTTTTACACAACTTCATAAACGTGACAGTTGTCACTTTTCAAATCCTGGCCAAAATGTGTTTTTCCATCTGTGGGGTAAAATCACCTTTCAGAAGGATTTGAAAATTTTCTCCACTCTTGTTCATGAGATGGGGTTATACGACCTGTCATAATCATAACATCGGGTCATAAAAAGACTGTTGGAGTTTTTGGGTCAAAATGTGGGAGTCCACTGAAAATTAGATATTGGCTATCAGCTGTCCTGTCCTGGGTAAATACAGTCTAAAAATGTGTAAAAGCAGAACACCACTGTAAATGAGCTATTGCATCTCATCTAGTCTATCCGGGGTAAATGCATAGCAAAAATGTGTACATGCAAGACCTGGTTCAACGGCAATGCAAGCGATAAACATTCAGCATTGACAAATGCTTTTTCCTCTTCCTTTTGCTCACTTGTTTCACACAGATGTTTGTTGCCTTTACTATGTTCCCTTTTAGCTTTCCTTCTTCCAATCAGAGGAAGAGTCTTCTACAATCTGTTCAGTTTTAAAGCTCAGATCAGAAAGGAACCTCCCCTTACAAACAATTCTAGAACTTCAAAATGAAAATGCTAATTATAATTACTATGAAAATGTATGCCGGACACTGGGTCTAAAGAAGATTAAGAAACAAGAACCCTTAGAACCACTAAGAACTTGATTTGGTTGGAACCAGAAGACGTTCTCCCATCCATTTGTAATTGCATCAGTGATATGAAATATGTGAACTGTGTATCATGGGAATGGGCTTCACCTGGCCCTTTAAACTGCTCACTATTTCTTTCCCTTGAGCACTCTCATCCTTAACTGCAGACACTGCTCTGCAGCACCTTGATCCTGGCTATGAAGGAAGACATTTTTATGTTTACTTGCACGCATGCGCAAGAAACATTATGTGGCAGTTTAGGAGAGAAGCGGGTTGTGGAGGTGTGGCACTATGTGAGCCAACAGAGGCATTGCATTTGGGGGCTTTGCACTGGTGGTCCAATGGAGGCACAGTGTGCTGATGACACTGGCTTTCAAAAGTGCCACCAACTTGTAAGGTTTTCGCAGCAGCAATCAGGGGCTGCCTCGCCATTGCAGCATCAGACATTCCGCTGCAATGAGGGAGTGACCCGTCATTGCAGGGCGGTACCTTGCCTAGTGTAATATCGTTTGTGAACGCGGTGGCAAGCTGCCGCCATGTTTACAAACAATATTACCAGTCCCCAGTGCCGAGGGGGTGCCCCATCCCCCTCAGCATCATGTGCCCCCCCAAAAAATCCTTTGTTTGCCGACAGGGGCCCCAATCCCCGTCAGCTTCTGTCCCCGCCTTCCCAGTTTAGTTTGCCGACGGGGGAGCCCATTCCCTGTCGGCATTATGTCCCCTGCCCAAAAACACTTTGTTTTGTTCTGAGGGCGTGACCAATCCCCTCGGTTCTTACCCTCGCCTCCCCTCTCCCCCTCTCGGTATGTGCCAATGCGGGTGCCCAATCCCCCGTCGGGTACTGCTCCCCCAAAGAAAAACACTAGGGTGGCACTCTGGGAGCCCACCCCAGCGTGTCAAAATGTCGCTGTTGAAAAAAAAAAACTGTCCTGCGATGTTTTTTTTTGTTTAACCTGTAAACCAGAAAATGGTCCCTTGTCGAGTCCGGCTGCCCCTCCCCCAACACGCGCCCACCTTCTGTGCATCCCACCTTCCCATATCCCCCCCTCACCCCATACTTACCTCCGGGGCCCGGCGCAACAATCTTCGGTGGACCGGGAACACGTCTGCACTCTTCAAAGCCAACCGTGAACTGAAGAAATGCCGGTAAGCTGTATAATGGCATAAATAAGTTTTTTTCAACTTTGGTGCATATCTCAGGCATTTTTGGGACTTTTGGCACCACATTTTCAACATGGGGTTATTGGGTCCCCTCCTCATGAATTCAGCCAATGTAATGGCGTTATTCGGTCCTGAAAGGTGATTTCGCTGTCACTGCGCGGAATCACCTTTCAGGACCGATTAATGAAACTACAGTGCCAGTGTTCATGAGGTGAGCTCTCAAAAAGTCTATGTTGCAAATTTGATGAAAAAAAAAAAATGAATGTTTTATGAGCGTGCGTTGCGCAGTTGCTATGCATACTCGTAACTTCACAAATTTGCAATATTTTCACTCCAGATTTTCAACATTGCCATTTTTCCGCACCTCCTTATGAACAGTTCAGCTGTCATTTTTCACATCCTGGCCAAAATGTGTTTTCGCACTTCCGGCGCAGAATAGTGTGCTCACTGCTGAAAATCCACGTTCGGGACACATTAAGAAAATCACAGTGACACTGTTCATAAACAGAAGTCCTAAAATGCCTATGTTGAAAATTTTGTGATGAAAGTCCATAACATGAGTGTGTTACGAGTGTGCATTGCTCAGTTTCCATGCATGCTCGTAACTTTGCGAATTTGCAATATTTTCACTCCAGATTTTCAACATTGCCATTTTTCTGCACCTCCTTATGAACAGTACAGCTGTCATTTTTCATATCCTGGCTGAAATGTGTTTTTGCACTTCCGGTGCAGAATAGCATGGTCACTGTGGGAAATCAGTGTTCGGGACACAGTAAGAAAATCACAGTGACACTGTTCATGAGCAGAGGTCCTAAAATGTCTATGTTGAAAATTTGGTGATGAAAGTCAAAAAAATGACCGTGTTACACACGTGTGTTGCACAGTTTCTACATATGCTCGGAAGTGCGAGCATTTTTAATATTCCCACTACAGATTTTCAGCATTGCCATCTCTTCACATCTCCCTATGGATGGTACAGATGTCATTCTTCACATCCTGCTTGATCTGTGTTTTTGTACATGTGGCGCAGAATGGCACAGTCGCTGTTGCTGGAACTCTAAGTTCGGGACACATTGACAAAATCACACTGCCACTCTTCATGAGAAGAGGTCCCAAGTGCTTTCATGAGGTGGGGTCACAAAAAGGCCATGCTGAAAATTTGTTGTGCAAATACCAACAAATGCCTGGAGTGTTAGGGTTTCAAAACCATAACATCCCACCCTGTACAGACTGACAGGCATCGGGGTGTGCCTTTGGATTGCAGACTGAACTGATCATGCCATGCCACCCCCACCCCAACCCCCCAGCCAGTGACAGCCATTGAGGTGTACCTTGGACTCTTCAGCCCCAGAGTTCACCCCATTCTCCTATGCTGCACCCATTTCAGCGTATGTCCTTATGGAATGGAGTGACTGTAAGGCCAAACACCCCAAGGCACACCTCAACACATGTTGGTGCCTGCAGACTAGGGTGAGGTGATATAGCATGAACATCATGCGTGATGACCCAAACACTTACCCCAATGCCTGTCCATCCGTGAAGTTCAACACTTCACTGCCATTTCTATTCTGCATCTGTCTAACTCCTGCATTTCCAGTGCTAATACCAGCAAGCAAACATTCAGCATTGACAAATGCTTGTCATACCTCCACACAGCTACTCCACTCTAGACCTGCTACTGTAGTTCTTCTGCAATTGCCCTGCAGGGCATTCCTGGGTCCAAAATTCAAATACTGGTTTCCAGTTCCTATAGTGTAGAACTAAAATGCTTCCACATTGTTGGCTTGACTATTGTTTGTGATGTTTTTATTTATTTAAAGTTTTTTAAATCATCAAATAAATTGTCATAAATGTTTCACTGCCACCTACTTCTGTTAGCAGTTTGACAAGGGCAGTCCCAACAATTATAACCATTTTGTAATCACACAGGTTCCTTCCAGCCAGCCAGCTAACTGGATCTGCCTTTTTTTGTTTTTGCATTTTTGGCCAGGAAAAATACACTAAGATGATGCTTATTTCCCAGTGATCCTGGGAGCACAGGGAAGTTAACAGAGGCCCAGTCCACACTATACCACTAACACACTGTAGCAGTTCTAAACTGGTACGGATGATAACTGTCACAGTGTGTCCACACTGCTGGCGAACAGTCCCGGCAACGGAGTGGCACCATGACAGCACGTCCGCATTGTGGGTGCCATGGGACCATTACAGATGGCACCCAATCCCGCAGTGCAGTTCGAGCTGCACTGGGGGATGGTTGGAGCGACACGCTCACACATCCACACTACAGTCAGTAACATAACAGGGACAGACCCGGTTTCGTAACCATTGTTGAACACCACCTCATATGTGGTTTCAACAACAGTTACGAAAACGCCTCCTGTAATGTTACAGGTGTAAACGCAAACCATTGCAATAATGGTTAGGCCCCTCTGTAACGTCACAGAGGGAGTTTCAGTGTGTAGTATGGACAGGGCCTGAGTTGCTTGTGGTCATGCAGTATGCAAGTGGCAGCTTGGGATTCAAACCCAGTTCTCCAGGTTTTCAGCTCTGTGCTCTTTTTTTCACAATTTTTGGCCAGGAAAGACACTAAGATGAGGCTTGTTTCCAGGTGCATCCTGGGATCACAGAGCAGTTAAGTGACTTGCTCGTGGTTTCACATTACGCAAGTGGCAGCTGTGGGATTCAAACCCAGTTTTCCAGGTTTTCAGGTCAGTACTCTTAACCACTATGTTATATTGCCTCCCTATTTTACTTATAGTACACACCACATTATGTATCTGTTCTTACACTTCCAACTTATGCCCTCTCTCCCCATGTTTGTGGCTCTTGCCTTAGTTAACACAGCACCACCTATTGAGAACTGCAGCATCTAGCTTCCCCACATGGGTGCTCTATCAGTGGCAAGCAGTAGCAGCTAATTAGAGGCTTAAGCACTATGGGCAGTGGACCAACTCAGCAACACAAAAGTCCTCCTCTCTGCTAGTTTATACTTTCTGCTGAAGGATACAATAATTGTCTTCTTCAATGTCCTCCCGTCTTCTTGCACTGGAATTTTAAAATGTGCAGCTGCCCCCTTCCCCCCAGCAATGGTGGGGTTTGAACCTACATACACTTCATATACTGTAGTAGGCTCATATGCACTAACATACTATACCAGTGTATACTGAGAACTCACACAGGCACTCCAATCTCGACACTGATCTGTAACTGTTAATACTTTATTTAGTCTGTTAGGAAGAAAAACAGCTTTTCAAAGATTCCCCTGTCAAAATAGTGCCAACTCGCTAACAATAGAATAGGTGGGAAAGAACTTATTGTGGGCTGGAAACCTTAGAACCTGTCCAAATCTTGTCTGTTCAGATACAAAGAGGGCAGTGTCTGCTCCCAGAATCTGTAATTCCTTGACTGATTGACGGCTCCTTCGTTTTTTTAATACTCCCACACATAGGGTGGGGCACAGCCATGACTCACCCTCTGTTTACAACTGGTAGGATTTCCTTGGCGCGCGCACACACACACACACACACACACACACACACACACACACACACACAGTAGGTCAAAGAGTTCCAGTGCCCTGTGTTTAACTGTCTGACTAACTGACTTCACACTTTAGCAATCTGCCTCAAGTGCAAGGTGGAGCGAGGGTGGGCAGCCCTTTGTTTTGACTCTGTCTCTGGGAAACCATCCAGTCCTTAGACAATTTATTTTAGTATTATTTGGTTTTCAACCTCCTCCCTCTCTGATTTTTTTGTCAATTTTCAAAGGATTTTTGATACTAGGTATGCCTTAGATCATACTATACAGAGAGATAAGAGATTAAGGGATAATGACAGACAGACCTTTTAGCAGTGAAGCATGACTAGGGAGTGGGGTTGACCTTTTGAACAACACCCATATTTGGCTTGTAACTGTTGCATAGCTCTCTCATTCTTACTTTTCTCCAGAAACAAATTAGAGCAACTTGAGCTGAAAGTCATGGGTTGATGGAAATATTGGTTATTGGAATGCAAATAAAATAGCATCAGCATACCAGCACAACATTAAGCAAGTGTGAAGTAACATTTCAGGGGCTGGCAGCACCTGGGAGAGAAAGGATCATGTAGCAATTTTCAGAATTCAACACTGAGGGTGGCTGGGCACTCCGCCCATCGCAGATATGACTCAACTCTCGGGAATGTAGGAAGAGTTTGTGCCACCAGGTATTCTCCCACTTGCAGCCGGCCTCTGTAGACACAGAGGGACCTGAACACTCGAGCAGACTATATAGACCATAAGGCCTTTATCTGCTGGCATATTCATATGTTTATATGGTCAACCAAGGAGCAGCATTGGTGTCAGCTGTGAGGGCAAATGCTTGTGGCCCTCAGCAGAAAAAAAGGGTGCAACCCTGACTAGGGGGCAGGAAAGGGAGAATGAGAGAAATAGTGATAAATTTAAATATTTGAAACAAAAGCAATAACAATTTCTGCATGCTCCAGACTAAATAGTGAGGTTGCTAGGGCTCATATGCTGACTTTATAGACTTCTTTTTAAGCTGCATTCTGATTGGTCAGCTATCAGTCTATATCTCACTAGTCAATAGAATAATGCAGATCCCAAATATTATTTCTCAAAAACATGAATAATAGGATCCTGAGTACATGATACTGAATAATTTTCATCAGCCTGTGGTATTTGTTGGGAATAATACTTAAGGTGCTATAAAAAATAGGAAGGAAACTTTTAAAGCTCTATCTAGTTCTTAGACTTTGTCACAGTGAGCCTCCCCAAATCCATGGAAAAGATGTTGAGCCTCCCCCAAAAACTTAAATAATCTTGGGCCTCCCCAAAGAAAAATAGCGTACTGCACTTCGCGCAGTACACCATGAATAAACTGAAACCTCTTTGAGTACTTGGCTCACATTCAGTTCTTTGTCTTACACTAACATGGAACCTTTGAAAAAGAGCTCCTGTGCTCAAAGGTGTTATCTGATTAACAAATAAATAAAATAAACAAATATTATTCAGCTTATTGTAACCCCCCCCCCAAAGGCCAGCCTACCTGCTGCACTATTTTCATTCTTTTTTTTTATTTATTTTATTTAAACAGCAGTTTGGAAAACCTTTGAGCCATAGGCTCATTTACAAAGGTACCTTGTCACAGTAAGACAAACCAAAATACACAGTATAGCAGTACAACACGTAGGTATAACAGTAAATTAAGACATAGATACAAACAAGCTGGTACAGGTCGGATGGATGCAAACAATACCAGAGTTATGTTGTCCTTAGCAGCTTAGTAATAAGCTTTGTCATAAGTATTGAGTACGGCTTTGACTAGCGGCAGTTACAGCATCGGGTGTTAATAAGGTGGTTACGTAAGGAAGTTTTGAAGCACGATATAGTTGGAGCTTCGGAGATGGAGGGGGGCAGTATTCTTGAACCATTGTTACCGCTTGTTGCAGTACCTTCATGGATCAGACTACTTTCACTGTTTCCTGTCTATATGAAATAACCTTCCTATATACGTTGCCTCTCCTCCTTCTTCCCTGCTCCTAAGCAACTTCTCTGGGATTACTTTGCACCTTCCTGCTATTGCTCATATTACTTCTATGCTCAACCCTTGTATTTGGGCTGTTCTACCATCAGTCTACAAATTGATCAATTACCACCACTCATTATTAGTTTATTGTTCATATTTGTTTGCACTGTTGTTCATTGTGTATTTCTTGATTGTTTTGCAGTTACCTTTTGAAATGTGTTTACTCCCAACCCTTCCCTGGGTACACCTGCAATGAGCCTTGGCTCATTCACCTTCCCTTGTCACCTATTAGTAAATAAATACATAAAATTCACCTATTATTATCCTCTTTCGGTTTGCTTCATCTCTTCACACAAAATACATAAAACTCAAAATTTAAATGCAGTACTTTTTCAGACTTGCTTGAGCCTCCCTTGGAACAGGTTGGGGCCTCCCCAGGGAGGCTGGCCTCACCATTTGAGAACCCCTGCATCCCATTCACAGGCGGCTAGGCCTTATCTGGTGGCCACCCCCAACTCAGCCTAGTCATCTCTTCTCCATCCCACTCATCTATCTTCTCAATCCATGATCTAGCAAGCATTTGTCAATGCCGAATGTTTGCTTGCTGCTATTGGCATTGGTACTGCAGGAGTTAGAGAGATGCAAAATAGGAATGGCAGTGAAGTATTGCACCAATGCCAACCCCCACCCCACCCTACAAAGACTGACAGGCGTTGGGGTGTGCCTTTGGATCATTGACCATAACACTCATGCCATCCCACCTCGCCCTACCCTACAGACACTAAAAAGTGTCATGGTGTGCCTTTGGGTCTTTGGCCCTTACACTCCCCCTATTCCATAAGAAAATAAGGTGAGACAGGTGCAGTATAGGAGAATGGGGTGAATGTTAGGGCTGAAGACCCCAAGGCAGACCTCGATGCCTGTCAGTGGCTGCATGGTGGAGGTGGGGATGTAATGGCATGAGCATTATGGCTGACGACCCTTGGCCAGAGACGCCTGTCAGTCTGTACAGGGTGGGGCAAGGTGGCGGCATCGTGAAGTTGCTAGTGCTACCGCTTTCCTTCCCTCCTACCTCTGTACAGCTGAGCAGTGACTTGCTGGTGTGGTGTTCATCTGTCCCCCCCCACCCCGCTTGAATGGAGTCACTGTGCGGCTCTGTCCCTATGGCGCCTTTGAATGTTATCTTACCATGCCACTCTGCTCTAAGTAGTCAGTCGCTGTGTAGTAAGTAAGCAAGAACCTATGACAGGGTGTGGTGTTGTTGGGGATTAACACACACCCAGGTGAGTTCTCACTACACCCAGGTGTGCATTAATCCCCTATAAGAGCACAGCCTGGAGTGGGTTATTGCACTTATAACATGGGTTATGTCTGAAAAGTATGAAAAGAGGCACATAAATGCCTTTTGTGACAGTCAAAAGAGCAGAAAAGGGACTGTATCCTGCCACCCTGCAAAACAGTCCCCCAACATAGATTGCATTTCTCACTACTGCTATGCACATACAAATGTCACACATACAATATTGACAGCATTTGTGACATTTGTTGTGCAGAATATGCTGACCTTCACTTGCTGCACCCCTTACTGTGCTGGCCCCCCAAACCCCAGCAATACATCAGCAACACATCCAATACCAGAAGTGCTGCCACACATGCTGCCTGCCTGCCTGCTGCTGTCCTTTCCCTCTGTTTGTCTTTTCCTACCTCTGTCTCTGGATGCGTACTGCTGTGTACATGTCTGATTGACTGTAGCCAATGACAATGGTAAAAACTAGCATACTGTGCACTGTAGCCACAGGCGTCCTCCATAGTCAACATCTATGACACAGACAACTACAGAAATACACAATTTTGGAGTTGAACAAGTGGCTGAGGACATGGGGTGAAGCTCAGGGATATGGGGTAGTGGGGGATTGGGAGGCAACCTAGGAAGACAAGGGATTGTATGCAAGGGATAGGCTTCACCTCAACCAGGGAGGGAAGGAGGTTCTGAAACAAAAACTGACAAATTTCATACAGGGCAGACATGGTTTAAACTTGTGAAGGGGGAGGGAGGGGATGGAGGAAGACCCTTGTGATCCCCACAATATGGCAACGAGATGTAGACCTGGGTCATCATGGGCACACAGGAATGTAGTCTCTGGGGTGGAGAACGAGGACAAGGGTGGGGTTTGGAGGGTGGTCTTGATAAATGCCAGGAGCTTGGGCAACAAGATGCCGGATTTCAGGCTATGCTGGTGGAGGGGCAAGTGGATGTGGTAGCTGTCACTGAAACATGGGCCACACCCAAGCATGACTGGGACCTTAACCTCATCAGGTATACTGGGCTTAGAAATGATAGAGCGGTGGGCAGGGGCAGGGGAGAGGCATTGTTTGTCCAGGATGGCATGCAATTATGCAAACTAGAGAAATTGGATGACAGCGTGGAGACCTTGTGGGCCACCATGAGGACCCGGGGGGGGCAGGGCGGTCAAAATGTGGGTGGTCTACTGGCCCCCAGGGCTGGCTGATGAGCTGGAGGATAGTCTGCTAATTAACCTTAAGGACCATTGTGGTGTGGAAGGGGAAGGGGTGGTGATGTGAGGGGACCTAAACATACCAGCGACTGACTGGGGGACCATGACATCCCCGGTTGCTAGAAGCAGAAGCTGTTGGATGCCTTTCAGGAGACTTTCCGTTGACCCGACACAGAGTGGCCGCATCCTAGATGTTGTTCTGGATGATGGTGACCTAGTTCAGGAGCTCGAGGTGGGAGACCCATTGGCTGGAAATGACCATGACATGGTCTGGTTTGCGCTACACCTGGGAAGGGGGAGGGATCATACAAAAACTCGACTGGTTGACTTTAGAGGGGCAGACTTTGTGAGCATGGGTCACGTATCCAGGGACCACTTGTCTAGGATTCAACAGGGAATGGATGTAGACAGTAAGTGGAAAATCATCAGAAGAGGACTACATGAGGCAACCAGGGCCTGTGTAAGGGTGAGACACAAGGGAGGTAGATCTAGGAGGCCATGTTGGTGGACCAGGGAGGTGGAGGAGGTGGTGAGAGAAAAGAGGGCAGCCTACTGTAGGTTCAAGAGATCACAAGGGGTTTTAGATAGGGATGAGTGTATTCTCACATCCAGACAGGTTACTAGGGTGGTGAGGGGGGCCAAGGCAGCGATGGCAAAGAAATTGGCACAAGAAATCAGGAAGGGGGAAAAGATTTCTTTCGGTACATTGGGGAGATGAGGAGAGTAAGAGGGCAGATTGGCTACAGGGCAGGGGCAGGCAGAGGAGGTGGGGGATCAGGCGGATGTACTCAATGAATAGTTTATGTCTGTTTTCACAAAAGGGGTGGAGAAGGAGTCACAGGATGCAGGGGCACAGAGGATGGATGGGACAGGGCCCTCACGAGCGGGGGTAACTCTAGTCACAGGGGAGGAGTAAACCAACTCACATGGGGGGATGCAGGATTGGAGGAGGGTTTGGTAGCATAGATGGGGAGATACCCGTTGTTAGGGTGTGGGAGGCCCTCCGGACACTAAGGAAGGACAAATCCCCAGGTCCTGATGGAATCCACCCGAGGGTGCTGTGGGAATTGGCTGATGTCCTGGCCAAGCCACTGGTGGCCCTTTTAAAGTCTCTCTGTAGACAGGGAGGGTGCCGAAGGATTGGATGGAAGCACATATTGTTCCTATCCATAAGAGGGGCACGAGGGAGGAGCAGGGCAATTACAGGCTGGTCAGCCTAACATTAGTGGTGAGTAAGCTGATGGAGTCCCTAGTAAAAGAGAGGTTGGGGGTGTTCCTGGAGGAACAGGGGTCTCTGAATGATTGTCAGCATGGCTTTGTCAGGGGGATCATGTCAAACTAACCTTGTGGAGTACTACGAATGGGTGACAGCTGCACTTCACCAGGGTAGGCCTGTCGACGTCATCTTTCTGGACTTCAGCAAGGCATTTGACTCTGTCCCCCACAAAGGCCTGCTGGATAAGCTGTGGAGGATGGGGGTTGGGGGAACAGATAGTCAGGTGGGTGGGTAGCTGGCTATCATTGCGTACCCAGCGGGTAGTGGTAGGGGGGTAGTCTCCTCCCCAAGTGAGGTCATCAGTGGGGTCCCACGCGGCTCAGTTCTGGGTCCGCTCCTGTTTAATGCCTACATCTCTGACATCAGAGTGGTTATGAGGAGTACAATTAGTCTCTTTGCAGATGACTGCAAGCTGGGAGCGGTGGTGTATGGGGTGGAGGGTAGGGTGGACCTACAGGAGAACCTGGATGCTCTAGGGGGATGGGCACGTACCTGGGGGCTGAGGTTTAACACAGCTAAATGCAGGGTGCTTCACCTGGGACATGAAAACCTGGGTCAGGTATACACCCGGGGGGGGCACATATTGCAGGTGTCAAATGGGAAGAAGAACTTGGGGGTCCTGGTGGATGCCAAAATGAATAATTTGGAACAGTGTAGGAGGGCGACTGCCAGGGCAAATAAAATGCTGGGCTGTATTGCAAGGGGGATCACCTCAAGAAGTAGGGAGGTGATTTTACCGGTGTACAATTGCCTTGTTAGGTCGCATTTCGAATACTGCATACAGGTTTGGCACCCACACCTCAGCCTCAGGGAAGACATTCAAGTACTGGAGAGGGTCCAGAGGAGGGCAAACAGGATGATCAGGGGTCTGGGGGACAGGACTTATGATGAGAGGCTTGAGGAGCTGGACCTGTTCTTGCTGGAGGAGAGGAGGGACAGGGGGGACATGATCGAGGTGTTCAAATATTTAAAAGGGTTGAACAAGGTTAGTTTACATGGGATTTTTCAGAGGAAGGTGGGGGGTTCACTAGGGGGCATTGTTGGAGTTTGGAGGGAGGGAGACTTGGGGAGAAGGGGAGATGTTACTTCACTGAGAGGGTGGTGGAGACATGGAATGCACTGCCTGGTGAACTGGTGGAGGTGTCTACGGTGGAAGGGTTCAAGAGGGGCTGGGACAGGCACAGGAGGGAGGTGAAGAGGAGGACTGCCAGTCAGGGGTGGGAACCCCTGGCTGGGGGAAGGGGATGGGTTGAGAAATCATAAGAATGGTTGCGGTGCCCCTTCAGGATGCAGATTCTCGAGCAGACTCAATAGACCTTTGGGCCTATTCTGCTGTCATTTTAGTATGTTAGTATGTTAGTGCTGCATATCCTAATACAATTTTTGGCACAGAGACACAGTGAACTGATTCTCCAAAGCCCTGTGGTATACCTCGGTCACTGTCTTGTTCCCCTCCGACCATGCCTGCCTGTGTTCAACCCTGCTGCTGTTGTGCTATGCATCACCGACAAGGAGCAGCTCTATGGACATACCACCTGAATGTCCCTCACTGTGGCGATCTCTGTTGCTCTGGGAAGGGGGGTTCAAGTAAGCATGGATCTCATTGGCAGGCTCCGGACACATGATGATCACACACAGACACACCAAGATGTGGAAAGAACACTTGCCTGCCACAGCTCCACTGCCATTATACCTTCCATTGCTCGGTGCCTCTGTTGGAACACTTGGGGGAGTGGGGTGGCTACACTTTCCATTCATGGCGGCGACCACTGGATGAGGCACGACACAGCGACACAGGAAAAATGCAGTTGTTTGTAGCATCTGTGCTTCGCTTACACCTCCCACTGCTCATTGCCTCTGTGGAGAAAACAGATTGCTGCACGGCCCTTCCTTGCACTTCTCTTTCTAGAGGTACAGAGGTGCCAGTTTTGATGACTGCTTTCACTTTTTCTCTGATCTCTATAACTGGTGCACCCGCAAGTGCTCTCTCCCACACTGCTGTCCTGGTCACCATTTGTGCCTCGTCTTCTGCCCATTTCTACCCCTGATAACACAAACAAAAGGGAAGCTCTTTCCTGTTACTGCCTCTCTCTCTCACTCCATCTCTCACTGCAATGGGGCTAGCAGTCACACATTGTCCAGCACTATGGTTGACCGCAAGATGGGGACCGGACAGTGGCGGGGGAGGACTGCACACAAGTGCTGTTGTCAGGGTGGACAGACTGCCCTGTGGCTCTGAATTCTTTGCTTTGGGGGGGAAGCATTCCTCAGCTGGACACTGTGGGCACAGTGAGAGCTTCTCTGACACTGGACACCATATATGTGTGTGTGTGTGTGTGTGTGTGTGTGGTGGGGGGGGTAAAATATTTGACACAGTGCCTGCCATTCATGTTGCTCCTGTGTACTCTGGTTTCACTTTGGGCTTGGACCATGGAGGTCTACGGCATGGGTGAGTGGGTGGGTAGAGACAAACCTAAGAGGGAAAGTACGAGATCCATGGGGCAGGTGGCTGTAACATCTCTCTCTCTCTCTCTCTCTCTCTCTGTCACTTTGCAGGGAACAGGTGACACTATGAGCAAAAGCAGGAGATCTGTGGTAGGTGGGACATCATGTAGCAGTTGGGACACTCACTTCTAACTTATAACATGGGTTGCTGGAAACATGCAGTAGCATTCACAGTACCGCACACTTCTTGCTTGTCACACTTAGCAGGGAAATTAAATGGCTGCCACTGACTTTTGCTCTGGCTGGCCCACAAACAAGTGTGGGTTGTGAGCAGGGATCATGCCGCCACAACTACTCACATCAAGTGTGCTCATATTGTGGATTAATGCATGGCCACACATACTGAGTGGACCAATGGGGTTCCACATTTTCAGAAACCTATGTTATAAGTAAACTATAACCCATGACAGGGTGTGCAGTTATTGGGGATGTGCCTCACAATGCACCTAGGTGTGAATTTAGCCCCAATAACCATGTACCCTGAAGTGGGTTATTGCTTACATTACATGCGGCAAGTGAGGTAATTCTACTGTTTGTAAATAATACAAAATGTATAACAATTTGATGGTAACTGTGTGACTTTATTATGTATTCTGCCACCAGGAGATCTGAGGAACAAGAAGTAGGGCAACAAAACATATAGCACAATAATGGAGGGGGGAAGATTCAGGGGAGAAAGGAGGAGGAGGAAAGGAGGAGGTGCTACTTCACTGAGAGGGTGTTGGAGCCATGGAATGCACTGCCTAGGGGGCTGGTGGAGGCAGAGACAGTGGAGGGGTTCAAAAGGGGGTGGGACAGGTACAGGGGAAGGGTTCTGGAAGCAAAATCTAATGCAGCAAGAATATCCGGAACTGGGAAGGGAGAAGCGAGAGAAGGTGAGGGGGCAGCAAGGTCAGCACCCAGGGTGGAGGCTGACCAAACGAGCAGACACGAAAGACCGTTAGGCCTATTCTGCTGGCATTTTAGTATGTTAATATAATCACAGTCAGAACTAGAACAGTGGAAGGGCAAGGAATGGTACTGTCATATATATATCTATAAAACAGAAGCACCTGTCATATGATATAGTAGCATCGCTGTTTGAGACTAGTATTTCAGCTAGTTGTGCAGGATGCGTTTCCTAACTGCACATCAAAAAACAAAACAGTACCAAAAGTGGAACAGAGGCATATACTTTAACACAATCACTAAAGCAGCAACAAATACAGTGGAGCGCACACATACTGTATTTTAGCATGCTGAGCATTCGGCACGATTTCTGGTGTTCATTGAGTATGCAGCCGCAGGATGACAGAAATTCTGGGAGTGCCATGCTGTGTTAAGAAACTGATGAGGAAACAGGCAAGAGACTCATGTATTTGCCCTGCTCTTCTGACAGTGTGGCTCTGGTACTGCACTGTTCTGGTTCCTATGCACTCAGCACCGGGCCAGGAGGTGACCAGCCTTTTGGGGCCACCTAATACTAGCATCCCAGCACTCTGAGTCCGGGACCATCATGGAGACTGCTGCATGCACAGGCACATTTAGTCGCTTGCTCTCAAGAACTACAGGCACCATTCCCATAGGTCATGATGGGGGGGTCGTAAATTGTGGTGACATTAGCACACTGGTAATTAACAGCAACAGCAGCATGGGGTTGTACCAAGACATGGAGAATGTATTCTGAAACTACACACTGCGTCTAGGTCCGAGGCATATTTAAATGCATGCCAGTGGAGTGACAGCGTGTGTGGGTGAATTGAGCTCCATTGAGCAGGTGGGTGGGTTAAATCTGAGTGAGATCACACTGAGCAAACAAATCCCAATACTTGTCTATCAGAAACTAGTGACTTTGTCACACATAGCTTGAATCCAGTTACAACTACAGTTCTGAGTGCAGGTTGTCTACAATTTACAGCTCTCACTTACTGCCATTTTAATGGTGGCAATAAAATACATCTACTCCTACACAGTGAATAAGTCCCATGCCACCAGACAGATTATGCCACCCCAACTTCACTGTTCGTTAACAGTCATTAACAAACAGTCACAGGGTTGAATTCCACCAATTGTGTCTGTCTAGCTATTGCCCCATGTTGTAAGCTGCTTTAGCCTCCTGTTGCTCCTCCTGATGTTGTGCCATGCCATAAAACATGATGCTACAAAAGATACTATTTGCTGCAACAAACAGGGACTGCCTCAGAAGCGTCAGCTTCTCATCTGCATGCAACATATTCAAAATGGAGCGAGAGGTTGATGCTGCAATGACGAGGCACTCACTGATTACAGTGGCAAAATTCTTTCAAGTTGGTGGCACGCTTGCAAACTACTATCATAGCCAGCATGCTCATCAATTGGTGCTACACAGACAAGCCCCAAAAAGCAGTGGTGGCATTGGCCATAACAGTGCCGCACCTCCACAGCCTTCTTCTCCAGCAATCTGCCACAACATGTTTCTTGTGCATGCGCATAAGGAAAAATAAAAATGAACTGCAGAAGCATCATTAATAGGTGACCACTCAGAAGCAAAATAAATGTTTACTTGTGTAGGGAGATTGCAAACTGGCAAGGGAGTGGTTGAAATACTGCCGCCTTAATTTGTTACTGTCTACAGCATTTTAAGGCTTTGCTTGAACTATAACCTCATTCAGAATGATGTAAAAGTTATTTACATGTCATGGACTTTTCAGAGTATTATTTTTGGTAATGCTTCCAAGACATTGCTGCATAAAAGGTGTCTGTTGACATTTGTTTATTTAATATATTTTCTTCTCCTTCAGCAGCCATCGCCCATCAGTGCTACCCATTCTTGTAGCCCCCTCAGGGGATAGGAGAGGAGAGGCAAGCAAGAGAGTACATAATTGAGACCTGTAAGTACCTCACAGGGGTGAACAAGGTACAGATGGGCAGTCTATCAGAGGAGGAAAAGCACCAGAACATGGGGGGGCAGGCATTGAACCTGAGGGGGGGGGGGGAGTTTAAAAGGGATGTGAGGAAATACTTCTTCACAGAAAAGGTGGTGGATGCCTGGAACTGCCTGTTAAAAGAAGTGGTGACGGCAAAACAGTGGAGAGTGTCAAGTATGTCTGAGATAGGCACTTAAGCATGTTAAGTACAGGAATGGGAGGCGGGAAGGACAAATAGGGTTGAAGGTGTTGGAATAGGCAAGGAAAATAAGGCAGACTGTATGGCCCTCCTTGTTCTTTTCTGCTGACAAATGTTGTGTTTCTGTGTTTCTATGCTTGCTGTATGCTGTTGTCATCCACCTGATTTTGCCTGCCTGCCACACGACTTCTCTCTCTCCTGAAAGACCATCATGGTGTGGTGGCAGGACAGACATACCCGCTTTACAGGGCAGGCAGCAAGAGCCTGTTACGGACATACTGTAGTAGGACAGATGCCAAAGGAGAGTGGAGGGAGAGCAGGAGGCACCTCAAGGAAGAACCTAAAAGACAGTTGCAGGAAACAAATCACTGCCCCCCCTTAGTGACAGGTATCAGTGGAAAACTATTTGACTTTTAAATCCAAACCTTTTTTTATGTTGGCTTGCCAAGCTTGCGCACAAGTCAACATCTTGGGAGAGTGCAGATTTGGGGGCGCGGCCGCTGTTGGGCGAATGCAGGGCACGCATCAGTAGGTGCGTCCCTTATTCCCCAATCAGCCTGCATGCTGGTGCCACACCATGCATGCTAATATGGTGATCACATCTAAGGAAAGGTCCGCTGCAATCCGAGCAAAGCTCATCAGACGCAGCAGACCCATTCCTGCATGCTGCCACATTAGCAGCATGGCAGGCGGCTGCCCAACTGCCGACTTTGGGGTGCCCAATCCCGGCCAGCTTTCTGTCACACAAATTCTTGATGATGGGAAGCCCACTCCCCATCGGCATAGATGCCCCCATTTCTATATGCTGAGGGGGTGCCCAACCTCTTGGTTCTTGCTTCCCAGCTTTCATTGTGTGCTGCATGGGGAGTCCACTCCCATCGGCATAAATCAGCCTCCATTCCACTACTTATATGCCGGGGGGTGCCCAATCCCACTCGGCTCTTGCCTCCAGCTGTAACTGTGTGTGCCGACGGGGTGCCCAATCCCATTGGCATACATTCACCCCCATTGTCTGCGCACGAGGTGCCCAATCCCGTCAGCTGCAGCACTCCCCAAAACAGTTAGGTGGCATGCTGGGAGCCCACCCCAGTGTGCCAAGTTCCCTGAAAACAAAAATTGTCCTGCGATGTAATTTTCTTTTTTTAACTTCCCTGTAACAAAAAGGTCCTCGAGTCTCCTGCCCCCCGCACACCACCCACTGCGCACCCTGCCTCCCCACCAGCCTCACCCATACTTACCTCCGGAGTCCGCGCGATGATCTTCGGTGGACTGGGAACACGTCTGCACTCTTCAAGCTGACCACGAACTGAGGAAATGCCGGTAAGCTGTATAATGGAATGAATATGTTTTTTTCAACTTTGCTGCATATCTTGGGCATTTCTTGGAATTTTAGCACCAAATTTTCAACATGGGGTTTTGGGGGCCCCTCCTCATGAATTCTATCACTGTCATGGCATTACTCGCCCTCAAAAGGTGATTTCGCGGTCACTGCACAAAATCACCTTTCGGGATGCATTAATGAAATGACAGTGCCAGTGTTCATGAGGTGGCCTCTCAAAAAGTCTATGTTCCAAATTTGGTGGAAAAAATCCAGCAAATGCCTGTTTTACGAGCGTGCGTTGCGCAGTTGCTATGCAGGCTTGTAACTTCGTGCATTCACAATATTTTAATGCTGGATTTTCAGCATTGTCATTTTTGTACACCTCCTTGTGAACAGTACAGCTGTCATTTTCCACATCCTGCCTGAAATGTGTTTCCACACTTCCGCCACACAATAGTGCAGTTGCTGTGGGAAATCAGTGTTTGGGCCAGATTATGAAAATGACAGTGACACAGTTCATGAGCAGAGGTCCTAAAATGCCTATGCTGAAAATTTGGTGATGATACTCCATGAAATGACTGTGTTACGAGTGTGCATTGGCAGATTGCACGCACGCTTGTACCGTCTTGCATTTGTAATATTTTCACTCTGGAATTTCACCATTGCGATTTTTCCACACCGCTTGATGAACAGTACAGCCGTCATTTCACATATCCTGCCCAAAATGTGTTTTCGCACTTCCAGTGCAGAATAGCATGGCCACTGTGCGAAATCACTTCTTGGGACACTTTGAGGAAATAACAGTGATACTGTACATGAGCAGAGGTGTTAAAATGCCTATGTTGAAAATTTGGTGCCGAACGCCCATAAAATGGCAGTGTTGCAAGTGTGCATTGCATATTTCCCACGCACCCTTATAACTTCGCAAATTTGCTACATTTACATGCCACATTTTCAACACTGGCATTTTTTTACACCTCCTTATGAACTGTACAGCTGTCATTTTTCACATCCTGCCCAAAATGTTTTCCCGCACTGCACTACCAAACACCCAAAGGGACACTCCAATGCCTGTCAGTCTCTGCAGGGTGGGGTTGGGTTGGCATCAGTTCAATACTTCACTGCCATTCCTATGATGCATCTCTCTAGCTCCTGCACTACCAATGCCAATGCCAGCAAGCAAACATTCGGCATTGACAAATGTTTGTTTGTTTAGTTTTGCTGCTCTTTTCATGCTTTTTAAGCTGCCTTCTTACCCATTTTATAAGTGCAATAAGATATTTATATGACAACTGTTTGACCGGTGTACAGAATGGAACTTATAATATGAAATGATGAGTACTGTATTCTGATTTTTGTCAAAGCTAACTGTAATGTAAAACTGTGGATAATGACTGAACTACACTTGTATGGCAGAAGTATTATTACTCGATATTTTATGTACCTCATATGCTCTATGAAAATAATATCATACGAGACCTAAACAAAGTGCAAGAAGATACACAACGTTGGGCTTTAGACTATGATAACCACCCTTCCAGGTGCTGTAAGTCCCTTAAGTTGTGGTTCCTGGCCTTACTATGCTGCTGGATGGGTACTTACAGTATCTCAGTTCAAAGCCCACCCTGCCATGTCTTTCTGTTTGGTTATAACCAGGAAGGTGAAGTAAACATCAGACCCATTTTCTATGCTTGAGGACTATACCAAAAAGAAGTTCACAGGTTATCTTTCTTTTTAATTCTTTGGTAACCATAATTCTGACCCACTGGGTACAAGTGCTTGATTTCAGGGATGACTCAGGAGTACCAGGGAAGTTAAGGGATTTGCTCAGAGTCACGAAGTATGCCAGTGAGACTTGTAGGAATCAAAACCCAGGTCTGCTGGATGCCCTATGCTCATTCACGGCTCCAGACTGTAACCTGCCCCACAGTTATTTGGATAAATAATTCAAGTGGCCTTTATTTCCAGGGAGGGGAGAGTGTGTGGTTATTGAAGGTAATCCATTACTTGCAGTGTCTTACTGCTATCACAGAAGTATTTTGCCTTGTTACTCCTGTTACTCCTGTTACAAAAGTATTCTGTGTAGTATGGCAGCTGATGCTTGTCCTGCTCCACCTAGTCCACCCAGAGTCTGCTGCAGACTCAAGCAGCCCAGCGGGTATGGCCCCTGAACAGCGGCATTTCTACGGTGACATGCGTCGGTATCGAAAACAGCACCAAGTCACCGTAGAAGTGCTGCTGGGACTGGGTAACCCCTTTCCCCGACTTGCACCCCTTCACGAACTAACTCTGACCTTGAGTTAGGATCCTAAATTAAAAATTAAAAACGCACATTGATGTGTGCGGCTCCATGCCGACTGCAAATCACTGTCAACGTGGAGCCTGGTGCTGTAATGCTGGCCAATGTTTTTCTTGTCGAACCTGCATCATAGAGCCGCAGATTTTATTTGTTACTTATTTTGTGCTTGCATTGGATAATAAAGGTGTTGTAGGGGCAGTGTTTGTGTGGTTTAGTGTCATCATTTGCAACAAAAATCATATTTTGCCTGCCTTGTATTGTGCCCCATTTTCTTGTGTTCCATTCTTATTTTGCCACTGTTTGCATTGCTGGCCATGCCACGCCCTGAGCGGTGGTGCCGTTGTGTGGTTACTGATCTTGTCTGTTTGTTAGATTTCTTTTTACTAGCCGCAGTCTCCCATTAGCCAGTACTGAATCCTACTTAGACCTACAATTAGGAAAACAAAACATAAGGCAGCACTCAAGTGAAACACAAAGAAAAGTCAGCTTAGGAATTTACAGATTGATGCCATCTAATGCAAAAATTTATTTCATAAGGAAACTATTTTAATAGGAAACTCAGCAGTAGTGCCCAAGTACTTCACAACAGGTCCATGATACATTTTTGTATCAGAGGGCATCAATCTAGGAATTCATATGCTGATATTTTTTTATACTTAACCTAAATGCTGCCTGAAGTTCACTTTTTCATCTTGTTTTTTTTTTTGGCTTGCACCCCACTCCATTTTCTATGATCAAACCCATGGGATGGCTAGTTCCAAAATAAAGTGGCAAAGACTACAAGTATTACCCAAATGCTTCTGTTTCTGCCTTGAAATAATTAAAATGAACAGGCTTACATGACAGTGCATGAAGTTAAGACAGGTATGTGACATGTCACAACACAGATTAAAATTCCATAGTGGAAGTCAGTAGGAGGTATTTAAAGTAAGGTGACAGAAGTATTTTTGTACATCAGTGAAAATGTTTAACTTCAAAATAAGGTCACAGTACTACCACTGAAAGAGAATAAAAGAAATGTACGTTGACACTATAGATAGTGCTCCCAAAGTTTTAAACTTGGCCAGGCAGCCATAAAGTGTAGTATGCATACTTATTCATTGTACCCTATATGTAGTGTGGACATATATTCTTTTATCTTATGGCTGTAGTTGTTTCGCTGTCCTATTGACTTTGGCTATAGGATTTTTCGTCTTCCTTGTGATATGCAATAAACTTGCCCTAACTTCACACACTGTGAGACAAGCCTGTTTATTGTAAGGCACAAGTAGGAGGATTCGGGTTTTACTTGCAGTCTGTGCTACTTCAATTTGGGAGTAGCCGTCTCAAGTATTTGTCTTTACAGGGCCAATTTTAATAAGTGAGCAGTAGTCCTATCTATTAGCACTAATGACCACCCCTTCATATTTTCTTTGCTTCTTTTTTATTGCAAATATTTTCTGCCTCTCATTTTTATCAGTTCCATTAATACTTTTTTTTTTTTTTATGTGCCAGTACTATAGTATGCTACGGTCTTAGTATTATTGTATATGTGGTGATATTATTTGAACTGAAACTGCTTTTTAAGGACATTATCAATACTTTTTTTTGTTGTTGTTGGGCCAGAACAAAAACCAACAAACAGTGTGTGTGCCAATATACTTTTTGTATGTACCTTAAATTAGATGGCTGTAAAAAATAACTTTTTTTGCTTTATTTAATTTTTGGTAATTCAGATTGTATCTGAAAGACAAAAACGGAGTTTGTAACTTAAGTAAGTTTCAATTGTCTTATTCTTATGTCCTTAGAGAGCAGTTTTGGTACCTGCTTCCAAGGCCCCCCCCAACCCAAGAATGAGATCCTTACCCGCCCATCCGAGTGGGAGGTTGCATAAATAAGCATTTTCAAATAGCAGTATCTAGGGAGTAAAGGGAAAACACAGGAACTGAGAAATGGACCTGCCCTGGGAAATGGGAATCGGGCACAAGCAAGCAAGGCAAGCATGTGGCTCAGGGGCTGGTAGTGTAGAGGAGATGGGTTGGTAATGACCAGCTGTGGATGAGCTTAGTACATCCACTAGACCTGGGTTTAAGTACTACAACCTCCACTTCCTTGTTTGCTTGTTTTTTGTTTTGTTTGTTGTTATTTTTTTTACATTTTTTTTGCAGTCCTACTCCTGATAATAACCGCACTGGTGTAGAGACTACCAACAGGGTAGGAACTGAGAAGGGGAACAACTTCCACAATTTCCAGTCCTTGAGGGCCAATTGACGGCTGTCAATTTGGAACCTGTCCTGTGCACTGGTACTGTGTAGCATCTCACCTGGACCATCAGACCCACTTGCGCTGATATGAGGATTCAGCCTTGGGTTTTGGAAGCGGCTGGTAGTGGACTGGGTCAATCTACAAACTGTCTGTGACTAGTGAGGGACTGCTGACACTCATAAATGAATAAAAAAATAAATAATAAATAAAAATAAAATACCAAGCACTGACTAAGTGAGCTGAGCAGTGAGCAGAAATACTAACTACTACACCGGAAGGCTGAGCTGACGAGTAGGGTCCATTGAAGCTTAGCTTACTGAGCACAGGGCTTGGCATTTACTTTATTATTTATTTTATTCTTTAACTTGCTTAGGGCAGGCTCAGTCAAGTGAGCAGGTGTTCAGCCAGGGAAGCAAGCCAACGACATAGGAGCTGGATCAGAATTTGGGCTGGGATTAGAAAACCCTCACTCACAGTTCGGAACTAGCTAATTTTTATTCCGGGGTGACACTCACCTCCGACCTCTGGCTCTGATGGTCCAACCTCAACTTCTTCCAAGCACTAACCCAGAAAAAAAAGATCATTTTATTTATTTATTTTATTTCGCTTTTGTTAACCAGGTAAGTGCACTAGCCATAAAATGACTATTTTCAGGCACGACCCGGGAGAGTACAGACATGCAGAAACCTAACAGGATAAAAAATTATAAGTGCTTTACATACAATGAGTTAGAGGATACAGTATATCAGAACATACAAAGTAAAGCACTTTACATACAGTGAGTTAAAGTGGATACAATATATCAGAGACATACAGAGTAGATCATTCATAAGTTCATAGGTGCCTACCTATGCAATGAATAGAGAGGACCTTGGACAATAAATTATCAGGTGACATATCATATGAACAGAACAAAGTACATAAAAACAAAAACAGGTAATACAAAAGGAAGAAATAACCACTGAAAGCAGGAAGTGTCATTAAGGAAAAGGTCGGTAAGTGAGGAAGAGGGCAGCAAGCCATGAAATTAGATTATATGAGGGTATATAAGTGTAAGGGAGATGCCTGCAGTGCAAGATTGTATATGGGCAGGGAAAGGGAGCCGGGACAGGCTGAGGCAGTAAGAGGGTTATATAGAGGTGAGGAAATACTATTGTATGGCCAGAGACATCAGTCATTAGGTAGGGTGAAAGCAGGAACAGGTATCAGCAATCAGCAGATTCAAGCGCAGTTTTCTCTTTAAGCATGTGTGGGAGCTAGAAAGTCTAATGTTGAGGGGAAAGGCATTCCACAGCTGTGGAGCCGCATGCTCAAATGCAACAGTTCCTTTCCTAGTGCGGCACCTCGGCAAATTCAGAAAGGATTTATCAGCTGATCGTAGACTATGGAGTGTGTCCTGAGGAACAAGGATAGCTGCAAGACACCTAGGGGTTTGATTTCGAATTATCGAATCAGTAAGAGAGCCAAGGTAGTATTTCCTACTAGAGGCAACAGGCAAATATGTAATGATCCAGAGCCTGTGCAGCAATGCTTATGTTTAGCAAATTATATGCCGAAGGAAAGGGGGGAGTCGGTGGACCAAAAGCCCAGGATCGGCAACTTTTCACAACACAGATTCAGTTTCATTTTTTATATTAAACAGAGCCCTCCCCACCCCACCAAGTGTCAAGTCTGCTGCCAGACTGCCCATTCCTTACCTACTAAGTGCATCAAATTATCCAAGCCACTCGAACAACTTGACTGAAGATCAGAAAGGCAAAAAAAGTCACAGTCCATTGCAGTGCCATGGTGAGGGATAGGAGTCCAGTGTAGTATCAAATTGTGCTACCTGTCAGAATTTGCTACCCTCTTCTGTACATGAGTATTGTACAGCAAATTCTGACAGGTAGCATGATTTGATACTACACCAGTTTTACAGCAAAGGTGGAGGCGTTAGCACAGGAGGGGCACATCAAAGAAGTCCCTGACCCCATTCCCCAAAGAGGTGTGAACTGTCTTGGGTTGGGTGCTTACCTTAGCTGGCTGCAGGTACAGCTGGAAGGCTGGAATGGAGAGTGAGTCACGAACAGTCCCTATGTTAATGACTATACTTCACAAGCACTTGATACCTCTGAGTCTGGAGACAGCAGGGCAAGGAAGGCACTGCAGTTTGGCACCTCTTTTGTTTTCTGTGGGCAGCAGAGTGGGAGACGGCACATTCAAAAAGGACAGGACAGTCTGTCCCAGGCTTGCAGGTTGGGGGCAGGGTGTGCACATGTTGTAATACATAATTTAATAGTGGGACGAGGTGAACAAGCTAGCCTACATTTAGGATTAAAAATTATTTGAATTTAAAAGCAAATTAAGTCATTCTGTTAATTGTTAAGGTAATGACTATTCCACAGTGTTTGCAAACACTTGCTTGAGTCTTGATGCTTCTTGACCCATCCCAGACACTGTAGAGATGAGATCAGACATCGAACAAGTTAATACCAGACAGTCAGGCACTTTTTGTTTTGTTCATGTGGGGGGGGGGTGGCAGCATGACTTTCTCACTGCAGCTTCTGCAGTGCTAGCCCTTGCGCTTGCATTACTTTTTTTTTTATTTAGGCACTGTCGTTTGGGCCGAAAAAGTGATGGGTTGGCCACTGCCCCTCACCCTACAGTTCCTACACCCTTGGAGCAAACCCATGGGATGGCTTGTCCCAAAATAAAGTGTCAAAAACTACATTTATTACCTGAATCCTCCTGTTTGTGCCTCAAAATAACTAAAATGAACATGCTTACCTGACAGTATGTGAAGTTAAGACAGGTTTGTTACGTATCACAATGCAGACAAAAATTCCATAGTCAAAGTCAGTAGGAGGTATTTAAAATAAGGCGACAGTACTACAACTGAAAGAGAATAAAAGGAACATACCTTGACACTATATATGGTGCTCCCAAAGTTTTAAACTTAGCCAGGCAGCCATAAAGTGTAGCATGCATACCTAGAAGTTGCCCCTATTTGTGGTGCGGACATATATTCATGTTATTATCTTAGGGCTGTAGTTGTTTCACTATCCAATTGACTTTGGCTATGGAATTTTTTATCTTCCTTGTGATATGCAATAAACCTGTCCTAACGTCACACACTGTGAGGTAAGCCTGTTTATTTTAAGGCACAAGTAGGAGGATTTGGGTTTTACTTGCAGTCTGTGCTATTTCAGTTTGAGACTAGCCATCCCAAGGATTTGTTTTGTTTACGGGTCCAATTTTAGTAAGTGAGCACCAGTCCAATCTATTAGCACTAATGACCCCTTCCCCCCCATATTTTGTCTCTTTTTTATTACAGATATTTTCTGTCACTTGTTTTTATGATCATCTGCACTCCAACTGCAAATGAACACGGTGGTTTAAACAGTGTTGAAGTGTTTGGTGTGTTTTCTGCCTGACTGTGTCTAGCTTGTGAAACTTAATTAGCAAGAATGACTGCTCAAACAATAAACGTAGCAAAAGAAAGCTGTGTCCAAGATGTCTTCATCAGAGGACATATTCTTTATAAACATACATGCAGATTTAGACAGATGGCATAGACTGCAAAAACAGTACTTTGCCAAAAGCTGACAGTGCCTTTTGTTCACGAATACTGCCTAATGATGTAATAACATATGATGGTCAAGGCACTGCACAGTGGGACCAGCAGGCAACAATACATGGAGGAGGTATACGTTTTTATTTGACTGACAATTTAACAATGAAAATGCAGAATCATACTGGGGTGCCTATACTACATTGACATACACTGTTTAGGGAACAACTAATAAGATCCTTTACACATAATCTTTAAAGAACTGCTCAAGTGGAAGCGAGTGAAGCTGGTCACCCAACTGATCAGAGGAGGCAAGGCAAGAGACAAAAAAAAAAAGTTTAACAAGGAAGAAGAATGCATGCCGACTTGTCACCGGGAGGGTCTAATTACATGCCGGGACTGAGAATGGAGGGAGTGGGGTGGACAGCATGCAGCGGGAGGGAGAGGGAGGGTTTACATACGTGCCAGGACTGGGAACAGAGGGAGCGGGGCGGACAGGCTGCAATAGGAGGGAGCGGGAGGATTTACTTGCTCTCAGTTGCCGGGATAGGGAATGGATGGAGCGGGGCAGACAACATGCAGTGGGAGGGAGTGGGAGGGTTTACCTATGTGCCATGACTGGGAATGGAGGGAGTAGGGTGGACAGGATGCAGTGGGAAGGAGCAGGAGGGTTCACATGCACTATGGTTGCCGGGATGGGGAACGGAGGGAGCGGGGTGGACAGCATGCAGTGGCGGGTGCGAGAGGGTTTACTTGCTCTCAATTGCTGGGAGGGGGAATGGAGCAAACGGGGCAGACAGCACGCAGTGGGAAGGAGCAGGAGGGTTTACTTACAGTGTGGGATGGGTGCCTGGATGAGGAACAGAGGGAGCGGGGTGGACAGCACACAGTGGGAAGAAGCAGGAGGGTTTACTTGCACTCCTGCTCCTGCAATACTCAATGGAGGGAGTGGGGGTGAACAGAAATGTCTCGGCAGGCAAGGCAAACCCGGCAATGACGAGGCGCTCCCTCATTGCAGCAGCCAATTTCTTTGAAGTTGGTGGCATGCTTGCTGAATTAGTGTCAGCAGCAGCCTGCCACTGCACTGGAACAACAGGGCCAAGACCCCAAATGCAGTGATGGCATTGTCGGCCACAGTGCTGCACCTCCACAACCTGCTTCTGCAGCAAGCTGCTGCAACATGTTTCTTGCGCATGTTCGCAATCAAACATAAAAAAGCTATGGGTATGCCTAAAAAGCAGCTTGCCAACCTGAGACAGAAACTCTGACATTTAATACAGTCACTTTCAACTACAAGTGTAGTAAAAATATTATCCCAATAAACATTAATTTCTCTAAAAAGTACATGCACATTTTCACAGTGGCTTTCTGTCCTGAGAGAGGAATCATTGAAAATATAAATTGTGTGCAGTTAGCATCAGTATAAGATCTGGGCAGTTAACTTTTTATTTAGCAATTTAATTATCCAGGATAGCCCAGCCGAAATGTCACATCTCATTTCCAGTGAGGCCCTGCTTCTACTCTTTTCTGCAGCTGGCCGGACAGGAGGCACTAGGAGGTAATGTAGCACTTAAAATGAATGTATCCATTTCTCCCGGGGTTCCTTTTTCTATATTTCAGAGTTAGTTGGGGGTGGGGGGCATTTCATCACAGGGCCGATCTGCCTCAGAATTACAAAATGGTGTGGGTGTGTCGATATCTACCCCAATGAAAAAGCTGCGTTTCAGTTTCAAAACCACTTTTCTTTCAATTTTTCTTCCAAATCAAAGACACTTTAATGCTCCCATACATTTAATCCATACTCCTCATTTGTTAACATTTCAGGACTAATTTCCCTTCATTAGAACATAAGGGCTGTAAAACATAAAGTAAATTATTTGTTTATAACTGTGTAAATACTTCTTTTTATATCTCATAAAGTTTCATAAATATAAAGAAAGTAAAGTAGGTAGGGAGGTAATGTGACATGCAAAGTAAAAGAACAGGCACTGCAGAATGATGTTGTAAAGTGCCATGTACACACAATTGTATTTAAAAACAATTCCAACAGGGTCAGAAGCATATCTCACGTTTCAGTGATGCTGTGGGGAAGGGGTGACTTGCCCAAGATCATACCAGGAGTTTCTGGCTTTAGCTGGGCATAAACCTGCAATTTCTAGGTTTCGAGGCCTGTACTTTAACCATTACCCCACAGTGCATCCGTGCTGTAGTCCTGCACTAATTCTCAGGCTCATAATATAGGCACCTAGCAGCCACATAGCTTTATGTTTTTTAAGGAAGGATGCTAGGTCGTGGAGATTTTTACTGGGTGGAGGGGATAGATGAAGGGCTAGAACTTTATTAACTGAGCTGGTACTTGGCAGGCAGCTTGGTGACGGGCGAGGGCTTCAAAAGGCTAAATATAATGATTCACAGTTTTACATTTAAATGCAGTGACACCAAGTAAGGCTAAGCATTTACAAATTGCTGCAACTCAGGACATTGTGACAGCAGTATCTGAATATCTTTATTCATGAGGGAACCTGATGCTGGGCATAGCTGCACACAAGGTCTGTTACAATAGAAATCACTATATTGTGGCAGGCATCATAGATTAAGTCCTTTAAGAGGTGCATTTGGGAGTTCCTTGTAGCCCTGAGCCAGTGTGGGCATGAATTTAAAATTGCACCCCTATTTGGGAGAGGCTTTGAGTCATCTAACAAGGCAAGTTCAAGGAGTGCAAGCCAAACAGTGCAGGAGAAAGGGAAATGTGTTAGCAGTGAGCTTTTGGGGAACGTTATCCCCAGGCATGGTCTCATGAAACAATAGGTGCTTTTACACAGGCAGTCTTACAACGGAATAAGCATTACAGTAGGACCTTACCGGTCCATCCGATGCTGTATAAACGCTTTTTGTTCCATTGTAAAATGAACAGTTGCCTGAACCGCATTCCCTGGTGTAGGTGGTTTGTCCCCAAATGTGCCATTGCAGCAGGCAGTGTAAAGTGCCCATTCCGGCGCAACAGCTCTAGCTCTAAGCTCCCACTGGTAATCTCCCAAGGAGTACTGCACCGTTACGAATGACAGGGCGATGTTGTGGCGAAACACAGAACTTATCTAATCAGGACATGAAGCGGAACAGGCTGTATTGGCGCTGGACAGGTAACGCTCGTTTCAGAACAGCAGTGTGTGTGTAAAAGCACCTAATGTGTCATTAGAAGCCATTAAAAGCTCATCAGAAGAAGAGTTTGCCATGCCCAATTCCTAATACTTCAAACCACTTCTCCCCATTGCATCCCACACACGAAGAAATACACTGAGACAGAGGGGAAGAGGTGGCACACACCATGCACCTGATTCAAAGTAGCACTGGAGAAAACAAATGTAACTTAAGAAAATGGTCACAGTGTTGTTGGGAAATGGAAAGTTCTCCCAGTTGAAAAAAGTGTCTATTTACTGAGTAAAGTATGACAGACAGTTTAAAGAGATGATAAAGCAGTACAAAGAACGACTGACATTTTGCACTATAATACTGCATTTTTCAAGAGTGAATTAGAGCAATGTCTTCTAGAAATCATAGATTAAACATGTGCAGTGCTTGAGGTTATGGCCAGCCCAAGACAGTATATAAATTACAATGATGCATAAGTGATGTTGTTGCCAGTGCAAAACAACATATGCAATATAGTAGGTGATATCCCACTTTATATATCGGCTGAAATATTCAGAGGGTTTGTGCCTGGTGCAACTGAGTTATGCCACTGCAACCCCAGAAGTGCACCCTGGGGTAATATTCAAATGGGGAAATTATGCAGCACAATTCCTGCTGCTCCAGGGCACAAACATAATGTATGCAGCACATCTCCAGGGGACATGTCCATTCATATGTGGCACATCCCAATATTCAGCCCAGGATATGTGGTGCATCAGATGGCACATCCCTGGGCACAAAGTTGAGCCCGTAAATAATGGCTCAACTGGCAGCCCCCCACAGATGGGCCCCTGTAGTGAATTGCGCAACACAGCAGCCGCCAGCCATGGGTCACTGCCACCCCCTCAGAACACCATGCTAAAGCACCTACAGAATTCCCTAGTGATCCAGTGGTATGAGCCCCCCCCCCATCCCATAACCCTGATCACTGGAATAATAAAATGTGAAGATCCCTGGTAGTCCAGTACTATCACCGCCACAATCCCATAATCCTGATTGCCCAGAATACATGATTTTATTTTTCCTTGGTAGTCTACTGGTACCCCCGCCAGTATCCCTGATCACTGAAAAACAAGACCAGTATCAGTCCCTGGTAGTCTAGTGGTTCCCTCGACCCCCAGCCCACCCAGCCCACCCCGGTCATCCATGGGCAGCATACCTCTGTGGCTGCCAGTCGAATGACAGCTTATAGTATGTGCTGCAAGCTCATTGCCCCAGACTGTGGACCAATGAGCTTGCAGTGTATACTGTAAGAGTCATTCACAACTTTCGAAACCAGGAGCTGTGTCCCCCATGGTTTAGGTTTCCTCGCCTCAGTGTAGCAAACGGTGTAACTTGAGTGATCAGATTCAGACAGTGCCAACCTGCCCAATACTCACTGCCGCCTCAGTCGTGGATATCTACACAAGGAGTGGACTGATGACTTGATCTCCACAGCAGCTCCTTCTCACCAGCCCTAGAGTCAGCTGCAGCTCCTGGATCCCACCCTTTCCTCCACCCCTACAAATTTATAATGGTGGGCTAATGGTTATTAGGATTAGGAGTAATCCCCTCAGAGTCAGACACCTGAAAGTGACACCAGCCCGTCGGCACTGCTGCTGTTGATATTGAATAAGATATACAGTACATTGTGCTGTACAACATTTGTAGCTTTTAAGAGGTAAGTGTGGTGATACAACCAATAGGGCAGCAGTATCACACTACATTTTCTAAGCACCCAACCAGTGTTTGTGAAATAGTTCCACTCTGCCATACCCTGTATAGGACACCCCCCACCCACCCCCAAATTTTGTGGCCAGATAAAATAAAATTCAGCTTTTTTATTTGTGGTACTTCTCACATCCACACATCAAACTCCATCTCTCCTGTGTTTTTTTATTTGTTTATTAAAATCTAGGATTACAATAACTTTGAGCCATGGCTCTTTTACAAAGGTTCCACGTCAGGAGAGTACAAAACATGTTAAACAAGAGCATACAACATTTAAGGAATGGGCATAAAATAATATTCATCAGTTCAGGTATGGCATCACAGTAATAATATACATGAGTAACACATATAAGGGTCATATCATAAACCTAGAGGGAATCTAGGTGGAAGGGAGAGAGGATAGGGGAGTGGCAGCTGAAAAGAGACTAGAGCAGCTCACCCTTTGTCAAGAAATCGGGTGGGGGGAGTTAGAGGAGGCAGTCACAAGAGCTGGAGAAATATAGCCCCAACCTACCCAGAAGTCCATCAATTAGTGAATTTATCCCTGTGAACCCCCTCTGACCGCACCACCATTCCCCAAAAAACTGTTATGCATCTGCCAAAAAGAAAACTGGACAATGTTGCAGGGATGGCCTCTCTTTTAGGTAAGTATCAGACGAATAAAGTTGAGTTCATATGACTAAAGGGAAGTAGTTTTAAAAATAAGGATTTTTTTATCAAGTAGTAATTTAAAAAATACCCTTTTTATGTTTGCTTGCACGCATGTGCAAGAAACATAGTGCCATCATCCGAGTTTTCGGAGGTGTGTCACCCCCTCTTCTAATTCAGTCAGTGTGTTGGCAGGCGCAGCCCCAGTCCGCCAATGCATGCTGGAGCTGTCTATGACAGCTCCAAAATGCAGTGGCGTACAGTTGAAAGGGGGAGCTACGCTTCAGTGAGCAGCGATCAGATATCGCTTTCCGCGCGCAGCTCCCCACACACACACACACGCAGCACGCATACCGCGTGCTGCCCCAAGCCCACACTGTAACGCCAACGGGTGCCCAATCCCCAGTCGGCTCCACGCCCCCCCAAAGCATCCAGGTGCCACGCTGGGAGCCCACCCCAGTGTGGCAAAATGATGTAATGGCCGACGGGGGTGCCCAATCCCCTGTTGGCTTCACTATCTCTCCCCCACCCCAACCCCGTCGCCGACGGGGGTGCCCAATCCCCCATCGGCTTCACTATTCCCCCTCCCCGAGTACAGGGTGCCATGCTGGGAGCCCACCCCAGCGTGGCAACAGATGCCATGGCCGACAGGGGTTCCCAATCCCCGTCGGCTCCATGCCCCCAGCCATCCTTCTGCCATGCTGGGAGGCCACCCCAGCCTGGCAAACGTCCCGTCCTCCTCATAATAAAAAAACACCTGAAAATCAAAAGCGGTCCATCGCTGTCTGCCCCCCACCGCCCACCCACTGCGCATCCTGCCTCCCCACACCCCCTCACCCCATACCTCCGGACTCCAGCGACGATCTTCGGTAGACGGGAACACATCTGCACTCTTCAAAGCTGACCGCGAACTGAGGAAATGCGGTAAGCTGTATAATGGGATAGATAGGTTTTCAACTTTATGCATATCTCAGGCATTTTTTGGAATTTTTGCACCAAATTTTCAACATGGGGTTTTTGGGACCCCTCCTCATGAATTCTTGCACTGTCATGGCGTTACTCAGGCCCGAAGGGTGATTTCGCAGCCACTGCGCAAAATCACCTTTCCAGAATGATTAATGAAACGACACTGCCAGTGTTCATAAGGTGGGCTCTCAAAAAGACTATTTTGAAAATTTTGTGGAAAAATTCCTAAAAATTACTGTTTTACGAGCGTGCATTGCACAGTTCCTATGCACGCTCGTAAGTTCGCGAATTTATAATATTTTCACTCCAGATTTTCAACATTGCCATTTTACCACACCTTCTTATGAGTAGTACAGCTGTCATTTTTCACATCTCACCCAAAATGTGTTTCTGCCCATGTAGCGCACAATGGCGCAGTTGGTGTGCGAAATCAATGTACGGGACAAATTAAGAAAATCACAGTGACACTGTTCATGAGCAGAGGTCTTAAAATGGCTATGTTAGAAATTTGGTGAAAAACTCCAAAAATGACTGTTTTCTGGGCGTCGTTAGCAGTTCCTACGCACGCTTGTAAGTTTGCAAATTTTCAATATTTTCACTCCAGATTTTCAACATTGCCATTTTATTACACTTCCTTATGAACAGTACAGCTGTCATTTTTCATATATTGCCCAAAATGTGTTTTCGCACATGTAGCACACAATGGTGCTGTTGGTGTGTGAAAGCAATGTTTGGGACAGATTAAGAAAATCACAGTTACACTGTTCATGAACAGAGGTCTTAAAATGGCTATGTTGAAAAATTGGTGACAAAAGTCCATAAAATGACTGTGTTACGAGTGAGCATTGCGCAGTTTCCACGCACCCTCGTAAGTTCATGACTTTGTAATATTTTCAGTCCAGATTTTCACCAGTGGCATTTTTCCACACTTCCTTATGAACAGTACAGCTGTCATTTTCACAACATGGCGAAGTGTGTTTTCACACTTTCAGCGAGAGATGCGTGGTCGCTGTGGGAAATCATTGTTCAGGACAGATAAAGAAAATCACAGTGACACTGTTCATGATTGAGGCACCAAAATGCCTGAGTTGACAATCTGCTGAAAAAATCCCCAACCTAATTATATTACGGTTGTGGATTGCACAGTTTCTGTATCAGCTCGTCACTTCACCATTTTTTAATATTTTTACTGCAGATTTGCAACATTGCCATTTTTACACCTCCCCATAAACAGTACAGCTGTCATTTTTACATCCTGTTCGGAATGTTTTGCACCTGTGGTGCTAAATGCCGTAGTCGCTGTGCATAAGCAGCTTTCGGCTAACAAACTGATATTCCCCTGTTCATGAGGTGGGGTCACAAAAAACATGTTGAAAATTTGGAGTGAAAATACCAACGAATGCCTGAGGTATTAGGGTTTCCAAACCATAACCCTGTAGAGAATGACAGGCATCGGGGTGTGACTTGGGATTCTTGCCTGTAATGCTTATACCATTCCACACCCTGCAGCCAGTGAGAGGCATCGAGGTATGCCTTGGACTCTTCGGCCCCAAAGTTCACCCCATTCTCCAATATCGCACCCATCTCACCGTATTTCCTAATGGAATGGGGTGCGCATAAGGGGCCAAAGACCCCAAGGAACACCGTGACACTTGTCAGTGTCTACAGGGTGGGGTGTGGTGAAATGGCGTGGCCGTTATGCCTGACAACCCAAAGGCACACCCCAATGCCTGTCACTCTCTGCAGGGTGGTGGTGGGGTTGGCTTCAGTTCAATACTTCACTGCCATTCCTATTACGCAGTTTTGTAACTTCTACACTACCACTGCCAATGCCAGCAAGCAAACATTCGGCATTGACAAGTGCTTGTTTGTAACATGCTGGCAAAGAGTAAATGCTGATGATGATTCTTTGCTCTTTCAGAGAGCTTCCTGGTAGTCTCCCCCTAATGACAAAACATAATCAATGAATGCATTGATTGCAAGCATGTTTTAATCTGAGGCTGGAAATATTAAGTGAAGTAAACAATCCAGAGCTTACACGTTGAACATGAGTTAGTGTTTTGTTGTAATAGCTGCCACATTTTTATTTAGCCTGATATTACTAAACACTGAGTGAAAATCAAGTAATAAATTAAATGTTTGACCCAAATACAAAACAACCGCTGTTACAAGGTACAGCTGGTGTAAATCTCCTCTGCCCTGACACTTAAATGTGAATTTATCTGTCAATTCGTCAAATAATTTACCTCCCCCATCCCATAGTTTGTACTATCATATCAATGTTCAATTAAAACTTTCCAACATTTGCTGTCTGTGGTGTTTATTTGTGTGAAAGTTATTATCTTGGAGTTCCAGGACCTGCATAAATGGAGTGTGCAACACGTTAAATAACTAAGTATTTAGCCTACTAAATTCCTTTTCTTTTTCAATTGCTGACCACAATACATATGTATAGCATTTCTATGATTTTTTTTTTCAGTCTCAGTCTATGTAAATACTGATATGTTACTTCACAGGCAATGGCTCAGTATTCACTTCTCACCCTCTGTGGAACAACTTTTAATTTTGTTACTTACTTTTTTATACTCCAGTGAATACGGTACTGCACGGATGGTGATCAGAATTGATGTGGGATGCTGACTGAATAAAGTTTGTCATGTCAGCTACTGGAAGTCAGGCACTGCCAAGTACAGTATTTTGAAACCTCCCCTGCTTTAATGTTATATATCTAACCACAAAAAAATTGGAAGACGTGGATAATGGAAGGGTTTACCTGCTGTCGGTTGCTGGGAGGGGGAATGGAGCGAACGGGCGGACAACATGCAGAGGGAGGGTTTAATTACAGAGCGGGATGGGTGCCTGGATAGGGAACAGAGGGAGTGGGGTGGAGAGCATACAGTGGGAGGGAGCGGGAGGGTTTACTTGGTCTCGGTTGCCGGGAGGGGAAACAGAGCGAGCTGGGCGGATAGTGCACAGTGGGAGGGAATGGGAGGGTTTACTTGGTCTTGGTTGCCGGGAGGAGAAATGGAGTGAGTGGGTTGAATACTGCACAGTGGGAGGGTTTAATTACACAGCGGGATGGGTGCCTGGATAGGGAACAGAGGAAGTAGGGTGGACAGCACACAGTGGGAGGGAGCGGGAGGGTTTACTTGCTCTCGGTTGCTGGGAGGGGGAATGGAGCGAGCGGGCGGACAGCACACAGTAGGAGGGTTTAATTACAGAGCGGGAAGGGTGCCTGGATAGGGAACAGTGGAAGTGGGGTGAACAGCATGCAGTGGGAGGGAGTGGGAGGGTTTAATTACAGTGCGGGATGGGTGCCTGGATAGGGAACAGTGGGAGCAGGGTGGACAGCACGTAGTGGGAGGAAGCGGTAGGGTTTACTTGCACTCCTGCTCCTGCAATGGACAAGGGAGGGAGTGGAGTGCAACAGAAATGTGTGGGCAGGCAAGGCACACCCTGCAATGATGAGGCGCTACCTCATTGCAGTGGCCAGTGCCTTTCAGGCATGCCTGCAATGACGGGCACTCCATCATTGCAGCGGCCAATTTCTTTGAAGTTTGTGGCACGCTTACTGAAGTAGTGTTAGCAGCAGCATGCCACTGCACTGGATAAACAGGACCAAGCCTGCAAATGCAGAGGAGGCATTGGCCGCCACAATGCCCCACCTCCACAACCTGCTTCTGCAGCAAGCTGCCGCAACATGTTTCTTGTGCATGTGCACAAGCAAACATAAAAATATGTCCATTCAAACCAGTCCAGTGGTGTGCAGGGCTGTGGCACTGAGCACCTCAACTCCTAATTCACTGGCAACCTGAGTCTGGAAATGGACATGGGCCACTTCAGGGTTGGACAGGGTAGGTAGGTAGGATTGAGAGTCCGTAGGACTATGCTCCTCCCTCGAGGGGGGTGGGGACATCATGGCTCGCTGTTGACTGCCACCTGGAGGAATCCAGGTGGCAGACCATGCGAGTTGCAAGATGTGGGATGAGATCTCACATTAAGAATGCTGGCGGCATCTCTGCAGAGGCAGACCCCATGCATGTCATGCTCATTGCACATACCTGGGCCCAGACAGCAAGGAAAGAGGAAAACCATGGAGGATAAGCACAATGAAGCTCTGCCCGTTATGCTGTAGCCCACATTTCTGCTCAAGTCTGAGCAGATCTGGATATGTGTCCAGGAGTGAGGATGGATCTTCCTCCCTGGCCCACCACAAAGGTAAAATCAAGGGGGGGATAGGACCCCAACCAAGGGGTGGTAAGGGACAGCTGCACTGTATGAGGATAGATATGAGTAGTCCCCAGGTCCTGTCACAGAAGATAAGAACCTATATGGGGGAAAAAGTGCAGGCTCCTGGCACTTTGCCAAGAGATAACTGCATATCTTAAACCACACACCCCCACCCGAACCTCCCAATCCCCAGATCTTAATTATATTTAGTATGCTACCCCTGATCCACTATTTGGGGGCAGCAGCACAATGGGTGGCTAGCCCAGTCACTTGCCCCCTCCTGCACACTATGCACTATTTCCCTTCCCCAGTACTCACTGAATGAATGCACACAAGGAATGCACAACCAGGAAAGGGGGGGGGGCAAGATATGCATAATTTGTGAAACTAGGCAGAGACTTACCAATCAGTCTACCTAACATCATCATTGACACATAGCTCTCCACCCCATCCCCTTTCTGTTACCCTCCTCATGCTCACAGGTGTCAGTGTTGCTTAGCTGCTCGCATATCTACCTCTGGGCCAGAAGGTCCTGGGTTCTAGTTTCCCCTTGAGGAAGAGATTTACCCTCAAAGTGTTGGAGTAGGTGCTCATTATTATCTGAGAAGTAATTTCCAGCTTAGCCATTTAACAAATGTTGTTTTGCTATTAACAAAGTGGTTGGGGAGTTACAGTTTTTTGTTTTCGTGTGTCCTCTCACTTTGTAGGCATCTGGTACATCAGCAGAGCACACTTTGTTTTGCCTGTAATTGCTGGGTTCTAGTGCCCCACAGAGACTGAGCTCATACCATGATCACTGACACCAGAGTGCAGTACTAGGGGCACGCTGTACTTGTGGCCCTGTGAATGAGATTTTAAACTGGAGTCCCTTCTGCCCCTCTCTGGTGCTGTTCTGGTAGGTGTCCAGGTGCAAGTAAAGAACTCAAGGAATGTTTCATAAGAGTTAGAAAGAGTAGGGGATTTTCCCTGGTTTCTTCTTCCCATAAAAACTGGATCATGCAATTGTCCAAGGTTGTGTGTGGATGTTGATGTGTGAAATGTTACAGTCACTTTACTACCAGTCTCATTGCTTGTAAAGTGCTTGAGGAAGCAATATATATGAAAAGTGCTATATAAATGCTAATTCTTCTACTTTTCAATGAGCATTCAAGAAGATAAATGTTATCGATGCGTAACGAATACTATTGCCAAAATACCATGAATAATGCCCTATTTATTATTCAGATCTGAATAATGAATAGTAGCACTGTTCATCCTGTTTTGGAAATACCCAGTACTACCTTAAAAAATAAGCATTTGTCAATGCTGGATGTTGATTGCATTGGTCCGCTGAGCTTGCTCACTGCCCCTCTGTCACTCACTCCTTCTGTTTCTCCCAGTGCTGCAGGCTGCTGTTTTGTACTGGGCTCCTGCCTGCGTTGACACCCTTTTCTGCCCACAAAGAAATCCGCAGCAGTCATGATAGAGCTCCGTTTAGCTCACTCACTCCCCCCTCTCACTCGCTCATTGTGTTTCTCCTGGTGCTGCAAGCTGCCATTTTGTACTGGGCTCCTGCCTGAGTTGGCACCTTTTTCTGCCCACAAAGAAATCTGCAGCAGTCCCGACACAGGTCCGTTGAGCTTGCTCACTCCCCCTCTCTCACTCGCTCATTCCATTTCTGCCAGTGCTACAGGCTGGCCTTTTGTACTAGGCTCCTGCCTGCATTGCCGCATTTTTCTCCCCACAAAAAAATCCACAGCAGTCATGATAGAGCTCCATTTAGCTCGCTCACTCCTCCTCTCTCACTCACTCATTGTGTTTCTCCTGTCGCTGCAGGCTGCCATTTTGTACTGGGCTTCTGCCTGCATTGGCACCTTTTTCTGCCCACAAAGAAATCTGCAGCAGTCCCAACAGAGCTCCATTGAGCTCACTCAATCCCCCTCTCTCACTCGCTCATTCCATTTCTGCTGGTGCTGCAGGCTGCCCTTTTCTACTGGGCTCCTGCCTGCGTTGCCACCTTATTCTGCCCACCAAGAAATCTGCAGCTGTCACGCTAGAGCTCCATTGAGCTTGCTCACTCCCCCCTCTCTCACTTGCTCATTCTGTTTCTCCTGCAGCTGCAGGCTGCTCTTTTGTACTGGGTCCTGCGTGCATTGCTGCCTTTTTCTGCCCACAAAGAAATCTGCAGCAGTCACGATAGAGCTCCGTTGAGCTCGCTCACTCCCCCTCTCTCAGTCACTCATTCTGTTTCTCCTGCCACTGCAGACTGCCCTTTGTACTGGGCCTGAGTGCATTGCTGCCTTTTTCTGCCCACAAAGAAATCTGCAACAGTCCCAACAGAGCTCCGTTGAGCTCACTCACCCCCCCTCCCTCACGCGCTCGTTCTGTGTCTCCCAGTGCTGCAGGCTGCCCTTTTCTACTGGGCTCCTGCTTGTGTTGGCACCTTTTCCTGCCCACAAAGAAATCTGCAGCAGTCCCAACAGAGCTCAGTTGAGCTCGGCCACTCCCCCCCTCTTACTCGCTCGATCCTAATCCGTCCCAAACACTGATTTCCAACAGCAACTGAGGTATTCTGTGCCAGAAGCGCGAAAACACATTTCAGCCAGGATGTGAAAAATGAAAGCTATGTTGTTCATAAGGAGGTGTGGAAAAATGCCAGTGTTGAAAATGTGGCATGAAAATATTACTAATTTGCGAAGTTACAAGGGTGCGTGGAAACTGCACAACGCACACTCATAACACAGTCATTCTATGGAGTTTCATCACAAAATTTTCAACATAGGCATTTTAGGACCTCTGCTCATGAACAGCGTCAGTGTGATTTTCTTAATGTGTTGCGAACACTGATTTCCCACAGCAACCACACTATTGTGCGCTGGAAGAGCGAAAACACATTTCGGCCAGGATGTGAAAAATGACAGCTGCACTGTTCATAAGGAGGTGTGGAAAAATGGCAATGTTGAAAATCTGGAGTGAAAATATTACAAAGTTGAGAAGGTATGAGCGTGTGTGAAAACTGGGCAACACACGCTCGTAACACACTCATTTTATGGGCTTTCATCACCAAATTTTCAACATAGGCATTTTAGGACCTCTGCTACCGAACAGTGTCACTGTCATTTTCATAATGTGTCTTGATCATGGATTTCCCACAGCAATTGCACTATTCTACACCAGAACTGCGGAAAAAACACATTTCGACCAGGATGTGAAAAGTGACAGCTGAACTGTTCATAAGGAGGTGCAGAACAATGACAATGTTGAAAATCTGGAGTGAAAATATTATAAATTCACGAACTTACGAGCATGTGTGCAAACTGCACAACGCACCCTTGTAACACAGTCATTTGATAGAGTATCATCACCAAATTTTCAACATAGGCAGTTTAGGACCTCTGCTCATGAACAGTGTCACTGTCATTTTTGTAATCTGTCCCAAACACTGATTTCCCACTGCGACCGTGCTAGTCTACGCCAAAAGTGTGAAAACACATTTCGGCCAGGATGTGAAAAATGACAGCTGTACTGTTCACAAGGGGGTGTGGAAAAATGTCAATGTTGAAAATCTGGCATGAAAATATTGCAAATTCCTGAAGTTACGAGCGTGCATAGCAACTGCGCAACGCATGCTCTTAAAACAGTCATTTTTTGGATTTTTTCCACCAAATTTGCAACATAGGCTTTCTGAGAGCCCATTTAATGAAAACTGGCACTGTCATTTCATTAATCAGTCCCGAAAGGTGATTCAGCACAGTGACTGCTAAATCACCTTTCGGGGCCGGATAACGCCATGACAGTAGCAGAATTCATGAGGAGGGGTCCCAAAAACCCCATGTTGAAAATTTGGTGTCAAAATTCCAAAAATGCCTGAGATGTGCAAAAAAGTTGAAAAACCCTTATTTATTCCATTATACAGCTTACCGGCATTTCCTCAGTTCGCGGTCAGCTTTGAAGAGTGCAGATGTGTTTCCAGTCCACCGAAGATCATCACGCCGGACTCTGGAGGTAAGTATGGGGTGATGGGGGTGGGGGCAGGGTGTGCAGTGGGTGGGCGCGGTTGTGGGAGGGAGGGAGACCACAAGGGACGTTTCTTTGCAGGTTTAAAAAAAAACATTGCAGGACAGTTTTTTCTTTACAGGGCATTGGGCACACTGGGCTGGTCTCCCAGCATGCCACTGACTGTTCTTTGGGGGCAGTAGCCAATGGGGATTGGGCACTACGTTGGCACATACAGGGGGCACAAGCCGAGGGATTGGCACTCCTTCGCAGAAAATGAAGGGTTTTTGGGGGTACATTATGCTGATGGGGAGTGGGCTCCCCATTAGCCACAGAAACTCTGGAAGGAGGGGACTGAAGCCCGATGGGGAGTGGGCTCCCCGGCGCAACTTCAACTGGCATGGGGAATGAAGCCGACGGGGATTGGGGCCCCCGTCGACAAACAAAACCTGTTGTGGGGGGCACATGCTGCCGAGGGGAATCGGGCACCCCCTCGGCGGTGGGGGCTGATGAATATTGTTTATGAACACGGCGGCAAGCCATCGCCATTTTCACAAACATTATTACAGTACTAACATTCCGCCCAGCAATGACGGGTCATTCCCTCATTGCAGCAAATGGCTGATGCTGCAATGACGAGGCTGCCCCTGATTGCAGCGGCTGAAACCTTTCAAGGTTGTGGTACACTGGCTGAACTAGTGTCAGCAGCAGCGTGCCATGGCATTGGGGAAAGCAGGCCAAGCCTTAAAAGTCTGTGGGGGCATTGGCCACAACAGTGCCGTGCCTCCACAACCTGCTTCTGGCAACCTGCTGCAATATGTTTCTTATGCATGTGCGCAATCAACATAAAAATGAAACAGTCCCCACCCTCCTCCCTAGCCCCTAGTCCAGATCCTTTAAAATATATGTTCCTCCCCCACACTTAGTTAGAGTCCCAATCCCTCCTGCCCCCAGCACCCTAATTTTAACAATAAAAATTATTTTTTAATTAAAAGTCCAGTGATCAGTTTTTCCAGATATAACACTACAACAAGTCCCCTTCCTTTTGCCATAGCTTGATAATTCTCATGTGCCTATCCCAGACATTCTAAAATTCCTGAACTATGGCCACTTCCACCACTTCCTGAGAAACTGTACCATCTCTCCTCCACCCTTTCAGTGAAGCAGAACTTCCTCAATTTCCCCCTAAGTTTTCCCCTTTTGGTCTCATGCTGTGCCCCCTTGTTCTGCTATTTTCCTTCATGTGAAAGATGCTCCCCTCTGGTACCCTGTTGATCCCCTTCAGATACCTGAACATCTCTATCATGTCCCCCCCCCTTCCTCCAGGGAGTACATACTGAGAGCACTGAGTCTCCCCTCATATGACTTGTGCTGCGTCCCGGACACAATTTTTGTTATCCTCCTCTGTACCGTCTACATCCTGTCTATGTCTTTTTGGAGATGAGCCTCCGGAACTGAACACAGTACTCCAGATGAGGCCTTACTAGGTAGTTGTACAATGGTACACCACTTCCCTCCTTCTACTTGTTATACCCCTCCCTGTGCAACCTGGTATTCTGTTAGCCTTTCCAATTGCTTTGTCACACTGTTTAGCCACGTTGAGATTTTCTTCTATAACTACCCCTAGATCCCTTTCCTCTTTGGTGGTCTCCAGTGTTACCCCATCTAATTCATACTTGACCCTAGGATTCCCTCTCCCCAGGTGCATAATCCTGCACTTTTTTGCATTGAAACCCAACTGGCATTCCTTGGACCAGTTTTCTAGCCTCTTCAGATCTCTCCTCATTGTTTCTATACCTTCCTGTGCATCTACCCTGTTACACAGCTTTGTATCATCTGCAAACAGGCTATCCCTCCCTTCTAGACCCTCTGCAATATTGCTTATGAAGACATTGAAGAACACTGGTCCCAGCATTGATCCCTGCGGTATGCCACTTGTTCCCCATCCTTCCTGTGAGCTAACCCCATTTACCACCACTCTTTGTGTTCTGTTACTCAACCAGTTGCTAACCTACCTCTGTCCTCATCCCCAGCTTTGCCAGCTTCTGGATTAGTATCCTGTGTGGTACTGTGTCGAAGGCCTTCCTGAAGTCCAAATAGGCCACATCTACTGCTCGGCCCTGATCTATTTCCTTCATCACCCACTAGAAGAAATCAATCAAATTGGTCTGGCATGACCTCCCTGCTATGAATCCATGTTACCTTGGGTCTAGCAGACCCCTTGCCCCTAGGTAGTCCACCAGCCTTTCCTTATGCAGGGTTTCCATCATTTTACCTACTACTGAGGTCACACTGACAGGGCAGTAGTTTCCTGCCTCCTCCTTGCTACCACTTTGGTGCAGGGGTATCACTTATGCCCTCTTCAACGCCTCCAGAACCATGCCTGTTTCCAGTGATCCACTGAACAGCTTAGCCAGAGGTTTAGCCCATTCCTCCTGGAGCTTCTTTAGGATTCTCGGGTGTATACCATCCAGCATCATAGCTTTATCCACCCTAAGCCATTCTAGCGCTTTTTGTACTCTGTCCTCTAAAAAAGGTCTAATGTCCACTCCTTCTCCCTGTTTGCCCTTCTCCATTAATGGGGGACCATCCCTATTGCCTTCTTCTGTGAATATGGAGCAGATGTATTTGTTAAGGACGGTCGCCTTGTCAATGTTTTTCTCCACTACCTTGCCTCCCTTCTCCCCCCTAAGTCTCACAATCCTTCCCTGTCTTCCTCCTCTCGCTAATATATCTAATGAGTGCCTTCCCTCTTTCCTTCATTAATTTTGCTAGCTTTTCCTCAGTTTCAGCCTTTGCTGCTCTTACTGCCTTGCTTGCTTCCTTTAATTTTGTCTGTCCTCCTTGCTTTGTGTTGCTTTGTACCTCAGAAATGCCATCTTTTTTCTTCTTACTAGCTCTGCTACTCCCCTCGAGAACCACAGTGGTTTCCTTTTTCTTTTGCTCTTGCTGCAGGGCCTGGCGTAATGGTTTGCTACATAGTACTGTGCTGCTCTTATCTTATCCCACTGTTCCACCACTCCCCTTATGTCATCATATCTCTGCATAGCCTTCCTGAATTCATCCTTCATCTTATCAAAGTCTGTCCTCCTGAAATCCAGGATTCTAGTCCTTGTGTGGCTAGCCTCCTGCGATGTCCTTATGGTGAACTCAACAGCTCAGTGGTCACTAGTCCCTAGGTTACTGGTATTTACGTTTATCGCATGGCTATGCTCCCTGTAAGCTTCAAGCAGTATCAGGGTGCATGCTTGACCTGTTAAAACACTGTGTGATATTCACACTGGTCCCAGCCAATCAGGGGGCTGGATAGAGAGGACTTTTTATTTGATGTCTTTCCCAGGTATGAGGCACTGTACATAATCAAAAATTAGGTACAGAAAACATATGGTCTCCCTGTCATCAGTTTTGGTATTGACACTTCTGTCAAAGACACTTTACGTCCTTGGTATGGGGGTCTAGCAGGCCAAAAATGACAGGTAAGAGACATCCCTTCACCACCTTTTGCCCAGTCCACTCAGTCCCTCCCCACTTCTTTTACCCTCCCCTGTTCCTTCGGTCAGTTTTTAATGCCAGGAGCTGGAATTTGTTTTTAAATTATTTTTCTGGTGAGATGGGTAAAAAGTGCCTGGGGTTGGATGGGGTGGCCATATACGACTAGTCTTAGCCTCCTGGGAAGGGGTAAAATGTTATTTTTTAATAATTACTGGCCAGTGCTTTTTTCTAATAGGGAAACCCAGTTATAATTTGCCATTATAACCAGTTGGTTATAACGGCAACTATGCCCTGGGTTTCCCTGCCTACATGCCTGTACCAGCCATGATCTCTCTCTCTCTCTCTCTCCCTACTTCCCTCACCAAAAAGATGCCTCAGCCTCCACTTGAGGGTAAGTAAACCCCTCAAAAACACACACACAAAAAAAACAAGTATTAATACTGAAATGGGCAAGGTCCACTCTGCAAGCCTTAAATTGTAAAATAATTTAAAATATTGGCAGACCGTGCTGAATCCTGACTGGTCTGCGGCTGCCTCAACACTAATCTATTTATTTTTTTTATTGTTATTTTATTTTATATAATTGCTGTGGCAAAAAAGCGCTGGCCAGCAATTATATAAAATAAAAGACGGAATTGTGTGTAAAACTCAATTTTATACACTCCCTCAGGGTTTATGTAGCATCCAACACCTCGGGGTGTGTAAAATCTTGTTACACACACCACCCCATCCATTATTCTCTATATTATTTGTCTGAAGGTTGAAGTGACCCAAAGTGGCTCAAAAGTTCAGTTGGGCTGAATCAAAGGTCAAAATTTCAGTACCTTCACTGAAAACAAATATGGCATTGGCCATTCCTTACTGTGAACCCACATGGCCACCATCAGGGTCAAAGTGTGTTCCAAGAGCAGGAGTCACATAGAAAAGGATTTGATTGGACTTTATGTTCTGGTCTGATGGCCACTGCCATCTTTGCCATCACTGACCCCACTTTGGCATGGCAATCAGAATATGAGGATGTCAAACACCTGATCAGGCCACCCTGAGCCTGATCCAGAACCAAGGTGGCTCATGGGCCCTAGAAGGACTCATTAAATTGCCTGGGCCTCAGGTGGCCAACCAACCATGTACACTGTGGAGTATTAGTACGTGGTTTATGTAAACCTTGGATTATTACCCTGCAGTTTTTAAAGAAATATTCCACTTTTCGAATTTCAAATTCCACTCTGGATGGAATTCTGTAGAATTAGGCATAGTTTCCAAAATTCTGCAGCATTCAGCCAGAAGCAGAATATGGAAATTCTGCGTAGATCTAGTGACTAGCAACTCTTAGATGTAGTGAGTGCCCAGTTTAGCCAGGGCCAGAACACCATCTAACCAGCAGCCAGTGCAGTTCATGGAGCACCAGAAATATAGAACCCTACACAGTTAAGTGGTGCCGAGGGCCGAGGCACTGTGAGCACCTTACCTTGCTCCATGCCGGCGACCAAGGTTCAGGAATGGACTTAGGTTGCTCCAGGGTTGGCTGGGAGAGGGAGGATTAAATGTCTGTAGGACAGCTTTCCTCCCTCAGGGAGGAGGGAGTTCCAAGTCCTACCACTTGACAGCCATCTAGAGGAAGCCCGGTGGCAGTGCATGTGAGCGCACCGTAAGTAGGAGAGGCATGCATTTAGAGCACTAGGGGCATCTCTGAGGAGATAAAGCATGCACACTGTGCTCACTGCATGTCTGCACAGCCTACTCAGGAAGCGCTGATGGCCCACTCAGTCTCACTGGCTCAAGGGGACATCCGGATATGTGTTCCAGGTGAGAGAGGATGGTCCTCCCTTCCTGGTCCCACTGTGGGGGGCAATCCATGGGGAATACAAGCCAATGGGGACCAGAGGAGACATGGGATGGTCGCGGGTGATGGGACAGGGCTGAGACAGCTGCCCAGCCTTCCATGGAGGGGTAAAAAACCTATATGGAAATGGAAAAAAGAAGAAATATAGAACCTGGACTTCTAGAGTAGGCTAGAAGACAGGCAACTGTATTCTACACCAGTAATAGGAGGTGAAGCTGGTTTACAGACAGGCTCTGGCAGCAAGGAAGGCAGTAGTCTAAACGGGAGCTGATGAAAGCTTATCCCAGGGACCACAGGTCACCTGGATGAAGGTAGGGTTGCAACCTCCTGAATGTCGCTAGAAACATTAACACCAGGATTGGTTTCCTCTATAGATATAGACGGTATCTGACTCCAGAAGCTCTGAAGGTTGCAGTCTACAGTTCACTTCTATCAGTCATCGACTATGGCTTAGTAATATATGGAGCTGCCACAACCACATCACTCAAATAGCTAACTGTTGCTCTGAACAAAGCATGTAGACTAATGACGGGTGCTGCCCATCTAACCCACACCTGTGATCTATACGCCAAAACTGGGTGGCTTCAACTAACTGATAGAATCAAGTATCAAACGTGCCTCCTGACCATAAAAGTGCTCCTTGGCTCTTGCCTCCAGGCACTGGATACCTGTTGAATAAATCCCTTAAGACCCAGCACACTCATACCTCAGAATCTGAACACCTCCTCATCCCACAGTGTCGGATTGCGCAGTACCAAAGATCCTTCTTGTACAGAGCCCCACTTTGGTTCAATGGCCTGTGTAGTGAATTGACCAATCTAACCAAGCTTGCACAGTTTAAACATTTGCTCCGGCAGCATCTTATAACTGAAAGCACATGTGATTGTACCACCAAATCCTAGTTTCTTCTGTCTACCTTCACCATGTGCTGTGGCACCCTGTCCACACCCATTGGCACTTACATTTTGGCACTGGTCACCTACATCACACTTTCACCATGCCCTCCCCTATCCCCTACTCCCTCCTACAACACTGACAAAGCCACTGGCTGCTACCTTCCCAATCTGATCAATATCGCAATGACACCACTTTCATCTACCCCTCCATCTTAACTCCCTACTGCCTCCTTTGCTCAATCTGTCACTGTATGCTTTGGATGTATTCACATGACTGTTCGTTGCAACATAACTGTCAGTTCACCCTTGCTGGCTGCTTCCTTACTGTTTATTCATTATTTATTATTGCTGTAGCAATCATCTTGTTTTTAAGCTGTAGCATACATACTGTACTATGTATATTTTTTTTTAACATCATCTTGTTGTACTCCCTGGCTAACTGTAACCCCTTCCCCACTGACGTGGAACCTTTGTAAATGAGTTGCCTTGCGCTCAAAGGTACTTGTAATCCGAGATTGAATAAATAAATTAATAAATGTTCTTAACATGACAGGAGTTGCTCTGGACTACAGATCACTACTGAGAAACCCATGGCCATGACCAGTGGTCTCAATGGCTGCAGTTGCAGGAGGGCCACATCAACAGGGGGCCCAGCCTGGCCAGCTGCATTCCAATATTGCCTTCTAACTTTCTTTGTGTTGCCTCTTATCATTACATAGCGAGGGGCCCAGATGGCAGCCAGCATCATTATGATGCTATTGACACTTCTCCTGTGTGCACAATAGAGATGCTGCTGACATGCCACCATCACCCGCTGACCGGGACAAAAGTCTAGGAGAATAATGAGAGTGCTGCATGTCTGGTGTGTGTTTAAGTTGATATGTCATATTAAAGGGAGCAGGAGCCAATTAAACATGCCTTCCCAAAATTCAAAATACGTGTCATGTGTGGGTTTACTCAATGTTCTGTCCTTCCCTAGGTCTTCATAAGAAATGTAAACAGAAGCAGATGGTATCGGGGTGACAGAGCTGTACTACAAGCCACCTTCCTAGTTCCAAAATCCCAATACTGCTGTGGTGAAAATTCTAAGAACACAGTGAGAGAGAGAGAGAGAGACACACACACACACAAACTTCCTGATTTAGGCTGCTTGGCACTGACCGGCGATTGCCACGACTGACTCTGATCTTCCTCCTTAAAGATCCAAGGCTTACATAGTCAGAATCCTATTTAAGACTGCTGGCCCTTGCCAAACACAGCTACAAAAAATAAATAAATGGCTGTAAATCACAGTTGATCACCTCTGTGACTGCTCCCCGTCTTGAAGGCCAGGCAGACTGGACTGACTGCACCTGGAGGGACTCCCACTTGCTGCTACTGACTGCTTGTTTGACTTTTGGGATTTAAGCTCAGACTTCACTAGGCAAGCTTCAAGCAAGACTACTGCTGCTGTATTTTCTTCTGAATCATGCCCTTTTATTTATTTATTTATTTATTTAAAAGTTTCACCAGGAAATACATACTGAGCAAACAAGCTCAATTCCAGATGCTTCCTGTTGGAAAAGGGAAAGGGACACACAGTAATACACAGTAATACACAGCAGTAGTACACAGCAATACAGCAATAATACACAATAATACAGCAGCAATAATGTCAGAACAGGGCATAAAGGCGGTAGAATACCAACATACACTGTGTGAGCAAAATTAAACAACTTGTACATTAAAATAAAAAATAAGAAGAGGGTGAAAAGAGATCAAAATTAACATTTTTAAATATATATAGGGGGGTACTAATTTGACAAACGAAAGGTAATTATAGTAAAAATAAAATTTAACTAAACATTACACACATCTACGGGTGGGGGGAGTGGTCCTTGAGAAGGGAATTGAGAATATGTGGTGAGGCAGTTTTAAACTAGCTGTAAGTGTACAGTACTTTTAAACATGGGCCCTCATTCTGATGCTATGAACATTTTAAACTAATGCCCACTCCCTGCTGTGTTCAACACCAGTAACAGCAGGATCTACCTCATTAAAATGGGAAGCTTTCCCATTCTTAGTGCTGCTCAATCGGACTTCTCAGGGAGTCCGATTCACTTCCACATTTGCCAAAAGTCTGCAAAGTAAAATTACAGCTTAAGGACTAAACAACCAATTGTAATAAACAGGAGTATGAAGACCATGGCTGGCAGGGTATGTCATATTACTGAGACTTCCCTGTGCTACTTTACTTTGCCTGTTCTGAACTGGATAAGGTTGAAATACAGGACCAAGATAATCCACCTATTATATCTGAGGAAGAAGTCTATAAGCTACTGATGAATTTTGACATTAACAAATCACAAGGGCTAGATGGGCTTCACCCCAGAATTTCATAAGAATTAGCATCTTCACTTGCAGGACCAGTAACATTGATATTTAACACACTATTAGAGAGAGGTATGACACCGGAGGCATGGAGATCTGTTATAGTGATCCCAATTTATAAGTACAGCATCAAGACTGATACAGGTAATTGCAGACCAATGAGAATTACATCAGTAATGGGAAAAATCATGGAAACTCTAGTGAGGGATAAATAAATGAGTTTCTTAGTGATAATAACCTGTGTGATGACAACCCAACCTGACTTTAGGAAAGGAAGATCTCGTCTAACAAATTTGGTATACTTCTTTGCACTAGATGAGGGAAAACCAGTGGATGTGGTATATTTTGATTTTAGCAAAGCTTTCAACACTATGCCATATGCTGAACTGATTAAACATTTTACAAGGATCAAGTTAAATAGAAAAATCATTAGGTAGATAAAGTCCTGGTTGAGGTTAGATCTCAGATTGTAAGAGAGAGAATCGATGTGATTTGGATAGAGTGAATGTAACCAGCAGTGTCCCTCAGGGTTCGGTCCTGGGACCTAGTTTGTTTAATACATTTATAGAAAGTATGTTAATATCCAAGCGGGTTGGATTACAGAATTTGCTGCTGATGCTAAGTTAGGACATATAGTGGACACTTAAGAACACATGCCTCTATTTCAGCTAGAGCTGGATGAATAATTCAGGTGGTCAGTTCAGGTTAAAATAACCTTCATTCTGAAGAAGTGTGCTGCAATGCACTTCAGGCATAGAAACCAGAAAGCGATTTATAATTTAGGGGGTTCAATGCTATGGGTTTCAGGTTGTGAAAAAGACTTGGGTATAACTGTAACACATGAACTGAAGCAATCAAATCAGTGTGACAATGCAGTTTCCAGATGGAACAGGATTCTGAGGTGCATCATGAGAAATATCACTGGCAGGGATAGGGAGGTGATACATCCAACGTACAGGGCTTTGGTGCGACCACATTTGGAATACTGTGATCAGTTCTGGCCACAAAAAAATGTAGATGAGATAAAAAAATTTGAAAGGATACAAAGAAGAACATAAAAAATAAAGGCATGGAAGGTCTAACATATGACATGAGACTAAATACTGTAGCTTTGGTTTGTACAGACTAGAAATGAGAAGACGGACAGGGGATTTAATATCCATACACAAATCAGTTTCAAAAGATGATGTAAGAAAATGCTTGCATCTAGAATTCAGACAACCTGTGAAGGAAACCAGGGGACATAAACTTAAACTGACAGGGCATCATTATAAATCTAAAAAGTGAGGAAGATGGTTTTCGCAGAGGGTGGTTCACTTTTTGAACAAATTGTCAGAAAAAACTGTGAGAAACGATAACATAGATATCTTTAAACATAGACTAGATAAGAATTTTCAGGAGGGAAAGGATCTGTGGTTGCATCGGTTGAATAAAACAGTAGACAGGCTAAATGGGCATATGCTCCTTCTTGTCTGTAAATCCTATGTTCTTATGTTCATATGAGTTTTAAAGGTTGTTTTCCCTACTTTCTATACACTATTAATTGTGTTGACTGGAGTTCTTCCTGCTTCAAAGTACTGTTCCCCCACTACTGTGCTGGCTGGAGTTTTCTCTACCCACCACAGTACTGTCTCCACCCCTCAAGTGAAAGTGATTGCAGAGACTAGTGCTTTATTTGCAAATCCTTTCCATTTTCCAAATGTCCAGTTAAGTAAGTGAGCGAGGGCACTGATTCCCAGTCTGTAGAAAGGAGGGAGACATGCAAACATTGAACCTCAATATGAACACCAGCCCACCAATCTCTGGTATGAGTAAATTAGATAGAGTCCATCGGCAGTTTTAATTTTGAAATAATGCTGACTGTTGTGTCAGCCCAATATTAGTTTTAAAAAAAAGCAGCCTGCTTTGGAGATGAAAATTGTTGAAGGAGTCCTCAGAAGTGGGGAAGGCAAGATGGCCACAGGAGAGGAGTTTTCTTTTTTTGTATGGGGATTGCTACTGGCTGCAACCAGGAGGCTGATTTTGTGAGACTGGCTAGATGCTACATTGGGGAGTAGGAGCCTGTCCAGGAGAATATGGGCCTCTATAAGGTTGACAGCCTGCATCCTTCCAGGAAGGGGACCTCGATCCTTAGTGGAAGGTTTAAATGATACTTGGATGAACATTTAAACTAGTTGGGGGGAGGCTGTATTACCAAGGGTAGTAACAATTGCTCCCCCCCAGCATGATGAACCAACAAGGAGGGAGGTCCCAAGGGGAGAAAGTTCCCCTAGCACAGGGGGTGCAAGATGAAAAGGGTGAAGACAAGGCAGAAAACAAGGAGGGAATAAATCAAGAATGCAAAAAAAAGCAGAGCAAAAGATGCAAGAAACAGAGAGGGTAATGAGGGAAAAAGGAGTGAGGGGGAGTTTCAGGAAGCAGCACATGCAGAAGGGGGAAGAGGGGGTGCAGGCAGGCAACAAGGTATGGAAAGCCATGTTCACCAACACAAGGAGTCTGGAAAATAAAATTCTGGATCAGGAGGCTATCATGGAAGTTGGTGGCCATAACCAAGTTGTGGTGGACTGATAGCCATAATAAGGACATGGTCATGTAACCCCCTTGTTCCCAGGGGTTACTAGAATCCCACTTAGAATCAGTGGCAAGCAGGGAGAGGCAGCTAGTGAGATGCCAGTTAAATGGGTTTCACACTGTCACACTCTGTTTTCAGTTTCTGCTGAGCTGGAGTGATGATGTCACCTTAGAATTCTCGCAACAGCATAAGCCACAATGGAATGCTAGCTGCAGGGTTTAGCAGTAGAATGTTGGGAAATTAAGTTCAGTCTTTAGAGAGCAGTTTGTGCGAAGACTCAGGAGAGTGAGGAGTGCTGCACAGTGCAGCTCCTCAGAGCCTGGCTCTGATATAGAGCTACCTCAGAAGAAGGGGTTGTGTGTTCTCACCCTAGAGATGAACACAGAAGACCTGTAGAAGGAAGTGGTAGAGACCATTTCTAGAAGTTGTTCCACTGCCCCATCCCCAGAGGGATGGGGGGAATTCCAGGAATTCAGGGGCAATCCCCTGATCCAGCCTGGAGAGGGAGAAGCTGCTTGAGAATTGTTTTGTTCTGTGAGTACCAGAGATTGTGTTGTGGGAGAAAGCCCGGGGCACCTGCATACCGTGGTGAGTTTTTCTCTGACAAAGGGACACTGTTCACCAAGACTGTGTTTTAAGTAAAAGTGTTTGCCTACTGTGGGGTCCGAGGGAGACTTGCCAAGTACAGAACTTTTAGACTGTGTATGATTTAAAAACATCTGCAACACTGGGGATCTAGGGTAAAGACATAGCCACATACAGAACTTTTAAAGTCAGGACACCACCAGTGAAAAGTAGAATGTTAAATGTGAAAAACATTTCAAGACAGCATCTACAAACAGTGTTTCAGAGAAAGGTGTTGTAACCAAATGAATGGCCGAGTATAGATTTGGGAGCAAAAGGTGGGAGACCCCCTCCCTCATCTGGAGTAACCACGTTTACCTCTCTGGGTTCAGTTTGGGCACCTATGTTTTCTCTCAGCGCATTTGGCCAGTGCCTGAGGAAAGCACCCAGACATGGGATTTTGGATTTCCCTGTGAGACGGAATGTGCTCATGGGTGGTTTAGGGAGTCACCAGTAACCTCCATGCAATATGGAAAAGTGTCCTAGTACAGGCCTGGGTGCCAAGTCAAGGAAAAGAAGAGAAGTGTACCAGTTTGGGCCATGTGTGCCCAGATCCATTCAGAACCTGAGGGTTCGTAGTGAGAAAGTGTGCTCTGTACCTCTGTAATCTGCATTACCAGTGAGTGTAGCCCTGTGGGGGTCCATCTTTGCTTTGTTATTCTCTGTGTTATGTGAATAAAAGCCACACTCTAGAATCCCAGCCTGGTTTGGACATTTCAGTTATTGCTTCCATTGTCTGGATTTACTTGGGTGCCACTGACCAGAAGTACAAACCTAGCATAATGCTGAGCAAATGTTTTCTCCTAGGGACACAGGTTGATGCCCATGCTAAATGCCCCCCAGGTGTGAGCTAGGTAGTTGCCACACTTGGTTTGCCTGTCTGAAGGATGGCAGGCTCAGAAGTAGAAGTAATGGGTCCACAGAATCTGTAAGATATTTGTAGTGACTACCCCCACCCCTCTCAGTGGCACCTAGATGTCAGAGGAGCAGCCCTGCTGCTAGAAACAAGGGGGGCTGGTGGGGGGTGGTTACAGTCATACTAGATAGCTCTGCTCAGGAAAGACAGGGAGGAGAGGAGGGGTTGTTCTATATGTAAGGGAGGTAATCAAGGCTATGGAAATACAGAAGTATCTGTAGGAAAAGGAAGAGCTGGAGGTGCCGTGGGGCATCCTGGTACAAAATGGCAAATTCCATGACATTTTTTGTTTTTACTGGTGTGCAGGCAGTCCAAATCCCAGAAATGCACTGGGTTCTCCAGTAACAACTGAAAACCAGTGGCCTTGCAAAGAACTTACAGACCCCAATTTTTGGAAACCAATCTCCACGTGTGCATGCGCAAGTCATCTACAGGAGTGGTAGCTTAAGTCGGAGCTAAGTAAAAATCCAATTTTAAAATCTGTTACAATGTATCCAATAAAACCTCTCGTGCCATTTGGGCTCAAATAGAAAAATGGCTAAAACTAAAGCTACTGCACACATCTATTACCCCCTACCCTTTGGGGTAATCGTCTACTTCAGGTGGGGGAGGCAGCCCCTGTATTGGGTGACTTGGCAGGAAAAAAATATACTTACCTTATCTGATCTTCTGATACCCCACACCAATACACTAGACTCCTTACAAGGTCTCCAGCATAGATTTAGCCTCTGACAAAATAAGGTTTGGAGTGCTCTCAAACCTGTCCTAAAAGAACTTCACACTTTGCAGACCCAGGTAGTGACCCACCCAGGTATAAAGTGTAACTCCCTCAAACAAGCATTTGTCAATGCTGAATGTTGATTGCGTTAGTCCGTTGAGCTTGCTCAGTGCCCTTCTGTCACTCTCTCGTTCTGTTTCTCCCGGTGCTGCAGGCTGCTCTTTTGTACTGGGCTCCTGCCTGCGTTGGCACCTTTTTGTGTCCACAAAGAAATCTGCAACTGTCCCAATAGAGCTCAGTTGAGGTGACTCACTCCCCCTCTCTCACTCGCTCATTCTGTTTCTCCTGGCGCTGCAGGCTGCCATTTTGCACTGAGCTCCTGCCTCTGTTGGTGGCTTTTTCTGCCCACAAAGAAATCTGCAGCAGTCCTGATACAGGTCAGTTGAGCTTGCTCACTTCCCCTCTCTCACTCACTTGTTCTGTTTCTGCTGGCGCTGCAGGCTGGCCTTTTGTACTGGGCTCCTGCCTGTGTTGCCGCCTTTTCCTGCCCACAAAGAAATCTGTAGCAGTCACGATAGACCTCAGTTGAGCTTGCTCAATCCCCCTCTCTCACTCACTTGTTGTGTTTCTCCCGGAGGTGCAGGCTGCCCTTTTTATACTGGGGTTCTGCCTGCACTGGCACCTTTTTCTGCCCACAAAGAAATCCGCAGCTGTGCCGACAGAGCTCCATTGAGGTGGCTCACTCCCCCTGTCTCACTCGCTCATTCTGTTTCTCCTGGTGCTGCAGGCTGCCCTTTAATAGTGGGCTCCTGACTCTGTTGGTGCCTTTTTATGCCCACAAAGAAATCTGCAGCAGTCCCAACAGAGTTCCATTGAACTCGTTCACTCCCCCTCTCTCACTCGCTCATTCCATTTCTGCCCACGCTGCAGGCTGCCCTTTTGTACTGGACTTTTGCCTGCATTGCTGCCTTCTTCTGGCCACAAAGAAACCTGCAGCAGTCATGATAGAGCTCTGTTGAGCTTGCTCATTCCCCCTCTCTCACTTGCTCGTTTTGTTTCTCCTGCTGCTGCAGGCTGCCCTTTTGTACTGAGCCCCTACATGCATTGCTGCCTTTCTCTGCCCACAAAGAAATCTGCAGCACTCCCAACAGAGCTCCGTTGAGCTCACTCTCTCCCCTTCCCTCACTCGCTTGTTCTGTGTCTCCCGCTGCTGCAGGCTGCCCTTTTGTACTGGGTTCCTGCCTGCATTGGCAGCTTTTTCTGCCCACAAAGAAATCTGCAGCACTCCCGACACAGCTCCGTACAGCTCACTAACTCCTTCCCCCTCTCTCAGTCTCTCATTCTGTTTTTCCCACTGCTGCAGGCTGCCCTTTTGTACTGGGCCCCTGCGTGCATTGCTGCCTTTTTCTGCCCACAAAGAAATCTGCAGCAGTCCCAACAGAGCTCCGTTGAGCTCACTCAGTCCCCTCCCTCACTCACTTGTTCTGTGTCTCCCGGCACTGCAGGCTGCCCTTTTATACTAGGCTCCTGCCTGCGTTGGCAGCTTTTCCTGCCCACAAAGAAATCTGCAGCAGTCCTGACAGAGCTTAGTTGAGCTCAGTCACCCCCCCCCCACTCGCTTGATCCTAATCTGTCCCAAACACTGATTTCTGACAGCGACTGCGGTATTGTGAGCCGGAAGCGCGAAAACACATTTCGGCCAGGATGTTAAAAATGACAGCTGTACTGTTCATAAGGAGGTGTAAAAAATGCCAGTGTTTAAAATCTGGCATGAAAATATTACTAATTTGTGAGCTAACAAGGGTGCATGGAAACCGCATCACGCACAATCGTAACACAGTCATTTTATGGAGTTTCATCACAAAATTTTCAACATAGGCATTTTAGGACCTCTGCTCATGAACAGTGTTAATATGATTTTCTTAATGTGTCCTGAACACTGATTTCCCACAGCGACTTCGCTATTGTGTGCCGGAAGATGGAAACAACATTTTGGCCAGGATGTGAAAAATGACTGCTGCACTGTTCATAAGGAGGTGTGGAAAAATGGCATTGTTGAAAATCTGGAGTGAATATATTGCAAAGTTGCAAAGGGACGAGCGTGTGTGGAAACTGCGCAACGCACACTCGTAACACACTCATTTTATGGACTTTTGTCACCAAATTTTCAACATAGGCATTTTAACACCTCTGCTAATGAACAGTGTCACTGTCATTTTCATAATGTGTCCCTAACATGGATTTCCCCAGCAACCACGCTATTCTGCACTGGAACTACAAAAACACATTTTGGCCAGGATGTGAAAAATGACAGCTGTACTGTTTATAAGGAGGTCCAGAAGAATGGCAATGTTGAAAATTAGGTGTGAAAATATAAGTAATGCGCGAAGTTACGAGCGTATGTGTAAACTGCACAACACACGCTCATAACACAGTCATTTTAAGGAGTATTGTCACCAAATTTTCAACATATGCATTTTAGGACCTCTGCTCATGAACAGTGTCACTGTTATTTTCTTAATTGGTCCTGAACACTGATTTCCCACAGTGACCGCGCTATTCTGCGCTGGAAGAACGAAAACACATTTCAGCCAGGAAGTGAAAAATGACAGCTGCACTGTTCACAAGGAGGTGTGCAAAAATGCTAATGTTGAAAATCTGGCATGAAAATATTGCAAATTCGTGAAGTTACGAGCGTGTATAGCAACTGCACAACGCACACTCGTAAAACAGTAATTTTTTGGATTTTTTTCCACCAAATTTCCAACATAGGCTTTCGGAGAGCCAACCTCATGAACACTGGCACTGTCATTTCGTTAATCAGTCCCGAAAGGTGATTCCACACAGTGACCGGGAACATACCTCTCAACCTTTTCTCCACCAAATGTGGAACATTGCTTCTCAAAATGTGGAACAAATGAGCAAAATGTGGAACTCTTAATCAAATCTTTACCTAGGAGGCTCAGAACACTGTTAAAATGTTTGCATTTATGTTCAGAAAGTCTGTTTTTAATTGAATTATATATTTTTTGCATCATTTACTATAGATTTTTGCTTTAGAATGTGAATACTGAATGTGGAACAAGTCCTCACAATGTGGAACAGGGACCTTTTGTAAAATAAAATGAGGAATGTTCCTCATAATGAGGTACAGTTGAGAGGTATGATCGGGAAATCACCTTTTGGAGCCAAATAACATCATGACAGTGGCAGAATTCATAAGGAGGGGTCCCAAAAACCCCATGTTGAAAATTTGGTGCCAAAATTCCAAAAAATGCCTGAGATATGCATCAAGGTTGGAAAAATCTTATTTATTCCATTATAAGCTTACAGGCATTTCCTCAGTCTGCGGTCGGCTTTGAAGAGTGCAAACATGTTCCTGGTCCACCGAAGATCGTCGAGCCGGACTCCAGAGGTAAGTATGGGGTGAGGGGGGGTGTGGAGAGGCAGGGGTTGTGGGAGGAGGACAGGGACACCACAAGGGACAGTTTTCTTTTTCCAAAGGTTAAAACCAAAAAAAAAAAAATTGCTGGACTTTTCTTTTTTACAGGAGCATGTTGTTCGCTGGGGTGGGCTCCCAGCAAGCTAACGGAGTGTTTTATTTTGGGGAGCAGCTGAAGCCGATGAGGATTGGGCACCCACTCAGCACAAATCTACTGGGTGTTTGTGGGGGGGTGGCATTATGCTGACGGGGAGTGGGCTCCCCCATCAGCACATGAAACTTGGAGGGCGGGACATAATGCCGATGGGGAGTGGGATCCCCCGTCGGCAACATCAAAGTACAGGGCAGGGCACTGAAGCCAATGGGGATTGGGGCCCACATCTGCAAACACACACTGTTGTGAGGGGGGCACATGCTGCTGAGGGGGACTGGGCACCCCTCGGCACTGAGGGTTCATAATGTTGTTTGTGAACACGGACGCAAACGCCGCCATGTTCACAAACAATATTACACTTGCCAACATTCGGCCCAGCAATGACGGGTCGCTCCCTCATTGCAGCAAATGGCTGACACTGCACTGATGAGGCAGCCCCTGATTGCAGCGGCTGAAACGTTTCAAGGTGGTGGCATGCTGGCTGAACTAGTGTCAGCAGCAGCATGCCATGGCATTGGGGAAAGCAGGCCAAGCCTTTAAAGGCTGTGGGGGCATTAGCCACAACAGTGCCACGCCTCCACAACCTGCTTCTGGAAAGCTGCTGCAATATGTTTCTTGCGCATACTCGCAATCAACATAAAAAGGAGCAGTCATCCACATCTACATCACTAGAAGAGATGCCATCCCAGATCAAACTGTGAAGACCAGGACTTACTGGGAAACTACCTTATATATTGAGTATTCAAAATGGTCCGTCTGCTGGAAAACTATCAGAACCCCAGTTAAAAATACCAATAGCAGACTGATACAAAACAAAGTCATACAATTCTGGTATTGTACCCCAGCAGCTCTACATATCATTCGCATTCTTCCAGCTAATGAGTGTTGGAGATCCACCCAGTCTGGAAGGGATCTTTACCATATCCTTTGGACCTGTCCTAAAGTGAGCCCATACTGGAGACAAATAGAAACCATTATGCAGAATATTTTCCAAACCTCTCTTCCCATGTCACCAGGACTTTTCCTCTTCGGTACTAAGCAAATGGCCCCTCATCTTAGAAAAACTTAATACAAACCTGTGGTCCTAGCTAGTACTGAGGGTTTACATCTGCTACTCCACCAATGACAATCTACTGACATCCCAACTATCAAAGAATTCCTGAATGGTATAGCACAACTGGCCCAAATATGAGAGAATCTCACATTTGGTTAGTAACTCTCAAAACACATATACTAAGACTTGATCTAATTTCCACTCATATCTGCAGCATACCCAGGGGCCCCGTGTTTACTGAGGCAAAGTGGACCTACATTCTGCGGCAGGACCTCATACTTTCTGCAGCAGAACAAATGCTGATTCTGTGGCCATTCTGCGGCAGATAAATTGTGGTTAAACAGCATACCTTCAAGAGGATTAAGTCTTAGTTAACCCTTTGACTGCCTTTGTGCAACCACTCCGCTACACTAAAAGTGGAGCAGCAAACCTTTTTTTCACAAATATTAAACTGCAATAACCCAAACCTGGTGCAGCCATGAGCATCAGTGTTCTCTTTTAATGACTTTTCCCTCCCACCCTGAATTTGAAGGCTCATCTGTTCTTCTTCTGGAAATTGTTGGCTTTTGCTGTTCTAGGTTATAATTGGAGGAGGACATAAACACTCAGTTAAAACTACACAGAAGGCAAAACCTGCTTGGATTTCTTCTGGTTTGTATTTACAGTTAGCAGACAAAGAGAGACTCCAACTTGAAACCCACTCTTTTTCTGATTTTGATTAAGGTTCTCTTAGATTATAATTTTTAAAACTAGGAATACCTAGAACTGCCTTGTAACAAAATGATGAGTGCAGTGTGCAAATCTGTGTTGGGGGGGGGGTCTTCCTATAATAGTGAATGAGGGTGTAATTTGCAGTGTCTGTGGGATTTGTTGACTCCTGAGTTTTTGTTTGGGGGACACACTAAAAAATGCAAGCAAGTCATTCTTATTAAGCTGGAGTAACCTTGGTTAGCATGTTCTTTCCCCAGCAGCTCACGGGTAGTGGTGTTCTTCAGTCAGTGACCCTCATTTCACTTATGTATAGCAGCAATCAATACAACTCTCCACTCTGATATTTTCTCCTAACCTGCTTGCTCTAGTTCTAGTATATCCTCATCCCAAGCTCTACTGCAGCTGGGCAACGTGACCCTCCTTAAGAATCGATCTTGATGCCACCACTTAGGCTGCAGGTTCAAATCTGCCAAGAAATTACTGTCGCATGTACAGGTACAGATCTGCGACCCACAAATCAAAACTCTGATCGATGTCCATCAGTGGGGACCGAGTCCTCTGCTCAGTCTGTTGCCAGCCACATGTTTCTGCAATTAGTTCCTCCTCTGATACCTGCCACCACACCAATATTGATTCCACCTCCAGGGGCACCACTGAATCATCACACTTCTTGACTACTGCTTGCCTTTCAGTTCTTCCTTCCAAATTCATCTTCCAGGGATTCAGCATGCACCGTGAGCAGCCTCACAATGAAAAATTAACATGGCTGAGCTAGCCACACCTACAGTACACAGCAGCAAATCATAACTGCTGTGGACCTAATCAAGCTCTGCTACTCTTGCATCAGTCCCCCCCCCCCCCACACACAATTCTGGCTGGACAGAGTTATGTAACAAGAGCCAGCATGAGTCAAGATGCCATGTGGCCACTAGCTTTTCAGCTTTGTAGCTGGCGGCATCAGTTTGTTGCTCCTTCTAAGAAGTATGTATGCCATGGCATACTTGACATATCAGTAAAAATGTCCTTGCCTTGTTTGATCGCATAGTATAGTTAGCATTTCTGCTGCCATATGGCTGGTTTTCCCGATTTCTGCAGCACTGATTTCTGCGGTCAGCCCTGATTTCTGTGGCCACTGCTGCAACTGCAGAATCGCAGAAAACACAGGACCCTGAGCATACCTCTCCTACTGGAACACAGAAAACAAGACACACACTTTCCCCTCCCTGAAAACTAATCAGTTATTGACATTATTCCCCCACCCTTGGGATAGACGGAACCATACTCTCTTCCTGTTCACCTCCCTTCAGGCTCTGGCTGACTCTGGAAGGCCCCATATAATATTAAAAACAGGTATTAAAGAAAGTTCCCTATCTTAGTTTGTTGTTATAATTTTAGGAGATGTACTGTGCTGTAAATAGTTGTGTTTAAGTAACTAATTGCCTCAAATAACTGTTTACAGTTTCAGTTATAGTTTATATAGAACAACAAGGTGTACTACACTGTAAACCACTGTGATACACCATTATAATAAGGATGACTGTGTAATCCTGTTGTGTCTTAGTCTCCCAAGCTTAATATAACTCATTATATATATCAGCAACTTCAAGAATGATCGCTTAGATATTTTCAATGTTTATTCATCTTTTGCATTAACATATCTAAACTTTGAATTACTGTATCAAGTCATTCACTTGTATGACCACAGCTCACACTGTTTGTCTGTATCAACATATCTTCATACAAAGCTGATTAATGTATCTCTGTTGAAAATTATAAAAAATGTGATTAACTTTAATAAAATCTGTTACAACTGGGAGCCGGCCAAGCTGAACCATAATCAGCACAGCTCAACTGATGGAGAAAAATCAGAGCGAATGAAATGCTAAACCCTGAACAGGAAAAAGCAACAGAAATAGAGATATTTACAAAAAATGAGACCAATTGGTAGCCTGGCAAGAATGGCAGGAGACAAGCGAAACCACAGCAACTCTGTTTGAGAGTAATATGGAACTCAAACGTTTGCTCCAACAAGTGTTAACTCAAATTAAAACATTTTAATCCTCAGTAGCAAACTTAGAAGAGAAGGTGCAAGTCCTACAGCACCAGACACAGGATGTAGAAACTTATCTCTCAGTCACAGAAGAAAAAGGCAGCCGACACGAGGCCAGGATATAGGAACTGGAGCGGCTTGTCCAGCTGTTCTGGCACTGTGTTGAGGATTTCAAAAACAGAAGTCTGCAAAATAACCTATGGTTTGTAGGTTTCCTAGAGGGGGTCAAGGGCTGGGAACCAGCAGCCTTTCTACAAAAAGAACTTCTTAGACTGCTCAACTATATGTGGGAGCCCTGCCTGGAGATAGAGGGCACACTACACCCTGGCACCAGCCTCGAAAGATTCAGGGAGACCCTGGCCTCTCCTGGTTAAATTTCTTTGATTCCTAAAAATGGAGAGAATTCTCATGCTGGCAAGGGAAATGGGCTCCCTATGCTGGCAGGGGCGTAAAATGTATATATTCAGTAATTATTTGGCTAAATTAGCAGGGAAGAGCTACACAAAAGTCTGAAAAACCTTCAAGAACTGCAAATCCCCATATAGACTCACATATATTGCCAAGTTACAAATTCACAGAAACGGAATCTCAAACACCTTTGAAATCCCAGATGAAGCTATGGATTATATTGCATGGAACTGGTCAGACAGATTCCCTCCCACAAGGTAGACCACACAAAGTCATAAAGTGATAGCCCTCCCAGGAAGCATGGCATGCCACACACAGTATGGGAGCGAGAATAGGTTCCAGACAACCCCAGCAGAACCAGAGTGCAATGGACTGGCAAACTTCAAAGTCCAAATGTAAGCAGATGAACAAGGTGAGAATGGAACAATTCAGGGGACACATGATTCATCTCATTGGACAACTGCAGAGACTTGGCATCAACCACTGACTCAGAATCTGTGAGGAAACTGGCACCAACATGCCAAGAACAGGAGAATGAGAAGCAATATGCACCTGAGATCTCTACGAACTCTCAGGGCCCTGAGCTCATACTGACATTCCAAATCTAACTGAAGACATGGGCAGAGGCAGTTGGGACTCACTTGCCAGACCAGCGAGGAGCAGCTGGAGGAACAGAAGCCCAACCTCGTTACTGAGCAAGACACCAACCAGCTTAAATGGGCTGTACTTCGGAGGGACAAACCTGAACTTTGATAATGCTCAAGCTCCCACATGGAGCTGACAATTACTAAATGAGGTATAGTTCTGATAAATGTAAAGTTTACATCTGCAGGCAGAGGATGCTGGCAGTGGTAGTAGCGATCCCCCCAACACCCTCAAAACTGCCCTTAGACCACTATGGGGACTTGGGGAAGGCCATTTAGGGAACATTGTTTAACCAGGAGTAGCGCACTAAGCTGAAGCTTGTTTCCAGGTTACTTTACGCTCACCTCATAGCCTCCAGCTCCTGTGACTGCTTTGACTAAAATCTCATCCCACTGAGTGCACTTACATTTGTTTCACTCAACCACCATGGTCTCCTCTTTGACAAAGACAACCTGAGTACCACTAACCTGGTTCTGTCTGCTCCTAACTTCTTATTTCTCCCTCTCTTCCCTCTCAAGCTCTCCAATCCTTATTCCTAGCCCTTGACACTGCCTCTGAGCTCCTTTTTCTTTTCTGTACATAAATGTTACTGTTTAAGTTGTGGCCTTGTTAAACGGCTTGCTGATTGTTTGTAACACTGTCTACTATGTTTTTGTACTTAATGACGTGGAACCTATGTAAAAGAGCCTTGGCTCAAAGGTATTAATTCCTAGAACAATAAACAAACAAACAAACAAACAAATGACTTGCTCAGGATCACATAGTATGCACCTAGTCGGCTGTGTAATTCAAACCCAGGTCTCCAGATCTGCAGCTCAGAGTCTTAACTCGCTGCGCTATATTGCCTCAAAGTATAAGTGCAGTCTGATTTTTAAGTGCAATTTTTCAAAAGGCACTGCCCGTATAGACTTCACTCTGTAATGGGACATAAAGTGGCTGAGAGAGAAATCAAAGATCCGTCACAACCTAGGGCTATGTAGTTCTGACAAGTCTCATACAAGAAGTGCCCCTCTATGTGCCCAGTAATGAAAACCGAGTGTTTTGTACACTCACAGGGAAATGATCTATGGGAGTTAGCATAAAGCACAACAACCTAAGATACACCATTTAATTCATGAACCCCCTTACTTCCTTTCCCTGATCACCTAATCGGGACTGCACAGCCACCCATTTGAACAGGTTGCCTGACCCCCTCTGCCTGTCTTAGAAGCCACCATTTTGCATGACAGTCGCATGACAGGACTGACAGTCTGACTGTCGGGTCCTTGCAACATGACTACAATGGGGATTCACTTAGCAAGTTTGCTATAATGATTAGTGGCTCCCTACACCCTCCAAGCACTGTTTCCCTGTTATTTATTTAGTAATCAGAATTACAACCTTTGAGCTAAAAGCTCATTTACAAAGGATCATTGTCACAAGAGTAGGGGAGGGTACATATGTTTGGAAGTCAGTAGCAGCTTAATAGGCATTGTCAAGAACATCTTATAGTAAGAAAAATGTGAACAGGAGAAATCAGTAAACATTGGCAATAGCATAACAATGTAGGATAACATAGGCAAATAACACATAACCAAAACCAGGGTACATAGTCAATGGGGTTGGGTTCACACATCATGCCATACAATTAAGTGCTGAAGTCAGATTTAGGTGCTAGTTTGAGAAAAAAAATCAGAGGTGGAAGATAGTCAGGCTCTTGTATTGGGAGGAAACAGGAGATGGAGCTGTTCATCAGAACTGATACCTAAAGGTTACTAGGCTATAGCCTAGGCATAGTAGTCAGAAAGGGTAGAGGGAACCAATCAGGATTAGGTAGGAGAAGAGGAATCAGAGGAGGGGGATGATGGTAGGCTCAAAGGTGGGTGGTGTAAGGAGGTCGGCGGGTGAAGGTTTGTCAAGGAGAGTGTGTGAGTAGAAGGTGAGCAGGCAGGCAGATGGGCAGATATGGGCAGGTGGTGAGCAGGGAGTTTTGCGTCATATTGTAGAGTGAAAGAAGAACCTTGGCAAGCCTAGGGTTCTAGTATCTGTTAGGGTAATAGTAACTATGGCAGCGTACAGGAGGGGAGATAATATTTAAGAGCATGGCTTTGGAGAACAGAGGCATACTGGCTCGTGGGTTAAGAGTGGCAATTGCAATGTACAGGAGGGTGAATAGACTTCCTTAGCTCGGACTTGAAAGGCCCAAGTTGGGAAAGGCTTGGGATGGCGGTTGGTAGCTCATTTATCCAAGCAGAAGCCTTGACAGCAAAGGCACGTCTCCCCAAGGCAATCCTTCTGAATGGAACAGCTAATGCATGTTTGGTAACACTTCCTGTGGCATGTTCAGCTGGAGCAGGACAGAATAAGGCTTGTATAGACAGAGGTGCAAGTCCGAGTAGGGCCTTCTGTCCCAAGATGCAGGAATGGAACTTAATGTGGTCCATAAGTGGGAGCCATTCTGTCCATATGTACAGTTCACATGTATGCAATAGGCGGTCTGCCCCTAACGCAAACCTACAGGCTTTATTTAAGGAGGTGTGCACTTTGAGCAGGCTAGTTTCAGTGGTGGACCCATAGACTACATTCCCATAGTTCAGGATTGGAAGGATTGTACCTCTGACTGCCCGTGTCCTGGCCTCAGAAGTAAGACAGAACCAGTGCCTGTACAGAGCTCCTAGTTTCCTATTGACTGCAGTGGTAATATTGCGTATATGTTTTTCGAACTATAGGAACTCATCTATGGTGAGACCAAGATACAAGACCAAGATACCGGAAGGAAGTTACCTGCTCCAGGGTGGTTTACTTCATATCCTTAAAGAACTGTTGGCTTGGGGATTTAAACCCCCCATGTTATTTTCACAGGGCTGGTGCTCCTGCCTCCACCTTGCCTATATTAGGCTTTCAAACAGAGTCCCTTCTTGATTGTGCACACGGGGGATGACAGTGCCAAATCTGCTGCCAGAGGACAAGTCCCTTCCCACCACTCATCCCTTATCATTCACACACACACACACACACACACACATGCTTACTAGCATGGGGCTCAATTCTATGAGAAATTTCAAGGATCTTGACTTCTGCAGCTTACCCCTCACAGCAATCACATGCCCGAGCAGGTCTCATCTCCTTGAACATGGGCACAGAACATAGATCAGAATAGAGGATTTTACCTTCACAAACAATCCCTGCACAATCAGTCCACACCTCTGTCAGCACCACCACTCTTTACCTCCCCAGGTAGAAAAGACAGCTATGAGGGACGAAACCATCCAGGCAGTAAAGACCTGCGGCAGCAGTGTCAAATCCCACAAGTGCCACCAAAAAGCAAAAGGGAGATAAGCACAGTCGCATAACTGCTATGCTCAAAATTTAGAATAGCACATCCCCAAGATCTGATGCTTAAGCTTAAGGCTCTATCACGCATGTCAAACAATCTTTTCCTCACTGACAGAACTGGTGAGGACAAGCTGATGTGAAGCTCCCTTGATGTGAGCTCAAATATAGCAGGACCACCCAGGAGGCACACAGCCAAGCATGGTTCTCATAAAGCACAGATAGAAACACGCCTTTCATAAAATGACATAAAGTAGTCCCACAGTTCAGGATAACTGAGACCCACAAACACACTGCCAATAGCGGGTGGGAGACAAAAAACTGAAATCACAGCCAGTGAACCACCCGCTGTAGTGCACTAAGCAGGTTAAGCTGCAGTGCTGTATTTCATGCAGCAGCTCCCCGCCACCCCCTATACAGCAAATAGAGGGTGCCCATCCCCCTTTTTCCTCTAATTTCCCCTCTTTCTCCCTACATGATTAATAAAACACTGAAACAAGTGGTTCAAGCCTTGGTAGGTGGCACAGGTGCAAGGGATGCCACGCCACACAATGGAAATGGGTTCAGACCATGCATGGATGCAACTTGCAGGAAGTGGACTCAAGGGTTTGACACCTTGCTCCACCATTACCTGCCAACCCCCAAAAAGTTATAGTTTGACGTGTTTGTTTAATGTTATATGGTTTTTATTATTACTTGTTCTAATTCTTCTAAGTGCTGAATTCACATGACCTTTCCTGGCCAAACAGTTCTCAGAAGGTCCAGGGGAATGCAATACTATTAGATATACAGCTCAGCATATAGAGCAATCAGTTCATCTGCATAGCTGTGTATATTAGGATGGTACAGATAAGACATACTCTGACAATTTGGTACCTGCCACACCGCAACCACGTAAGATCCTCAGGTTAGGGAAGGGGCACATGTGGACACTCCCATATAACCGCTAGTCTAATCCCACATCAAATGCAATAGCTCAAACAAATGTAAATGAGCCACCTTTAGGCCACCTTCAAGTGAGCCTCAGCTCTTGGTATCCCTGCAACCTCCTAATGGCTAACCAACACATAACATGGATTTCCTGGAATGTGAAGAGTATCCAAACACCAATAAACAGATGGAAAATATTAAACCATATGAAGAGGGAGGAAGCAGGGGTGGCCTTCCTGCAGGAAATGCATCTTACCAAGACTGAATCAGAAAAGCTAAAAACAGTGTGGGTTTTCCAGGTCTTTAGCTCCATCTACAATACCAAGAGCAGAGGAGTTGCTATCATCATACATGAAAATACATAATTTCAAGCAGAAAAGGTTACCACAGATCCAGAGGAATGCTACGTTATTGTACAGGGTACCCTAGATGGCTAGAAGGGAAGCTTATGTATTGTGCATGGGCCGACGTCAGCAAAAGGCATCCTTTTTCTGGACACACAGCTATTCCAAGAAATACACAAGGGACAGTTAGTGATCGGGAGTGACATAAAGACTGTCATGGATGACTTTTTAGACCAAAGTAAGGCTCCCTCAGGACTCAAGATCCCCGTCTCAGAAGCTTTCAATGACCTGTCTCAGAAATTGGGATTAACTGATATTTGGAGAATGGTCAACCCACAGGGCAAGACTACTCCTTCCTCTCTATTCCCCATCAGTCCTTTTCCAGGATTGACATGTGGCTCATCCCAGGGGCTTGGACAACTAACATACTGGAAGCTCAACTAGATGCTGTGGTCATTTCACACCATGAAACAGTTTCTTTTACATGGCTTCCCCCCACTGCAACCAAAGGGACCAGGAGCAGATGGTGCTTCAACACCTCTACCTTCAAAAACTAAAAAAATTTCTGCACCAGACTGAGGGAAGACATTAGAAACTTCATACTTATAAATAGATCGGAAGACACCTTAGCATTCATACACTGGGATGCACCTAAGGCCTACATCAGAGGCAAGTGCATTAGTGGCACCTCTCACTTGAAGAAGACTAGAGCATGGGAATTGGCAGAGCAGCAATTGTGTTTGAAGGGGCTCAAACAGAAATTTTGAGACAACCCAGAAACAGTAGGACCCCTGCTGATGGAAATCATAGGGCTCAGGCACAAAATTAACATATAGTGTATGGTGAGGGCTTATTGTGCATTGAAATCAGAGGCTCTCAAAATGTCGTTGTATCACAGTTCAAAAGGTCACTGAATGTGATTGTACCCTACTGTGGTACAACAACATTTCGAAAACCTCTCAAAGTTCCAAGCAGAACTGCATGAGCCACAGAAATGGCAGGATCAACTAGATAACAGTAGCAGCACTGGCACAATCTCCTGAACCCCCCAACTCTATCAGGATCAACCAGATAACACAGGATCAACCAGTTATATGTTTGTAAATAAAAAAAACTTTAAAGCAGGATCAACCAGATAAATTAACTTACAGAATGAAACTCTCCTCACAGCCGATGTCCTCTTGCTAAACGAGAGATAGAGCCGCCATGTTTTTTTTTTAAATCCCTCCCACACCCGATTTACTGCCAATAGAAGACTGCGCTACAAATGTAGGGATGTCTTACCCCTACCAACCACATATTACACCCTAGCAACCGGCCCTAAGTTCCAAATTAGGAAATGGCTACCAACATTTATTTTCTTATATTTTAAAACCAAAAAAAATGTGAAAACCATATTTATTTTACTTAGAGGGCACCATACACTATAAAAAATGGTGGCTGGGCAACTCTATGCCCAACTAGTGTTTTGTGCCACCTCGGGGTTCTGATTCCCACAGACCCTTGAGCTTCAGTCTTGAGGTCACAGGAATGGAACCTCTGGTGGCAAAACACCGATGTGCATGGTTGTCATCCACTATTCTCTATGTACTTATACCACAAAGCAGAGTAAGCCCTTTTTTGCCTTTGCCAGACATTTTAGGAATCTGGTGAGAAACCATGATGCCTCCTAGCCTGCCAACTGAAAAAAAGGCAGGAGCACTTCAGAACAGTCTCCAGAGATGAGAAGGGCATCAATGAGGAATTCTGTACCTTCTACAGCTCCCTATATGCTGCCAAAGTTCAGCCTTCTGAGCAAGAGATGGAGGACTTCTTAAACCGGTTGCAACTAGTAATGCTAAAACCAGACAAGGAAGCCCAATTAGAGAAGCCCTTGAACAGGCAGAACTGGATGCTGCACTGCAAACTAGGGCCCCAAGTGGAGACAGGTTGCCGGCGGAGTTTCTCAATGCTTTCAAAGATGTGTTCTCCACCCCACTGATGGCTGCCTCACAGAAGCATGTACCACAGGTATCCTACCAGCATCCATGCGAACAACCTAGACTTCCTTCATACCAAATCTGAAAAAGATACAACCCTCTGTGGTAGCTTTCATCCTATCTCACTGATCGCAGCAGACTGTAAAGCCTTTGCCTAGGTCCTGGCCAATAGACTCCAAGAGGTTAACCCCTCCCTAGTTGACAGGGATCAAGTGGGGTTTGCCCTGGTACACGGGAATTGACAACACATAATGTCTGATTAATTTACTTTGGAAGTCTAAAACCCTCTAGTCCCATATTATCCTTTTGCTCTCTGGATGCTGAAAAGGCTTTTGACAGGGTAGAGTATAGGTACTTGTTCAAAGCTCTCTCGACCTTTGGGATAGGCCCCAACACTCAGAGCTGGGTGAACGTAGTACACAATGAGGTAGTTACCAATGACAGAGTCTCCCCCCACTCCAACCATGAAGAGGCCCCATCAGGGCTGCCTGCCATCGCCCTTACCTTTTATCTTCTCTTTTGAACCACTTCTGGAAGTCAATGTCAACAGACATAGAAGGCATAGATATGAGAGGGGAGCATAAGGTTTTGGCCTGTGCAGATGATATTATACTGACACAGAACCTAGCCAGTCTGTGCCGAGTATTCTGATCCTAATTAACTGATACAGCAAGCTGTCAGTATACAAGCTAAATGCCTCCAAATCCAGTTTCTTACATCATCATCACAGGTAGTGAAACTATTGCAATATTCATGGGTGCTCCACCATGCTGCACACCATGTGGACTGCATGGAAATGCAGTTCCATTGGAAACTATCACTTCTGGGAAAGGATAATTTAAACCAACTCCTAGAAGTCCTGGGCAAAAACCTTAGAAGATGAGGAATGCTGCACATATCCCATTGGGGAAGGTTGCAAGCCTTCAAAATGATGGCAGTCCCTAAATTTTAATGTCCTTGACAACCTCCCAATGCAGATAGATCCCAAAATTATTAAAACAATACACTCCAAGCTACAGAAATTCTTCTGGGGTAAACGCCCCTGATGGCACTAGCTGGCCTAAACTAAAAATGGAGCTCAGAAATGGGGGGCTCAAACTGCCAGATTTCCATTTGTGAGTTACAGCCCTTAACCTGTTACAACCTACACAGATGGAACCTTGGAGCTTACAAACCTATAAGCCCCGATGGACAGATTGTAAAGCCTTGGTGACTGGAGGGCCTTTAGTAGAATGGTCCAGTTTGGGCTCCCACTGAAGAACCCACTCTCACACCCTACCTTGATGCACACCCTGTGGACCTGGAAAAAATACTTAAAAATTAGTGTCTGGGAGCCAGGGAAACTGAAACACTTTCCCTTATGGGGCAACCCAGGGCTCTGCATCAGGGGTAAAACAACACAGGGGAAAGAATGGGCTGCTGCAGGAACACATTAACTTTCCACCATAATGCACCTTCCACTTAATACCCTGAAATCCTTTGCCCAACTGCAACAGGTGCTCCAGCTTGCTAAGCATCAACAGTGGAAATATCTCCAGTTAAGACATACACTGGGATCTATACTCGGACCACACCTTAAACCCCCAGAAACGATTCCCCTAGGCAAACTCCTTTGGCTCCCCAATGGGGACACAGTGAGGAGAAGTGACATATGTGAACACCTTCTGAACCTCACCCAGACCTTACCACAAGGGTCAGACAAAGTAGGTCAGAGAACATAGGCCAAGAAATCACACCACAACACTAGAATAGCTGCTGGAAGAATGTCCAGAACACAGTCAAAGACAGAAAGAACACAGTCACGCAATTTAAAGTCCTACACAGATGGCACAGAATAACTCTCAAACTGCAGGAATGGGGCTTCCTCACATCAGAGGATTGCTGGAGATGTAGGATGTATGCAGGTACTCTCAGCCATATGCAATGGTCTGGCCCAATGTTACATAACCTTTTTTTTTTCAATTGTTTAACCAGGAGTAGCACACTAAGCTGAAAACTTGTTTACAGGTGCAACCTGGGAGCACAGGGAAGTTAAGTGACTTGCTCAGGATCACACAGTATACAAGTGGGGGCTGTGGGATTCAAATCCAGGCTCCAGATTTGCAGCTCAGAGCCTTAAACCACTGTGTTATACTGCCTCCCTACTGGAAGGAAATCCAATTGATCTGCAGAGAGATAATGTCCAGCAAAATAGCCTTCACATCCCAGTTAGTAATGCTGGGACTACGACATACTCATCAATCAGAAGAGGACATCTCCCTAGAAAGAATGAAATGGCTCCTAAGTGCTTTGGTCACAGCCAAAAGGATCATCTTAAGTCACTGGAGGGATCATGCCCCTCCCCCAGTATAGGAATGGTTGGTAGAGTTTGGCAAAGCAGCTGGTTATGAGAGAGTGCTTCACACCAGCCAAAACAGATTAGAAGTCTATGCAGACACTCAGGGTACATATCTCAACTGTTTACTGTAAGCTTCCATCGGGCAGCTACTCCCTCCCCCCGACAACTGGCAGTATGTCAACCCTAAGCAGCTTACTGGACCAGTCTCCATAACCCAACGACTACAATACTGGACCCACCAATCCAACAAGCAAACACTACACATCAGCTGTAGACAACAAACAAGGGTAATAGTATGACAGCATGAGAACACCCTATTCTATGTGCACTAACACTAATCCAGCTAGAGCAATACAAACACCATTAGGCTTTATATATTTAAATGAATGTAAAACTACATCCCTGAACTGAATAATAATGTTGTTTTCCAAAAAATAAGAATGACTGTTTTACCCTAATCTGAATGTAAATTGAAAAGTTATATACACCACTAGTTATAGAGTTGTAACTTCGTAGGGCTTGCTCTGGTCAGGATGAATAAATGTAAACAACTGTAATCTGTTCAGTTTGCTTAATAAAATATTAATTACAAAAAAGGGGGAACCAGTCTCCATGGTCTGTGTGTAAGAGCTGCTGTTCAAGATACATGTGTTAGGGGTACAAGAGCTAAAAAGGAACACGCATTTGTCAATGTCGAATGTTGGCTGTTTGTTAAACAATTTGTTGTTTGCAATTCTGACCCCACATTTTGAAGATACTTGCTTTAGATTTGCCTTATAGGCAAGAAATGTGCCATTTTTATTATATTAGTCAAAACATTATTTCACACCAGAGGTGCAAAAACACATCTCATACAGGATTTTAAAAATGACATATGTCACATTTAGGAGGTGGTGTGGAAAAATGGCTGTGTTGAAAGGTTGGAGTCAAAATACTGAAAAGGAGTGAAGTTATGAGTGAACGCTGAAATGGTGTAATGTTCAATCATAACCTGAGCATTTGACCATATTTGTACTCCAAATGTTCAGTATAGCCTTCCTATTAGCCCACCTAATGAACGCAGTAGGTGAACATTTTCAAATCCCCAACAAAACGTAGTTTCGTGCCACAGGTATGAAAATACATTTTGGCCAGGATCTGAATAATGACAGCTCTCACATTCATAAGGTTCTGTAAAGAAATGGCTATGTTGAAAATTTGGGGTCAAAATATTGAAAATTACCTAAGTTACAAGGCTGCATTCACAAACTTCAATGTAGGCTCATAACTTTGTTGTTTTTACGTTCACTTACGCGCATGCGCAAGGAATGTTTTGGGAGAATAGCACACTTTGGAGGTGTGCCTCTCCCTTTCAATCCCCTGCTCCATTGAACAGGCGTGGTGGTCCTGCACCAATGGGTGCGGGAGCTGTGTATGACAGCGGTGGTCTTCATTCAAAGAAAACCACCTCTGTCATACAGAGCACCGCGTCACGCCGCCCCCCCACGTCACGCCACCCCTCAGCCCTCACGCCCCCAAATCTTTGCTGCCATACTGGGAGCTCCACCCCAGCATGGCAACGCCCTGCATTGTTTGGCCGACGGTGCCCAATCCCCCATCAGCTCCACGGCCCCCCTCCAAGCCATCCTTCTGCCACGCTGGGAGCCCACCCCAGCGTGGCAAACGTACCGCATTGTTTGCAGACGGGGGTGCCTAATCCCCTGTCGGCTCCTCGGCCCCCCCAGCCATCCTTCTGCCACGCTGGGAGCCCACCCCAGCGTGGCAAATGTTCCACGTAGTCTTTTTTTTTGTTTTCACCTGTAAAGCAAAAACGGTCCCACGGCGCTTCTCCCAGTCCCCCCTCTCACAACCAGCACCCAGCCTCCCCACACCCCCTCCTCACCCCATACTTACCTCCAGAGCTCGGCGTGACAATCTTCGGTGGACCGGGAACACGTCTGCACTCTTCAAAGCCGACCGCGAACTGAGGAAATGCCGGTAAGCTGTATAATGGGCTAGATAGGGTTTTCAACTTTATTGCATATCTCAGGCATTTTGTGGAATTTTTGCACCAAATTTTCAACATGGGGTTTTTGGGATCCTTTCTCATGAATGATGTCACTGTCATGGCCTTATTCGCCCAAAATGTGATTAAATACTGTTTTACGAGCGTGCATTGCGCAGTTCCTACGCACGCTCGTAAGTTTGCGAATTTTCAATATTTTCACTCCAGATTTTCAACATTGCCATTTTACCACACCTCCTCATGAGCAGTACAGCTGTCATTTTTCACATCCTGCCCAAAACATGTTTCCGCCCATGTAGCACACAATGGCGCAGTCGGTGTGCGAACTCAATTTATGGGACACAGTAAGAAAATCACAGTGACACTGTTCATGAGCAGAGGTCTTAAAATGGCTGTGTTGAAAATTTGGTGACAAAATTCCTAAAAATGACTGTTTTACGAGTGTTCATTGTGCAGTTACTATGCACACTCGTAAGTTTGCGAATTTGCAATATTTTCACTCCAGATTTTCAACATTGCCATTTTACTACATCTTCTTATGAGCAGTATAGCTGTCATTTTTCAAATCTCACCCAAAACATGTTTCTGCCCATGTAGTGCACAATGGCGCAGTCAGTGTTCAAAATCAATGTATGAGACACGTTAAGAAAATCACAGTGACACTGTTCATGAGCAGACATCTTAAAATGCCAATGTTGAAAATTTGGTGAAAAAATTCCTAACAATGACCGTTTTATGAGCGTGCGTTGCACAGTTCCCATGCTCGCTCGTAGGTTTGCGAATTTTCAATATTTCCACTCCAGATTTTCAACATTGCCAATTTACCACACTTCCTTATGAGCAATACAGCGGTCATTTTTCACATCCTGCCCAAAACATGTTTCCGCCTATGTAGCGCACAATGGGGGTAACAAAAAGGTCATGCTGAAAATTTATTGTGCAAATACCAGCAATCGCACAGGGCATTAGGGTTAAGCACCATACGTGCCAAACACCACTGCAAATACCTGCAAGTGAACGTTCGGCATTGACAAATGCTTGTTTAATATTTTTACACCACATTTTCAACACAGCCTTAATATAACCCCGGCTCATCAACAATAGTGGGGAAAATCTTCAACTCTCGCCCAAAATGTGATTTCATGCAGTGGCTGCGAAATCACATTTCGAGATGTGAAAACACGTTTTGGCCAGGATTTGAAAAAGGACAGCTGTCACATTCATGAGGTGCTGTGAAGAAATGGCTGTGTTGAAAGTTTGAGGTCAAAACATTGAAAATTATCAAAGTTATGAGCCTGCATTCATAAATGACAACATAGGCTCATGACATCATTGTTTTTTAACGTGTGCCCCACATTTTCAACATAGCTTTCTTATAACCCCACCTCATGAACAATAGTTGAGAACATTTTCAACTCCTGCCTCAAAGGTTATTTCACGCAGTGACTGTGAAATCACCTTTTGGGATGTGAAAACACATTTTGGCCAGAATTTTAAAAATGACAGAAGTCACACTCATGAGGTGCTGAGAAGAAATGGAATGTTGAAAATGTGGGGTCAAAATATTGAAAATTACCAAAGTTATGAACCTGCATTCGCAAACCTCAATGTAGGCTCATAACTTTGTTGTTTTTCAATATTTTTGCACCAAATTTCAGGGTTTTATTTAACTCTAAAAATTGATCAGCGTTTTACTCATAAAAGTTCTAAAACATTGTGAAAATGCATGGCACTTGCCTCACTGTGGTTAACAAACATAACACTTCTAGAAAACCTATATAAATGCTTTCTGTAGAGTTAGTATTGTCCCAAGAAAAAAACTGCTAATCAATTATTTAAAAACCTGAATTTTCAACATTACCTTCTTATGACCCCGCCTCATGAACAATGGTGAAGAAAATGTTCAACTCCTGCCTGAAAGGTGATTTCTCACAGTGACCGTGAAATCACCTTTCAGGTCGGATTTACCTAACATCACTTGCATTGTTCATGAGGTGGTGTCCCAAAAAAGGTTTGTTGAAAATTTGGGGCAAAAATATTCAAAAATGCACAGGTTATGCTACTAAGTTCAAACCCCAATTGAAATACATTGACCTGCATACCTGATTTCCTCAGTTTGTGGTCCAGCGGTGAAGAGGTCTCTGCGGTCTGGAGAAGATGATGGCATCAGACCCCTGCTGAGTAATTAAGGGCTTGGGGGGTGGGTGCTGAGTGTGAGGGTCAAGTGGGGGGAGTAAAAGTGCAACAGACAATGACAGATGATTTTCTGTTTTACAGGGATAAAAAAAAAAAGCCACAACAAAACAAAGAGGGATAGTTTCCTATATTACAGGTCATCACACTGGGGGATTGGGCCCTCCCAATGTCAGTGTTACATTTATGGGGAGTGCGCAGAGGGAGGGTTAGGTGATGGGAGCAGTTACAGGTGCACCAACTACAGACGTTGTAGGATGATTTTCTTCGTTATAGGCAATATCTAAATAAAATTAAACAAGGAAAAAAACTATGAGGTGGCAACACTAGAAGAACTGGGTGCCCCCAGTGTCAGTGTTATGTTTTGGAGGGAGCTGTGGGTGCTGAGAGGGAAGATCGGGTGGGGTCCAGTTACTGGGGGGGGGGGCAGAAACAGACATCAATGGATGTGTTGCTTTTTTTTTTTACAAGACTAAAGACAAGTCGCTCAGTAGTTTGCTGACAGCTTCATGCAAATCAAAGAATAGAAGCTCTCTCTGATTGGAGCTGCCCGGCCCTTTGAAATACATAAAGTTTCAGCTCACCAAGCAGAGAGTGATGTCAAGACCACAGCACATGGCCATTGGTGTGGACTACTGAGCCCTTGCTTTTGTGAACTGCAAAGGGCTCGGCAGTGACACTCCCCCAAAATCTCAATAATTGCCACTAAATGTTAGGTGCGCAAGCGCAGCAAATGTAAAAAGGAGAGATAAAAAAGATCCACATTTTGGGAAGTTCAAGAAAGAACTGCAGTAAGAAATCAAGGCTACTGATGAAAGGATAAGCACCATTAAAAGAAGCAATTTTCTCAGAGCCAAGTCAGATTATAAGAATCTTCAGTTGATGCAAAGGAAACAAGAAGTTTGACAATAGAATATGATTTGAACTAAGGTAAATTTTTAAAAAGTAGAAACTTCAAGGGATGAAATAACAGATTCTGACAACACTGCAGTTAGCATTGATTCAGAAGCCTTTACATCTTTGGCTTCTTTTTTTGATGCGGTCAAGTCGGCAAGCTACCTCAGAGGAGCCTGAGAGGGAACAAGTACAGAGGCCCTCAAGAAAGAAAACAAGGCAAGATCGATGGGGCCAGGCAAATAAATTCAAAGAAAGAAGCATCAGAGGTGTCAGACCCAAAAGCAGTGAGGGTGGGTAATAGCACTTTAACTAACGGAATACATCTAGAGGCTATAATAAAGAACAATGTCATTAACTTGTCAAAATATGATCTGTCAGCAAATGAAATAAGTCTACTAAACAAAAGCCTCAGTTTTATTCCTACATCAGACTTTGATTTCTTCAGCACCGTTATGGACCTTAGTAAATTTTGTCATAAATTAAATTTGAAATACTTGTATCATGATAAGGATCATGATATGGGAGGTCAAAAGATCAATGTGACAGATGAGTAGGGTATGATTTCAACACAGGACACACGGGATGAATTAATGGAGCAGGATTCAGATACAGAGTATGATTTAATAAGAGTTACAGTGTCCACAAATGAAGGGTCAGAGGTGGTACACAGAAGAAACAATCGGCATTCACACCACCAGGATCAATGGCTGTAAACATATTTCAGTAGCTCTATGAGAAAGACATAAGGGACTTGGCTGAACAGGAAAACCACCCAGACTTTTTGAACTTGTCTGCAGCTGAAAAATTGGCTCTACAGAGCCTTAAAAAGAATGATATCATTACTGTAAAACCAGCTGACAAGGGGAAGGGGCAGTATGGTGGTCATGGACACCACAAAATACGTTTTGTATTTATTATTTAGTTTTTGTCGACCGGGAAGGAGAACTAGACAACTGTTTTCCTATTTTCAGCCTCATCCCGGGGGGAGGTGGATGCAGATGGATGCCAACTGAAACTGAACCAGATTTTAAGCTGTTGGTGGTATTTGTTTAGTGAATGGGGGAAATGTGGCCAGGACACCAGGGAAATTCCCCTGCTCTTCCTGGTAGGGGGCGCTGCTGCCTGTTTCGATGGCAGCAGTCGATGGCAGTCCTGAGGTGGAGATGGACGTGGAGGAAGCAGAAGAGCCAGCTCCCTCTTCTGCTTCGTGGTTGCCTGGAGCAGTTCTCTCGGACAAAGAATTAATATGGAACGTCCACAAGGTGCGGTGGTTAAAAGTACATGCCAGAAGTCGTTGCTGGATAAAGCTGATGACTTATTATTAGAATTGGAGTGCAAGAAGCGGCAATTGCTGGACATCATTGCAGAGCAGAAAGCAGTTTTTGCTCTGCATGAGGAGTCGTTCAATGAATGCCGGAGCTTGAGTAGGAGTGTGGACATGGAAGTGGAGTGGTCGGAAGCCAGCCCATGTGCACTACGTACAAAGGAGCAGGAAACAGAGGATACTAGAGAATGAGAAAAATTGGAACGCATGTCAGCACCACCTGCCGCAAGCCCACAACTGCAGACTGGAACTTCGGCACATACAGGTAATGTAGTTACCTTTACCACTCCTCCAGAGAGTCCCAGTAAAATAGAACAGTACCTGAAAGGGAGTCAGTTGGGGGAAAGGGAAAAAGGGGGTGAACCAGATACGGTTCAGGCAGAAAATTCCTCTACAGGTGGGAGACCCGATACCAGAGGGTTTGCGGGCTGTGAGAGGACTATTGCAAGGATGGAAGGCGTAGGCCTGGGTATGACCTCCCCTACCTATGATGACAATATATCTGTGACAGGAGTAACTATATTCCAGGCTTTTGCTGATGCAGGATGGGTGTGGCCTCAGGGAACCCAACCATGGATGTCTCCTGTTAAGAACATACCCATGGAACAGGCAAACAAGGGCATGGTGGAGGATCCCTTGTCTCTGCCTTCCACTTTAGAACTCACCCAACACCCAGTTCTACAGTTGCCCCCTGAATATTCAGAACTGAGAGAGTCAGAGCCAGATGTACAGTTGGAAGCATCTAGCATCAAAACTGAGGGGCTGACATTATCTGCTGGGCAAAGTCAAACGGCCTCGACCGTCCTCCCCCCCAGGAAGCACAATTGAACCAGGATTTTAGCCACCATGAGGAAGGACCTACTCACTCCTCCTCTCGAACCAGGCAAAATGCCAGAACATATGCATTATTATTTTATACACCTCCTGAGTTTGCCAAATTTCGAAATCCAGTTTGCATTAAATACAGAGGGGGCTTGGAGATGTGCCCTGACATAAGATATGTGGGCTGTAAAATGATTTTAGAGAGTATGGGCTTTTTAGCCACGGAGTTGTATGCATTAATACATATCTCCGGTGATCCAAATTTTGACTTGAGTTTCAAAACGGCGAATGGGCTAGAAATATTTTGGCAGCGGTACGAAGAGGTCAAACATACCCTCTTATGGTCTCCTTTTATACTGTAGCAATTCTGCTCACTAAACTGGCCTTTAGGTGTATTACAGTCCTATTTAAGAATGGGGTGACTATTGGAGATATTTTGTACTGACTCAGAACAAAGTCTGGAGGCAGTATGGCGCAGTGGGTTAAGGCTCTGAGCTGCAAATCTGGAGACCTGGGTTTGAATCCCACAGCCCCCTAGGTGCATACTGTGTGACCCTGAGCAAGTCACTTAACTTCCTTGTGCTCCCAGGTTGCACCTGCAAACAAGCTTTCAGCTTAGTGTGTCTCACCTGGCAAAAATAATTGGTGATTGGTAAAAAAATGCACTGTCCTGGGAACTCCAGATCCCATCATGAACTCTGAGCAAATCTGGACAGGGGATTGGTGCATCCAGGTGAGATTGCCACGATGTAATGAGTCAATCCAGCATCTACCCAGTTGTTTCTTCCTTGGCAGGGACCGAGGATTCGTCTTTTATGCAGGCCAACCCAAGTTGTGTTTTCGATATGGGGCATATACACACTTAAATACTGCATGTGATAAAGTTAAGTGCTTTCTTTGTGGTGGGATTGGACATATTGGTATTGCATGTCCAGAGTCCTAACCCAATGTACTGTAATTTGTGTGATGATACGCATCACACATACAAAAAACTGTTTATGGGCTACACACAACAAACCCTCCAATACAGCAGAGGATCAGGAGGTGGTAGTTACCAGAGCACAACACCAGGAGGCCAGCAGCTAGTCAATTTCTAGACCTTCTGTTACTACCCAGTCATGACATGACTCACTGGACCGGGCAGCGGGAGACCTGGAGATTTTAATCCCACCTGCCCAGGAGTCTGAAGTCTCTTTGTTACAGCCTGCTCTTGCAGCCCCATGGGAGGGAGCTTGTGGGGATGTCCAAAGAGAGGGGGATGCCCCTAGTAAGGACTCCATCTCAGACGCTGCAGGTGGCAAAGCATTTGACCAATCTACTCAAGACAAAGTACATACCCTAGGCACAGACCATGAAAGTGACATGCCTTCACCAGCTGAACCAACACTGAAACAACAGAGGGGCAGATGATCTCACCATAGCAGGGGGGCAAGAGTGGCCCAAGGGAGGTCTTCGGCCCGTCCCTACTAGAGTCAGTACTGGGAACAAGTTTGCAGCATTAGCTAAAAGAAAACAACGTCCTGACTCTGATGCCTCATCAGTGGCATCTTCACAATATGAGGGCATGACTGATGCAGAAGGCATGTCAAATGACTCGAGATCCTCAAGTAGGAAACAGTTCAAATGGAGATCTCCAAAGTCATAAGCCCTGTCGATTTGGTGCTCTTTAATTATTAGCCCTGCACACTGGTACTTTTACTTGTGGATCTTTGAATACAAGCAGTATAAAATCACTATGAAAGTGTATTACTACCTTTTCAGTGCTTAGGGATTTGGACAAATCTGTTTATTTTTTACAGGATACTAGATTGCATGAAAACAAGGCCTGACAGGTACTTTGCTGGGAAAAACTTGCTAAAAGACTCCCTCCATTTTTCTCCCAAAGAGGTCTTCACATTAATAAACATAGCAAGCGAAGACAATTATGATGTCAGCTTTAGGAGTTCAAATGCACTTGAGTTGTTTTGGCAATGGTACAATCAGGTGAAATTTTCTTCTCTCTGGTCCCCCTTCCTGGTGATACCATTGACAAAACCATTAATTAAATATGTGACTGTAATGTTTAGGAACGAAGGAGTTCATATTGAAAACATTGTGTACTGGTTAAATCAAAAATGCAATGTGTTAAGTGCTCCTGAGCCTGTTCTTGACCTAGAAATGTTTTGGACAGGTAGCTGGAAATTCAAGGCGAAACTAAGATGGTCAGATGCGGGAATCCAGCACATCCCAAACTCCTTTATGCTAGGTAGGGACTGGGGTGCTGTTTTTATGCGGGACAGCCCTGTGTTTGCTACAAGTGTGGGTCTCGCACCCACCTATCCAGCATTTATGACAAGCCCCACTGTACCAACTGTGGGAAAGTGGGCCATATCGGACTCCAATACGCAAACCTCACAAACTGCGACCTGTGTGAGAAGACTGAGCACATATTTGCTGAGTGCCCATGGGCTGCCCTAAGCCCTGACCTCCTGATCCAAAAAACCCAGGAGGCAGCAGAACAACCCACCTCTAGAGATCAGCACCCCCCTCCCTCCATAGGCTATGCCACCAAAGGGCCCCCACACAGTTCACAAAAAAGACCCAGACCCTGGAATGCAGCACATCCCTGTATCTGCCCTCTTCCCAGTTTGCTATCAAGACCCCCCAGAAGAAGTGGCTCACATTCCTCTGCCCTCTAGCCCCCTTGCCACAACATCTCCTGCCCTACCAACACAGAGACCTGCTCCACTGCCCAGGAGACAGTCACAAAGGAATGCAAAGGCCCCCCCCCCACCCACCGAACCACCTGAGATTGAATCTGACAATCCCTTTTCAGTTCTTGCTTTAGTCACATGGGGTGAGTCCGAAATGGAGGTGAGAGACTCCAACATACAGTCCCAAAATCAAGATACCATGTCCATAAACAATGACATGGTAGGGTACAAAAGGAAAAAGAAGAAAAAGAGGAAAAAAGGCCAATAATCCATAGAATCTCACCTTCATGGGAACCACTGTATCTCTACTGCAAACATTTGCAGTTTGGTAAACCCCAAAAAAAGAAGCATGGTTTTCCAGTATTTACAGGACTCTTACTTTGAGGTATCCTTTCTCCAGGAAACCTGGATGTCTTCATGTGACCTGGCCCACCTTTTTCAAGCTGAATGGTGCTGGGGACCATCTCACTGGTCCTTTGGGATGGATAGAGCACACAGGATGGGAATCCTTTTTAACTCATTTTCCTTCTCCCTTACCAAACTGGTTGACTTAATACCCAGCAGAACATTAATTTTAGATGGTATGTGGCATCACACTTCTTGCAGAGTTATCTTTATCTAAACCTTCCAATCTAAAGCTGAAAGAATCACCCTCTGTCATCCATTCAGTATTTCCTTGTGACCTCCATGAATATTTTTCTGGGAGGCGACTTTAATTGCAAACTCCCCAAAGTCACAAATACAGGTGGAAAAAAGGCCTATTGTGATTCTAATGCTTTAAAAACTGTATAGCGACAGCAGACCTTACAAATTGTGCTCAGTTCCAAAGATCAGGGCCCAAATTTACCTACTCTAGAGGAAGATATTCTTCAACTATGGACCATTTTTTATTTCTAAAAACACCCCCCCTCCAGACTTAGACATCCTCCCATTATACCACTTTTTGTTAAAAAGAACCATTCAGGACCACCTCCTGCCCCCAAAAGAAACAGAACTGGTGGAAGCTGAATACTTCTCTCTAATCTGATCCCTCAATCATTAAAGGCATTTCAAATCTCTTATGGGCAAGAGCTTCGGTCTGTGATCTTTGTAATGACATTGGTACCTGGTGGGCTGATTCTAAGCAGGACATAGCTCACTGGTTTCAGTCCTTAGGAAAAAGATAGGAAAAGTCCAAATGTTTCAAGTATCTCCAGCTGCGTAACCAACTTCAGTATGTTTTTTCATTAGCCTCTCACTCTAGAGACAACTATACTGCCCAAATAAAACACCTAAAATCTCAAATGAAAACATACCAGTATGATTGTGCCAAAACAATCAGAGCAGTACTCCAGTATGGGATGCAAAAATCTCCCATGGGGACCCATATAAAGCATATAAATCTAGAAAGCTGGTAACTAACTTAAAACGATTATATGACAGTGCAGGTAATTTGGTAGAGTCCACATCAGATCTGGCTAAAACCATTTCAGATTTTTAAAAATCTCATGAAATTAGTCATCTCCCTCCCAGGAAGTGGAAATAAACTCATTCCTAGAGAGTATAGAGAAACTCTGTCCCCCCTAAGGGCTTAATAACTTGGTCTGTCCCATCTCATCAAATGAAATAGAAGACGTCATTAAAAACAGGGACGTCCCCAGGCCTGGACAGCCTCCCTTATGAATTTTATAAAACCTTCCTGACAGAACTAGCTGTATGTTTAAGTGAAGTTTTTTCTTATTTTTTCAAACAACTAAAGGTCCCCTCCTACTTGACAGCTGGGTTAATAGTCTTTTTTTTTTTCCCCAAGACTGGTGATAGAGCCCTAATCCAGAATTGGCGTCCCATAACAATCCTGAACTTGGACTTCAAAATTCTATCCCAAATATTAAATATAAGACTACGAAGTATGGCACAATCCCTGATCCACCCTTCTCAATATTGTGGGCTCCCTAACAGGGAAATTCAGCACCCACTGATGATTATTAGGGATACCATAGACTCATTATCTTCCAAAAAACAGAAGGGCAGCATTATAACATTAGATCAGAGCAAAGCCTTTGATAGGGTTCACCACACTTTTTTATTTGCCATGTTGGAATATTATGGTCTCCTCCCACTATTCATACATTGGAAACAATTTGGTATTTGTCCACATCTGTCCCCCCCCCACCATTATAAAAGGGAAGGTGACTAAGAACTTCCAGATCTCAACAGGAGTACGCCAAGGGTGCCCACTGAGCCCATTGCTATACATTTTTTCTTTAGACCTCCTTTTAAGAAGACTAATCTACAAATCTCCATGGGACAGTATCCCTAGACCTTACAGTCTCCTTCCAAAGCCCAAGCTTATGTAGACATCTGCCTATTTTTTGAGAATCCAGTTAAATTACCCCTATTCTTTCAGGAACTAAACTCATACTCCGGAGTCTCTAACTCTAAGTTAAACCTTGGGAAGTGTAAAGGCTTGTTTTTAGGGGAAGCACCCCCCTTCCCGGTGTTAATCTCAGGTATCCAGATAACCTCAGACTCAATAAAAATATTAAGAACTATCTTTGGCCTCAAAACATTCCTTTCCAAAACTGGGATGCAACTCTTAATTTGAATTGAAGCAAAAGTTGCTAGGTGGAAAGGGTGGAGGATCTCCAAATTGAAAAGAGTACAGGTCATAAAACAATTTATAATTCCAGGTCTGCTGTATATCACAATGATTTTTCCACTTCCCTTAACAATCGAAACAAGACTCTACAGCACTTTCTTCCAGATACTGAGGGACAGCCGCCTGAATCCCATCAAGAGGGCATTCACGTATCTCCCCCAAAATAAGGGGGTCTATGTATGATAGACCCTGTTTCCTTTTTTTACTCCCTATTCATTACTGAAAATATTAAAGGAGCTATAGAACATCCTAACTCCCCGGCACATATAGGGGTACAAGAAACTTTAGCCGAGTACCTTCAGCTATGAACAGATACTCCCCCAAAAGTAACCCCCCTCCTTAGGTTACCAGAATACTTGAAACCTATAGCTCAAAAGCTATATAAGTGGGGAATTGTTAAACAATACATTTTACAAGCCTCAAGGACCCAACTATATAATTTGATAATCTCTGTTTCCTACCCTCCAGAACCCGAACTTAAGAACTGTCCCCCGCACCATAACAAATGGGTTCTTTCTCAGCTGAATAATGAGAGGATCCCCATCCACATATGGGAGATCTTATGGCTCTCAGTTTATGGAAGGCTGAACCTAAGAGGGAACTTGAAACACAAAGCAATCCAGGATAGATATTGTCCATATGACACATGCCAAGCCATAGAGGAATCTTCAGTCCACTTTTTCTTTGAATGTTCCTACATACTCCCCTTATGGAAAATTGCGTCTCAGAAATGGAGATTACCATGGTTGTCAAAAATGACATATGACTTTTTAATATTAGGCATTTTTCCTAATGTATCTAAGAAATACCACAAAATACTCTAGTAGTTTTCTTATGCTGTTCAAAATTTGATTTATGGCAGGCCTGATGCCAGTGGGTGTTCCAGCAACAAATCATGCACTATGAAATGTTCACCATTTTATGTGAACAAGCCTTAGGTATGGTATACAACAAAGATTTAAAGCTCCACCCTTTAGACAATGTTACGAAATGGTGGAACAAGCTTTCCTTCTTTATTAAATTTAAATAAGAGACTGCGACACATAAATAAGCTCACTTTTATTCTCGTTTTTCTTTTAAATGAGTTGGTAACATTGTATAAAGAGGTAGTGGTTTATATTAATGTATGCTTATTTTTATGGTATTCTTTGTGTTTTTCCTCCTTGTCCCTTCCCTCCTGAACATTTGATGTAACCAATTCTGTTATCTGTGATTGTTATGATGTGCATTCAATAAAATGTTCCCTCACTCTTTTCGAGAAGTGCCATGGAATCTTTAACATCCACCTGAACTGCCACCAGAACAGACAGATGGGACCTTGGTTTAACGTCTCATCCAAAAGATGGCACTGCTGCACTACAGTGTCAATATTGGGATGTAACCCAAGTGCCTGAATTGGGGATAGAACCCACAGCCTTCTGATCTTCTGGCCTCAGAGGTGAGTGTGCAATCTGCTGAGCCACATAGCAAAGGTGAAAAAGCGATTGGCCAACACTAGTGTTTACAGACCTATTAATCATGACCTCATGCTGTCCCCCAAAAAGAGGGTGGATACCTTTTTGGATTGGGCCTTATAAATGTGAAAGAAAAGGAATTTCTAACTGTGGAGTATCTCTTAAGGCCACAGATCTACATATCACCCAAAGTACTCACAAGATCCTTACTGATCCCCGGGGAGGCCCATCATCTCAGAGGTAGGTTCTGTCGCAGAACCTATGTCTCGTTTCACTGACAATGCCATTAAGAGGCTAGGGCCCAAATGTCCATCACATGTAGTGGACTCTGGAGATATGTTGCGCACTTTGAAGGGGCTCCACATCCGGCCAAATTACTTACTTGTTACCCTCAACATGTAGTCAATTTACATTATCATTCCCCATGTTGGGGGCTTGAGGGCCCTATGGTACTTTTTATCCCAGAGAGGGGTGAATGCCATACCAAGCACTGATTTAGTAGTGGAAATTACACAACTTGTGCTGGAGACCAATGCCTTTGCATTCATGGGGAATTTATTTGCCCAAATAAAGGGCATTGCGATGGTAGTATGTTTTACCCCAAATTCTGCTAATCTTTATTTGGGTCATTGGGAGGAGAAGAAAGTCATTTGGAATGCCATGAGTAGTCCCTTTGCCTCCAAGGTCATCATGTGGTGTCGATATATAGAGTATGTGTTTATGGTGTGGCGGGGGAGTGAGGAGGAACTTTCTTTGTTCACAGAGTACCTGCATGGCACAAATTCCAATCTCAAGTTTATGACACACAGCAATAAATACAATGTGCCATTCCTGGACAGTATGGTAAGGAAGGATGGTGCAAGGAGGGTGAACACTGGGATTTACCACAAACCCACAGACAGAAATGCTGTCTGATTGGCCAGCTTCTGCCAATCCAAGTCACACCATAGACAATGTAACTAAAACCCTGTTTTTTAGTGCCAGAAGGAACTGCAGCACTAAGGGAGCATTTCATGTGGAGTCACAAACACTGCAGCATAGGTTCAGTACTAGGGGTTATTTGACATCCACTGTAGGTGCAGCAAATACACAATATGAGACAGCCAGCAGGGGTGACCTTCTGAAGGTAAGGGTAAAAGTGAGAGTAGTACTGATGGTGTCGGTTTTACAACAGCGTACTCTGTCAGGGCTAGAAAAGTGAGGAAGATCATCAGGAAACATTGGTAGGGGTCCTGAAATTTGATAATAGAATCAGGAAAGCAGTTAGAATCCCTCCCCATATGGTCTACAAAAGGGCCAGAAACCTGAGGAATGAACTAGCGCACTCTTTGCAACTGGCATATAAAGCCAACACCTGGTGGCCCACTCCTCTAGTTAACTGTAAAAGGTGTAAGAGATTCAAGTATTGTGAAGTGGTGAATAAGATCACCACTTTTTATGTTTGCTTGCACGCATGTGCAAGAAACATAGTGCCATCATCCGAGATTTCGGAGGTGTGTCACCCCCTCTTCCAATTCAGTCAGTGTGTTGGCAGGCGCGGCCCCTGTCTGCCAATGCATGCTGGAGCTGTCTATGACAAGCTCCAAAATGCAGTGGCATACAGTTGAAAGGGGGAGCTACGCTTCAGTGAGCAGCGATAAGATATCGCCTGCTCATGCGCACTCCCCTACACACACACACACACACACACACACACGCATACTGCGTGCTCCCCACACACACACACTTATATAGCCGACGGGTGCCCAATCCCGTCGGCTGTGCTGCTTCCCCACAAAGCCTTCCAAATGCTGGTGCCCACCACAGCGTGGCAACCTCGGCATAGTATAAGCCGACGGGGTGCCCAATCCCCGTCGGCTTCACTGCTCTCTCCCCATGCTATCGCCGACGGGGTGCCCAATCACCCATCAGCTTCACTGTCCCTTCCCCCGAGTACAAGGTGCCATGCTGGGAGCCCACCCCAGCGTGGCAACAAATCTCATGGCCGACGGGGGTGTCCAATCCCCCATCGGCTCCATGTCCCCCCAGCCGTCCTTCTGCCACGCTGAGGCCCACTCCAGCGTGGCAAACATCCGCGTCATCTTTTTTTTTTTAACCTGTAAAGCAAAAGCGGTCCCACGCAGTCTTCCTGCCCCCACAACCCGCACCCACCACTCCGCACCTTCCTCCCCACTCCCCTCACCCCATACTACCTCCGGAGCTCAGTGCGGCGATCTTGAGTGGACCAGGAACACGTCTGCACTCTTCAAAGCCGACCGCAAACTGAGAAATGCGGTAAGCTGTATAATGGGCTAGACAGGTTTTTCAACTTTGTGGCATATCTCAGGCATTTTTTGGAATTTTTGCACCAAATTTTCAACATGGGGTTTTGGGACCCCTTCTCATGAATGCTGTCACTGTCATGGCGTTTCGGGCCGAAGGTGATTTACAGTCGCTATGCTGAAATCACCTTTTGGGACTGATTAATGAAATGACACTGCCAGTGTTCATAAGGTGGGCTCTCAGAAGCCTATTTTGAAAATTTGGTGAAGAAAATCACTGTTCTTCTGGCGTGTGTTGCAGAGTTCCTCAGCGCTCATAAGTTATAAATTTTCAATATTTTCACTCCAGATTTTCAACATTGCCATTTTACACACCTTCTTATGAGTAGTACAGCTGTCATTTTCACATCTCACCCAAAATGTGTTTCTGCTCATATGGCGCACAATGGCGCAGTCGGTGTTCTTGAAACCAATGTACGGGACAAATTAAGAAAACCACAATGACACTGTTCATGAGCAGAGGTCTTAAAATGGCTATGTTGAAAATTTGGTGAAAAATTCTAAAAATGACTGTTTTTCGAGCGTGCATTATGCAGTTCCTACACACGCTCATAAGTTCGCGAATTTTCAATATTTTCACTCCAGATTTTCAACATTGCCATTTTACCACACCTTCTTATGAGTAGTACAGCTGTCATTTTTCACATCTCACCCAAAATGTGTTTCTGCTCATGTAGCGCACAATGGCGCAGTCGGTGTGCGAAACCAATGTACGGGACAAATTAAGAAAACCACAATGACACTGTTCATGAGCAGAGGTCTTAAAATGGCTATGTTGAAAATTTGGTGAAAAAATTCCTAAAAATGACTGTTTTACGAGCGTGCATTATGCAGTTCCTACACACGCTCATAAGTTCGCGAATTTTCAATATTTTCACTCCAGATTTTCAAAATTGCCATTTTACCACACCTTCTTATGAGTAGTATAGCTGTCATTTTTCACATCTCACCCAAAATGTGTTTCCGCCCATGTAGAGCACAATGGCGCAGTCGGTGTGTGAAACCAATGTACGGGACAAATTAAGAAAACCACAGTGACACTGTTCATGAGCAGAGGTCTTAAAATGGCTATGTTGAAAATTTGGTGAAAAAATTCCAAAATGACTGTTTTACGAGCGTGCATTGTGCAGTTCCTACACACGCTCATAAGTTCGCGAATTTTCAATATTTTCACTCCAGATTTTCAAAATTGCCATTTTACCATACCTTCTTATGAGTAGTATAGCTGTCGTTTTTCACATATCACCCAAAACATGTTTCCGCCCATGTAGCGCACAATGGCTTAGTCGGTGTACGAAATCAATGTACATGACAAATTAAGAAAATCACAGTGACACTGTTCTTGAGCAAAAGTCTTAGAATGGCTATGTTGAAAATTTGGTGAAAAAATTCCTAAAAATGACTGTTTTATGAGCGTGCGTTGTACAGTTCCTACGCACGCTCGTAAGTTCATGAATTTTCAATATTTTCACTCCAGATTTTCAACATTGCCATTTTACCACACCTTCTTATGAGTACTACAGCTGTTATTTTTCACATCTTGCCCAAAATCTGTTACCGCCTATGTAGCGCGCAATGGCACAGTCGGTGTGCGAAATCAATGTATGGGGCACATTAAGAAAATCACAGTGACACTGTTCATGAGCAGAGATCTTAAAATGGCTATGTTGAAAATTTGGTGAAAAAATTACTAAAAATGACTGTTTTACGAGCGTGCGTTGCGCAGTTCCTATGCATGCTCATAAGTTTGCGAATTTAATATTTTCACTGCAGATTTTCAACATTGCCATTTTATTACACTTCCTATGAACAGCACAGCTGCCATTTTCATATGCCGCCCAAATGTGTTTCATAGACATGTAGCACAATGGTGCTGTTGGTGTCGAAGCAATGTTTGGGACAGATTAAGAAAATCACAGTTACACTGTTCATGAGCAGAGGTCTTAAAATGGCTATGTTGAAAATTTGGTGACAAAAGTCCATAAAATGACTGTGTTACGAGTGAGCATTGCGCAGTTTCCATGCTCCACGTAAGTTCATGACTAGTAATATTTTAAGTCCAGATTTTCACCAGTGGCATTTTTCCACACTTCCTTATTTACAGTATAGCTGTCATTTTTCACAACATGGCCAAAGTGTGTTTTCACACTTTCAGCGCAGAATGCGTGGGTCGCTGTGGGAAATCATTGTTCGACAGATAAAGAAACCACAGTGACACTGTTCATGATCGGAGGCACCAAAATGCCTGAGTTGACAATCTGCTGTAAAAAATCCCCAACCTAATTATATTACGGTGTGCATTGCACAGTTTCTATGTACTCTGACTTCACCATTTTTAAATATTTTACTGCAGATTTGCAACATTGCCATTTTACATCTCCCATGAACAGTACAGCTGTCATTTTTGACATCCTGTTCGGAATGTTTTTGCACCTGTGGTGCTAAATGCCGTAGTCGCTGTACATAAGCAGCTTTCGGCTAACAAATTGATATTCCCCCTGTTCATGAGGTGGGGTCACAAAACCATGTTGAACATTTGGAGTGAAAATACCAACGAATGCCTGAGGTATTAGGGTTTCCAACCATAACGCCCAACCCTGTAGAGAATGACAGGCATCAGGGGTGTGACTTGGGATTCTTGCTTGTAATGCTCATACCATTCTCCACACCCTGCAGTTAGTGAGAGAGCCATCAGGTATGCCTTGGACCCTTCGCCCCAATGTTCACCCCATTCTCCTAATGCACTCCATCTCACCGTATTTCCTAATGGAATGGTGTGCATAGGCCGCAAAGACCCCAAGGAACACCGTGACACTTGTCAGTGTCTGCAGGGTGGGTGCGTGAAATGGTGTGCCATTATGCCTGATGACCCAAAGGCACACCCCAATGCCTGTCACTCTCTGCAGGGTGGTGGTGAGGTTGGCTCCGGTTCAATACTTCACTGCCATTCCTATTACGCAGCTCTGTAACTTCTACACTACCACTGCCAATGCCAGCAAGCAAACATTCGGCATTGACAAATGCTTGTTTCAATCCTGGTGACAAAAGAGCATTGGGCATCCAAGACCTTATCACTAGTAATACCTCTTATGTTGTGTATGTGGCAGAGTGTACCTGTGGCGTGTTCAATGTGGGAAGAACAAAAAGGAAGTTCAAAGAATGCATAACAGATCATATGAGAGTCACTGCCAATAAAAACGTGGAATTTTTCCTTGCTTCACATGGGCATGTCACAGGTATGCCAGAGAGCCACACAACAAAGTTTACCAGTATTGAACAGATTAAGATGGGACCAAGAGGAAGTGACAGGGATCTCAAACTCACCAAGAAGTTTGGACATTTAAAATGGGAACATATACATGGCCTGGTTTGAATGAGCACCTGGAACTGGCAACTGTTTTGGGAGAGGGGTAGCATCAGAATATCTGTGTTTATGTATATAATATCCACTCCTCTTTATTTTCCCTATGCTTCCATCCCCTTCCTCTTTTGCATGAGTGGAAGCATGGAAACAGAAATTGATGGCAGATAAGGACCACTTGGCCCACCTAGTCTGCCCATTTTCCTTACCTACTGTAACACCACAGATCCTACTTGATCTCTGCCCCCTACCCTTTCCTTACCACTAAGGTTCCCGGATGCCTATCACGTGACTTTTTGAATCCCACTACAGTTTTTGCCCTACCACCTCTGCTGGGAGGCTGTTCCAGGCATTCCCCACTCTTTCTGTGAAGAAGTACTTCCTTACATCTCCCCTGAGCCTACCCCCTCCATTCTCTTAGCATGACCTCTTGTTCTTGAGCACCTTTTTCTCTGAAAAAGGCTTCCCTCTTGAATCTTATTTATACCTGTACATTATTTGAAAATGTTTATACTATCCCCCCTTTCCCTTCTTTCCTCCTTTCCTCCAGGGTGTACATACTACGGTCCCCCAGTCTCTCCTGAGAGCAAACAGGTGATCTAAGGAGTCTAAGGCTTCAGCAGACATTCGCAGGTCAGCCACAGTCAGCAGGGAGCTGTGCCACTGTAACAAAGGACTCTGTACATGTACTAGTAAGAAAGCAGGGTAAGCAGCTATAGGGGGAGGGTAAGAATAAGAAAGAACAATTGTGGGACTTAGGTAAAGGAGCTACTAACAGGGAAAAAGCAGGCAACACCCTATCTGGGGTGGGAAATAAACTTAATACAAAAAGAGTAAGGAAGGGGAGCAAGGAAATGAGTGTAGAAAGGGGGGAAGGGCTCAGCTAACAGAAACACTGTAAGAAGGGTAAGCAGGCAACACCCTATCTGGAGTAGGGTGATAAACCAAACTCCAATAGTGTTAGGAAGAGAAGAAGGAAATGGGCATAGGAAAGAGGAAGAAAGGGTCAGACTAGGTTTAGTGGTAAAAAAGGCAAGATGGTAGAGTTCATTGTTTCAGAAGGGGACAGGTTAGGTTCAGTGGTTAAAAAAGGCAGTCAGTTAAGCAATTCTGGAAGTGGTGTGGTGTTATGGGGTGGAGTAGCAGTCTTCTGGAACACATTCTGAGGTTCTCGTAATGGGGAATCCCAGGGTGAGAGGAAGAGGTCCGCAACAGAAGAGGAAGCAGCTGCTGGTGGGGGAATCTATCATGAGGGAGACAGACTTGGGAGCAGGAAGAGGAGGCGAGAGAGGGGTAAGGTGCCTAGCTGGTGCGTTGGCTCGGAGGGATGGAGAGCAGATCCTAAGGATTGCTTAGGCAACAGATTAAGGGAGGGAGATAGAAGTTATTGCCTACGTGGGAACTAATGATCTGGTGAGGGGTGAAGCAGCGGTAGTACAGGGGCAGTTCAGCAAGCTGGAGAGGCGCCTTTCTCAAGTAGTTCAGACAAAAGGCTGCCCCACGCTCGGATCTTCTCGGACAGGGTGTCTGTGATTTGAAAGGGTGTTGTGCCAGTAAGCTACATTGTGGCTGATGGTAGTCGCTGTGGGTGCTAGAGAGTACTCCACCTTTTTGGGATGAGTTTAGACTGGTGGAGGTGGCTGAGGTCATTGAGGTGGCTTCCAAGCTGAAGCACACATTTTGCGAACTGGACCCAGTGCCGATGCATTTCTTGATGAGATATGCCAACTCCGTTGGACTGGTGTTTGCCCTGATTGTTCGGTGCTCTTTGTTGGAGGTGATCTTTCCCAGTATCTTGAAGGAGGTATTGGTGAGACCCCTTCTGAAGAAGCCATCTTTAGACCCTGACGTCCTGGCAAATTACCATCCCATCTCCAATCTTCCATTCCTGGCTAAGATTGTAGAGAGGGTTGTGGCACTTCAGCTTGAGGAGCACCTTGTGGCTTATGATCTAGATGAACCCCTGCAGTCTGGGTTTTGAGCAAGGCACAGCACTGAAACTGCACTAGTTCAGCTGCATAATGACTTCCTCAGGACGAGGGATCGAGGTGAGGGGACAATTCTCATTCTCCTTAATCTCTCCTCAACATTTGACACAGTTGACCATTGTTTGTTACTCGACTGCCTGAGGGATTTCTGTGAACTTGCCGGCACTGTCATCTGCTGGTTTGAGTCTTTTCTTACCAACAGGAGGCAAAGGGTAGTGATGAGGAAGTTCTCTTCCTCCCCTAGCCCTAGCCACCTATCTTGCAGAGTACCCCAGGATTCAGTCCTGTCACCAATGTCATTCACTGTGTACATGCTGCCCCATGGGAGAGCTCATTACGAGGTACAGTTTAGGTTTTCATTGCTATGCCAATGATACCCAGCTGTGTCTTTCCTTTTCCCTTGGAACATCCAGTGCTATGGATCTGCTTAACATCTGCCTGGCTGAGATTAATGACTGCTTGGCCTCCAGCTGGTTGTGACTGAATTCTGACAAGATGGAGGTAATGGTGGTTTAGTCAAACAGACGGCGTGATAGGATGGCCCCTGGTGCAGAGACGGGGCTTTTTCTTGGTTCCGTACCATTGAAGGCCTCCTCTAATATGCATGATCTTGGCATTATCCATGGCAGTGGATTGACACTTGAATCTTAGGTGTCATCTGTTGTTCACACTAGCTTTTACCATCTCAGAAATATCGCCAGGAAAAAGCCCCTAGTTCTGCCTCTGGACCTTCCCACTTTGGTGCATGACTTTGTGACATCTAGGCTTCACTACTGTAATGAGTTCTATTTCAGGGTCTCTGGAGGTACCCTCTGCCAGCTGCAGCTAGGGCAGAATGCAGCCACCAGGTTGTTGACGGGGCAGTCTAAATACTGCCACATTACCACGGTGCTGTGTGAACTGTACTGGCTACCGGTCAGGTGGAGGGTCCTCTTTAAGGTAGGCTTGCTCACCTTTAAGGCCCTACATGACCTGGGCCCTGGCTTCCTGAAAGACCTCCATACGCCTGCTGTCATGGTCCGCTCCCTCCACTCCTCCTCTTTGCACCTCCTTGTGATTCCCAGGATGAGGTTAAAAACTGGTGGTGATAGAGTTTTTAGTGTCACCGGCTCCATCCTGTGAAATTCGCTACCTCCAGCTGTAAGAGGGGTCCCTTCAGTTGAGGTATTTAAAGCCTGCCTCAAGGCCTTTTTCATCAGGCCTTCCCGGACTTAGGCTGATATCCCTATCCTGGCTGTTTCTTGTTGATTAAATCTGGCTACCAGCCTTCTAGAGTTTAGATTTTTTTAGATTCTTGATCCTAGATATTTATGTATCATTTGTTTACCACTATTTTATGTTTGATGCTAATTATTTTGTGTGATTCAATTTATTGTATCGAATTCATCACTTGTTTTATTTTGGATTTTGCTTTGTTTGTACAGCGCCCAGAGCCTCCAGGATGAGCATTTTTTTAAATAAATTTTGCTTTGCCTTGCCACATTCACTGGTGTGAGACTAGGTGCAGACCAAACAAATAGTAGATCTGCACTCTCCAAGTGCCATCACAATAATGGACACCAAGCCCACAAAGTAAGGTTGCCAAATTGACAAAATATTTTATCTCAGTAAGACAGACTGTCAAGACAAGTGTGAGACCACATATGTGCCCCAATACTTCCCTCATTACAGCTTCGTCAGGGGGTGGGTACCTGAAGTCACGGAAGTCCTCTATATGCTGACCTAATCATAGCAGTAGCCCAATCGAATATTCTCAATTAAATGGCCAATCAGTAACATAAGTAAGTTAGCACAATACAGCAGAATCCATTCAAAATACATAATTTCAATCAAAATCAAATGCAATCAATTATGTCATGAATATTCATAGTGTTTGTTATAATGCATAGAGACAGAATAAATAAATGTAACCATGTAATAAAGCAAACACAACTAAAACTGCCCTGTCAGTGCTTAGTAACTTTTTAGTGTCCTCACAAAAATATATGGCTAACGTGATTACTTCTCACAGTCTTGTAGATAGAGCAGAAAGGACAGTATGCATGGAGTTGGGAGCAGTCCCCACCAAAATCCATACCAGAATTCTGGATCTTGTATCAGAACAAAATAGGAAGTGCCTGAACTTTCCAAACCTCCTATTGCAACTGTAAAGAGAGAAAGAAAAAGAAGAAAAAAGAAATGTAGAAAGCAGTGGCCCAATGCCAAGAGGACTAGCAGAGACAAGAATATTAAGGATAGGATTGTGCATGGTCAATTTCATTTATTTATTTATTAAAATCTAGGAATTACAATACCTTTGAGCCATGGCTCTTTTACAAAGGTTCCACATCAGTAGAATACAAACAATGTTAAAAACAAGACAAGCAACATTTATGAAGACAGTATTAAACAGCATTTAAGCAGTTCAGGTACGGCATCATGGAATAATATACTTGGGGAACACATTCAAGGTGACTAAGAATTCTAGAGGGAAAACCAGGGTGGGGGGGAGAGGAGAGGGAGTGGCAGACGAGCGGAGACTAGATTTCTAACAGAGGACAGGCACATACAACCCTTTACCTGGCTACCAATTCACCCATATGGCAAACATAGATATGACAACTGCAACATCTGCATTCTGTGCAACCAGTGGACCTCACTCAGTCTCCCACTCTGCATTAAAATAGTGGAAATGTGCCAGTTTATTTCTTGTGTAACCAATTATGTGGTTTATATAATATGGTGCACTTGTGAGAGATTTGTGCGGGCAGAACAGTTTCTCCTCTAAACAGAGGATAAAAGAGCATGTGATGGATATTCAGAGCAAAGGTAGAAAACCATGTGGCACTCTATTTTGCTGAAATACACAGCAGCAATTCCATGGAGTTGAGATTCATGGAGATTGAACCAGTGAGAATGGAGAAAAGGGGTGGAAACAGATTAACTCGACTTTTACAGCACGAGAGCTACTGAATATTATACTCAATATTATTTGGGATTTAAAATCTTTCCTTTCCTTTAAAATATATTAAAATAGATTTGCACCCTGTGACCCAGCCCCCAAGGTTTGACCTTTAAGAATATAATGGTTACTTTGTTTTCGGTTAGCAGTGTTTCTTTATCTATGGTTTATTTAAGGTTATAATATATTAAACTGTGTGTCTAACTTTTCTCTTTTTCTTGTTTCTTTACAGTTGCAATAGAAGGTTTGGAGAGTGCAAGCGCTTGCTGCTTTATTTCTAAAACCAAGATCCAGAATTCTGGTATGGATTTTGGTGGGGACTGCTCCCAACTTTTTTTTTATTTATTTTAGTCTTTGGTAACTGGGTAAGGCTCACTAGGCACAAATGCCTGCTTTTAGGGGCGACCTGGGAGCACTAGGCGGTTAAGTGACTTGCTCAGAGTCACACAGTATGCAAGTGAAGTTTGTGAGAATCAAACTGAGGTCTGGTCTGCTTGATGTACTAGGCTCGTTCACACCTCATTCCTCTAACCTCTAGGCTATACTGCCAGACCATGCCAACTCCATCATTCTGTCCTTTCTGCTTTATTTAACAGACTGTGAGAATTAATCACTTTAGTCATATATTTTTGTGAGGACACTAAAATTTGACTAAGCATTGACAGGGCAGTTTTAGTAATGTTTACTTTATTACTAGGTTACATTTATTTACTCTTTCTCTATGCATTATAACAACCATTATGAATATTCATGACTTCATAATAATTGAATGCATTTGACTTTGACTGATGTTTTATATTTTGAATGGATTCTGTAGTATTATGCTAACTTCCTTATATGTTACTCATTGCCATCTAATGAAAATATCTGATTGGCTACTACTATGATGAGGTTGGTATATAAAGGACTTCTGTAACTTCAGGTACCGTCCCCTGATGAAGCTGTAGCAAACGAAGTGCCAGGGTACCTGTGTGGTCTCACAATTGGCTTTACAGTCTGTTTAACCACCATAAAACTTTTTGTTAATTTGGCAACCTTACTTTGTGACATTGGTATCCATTATTGCGACAGCACTTGGAGACTGCAGGCCTACTGTTTAGTTTGTGTGCCTTAAACAAGTTGCATGAACGGTGGCATTCACTGAGATGCTAGTTATGTACTGGCAAGGGGGGAATAGGGTACTCTGCACGAGGCACTTCAACAGCTAGTTGAAGGCATAGTGCAGAGAGATGGGACTCAGCTTCATTGGGGACTGAGAGCCAACCTGGAAGACTATAGGCCTATATAGAGGTAATGGCCTGCATCCTTCTGGGAATGGGACCTCAGTCCTCAATGGGAGGTTTGAATGTTACTTTGATGAGCATTTAAACTTGCTGAGGGGAAAGGCTGTATTACCAAGGAAGGCACAAATTGCTCCCCCATAGGTTGAAGCACAAGGAGGGAGATCCAGAGGGGAGAAAATTCCCTGAGAACAGAGAAGCAAGATGAAAGGGGAGAGTAGACCAGGTGGAGGATGGGGGGGTAAGAACAAAGCATGCAGAAAGAGAGGTTGAGAGGAGGCAAAAAACAGTGGGAGCAATGAGGGAACGGGGAGTCAGGAGGAGTCTTAGGGAGCATCACAGAGAGAAAGGGGCATTTCAGGCAAGGAGGGAACAAAGTTTGGAAAGCCATGTGTGCCAATGCAAGGAGTCTAGGAAATAAAATTCCAGACCTGGAAACCATCACTGTAGAGGTGGACCTGGACCTAGTAGCCATAATTTAGTATAGGTGTACTGAAAACCATGACTGGGATCGAACCCTACATGGCTACTTTTAGTTCAGAAGAGATAGGGAGGGGAGATGGGGTTTTTGTGAAAGAATGGTATCAGGCCTTTGGAATTGCAAGGGAACGTAGAGGTAATGAAAAGGCTGGAGGTGCTGTGTGTCACTCTGGAGACAGGAGCTGGTGCCACTACTCACACTGGAATGATATGCTGCAGACTGCCAGCACAAGGAGAGGACTTGGATAAGGCACTAGGGAGAACCATCAGCAGGATGGAAATGAGAGAGAGGTGCTGCTGGTTGCAGACGTCAATCTGCCAGATGTGGATTGAAGCCTTCCGGCCTCAGCCTTGACTAGAAGCAAGGCAGTCATAGACTCCCTGCAGAGGGAATTTCTCAGGCAGCTAGTCAGTGAACCAATTAGGAAGAGGGCAATACTGGATCTGGTAGTCACTAACAGAGAGAGTATTGCAGATCTCAGTGTGTAGTCCCCTGTGGACCAGTGATCACTGTACAGTGTGGTTCAACATTAAGACGTGCAGAGGCAGACCTCACAAGAACAAGGGTCCTGGACTTTAGGAGAATGAATGTTAAAGAAATCTGAGAATGTCTTATAAGTAGCCTTGCAGGAATGAATTGCCAAGGAGAGGTAGAGAAACAGCAGAGAAAACTAAGAGAATGCACAGTGAAGGCAGCCAGCCTCTGAGTGAAGGAAGTGAGCAAAACGAGGAGAAAAAAGGCCACTATGATACTTTAGAAAAGTGGCCACGAAAGTAAAGGAAACAAGCATTTGTCAGTGTCGAATGTTTGCTAGCTGATATTGGCATGGGTAGTGCAGCAGTTAGAGAGATGCATAATAGGAATGGAGGTGAAGTATTGAAGTAACACCAACCCCCCCAGCCCCACCCTGCAGAGACTGACAGGTGTCACAGTATGCCTTGAGGTCTTCGGCCCTTATGTTCACCCCATTTCAAAAGGAAATAAGCTGAAATGGGTGCAGTACAAGAGAATGGGGTGAATGTTAGAGCCAAAGACCCCAAGGCACACCTCGATGACTATCAGTGGCTGCAGGGTGGGGGTAGAATAGGTTGAGCATTATGGCTGATGACCCCAAGTCACACCCCCAATGCCTGTCAGTCTGTACAGGGTGGGCGTTACAGTTGGAAACACTAATGCCCCAGGCATTCATTGGTATTTTTGCTCCAAATTTTCAACGTGGGCTTTTTGGGAGCCCACCTAATGAACAGTGGCAGTATCATTTTGTTACTCAATACCAAAAGGTGATTTCACAGCTAGTGTGCCATTCGGCACCAGGTGCTAAAAACACATTTGGGAAGGACGTGAAAATGGCAGCTGTACTTTTATGAGGAGGTGTAAAATGGCAATGTTGAAAATCTGGAGTGAAAATATGAAAATTGGGCGAAGTCATAAGTGTGCATAGAAGAAACTGCACAACACACGCCCGTAACACAATTATTTATTTATTTTTTTAAACCAGATTTTCAGCATAGGCATTTTGGGACCTCTGCTCATGAACAGTGTCACTGTGATTTTGTTAATGTGTCTTGAACATTGATTTCGCAGAGCGACTGTGCCATTGAGTGCCACATGCATGAAAACACATTTCGGCAGGATATGAAAAATGACAGCAGTACTGTTCATAAGGAGGTGTGAAAAAATGGCAATGTTGAAAATCTGGAGTGAAAATATTAAAAATTGTCAAAGATACAAGCGTGTGTGGAAACTGCATAACACACGTTTGTAACAGTAATTTTTGGGAATTTTTCCACCAAATTTGCAAGATAGGCTTTTTGGGACCCCACCTCATGAACGGTGTTATTTTGGAAACTGGTCCTGAAAGGTGATTCCGCACAGTGGCCGTGAAATGACCTTTCAGGACCGAATAACGAGATGACAGTGCAATCTGATAGATTTCTTTGACTGCGTGACCAAAGTAGTAGATCAGGGAGGGGCTGTGGACATGGCCTACCTAGACTTTAGCAAGGCATTTGACACAGTCCCACACAAAAGATTAATATACAAGTTAGCCAGCCTGGGAGTGGGTCCCAAGATGACAGCCTGGGTAAAGAATCGGCTGGAGAATAGGACACAGAGAGTAATAGTAAATGGAGTCCACTCTAAAGAAAGGGGTTACTAGTGGGTACCGAGGGTTCAGTATTAGGACCGGTCCTCTTCAATGTCTTTATAAGCTTACATTGCAGAGTGACTGAAGGAAAGTATGTCTCTTTGCAGATGACACAAAGATCTGCAACAGAGTTGATGCACAAGGTGGGGTGGAAAGGATGAGAAGGGACTTGCAAGGTTAGAGGAATGGTCAAATGTATGGAAGCTTAGATTCAATGCTAAGAAGTGCAAGGTAATGCACCTGGGAAACAAAACCCAAGGAAGAGTACACAATGGGGGTGAGATACTAACAACAACAAAATGGATAGGGACCTTGGGGTAGTCATATCAGATGACCTAAAGGTGGGCAAGCAATGTGAGAGGGCAGCAAGGAGGGCTGGAGGGATACTGGGATGCATAGGGAGAGGCATCACCAGTAGAAAACAGGAAGTTATTATCCCTCTGTACAGACAGTTGGTGAGAACCCATCTGGAGTACTGCATGCAGTTCTGGAGACCCAATCTCCTCAAAGACATAGACAGGATGGAAGCTGTCCAGAGGAGGGCAACTAAAATGGTGCAGGGTCTGCACTGGAAGACATATGAAGAGAGACTTAAGGAGCTAAATATGCATAGCCTCGAGGAAAGAAGGGAGAGAGGGGACATGACAGAAACTTTCAAGTACCTCAAGGGAATCAACAAAGTCCAAGAGGGTAGCATCTTTCAAAAAAGAGGTGTACAAGAACAAGGGGGCGCAATTTGAAGATAGAAGGGGGGCAGCTCAGAGGTAATGTAAGGAAGTATTTTTTCACAGAGAGGGTTGTGGATGCATGGAACAGCCTTCCGGAGGAGGTTGTGGAGTCAAAAACAGTGGTGGAATTCAAGCATGCATGGGACAGTCATAAGGCAATTCTAGGGGGTGGGGGGTAGGAAGAAGTAGGCTGCTGGTTAACTAGGATCTGCAGCTTATCCATTAGATAGGGAAATGGGCAGACTGGGTGGGCCAAGCAGTCCTCATCTGCCATCAAAATCTATGTTTCTATATGTGTTCATGAGGAGCGTTCCCAAGAACCCCATCTTGAAAAATCTGGAGGCAAAATTGAAAAAAATGGCTGAGATATCCACCTAAGTTGACCCCCCCCCCCCATTTATGCCATTATACAGCTTACCAGCATTTCTTCAGTTCGCGGTCGGCTTTGAAGAGTGTAGACGTGTTCCCGCTCCACCGAAGATCGCAGTGCCAGACCTCCGGAGGTAAGTATGGGTGAGGGGGGTATGGGTTGGGGGAGGGGGACACTGCTGACAGCAAGGGACCATTTTTTTGTTTCAGGTACAGAAAAATTAAAACACTGCAAACAGTTTTCTTTCTTTACAGGTGAAAGAAAACAAATGTTGGGCACACTGGGCTGGGCTCCCAGTGTGACCCATGACTTTGGGGTGGGGTGATGTTGGCCACACTGGGTGGGCTCCCAGTGTGCCACATAATGGGAGTGGGGTGGGGGCAGGAACATGCCGACGAGTTCAGCTTTCCGTTAAATGGAGACACACTAGGGTGGGCTCCCAAAGTGTCACACAGTCTGGGGGGGGGGAGCTTCAGGAACTGGAGAGACAGTGAAATCAGTCAGATGCACTGACTGGATCAGTGAATCAGACCAGATGGAGAGTCAAAGTGAGAGACCCAGACTAACTGCAGCCTTCTTCTGCCCTCCTCGTCTCTCAGTCTCAAGTGTGCTCAGCTTAGAGCTCGTCAGGCAGTGTGGGCTCGCTCTCTCACTCAGTTCTTTCTCAAAATGCGGTCCGCTATGGTCTTCTCATAACTTCAGACAGCTCTCCCTCTTGACTGGGTCGAGTTTTCACTCTACAGCTGCTCCTCTGCTCCGTTCCATCCACAACTCAACAGCCTGAGTTGCAGAAAAGACAGTGGGGCAATAAACTTGGCAGCTAGCAGCAAAAGGACTAGAAAAAAATAGTGAGGATTAGAGCACAGTTCTTTTTTGAGGATTCCTTTTGCCAGTGCCACCTGCCACCAATCTGCCACCAGCCGCCTAAGTTTCTACCACTGTCGCTTGCTTGCTCGCGCTGCCCTTAGTCAGTCAGGACTTGGTGCACTCCCCTAGCTGGCTCTTTCTCTGGACTGGCCCCCTCTGAGGCTCCCTCGCTGCTAGTCACTCAGTTCTCAGTCTCTCTGATGTGCCTGCATGCAGACTGTTAACGGGTGAAGAAGGAGCTGATGCTGCAGTGATGGGGCACTCCCTGATTGCAGTGGGCAAATTTGTTTCAAAGTGGTGGCACAATTTAAAACTGCTGTCATAGACAGCATGCTCCTTAATTGGTGCCGAACAGTCAAGCCCAAAAAAGCACTGCTGGCATTTGCCACAACACTGACATGCCTCTGAAACCTGCTACTACCACAAGATGTTTCTTGCGCATGTGCGCAAGTAAACATAAAAAGGGTGGTATTCAGAAGGTGCAAAGAAACAGAGGGAGGAGGATTGGAAAGTGTACCAGGTAAAACAGAAGGAAGCAGGGAGGGCAGCAAGGCAAGCAAAGACACAAAAAGGGCAAAGGATAGCCAAAGGGGTGACAAAAAGGTACACCAACTTTCTTCAGGTACATAAGCAAGAAGAGGAAGGCAAGTGAGGGATAGTGAGGATAAGGAGGATGGCAGAGGGTGACTATACAGAGGAGGATCAGGAAAAAGCTGACATTCTGAACAGGTACTTCTGTTCAGTTTAAACAATAGAGGGAGAGGGGGATGGACCACTGAGAAGCAGCAGGAACACTGAGGAGGAAGTGAACACAAATGAGTTTACAGAAGAACAAGTCCTGAAAGGACTTGCACACCTGAAAGTGGACAATACCATGGGACTGGACCAGATACACCCAAGGGTGCTAATAGAACACAGGGAGTTTGCTGAACCTTATTCAGCAACTCACTGGAAACAGAAATGGTTCCAGAGGACTGGCAGAGAGTGGGCATAGTCTCGCTATGGAAGAGTGGCAGCAGGGAGGAGGCTAGCAACTATAGGACCAGTCAGTCTCATCTTAGTGGTGGGGAAATTAATGGAAACCCTATTAAAGAAGGGCTAGTGGAATATCTTGACTCCAATGGTTTGCAAGACGAAAAGCAGCATAGATTCACAGAAATAGATCAAGGAAAAGCAGTGGATGTGGCCTACTTGGACTTCAGCAAGGCCTCTGACAATGTGCCACATAGAAGACTGATAAATAACTTGGACAGCCTAGTGGTGCGATCCAAAGAGGTAAACTGGCTATAAATCTAGTTAGTGGATAAGAGACAGAGGGTTGTGGTGAATGGCCCTCACTCTAATGATAGGAGAATGACCAACAGGGTGCTACATGGCTCAGTACTGGGACCGGTTCTCTTCAATGTCTTCATTAGTGACATCTGTGGAAGAACTGGAAGGGAAGGTATGTCTTTTTGCAGATGATGTGAAACTCTGTAATAGGGTGGATACTCAGGAGGGGGCAGAGAAAATGAACAGGGACCTTAGAAAACTTGAGGAGTGGTGAAGGCTATGGCAACTTGGATTCAGTGCCCAAAAGTGCAAAATCATGCACCTAGGGTATAGAAACCAAAGAGCTGAGTATAAAATAGGAGGGGGGGAGGCACTGATAGCTACTAAGTAGGAAGGAGACCTTGGGGTATTATATATGATGACCTCAAAGTGGCTGGGCAGTAGGCAGGGGTAGTGGGATAATGGGGTGCATAGGGAGAAGTATTTTCAGCAGGAGAAGAGAGGTGGTGTTACCACTGTCAGGTCGCTGGTGAGACCCCACCTGGAGTACTGTATCCAGTTCTGGGGACCACACTCAGAAATGAGATAAACAGGATGCAGGCAGTCAAGAAGAGGGCAACTAAAATGGAGCAGGATTTGCAAGAGAAGCCCCACGAGAAGAAATGGATGGATCTCAACATGTACAGCCTGGAGGAGAGGAAAGAGAGGCAGGACATGATAGAGACCTCCAAGTACCTCATGGGGGTGAATACGGTATACGACTGGAGTCTATTTCAACTGAGAAAGTGAACCAGGACAAGTGGGCATGCAATGAAGCAGGAAGGGGGCAAGTTTAAGAGGAATGTGAGGAAATCACTTCAATGGAAGAGTGGTGGATGCCTGGAACAGTCTACCAACAGAGGAAGTGGGGGCAAAAACAGTGTTGGGGGTGGATTCAAGCATGCATGGAACAGGCATGAAGAAATACTGATAAATAGGTAGGGATTGGGAAAGGTTGCTGGAGACCACGTAGGGTCTGCAGAGTCAAAATAGGCAGGGAACATCTGGGCAGACCGGGTGGGCCAAGCATTACTTTTCTGCTAACAAAGCCTATGTTTCTTTCCTTACATGCAAATGTCTTCTGTCCTGATACCACCCCACCTTTTTCCCCCTTTTCCACCTCCTTCCCTTCCCTTCTGTAATTCTGTCTAAAAAGTGCTTTTTTTCAGTAAAAGCAACTCTGTGTTGTTGTTCTTGCTCTACTTTTTTTCCTCCTTTTTATGTTGGCTCGCGCGTGTGCGCCAGCCAACATATTGCAGTAGTAGCAGATTTGGAGGTGCGGTCACTGTGGGTGAATGCAGGACACGCATTAGTAGGTGCATCCCTTGTTCCCCAATTAGCCAGCATGCAGGTGCTGACACCAGCTATACATAAAGTGGCCACCAGATCTAAGGAAAGTGCCATTGCAATGAGAGCCAAGCTTGTCACGCAGGGCACAATAACACACCTCCTGACATGCATTTCCTGGTGAAGCAGGTCAATAAACACGGCGGTACTGACTGCTGCCGTGCAGAATGCTGACTTCAGGGGTGCCCAATCCCCCTGTTGGCATGCCCCGACCCACTTCATTTGCCGATGGGGAGCCCACTCCCCGTCAGCATAATGCCCCCCCCATTCCAATTGTGTGCCGAGGGGGTACCCAATCCCCCTCAGCATCATGCGCCCCTCAAACAGTCTTTCTTTGCCAATGGGGGGACCAATCCCAGTCGGCTTCAGTCCCCCATGCCTGGTTCAATTTGCCGACGGGGAGCCCACTCGCCATCGGCATAATGTCCCCAACACCTGATTTGTGCTGTGTGCCAAGGAGATGCCGAATTCCTGTCAGCATCATGCGCCCCTCCACCCATTTCTGTGGTGATGTGGGGGTCCAATCCCCATCAGCTGCAGTCCCCCTTCCTGTAATGCAGGTGGTACACTGGGAGCCCACCCCAGTGTACCAAACAAACACCTGCAAAAAAAAAGAAAACCGACCCTCATTGTCTTTTTTTTTTCCCTGAAAAAAAAGAAAATGGTCCCTCGTGGTCTCTCCTGCCTCTCCCCAACTCGTGCCCACCCTCTGCGTACCCTGCCTCCCCACACACACCCTCACCCATACTTACCTCCGGAGCCCGGCGTGATGATCTTCGGTGGACCGGGAACATGTCTGCACTCTTCAAAGCCGACCGCAAACTGAAGAAATGCTGGTAAGCTGTATAATGGCATAAATAGGGTTTTTTCAACTTTGGCACATATCTCGGGCATTTTGGGGAATTTTGGCACCAAATTTTCAACATGGGGTTATTGGGACCCCTCGTCATGAATTCGGTCACTGTTATGGCGTTATTCAGTCCAGAAAAGTGATTTTGCAGTCACTGTGCGGAATCACCTTTTTGGGACCAATTAACAAAACGACAGTGCCACTGTTCATGAGGTGGGATCTCAAAAAGCCTATTTTGCAAATCTGGTTAAAAATCAAAAAAATGTTTTACGAGCATGCGTTGAACAGTTTCCACGCATGTTCATAACTTTGTGAATTTGTAATATTTTCACTACAAATTTTCAGCATTGCCATTTTTCCATACCTCCTTATGAACGGTACAGTCATTTTACATATTCTGGCCAAAATGTGTTTTTGCGCTTCTGGCGCAGAATAGCACGGTCAATGTGGGAAATCCATTTTAGGGACAGATTAAGAAAATGACAGTGACACTGTTCATGAGCAGCGGTCCTAAAATGCCTATGTTGAAAATTTGGTGATGAAAGTCCATAAAATGACTGTGTTACAAGCATGTGTTGCGCAGTTTCAACGCACCCTTGTAATTTCGCAAATTTGCAGTATTTTCATTCCAGATTTTCAACACTGGTACTTTTTCACACCTCCTTATGAACAGTACAGCTGTCATTTTTCACATCCTGCCTGAAATGTGTTTCTCACCTATGGCGCACAATGGCGTGGTCGCTGTGGCAAATCAACTTTTGGGACAGATTAACAAAATCACAGTGCCACTGTTTATGAGTGGAGGTCCTAAAATGCCTATGTTGAAAATGTGGTTAAAAAAAATCCCAAAAATAATTGAGTTACAGATGTGCGTTGCGCAGTTTCTATGCATGCTTATGCCTTCAATTTTTCATATTTTCACTCCAGATTTACAATGTTGCCATTTTATTATACCTCCTCATGAACAATACAGTTGTCATTTTTCACATCCTGCCCAAAATGTGATTTCCTACCTGTGGCACCAAATGGCGCAGTCGCTGTCTAACATCATGTTTCGGCTAACAAACTGATAGTGCCGCTCTTCATGAGGTGGGGTGACAAAAAGCCCATGTTGAAAATTTGGAGTGAAAATACCAACAAAAACCTACAGCGTTAGGGTTTCCAACTGTAACACCCCACCCTGTAGAGACTGACAGGCGTTAGGGGTGTCACTTGGGATCATCGGCTATAATGCTCAAGCCATTCCACCCTCACCCCCCACCCTGCATCCAGTGACAGGCATTGAGGTGTGTCTTGAAGTGTTTGGCCCCAAAGTTCACCCCATTCTCCTATACTGCAACCATCGCAGCATATTTCCTTATGGGAGGGGGTAAGTATAAGGCCCAAAGATCCCAAAGCACACCACGACACTTGTTAGTGTCTACAGGGTAGGATGAGGTGAAATGGCATGAACGTTATAGCTGCCCAACCAAAGGCACACTCCAATGCCTGTCAGTCTCTGCAGGGTGGAGGTGGGGTTGGCATCAGTTCAATACTTCACTGCCACTCCTATTATGAATCTCTAACTCCTGCACTACCAATGTCAATGCCAGCTAGCAAACATTCGGCATTGACAAATGATTTTTTTTTTCTGCGATACCTATAACAGATCACAAAAGGAGCAGAATGTTCAAAAGTAGGAATTTCAGAAATACTGCCCTTTTTTCTTACGTGAATAATTTTATGTGGCTCTAATCCCTCTTTGTTTTTGTTTTTTCTTTCTTTGAACTTTGGAAACACAGCTGCATCTTCTATGAAGATAAATTTTATTTTAGGTTCTGAGCCCAAAACACCTGCACTAAACATGCATCATTGGAGTAGTGTGTATATGTTATAGAGCTGCTGTAAACATCTAGTTTTCTTTCACTATATCTATATATATTTTTAAATATGCACATATATGCATCTATGGGAGAGGGCATGTACCAGTGAGGGTGGGTGTGGCTGTACGTGCGTGCTTGTGTATGTATCTGATTTAAGAGCTGCAACATTGTAATGTCCCCACCCTAGCTGTAATGTTTGTTTAGTGAATGCATCATGGTGCAGATTCCTTCCAGGTTCTAGTCTATCTCAGTTTAAGCATGAAATTCTCCATATCCACTTTGGAGACTGGTGGTTTAAATAAAAGGAAAATTCAGTCATATTTTAAAGATGCTCATATAGTGGCTTACCCTTAGGGTTTTTGCTTTGCCAGAGGGTTGAACACACCAGAAAAAATTAAAAACTGCTCTGAATTTGATCCAGTAAAAACACTTTTTTTCCTTGATACCCTGCCACAGCATGGATGACAGGACATGCTGTGTAGAGGTACACACATCCTGCATCAAACCTGCTGCACCCTCCTTACTGTGTTACCCATGCTTGCACTGCCACCCAGCCTCCACTTGGTGGCAGTAGACAGCAGGACAGTGAGCCACCCTTTCCCTGGAGAGGAGAGCTGCCCTCCAGATGCTCAATCCTACTACTCGTTACCAACCAGGCTGCACCTACTAAAAGCCTTAGGTAGCAATAACCCCAGCAGTGACCACCTCGACTCCAGGATCCTCTGTATGGTCTTGGATGAAGTCCTAGTCGCCCTGACTGACATTCTAAACCAGTCTCTATTCCTGGGTCAGTTCCCAAGTGCTTGGAAAACTGCTGAAATCACACCCATACATAAGAGTGGGGGACCGATCCATCCCCCCCACTCTCTAAAGCCCTTGAAAAAGTGGTGTTGATCCAGCTCTCTGCATATCTAACCAAGTATGACATTATGTGCCCAGAGCAGCACGGTTTCCGCCCAGTACACAGTACATACACAGCTCTCTTGGAATTCTCCCAACACCTGCATGCTGCTCTCGACTCTAGCTGCCTTGCAGGAGCAGTGTTCATTGACCTCTCCCAAGGCCTTTGACACTGTCTGTCATCCCCTTCTACTCGACTCTCTCCACCAACTTGGCTTCTCTGGTGGTCCCATTTCCTGGTTATCTAGCTACCTCTCTGCTAGATCCCAGCGTGTCAAGATCAGCGGCTCCCTCTCCAGCACTCTTCCCATTCACTCCGGGGTCCCTCAGGGCTCTATCCTGGGTCCAATACTTATTAGTCTCTACCTCAACACCCTCCCCAGCTCATGTACCGGTAAAATGCTCCTCTATGCCGATGATGCAGTCCTCGTTGCCTCACATCCCAATCCCACCTCCCTCCAATTATCCCTCCAGCAAGCTTACAACCAAGCCGAAAGGTGGTTTGGAGACTGCAGACTGGTCATTAACCTATAGAAAACCAAATCAATGCTCTTCTCCCACCACCAAAATAAAGCTAAAAATACCCCCCTCTTGATTATCCCCAGCACTCTGCACCCGCTAGAACAAGTGACCACATACAAGTACCTAGGCATCGTGTTTGATACTTCCCTCTCCTTCCACACCCACATTAATGCCCTGTCAGCCGCCATTAACTCTCGGATTGGCCTGCTATACTGGCACAGGGACTGCTTGCCTCAGGTTGTCCTCAGGCTGGCCATCACCTCCTCCGTCTTGTCCCTCATGGACTATGGCTTGCCCATCTATGCTACAGCTGACAACACTGCCCTCTCCAAAATCCAACTCTCCATCAATAAGGCCTGTAGGCTCCTGACCGGTGCCCCCAGCCGTACTCACACCTGCCTTCTCTATACTACCACCAATCTTCTCAACTTTGAGGAGCAACTGCTCTACCGGACCTGCCTTCTCGCTAAGAAAATTTCTGCTAGGACTCTCCTCCCCAGGGGTCTCCACCTCCCTACAGCAGCCATCTTTGTCCATCACCACCCTTAGCTCTGTTAAGGCCACTTTCAAGGTGCCCAGAACCAAGACCTCTCTTGCCCAGAGATCTTTCCTCTACCGAGCCCCCACCTGGTTCAACTCCCTCCCTTCCTAGCTGCATCTCCAACTTGCCAAAAATTGGCTCCTTCAAAACAGCCCTTTGGAACCATATCTTCAATACACACTGTTGTAGGTGCAACTAACCCGCTGTTGTAACATGTGGCTCCCGCCCGACTTGCCCCCTGGCTCGACAACATCCACTGGACAGCCTCTACCTCCCCCAGACCTACCCCTTCCCTACTAGGTCCAAACAGGGATGTAACCCACTGTCTTCTCTGAGGACCTAGTATATCCATGAGTGTAACTCACAATTTTGTAACATTATGTAACCTAAGTAACATACAAACTACTACATTATGTAACCTAAGTGTATCTATGTTAAATGTTCCTTTTACTGCACTTGTAATGTTATCCTCTGTTTTAATCTGCACTGTAATAACTGTCTTGATGTCTGCCTCCCTGCGACGAGGTGCCTTTGTAAATGAGTCTCTGACTCAAAGGTTGTAAACCCGATTTGTAATGAATAAAACCCCCCAGCAATCTAAGTCTGTTCCTGAACCCACATCACTGGCCTGGCAGCATGGAAGCCATCCAGTGCCTCAGCCCTCTACATCACTGAGTCGGCACATAGTACTTGTTTATGACATCATAGAGTACTTACCATGGCAACAGTCCATGATTTCACAGGCAGTAATTGTTTTTCCAGTTATTAATTTATATTGAACAGTTTTTCACAACACAAAACAATAAGCATTCAGAAACAGTAGTATAAGCTGGCCCAGTGGTGTGGAGGGCTGAGGCATCGTTGCCTTACCTCCTGCCACGCTGGTGACCCATGTTTGCGGTGCGAGAGGGTCGCCGGGGGTCGGCCGAGGATAGAGAGGATTGAGCATCTGAAGGACAGCTCTCCTCTCCTCTCTCTGGGAGGGGTAAGGAAGGAGTCTGCGGCTTGTCTGGCCCCTAGTGGTAGCTAGGGGCTGGCAGAGCAGACACGCAGATAGAGGGGGCAGTCATGGAGCAGACACAGGCTGTGCTGCATGTGGAAGTGTGCGCAGCTCGGCCACTGGCGTCACTGCTTGCTGCCGCACCACACTTGGGGTGGGGGGAGAGAGAAAAAAGGAAAAACAGCAACTGGCAGAATGAAACCGGTCCCTCACAGGTGCCACACCCGGCCAGCTAGGCTCCTAAAGAGACTGTAGTGGAGGTGTACCAGTGGACACCGGGGTGACAGGGCTTGGGTACCGGTGGAGGAAGGGCTGGCTGACCAGGAGAAGAAATAAAGTAGCAAAAAAAAAAAAAAGAAACAGTAGTACAGCATGAGCAGTCAGTACAGAGCTTGCTGATATTACATAACAACAATTGACAGAAGGAGGAGATTAGGTACGATCTCAGGGGAGATACAGTACATGCAGTCATTGAACTATATATTTGTGTAAGCCTTTTTTGGTTAGGGCCCTCCTAGAAAGTGTACTACTGGCCATGCATACAGATGGATCACAGAAGAACGGGGGGCACAACCTTGGGAGTAGACCCTTTGGAGAGTTGTCTGGGAGAGGTACTGGAGAGCAAGTTTAGGTGAAAGGAGAGGATCCCATAACTTCTGCTCTTTAGGCAGAACTTTCTTTGCAATGTGCAATATCCTATCCAAGGTGGTTAGATTATGGACTGCTGCTGGCCACTAATTTACAGAGTGGATCTCAGCCATTCTCCTTCTTTGCAGCAGTAGCCTCTAGGCCTCCACGCTGGCCATCATTAGCCATTATAGATGGTTATTTGGTAGAGATATGGGGCAGGAAGCAGACCTAAAAGATAAATATGTGACAGGAATGAGGGGGAGGATGTAAGCATGGTGGTGAGCACTTATGGACCTGGGACCAAAAACCCTGAACCAGTGAACAGCCCCACAAAATATGCAATAAATCAGCCTGGGAGTGTTACACCTCCAGCATCTATCATGGTCTATGATCCCTAAGGTACAGAGCCTCACCAGGGTACAATACCTCATGTGGAGGATTTTATTCTGAATGAGGAGGCTTCTTGAATCAGGGCAGGAGGAGTGGGCTAAGGACCTTAAGTGGGCCCACTGTGCAGTCAAAATGTCCATCCCCAAGGACGAGGCCCATTTAGCTGTCACCCTCCGATGGATCCAGGAGTTCCCATAGTATTTATTGATAGATCATGTCAGCTTTACCTCTGGGAGCAGTCAACCATGACTGTGTTGGGGGGGGGGGGTTGATCTGTAAGTATTGGAGTGTTGGATAGAGTTTGGTAAGGTAGGACTGTGTAGCACTTTGAATTTGGAGGTACTTCCAGAAGTCTGCCTTAGACAGGTCACACCACCCTCATAGGCCTTCAGATACATCTAGTTGGGTAGTGTTGGGTTGCCAGAGGTCTGCTAACTGTCAGATACCCTTGTTATACCAAGACTCCCAAAATATAGGGGTGTCACCTACCCTTAATAGGGGATTTAACCAAAGAGGTAGCATGGACCTTGTGAGAAGCTGCCTCTGTAGCCACGTCTCTAACTTTTTCCATGACTTGAAGGTAGGTGGAGTAGTGGGCCCCTTACCCTTGTGGGAGGGGGGGTGTTGGGACTAGGAGATTGCCAGCTGTATCTGTCACTTGCCCCATGCACCATTCATTGAAGACCCATAAAGGGAGTTTCAGGCAGGGAGAGGAGAGAACAACGGAAGCTTCTGGGCACTCCTTAAGGCCACATAATAAGCACAGGATCAGGGGCAACACCAACAGTCTTGCTTCCAGGAAGCCCTAAATTTTGTCCTGCTGTAGAGAGGGGGTTTGCCTTCCCAAAGGAAGCTGCCAACTAGGGCATCTAGCTTAGCTAACCAGAATGCAGAAATAGGTAGTGCTAAGTGGGACAGGCAGTGGATTAATTACCTTTAGGGGCATACTCATTTTTATGGCAGCATCTTTCCCAGGAAGCGATAGGTGGAGGAGTTTCCACTGGTCACAGTCCTTGTTTAATCTTTTTTCAGGAGGGGGACAAATTGTCCAAGATCACCCCGTAGGTATCTGGGAGTATCCAGATACCTAAGTACTTGATACATTTAGCCAACCACTGCAAGTTTGAAAGGGGCCACTGTTGTCACTGTGGACTTGTTCAGTAAAAGGACCTCTGTTTAAATGGCGTTAGTCTTTAAGCTGGAGCTCTTTCAGAACTAGTTTAGAAGGTGAAGAAGTATGGGGTTGTTTGCTGGGGTGTTCTGTAAGGAGCACCAGACTGTCATCTGCATGTAGCAGAGTTCGAAGGTCCATCTTGCTTTCATATATACCCTTTAGTCAGGGGTGTCGCCTGATGGCTAAAGCCAATTGCTCTATGGCCAAGACAAATAGCAGGGAGGACAAAGGGCAACCCTGCCTGGTGCCAGGGGGACAAAGGGCAACCCTGCCTGGTGCCCCTCTATAACAAACAAGCATTTGTCAATGCCGAACATTCACTTGCAGGTATTTGCAGTGGTATTTGGCACTTGGACATGGCTTAAAAAAATCAGTGACAAAAGAAGTACAAGCATTTGTCAATGCCGAATGTTGCTTGCTTCTATGTGCTGTTTAGGTATTTGGAAGTCATTGGAGTGCAAATATTGAAAATTCGCGAACTTACGAGCGTGCGTGGGAACTCATAGCGCATGATAGTAAAACAGTCATTTTAGGAATTTTTCACCAAATTTTCAACATAGCCATTTTAAGACCTCTGCTAATGAACAGTGTCACTGTGATTTTCTTAATGTGTCCCATACATTGATTTACTTTACACGACTGCAGCCATTGTGCGCTACATGGGGAACATGTTTTGGGCAGGATGTGAAAAATGACAGCTGTACTACTCATAAGAAGGTATGGTAAAATGGCAATGTTGAAAATCTGGAGTGGAAATATTGAAAATTCATAAACCTACGAGCATGCGTAGGAACTGTAAAACGCACGCTCGTAAAACAGTCATTTATACGAATTTTTTCACCAACTTTTCAACATAGCCATTTTAAGACCTCTGCTAATGAACAGTGTCATGGTGATTTTCTTAATGCGTCCCATACATTGATTTCACACACCGACTGCGCCATTGTGCGCTACATGGGCGGAAACATGTTTTGGGCAGGATGTGAAAAATGACAGCTGTACTGCTCATAAGAAGGTGTGTTAAAATGGCAATGTTGAAAATCTGGAGTGAAAATATTGAAAATTCGCAAACTTACGAGCCTGCGTAGAAACTGCGTAACGCACGCTCGTAAAACAGTCATTTTGTGGAATTTTGCACAAATTTTCAACATGGGGTTTTGGGACCCCTTCTCATGAATGATGTCACTGTCATGGCATTATTCAGGCCGAAGGTGATTTCGTGCAGTGACTGCGAAATCACCCGCCGAAACCAATGTCATGACAGTGACATCATTCATGAAAGGGTCCCAAAAACCCCATATTGAAAATTGGTGCAAAATTCAAAAAATACCTGAGATATGCAATAAAGTTGAAAACCCTATCTAGCCCATTATACAGCTTACCGGCATTTCCTCAGTTGGATCGGCTTTGAAGAGTGCAGGCGTGTTCGATCCACGAAGATCGTCGCACCGAGCTCAGGGGTAAGTATGGGGTGAGGGGTGTGGGGCCGAGTGCTGCGTCAGTGAGTGAGGTGCGGGTTGTGGGAGGGGGCCTGGGAGAGATGCCGTGGGACCGTTTTCAATTTACAGGTTTAAAAAAAAAAAACGATGTGGGGCGTTTGCCACGCTGGGTGGGCTCCAGCGTGGCGAAAAATCGCTGGGGGGGCCTGGAGCCGACAGAGATTGGGCACCCGTCAACAGGTAGCGGGGCGTTGTACGCTGGGGTGGGCTCCCAGCGTGGCAACAAGCATATTTGGAGGGACGGTAGCGTTGCTGTGTATGACAGCAGTGGTTTTCAGAGAAGACCACCGCTGTCATCACAACACCGCGTCCGATTGGTGCAGGACTGCCACGCCTGCTCAATGGAGCAGGGGATTGCAGGGGATGGACACACCTCCAAAATGTCCCATTCTCCCAAGATGTTCCTTGCGTATGCGTGCAAGCGAATGTAAAAAGGGTTGGGCAGTACAGAGTTCATTAAAACTCTAGTAGAGGGTTGCATATAAGGTTCAAAACCAGTTTCCAAAGTTCAGTCCAAAGCCGTTTAAGTACCCCAACTCTAATTGAAGGCCTTCACAAAGTCTGTGGCTATGGCAGTGGATGGAGAGGGGGAAGCAGCAGCAACAGTCATTAGAAGAATAAAACCCTATGATGGTCAGAGCTAAGGTGGCCTTTCACAAACCATGCTTGACAGGGGTAGACCAGTTGAGGGAGGATTGATTCAAGCTGGGTGGTCATTGCCTTGGCTAAGATCTTATCATCCATGTTGATAAGCAAAATGGGCCTGTAGTTGCCCGGGAGCATCTGGTCCTTTCCTTCTTTGGGGAGGACTGTGATCAGCACCTCTATCATGGGGGATGACAGGGAGGAATGTTCCTGGGCTTCATGAAACACAATGCAGGATAGGTGAGACAATCTGTGGCATAGACTGGTATCGGTCTATGGGCATGCCATTCCTTTTGGGAGCTTTGTGAGGGGAGAGGACTATAATAGCTGTATGGATTACTTGGCACAGATAAAGGGGGCTCCAGGTTAGCTTTAGTATCTTCTGATAGCTTTGGAAGATGCAGGTCCTGTGGGAAGAGAGAGGCACTTTGTCAATGTCCAGGGGGCCTAGGGCTGTGTAGAGCTGCTCATAGAATGAGCGCATCACTTTGTTAATCTGTGGTGGCTGAGAGTGCAAGTTACCTGTTGAATCTCTGAGGCAATGGAGCTATCTTTCAGCTTGTTGCTTGAGTAATCTATATGACAGATGTTTGTCAGCTTTTTTGCCCCATCCCAGTATTTATACTTCAAGCTCAGGACTGCTAGTTCAGCCTTTCGGGTTGCTAAGGCATTCAGATTTATCCAGAGAGATCTGATGTTTCTAAGAAGGAAGGGGGTCAGCAAGAGGGAGACCTATTTTTAAACTCCTTCTCTTTAGCTGCTAAATCCACCTCCAAGACTTTTTGTTCCTTCTCTCATGCCCTGTGGTTGTGGGTTGTATTGCCCATGATCTGTCTGTGACAGAAATGGTATGGAAAGAGTTAATGGTTTGGATTCTCTAGCTTTTTTTTTTTAGTAGTTTGAAAAAAAAGCACAGGCTAAAATCCACTATCCAGCTTGTGGAATTTTCAGTCCTCCCTTGCTGCTAGATAAGATCTGGGTCATAAATCTCGAGTGGACATCTCCACACACATACAGACCTGCCGACACATACACAGGGCAGTTTGAATGGATTGGGTCATTCAAATATAAACTGAAGGTTAAAATGGAATGTAATTGGTCACTGATAGGTGTTCAGTCTGACTGGGACAATTAAATACATATATGTTAGATGGTTGGTGCATTCAAAGGGGGAATAGGCATTACCTATTCCCAGGAGAATATATAAGAGGCTGAAAGACAATGAAGAGTCCTCTTTTGCTTTGGAAGCTAGGAGGGGAAACATAAGCTTGGAGCCTACCCTTGTACTGTAGCTATGCCCATGGGAGCTGGCAGTTAGAATAGGGTCCAGTGTCTCTTACAAGGACAGGAAAGGGTAAGTTTAGTGCTAGCATATTTCAGTAATAGCCTTCTTCTTTTGCCATCTGTTATTTAAAAACATTTGTGTACTTTTCCTGTATGAGTGTTATTTTCTTGTGTTGTAAATAGTAAATATATATCTTGTAAATGCTCAGTGCACTTTCTGTTAAGTAAAAAGCTATTTATTTGCTCAATAGTTGTGACTGTGATGTCATTTTTCTAAGGTAATATTTGGGTTCCACTGGCTGAGGTAAACTCTGTGTAGCATCCGCCACCCGAGAGAGACACACTACCAGACTTAAACTTGCACAATTGCACACTTGATTATTCAAGTTTGTAAGCTTGAAGGTTGGCGCTGGAGACAGTCCAGCTGGTGGAAGTGAATACCCGAGGACAGACACCTCTCTAAAAGCTGTTTCAGCACAAAGGGAGAGGTGGGATTTCACAGTGTCCAAGGAAGTAAGTCTCTAAGTCCTCCCACAGGACAGCCTTGGAGGTGTCCCCCCGCATCATTCAACTGAAAATAGAATGTGGCTTCCTTTCTTAGCCACGGCTTGAAGGCTGAGTCTTGAAGCAGGAGGGGATCAGATTCCAGGAAGCATATTTGGTTGGGGGGGAGTGGGGTCCCATGTCACTGAAACTGTCTGCTTGGTCAGAAAAGTACAGGAAGGCTATCTGGGAGGAGTGTACCACCTGAGTCACAGGAGAGGAGGTAATCCAGAAGTCAACGTGACTAGAGGTGGAATGGGATGCAGAAAAGCCTGAAAAATCAAGGTCTGTAGGGTGCTGCTGGTGCCAGTCATCCACTAGTAAGCAGACTGCCATTAAGTCCTTGACTACCACCAGGGCTCTGGTATGGGGTTTCAGTTCACCTGAGTTCCTGTCCAGGAAGTGATCCAGTGGTAGGTTAAAATCCTCACCTAGCCAAAGGAGAGTTTGGGGGCAACACAGGTAAGCAAGGATTGGCTGAGGGAGTTGAAGAGGACAGGGGTATCATAATTGTGGCCATATACATTTGCCACAACTATTAGGCCTTCAGGGGTGTTAAATTTGGCCCGTATCCATCTCCTTTTTGAGTGTGCCTGCTGCGTGGACAGGGACCATTTAAGAATTTTGTGAATTAGCATGGGAACCCCAGTTTTGGAGGTGGGGGCATAGCTGTGCACTTTGATACCCACTCACTCCTTTTTAAAGGGATCTACCAACATGTACCATAACAAATGGCAGTAGTAACCTATAAGAGTTGTGATTTAAGCTCCTAACATTCAAACTGCCCAAAAGTGCTGTTTTCCATGAAAGAATGTTTTTATTTCTGTGCTCTGCTTCATTTGCATAGCAAACCCCTTTTTATGTTGGCTGGAGCGCAAAATATTGCAGTAGTAGCAGATTTGGAGGTGCAGTCATTGTGGGTGAATGCAGGGCACACATCAGTAGGTGCATCCCTCATTCCCCAATAAGCCAGCATGCAGGTGCTGACACCAGCAGTATGTAAAGCAGCCACCAGATCTAAGAAAAGTGCAGCTGCAATGAGAGCCAAGCTCATCATGCAGTGGCACAATAACACGCCTCCCAACATGCCTTTCCTGGTGAAGCAGTTCGATAAACATGGCAGCACTAATTGCTGCCACGCAGAGTGCCGACTTCAGGGGTGCCCAATCCTCCTGTCGACATGCCCCGACCCACTTCATTTTCCGACAGGGGAGCCACTCCCCATCAGCATAATGCCCCCCTCCCACTTCAAGTGTGTGCCAAGGGGGTGCCCAATCCCCCTCAGCATCATGTGCCCCCCCAACAGTCTTTCTTTGCTGATGGGGGGCCCAATCCCCATCAGCTTCAGTCCCCCCTTCCCAGTTTAATTTGCCGATGGGGAAGCCCACTCCCTGTCGGCATAATGTCCCTCCTCTCATTTGTTGTGTGCCGAGGGGGGTGTCCAATCTCCCTCTGCTCTGGCCCCCCCTTCAGTATGTGCTGACGGGGGTGCCCAATCCCCTGTTGGCTACAGCACCCCCCCCAAAACACTCAGCTGGCACACTGGGAGCCCACCCCAGCACGCCAAATGCCCCTGTAAAAAAAAAGTCCAGTGATTTTTTTGTTGTTTATTTTTAAACCTGTAAAAACTAAAAAGGTCCCTTGCAGTCTGTCCTGCTCGCTCCTCCAACCCACAACCACCCTCTGCATACTCCACCTCCCCACACACACCCACCTCACCCCATACTTGCCTCCATAGCATGGCGCGACGATCTTAAGTGGACCGGGAACACGTCTGCACTCTTCAAAGCCGACCACGAACTGAAGTAATGCCCGTAAGCTGTATAATGGCATAAACAGGGTTTTTCAACTTTGGTGCATATCTCTACCATTTTTGGGAATTTTGGCACCAAATTTTCAGCATGGGGTTATTGGGACCCCTCCTCATGAATTCAGTCACTGTCATGGCATTATTCAGTCCTGAAAGGGGATTTTGTGGTCACTGCGCAGAATCACCTTTCGGGACCGATTAATGAAATGACAGTGCTGCTGTTCATGAGGGGGGCTCTCAAAAAGCCTATGATGCAAATTTGGTGAAAAATTCCAAAAAATGGCTGTTTTACAAGCGTGCATTACGCAGTTTCAACACACGCTCGTGACTTCATGAATATGTAATATTTTCACTCCAGATTTTTAACATTGCCATTTTCCCACACCTCCTTATGAACAGTACAGCTGGCCATTTTACATATCCTGGCTGAAATGTGTTTTCGCACTTCCTGTGCAGAATAGCACGGTCGCTGTGGGAAATCCATTTTAGGGACAGATTAAGAAGATGACAGTGACACTGGTCATGAGCAGAGGTCCTAAAATGCCTATTTTGATCATTTGGTGATGAAAGTCCATAAAATGACTGTTACAAGCATGCATTGCAGTTTCCACGCACCCTTGTAACTTTGCAAGTTTGCAATATTTTCATGCCACATTTTCAACACTGGCATTTTTTCACACCTCCTTACAAACAGTACAGCTGTCATTTTTCACATCCTGCCCAAAATGTGTTTTCGCACCTGTGGCGTACAATGACGTGGTCGCTGTGGGAAATCAACTTTTGGAACAGATTAACAAAATCACAGTGCCACTGTTCATGAAGGAAGTCCCAAAATGTCTATGTTGAAAATGTGGTTAAAAAAATCCCAAACAAAAATAATTGGGTTACGGACGTGGGTTGCGCAGTTTCTATGCATGCTCATGACTTCACCAATTTTTCATACTTTCACTCCAGATTTTCAAAGTTGCCATTTTTTTACACCTCCTCATGAACAATACAGTTGTCATTTTTCACATCCTGCCCAAAAGGTGATTTTGTACCTTTTGCGCCAAATGGCGCAATCGCCATGCAAAATCACCTTTCGGCTAACAAACTCATAGTGCCACTCTTCATGAGGTGGGGTCACGAAAAGCCCATGTTGATAATTTGGAGTGACAATACCAACACACGCCTATGGCGTTAGGGTTTCCAACTGTAACACCCCACGCTGTAGAGACTGACAGGCATTAGGGGTGTGACTTGGGATCATCAGCTCTAATGCTCCCACCATTCCACCCCCCCCCACCCTGCAGCCAGTGACAGGCATCGAGGTGTGCCTTGGAGTATTCGGTCCCAAAGTTCACTCCATTCTCCTATACCGCACCCACCTCAGCGTATTTCCTTATGGAAGGGGGTAAGTATAAGGCCCAAAGACACCAAAGCACACCACGACACTTGTCAGTGTCTACAGGATAGGGTGAGGTAAAATGGCATGAGCGTTATAGCTGATGACCCAAAGGCACACCCCAACGTCTGTCACTCTCTGCAGGGTGGGGTTGGGGTTGGCATCAGTTCAATACTTCACTGCCATTCCTATTATGCATCTCTAACTCCTGCACTACCAATGCCAATGCCAGCGAGACAACATTCGGCATTGACAAATGCTTGTTTCTTTTTAGGTCTCATACCTGTAACACACGTATCCTGAACAGCAGCTCTTACACACAAACCATGGAGACTGGTTTCTCAAAATAAGAGGTTTATAGGTCCCTTTTCCTGTGGGAATGGGAATTGGGGGGTCTATTCTCAAAAGAGTTTGATTACCACAAGCCCCAGGTGCGCCAAAAACATGGCACATGGGGACTGTGGCAATCCCAGGGCTGGATTTGGAATTCTCAAAACCCGAGCCCTCCGTGCACCACATGCGACTAGTTAGACTAGCTTTTGCTGGTCTAACTTCGACAACCTTTTTACGGGGCTTGTGTCAAGTCTTTAGCGCAAGCCACCGGAAAAAGGGTGTAGTGTCGCAAAGGCACGTGGCCTACATGAATAGGGCACACTGCACACTAAAGTGTTCGGTGCAGTTGTGCCATTGTCGGAGGGCTTCTGTACACCATGCACCAACCTTTGGGAATAGAGCCCTGTGTGTACTACGCACTTATAGGATTTCTTAGCACTTTACATTAGCAGTATCTTAAAATATTTTCTATTAAAGAAATAATAGTACCTTAGACAATTGCATTATATGTAATTGTGCATAATTCTTGAAGCTGCAGAAGATGTCATTGTTGTTTTTAAATTTTTTTACACCTTCTTTCTATTTTGGACATTTGCATGCAATTTGGATCTTTGGTATTGTCTGTTTTCAAGCTGTCTCTTTAAATCTTTAATTCCTCATGACACTGATGTATTTAAGCATGTAGACTGCAGTGGTTATGCACCCTTGAGAAAACTCCAAGTGAGTGAAATGCTGGGGTGTACTATACTGCCTGTCTGCATATGTTACACCACTCTGTGTGTTTCAGAAAGATATAAATCCATATTCACCACCTGTAGATTGCATCTACTCCTTGATGGTGAGTGCTGTGCAGTTTAGTCACTGTATGTTTGCCTCGAGATTTCGGTATAGACACCAGTTCTACAGAGTGACCTTTACTTTACGACTACTATTTTACCTACACCCTCACGCTAGATAAAATTCAGATCAGCTGGAATGGATGGACTAACATTGTAAAAACCAGACAGACTGATCCAGGTGGAACAGCCAGACCACAGAAGTTGCACCTGGTCCAGTTTTTACCATTTTGGTCTGGTCCGGATCCAGTGGCTTGAATTTTTCCAAGTCTCCAGTTAGAACTAACCCTGATTCAGGGTGGAATAAAGCTTGAGGGAAAAGAGGGAGAGAAAGGAAGGAAGGAAACTGCGCCTGACTTTATTGAAATAAATGTTTCTCAGCTCTGTCACCTTGGAGGACAGATAGGTGCAATATATAATGACTTTCATGGTGTAACTTTTTAAGTCAAACTGCATAAACAGAAGTCTCATGCACTGGTATTTCCCAGTTAGGAAACTGGCAGCACTGGCATCTAGGATCTAGTAATCTTTTCACTGAAAAATGCAAAGTTCATTCCTGTCCCCATCCCCCAACCCCCACCCACCACCCATAAAAAGTGCCTTTCCATGGAAACATCAGAAGAGAGACCAAGTATGTTTCAAATTATTGCATGCTAGTGTTGTCAGAACTAGTTCGAGAAAGATTCGAACCCTCCTCGAACCCTGGTGTTCGAGTTCTAATTTAGAACTCGAACACTGCAGGGTTTGCAAAAGGGTTTGAATCATCCATGAATCTTCTCACTTCTGTGTGCTTTTGCTTTGCATCCCTCCCATTCCCATTGTTCCCGATTTTGGCACCAGCTGAATAATGCAGCTCAGTTCACTCCCTCTCCCATCAGTGTTATTGTTGGGGGCAGCTGTTGTCGGTTTGTCACGCTTGTGTAACTGTACCACCTGACCATCTGCTATGCAGTCAGGTGCTGGTAGTGGTGTCACTCGAGTCAGTCTCGTGAGTCGAGGGATCCTGCTGAAGTCATCTGCGCAGCTGTGGCTCCATTACCATTCGGTCTTGTAGTGGAGAAGGAGGAGCCGCAGCGTCTGTGTGCTCTCAGTTCAATTGTGCGTGTGATGACACGAGCGACTGTTTTTGTTATTAAACCTGGTCCTGTACAAGTGTGTATGTGCCTGAAAATAAAAAAAAAAAGTTAATGGGCAGGTGGGGAAAAGGAAGGGGGGAGTCGGGAATCTCGGGATTGGGAACTGAGGAAAGAAACTAGGACGGGAACGGAGAAAGGAGCTAAACGGTTGGGACTCAGTATTGTCGGGAGGACTCAGGGTCGGGAATTAGTTAACTTGCAGACTGCTGCCTGGAGACTTCCTGTGTGCTAGTGCTCAATCACACATACCTCAAGTTGCTTGCTGAATTAAACACTTTTTCTTTGCAAATCACAATTGTGATTCGTGGGCCGTGGCACTCTTGGGAGAGCTCCCTGGCTGGGGTGGGGTGTTTTATATGGGGAAAAAAGAGGTTAAATTAAAACACTTAACTGACTGTGTGAAACTAGATGTTCTAAGCCCACAGAAAGGAAAAAATAATTTGGTTCCAGTCCCACCCAAAAATTGTCTGGAAGGAATACACGGTTCTCTCAGCCAGGACTGTGCTGGGGGGGCTTCAGTAAACTTTCTCCCTAAAAAAATCTCCATTGCATCTTCTGTGAGGTGGCCAGCAAGTCACCCTGCTGCTGTCTGTGCCATTTGACTGCACTTACCTGGCTATTACTAAGTGTGTGTTACCGTGTGAAGCCCAGTGGCCAGTTTTGTGGTGGCATCTCTTTCTTCGGTTTGTGTGTATAACTCTGTCTCTTGTGGTCAGCCCATCGCCCTGCTGCTGTGTGCCCCTTGGCTGCACTGTGCCTTACCCAGTGTGTGTTACCGTGTGAAGCCCAGTGGTCAGTTGTGTGGTGGCATTATCCTTAAATACATGACAGAAGCCTAAAAATATATTTCTCTGTTGGGAGGAGAGACAGAAAAATCTCTTTCCTTGGGTTGTGTGTGTAACTCCGTCTCTTGTGGTCAGCCCATCACCCTGCTGCTATGTGCCCCTTGACTGCACTGTACCTTACCCAGTGTGCATTACCGTGTGAAGCCCAGTGGTCAGTTGTGTGGTGGCATTATCCTTAAATACATGACAGAAACCTAAAGATATATTTCCCAGTTGGGAGGAGAGACAGAAAAATCTCTTTCCTCGGTTTGTGTGTGCAACTCCGTCTCTTGTGGTCAGCCCATCACCCTGCTGCTGTGCGCCCCTTGACTGCACTGTACCTTACCCAGTGTGTGCTACCGTGTGAAGTCCAGTGGCCAGTTGTGTGGTGGCATTATCCTTAAATACACGACAGAATCCTAAAAATATATTTCCACATTAGAGGAGAGACAGAAAAATCTCTTTCCTCGGTTTGTGTGTGTAACTCCGTCTCTTGTGGTCAGTCCATCACCCTGCTGCTGTGTGCCCCTTGACTGCTATGTGTATGCCTATGCCCAGCAGCCCAATCATTCTGTAAGCCTTGAACCTGGGATCCTTTAGTTGCAAACCGTCATATTCTTCAATTACTTTCAGTCCACTACATCACAGTGTCACACAACCAAAATAAAATGTTGGAGTTGCAGCCAGCGATCACAGATCACATTGCTTTCTTACACAGGAATTGTGTGGGTGTGGGTGTGTTCACTGCAGTATACTGGTACTGTTATGGCTGACACCAGCATAGATGAAGCATCTGGTGCTGGTGTTGGGGCAGGTGTTGGTGGTAGTGGTAATCCTGGTGCTAGCAGAAATAACCAAATGTTTCACATGATAAAAATTCAACAAACAGCAAAAGAGCAACAGTGAAGTGTGGTAAAGGGGGACCTTTTAAGAAAACCTGTGCAGCTACTGGGGTCACACAGAGAGGCACCATAAGGTATGCCATTCATGCTGTTAAAATCCCTGTGACTAGCAGTAATTATGCAAGTGACAGTGAGTCCCTCTCTGACTCAGACTCAGACAGTAGCTCTTTGTCACAGTCAAACACTGTTGTGTCTTGCGACATATCATTACTTCCTCAACAAAGTGAAATGAACAAGTCTGCTGACAATGAATCAGGTAGTGCACTTGCAAATACATCCAGCACTGTTGGCAATGAAAAGGACATATCCACTGAATCCACCACTTCTGTGTCGGCCAGCAATGAAAATCCATCAGAGTCTTCTACCCACTCTTCTAGCACCAAGGAGCATGTCCCAGGTTCTGTTAGGACAGGTGAAAAGACGCAAACAGTCTTTAGCTATCTTCCTAGCACTCAAACAAAATCTGTCACATCTGAGGTGTGGAATTATTTCTCTGTCAGTAAAACTGATCCATGCAGAGCAATTTGTTACCTGTGTAAACAGAGTGTAAGCCTTGGTAAAGTTGTGTCATGCCTTGGCACTTCAGCTCTTAAATGCCATCTGAAAAAGCATTCAGTTTTGCTTGATCGTCCAAAACTCATGTCCTCCATCTTCCAGACCGCACGTGAGAAGGGTCAGGAATCTGAAATGGATACTGAATTGTCTAACTTGATGCAGACAGAACCACTGCCAGCCCTAGGATCACTGTTACCACCAATGTCAGCATGATTAGTACCAGTTGCACATCCAGTGATGGCACTGAATGTATAAGTCCTAGTCCACCATCCCAGCGTCCATCTGCCCATCGAAGCACGGTGTATAATAAACCAGCAGGGACATGTTGTACACAGCTAACACTGTCTCAGGCATTTGAAAGGAAGAATACCTTTACTAAAAATAATCCAAAGACCCTTCATCTTAATCACAGAATTGGTGAACTGTTAGCTGGAGCCCTTCTCCCATACTCTTTGGTAGATCATGAGGATTTCAGGGAGCTCTTGAAACTAGCAGAGCCTCGTTACAATGTTCCTCATCGAAGGAACTTTTCCTATTTTGAAATACCAAACATTTATCAGGCTTTAAAAGCGACAGTGATGCTTGCACTTAAAACTGCAGAGGGTGGGGTTATTCAAGTAACCCCCAGGTGACGCTATCCCAAGGGCTACTACCCCTGCCTGCTTGACCACTGTCAGGTTGAGGGGCCTAGGTTCTATGGTGGGTGCCTCCACCCAGAGGTCAGGGTTTGTTGTGGTTAGACTAAATTGGTCACAGCCCTCTGGGACACTGAGACCCCCTTTTACCCCTTCTAGTGGCTCACACAATGCACAGGAGTTACAATCCCAATACCCCACATGTACACACTGTTCGCTCATAAGGTATCACTTACCCTCGAGGCTGATTCTGGTTCGTCTCTGAGGACCCCCTGTAAAATAAGTTTAATCAACATACACAAACACAATGCAATACTTTTCCTACATGTACGGATACCACAAACAGCATGTAGTTCAATAACAACAAATCTGATTTATTAGAGGGGGCAGTAACAAGGAGGGGGGCAATCAGGTTAATTGGTAGAATGAGATCACAGTACTGTGCACATTACAGGGTCTACAGAGTCACGCTCTGGGTACCCAGGATAGGGGTGGGCTAGCCAGGTTCGTTGCTCAGGGTTCGCTGGCAGGTGCAGAAGGAAAAGGGCCCTGAGGAGGAAAATATGCACAACATCCAATTGTAATCTGGAGCCGGATGGCTCAGTCCATGAAGAAATAGAACCACAGCAATTAGATGGCACACTTGCAATTTGATAAACTGATGGCAGGGAGCTACCCTGATTTGTACTCATAAACTCGATGCCGAAAACTGGCACAGAGGGGGTTCTGGATTGCCAGACTCCCTCACACACAGGGAGATGAAATTCTACAAGCCAGGCACACAGCTTCGATCAGCAACGGATTCAGTCCGCATACATGCATTTGGCTTTCAGTCTACACCGCACGGGGATAAGAGGACTCGTTTAGCTGTCCTTCACAAGCACTCCACACATTTATATGTAAAGAAAATTACTATACCAGGCAGCTGTTTTCAGGTCCCGATCGCACTTACTGCTAACCCAGTAGTTCACACTGCAGCTTCACTTTCCTGACAGACCAAGCACGATTAAGCAGTTTCTCCAGTCTTCTACAGGGTGAGCCTGGTTCCCACTTGTTTAGCCTCTCTTCCTCTCTGTAGGCGTGGATTTAGTCCGAATCAAAGTTGTAACGCACCGCCCAAGTTTAGGCCTCCCATGCGCTTCCCGTGAGAAAATTATGCAGCACAGAAGCTCGGAGCTCCTTCTCTTGTCACGGTCACAACAGATCTCATCTGTCCAGACACAAGGCAGGGAATTCCATTTGGGTGCCACCCAGTCCAATTGGTGGACTCAGTTGTCAATCACTCAAAACTCCCCCTGTTGGTGCAAATAGGTGCCAAAGTCCAGAACTTCACTTCCGAGAATTACTAGCTATATCTCCTATGGCGAGCCAGCTCCCAAGAGAGTCCTGATTCTGGTTGGTCCAAACAAACTCCATTTTAGAGGTCCCCTTCTACTGATTGGATCTATTCAGTAGTTCAGATCCAAAATGGAGGGCCAAAACACACAGAGTCCCAGCTGCAAGAAAGGCAGGTTAGACAAACTACATCCTACTTAACACTCTTACTAGTTTCAGGCAAACAGTTACATCTTTTGATAGGGCTCCCTCTGCGCATAGAGCAACTGCAGAAACGGAGCGATTTGCTCAGTAGCTCAGGCGGGACTCGAGCATTAAATACACAGTACCTCCCATACAAACTAACGAAGTCTGCGAGCAGACAGCTCTTAAAGAGACAGTACCAGAGGCTCTAAAAGCACTCACAGAAACACAGCTTAAACGCCGAACACCATTCAGGCAAGGAGCACTCAGCCAGCTCCTGGAAGACCTTTGGGAACCCCCATTTGCAGGGGGGTTACACCTTCCTGGCCTGAAAAAAGCTTGACGTCCGCAACAAGTAGATATCCTTAAATCACTTTAAGGCAGAGCAGTTTAAACTTGTGTAACCCCTAGATGGCGCTATCCCAGGGGCTACTACCCCTGCCTGATTTGCCACTAACAGGTTGAGGGGCCTGGATCCAATGGCGGGTGCCTCCACCCAGAGGTCAGGGTTTGCAATAGTTAAACTAACTTGGTCACAGCCCTCTGGGACACTGCAACCCCTTTCTTCCCACTAGTGGCCCACACAATATATCAGAATTACCTTCACAGTATACACTTACCCCAGGTCTGGTTCCGGCACTGGGACCTCCTGTGAAATGAGATACAGTGCAACAATCACAGTACAGTACTTTAACATAGACAAATACCTCAGGCAGTATAACTTTGCTGAAACAAGCAGCTCTGATTTATTTAGGGGATATAACAAGGACAGGGAAATCAGGTTAATTAGCTTATCACTCTAATAATCTACCTATGGCTCTGTGCGACAGGCCTATCCCTATCAGTTACTGTCCCTGGGTACCCAAACCCTAGTGGCTAGTCCAAACCGTGGCAGCTGGTGGGGCCCTTTCACACAGAGAAAAGGAGAATTAAACAGTCAGCAGTACAGTAATTCCATTTGGATTTAATGTGGCAATTCAACAGGAGCGACCTGAATTAGTACTCACGACCTCCAAATAAGATAGGGTCCTTCAATGTCAGCAGGGCTCACTTGAGGTACACAAACCTCTTCACACATCCATATAAAAAGCACTATACCAGGCAGGCTGCATCTGTATCCCAATCGCAATTACTGCACAATACCTGGAGAACACAGCAGATTCAGTTCCTGACAGACCGAGTGCAATTTTCAGCAATTCCTCCAGTCTTCTACAGGGTGAGCCTGGTTTCTACTCTTCAGAGATCCTTTGATTCTTTTCACAGGGCGGATTCAGTCCTAACAAGCTGCAGACGAACTCTGGGCCTTACACATTTTTGACTAAAACTGCACACTGAAAAGCACAGGGCTCCTTCCTTCTTCACTGCCAAAGCTCAACTGAAACTCCAACCGACAAAACCGGCACTTCCTTTGAGTTCCTCCCAGTTCTTGACTGGATTGGCTGTCACTCACAATAGACTGCTGCTGTTGGTCCAAAAGGCACTGAAGTCTAAACTACATCTCCCAAGTCACTGCCCATACAATCCTCTTGTGGCTGGCTCAGATTATGAGTCCAAGTTCTGATTCGTCCAAGGCACCATTTTAGAGCTAGCTTACCCCACACTGATTGGTCCAGTTCAGCAGTTCAAAACTAGAATGGGGAACTAGCAGACACAGTTCTGACTGCAAAAAGCAGGTTAGACAAACTGTAATTTCATTATTACTCTAAATAATTTCTGGCAAACAGTTACATCTTTCAGATAGGTTCCCTGCACTCCTAGTGACTGCAAAATGAAGTGAATTGGCAGCAGCTAGGTGGTACTCAGAGAAGCACACAGTCCTCCCATACAAACTAAGTATGTCTGCAAGCAGACAGCTCTTAAAGAGACAGTACCAGAGGCTCTAAAAACACTCACTGATAAATGGCTTAAATGCCAAACACCATTCAGGCTTGGAGCATTCAAGCAAGCTCCTGGAAGTCTTTTGGGAACCCCCATTTGCAGGGGGGTTACACTTGCATCCCTTTTAAGCAACGCTCAGCATAGTAAACTTTGGTCATATATACTTATACTGTATTATACATTCTACTACTGGTTATACAACATTACACATGCAAACATTTTAACTCAGGTCATTACTTCCTGCACATGAAACCTGGATAGAGGGGGCTCTTCCCTATCAGCTACCTTGGGACTGGAGGGGGCAGGGACACCATACTCAGAGGGCAATACAAGTAATCTGGAATTATTTCCCAGGCTTAGTTTGGGCATCGAGCTCGGGGTTACATATACTCCCTTATGGACCACATTAAGGGGCAGGTCCACAGGTCAGCCCAGGGACTCATAACTTAACCGTACCACAGGCCTCATCTCCTGACCAGTCCTTCTAGGGGGAACTGTTGCAGTCTCTGCACGGTTAGACTCACTTTCATCACTGTCTGTACTCGCCAGGGTGGCTCCATTAGGGCAGAGAGGCTAGAACTTGGGGCACTTTCAGCGCCAGGATTTGCAATCTCTGAGTCCACAACACTTGGTTCACCTGGGGAGTCTCCTGACACTGGCAGTGAACTATCAGGACACTCAACACACTGTTCTTGTTCTGGTGTATCACCAGTTTGTCCCAGTCCACCATTCTCTTCCTCTGAAAACTCGAGCAGTTCAACCATGCACAATGATTCCATATCATCTGACTTGATGCTTTGCACTTCACTTTCTGGGAGCATTGGCTCCAGGGACAAAGCTGGGGGCTTAGACAGTCCAGAAGGCCCAGCTTCATCTCCAGGATTGACTAGGGGATTGCCCCGAAACAGTTGACTCAGTTCATAAGAAGGGTAGTATTCAAGGCCACACCCACTTTCCTCTGACATGGACTGACAGTCATGTTCAATTGGGACTTGTGGAGGGGAACATGTTAATTCAACTTCTATGGGTGCAGGCTTTCTTGACTTTTTCTTAGCAGCAGCTGTAGTCACTGGTCCGGAGGGGGCATTTTCTGGGGGTCCAGACTCAATCAAGATCTGTCAAATAGGTAGTAGATGATTTCTATGCATGGTCTTCACATCTTTTGAGTTATTTTCGGGCCTTACTTTGTACATAGGCAGATCATTTAGTTTGCCTACCACAATGCGAGGAAGATGGTGCCACCTATCAGCAATCTTGTGTTTCCCATGCAGCCCCAGATTTCTTAGCAACACCCGATTTCCCTCCTGGAGTTCCAGTGCTTTCATCTTTTTGTCATACATTTCTTTGTTGGCCAGATTTCTTTTGGCAGCCATGGTTTGAGCCAGTTGGTACACATAATTTAGCTGGGCCTTTAACTTTTGCACATACTGTAAATGAATAGCTGCTTGAACCCCATCAGGAGAAACTCCAAAGCAAACATCTACGGGTAGTCGGGCTTCTCTTCCAAACATCAGGTGATAGGGGGGAAAACCCAGTAGCATCACTATTAGTGCAGTTGTAGGCATGTACCAGTGTGTTAATTTGTTGGCTCCATCTGGGCTTGTCCTTTGGTTGAAGGGTGCCTAGCATATCTAGCAAAGTGCGGGTGAACCATTCAGGCTGTGGGTCCCCCTGGGGGTGGTAAGGGGTGGTTCTTGACTTTCGCACTCCCCACAGAGAAAGCATCTCTTTAATCAGACGACTCTCAAAGTCCCTTCCTTGATCAGAAGGGATTCTTTGTGGTGCCCCATAGTGAACAAAAAAGTTTTCTTTAAGCACTTTGGCAACAGTGGAAGCCTTCTGGTCCTTGGTGGGGAAAGCTTGAGCATATCAGGTGAAATGGTCAGTGACCACCAGCACATTACTGATATTTCTTTGAGCTGGCTCCAAACTCAGAAAGTCAATACAAACCAATTCCATGGGGACACTAGTGATGATGTTAACAAGGGGAGGCAGCCCTTTTGGGCAAAGCTTTTGTCTGTAAGCAGCGACTACAAGTTCTAATGTGTTGTTCAACATCAGCCCCCATCTTAGGCCAATAAAATCGGTATCTCACCAAATCAAGTGTTCTGTCTATGCCAAAGTGTCCCATGTGGTTGTGTAGGGACCTCAGCACCAGGTCTCAAAAGGCAGTAGGCAAAAATAACTGTTGCTTGTCCAGTTGGCCCCCTTTATCTACTGTCTCTCGACATAACAGTCCATTGATCAGTTTCAACTTAGGGCCTTCTTTGTATAGCAATGCAGTTCTCAAGTCAGTGGAATGTAACCTTGACACATCTTTCCCTGCTTGGAGGGCTTCTAGAGCTGTTTTGATCATGGGATCTCGGGATTGAGCCCGCTGAATATGTCATTATTGAATTGGGGCAACGCACCAGTGTCATAGGCAGAGAAGTGGCAATAAGCAGCTGGAATGCAATGTTCAGATGGTCCCAAACAATCCACCATACAGTCCACTGCGTCCGTGGACATTTGTTCCTCCTTGTCAAACTTCTGGCAGAGTGCTCGAATATCAGGCTCTGACAGTCGGACCCAGTAATTCGGGGGGGCAGGTCTCCGTGAAAGGGCATCAGCATCTATGGGGTTCAGGCCTGCTCTGTATTCAACAGCATAGTTGTATGTAGATAATGCAGAGAGCCACCTATGGCCAGTGGCATCCAGCTTAGCTGAAGTCTGCACATAGGTCAAAGGATTATTGTCAGTTTTTACTAGTATCTTAGCCCCATACAAGTACTCATGGAATTGGTCAACAATGGCCCACTTCAAAGCTAGGAACTCTAACTTGTGTACAGGATAGTTCTTTTCGGAAGGGGTCAAGCTTCTGCTGGCAAAGGCCACTGGTCTCAGACCATTCTCGTGCTCCTGATATAACACAGCCCCCAACCCTTGCAAGCTAGCATCAGTGTACAGGACATAAGGTTTTGTTGGATTGGCATAGGCCAATACTGGAGCATGGGTAAGTTGATATATGATCTCATGAAAAGCAGTCTCACAATCAAGAGTCCAGCGGGCCCCAAATACTTCACTTGGATGAAAATACACTCTTTCAGTCTCAAGGGACGCTGATTTTTTGTATCTTTTGTAGGTTGGGGGATACCCTTGAGTAAGGTTAAGTAAAGGGCGGATCACTCTTGACTAGTCCTTGATGAAACGCCGATAATAACCACAGAAACCCAGGAATCTTTGCAGTTCTTTTAGATTTTTGGACTGTGGCCAAGTAGTCAAGGCCTCAACTTTGCTCGGGTCAGTCTCTATCCCTTCAGTAGAAACTATGTGCCCCACATACTTTACTGATGTTTGAAAGAATTGACACTTATCAATGGACAGTTTTAGGCCAAAGTCTTCCAATTGGTCCAACACCTTGAATAACCTGCTCTCATGTTCCTCCAGTGAGCTGCCAAACACAATAACATCATCTAGGTATACCAGACACTCTGATAAGTTCTTGTCCCCTACTGCACGCTCCATCAGTCATTGGAAAGTGGCTGGGGGTGCCTGAAATCCCTTGAGGCATCCTCATGAATTCATAGAAGCCAAGGGGACAGATAAAGACTGTCTTCTCACGGTCTTCTGTGGCCATTGAGAACTGGTAGTACCCACTGTGAAGATCCAGCACAGAGAACCACTTGCTATCATTCAGGCAGTCCAAAGCATCTTGAATGTGTGGCATTGTATACTGATCAGGGATAGTCCGCTGGTTTAAGGTGCGATAATCGACGCACATCCTCGCAGTCCCATTCTTTTTCCTCACTACCACAATGAGGGAAGCATATGGGCTTCGGGATTCTTGTATTACACCAGCAGCCAACATCTCTTGCAAATGTCATCTCACATCGTCTATGTCAGCAGGGTCCAGGCGTCGAGACCTCTCATGAAATGGTCTATCATCATTCAGCCGGATATGGTGCTCAGCCTCCTGCACGCAGCCTACGTCCCACTCCTTTAAAGAGAACACCTGGTCCCTTTGTGCAAGCTTCTTACTGATCCTCACTTTCCATTCAGCTGGCAACGGAGAGTCACCAAAATCAAACAAGTCAGGCGTTACTCTATCACTTTTTCCTGAACTCTTGTTACTGGGTAGCACAGCAGTATCCACACAGTGCACAGAAGCCAGGGTGCAACCTCGGTTTACTCGGATCTCCCGGTCACACACGTTGTGAACTTGAATCATCAGTCTTCTGGCAAAAGCATGGGCTCTAGCAGGCAGAATACTTGGCTTGACCAGCAGCCCCTCGGGCAGTTTTCCATCTCTTGGTGTGTCCGGCATTAATATTTTGTTCTTGACATCCTTTTTTATGTGGACCTCCCCTTGTAGGACACATTGGGCATTTGGTGCCAAAAACAGAGATTCAGGATCCTTCATCCAGACAACCTCAACTGGTTCCTCTGGTTCCCTTCTGTCAGCATCTCTCTGTGCCCCATAGGCTTTTTTAATCAAGGCCAGAATTCTTAGGGCTCTACCAGTCCGGGGCCCTTGTTTTTCATAACACAACTGTGTCAGTCGCCCAAACATATGTGCATTAGTTCCAATCAACAACAGAACACCATCATATAGTTCAGTAGGGGGACACACTAAGACTAGGGTCTCCACTTGCTCTGCCACTCCAGTCACGGAAGTGGGAAAGGACAACCAAATTCGGATGTAGCCAGAGTAGGAGTAGGCCTTCTCACTCAAGTCCCACACATGTAGCCCTTCCAGGGGTTGCAGAGGTACATTAGACAAATGCTTCTGATACCAGTCCTGGAACATGATTGTCACTTGGGAGCCACTGTCTAGTACAGCTCTGGTAGATACCCCATTCACTTTCACAGCAGTCTCCATAGAGGGACCCACCACCTCGGACCATTCGGGGGGCATTACTTGGAATGTCGCTCGGGCATTGGCCCTGGTGGCAAAACTTTTCTGGGTGGCTCCCCCTGGTGACCGGACACAGGTTTTGCAATGCCAGGCCACTAACCTGCTGGTAACTTTCCTCAAATTCTCTGGCAGCCGACAATCAGACTTAAAGTGTCCATCCTCTCCACAACGGTAGCAGAACTTAGTGTCTCTGTTGTCCTTGGAGGAAGGGGGATCTCTTATCTGGTGGGGCATCTCGGGGGCTCTACATGGCTCTTCTTGAACTGGGTGTTTACCCTGTTGGATCCCTAGTTCTCCACTTCTATTGGGGGTGAGAGCAGCCCTTTGCAGCCCCCTCACCATCTCTCTTAAGTCCCTAATTTCTGCTCTCAGATTGCTCTCAATCCGGGTGTCAGGGGAAACGACATGCACTCCCACTCCACTTTTAACTTGATACAGATCTGGTTCCCGGTAGGTCTCAGTCAACCCCTTAATCAACCCTCTCAGCTGTTGAGTCTCATCTGGCTCACTCTTCTCAGGGGTCTGACAAGGGTTCACAGCCCCAGCATAGGGTTCCCACCCCTTTTCATCAGTTTCAATTTCACGGATCTCTCTCATCAATTGACAATACTCGGGAGGGTCGGCCCTCCTGTCTTGCAATTTGAGTTTCAGCAGTATTACACTTGAAAATCTTGCTGACTCCAGTATATGGTCTAATCGGACCTGGTTTAGCACTTGGGCAGACACTCCCCCCTTATCGGTGGGCCTTTTGCAAAGCCCTCTCCATTCTAGTAACAAAAGTAGACAATTTCTCATTTCTCCACTGTTTAGCTGACTTGAACTTCCGTAATAGATCCTCTCCAGTTTCGGTGCTGCCAAACACCCCCTCTAATGCGGAAATATATCTGCTGCAGTGGCCTCTGGACTAGTGGCCCATAGGAATCGAATGGCTTCCAGTGCAGGACCCCTCAAGCTTTCCATCAACTGTTTCCTCTTTTTCCCCCTCAGAGCACTGCCACTCTTGCACTAAAGGGGTAGCATAGTCCATCCAGGTCTCTAAATCATCTTCCCCTGAAGGCACTGGAACAGTACCAGAGAAGAGTCTCAATCTCTGATAGGAATCTAGTTGAATGGGGGAAATAACCATAGGGGGTGGGCTAGTATGGAGCTCTTAGAGGACCCGGGAGATGCACCTGGGGACGGCAGGGGAGTGTGGTCGCCCCAGATGTCTAATACCTTTACCAGTTCCTGAGCGGTTCTCCCTTCTGCGGCTAACAGTTTGAACAGTTTTTCCTTAAAACTATTAGTCTTAGAAGACCCACCCGGGGTGGCCAAACCACTAAGTGTGTGAATAACCCTCCATCCCTTCTGGGCACCTCCGGGCAAAATCACGGGGGGCACCCTCTCAGGGTCTATCTGAATACTGCATGAAAGCAGCACATGCAGGGTTTGTTCAAGCAAGTCAGCATATCACCCTTTTACTTTCACCTTGCCCATACATTTGACACATTCTACAGTAGAGACAATGTCTGCGCTTTTAATCCCTCAGGTGACATCCAGCAATAAAACAGCCTTTTGGGAGTCCATTTCCTCAGCTTCGCACCACCCCATCAATTTGTGTACCATCATCTTAAAGGGGTTGAGTTTTAACTTGGGCGTGGTACCCCCCTCCATCTTCTCCTTTAAGTTAGACATAATGGGGTACTTCCTTCACTCGGCCACTAGAGGACGCTAATCCCAGCGGTGCCTCCAAGATGTAACCCCCCAGATGGCGCTATCCCAAGGGCTACTACCCCTGCCTGCTTGAAAACTATCAGGTTGAGGGGCCTAGGTTCTATGGTGGGTGCCTCCACCCAGAGGTCAAGGTTTGTTGTGGTTAGACTAAATTGGTCACAGCCCTCTGGGACACTGAGACCCCCTTTTACCCCTTCTAGTGGCTCATACAATACACAGAAGTTACAATCCCAATACTCCACATGTACACACTGCTCGCTCATAAGGTACCACTTACCCTTGAGGCTGATTCTGGTTCGTCTCTGAGGACCCCCTGTAAAACAAGGTTAATCAACATACACAAACACAATGCAATACTTTTCCTACATGTATGGATACCACAAACAGCATGTAGTTCAATAACAACAAATCTGATTTATTAGAGGGGGCAGTAACAAAGAGTGGGACAATCAGGTTAATTGGCAGAATGAGATCACCGTACTGTGCACATTACAGGGTCTAGAGAGTCACACTCTGGGTACCCAAGATGGGGGTGGGCTAGCCAAGTCTGTTACCCGGGGTTGGCCGGCAGGTGCAGATGGAAAAGGGCCCTATGGAGGAAAATGTGCACAACACCCAATTGTAATCAGGAGCCGGATGGCTCAGTCCATGAAGAAATGGAACCACAACAATTAGATGGCACACTTGCAATTTGATAAACCGATGGCAGGGAGCTACCCTGATTTTTACTCACAAACTCGATGCTGAAAACTGGCACAGATGGGGTTCTGGATTGCCAGACTCCCTCACACAGCAGGGAGATGAAATTCTACAAGCCAGGCACACAGCTTCGATCAGCAATGGATTCAGTCCGCATACATGCATTTGGCTTTCAGTCTACACCTCACGGAGATAAAAGGACCCGTTTAGCTGTCCTTCACAAGCACTCCACACATTTATATGTGAAGGAAATTACAATACCAGGCAGCTGCTTTCAGGTCCCGATCGCACTTACTGCTAACCTGGGAGTTCACACTGCAGCTTCACTTTCCTGACAGACCAAGCATGATTAAGCAGTTTCTCCAGTCTTCTACAGGGTGAGCCTGGTTCCCATTCGTTCAGCCTCTCTTCCTCTCGGTAGGCGCGGATTTAGTCCGAATCAAAGTGGCAACGCACCGCCTGAGTTTAGGCCTCTCATGCACTTCCCGCAAGAAAACTATGCAGCACAGAAGCTCAGATCTCCTTCTCTTGTCACGGTCACAACAGATCTCATCTGTCCAGACACAAGGCAGGGCATTCCATTAGGGCGCCACCCGGTCCAATTAGTGGACTCAGTTGTCAATCACTCAAAACGCCCCCTGTTGGTGCAAATAGGCGCCAAGGTCCAGAACTTCACTTCTCAGAATTATGAGCTATATCTCCTATGGTGAACCAGCTCCCAAGAGAGTCCTGATTCTGGTTGGTCCAAACAAACTCCATTTTAGAGATCCCCTTCTACTGATTGGATCTATTCAGTAGTTCAGATCCAAAATGGAGGGGCAAAACACACAGAGTCCCAGCTGCAAGAAAGGCAGGTTAGACAAACTACATCCTACTTAACACTCTTACTAGTTTCAGACAAACAGTTACATCTTTTGATAGGGCTCCCTCTGCGCATAGAGCGACTGCAGAAATGAAGCGATTTGCTCAGTAGCCCAGGCGGGACTCAAGCATTAAATACACAGTACCTCTCATACAAACTAATGAAGTCTACGAGCAGACAGCTCTTAAAGAGACAGTACCAGAGGCTCTAAAAGCACTCACAGATACACGGCTTAAATGCTGAACACCATTCAGGCTAGCAGCACTCAGCCAGCTCCTGGAAGACCTTTGGGAACCCCCATTTGGAGGGGGGTTACATTCATGCCACAACAGATATGTGGACCAGCACTCAAAACATAGATTACATGTCCCTTACCACTCATTGGGTCATGTTTTCTTGTGGTTCTTCAAAAGTAAAGACACCCCAGAAGATGGCGCTGCTGCATATAAAGAAGTTTGGGCAAAGTCATACAGCTGCAAGCATTTTGCAGGAACTAAATGACCTCCTTGACGAATGGGTTTATTCTCACGGTCTAAAATGTGGCTTCATAGTAAGTGGCAATGGAGCCAACATCTTGAAAGCAGTACAGGATGGAGGATTTATACATGCTTCTTGCTTTGCACATTGCTTACATTTAATTGTCATGGGATTTCTCAGCAATGAAACATAAGTGGATGATATGATTGCTGTTTGCAAACAAATTGTGACTCGCTTTTCACATTCAACCAAGGCTATACGGACATTGTCCGAACTGCAAAAAAACACAAGCTGCCCCAGCAAAAATTGATTCAAAATGTTTCCACTCATTGGAACTCAATGCTTTATATGCTGCAGCACCTCTTGGAGCAAAAGCAAACTATACGTGAGTATTGCTCCAGTTACATTATTGGAGATGGCATTATGCTGTCTGTGTAGGAGTGGAAACTAATGGAGACAGTGTGCTGCATCCTAGCTCCTTTTGAGACAGCCACAAGGGACATGTCTTCTGAAGGCGCATCTGTGAGTCTGGTTATCCCACTCATAATGCTGATTTCACATCATCTTAGTGTTCTAAATCTACAAATAGAAAAAGACAGATCTGAAGCTCAGACAACATGTCGCCTGTATCATGGGAATCTCGTAAAGAGAATGAGCGAGCGCTTCAAAACCAATGACAAATTAGTTGCAATGATGAAATCAAAACACTACATCCTTGCAACTCTCTTAGATCCCAGGTTCAAGGCTATACATCTTCCAAAAACAGGTGATATAGAGCAGTACAAATGTCTGTTGCTAGATGAGCTGCAACACTCACAGGAGTCAAACACAGACATGCACAGTACCCTCAGGTTGTCATCACCACAACATGCAGGTTCATCTTCACAAAGGGATACAGAACTGAAAAAGTCACCAAACATTAACAGTAGTTGTTCCACAACTGCCACTTCTTCAACCCTTAGTAGCAAGCTAAATCTGTGGTAAAACCTTTCCCAAATTGCTGCCATACCAGCTTATGCTGATTCCTCTTCTGAGCGGTCTCTGTCCATCATGGTAGACAGTTACCTGCAAGAACTGCCTATTCCTATTGATGCATGCCCTTTTGAATACTGGAGATCAAAAAAGTCGATTTGGACAGAGCTGTATGATGAAGCCTGTAAATATCTTGGTTGTCCTGCAACAAGTGTCTCTTCAGAATGCATGTTTAGTACAGCTGGCAATATTGTGACAGACACCAGAAAGAGGTTGCTGCCAGAAAGTGTACACACGTTAACTTTTATTAAAGTTAATAAGTCAAGATTTTTGCATTCCTACAAGAGTATACAAACTGATCCTGAAGTGATTGATGTTGTGGATGTTGATGACGATGACAACTCAGATGGTGGTGGCTGGTAAATCCTGTGTGGGACAGAGTTTCTCTGCACCAAAAAGGAAACTTTTACAGACTGTGATGACTTTGGTTGTCTCTCTCCTTTCCTCGATCTACTACCTTGGATTATATACCCCACAAAACTTTCACCATTTCATGGCAAACTGCTTTGTAGCTAGGGTCTAAAGTCAACAAGTTTTATATACAGAGCAATTTTAACATCAGTTGGAACAGGCCCACATTTGGCATAAAAGGGACACTGTCATGTCAATCATTTCTATATCATATTGTTTATAGTTAAAGTACAAACATATTTTTGGATTTACCTTCTGTGACTTTGTGGTGCATTAGTATGGGCTGGGACTTGGGGCGGTCTATTTTTCAATTTTAAAGAGGACAAAACAATGAGTTCTAATTGGTAGCTGTTTATTATTTTTTCAATTACGGAAATGTTAGTCATAAACCAAAATGATCCATATGTAACTTATCTTACTGAATAAAAAATTATGGGAAAAACTGTATTTTGTATTGTTATGTTTCTGTGGGCAGTATCCTGTTACAAGTCTCTTCCGGGAAACAGAGTCATCTGGAGTTTTACCTATGTCATGGTTGAGCACATATTCTGTAAGCATAGGTCTCATACCACAATAGCTTGTGTTTAACATTCTGTTGTACACAGACCATGGCATAATAGCAACAACTCTCAAATTACTGGTTCCATGAAGAGGACTGTACAGAATGTTGTCCATAAGAAGAAAGCAATTGAAAAGACAGTTTTTCACATAAGTGTTGTTTATTAAGGAACAGTTAAGTATGGCTCATTTGGAGGCAAGAGTTTCATTTTTCTTGAGTAAGCATGTGGTAGTTTTAGCATTTGAGAGGGGTGGGAAAGGGCTGGAGGTTGGTTTAACATGGATGCAAGAGGGAGAAAGATGGCATGGATGCTACTGCATGGGTGAGGGTTGGGGTTGGTTTTAACATGGATGCAGGAGGGAGAAACTTGGCATAGTTGTTAGTACATGGGTGATGGTTGGGGGAGTGGGTTTTAACATGGGCGAGGGACAGAGAAGGGTGACATGAATGGTAGTTCATGACTAAGTGTGGGGGTAGTTTAAACATTTGGGTGAGGGAGGAGGGTGGAATACGTGCTTGAGGGGTGAGGGTTGTGGGTTGGTTTTAACACATGGGTGTAAGGGTGGTATGGGTGCTACTGCATAGATGAGGGTGGTGGAAGAAAAGTGGAATGGGTGCTGGGGTGAAAGGTGGGTGTTGTTTTAGTCCTTTCATTTACAGATTCGTGATTGGCTGGGGATGGTGAGGAAAAAGATGATGACAGACCGATGGTATGGGAGGGCTACACCGATTACCCACTGTGGAACCTACTATACATATAATATATATATATATACATTTTTTTTTTATTATTAAATACATTGCAAACTGCTCTTACCTAGCACAAGTGTGCGTCCCCTTTAAAAAAAAGAATAAAGGAATCAGAAATAAAAGAAAATCTGCATCAGCAGTTTTCACAGAATGTGACCTATCATAAAGTGTTTTTGCTTTACAAGTAGTGATAATTTGATACATAATGAGGTTGGCAGGCACTGTCCCTTAAACATCACATGCCAACTACTGCAGCTACATTAAATGTCCCTTAAGTTAGTATGTGGTGAGGAAACCACTTTTTTTATTTATGTGACTGAAATACAGATTTTATTGACGTATCAGCTGGAAAAATGCATCATCTTAGAAAGTTGTATGTATTACTTCAATTTGCCAACGAGAATGTTGGTATATGTATGCATTATCTTAGAAAATTGCATGCATTTTTTGCCAGCAACAATGACTAGCATATTTTTTTTATTCAAATGTCTTGACTAACTACTTTATGACATAATATGTTTTGCAACAGTTCCAAGTGCTGCGGCTGCAGTACCCTGGCTTGACTTTGTTATAAAAGCTTTCTTTTAATCATAGCAACTTTTGATTTACTCATTTAAAACACAAAGCAGCAAATAGCTGAAATTAGGTAATATCAGTTATTTTTTCTACTAATTCATGACAATGAGTATATATAACTGAGCACATAAATGGCTAATGTGCCTCTTTCTTTCACTAAGGAACTATGATGCAGCTGCAGCAGGAAAACTTTTAACATATGGGTGGGTGGGTGGGCCTGTAACGTATTAAGTTGCTGGCTTTAGCAAACAGAAGAAACCATAGATAAACCTAGTTGTATTCCTATCAATGTCACACATGATCATTTCTTTTCCCCTTATATTAAACAGTTTTTCCTTTACATGTATTTCATTACTATCTTCATTACTGGCAGCACAATTAAAAAATAGGGTTCGAGTTCTAAAAAGTTCTAAAAAAGATTAGAACCCTAGAACTTTTTCAAAAGTTCTAGACTAGAACTAGAACCCAGAACTTCAGAGGGTTCGGACAACCCTATTGCATGCCCTACCCTAACCCAAAAAGGCGTGGCTGGCGAGGTTTGTTTTGAAGATGTTTACAGAAGGCGTCTCCCTGTAGAGCTCAGAGAACTTGTTCATTACACAGAGGCCCTGTCCTTCTCCATGCTTGGGGATTTGAAACTACTTGGGGAGGAACTGAACAGTATGCAGAGGGTTAATGCAAATCCCACTGTAGTTAGATATACCCACAGGAAATGTTAAACATTAGCAAAGCAGATGAAGCGTTGTTTGTGAATTGCATTAGTTGTGTGCACTAGAATACAACACAAATACACACAATTAGTGCACCATTTTTTTGTAACAGATACAAATGTAAATATCATACACACAAACAGTGCAAGATTTTGTGTAACAGATACAAATGTAAATGTCACTCTTAAATATTTCTATCTGTGTTAGACCCAAAATGTAATGATAGATCTCATCTGAGGCTGCAGTGACACACACACATACTTTATGACTATGACTACTCATAACATTAATGCCTATTTTATTTGTAAAGCCAGGCACCCCCCATGTCCATGGGTATTAGGTGGCATCTCTCACCGAAGGAGCACCCGCCTTATGCCATAAAAGTAGTACTTGCACCATTACCTTTTGCCACTTATGGTCTGGGGTGATGGTGCCAGAGGCACCTATGCGCACATGGGGCACCATTAACTGGAGACAACACACAAAACTGAGTTCCAAACTGGATCTGAGATCAAGCTGGATGTGTTTTATTAAGCAGTTCCCTGATGTTACACAGCAAATGAAGGGCATTTCCCTTGCCAAACACTTACATACTAACATACTAAAATGCCAGCAGAATAGGCCTAACGGTCTTTCGTGTCTGCTCGTTTGGTCAGCCCCCACCCTGGGTGCTGACCTTGCTGTCCCCCTCGCCTTCTCTGGCTTCTCCCTTCCCAGTTCCGGATATTCTTGCTGCATTGGATTTTGCTTCCTGAACCCTTCCCCTGTACCTGTCCCACCCCCTCTTGAACCCCTCCACTGTCTCTGCCTCCACCAGCCCCTAGGTAGTGCATTCCATGGCTCCACCACCCTCTCAGTGAAGTAGCACCTCCTCCTTTCTCCTCTGAATCTTCCCCTCCAGCTTCCACCCATGCCCTCTAGTGGCCCCTCCTCCTTCCTTGAAGCACCCTGACTGTTCCTCCTATTTACCCTCTTCATGTACCTGAGAGCCTCTATCATGTCCCCCGGTCCCTTCTCTTCCAATGTGTACATATTTAGCTCTTGAGCCTCTCCTCATAGGTCCTGTCCCCTAAGCCCCAAATCATTTTGGTTGCCCTCCTCTGGACCCTCTCCAGGAGGTTAATGTCCCTCTTTAAGTGTGGCCTCCAAAACTGCATGCAGTACTCCAGGTGCGCCTCACCAAGCAGTTATACAGAAGAGTATAACTTCCCTCCTTCTGGAGTGATCCCCTAGTGATGCATCCCAGCATCCTGTTGGCCTTGGCTGCGCCTCCTACAAGTCTCAGAGTTGTTCATCTTGACATCCACCACCACCCCCAGGTCCCTCTCAGCCATTGAGACTTGTAGTATTTCCCCAGAGGTGTACACTTGGCCTGGGTTTCTGGCCCCTAGGTGGGTACCTATGCATTTCCCTGCATTGAACCTCAGCTTCCACTTTCTAGACCATCTTTCCAGAGCCTCCAGGCCCCCTGCAGGCCACCTCCTCCCTCCCATCCACCACTGCCCCAGTTTGAGTCATCTGCAAAGAGACTCATCTCTCCTGATTCCTGTCCTTATGTCAGATACGTGGGCGTTGAACAGAAGGGGCCCAAGGACTGATCCCTGTGGGACCCCACTAATGACCCTCCTTGGGGATGAGACTATCTCACCAACTACGACCCTCTGGGTCCGGTCCTGGAGCCAATTGCCTATCCATCTGATCATCTGGTTTCCCATCCCCATTTCTCCTAGCTTATCCAACAGGCCCACGTGAGGAACAGAGTCAAATGCCTTGCTGAAGTCTAGAAAGAGGACATCCACTGGTCTACCCAGGTCCAAGGCACTTGTCACCCAGTCATAGAACTCCACCAGGTTTGTCTGACATGATTTCCTGGGATGAATCCATGCTGTCTATCGTCCAGGCACCCTGACTTATCCAGGTCCCCCTAGCCTCTCCTTGACAATGCCCTCCATCACCTTGCCCACCACCAGATGTCAGGCTGACAGGCCTGTAGTTCCCTGCCAGCTCCCTTGATCCCCCCTTGTGGATAGGCACTACATGCGCCATCTTCCAGTCTTGGGGCACCCACCCTGTCCTCAGAGAGATGGTGAAAAGCTCTGCCAGGGGTTGCCAGGACATCTGCAAGTTCCTTCAGCACTCTAGGATGTAATTTATCTGGCCCCGGTGCTTTCTCCGTCTTAAGGAGCTGAGGGCTTCCCTCCTCTCTCTGCTGTGATTTCCACTTCTGGTACCTCTTCTCCTGCTTAGCCTCCCCCACCTGCCAGTGATGCCCCCTCTCCCCAGACCTGCCCGATCGGTGGGGCCCCCCTCCTCATTATCTCTGTCTCTTCCCATGTATGATGCAGCATCCCCATTTTCCATGGTGAAAACTGAGGTGAAGTACTCATTTAGTACCTCAGCCTGCTCCCTGGGTCTTGTGCCCATCTCTCCCCTGATTTAATCCTGCTAATCTGCCCCTTCACCCTTCGTCTTTCCCCAATGTATCTAAAGAACCCCTTTTTCCCTCTCCTAATTTCCCTGTCCAGGTTCTGCTCCTTCCTTGCCTTAGCCGCTCTCACCACCCTAGTGGTCCTTCTAGCCATCAGCCGTACTCCCTCGATCCCTTTCCTCCTTGAGCACTTGAATTTCTTATAGGCTGCTTTCTTTCCCCGCACCACCTCCTGGACCTCCCTGGTCCACCAACAGGGTTTTGGGCCCTACCATTTCGTCTTACTCTTGCACAGGTGCTGGTAGCATCCTGCACCCTCTCCTGATGATTTCCCACCTACTATCAGCGTCCATGTCTGACCAATCCCATCCAAATGCTCCTTAAGATCCTTCCCATTTCCTTAAAATCGCCCCCTGAAATTAAGTTACTTCCGTCTTTGTGCAGCCTTCTACCCCTCCTAGTTCCAGGCAGAACCAGACCGTGGCATGGTCACTCCCGCAATAGGTCCCTTACCTCCAGGCCCCAATCTGGTCACTGTCTGCCAGGACCACATCAGTACCCGTGCCTCCCTGGTGGTTCCCTCACCTGCTGAGTTAGGATCGCGTCTTGAAGACATCCAACAACCTCTGTTCCTGGTCACAGAGGATGTCATAGTCTCCCAGTCTGTTCCTGGCATGTTTAAGTCCCCACACCACCACCTTTCCTCTGCCCAGTCTGCAGTGTCTCCTAACATCTGCCACCAGACTGTCCTCCAGCTCCTCCGCCAGGACAGGGTTCTATACACTCCTATTTTTACTCTTTGCCCCCTTGTTATCAAGGTACCCAAATCGCCTCCACGGTTCCCTCCGCCTCCTCTACTCCCTATGCCAATGCAGTTTTGACTATCATAGCTACCCCTCCTCCCTTCCCTCCCCTGTCCTTCCTGAACATAGTGTAACCCTCCAGGTTCAGGTCCCAGTCATGTCTTGCAGTGGCCCAAGTCTCAGTGACCGCTGCCACATCCACTGCTCCCTCAGTTAACATCGCCTGGAGCTCAGGCATTTTATTGCCCAAGCTCCTGGCATTTATGCAGGACTACCTTCCACCCTTTCCTATAGTTCCATTTCCCTGCTCGTGTTCCCATGGGGATTCTGTTTCCTCCTGGTCTGCACTTTGCCAGTTGGCCTTTTCCTGCAATCCTCCTGGTCCCCAGGGGGGTGGTGACAGAGTCCGTCCTTTATCGGCACCCCCTTGACAGCCTTTTCTCCCATCCCACCCCCCTTCACAAGTTTAAACCCCACTTTTCACCAATGAACTCCTCTCCTCCACTTCTCTCACTTTGTATGATGTCACTGTACCCACACATGGATTTATAGATTACCTCCCTCTGCTATAAAGGCTCGCTACTGCTATTGTGTCTCACACAGAATTTAAGACATTTGGAGCCCTGGTTCTCCCACACCAGTGTATAGTGGCATCTTCCCAGGCAGGACGAGCACTACCCTCGGGCAATCATGCCAGTGTGTGATACTGTGCCAGTCAGTGGCATTAATGAGGTCTGTAAGTCAGACTATGATCCATACTTAATTTCAAGCTATAGTTGATCTATGCCTCCCTCCGGCTATGTCACTCACAACCCTAGTGGTCCAAAGAGCAGGCTCCTTTGCCTGGCCCCATCTAGGAGACTTTCATCCCAACTTCTACCAGGCCCCCTCCTTCTGATGACCCATTTCATTTGACTACCTGCCAGGGGGTTACACATTTTACCTAGGCTTTAGCATTGGTACCAAGCATCTCTAATGCAAGGCTTTCTTTCAAGCATCTTCATGGTAGAAGCAGATCCTAATGGATCCCAGCAACTTTCCTTGAGGGGTGAGGGTGACCCACCACAACTCAATAGGGTGCCGTGTTGGTCACGATCTCCTGGCTTCTCAAGGTGAGGCTACTGGTGTCTGCCTCCTCCTAGATGGAGACATGTGGGTGTCCTTCCTTCCAGAATCCCAACTGGGTTCTGAGCCATCAAAGACCTTGCTAGAGGAGATCAGTGCCACCCAGACCCAAGGACCCTGCCACCATCCCTGGGCCTGCAGGTCCCTCTGGCTCCATTGCAGCTAGGGCAGCAGGACTTTGTGGCAGTTCTTCTTAGGTTGCCAAAGACCCCCTTCCCTTCTCTGGCCACAGTTTGCCTTCCCATGTTATAGTCTTTTGGTGGAAGTGTAGGACCATGAATATTCATGCTGAACTTTCGGCTTATATCTGAGTCGGGCTACTCACAGCACAAACATCCAGACATCCTGTCTCCCAGCAGAATCCCCATAGAGGATAACTCTCAGGGTCAGGCTAACCCCTTTGAGAACCCTTTAGTAATTTGCCATGAGTGACTGAAGAGAGAGGCTGGTTACATATAGTTAACACTCAAACCCTTGGTCACATACTGTCATTAACAACAGAAACAAGGCTGAAATATAAAGAAGCATTTATCAATGCCAAACGTTCGCTTGCAGGTATTTGCAGTGGTGTGTGGCATTTATGCTGCCCTTCCCCCCTTAGTTGTATACATCTCCTTTCATCACCCATGTCCCAACAGAGTACCTCTCTGCAACTCCTCTTGCATCTGATCTACATTTCAGCCTCATACTTTTTAACTGTCTGTCTTAGGAACCCTAACACCCTGGTCGTTCTCAAGGTTAAGAGCCTGTGTGGAAACTGCGCAAGGCACACTTATAACACATTCATTTTGTGGAATTTTCTCACCAAATTTTCAACATAGGCATTTTGGAACCTCCGCTCATGAACAGTGTCACTGTGATTTTCTTAATCTGTCCCGAACATTGATTTCCCACAGTGACTGCACCATTGTGCGCTGGATGTGCGGAAACACATTTTGGCCAGTATGTGAAAAATGACAGCTGTACTGTTCATAAGGAGGTGTGAAAAAATGCCAATGTCAAAAAATCTGGAGTGAAAATATTACAAATTCTCGAAGTTAGTAGTGTGCATGGAAACTGCGCAATGCACACTCGTTACACGTCATGTTTTGGAATTTTCTCACCAAATTTTCAACATAGGCATTTTGTGACCTCCGCTCATGAACAGTATGGCTGTGGTTTTCATAATCTGTTCTGAACATTGATTTCCCACATCAACTGTGCCATTTTTGCCAGATGTGCAAAAACACATTTTGAGCAGGAAGTGAAAAATGACAGCTGTACTGTTCAAAAGGAGGTGTGAAAAAATGCCAATGTTGAAAATCTGGAGTGAAAATATTACAAATTCGAGAAGTTACGAGTGTGCGTGGAAACTGCGCAATGCACGCTCGTAACACAGTCATTTTTTGGAATTTTTCCACCAAATTTGCAATATAGGCTTTTTGGGAGCCTACCACATGATCAGTGACACTGTCATTCGGTAATTGGTCCCAAAAGGTGATTCTGCGCAGTGACCACGAAATCACTTTTCGGGATCGAATAATGGCATGACAGTGACTGAGTTTATGAGGTGGTGTCCCAAGAACCCCATTTTGAAATTTTGGTGTCAAAATTCAAAAAAATGTCCGAGATATGCACCAAAGTTGAAAAAAAACATTTATGCCATTATACAGCTTACCAGCATTTCTTCAGTTCACGTTCGGCTTTGAAGAGTGCAGACGTGTTCCCGGTCCACTGGAGATCATCAAGCCGGGCTGCAGAGGTAAGTATGGGATGAGGGAGGGTGTGGGGAGGTAGGGTGTGCAGAGTGTGGGCACAGGTTGGAGAGGGGCACCAAACTCAGCAAGGGACCATTTTCTGTTTTTATAGGTAAAGAAAATAAATAAAGAAACTGCGGGAAGTTTTTGGCACACTGGGGTGGGCTCCCAGCATGCCACCTGGGTGTTTGTTGGGGGGACTGGAGCTGACAGGGATTGGGCACCCCTGTCGGCAATACAGTGTGCTGGGGGGAGCATGAGCACACTGGGGTGGGCTCCCATCGTGCCACCTGGGTGTTTGTTGGGGGGGGCTGCAGTTGACGGGGATTGGGCACCCCTGTCAGCAATACACTGTGTTTGAGCACAGGCATGAGCCGAGGGGGATTGGGCATCCTCCTTGGCACACAATGTGAGGGGAGGGCAGTACTGAGGGAGCAGGGAGGACAGCAGCAGAGGGAGGAAGTGGGAGGGATTTCGAGCAGAGGCAAAGGGTGACATCAATATGCTAAATACACACGTTACCACTGCTGATTGCAGTGGTGGTTTGCTGTCAAGTGAAGACCACAGCAGCCGAACTGCTGTCATAGACAGCTCGGCATCTATTGGTGGGGTAGGGTTGCACCTGCTACACTGAGCACTGCATTGGCTCAGAGGGTCACACACCTCCAAAAAGTCATACTGTGGTAAGACGTTCATTGCGCAAGCGAATGCAAAAAATACATTGTTAATAAAGAGTAACATGCAAACATAGAAATAGACTACTACATTACTACCAGTATTAACCATAATGTATTAGTAAATACTGCCACTGCCTCATTGCATATGTCCATGATGCACAATACATGTCTACAGAAGACCACACACAAATGTATGCAGGTATGCTCAGTTGTTATTGTAATACTCAGCTGCTGACTTATCAGTTAGTTATTATGACAGGTTAATTGGATGTTCTTACAGTAGCCCCTAGCCATAGCAAACCCTGCTATAGTGAATTCCAGACTATAACGAAAGGTGATTTTGGCTCACAAACTGAGACTGACAATCAGCTGTCTCATTCACTCGCTGATTGTTAGCGTCAATCCTGGCAATCAGCTTAAGTGAATGAGATAGCTGATTGTCTGCTACAACTTTGAGTGTGCGTGTCTCTCTCTCTTTCTCTCTCTCTCTCTCTCTCACTCTCTCCCCTGATCACACCGACTTCTCATCTTACCTTAGGAGTCTCGCACTTTGTGGTCTACCCAGGCTACAACCATCAATTTATCGACTGACTCCCTCTCCATGGGGGTCTATCTTGATGGCACCCCTGACACTGCTTTGGTTCGTGGCTTTCAAACTTTACCTGCCATCTGTTGCAACTCTGCAATCAAGTTGACTGATGCTGCACGTTATCCCAGTTTGCAGCTTTCAGTCTCTGTCTGCCAACTATGAATAAAATAAAAAAGAATACCTAGCTCCATGCTGCACTCATCTTAGAAGCTGAGCCTCCCAAAATCTAGACATGGTTCCTGCTCTGACTCTCCTGATTGTTGTAAGGTCATTAACATCTAATCATGAGCTCAGCTGCCAAAAATGATTACAGTATACATGTAACCCCCCTATAAATGGGGGTTCCCGAAAACCTTCCTTGGGTGTGCCTAAATGCCCTCTGCTAGGCTGGTGTCCTGTGTTTTAGCTGTTTAAAAAGAAATTGCATGAGAGTGCCTAATCGCCTCTGCGCCTGTTTCTTTAAGAGCTGCCAATAACGTGGTGCTTATTTAATCTGGGAAGGGGCTGAGTGTTTCAATGCTCGAGTCCCGCCCGGGCTGCCAGATAATTGCTCTGTTCTACCATCGCTATTTGCGCAAAGGGAGGTCTATTAGAAGTTGTACTTATTTGCTGATTATCTAGTAGCATAGTAATGACATTGTAGTTTGTCTAACCTGCCTTCTTTGCAGCATGGACAGTTCTGTTTATCACCGCCATTTTGGTTTTGGACTGCCAGTCAGCACTAATTGGTACCTTTGATGACTCTAAAATGGAACCTGTCCCCAGGGGTCTTGTGGGAGCAAATTTCTGTATGAACTGTAGTTTTTACATTTTGGCACCAAAATAGACCTGGAGGGGGAGCCCTTGCTTTGACAGACAGTTGGATCAACCAACCAGAACCTTTTGGACCGAAAGGGAATTCCCAAGCTGCCTGTTGCAGTGAGTCAGTCTGGAGTCAGAGTTTGAAGAGACAGCTTGAGTGATTCAAGCAGCTGCTTTTTTTGGTCTATCTGCCTGCAGTCCCTTGAGAGAGAATCCTTTGAAAGGCTTAGCAATCAGACTGTATCTGAATTGGAGTGTGACAAAGCCACTGAAGAGTGATCAGATTTGAACCTGAAGAAGATCGAAGATTTGCTGTACACGATCGGCCTGTCAGGACATCCATTTACCACAGAATTCCTGGTTTTGCTCAGAGACACTGATATTGCGGCCGGACTGCCTTCAGCATTGTGGTACGGTGATTGCTTTACTATAAATGTGCAGTGTGCTGTTAGTGGGTCACGATTTGGTTCCCCACTGTGTAAATGTGCCACGCTTGCTAGAAGCTGCATCCAGCACTACCGGACTCAAAATCCGAACTGTTCCACCTAGCTTGGGCCTTGCCATCTGGCCCAGCCAGCTACTTCAGGCTCAGAAACCATCATCGAAGAGAGAGACTCGCCCAGCGATCAGCCCCCTGCTCAGCCATCTTGAACAGGAACGACACCTCCGTGATTCGTGTGGGCCCTGCTTCTCCTGGCAAACCAGTCATCAACCTGCAGTCTCCATTTCATCTAGCCTATGACTCATATTGGGTAGCATGAGTAACAATCAGGGTAGCTCCCTGCAACAACAGCTAAATCTTAAGTGTTGTCATCTGATTGCATTGTTGTTTTTCCTTTCACGAACTGAGCCCTCAGGCTCTGGATTACAAATTGTGTGTGGTTTCGCATGCCTTTTCTTTTTGTCACAGGGCCCCAACCAGCTGTGATGCCGGCCTACCCCAGGCAATGTTCCAGGCTAGCCCACCTTACTTCCAACTGGGTACCCGGAGCATGTGACTGTGTAGGGACTAAAAGTGCATGCATAATTGCCTGACTAGATCAGTTTTCAAATCAATCAACCTGATTACGCCCCTCTCTTGTTCAATTCCCCTGAATAAATCAGACTAATTTTGTTTTTAATTTAATCTGACTGTGGTTCCAGTTTGTACCAAAAGCACTGTCCTGTTATTTGCTGTGCCTAACCTTGTTTTACATGGGGTCTCCAGGGTCGAATTGGTGGAACCAGCCCTGGCGGTAAATGCAAACAGTATGGGGGATTGTATGCTGAATAGGGGCTACTGTGAAAGTGTTTGTTGCATATCGTCTAGGCCACTAGAGGGGGAAAAAGGGGGGTTACAGTGTCCCAGAGGGCTGTACCCAGGTTTGCCTTGTTACTAACAACCCTGTTCTCCAGGTGGAGGCACCCGTTTCAGCACCCAGGATCCCTAACTTGCAACTAGCCATGCAGGCAGAGATAGTAGTCCTTGGGACAGTGCCACTTAGGAGTTACATACAGTAACAGTTTTTATGTTTATGCAAGTGCCACAGTAAGTCCCTCGATATAACAAAAAAAGCTGCTATAACAAATGCGGTCGGTGGTTCCTAAACTGTTTATTATAGCGAGAGGCTACTGTAGTTATATAATCAGAAATCAGAACTGATTTGATGAATGAATTAACCAGTCCAGGAAAAAAACAATTAAATTTAGATATCAGATCAAAAGAAACAAGTGGAAATAGACTAATACACAGTGTAAAAGCACTCTAAATTGAGGTATTACAGAAGAGTGAAAATAAGGTTTAGGGCCAGATCCACTGAGCTGTGGGTAATTTACGTGGTCACGTACAGGAATTACATAGACACTTTCATACCAAAGTAGTACAAGTCAGCTACCTATCCACAAGACACACTATGTGCTGTGCTGAAGTAAAGTGCAGACACATTCAGACTGAATGGCAGCATGCCATTACGCATGGAAGTTCCCAGACACGCACAAGATTCATGCGTGTGTGTACTGATGTGTAGCATGAGATACATGTCTACTTGTATGAATTCCAGGCTCTAAAACTACATCACCAGGGGGCTGCAGTAGTGCTGCCAGATCTCTTTCACAAACATTTGCACCAGATATGAACAACAGTACAGTTTGCTACACATACCTTGGAGGGCAGAGGGGATGGTAACGCACCCAAATGTCATGTCCACTGGAACACTACACTGGAGCACTGCACGTCACAATCAGACCATACATACTGCACACACACACACACACACACACACACACACACACAAATAAAGACAATGACAACATGCAGTGAATACAAACAAATTAGTATTGACGAGTGCCATACATATCCTGCTAATTGTATGGTGGATCCATGGATATCTGTCCCAGTGTCTAGGAGGTCTCACACCCTGGACTTGCTATCAAAGCTCCATGGGCTCCCTCTTTAGGTAATCCAACCTGCAACACCCCCAGTAGCCCAGGCAGGCAGATGGCAGTCCCCACTGTGTGTACAACTGTGGCCTGACTCACAGTATGCAGTGGCTGTCAACCCCAGCCAGTTCTCAGGGTGTCTGTCCAGGGTCAAGTTGTAGGTGGGATCTAGCCAGTCGGTGGTGGTTCCCACCAGGCCTTGACATTGCCTCTTGCTTTGCAGCACAGGTGTGTCCAGAGGCCTTATTGAGCCCTGCAGCAACACGTGACAGAGGCTGTGAGTACACGTACCACAGCGAAAGTGCCTGTAGCAAAACTAATAGAATGCCACTGTACAGCATACTCATACAGAGAGGCTCCGCCACACTCTAGTGGACCCCATCATGGTCTAGGTAGGTATCCATGGTCCTGCAGCATCGGGGTGGCCAGCAGCTGTGTCCTGTAAGACACCACCTTGGGGGTTCAACTTTATCACTTTCATACTGCCCATTACTCCAGTTGTGAAGCAGGTATATGCCATGTGATACACACCAAGCACATGGACCCACCCATGCCCCCATGATGTTTGCCAGTGGTCACAGTCATGCCAATATGGCCACCACCACACATGGTATCCTGGCAAGAAATGGCAGCATACAACATGGTGGCAACCATGTCACACTGTGTCCCAGTACCCACCCAAATGTGTACTGGCCCAGTCACCTGTGAACAATTGATGGACTATGCTGCATCTGACTATAGTGTCTACTGGCTAGATCCCAAGCATGCAGTGACCTTTAACACCCAGGGCCCGATTCTCAAAGCTCCCAGCATAGCTCAAGGGGCTTGTGCCACAAAGAATGGTGCAAAATGCCAATTGCGCCAAAAGATGCACCAGAAGTGATTCACAAAGGCAGCCTGAGTTAACTGTTGGCTGCTTGCACCAAAGGGTGCTTGTGCCGTCCATGCACCACAAAATGGGCTGTGGCATGGCGTTAGGGAGCATACGGCAGATGCAAGCTGTCACATCCTCTAAATCAGGATTTAAAAACCCTCCCAGAGGGCAACATTCTAGGTACCTGTAGATCGGCTAATCTAAGGGAACTTAGAAGTTCATCCTCTAGGAAGGTTTGACTACTTGCGCCACTATCAGAGTTTGCATGTGCTGCGGCCCCCCCCCAGCCCCAATGTGCCTGATATTTCAAATATTTAATAAAAATAATTACCTGGTGGTCTAGCGTATACAGTATGCTTGTGGAATCCCAAAAAAGGGGATGTTACAGCCCTTGTGACCTGGCGCTCCTGGTTGTTTGTCGCAATCTTGGCACAAGGGAGCTTTGATGCAACTGTATTAGAGTTGGTGCAGGCTGCCTTACAGACTCATGTTTGACACAAGTTGTGATGCAAGTCACCTCTTGTGTCAAACTTTTGTGACACAAGTCCTTTGCGTCGGTCTACCCGTTTTGAGAATTGGGCCCAGTATATACACCTTGACCTCTTGGCCAGAGTGGACTGCATGTGTGGCATGAGATCCCAGTTCTGGTATCAAAATGACAACCATAGCAACTGCCTAGGCTCTGGACCACTTCTCCATGGCCTATTATGGGCCACATGACAGCTGGGTGTATAAGACAAACACCCCGTCCAATTGGAGGGCAATGTTGTACACTGTAAGTAGGTTCAACATATGGAAAACCTGTTTAGTTATGCTTTGTACCAATGTCAAGGCATCATTAACAGGCCTTGACACACTCACTGCTCTTCTGCTTGCAGCGAGAGAATAGGGGCCTCATGATGGGGTTATGTGAGGGACCTCAGAATGGACAGGCTGTGGGTGAGAACTACCAACCAGTGCTGTACAGTAGGACTACATGCCCATCCCACCCTACCTGACCATCATGCCTGATGGGGAGGGGTAGAGAGACCCATGTGGACACCTGCGAGTCATCATAGGGACCTTTGTAAATACATTATATGTCCTAGCTACACTGTTGTTGACTGATTTCAGTGTGTCCTAGTTGGATACCGGTGTACACTGGCATGTACCGTGTTACAGGAGATGTATCCATTTAGGTATTACAGGTGAACAACAATGGCCACATGGTATAGACCCTGTAGTTGTGGAAAAAGCATCAGTAGTGGAGTATCCCTTTTGTGTTTTGCTCAACTTCTCCTGTGACCAATCTATTCCTGCTGTTTTGTACCCCTACCTTTCTCTTCCCAGTCCCACTTATTTTAAAGATTTATTTTAGTATGTAACATCTGCTAGTGTATTTGTCAATGGCATAGTATGCAGTACAGTGATGTACTGCTGTCACTCCAGGGCTGTGGGTCGCGTGGCATGTCCTGTTGTGTGTTAGTAGAGCTATACGAGCGGCCACATGGTGGGTGCTCTGCCCATTCCACCTGTCGATGGCACTTGTGTTCAGTGCATGGTATACTGTGCTGTGCATCTGTGGGTGGTACAAAACATCAGTGGGAGTGGTCAGTAAGGTTTCCAGAGGGAATAATCAATGTCACTCCCACCGTGCAAGCACTGGGTGCAGGGGGGCAGTTTATTCAACTGCCATGCAGTACAGTACTTTCTTGTCACTGCACATGTGCCAGCACTAAAGGTGGCACTACTAGATTTTTAGGCACTGCTTAAATATCTTGTCAGTGGTTTGTGCTGATATGTTATTACCAGGCCAGTGCCAATGGACATGTCTTCTTGGCTCTGTGTGAGGCGTTCAAACTCCTTTTAAGGTGGAGTCAAAAGGTGTTCCATGGGAGTGTTTGTCTTTCCGCTGACCCTACCATACTCACTCCATGGCTCTTTGCATTCCCTTGCTCACCAGTCAGTCCAACCCACCCTGTTTGTGAAGTGGGTGGTACATGTTGGGGTTGTGCAGTGTGGAGCTGAGCAGCATATTTACACAACTTTTGTACATATCTCCAGACATTTGTGGAGTAGATCCTAAGTGATTAAAATATGTAAGACGCACTGCTATTTAATGTGTATGAATCAAACGTCCGCATTAGTGGAGAACTAAGAACTCTCCCATAACTTCAGACAAAAATAGGATTATGTTATGCTAACAGAATTGGTAGAGTAATGGTATGTCAGGCTTAGGCTCAGTGAGCGAGCAGTGCTTTTTGGATTTTGTTTACATTGGGGGGGGGCTCTGGCCCCACACACCATATTTTACACACCACATTGAAAACAATCATTTGTCAATGCCAAATGTTGTCTCACTTGCATTGGCATTGGAAGTGCCAGAGTTAGAGGTGCATAATAGGAATGGCAGTGAAGTATTAAAGTGATGCCAACCCCACCCCCACCCTGTAGAGACCGACAGGCATTGGGGTGTGCCTTTGGGTCATCAGCTATAATGCTGAAGCCATTGTACCTCACTCTACCCTGTAGACACTGACAAGTGTCATGGTGTGCTTTGGGGTCTTTGGGCATTATACTTACCCCATTCCGTAAGGAAATACGCTGAGGCGAGTGCAGTATAGGAGAATGGGGTGAACTTTGTGGCCTAACAGTGCAAGGCACACCACGATGCCTGTCACTGGCTGCAGGGTGGGGGTGGAATGGCATGAGCATTAGAGCTGATGATCCCAAGTCACACCCCTGATGCCTGTCGGTCTCTACAGGGTGGGGTGTTACAGTTGGAAACCCTAACACTGCAGGCAAGTGTTGGTATTTTCACTCCAAATTGTGAGCCCACCTCATGAAAAGCGGCACTATCAGTTTGTGAGCTGAAAGGTGGTTTTGCACAGCAGCTATGCCATTTGGCGACACAGGGACGAAAACACACTTTGGGCAGGATGTGAAAAATGACATCTGTATTGTTCATGAGGAGACGTAAAAAAATGGCAACATTGAAATCTGGAGTGAAAATATGAAAAATTGGTGAAGTCATGAGCATGCATAGAAACTGTGCAACACACGTCCATAACCCATTTATTTTTGGGAGTTTTTTAGCCACATTTGCATGCAACATAGGCATTTTGGGACCTCCCTCATAAACAGTGGCACTATAATTTTGTTAATCAGTCCCAAAAGTTGATTTCCTACAGCAAGTGTGACCATGCCATTGTGCGCCACAGGTGCAGAAACACATTTTGGGCAGGCTGTGAAAAATGACAGCTGTACTGTTGATAAGGAGGTGTGAAAAAATGTCAGTGTTGAAAATCTGGCATGAAAATATTGCAAATTTGTTAAGTTACAAGGGTGAGTGGAAACTGCGCAACGCACGCTTGTAACACAGTCATTTTGTGGACTTTCAGCACCAAATTTTCAACATAGGCATTTTAGGACCTCTGCCCATGAACAGTGTCACCATCATTTTCTCACACTGTCCTGAAAACTGATTTAGCACAGCGACCACGCTATTCTGTGCCGGACATGAAAAAACACATTTTGGCCAGGATATGTAAAATGACAGCTGTACTGTTTATAAGGAGGTGTGGAAAAATGGCAATTTTGAAAATCTGGAATGAAAATATTACAAATTCACAAAGTTATAAGCGTGCGTGGAAACAGCACAACACACGCTCGTGAAACAGCCATTTTTTTTTATTTTTTCACCAAATTTGCAACATAGGCTTTTTGAGATAACCCCTCATGAACAGTGACACTGATGTTCTGTTACTCAGTCCCAAAAGGTGATTCTGTGCAGTGACCTCAAAATCACCTTTCGGGACCGAATAACGCCATGACAGTGTTTGAGGGGGCAGGGAGACCACAAGGGACCGTTTTCTTCTTTCACAGGGGTGAAAAAAAAATAACATCGTGGGATGGTTTTTCTTTTTCAGGGGATTTGGCATGCTGGGGTGGGCTCCCAGCGTGCCACCAGCTGTTTTGGGGGATGCTGTAGCCGACGAGGATCGGGCACCCCATTGGCTGTCAGCGGGGCAAGAGCCAAGGAGACTGGGCACCTCCCTTGGCATATGACAAATGGGGGGGTGCATGATGCTGATGGGGAGTGGGCTCCCCCGTCGGCACATACAGTGTATCGGGGCATGCCGACAGGGGGACTGGGCACCCCTGAAGTCGACATTATGGCAGACAGTGTAACACCATGTTTTTACTTTTTCACCAGGGCAAGCACGGGAGGTGCCGCTGCGTATGATGAGCTTTGCTCGCATTGCAGCGGACCTTTCGTTAGATGTGCTCGCCACATTATGTATTCATGGTGTGGTGCCGGCATGCAGGCTTATTGAGGAATGAGGGACGCACCTACTGATGCATGCCCTACATTCGCTCAACAGTGACTGCGCCTCCAAATCTGCTACTAATGCAATATGTTGGCTGTGCATGCGCGAGCCAATATAAAAATGGGTTGAGGGACTGAGTCCTCAAACATAGGCAAATCAAATACCAGTCCCGCACAGAGGTCAGGGGATGGTGTCAGCACTGAAACCTTATGCAGCCATTACCCGGAACCAGGGCATCCTAAATTCTATTTCAAGCCTACTTCAACCAAAGATACCCTAAGGTATGTCGAGAGAATTTTAGGTAAAACCAGGGTAGGGGGTGACGCACTAAACATGAAGTTAATGGCCCTGGCCCTCCAGGAACTTGTCCTCCCCATATCCAAAATATTCAGTTTCTCTCTGCGGTATTCCCAGTTTCGAACGGTATAGAAAACTAAGCTGGTCATGTCAGTTTTTAAAAGTGGTGACCACTCCAACCTGGCTAATTACAGGACAGTTTCTGTCCTCTCCCCCTTGTCCAAGGCCCTAAAGTGAACTGTATCAGACCAACTTGTCACCTACTTGGGAAAATACAATATACAATGTGCACAACAACATGGATTCAGGAAACTGCACAGCACCAGTACTGCCCTGACAGAGTATACTAACTACCTGCATGAGGCACTTGACAATGTCTGCCTGGTGGATGCCGTCTATATCAACCTGACTTAGGCCTTCAACATTGTCAATCACAAGTTGCTGCTTGGCAAGCTTCTCTCCCTTGGGCTGTCTCAGGACACATTACCTTGGTTTCAGAGCTACCTCACTGACTGCTCCCAGGGTGTAAAGATCTACAGCTTTCTGTCAGATGACAGGAGTGTCTCCAAAGGTGTGCCCCAGGGATTAGTCCCTGCCCCCTCTTATTTAGTCTGTTTATCAACAGCCTTCCAGAGGCCTGCCACTCTGCAAGGGTACTCCTTTATGCTGATGATGCACTCATTTACACCAGCAGTGCTGACCTGGGAAAGATCTCTGCTGACCTCCAAGGCAACTTTGAGTCACTAGAGAAATGGTTCATCTACAACAAATTGGTTTTGAGTTACAAAAGGAACCAAAAACCATGCTATTGTCAGGCCCGCAAATGGAAAAAAGAACTCCCATCACTGGTCATCCTCAAAGCCAAGGGACATAAACTAGAACAGCTAAAATCCTTTAAGTACCTTGGTGTTGTTCTGGATCATACCCTATCTTCTCCCCTCACATGGACAACATTGTTAGTATGGCTGACAGTATAGGAGCCACTTCTACCTCACCACCAAAGCCAGGCATCTTGTTGTATCCAGCACAGTCCTGTCACTCTTTGACTATGGCCTCGCAGTCTATGCTGCTGCCTGTGACACTGTAATAAACAGAGTTGAGGTGTGTATACAACAGGACCTGTTGCCTTGTACTGGGGGCTGACAAGCTGGTCCATAGCTGCTCTCTGTGTTCTCTCTCCAACTGGTAACCTTCATGGCAGATTAAAGTACCAAACCTGTCTCCTTGCAAAAAATGTGCTGTTGGGACTAAACCCCCTGGCTACACAAAGTTGCTTACACCCCATTACCAATCAATATAATACCAGGAGTATGACTAGGAATGCCTTTAGAATTGCCGTTCCAGAGAACAAACAGGGAAAACACTCCTTGGCTGTTAGGGGTGAATAAATTACCCGAATCTCTAGTACAGCTCTCAAATATTTCCCACTTCAAAAAAGTTCTGCAACTAACCCTCACCTCAAGTTCCAAATATACCTGTTTCAATTAATCCACATGCCCAACTTGCACCTTAACACCGTTATTGGTATTGTAACTGCAAACTTTGATTGTTGTAGCCATGCATCCTGTTGGTTGTTCTGACTGTCTTCCTCTGGGACTGCTGTTGTGACTGTTTGTAGCTGGACTTTCTGACTCAGACATGGAACCCTTGCCAATGAGCAGCTGTGCAGGTTGCTCAAAGGAATTTTCCAATGAAAGAATTAAAGAAATTTGCTACATTAACTCTACAGGAGGGTCCTTAGTCCTCCAATGACACGTAAATGTCTACACATTATAAATTTCCTCAGCATTGTGTAAAACAAAAACATTTATTTATAATAAAGGTAATGTTACCAAAAAAAATACAGGCATCAGAGGCACACATACCAAAAATCAACCATATGTACAGAGGCAGTACTAGGTACTAGAGAACCAAGCAGCCACTTGGGGCGCCAGCATAGAAGGGATGCACTGAAGTAGAAGGTATAATTTAATTTTAATTTTACAGTTTTTGATCGGGGAAGACACACTAAGCTGAGACTTGTTTCCCGGTGCATTGGGCAGACTAGATGGGCTGTGGTGTCTTTCTCTGCTGTCACATTTCTGTGTGTATCTGTGTATCCTGAGAGCACAGGGAAGTTAAGTGACTTTCTCTTCGCCACAGAGTATGCAAGTGGTAGCTGTGGGATTCAAACACTGTTCTCCAGGTTTACAGTCCAGCACTCTTAACCACTACACTATACTGCCCCCCAATAAGCAGAGATCAGCAACAAATACAAAAAGCATTCATATAAAAATGAAAACTGTTGTTGTTCTCTTTGTATTCATAGAATGTTTACCACTTTTTGAATGCGGGGTTGGGGCAGAAAGGAGAAGAGGGAGCAGAGGAAGTGGTGAAGGGGGCACCCCAAGTATTTCTGCTTGAGGTGCCATTAGGTCTAACGCCAGTACTGCATGCACAACCATAGTTAGCAGGCATATTCTCTAAAGTTGCTTTTCAGCTGAAATAGAAAAATATGCAGATGGCTCTGCCAGTTTGGTACCACGCCTCAGCTAGAATCTATACAAATTACAACTGGTTTAACAGGTCACAGACTGACAGCTTTTCTTGTTTTATTGTGTCTCCTAGCATAATTACTGACTGTCAAGCGTGTAATGTACACAATGAAATGTGGATTGACATGAAGTATGGGGCTGTCCCACATGACCATGAAGTGGTGCCAAAACTAAGGTGGCACCTCCAATGGCAGCACTCCCAGATCCACCTCACCATACTGACACATTGTTAGATGGAACATGGTCAGGTTTCTTCCTGAGGCAGTGCTCAAGTTAGTTAGTTAGTTTAATGACTCCAACCAGGATAATCCCAGAATACGCAGCATCTTGTTTTCATGGGGGTCCCAAGTTGGACAGCAGCAGTTAAACTGTCCAGCAGGCATATATAGAATAGTGTATGGTTGCTCATACACAACAAGGCTATGTTGCCATCGAGGGGATATGATGACATCACACAGACCTCCAGAGCGAAGCTCGAGAGGTCCATGTGATGGAATCACTTTCCCGAGATGGCAACAACGCCTTGTTGTGTTTAATCAACCATATACTATTTTATATAGTATATGGTTCCCCAAACTGTAGGAGGTTTGACTTTTGACAAGGTTCATACCTTGTGAATATTGTCCCGCACGCTTGCTTGGTCACTCCCTCCCGGTCCATGCTGCAGTCGCCATCCAGTTCTGACACCGAAGATACCGGTGCTTCAGTGCTTCCTGCAGTCCTGCTCTTGGCAAAAGAAATAAAAAAAAAACTGCCAACTGATAGTTTGGGAACACGGGGCCGAGTATGGCAGTCCATGTCCCAACTATCTGACTGAATGGCACTATCGACTGATCGTTGGACACCTCTGCCATTTTAGAACGCATTTTTTGATCAGCTCTGTTTTCAGCCAATCATGTAGCAGCTCAAGGCTGAAAAGTTGTACTATCGATCTGACGTCAGAACGATAGTACAACTTTTTTGACCTTTGAACTGTCCTACAACAACATTTGGGAAGCCACTGTTTTCCATCTAGAATAAGCCCTAACCATATACTATAGTTGCTTACAGGCTAAAATAAGCACAGAAAAGAAAACTGTAATGTATACTCAAACAGTAATCAAAGCAAGCTAATAAAGTTGGGTCACAGTGTCACAGTAAACAAATAGCATTATTACTGTTATTGTTATGCAACATGATCCAGGTCAGGGAGATGGGATTCTGGACCAAAATAAATACAGTGAGTTCTCTTTTTTTTTCAATCTTCTTACCCCCTCAATGACCAGACACCCCTATCTCAGACCCCCCCCCAAGGCCCATCATAGCGACATCTACTGGGACTTACCTGCCAGCCAGTACCCCCAGGGCTTGCCCTGTGTTGGGGTCAACAGGGATCCCCTACCCTCTATCAGGGACAGGATCCAGTATTTGGACTAGCGAGCCCAGTTAGTTGGGTGCGAGGTCTGCAAAGGTCCAAGTGCCAGTCTGCCAGTGGTAGATATTTTTCCCCTTTTCTTCCCTTGATACGGAGGAAGTGGCATGCAGTTCCCCTTTTCTTCCCCTGATATGGAGGAAGTGGCATGCAGTGACACCAGTGGCCGAGCTGCACACACTCCCATATGCAGCATGCCAAGTGTGTGCCCTGCCTCTGCCCCTCTGTGTGAGGTCCTAGTGTTCTGATTCCCAGCGGTCGCTAGAGGCCAGGTTGACACTGGGTACAGGTCCCACCCCTTCTCAGAAGAGGACAGCAGTCCCTAGGATGCTCACTCCTCCTCCCCCCCAGCCGGCCCTCCAACTCCTGAGCTCGCTACCAAACTTGGGTCATCTGTGTCACGAGCACTAGCGCTATCAGTGTGCCAGTGGGCCAGCCCAAAACAGTGAGTTCTAAGTTGGCTGGAAAGACTGGACTTTATCACTTGCATGCTAAAAGCATTTCTCAGATAAAAACTTAGAAACATAGGCTGTGACAGCAGGAAAGGATCACTTGTCCCACCCAGTCTGCCCATATGTTCCATGCCTATTCTTTCTCTGCAGATTCTATTTGTTCTTCGGTGACCCTCCTACCCCTGTCTCCTGTCTGACATAGCTATATGTCTATCCTATGCATGCTTGCAGCCCCCCACTTTTCCAGCCTCCACTACTTCTGCTAACAGTCTATTCCAGAGGTCTACTACTCTTTCAGTAAAAAAAGTATTTTCTCACAGCACTCTTGAACTCCCCACTCCCAGCTTTATTGCATGACTCCTGGCCCTGGTGCTTGTTCTTATTTGTAAAAGATTTCCCATTTGCACCCTGTTCTCACCTTTGAGGTACTTGTAGGTCACTATCTTATCACTTCTCTCTCTCTCTTTCTCTCACTCTCCTCTCTTCCAGGGTGTACATGATGAGATCCCTCAGTTTTTTCCTCATAGTGCTTTCCATGCAAACCATGCACCATTTTGGTTGCCCTCCTCTGGACCGCCTCCATCATGTCTGTTTCCTTCCTGAGGTGTAGTCTCCATAACTGAGCTCAGTACTCCAGGTGTGGTCACACCAGCGAGTGGTACAGTGGCAACACTAGCTCCCTCCTCCTGCTGAAGATACCCCTCCCAATGCACCCCAGCATCCCATTAGCCTCACCCGCTGCCTTTTCGCACTGTGCTGCCACCTTGGGGTTCTCAGATATGATCTCCAAGGTCCTTCTCCTGTCTAATGGCTGTCAGTACCTCCCCCCATCTTATACTCAATGCAGGGGTTCCTATGCTCTAGGTGCACAATTGCTATGATTTTGACCATTCCTCAAGTTTCCACAAGATCTCTGCACATTTTTTTCCAGCCTCTGCTGAGTGTCCACCCTAACACAGATGTTGTCATCTACAAAAAGGCATATCTTTCCTTGTGATGTCCCCTATGAAGATATTGAAAAGGACTGGTCCCAGTACCGAGCCCTGTGGTATCCCACTGGTAACCCTCACATCCATAGAATGAGTGCCGGTAACTATCACCTTCTGTCTCTTATCTGTTAACCAGTTCCTAACCCAATTTACCCCTTTAAATCACACTCCAAACAAACCTTGGGAATCACTAGGAGGTTTTCCTCAATGACCTGAGAGGTTGAGAAGGGTGGTAGGGCTGTAGGAGGTCTTGCAGGTAACCGGGCCCCAGACCATGTAGGACTTTGTAGGTCAGCAAACAGACCTTGAAGGTGATCTGCCACCTAATAGGGAGCCAGTGCAGAAAGCACAGAAAAGGCAGAACTTTGATCTTCCAGGTATTCAACTTTTTAAAATATGACAATATTATATTTAATATGACAAGACCTGGGAACATCAGTCAATAGCCTGGCCACTTTATCCTGCACCAGCTGCAGGGGGCAAATATCAACCCCTGGTAGCCCTAGGTAAAGGGCATTGCAGTAATCAAGTCATGATGTCACAAAGGCGTGAACTAGTGATTGCAGGTCACCTGAGGGAATCAAGGGTTTAACTCTTTGCTTCCAACAAACATCTGCATTTGTCAGGTTTCAGTGTGCTGTAGTTACTGAGAACGACTCCAGATGTGAGCTGCAGTGTCTTAGTGTGTCCGTGCTATGTCTGGAGTCGTCACTAACTTTTTGTGCCATTACTTGCCGGTCAATGAAACTATGGCTTATTAAACCTCTTTGGTGATATCCCACATTGTAAGCCTCATTTCATTGGCTGGCAAGTGTAGGGGTCCCACAGCAAAATCCTCATAAAACTGTAACAGAGCTACGTTTGTCAGCCTTTTGCCGCTTGTCCCGATTGGTGAGCCCACAGATATCTTCCTTGCAAAATACTTTGATCTTCCAGGTACTCAACTTTTTAAAATGTTCTTGAGCTTTTGTGCGAATTTAATTGTTTTGGGGGGTTTTTCTGTGAGCCATCTTCAGTGAGAAGCCTTACTTCCGGTTTTTGCCTTCTCGGTGAGCCAGCTCACAGAAAGACCTCAAAAACACCTACATTCGCACAAAAGCACTCTGTGGCTGGTAGGTTTTATTTATTTTTCTTTTCTGGTTGCCATGTAATGAAGCAGTTTATTTTGGGTGCTCGAAGGGTGTAAGAGAGATCGCAGGTAGGCGTTTTGGCGTGTGGGCATGTGGGCTCCTGTCAGATTGGTTTTGTCCCTTGCCATTTTTATTTTATATATTTTTTTCCATTTTCATCCTGTATTGAGGTGTTCACTTGGTGGAGGCACCACAGAAGAGCGATGGGCATGGCACACTCTGCAGACCCTGACAGACACTGACTGGCCACCCCCGAGAGCAAACTGCTGATGGCGCCATCCCTCCCGACTGACTTGCATCCACAGCGGATACAGGCAGCCATCGCGCTCCCCTTGCATCCGGTACAGGGTGCTTGCATTCTGCTCATCGCGCATGTTGATGGTCTGGGGGGGTTTGCTATATTCCTCCAGCATTGTGGTTGTGGTTTCATTCAGGGGTGTCGCTGCGATGGAGTCCCCATTCTGTGGTGCTTCCTACCTGGTATGGTTATTGTGGACCGGACCACAATCATGGCTGTTTACTTTCCACGCCAAGTAACAATTGTGCCACTATGCCTTCTCTAGTTGGATGGGGTTCGGTGGTGGTTGTTTCCATGCTTGTGGGGGATGTGCTGGTGGGGGCCATGGGGGGATGAGGGAATGCTGTTTGTGGTGTGGCATGGGGGGGTCAAGAGAATGCATTGTGCTGTGTGTTGGGTGGTGGAGGAACCTCAGGACACCAGGAAATCCATTGGTGCCATGTCTCTGAGGGTGGTGGGGAGACAACAGGGAAGGCCTCCCTTCTAGCCTCAAACACCTGATAACATTGCACAAAGAGGATTCGCTCCTGTCCAGAGTTTCTCCGCCCTACCCCCACCACCATTTGTTGTTGCTGGGTATTTGAGGGTTTGTGTGACTGCCATGGTGCCTGATGGTTGTACACCGGGGTTTCAATATTTTAGCATTCTACCAGATGTTTTATGGACGTTTTTTGAGGGGCGGACACCAAAGCCACTAATGAATCCATTTTGTGTGCCTTATTTGCATGTGTCATGTGTTTGACGGTGGGAGCAGTTCCCTGACAAAAGGCACTCCATGTTGTGAGGTGGTGCCGGGTCTCAGAGGGTGGACAACAGGCAGCGCTGTTTGTGGGATGTTGTCTAGGTTACCCCCGCTCTCCGACACCAGCACACAACATGGTTGCTATGCTGTCTGGGTCCTCCATTCCACCGTCAAACACCAGGCACCATTACACAAAATGGATTTCCTGGAGTCTCATGGTCTCCAACCTGCGGCTAGCTGTTTACAAAAGAGATGTGATATAAAGAGAATGCCATTTTGTGTTGTTGCCGGCTTTGGGGAGGTGGGGGGAGGGACCACTGAACACTGTGTGGAATGCTGTCATGTTTGTTGGTGGATACCGTAGGGTGTGGAGAACACTGGCCACCAGGGAATCCATTTTGTGGGATAGTTTTGTATGCTATGAGGTGGGGTGGAGGACTCTGACAGCGTGGCAACCATTTTGTGAGCTGGCGTCAGGTCTCGGAGGGAGGGGGGTCACCCGGACAACAGGCAGTGCTGTTTGTGGGATGGTGGCGGGTGACGCAAGGCCCGGCACCATCCACCAAAGAGCAACACCTGCTGTCTGGATGATCCCCCTCCTCCGAGACCTGGCGCCAGCTCACAAAATGGCTGCCATGCTGTCAGGGTCCTCCATCCCACCTCCAAACATACGAAACCATCCCACAAAATGGATTCCCTGGAGTCTTGTAGCCTCTGACCTGCAGCTAGCTGTTTACAAAAGAGATGTGATATACAAAGAATGTAATTTTGTGTTGTTGCCGGCTTTGGGGGGTGTGGGGGGAGGGACCACTGAACACCGTAGGGAATGCTGTCATGTTTGTCGGTGGATACCGTAGGGTGTGAAGAACACTGGCCACCCTACGGTAAAAGAATGCCATTTTGTGTTTTGGACGGGCATTGTGGGTGGGGGCGGGGGCATCACAAAGCCAGCTATCTGCCGTCTGGCTTATTGTGGTTGGGTGAAGCGCATTTCATGGCTGATCTATGAAGAGACCCGCAGTGTTCTCACGGTGTTCCTGGAAAATGTGTTCAGGGATGCCATCACCTACACCACGCACACCAAGAGAAAGACTGTTACAGCTATGGATGGATGTAATCTATGCACTCAAATGAAAAGGCCACACTCCCTATGGCTTCAGAGGAGGGACTGATTACAGGCTTAGGCATATGTCGTTGTGATGTGTGTGCATACAGATTATACTACTTGTTTAGGTTTTAAAGGCAGTGGCCTAGGTGAGTCGTGTCTGCAGTGCAAAGATATGTTTTTTTTTTGTATTGCAGACGATCAAGAGACCGAGACCGCTCCGAGATCAAGAGACCACTCCGAGATCGAGAGACCGCTCAGAGATCGAGAGACCGCTCTGAGATTGAGAGACCATTCTGAGAGACTACTCCGAGATCGAGAGACTACTCTGAAAAAGACTACCCCGAGATTAAGAGACTACTCTGAGAAAGACTACCCAGAGATCAAGAGACTGCTCTGAGAAAGACTACCCAGAGACTGAGAGACTACCCCAAGATCAAGAGACTACCCCGAGATCAAGAGACACAGCTGTCCTGCGAGAGACCGCATCCCCAAAGATCAATACTGGAAATATGGTGAATGTGTACAAAAATGACCTGCTAGACATGTTCGATAGTGCCAGTGACAATAAGGAGGGTGAATTTCAAGGTTTTGATGATTCTGACATCAAGATGAACTTGGTGCGTATAATGCCTTTGGTTACACCAGACAGTGACAGTGATTTCAGTGACAATGATGATCTGCCCATGGCTACGCTGTGGCGGAAGAGACACTCCACAGAGAGTGAAGAGGATGATGTACCACTGGCCAAGCTACGTCGGTAGAGGAACGACACAGACAGAGAAGATGGTCTTCCTTTGGCTACACTGCAGCGTGCAAGTACCCACATTGACGCTGATGATTATGATGAACATGAAGTTGTTGCAGAACAACCTGAGCAACATTCGCCACATCTGGATACGGGTCACAATGATGGATGGACAAGTTGCTTACAGCAGGTCCGTGTTGAGGATTTCAAGGTGCCTATGGGTCCCACCACACTGATATGTGCAGAGAAGATTCCCATGGATTTTATGAACCCGGACATTCCCACCAATTCTCTATGACCTGATTGCCAAGGAGACAAACTGGTACAGTGCCCGTAAGCAGGCAGAAGCGAACAAAGTGGACCAATAATGGACTCCGATAACTGCGTGCGACATAAAATCTTTACTTGGAATGCAACTGTACATGTCAGTTATAAAGGCGCTACACTACCGTATGTACTGGGGGAAGCACCATCTCTATGGACGTTTACGTGGTCGCGTGATACGAGTTTTGATTGCCCTAAGAGTTGATAGGAACATCCGTGGCTAGGCAAAAGACACAGCAGCCTATGCAGTCTTTGGCGCTGTGCCAAATGAAATAAAAAAAATGCAGAGCTAATATGGACTGGTGACTGCGATAACAAGTGGTGATCTGTATCTCACTCACCAGACCAATGGGGCAAGCTGACAGAGGTACTGGAGAGCATGACCTGTTACGAGCACACCAGTTAGTGCATTGGCACGTGCGACGAACCTTTCTCCACTAACTCTTTCAGCACTGTTGTGGAGTGGCAGATTTAGCTCCACATTTTTTATTTTCATTTGGATGCAGAGCCCCATACATGCATGCCGGCCAGCCAGCATTCGGAAGCTGTATTATGAGTTGCCATGCGGTGGCTTAGGCTATCCATATGGGGTCCGGAAGAAGGGTAATGTGCAGTGACACAGATTGCATCATGCTGCGGGCCTTTTCGTGGTTGGAAGAAGGCTGATGTACAGTGGGCATGGTTGTTCACAGCTGCAGGCTAAGATTGGAGCAGAATGAATCAGACACTCTGGATGTCTGCTTGTGGGGCTGACGGGGTTTTGGTGGATGGAGCTTGAGTGGTGGACATGTGGTTGCGTGGTGTGAGTTTTGATTGTCCTAAGAGTTGATTGGAACATTCGTGGCTAGGCAAAAGATACAGCAGCCTATGCAGTCTTTGGTGCTGTGCCAAATGAAAAAAAAAATGCAGAGCTAATGTGGACTGGTGACTGCGATAACAAGTGGTGATCCATATCGCATTCAGCAGACCAATGGGGAAAGCTGACAGAGGTACTGGAGAGCATAACCTGTTCCAAGCACACCAGTTGGTGCATTAGCACGTGCGATGAACCTTTCACCACTAACTCTTCCAGCACTGTCGTGGAGTGCCGGATTTAGCTCCGCATTTTTTACTTTCATTTGGATGCAGAGCCTCACGACACGCATGTTGACGTCATGCTGGACAATCTGCGTTATGTAGCATGCTTGTGCATTACTGCGCTTGTGGATTGCTTCCGTCGTATGGGCACATGCAGCTCATTCTCTGACAGCTGGACACACTCAGAATCACACTCATAAGGAACCTGACTTTTGGATTGCATGGCTACGTGAGTGGACCACAGGCACAAGCAACTTCAACGCAGTCTTGCTTTCAATGAAATGTGTTGTTTGTTGTGGTATTTCTAAAATCATACTGTTTGTAGCCTGCAATGTCTTGCATACCAGAAACTGACAACACAATATTGGGTGTAATGGTCTTTATTATGAAAAAAGACAACAGACACTGGAAATGGAAACTGAGTTTATTAGGATCACAATCGGAAACATCGACCAATATGGAACCTGCATAGTCACAAGCCTTGGGAATAGATGGCCTGGCATTTAATTAATTCCATGTTTTTGGTTTACCTCAACAGGGGGTCAGTAGGAAGCAGCTCCCAAATGTGTGCATCAACAGGTGATTTCAAATCTTGAGTACACGGAGGCAAAAAAGTCGTGGGACACTGTATAAGCCATGGAGTAATCAACTGCACAGAAGCCAAATCGCAGGTCAAATCCAAGTCAGGATATGGCAGCAGGCAAGCAGACACAAGGTACATGGGGTGTACAATCCATGATAGGGGAAAGCAGGGGTAGTGAGGGACATGGGTGGAGTGTCACGGATGGATCATCTATGGTAATATCTCACATTTGGTTGCAGGTGACAGGAGCAAGTGTCTCAGCGTCTGGATATGTGGTCACTCCTTTGTTTACTGGGCTGCAGAAAGAGCACAGCGGAGCACAGGAGGGCAAAACTTGTGGCTAGGAAAAGACAGAGTGCAAGTTCATTGGATTGGAAGGTGAAGAATGCGGTGGGATGGACTGATTCCAATGCTCCAGGAGAAACATGGTGGGCTTTATCCTAACATTCTGATTATTCATTTGGGAGGCAATGATCTGGCAACCTGTCCGCTGCGGGAACTGAAGGGAACCATAAGGCAGATGCTGCGTCAAATCAAGTACTGATGACCCAGGGTCCATATTGTATGGTCTGACATTGTGCAGAGGCTGAAGTGGAGTGGAGCATGAGATGTGCTGGCCATCGAGAAAATCAGAAGACTACACAACGGGTTTGTGTTGTCTATGATGGATACCATGGGCGGGTCAGTGGTCCGGCACCCTGGCCTTGGTCTTCACAGGCCTGGAGTGTACCAGCCAGATGGTGTACACTTGACGGATAAGGGATTGGATGACTTTCTAAAGGACTTGAAGCATGGCGTGGTGTCGGCTACACGTGGATGATTGAATGTAATTTTATATTGAATAAATGCATGGCGGCGGCCATTTACTCAAGCTCCTGGTATGTGTGTATTTAGTTTGTTCACTCATGCATGTGTGTGAGTGTGTGGACACAGCAGAACAGAGGTTGGGACTACACCAAGTAAGAATATAAGAATGTAGAAATCTCTTCAGTGCAGGTTATCATGGGACGCCATCTGAAAAGGTAAGAAAAATGTGATTGTGGTGATTGTAATAATTTTGTTGTTGACATTCTGTAGTCTGTATTATGCGACTTGTGGCCGCCGTGCCAAATACCATGGGTGCCGCCGTGCACATATTTGTATGTGTTGTGATGTTATGCCCACAAAGTGCGCAACACTGCTCATTATGACATGTGCGTGTTGTGCGAGAGATGGTGCCACCGTGCACCTCATGATTTGTGGTGATGCTGTGTTGTTGAATGTCTTTGCATATGTTTATGGTGCATTGTGTGTGTATGGTTGGATAAAAATGATAGAAAGACTAAATATATAGATATATATGTATACATGTGTGCATCTACATGTGTATATATAGATGTGTGTATATGTACATATCTGAATGAGTGGCAAGTGAGCTTGGGGAATATGATGAGTGGTGGAGTGTAGTGTTGCACTGAGTAGTGGTTCCCTGCACTCGCTTGACACGAGTTCAGATCTATTCTGTATCACATACCTGTCAATAACATAGTCCTTTTATACAATAGGACTGTTTTGTGTGTTTTTTTGGTTTGGTGATAAAATCACAGTGTGATATTGAGAGTTTTCACACTGTGCACTTTAGGAGGTATGCACATTTGTTTATGGTATGATGTGTATGGCTGACACTTGTCTGTCACGAGCCCAGAGTCACCTAAGCAGCTTGAATAAAATGCAGTTTTTTGTCATTTCAGCAAGTATAAGAAAATGTTTTGATTGCCTTTCCAATGGTGCTATGCAATCAATTTTAATTTACTGAACAGCTTGTCCGCTGACAGTTTGTGTGTATCATGTATACATTAGGATTTATTTGCATTTGTTTATGGCATTTATTTGCTGTTCTCTTATTCTGTATTCTGTAATACAAATTGCTTAACTGTTTGTGAAACCAGTCTGTTTTCCATTATGGATCTGTTCCCCCTCCATGGACATGGAACCTTCGTAAATGAGCTGATTGGCGCTCAAAGGTACTTGTAATCCTAGATTGAATAAATAAATAAATAAATAAATGGTGCATATGGCTGATATTTTGTCCATGAAGGACCATAAGCACTGTGAATAAAACAGGCATTATGGGTATCTTAGCGAGTATAAAACAAAAAACAAATTGATTACAATTGATTGCATAGCACTGTTGGCAAGGTAATTTATAGATGAACAGATTGTGTGCTGACATTTTGTGTGTATCATGTATAGTTCAGGAGTTATTTGCATTTGCTTATGGCATGGTGTGTATGGCTAACATTTTGTCCATCAAGAACCACCTAAGCATGTTGAACAAAACACACATTCTGGGTATCTCAGCCAGTATAAAACAAAAACCACACTGAGCACAATTGATTGCATAGCACCGCAGGAAAGGAAATTTTGTGAAGAACAAGTTTGCCACCTGTATGTTGTGTGTATCATGTATACTTTAGGAGTTACTGTATACTCATTTGTTTATGGTATGGTGTGTATGGTTCATATTCTTGCCTCAAACCTTGCCAAAGCACCTTGACTAAAATGGTAAAAAAATAGATTTTACACTATAGAAATAGCTGTCTTTTTAACAAACAAATTATTAAAACTACATCTCGTTTCTGCATGTTGAGTTTGGTGCTGATATGTCACATACTTTCCAACAAAAAAAGCCTTAAAATGCATTTTTTAAGTGTAAATATTTTTCTTTTTTTGCTGTTTCGACCAGCATAGAAAAAACAATAAATTACATATTACTTGAATACCATCAATTGGAAAGGTAATTTTATGCTGAACAAGTCTGCCACTCATACTTTGTGCCTAGCACACACGGCTCTTGAGCTATTAGCATTTGTTTGTGACATGCTGATTATGGCTTGATTTTGCTCAGAAAGCCCCAGGATTCACTGTTAACAGTATACAGGACACAAGTGCTGCAACTTCAGAGAGCTCCTGAGGAAGCAATGAGTTAAACTTGGTGATGTTTCTTAGGTGGTAAAATCCACTCTGGACTATGGCCGACAGTTAAGATTCAAGTGTCAGGCTGCTATCCAGAACAACGCTAAGATTTTTTTATCCTGGATGAAGTGAGAAGCTGGGAGTCTCCAAGCCTAAGCCCGGAGACTTGACCAGCCTGCACATTGACCCTTGTGCAACCGTAACAAATCACCAGAACTTCCGTCTTATCTGGATTTAACCTCAGCCAGTTGGTACTCATCCAGTCTAGGGCCTCAGCAAGGCACTGATTGAAAACTGAGACCAGATCCTGTTGTTTAAGTGCAAAAGACAGATACAACTGGGTGTAATCAGTGAAGCAATGAAAACCCAGTCTGTACCATCTTATAATGTTGCCTAGTGGTAACATATACACAGCAAACAACATGAGGGACAAAATGGAACCCTGCAGGACCCCACGCAATAGGAGCAGTGGTTGGGAGGAGAACATAGAAACATAGAAGGTGACGGCAGATAAGGACCATGTGGCTCACCTAGTCTGCCCCTTTTCCCTGTCTAATGCAATACCAAAGAGCCTAGTTGATCTGTGGCTTATCTTTGAGAATGCCCCCAAAACCACCCTCTGCATCCTGCCGGTGAGAAAAGAATGGAACCAGCTGAGGACCACGCTAGATAGTCCACAACAAACCCACAGGCAATCCAAAAGTACCCCATGGTCCATAGTTTCAAAAGCATCTGAGAGATCAAGGAGAATGAGGATAGACTGCTCTCTACTATCCCTCACCACCAGCAGATCATGAGGCATCTGAACCAGAGCAGTCTCAGTACTGTGCCTATGGTAGAATTCCCTCCCCCCCCCACCCTTTTTAGACACCACAGGACATTCCTCTCTCTAGCCCTTTTTTCTAAGTCTACTGCAGTAGCACTTCTTCCTTCGAGTCTTCCTTGACTCCTTTCCAAACTCTACCACCATGGGGAAGCCTCCTGCCATGGTATCTTTTACGATTCTACCCCACTAAGTTTTCCTCTTTTGTCCTTGGTGGTGTTTGAGTTGGGGCAGTAATAAGCCCTAGAGGTATGTCAGAGTTTTTGAACCAATAGGGCTGTGATTATTAGAAGCTCCTTTGTGCCTATGCCTAGAAAAACCCACACGGGGCGCCTGTGTACGTTAGCAGTTTTTATCCAATAGATATCTATGGGTAAATTTGGTAGTATCAGCCCTGATACCCCGCCCACTATATGCAGAGCGTGTAAGTTTAGCCATCTGTCTGGGTTTTTTTTGTAGTCCTCTTTAATAACTCGGGTTACTGTAAGAAAAGAAAGAAACAGGAAGTTCCTATTTTTGGTTAAATTCAGTTCCGAGAACTGCTCCTGATATTATCGCTTCTTGAGGTTTGCAAGGCTACCCATTTTCCTTACCCATCGCAAGGTGTGGCTCCTTCGGGGATTTTTGGGCTTGCTCCAATCTCCACAGCATCTCCTAGCCCTTCTTTTAGGTCCACCTCTCCTGCTGCTTCTCTGTTTGGCGAGAGTGGTACTGGAGAGTGCTACCGGAGCATAAGCTACACCCGATGGGTGGTGCCACAGACACCAGACCGCACTCTGAGATGAGCGACATGCATCTTGTTTTGCTGTACTTTGGAGTGGCAAAATGTTGAATAAAGAGTCTGTGCACAAGCCGCTCAATGCAGTACTCGGCTCAAGGTGTTCAAGAAACAGAGCCGAGTATTAAAAATCATTATTTAGCAAGGGGGATTTGTTTATCTCAGTATAACAGGGGTGTTTGTGTGTGTTTTCCTTTTTAACCAAACACCCCATAAAATAAACGAAACACCTTATAATATGAACAAATGCCCAGATGAGAATTCAGCCCTATGACTGGTGATTCTAGCCGACAGTCCTGGGTAAAGAAAAAATGAAGAAGGATATTTATTGCATTGCTCTTATCTAAAACACCTCTAAACAGTTGTTTTCCCTTTTTTTTATTAAACAACTTATAAGGAGTAAATTTATATTAAATTACATTACAAATTAAAAAGCATAAGCATTTTCTGGTTTGAGTCATACTCCATCATATCTCTGGGGTCATGCATATCTGTTCCAGCAGCATAATCTCTGGTCACTGATGTGCTCTTAAGGGCCAGGGGCCCCTTTCTGAAGAATAGTTACAGGGTTATGCCTAGTGATGTCATTGCCTAGAGGGAGGAGTTTGGATCTCTAATTGGCTCTTAAACCTTTGAGGACAGTTTTATTATTTCTATGCCTCATAAATACCCCAAATTCTTAACTATGAATATGCTGTATAAATGGTTTTGTTCATGCTAATCCCCCTACTTTATGTATTAGCGTAGGAAACTTATGTATTAGAATTGGGGGTGGATCAGCTGACCAATGATGTCACTTAGATCAGATATAAAAAACACCTCTGTGTCTAGGTAGTCAGATAGGTTTTGATCACAGATTATGGTGGACGTGCTGATGCCCAAGCTCTGTCCACTCTGTGGCAGCACTTTGTAGTGAAAATAAGTGCTGAAGCTCAGAAGTGAGCTAATATCTACTTTGCTTTATTTTTTTTTTATTTTGAGTTTATTATTTAAATAAAAATCACACGAGTAACTTGTGTGTTTTACACTGTAAGCTGTGTCTGAATTATCACTTCCCACACCTGCTCACAGTACCTTTTCCTGAAGCCCGACTGGAAAAGGTCGTAGATGTCATGGCCTAACAAACGGGCCTCCAGCTGTAAAGCCACCACCTTCTCGATAACCTTCCCTAAAAAGGGTAGGTTAGACACAGGTCTGTAGTTCATCAGGCAGTCCAGGTCCAGCAAAGATTTCTTCAAGAGAGGCCTCGCCACCGGCTCCTTAAGAGGCTCAGAAAAGACCACCCTTGCTAATGAACACTGAACTATCCTGGTGAAGACCAGACTGATGGACTCGATGCACACTACAAGAAGGTGCACTGGGCCCGGGTTGAAACTACAGCAGGTGAGTCTCAGCTCACAGATGACCTTAACGACATCCTTGACCACCACCAGGTCGAAGTTAAACTAAATCGACGGAATGCCCGTGACAGTCACAGACTCACCACTGCATTTCCCATTGGAGTATGCTAACAGTATTCCAGATCTAATAGAAGAGATCCTATCAGCAAAGAACAAAGCAAACTCATCACATTTGGACTGTGAAGGCTGAAGGCAGGCTGGATGACAAAGTCTGTCAGCAATCTGGAAGAGCTGAGCAGGTCTGTTAATTGCTGCAGCGATCTCCCTGGACAGGAACTCTGCCTTCTTACGGATGACTGCTGTTTGATAGTCTCTAGAATGAGGCATTAGCTAGTATAGTATATGGTGCTGAATTGATGCTTTGCTAAAATCAAAGTATAGCACATCCACTGCTTGACCCCTGTCTCCCGTATGTATCACCACTTTTAGTTTAATCTGAAACAACCAGCCCCTGATGAACATATGCTTTTTTCAATCCATTCAACCCTTTTCCTCTAGGAATGCAAGCGTAACCAGCCTCTCTCCTCAGCCAGCTCAAGGAAGGTTACCAGAGAGCACTCAAAGGCCTAACCAAGATTCAGAGAGCTGTTCTCTGGGGGAAATTGCCCAGAAATGGGATGTCTGGAAATTCATGCTGTGAGTGGCCTAACTTAGCTAAGAGTGTGAAACTACAGCATGAATATACATAGTTCTGTCCTTCACTCAATACCTTATATAAGGGGAAGGCACCTGGGCTTGCTTTTTCTTGGGCAAACAGAAAGAGAGGAGCAGTCCAACCTCTCTGGCTGTGACTGGGATTTGGGGGCCTGTGGTCCCAGGGATGCTAGCAGTGTCCCTTGGATCAGGTGGCACTGGTCCCATTGTACCTGGTCTCCAGGGAAAAAGAACATGGGGGCAGCTGGACAGATGGAGGCCCTAGGGACTCACATCAAGAGGAGTGGAAATATCAACACCGAAAAGCACAATTGGGAGTGTGGTGGCCCACCTCTCAAGTGTGGTCGCTGGAACCTTTGTATGTTTGCCGCTGGTAGCAGTAGTGAGAGAGAAATAGAAATAAGAGAAGTCTGTTTCTCAGTAAACATAGAAACATAGACTTTGACAGCAGATAAAGACTGCTTGGCCCACCTAGTCTGCCCATTTCCCTACCTAGAGGATAAGCTGCAGATCCTATTTAACCAACAGTCTATTTCTTCCTACCCACCACAAAAATTGCCTTATGTCTGTCCCATGCATTCTTGAATTCTCCCACAGTTTTAGACCCCACAACCTCCTCAGGAAGGCTGTTCCATCCGTCCACCACCCTCTCTGTGAAAAAATACTTCCTCACATTGCCCCTGAGCCATCCCCACTCTGTCTTCAAATTGTGTCCCCTTGTTCTTGCACATCTCTTTTTCTGAAAGATGCTACCCTCTTCGACTTTGTTGATTCCACTGAGGTACTTAAACATTTCTATCATGTCCCCCCTCTCCCTCCTTTCGTCAAGTGTATACATATTAAGCTCCTTTAGTCTCTCCTCTTATGGCTTCTCTTGCAGACCCTGCACCATTTTAGTTGCCCTCCTCTGAACTGCCTCCATTCTGTCTATGTCCTTGTGGAGATGGGGACTCCAGAACTGGATGCAGTACTCCAGATGAGGTCTCACCAACTGTCTGTACAGGGAATTACAACTTTCTGTTTTCTGCTGGTGATACCTCTCCCTATACATTCCAGTATCCCCCAGCCCTCCTTGCTGCCTTCTCACACTGCTTGCCTACCTTTAGGTCATCTAATTTGACTACCCCCAGGGCCCTTTCCTTTTTTGTTGTTGTTGTTAGTACCTCCCCCCTCCACTGTGTACTCTTCGCCTGGGTTTCTGTTTCCCAGGTGCATTACTTTGCAGTTCTTTGCACTGAATATATGCTGCCATACATTTGACCATTCCTCCAACCTTGCCAAGTCCCTTTTCATCCTTTCCACCCCCCCTTGTGCTTTAACCCTGTTGCAGATCTTTGTGTTGTCTGCAAAGAAGCACACTTTTCCTTCCAGCCCCTCTGCAATGTCACCGATAAACACATTAAAGAGGACCAGTCCCAGTACTGAACCCTGCAGTACCGCGCTAGTAACCCCCCTTTCTTCAGAGTGTACTCCATTTGCTATTACCCTCTGCGTCCTGTTGTCCAGCCAATATTTTACCCAGGCTACCACCCTGGGACCCATTCCAGGCTGTCTAACTTGTTTATTAATCTTCTGTGTGGGACTGTGTCAAATGCTTTGCTAAAGTCTAGGTAGGCCATGTCCACAGCCCCTGCTTGGTCTACTACTTTGGTCACCTAGTCAAAGAAATCTATTAGATTCATCTGACATGACCTTCCCACTGTGTATCCATGCTGCCTTGGTCCTGTGCCCCACTGGCCTCCAGGCACTCAACAATTCTTTCTTTCAGAAGTGATTCCATAATTTTTCCCTACAACTGAGACCAAACAAACAGGTCTATAGTTTCCTGCCTCTGCCTTGCTCCCACTTTTGTGAAGGGGAATCACATCTGCCCTCCTCCAGTCCTCAGGTACCACCCCATCTCCCCAGATTTGTTAAAAAGGGTACTCAATGGTGTCACTAGCCCTCCCCTTAGTTCTTCTAGAATTCTGGGGTGAATCCCATCAGGCCCCTTTGCTTTGTCTACCTTGAGTTTTAGGAGTTCTTTCAGGACCCTTTCTTCTGTGAATGGACTCGTATCAACCCCCCTATCCAGAGTGCTTTTTCCAGTTACTAATTTTTAAATAAATAAAATAAAATACACTTAGACGCCCCTCCACCTACCCACCTGGCCCATCACCGGGATGTTCATATTCAATTATTAAAGCAAAAATGAATGAAATAGTACCCCATCCTTATTCACATCATACTCCACATGTGCAACACAGTGAAGAGAAAAAAAACACTGGCTACATGCAGCAGCATCCTCTCGGCACCTGTCACACCATCCAGCCTCCACCACCCCAAAAACACATGTACATAGTCAATACAGGTGCCAGTTTGGGAACTGCCAGGCACTCATCCGACTCTACTTCTTTGGCCACTCAATGTCTAAAGTGGAATAAAAGAACAACCTTTCATTCTTCTGACAAGCATGTAAACATGATGCTGGCTGATAACCAGGAACATACTATACGTGGCTCAAGAGCACAACCACTTTCCTTAATTAGACAGTGGTGGGACCATGAAAAATGAGGGTGTGATTTGCTTGTCCACTGTCATGAAACCTTCATTTACTTGGTGTGTCAGGGGAAGAGTATTGAAAGATTGGCCATAGAGCAGATTGATGGGGGGGCAACAGTGTCTTTCTGCTTTGATTGGTTGTGCTGGAGGCAGAGGGTATAAGTTGAAAACTAGGGGGAAGGATTTATTTACTTGTACTTTGCAACACTGCTTTAATATGAACATCAAATGTAATAGGCAGTAGGGTGTTGAGAGTAGACTGGATGCCACTTTGTCACGTGGTGGTAAGTAATTATTTTCACTTTTTGGTGATTTTGAAAGAGCAGAGTGTAGTAGTGTGTGAGTGCTGACCATCTTCCAGATTTGAACCCGAGACCTTATGTGACTCATGTTTCAATATCGGACGGACATCTTCATCAGAGTCTGATGAAGACATCAGTCTGATGTTGAAACATCTGTCTCATGAGGTCTCAGCTTTGAATATGGAAGATGGTTGGCGGTTACTTTGAACACCAAAGTTTTGTAAAAACCACAGCATGACCACTTTAGCATTTGCACTTTAAAAGATGTTTACTATATGTGAGCCTGAGATGTTTTCTGTGCTGTTGCTGCTAGTTTTGGAACTTTCATTAAAATGACACGGCATTAAAAGATTTCCGTGTGAAAAGCTATTTTTTCCCTGAGGTGCTGACCAATTCCCACTATGGTGGATGTGACTGTGAGTTTTCCAAAGAGCCCTGGTATGTGCATACATGTGGTTGTTTCTAACTTTTGAACCACCACAACTGTGCTTTGGTGTCATGCTTAACTCTCTCCTCACACACCTCTGCTGATGAGCTCATGCTCCTGGGTGACATCAACATTAATTGGCTTCCCCCCAATCTCCACATTGACCACCCACAGGATTTAGTCTCTTACTCTTTCATAATTCTTCACAGAACCAACCGACTCCATCCTCAGTTATCAAACCATACCCTCTTGGACTGGGTTCTCACCGCACCCCCCCCCACCGCACTGTTGCACCAGGTATATTACTGGATGCCTTCAGTGACCACTGCATGACAATTTGTGTCAGAAAAGTTCTGCTCCCTCCCTCCTCCTCAAAATATCTGTGGTTCAGGTCTCTTTTGTCGCTAAACAAAGAAGCGCTACTGAGCAATCTGGCTGCAACTGACTGGTCCCCCATGCTCACCACCACAGACATTGACATGGCCCTCTCCATCTTCCATAGAAACATAGAAACATAAGACTTTGATGGCAGATATGGACCACTTGGCCCACCCAGTCTGCCCATTTCCCTACCTACAGAATAAGCTGCAGATCCTATTTAACCAACAGCCTATTTCTTCCTACCCCCCCCACAAAAATTGCTTATGTCTGTCCCATGCATTCTTGAATTCTCCCACAGTTTTAGATCCCACAACCTCCTCAGAAAGGCTGTTCCATGCCTCCACCACCCTCTCTGTGAAAAAATACTTCCTCACCTTGCCCCTGAGCCGTCCCCCCTCTATCTTCAAATTGTGACCCCTTGTTCTTGCACATCTCTTTTTCTGAAAGATGCTACCCTCTTCGACTTTGCTGATTTCACTGAGGTACTTAAAAGTTTCTATTATATCCCCTCCTCCCTCCTTTCCTCAAGGGTATACATATTAAGCTCCTTTAGTCTCTCCTCGTATGGCTTCTCTTGCAGACCCTGCACCATTTTACTTGCCCTCCTCTGAACTGCCTCCATCCTGTCTATGTCCTTGCAGAGATGGGGTCTCCAGAACTGGACACAGTACTCCAGATGGGGTCTCACCAACTGTCTGTACAGAGAGATAACAACTTCCTGTTTTCTGCTGGTGATGCCTTTCCCTATACATCCCAGTATCCCCCAGCCCTCCCTACTGCCTTCTCACATTGCTTGCTAACCTTAAGGTCATCTGATATGATTACCCCCAGATCTCTTTCCATTTACGTTAGCGCGGCATGCGCGCAGGGAACATTTGGAAAATAGCACACTTGGGTGTGCCTCTCCACCAATGCACTGCTCCTTGAGCAGGCGTGGCGATCCTGCACCAATGGGTGCAGGAGCTCAAATATGACAGCCGGTGTTCCTCTGCTTCAAAGGAACACCGCTGCCATACTGTGCCACGCGTCACGCTGCCTCCCGCGCATCACGCGCCCCAAGCTTTGGTGCCACGCTGGGAGCCCACCCCAGCGTGGCAAACGATCCACATCATCTTTTTTTTTTTAACCTGCAAAACAAAAGCGGTCCGCAGCGCGTCTCCCAAGCCCCCCTCCCACAACCCACACCCACCCACTGCGCACCCAGCCTCCCCACCCCCCTCAGCCCATACTTACCTCCGGACTCCGGCGCGACGATCTTCGGTGGACCGGGAACACGTCTGCACTCTTCAAAGCCGACCGCGAACTGAGGAAATGCCGTGAAGCTGTATAATGGGCTACATAGGGGGGTTTCAACTTTATTGCATATCTCAGTCATTTTTTGGAATTTTTGCACCAAATTTTCAACATGGGGTTTTTGGGACCCCTTCTCATAAATGATGTCACTGTCATGGTGTTATTCGGGCCCGAAGGGTGATTTCGCAGGCACTGCGCAGTCACTGTGCAAAATCACCCTTTGGCCTCAAATAACACCATGACAGTGTACATCATTCATGAAGGGTCTAAAAACCCATGTTGAAGTGATCTAAATAAAATGACTGTTTTCTGGCGTCGCGTTGCGCAGTTCCTCGCCGCATTTCGTAAGTTGTAATTTTCAATATTTTCACTCCAGATTTTCAACATTGCCATTTTATCACATCTTCTTATGAGCTGTATAGCTGTCATTTTTCACATCTCACCCAAAACATGTTTCCGCCCATGTAGCGTGCAATGTCGCAGTCGGTGTGCGAAATCAATGTATGGAACACATTAAGAAAATCACAGTGACACTGTTCATGAGCAGAGGTCTTAAAATGGCTATGTTGAAAATTTGGTGAAAAAATTCCTAAAAATGACTGTTTTACGAGCGTGCGTTGCGCAGTTCCTACATGGCTCGTGCGTTTCTAAATTTTCAATATTTGCCTCCAGATTTTCAACATTATCATTTTACCACACCTCCTCATGAGCAGTACAGCTGTCATTTTTTCATCCTGCCCAAAATTTGTTTCTGCCCATGTGGCGCAATGGCATGATCGGTGTCGAACTCAATGTATGGGACACATTAAGAAAATCACAGTGACACTGATCATGAGCAGAGGTCTTAAAATGGCTGTGCTGAAAATTTGTTGAAAAAATTCCTAAAATGACTGTTTTATGACTCTGCGTTGCGCAGTTCCTACGCACGCTCGTAAGTTTGCAAATTTTCAATATTTTCACTCCAGATTTTCAACATTGCCATTTTACCACACCTCCTTATGAGCAGTACAGCTGTCATTTTTCACATCCTGCCCAAAACGTCTTTCCGCCCATGTAGTGCACAATGGCGCAGTCGGTGTGTGAAATCAATGTATGTGACACAGTAAGAAAATCACAGTGACACTGTTCATTAGCAGAGGTTTTAAAATGGCAATGTTGAAAATTTGGTGAAAATTCCTACAAATGACTGTTTTACCAGCGTGTGTTGCACAGTTCCCATGCACGCTCGTAGGTTTGCGAATTTTCAATATTTCCACTCCAGATTTTCAACATTGCCATTTTACCACACTTCCTTATGAGCAGTACAGCTGTCATTTTTCACATCCTGCCCAAAACGTGTTTCCGCCTATGTAGCGCACAATGGGGGTAACAACAAGGTCATGCTGACAATTTATTGTGCAAATACCAGCAATCGCACAGGGCATTAGGGTAAAGCACCATACATGCCAAACACCACTGCAAATACCTGCAAGCGAACATTCAGCATTGACAAATGCTTGTTGTTGTTATTACTATCCACCCCCACACTGTGTAATCTTCCCTGGGTTTTGTTTCTCAGGTGCATTATTCTGCACTTCTTTCATTGAATCCAAGCTGCTATACTTCTGACCATTCCTCCAACCTTGCCAAGTCCCTTCTCATCCTTTCCACGCCACCTTGTGTATCAACCCTGTTGTAGATCTTTGTGTTGTCTGCAAAGAGGCATACTTTTCCTTCCAGTCCCTCTGCAATATCACTTATAAAGACATTAAAAAGGACTGGACCCAGTACTGGACCCTGTGGTACCCCACTAGTAACCCTTCTTTCATCAGAGTGGACTCCATTTACAATTACCTTCTGTGTCCTGTTGTCCAGCCAATGTTTTACCCAGGCTACCTCCCTGAGAACCAAATCCCAGGCTGGTTAATTTGACTATTAATCTTTGTGTGGGACTGTGTCAAATGCCTTGCTAAAGTCTAGGTAGGCCATGTCCACAGCCCCTCCCTGGTCTACTACTTTGGTCACCCAGTCAAAGAAATCAATTAAATTTGTCTGACATGACCTTCCCGCTGTGAACCCATGCTGTCTTGGGTCCTGTGCCCCGCTGGCCTCTGGGTACTCAACAGTTCTTTCCTTCA